>OU343048.1:0-1402955 GCA_910593695.2 Ocypus olens
TCACCTGACCTCACCTGACCTCACCTGACCTCACCTGACCTCACCTGACCTCACCTGACCTCACCTGACCTCACCTGACCTCAGTTTTGTAAATCTCAGATTTGAGAATCTCAGTTTTGTAAATCTCAGTTTTGTAAATCTCAGATTTGAGAATCTCAGATTTGAGAGTCTAAGATTTAAGACCTTACCCAACCTCACGCAATCTCGCCTGACCTCACCCGGCGCCTCACCCGGCACATTACCCGGCAACTCACCCAGCCTCACCTGACCTCACCGGACGTCACCCGACCTACCGCGACCTCGCCCGGCCTTACCCCACCTTCAAAGACCTCCACCGACCTCACCTGTCCTCACCTGACCTCTTCTTACCTCACCTGACCTCACCTGACGACGCTTGACCTCAGCTGACCTCACCTGACCTCACCTGACCTCACCTGACCTCACCTGACCTCACCTGACCTCACCTGACCTCACCTGACCTCACCTGACCTCACCTGACCTCACCTGACCTCACCTGACCTCACCTGACCTCACCTGACCTCACCTGACCTCACCTGACCTCACCTGACCTCACCTGACCTCACCTGACCTCAGTTTTGTAAATCTCAGATTTGAGAATCTCAGTTTTGTAAATCTCAGTTTTGTAAATCTCAGATTTGAGAATCTCAGATTTGAGAATCTCAGTTTTGTAAATCTCAGTTTTGTAAATCTCAGATTTGAGAATCTCAGATTTGAGAGTCTAAGATTTAAGACCTTACCCAACCTCACGCAATCTCGCCTGACCTCACCCGGCGCCTCACCCGGCACATTACCCGGCAACTCACCCAGCCTCACCTGACCTCACCGGACGTCACCCGACCTACCGCGACCTCGCCCGGCCTTACCCCACCTTCAAAGACCTCCACCGACCTCACCTGTCCTCACCTGACCTCTTCTTACCTCACCTGACCTCACCTGACGACGCTTGACCTCAGCTGACCTCACCTGACCTCACCTGACCTCACCTGACCTCACCTGACCTCACCTGACCTCACCTGACCTCACCTGACCTCACCTGACCTCACCTGACCTCACCTGACCTCACCTGACCTCACCTGACCTCACCTGACCTCACCTGACCTCACCTGACCTCACCTGACCTCACCTGACCTCACCTGACCTCACCTGACCTCACCTGACCTCACATGACCTCACCTGACCTCACCTGACCTCACCTGACCTCACCTGACTTCAGCTGACCTCACCTCACCTCACCTGACCTCACCTGACCTCACCTGACCTCACCTGACCTCACCTGACTTCACCTGACCTCACCTGACCTCACCTAACCTAACCCGACCTCACCTGACCTCACCTGACCTCACCTGACCTCACCTGACCTCACCTGACGTCACCTTACCTCACCTGACCTCACCTGACCTCACCTGACCTCACCTGACCTCACCTGACCTCACCTGACCTCACCTGACCTCACCTGACCTCACCTGACCTCACCTGACCTCACCTGACCTCACCTGACCTCACCTGACCTCACCTGACCTCCCCTGACCTCATCCGATCTCACCTAACCTCACCTGACCTCACCTCACCCGACCTCACCCTGACCTGACCTAACAAAAAACCCCCGGACCAGAACAGCCCTCTTTGAAAACACTTGCTCCAAAACCGCACACTCCCTGACTAATCTCAGTTTTGAAAATCTCAGTTTTGTAAATCTCAGTTTTGAAAGTCTGTTTTGTAAATCTCAATTTTGAAAATCTCACTTTTGCAAATCTCAGTTTTGAGAATCTGAGTTTTGTAAATCTCAGATTTGAGAATCTCGGTTTTGTAAATCTCAATTTTGTAAATCTCAGATTTGAGAATCTCAGATTTGAGAATCTCAGTTTTAAAAATCTCAGTTTTGAAAATCTCAGTTTTGTAAATCTCAGTTTTGAAAATCTCAGTTTTGAAAATCTCAGTTTTGAAAATCTCAGTTTTGAAAATCTCGGTTTTGTAAATCTCAGTTTTGAAAATCTCAGATTTGAGAATCTCAGTTTTGAAAATCTCAGATTTGAGAATCTCAGTTTTGAAAATCTCAGTTTTGAAAATCTCAGTTTTGAAAATCTCAGTTTTGTAAATCTCAGATTTGAGAATCTCAGTTTTGGAAATCTCAGTTTTGTAAATCTCAGTTTTGTAAATCTCAGTTTTGTAAATCTCAGTTTTGAGAATCTCAGTTTTAAAAATCTCAGTTTTGTAAATCTCAGTTTTGTAAATCTCAGTTTTGTAAATCTCAGTTTTGTAAATCTCAGTTTTGTAAATCACAGTTTTGTAAATCTCAGTTTTGTAAATCTCAGTTTTGTAAATCTCAGTTTTGAAAATCACAGTTTTGAAAATCTGTTTGGTAAATCACAGTTTTGATAATCTCAGTTTTGAAAATCTCAGTTTTGAAAATCTCGGTTTTGAAAATCTCAATTTTGAAAATCTCAGTTTTGTAAATCTCAGTTTTGTAAATCTCAGTTTTGAAAATCTCAGTTTTGAGAATCTCAGTTTTGTAAATCTCAGTTTTGTAAATCTCAGTTTTGAAAATCTCAGTTTTGTAAATCTCAGTTTTGAAAATCACAGTTTTGATAATCTCAGTTTTGTAAATCTCAGTTTTGATAATCTCAGTTTTATAAATCTCAGTTTTGAAAATCTCAGTTTTGAAAATCTCGGTTTTGAAAATCTTAATTTTGAAAATCTCAGTTTTGTAAATCTCAGTTTTGAAAATCTCAGTTTTGAGAATCTCGGTTTTGTAAATCTCAGTTTTGTAAATCTCAGTTTTGTAAATCTCAGTTTTGAAAATCTCAGTTTTGAGAATCTCAGTTTTGTAAATCTCAGTTTTGTAAATCTCAATTTTGTAAATCTCAGTTTTGTAAATCTCAGTTTTGAAAATCACAGTTTTGAAAATCTCAGTTTGGTAAATCTCAGTTTTGTAAATCTCAGTTTTGTAAATCTCAGTTTTGTAAATCTCAGTTTTAAAAATCTCAGTTTTGTAAATCTCAGTTTTGTAAATCTCAGTTTTGTAAATCTCAGTTTTGAAAATCACAGTTTTGAAAATCTCAGTTTTGTAAATCTCAGTTTTGATAATCTCAGTTTTATAAATCTCAGTTTTGAAAATCTCAGTTCTGAAAATCTCGGTTTTGAAAATCTTAATTTTGAAAATCTCAGTTTTGTAAATCTCAGTTTTGTAAATCTCAGTTTTGAAAATCTCAGTTTTGAAAATCTCAGTTTTGTAAATCTCAGTTTTGTAAATGTCAATTTTGTAAATCTCAGTTTTGTAAATCTCAGTTTTGAAAATCTCAGTTTTGTAAATTTCAGTTTTGTAAATTTCAGTTTTGAAAATCTCAGTTTTGAAAATCTCAGTTTTGAAAATCTCAGTTTTGTAAATCTCAGTTTTGTAAATCTCACTTTTGTAAATCTCAGTTTTGTAAATCTCAGTTTTGTAAATCTCAGTTTTGAAAATCTCGGTTTTGTAAATCTCAGTTTTGTAAATCTCAGTTCTGTAATTCTCGGTTTTGTAAATCTCACTTTTGAAAATCTCACTTTTGAAAATCTCAGTTTTGAAAATCTCAGTTTTGTAAATTTCAGTTTTGTAAATTTCAGTTTTGAAAATCTCAGTTTTGAAAATCTCAGTTTTGAAAATCTAAGTTTTGTAAATCTCAGTTTTGTAAATCTCAGTTTTGTAAATTTCAGTTTTGAAAATCTCAGTTTTGTAAATATTAATTTTGTTAATCTCAGCTTTGAAAATCTCCGTTTTGAAAATCTCAGTTTTGTAAATCTCAGTTTTGTAAATCTCAGTTTTAAAAATCTGTTTTGAAAATCTCAGTTTTGAAAATCTCAGTTTTGTAAATCTCAGTTTTGAAAATCTCAGTTTTGTAAATCTCAGTTTTGTAAATCTCAGTTTTGAAAATCTCAGTTTTGAAAATCTCAGTTTTGAAAATCTCAGTTTTGAAAATCTCAGTTTTGTAAATCTCAGTTTTGTAAATCTCAGTTTTGAAAATCTCTGTTTTGTAAATCTCAGTTTCGTAAATCTCAGTTTTGTAAATCTCAGTTTTGTAAATCTCAGTTTTGTAAATCTCAGTTTTATTAATCTCAGTTTTGTAAATCTCAGTTTTGTAAATCTCAGTTTTGTAAATCTCAGTTTTGTAAATTTCAGTTTTGAAAATCTCAGTTTTGTAAATATTAATTTTGTTAATCTCAGCTTTGAAAATCTCCGTTTTGAAAATCTCAGTTTTGTAAATCTCAGTTTTGTAAATCTCAGTTTTGAAAATCTCAGTTTTGTAAATCTCAGTTTTGAAAATCTCAGTTTTGTAAATCTCAGTTTTGAAAATCTCAGTTTTGTAAATCTCAGTTTTGTAAATCTCAGTTTTGAAAATATCAGATTTGTAAATCTCAGTTTTGTAAATCTCAGTTTTGAAAATCTCCGTTTTGAAAATCTCAGTTTTGTAATTTCTCAGTTTTGAAAATCTCAGTTTTGTGAATCTCAGTTTTGTAAATCTCAGTTTTGTAAATCTCAGTTTTGAAAATCTCAGTTTTGTAAATCTCAGTTTTGTAAATCTCGGTTTTGAAAATCTCAGTTTTGTAAATCTCAGTTTTGTGAATCTCAGTTTTGTACATCTCAGTTTTGTAAATCTCAGTTTTGTAAATCTCAGTTTTGTAAATCTCAGTTTTGTAAATCTCAGTTTTGTAAATTTCAGTTTTGAAAATCTCAGTTTTGTAAATATTAATTTTGTTAATCTCAGCTTTGAAAATCTCCGTTTTGAAAATCTCAGTTTTGTAAATCTCAGTTTTGTAAATCTCAGTTTTAAAAATCTGTTTTGAAAATCTCAGTTTTGAAAATCTCAGTTTTGTAAATCTCAGTTTTGAAAATCTCAGTTTTGTAAATCTCAGTTTTGTAAATCTCAGTTTTAAAAATCTCAGTTTTGTAAATCTCAGTTTTGTAAATCTCAGTTTTGTAAATCTCAGTTTTGAAAATCACAGTTTTGAAAATCTCAGTTTTGTAAATCTCAGTTTTGATAATCTCAGTTTTATAAATCTCAGTTTTGAAAATCTCAGTTCTGAAAATCTCGGTTTTGAAAATCTTAATTTTGAAAATCTCAGTTTTGTAAATCTCAGTTTTGTAAATCTCAGTTTTGAAAATCTCAGTTTTGAGAATCTCAGTTTTGTAAATCTCAGTTTTGTAAATGTCAATTTTGTAAATCTCAGTTTTGTAAATCTCAGTTTTGAAAATCTCAGTTTTGTAAATTTCAGTTTTGTAAATTTCAGTTTTGAAAATCTCAGTTTTGAAAATCTCAGTTTTGAAAATCTCAGTTTTGTAAATCTCAGTTTTGTAAATCTCACTTTTGTAAATCTCAGTTTTGTAAATCTCAGTTTTGTAAATCTCAGTTTTGAAAATCTCGGTTTTGTAAATCTCAGTTTTGTAAATCTCAGTTCTGTAATTCTCGGTTTTGTAAATCTCAATTTGAAAATCTCACTTTTGAAAATCTCAGTTTTGAAAATCTCAGTTTTGTAAATTTCAGTTTTGTAAATTTCAGTTTTGAAAATCTCAGTTTTGAAAATCTCAGTTTTGAAAATCTAAGTTTTGTAAATCTCAGTTTTGTAAATCTCAGTTTTGTAAATTTCAGTTTTGAAAATCTCAGTTTTGTAAATATTAATTTTGTTAATCTCAGCTTTGAAAATCTCCGTTTTGAAAATATTAGTTTTGTAAATCTCAGTTTTGTAAATCTCAGTTTTGTAAATCTGTTTTGAAAATCTCAGTTTTGAAAATCTCAGTTTTGTAAATCTCAGTTTTGTAAATCTCAGTTTTGTAAATCTCAGTTTTGTAAATCTCAGTTTTGGAAATCTCAGATTTGTAAATCTCAGTTTTGTAAATCTCGGTTTTGAAAATCTTAGTTTTGAAAATCCCAGTTTTGTAAATCCCAGTTTTGTAAATCCCAGTTTTGTGAATCTCAATTTTGTAAATCTCAGTTTGGTAAATCTCAGTTTTGTGAATCTCAGTTTTGTGAATCTCATTTTTGAAAATCTCAGTTTTGTAAATTTTAGTTTTGTAAGCCTCAGTTTTGTAAATCTCAGTTTTGAAAATCTCAGTTTTGAAAATCTCAGTTTTGTAAATCTCAGTTTTGTAAATCTCAGTTTTGTGAATCTCAGTTTTGTAATCTCAGTTCTGTAAATCTCAGTTTTGTGAATCTCAGTTTTGTAAATCTCAGTTTTGAAAATGTCGGTTTTGTGAATCTCAGTTTTGTAAATCTCAATTCTGTAAATCTCAGTTTTGTAAATCTCACATTTGAAAATCTCACTTTTAAAAATCTCAGTTTTGTAAATCTCAGTTTTGTAAATCTCAGTTTTGTAAATCTCAGTTTTGTAAATCTCAGTTTTGTAAATCTCAGTTTTGTAAATCTCAGTTTTGTAAATATCAGTTTTGCAAATGTCAGTTTTGAAAATCTCAGTTTTGTAAATCTCAGTTTTGTAAATCTCAGTTTTGTAAATCTCAGTTTTGTGAATATCAGTTTTGTAAATCTCAGTTTTGTAAATCTCAGTTTTGTGAATCTCAGTTTTGTGAATCACAGTTTTGAAAATCTCAGTTTTGTAAATCTCAGTTTTGTAAATCTCAGTTTTGTAAATCTCAGTTTTGTAAATCTCAGTTTTGAAAATCTCAGTTTTGTAAATCTCAGTTTTGTAAATCTCAGTTTTGAAAATCTCAGTTTTGTAAATCTCAGTTTTGTAAATCTCAGTTTTGTAAATCTCAGTTTTGTAAATCTCAGTTTTGTAAATCTCAGTTTTGTAAATCTCAGTTTTGTAAATCTCAGTTTTGTAAATCTCAGTTTTGTAAATCTCAGTTTTGTAAATCTCAGTTTTGTAAATCTCAGTTTTGTAAATCTCAGTTTTGAAAATCTCAGTTTTGTAAATCTCAGTTTTGTGAATCTCAGTTTTGTAAATCTCAGTTTTGTAAATCTCAGTTTTGAAAATCTCGGTTTTGTAAATCTCAGTTTTGTAAATCTCAGTTCTGTAATTCTCGGTTTTGTAAATCTCACTTTTGAAAATCTCATTTTTGAAAATCTCAGTTTTGAAAATCTCAGTTTTGTAAATCTTAGTTTTGTAAATCTCAGTTTTGTAAATCTCAGTTTTGTAAATCTCAGTTTTGAAAATCTCAGTTTTGTAAATCTCAGTTTTGTAAATCTCAGTTTTGAAAATCTAAGTTTTGTAAATCTCAGTTTTGTAAATCTCAGTTTTGTAAATCTCAGTTTTGTAAATCTCAGTTTTGTAAATCTCAGTTTTGAAAATCTCAGTTTTGTAAATCTCAGTTTTGTAAATCTCAGTTTTGAAAATCTCAGTTTTGTAAATCTCGGTTTTGTAAATCTCAGTTTTAAAAATCTGTTTTGAAAATCTCAGTTTTGAAAATCTCAGTTTTGTAAATCTCAGTTTTGAAAATCTCAGTTTTGTAAATCTCAGTTTTGTAAATCTCAGTTTTGAAAATCTCAGTTTTGAAAATCTCAGTTTTGTAAATTTCAGTTTTGAAAATCTCAGTTTTGAAAATCTCAGTTTTGAAAATCTCAGTTTTGTAAATCTCAGTTTTGTAAATCTCAGTTTTGAAAATCTCTGTTTTGTAAATCTCAGTTTCGTAAATCTCAGTTTTGTAAATCTCAGTTTTGTAAATCTCAGTTTTGTAAATTTCAGTTTTGAAAATCTCAGTTTTGTAAATATTAATTTTGTTAATCTCAGCTTTGAAAATCTCCGTTTTGAAAATCTCAGTTTTGTAAATCTCAGTTTTGTAAATCTCAGTTTTAAAAATCTGTTTTGAAAATCTCAGTTTTGAAAATCTCAGTTTTGTAAATCTCAGTTTTGAAAATCTCAGTTTTGTAAATCTCAGTTTTGTAAATCTCAGTTTTGAAAATCTCAGTTTTGTAAATCTCAGTTTTGTAAATCTCAGTTTTGTAAATCTCAGTTTTGCAAATCTCAGTTTTGTAAATCTCAGTTTTGTAAATCTCAGTTTGGAAAATCTCAGTTTTGTAAATCTCAGTTTTGTAAATCTCAGTTTTGAAAATCTCCGTTTTGTAAATCTCAGTTTTGTAAATCTCAGTTTTGTAAATCTCAGTTTTGTAAATCTCAGTTTTGTAAATCTCAGTTTTGAAAATCTCAGTTTTGTAAATCTCAGTTTTGTAAATCTCAGTTTTGAAAATCTCAGTTTTGTAAATCTCAGTTTTGTAAATCTCAGTTTTGTAAATCTCAGTTTTGTAAATCTCAGTTTTGTAAATCTCAGTTTTGTAAATCTCAGTTTTGAAAATCTCAGTTTTGTAAATCTCAGTTTTGAACATCTCAGTTTTGAAAATCTCCGTTTTGAAAATCTCAGTTTTGTAAATCTCAGTTTTGAAAATCTCAGTTTTGTAAATCTCAGTTTTGAAAATCTCAGTTTTGAAAATCTCAGTTTTGTAAATCTCAGTTTTGTAAGTCTCAGTTTTGAAAATCTCAGTTTTGTAAATCTTAGTTTTTTTAATCTCAGCTTTGAAAATCTCCGTTTTGAAAATATTAGTTTTGTAAATCTCAGTTTTGTAAATCTCAGTTTTGTAAATCTGTTTTGAAAATCTCAGTTTTGAAAATCTCAGTTTTGTAAATCTCAGTTTTGTAAATCTCAGTTTTGTAAATCTGTTTTGAAAATCTCAGTTTTGAAAATCTCAGTTTTGTAAATTTCAGTTTTGAAAATCTCAGTTTTGAAAATCTCAGTTTTGAAAATCTCAGTTTTGTAAATCTCAGTATTGTAAATCTCAGTTTTGAAAATCTCAGTTTTGTAAATCTCAGTTTTGTAAATCTCAGTTTTGAAAATCTCAGTTTTGTAAATCTCAGTTTTGTAAATCTCAGTTTTGAAAATCTCAGTTTTGTAAATCTCAGTTTTGAAAATCTCAGTTTTGTAAATCTGTTTTGTAAATCTCAGTTTTGTAGATCTCGGTTTTGAAAATCTCAATTTTGTAAATCTCAGTTTCGTAAATCTCAGTTTTGTAAATCTCAGTTTTGGAAATCTCAGATTTGTAAATCTCAGTTTTGTAAATCTCGGTTTTGAAAATCTTAGTTTTGAAAATCCCAGTTTTGTAAATCCCAGTTTTGTAAATCCCAGTTTTGTGAATCTCAATTTTGTAAATCTCAGTTTGGTAAATCTCAGTTATGTGAATCTCAGTTTTGTGAATCTCATTTTTGAAAATCTCAGTTTTGTAAATTTTAGTTTTGTAAGCCTCAGTTTTGTAAATCTCAGTTTTGAAAATCTCAGTTTTGAAAATCTCAGTTTTGTAAATCTCAGTTTTGTAAATCTCAGTTTTGTGAATCTCAGTTTTGTAATCTCAGTTCTGTAAATCTCAGTTTTGTGAATCTCAGTTTTGTAAATCTGTTTTGAAAATCTCGGTTTTGTGAATCTCAGTTTTGTAAATCTCAATTCTGTAAATCTCAGTTTTGTAAATCTCACATTTGAAAATCTCCCTTTTAAAAATCTCAGTTTTGTAAATCTCAGTTTTGTAAATCTCAGTTTTGTAAATCTCAGTTTTGTAAATCTCAGTTTTGTAAATCTAAGTTTTGTAAATCTCAGTTTTGTAAATCTCAGTTTTGTGAATCTCAGTTTTGTGAATCACAGTTTTGAAAATCTCAGTTTTGTAAATCTCAGTTTTGTAAATCTCAGTTTTGTAAATCTCAGTTTTGTAAATCTCAGTTTTGAAAATCTCAGTTTTGTAAATCTCAGTTTTGTAAATCTCAGTTTTGAAAATCTCAGTTTTGTAAATCTCAGTTTTGTAAATCTCAGTTTTGTAAATCTCAGTTTTGTAAATCTCAGTTTTGTAAATCTCAGTTTTGTAAATCTCAGTTTTGTAAATCTCAGTTTTGTAAATCTCAGTTTTGTAAATCTCAGTTTTGTAAATCCCAGTTTTGTAAATCTCAGTTTTGTAAATCTCAGTTTTGAAAATCTCAGTTTTGTAAATCTCAGTTTTGTAAATCTCAGTTTCGAAAATCTCAGTTTTGTAAATCTCAGTTTTGTAAATCTCAGTTTTGTAAATCTCGGTTTTGTAAATCTCAGTTTTGTAAATCTCAGTTTTGTAAATCTCAGTTTTGTAAATCTCAGTTTTGTAAATCCCAGTTTTGTAAGTCTCAGTTTTGTAAATCTCAGTTTTGAAAATCTCAGTTTTGTAAATCTCAGTTTTGTAAATCTCAGTTTTGTAAATCTCAGTTTTGTAAATCCCAGTTTTGTAAATCTCAGTTTTGTAAATCTCAGTTTTGAAAATCTCAGTTTTGTAAATCTCAGTTTTGTAAATCTCAGTTTTGAAAATCTCAGTTTTGTAAATCTCAGTTTTGAAAATCTCAGTTTTGAGAATCTCAGTTTTGTAAATCTCAGTTTTGTAAATCTCAGTTTTGAAAATCTCAGTTTTGTAAATCTCAGTTTTGAAAATCACAGTTTTGATAATCTCAGTTTTGTAAATCTCAGTTTTGATAATCTCAGTTTTATAAATCTCAGTTTTGAAAATCTCAGTTTTGAAAATCTCGGTTTTGAAAATCTTAATTTTGAAAATCTCAGTTTTGTAAATCTCAGTTTTGAAAATCTCAGTTTTGAGAATCTCGGTTTTGTAAATCTCAGTTTTGTAAATCTCAGTTTTGTAAATCTCAGTTTTGAAAATCTCAGTTTTGAGAATCTCAGTTTTGTAAATCTCAGTTTTGTAAATCTCAATTTTGTAAATCTCAGTTTTGTAAATCTCAGTTTTGAAAATCACAGTTTTGAAAATCTCAGTTTGGTAAATCTCAGTTTTGTAAATCTCAGTTTTGTAAATCTCAGTTTTGTAAATCTCAGTTTTAAAAATCTCAGTTTTGTAAATCTCAGTTTTGTAAATCTCAGTTTTGTAAATCTCAGTTTTGAAAATCACAGTTTTGAAAATCTCAGTTTTGTAAATCTCAGTTTTGATAATCTCAGTTTTATAAATCTCAGTTTTGAAAATCTCAGTTCTGAAAATCTCGGTTTTGAAAATCTTAATTTTGAAAATCTCAGTTTTGTAAAGCTCAGTTTTGTAAATCTCAGTTTTGAAAATCTCAGTTTTGAGAATCTCAGTTTTGTAAATCTCAGTTTTGTAAATGTCAATTTTGTAAATCTCAGTTTTGTAAATCTCAGTTTTGAAAATCTCAGTTTTGTAAATTTCAGTTTTGTAAATTTCAGTTTTGAAAATCTCAGTTTTGAAAATCTCAGTTTTGAAAATCTCAGTTTTGTAAATCTCAGTTTTGTAAATCTCAGTTTTGTAAATCTCAGTTTTGTAAATCTCAGTTTTGTAAATCTCAGTTTTGAAAATCTCGGTTTTGTAAATCTCAGTTTTGTAAATCTCAGTTCTGTAATTCTCGGTTTTGTAAATCTCACTTTTGAAAATCTCACTTTTGAAAATCTCAGTTTTGAAAATCTCAGTTTTGTAAATTTCAGTTTTGTAAATTTCAGTTTTGAAAATCTCAGTTTTGAAAATCTCAGTTTTGAAAATCTAAGTTTTGTAAATCTCAGTTTTGTAAATCTCAGTTTTGTAAATTTCAGTTTTGAAAATCTCAGTTTTGTAAATATTAATTTTGTTAATCTCAGCTTTGAAAATCTCCGTTTTGAAAATCTCAGTTTTGTAAATCTCAGTTTTGTAAATCTCAGTTTTGTGAATCTCAGTTTTGTAAATCTCAGTTTTGTAAATTTCAGTTTTGAAAATCTCAGTTTTGAAAATCTCAGTTTTGAAAATCTAAGTTTTGTAAATCTCAGTTTTGTAAATCTCAGTTTTGTAAATTTCAGTTTTGAAAATCTCAGTTTTGTAAATATTAATTTTGTTAATCTCAGCTTTGAAAATCTCCGTTTTGAAAATCTCAGTTTTGTAAATCTCAGTTTTGTAAATCTCAGTTTTGTAAATTTCAGTTTTGAAAATCTCAGTTTTGTAAATATTAATTTTGTTAATCTCAGCTTTGAAAATCTCCGTTTTGAAAATATTAGTTTTGTAAATCTCAGTTTTGTAAATCTCAGTTTTGTAAATCTGTTTTGAAAATCTCAGTTTTGAAAATCTCAGTTTTGTAAATCTCAGTTTTGTAAATCTCAGTTTTGTAAATCTCAGTTTTGTAAATCTCAGTTTTGGAAATCTCAGATTTGTAAATCTCAGTTTTGTAAATCTCGGTTTTGAAAATCTTAGTTTTGAAAATCCCAGTTTTGTAAATCCCAGTTTTGTAAATCCCAGTTTTGTGAATCTCAATTTTGTAAATCTCAGTTTGGTAAATCTCAGTTTTGTGAATCTCAGTTTTGTGAATCTCATTTTTGAAAATCTCAGTTTTGTAAATTTTAGTTTTGTAAGCCTCAGTTTTGTAAATCTCAGTTTTGAAAATCTCAGTTTTGAAAATCTCAGTTTTGTAAATCTCAGTTTTGTAAATCTCAGTTTTGTGAATCTCAGTTTTGTAATCTCAGTTCTGTAAATCTCAGTTTTGTGAATCTCAGTTTTGTAAATCTCAGTTTTGAAAATGTCGGTTTTGTGAATCTCAGTTTTGTAAATCTCAATTCTGTAAATCTCAGTTTTGTAAATCTCACATTTGAAAATCTCACTTTTAAAAATCTCAGTTTTGTAAATCTCAGTTTTGTAAATCTCAGTTTTGTAAATCTCAGTTTTGTAAATCTCAGTTTTGTAAATCTCAGTTTTGTAAATCTCAGTTTTGTAAATATCAGTTTTGCAAATGTCAGTTTTGAAAATCTCAGTTTTGTAAATCTCAGTTTTGTAAATCTCAGTTTTGTAAATCTCAGTTTTGTGAATATCAGTTTTGTAAATCTCAGTTTTGTAAATCTCAGTTTTGTGAATCTCAGTTTTGTGAATCACAGTTTTGAAAATCTCAGTTTTGTAAATCTCAGTTTTGTAAATCTCAGTTTTGTAAATCTCAGTTTTGTAAATCTCAGTTTTGAAAATCTCAGTTTTGTAAATCTCAGTTTTGTAAATCTCAGTTTTGAAAATCTCAGTTTTGTAAATCTCAGTTTTGTAAATCTCAGTTTTGTAAATCTCAGTTTTGTAAATCTCAGTTTTGTAAATCTCAGTTTTGTAAATCTCAGTTTTGTAAATCTCAGTTTTGTAAATCCCAGTTTTGTAAATCTCAGTTTTGTAAATCTCAGTTTTGTAAATCTCAGTTTTGTAAATCTCAGTTTTGAAAATCTCAGTTTTGTAAATCTCAGTTTTGTGAATCTCAGTTTAGTAAATCTCAGTTTTGTAAATCTCAGTTTTGAAAATCTCGGTTTTGTAAATCTCAGTTTTGTAAATCTCAGTTCTGTAATTCTCGGTTTTGTAAATCTCACTTTTGAAAATCTCACTTTTGAAAATCTCAGTTTTGAAAATCTCAGTTTTGTAAATCTTAGTTTTGTAAATCTCAGTTTTGTAAATCTCAGTTTTGTAAATCTCAGTTTTGAAAATCTCAGTTTTGTAAATCTCAGTTTTGTAAATCTCAGTTTTGAAAATCTAAGTTTTGTAAATCTCAGTTTTGTAAATCTCAGTTTTGTAAATCTCAGTTTTGTAAATCTCAGTTTTGAAAATCTCAGTTTTGTAAATCTCAGTTTTGAAAATCTCAGTTTTGTAAATCTCAGTTTTGAAAATCTCAGTTTTGTAAATCTCGGTTTTGTAAATCTCAGTTTTAAAAATCTGTTTTGAAAATCTCAGTTTTGAAAATCTCAGTTTTGTAAATCTCAGTTTTGAAAATCTCAGTTTTGTAAATCTCAGTTTTGTAAATCTCAGTTTTGAAAATCTCAGTTTTGAAAATCTCAGTTTTGTAAATTTCAGTTTTGAAAATCTCAGTTTTGAAAATCTCAGTTTTGAAAATCTCAGTTTTGTAAATCTCAGTTTTGTAAATCTCAGTTTTGAAAATCTCTGTTTTGTAAATCTCAGTTTCGTAAATCTCAGTTTTGTAAATCTCAGTTTTGTAAATCTCAGTTTTGTAAATTTCAGTTTTGAAAATCTCAGTTTTGTAAATATTAATTTTGTTAATCTCAGCTTTGAAAATCTCCGTTTTGAAAATCTCAGTTTTGTAAATCTCAGTTTTGTAAATCTCAGTTTTAAAAATCTGTTTTGAAAATCTCAGTTTTGAAAATCTCAGTTTTGTAAATCTCAGTTTTGAAAATCTCAGTTTTGTAAATCTCAGTTTTGTAAATCTCAGTTTTGAAAATCTCAGTTTTGTAAATCTCAGTTTTGTAAATCTCAGTTTTGTAAATCTCAGTTTTGCAAATCTCAGTTTTGTAAATCTCAGTTTTGTAAATCTCAGTTTGGAAAATCTCAGTTTTGTAAATCTCAGTTTTGTAAATCTCAGTTTTGAAAATCTCCGTTTTGTAAATCTCAGTTTTGTAAATCTCAGTTTTGTAAATCTCAGTTTTGTAAATCTCAGTTTTGTAAATCTCAGTTTTGAAAATCTCAGTTTTGTAAATCTCAGTTTTGTAAATCTCAGTTTTGAAAATCTCAGTTTTGTAAATCTCAGTTTTGTAAATCTCAGTTTTGAAAATCTCAGTTTTGTAAATCTCAGTTTTGTAAATCTCAGTTTTGTAAATCTCAGTTTTGAAAATCTCAGTTTTGTAAATCTCAGTTTTGAACATCTCAGTTTTGAAAATCTCCGTTTTGAAAATCTCAGTTTTGTAAATCTCAGTTTTGAAAATCTCAGTTTTGTAAATCTCAGTTTTGAAAATCTCAGTTTTGAAAATCTCAGTTTTGTAAATCTCAGTTTTGTAAGTCTCAGTTTTGAAAATCTCAGTTTTGTAAATCTTAGTTTTTTTAATCTCAGCTTTGAAAATCTCCGTTTTGAAAATATTAGTTTTGTAAATCTCAGTTTTGTAAATCTCAGTTTTGTAAATCTGTTTTGAAAATCTCAGTTTTGAAAATCTCAGTTTTGTAAATCTCAGTTTTGTAAATCTCAGTTTTGTAAATCTGTTTTGAAAATCTCAGTTTTGAAAATCTCAGTTTTGTAAATTTCAGTTTTGAAAATCTCAGTTTTGAAAATCTCAGTTTTGAAAATCTCAGTTTTGTAAATCTCAGTATTGTAAATCTCAGTTTTGAAAATCTCAGTTTTGTAAATCTCAGTTTTGTAAATCTCAGTTTTGTAAATCTCAGTTTTGTAAATCTCAGTTTTGTAAATCTCAGTTTTGAAAATCTCAGTTTTGTAAATCTCAGTTTTGAAAATCTCAGTTTTGTAAATCTGTTTTGTAAATCTCAGTTTTGTAGATCTCGGTTTTGAAAATCTCAATTTTGTAAATCTCAGTTTCGTAAATCTCAGTTTTGTAAATCTCAGTTTTGGAAATCTCAGATTTGTAAATCTCAGTTTTGTAAATCTCGGTTTTGAAAATCTCAGTTTTGAAAATCTCAGTTTTGTAAATCCCAGTTTTGTAAATCCCAGTTTTGTGAATCTCAATTTTGTAAATCTCAGTTTGGTAAATCTCAGTTATGTGAATCTCAGTTTTGTGAATCTCATTTTTGAAAATCTCAGTTTTGTAAATTTTAGTTTTGTAAGCCTCAGTTTTGTAAATCTCAGTTTTGAAAATCTCAGTTTTGAAAATCTCAGTTTTGTAAATCTCAGTTTTGTAAATCTCAGTTTTGTGAATCTCAGTTTTGTAATCTCAGTTCTGTAAATCTCAGTTTTGTGAATCTCAGTTTTGTAAATCTGTTTTGAAAATCTCGGTTTTGTGAATCTCAGTTTTGTAAATCTCAATTCTGTAAATCTCAGTTTTGTAAATCTCACATTTGAAAATCTCCCTTTTAAAAATCTCAGTTTTGTAAATCTCAGTTTTGTAAATCTCAGTTTTGTAAATCTCAGTTTTGTAAATCTCAGTTTTGTAAATCTAAGTTTTGTAAATCTCAGTTTTGTAAATCTCAGTTTTGTGAATCTCAGTTTTGTGAATCACAGTTTTGAAAATCTCAGTTTTGTAAATCTCAGTTTTGTAAATCTCAGTTTTGTAAATCTCAGTTTTGTAAATCTCAGTTTTGAAAATCTCAGTTTTGTAAATCTCAGTTTTGTAAATCTCAGTTTTGAAAATCTCAGTTTTGTAAATCTCAGTTTTGTAAATCTCAGTTTTGTAAATCTCAGTTTTGTAAATCTCAGTTTTGTAAATCTCAGTTTTGTAAATCTCAGTTTTGTAAATCTCAGTTTTGTAAATCTCAGTTTTGTAAATCTCAGTTTTGTAAATCCCAGTTTTGTAAATCTCAGTTTTGTAAATCTCAGTTTTGAAAATCTCAGTTTTGTAAATCTCAGTTTTGTAAATCTCAGTTTCGAAAATCTCAGTTTTGTAAATCTCAGTTTTGTAAATCTCAGTTTTGTAAATCTCGGTTTTGTAAATCTCAGTTTTGTAAATCTCAGTTTTGTAAATCTCAGTTTTGTAAATCTCAGTTTTGTAAATCCCAGTTTTGTAAGTCTCAGTTTTGTAAATCTCAGTTTTGAAAATCTCAGTTTTGTAAATCTCAGTTTTGTAAATCTCAGTTTTGTAAATCTCAGTTTTGTAAATCCCAGTTTTGTAAATCTCAGTTTTGTAAATCTCAGTTTTGAAAATCTCAGTTTTGTAAATCTCAGTTTTGTAAATCTCAGTTTTTAAAATCTCAGTTTTGTAAATCTCAGTTTTGAAAATCTCAGTTTTGAGAATCTCAGTTTTGTAAATCTCAGTTTTGTAAATCTCAGTTTTGAAAATCTCAGTTTTGTAAATCTCAGTTTTGAAAATCACAGTTTTGATAATCTCAGTTTTGTAAATCTCAGTTTTGATAATCTCAGTTTTATAAATCTCAGTTTTGAAAATCTCAGTTTTGAAAATCTCGGTTTTGAAAATCTTAATTTTGAAAATCTCAGTTTTGTAAATCTCAGTTTTGAAAATCTCAGTTTTGAGAATCTCGGTTTTGTAAATCTCAGTTTTGTAAATCTCAGTTTTGTAAATCTCAGTTTTGAAAATCTCAGTTTTGAGAATCTCAGTTTTGTAAATCTCAGTTTTGTAAATCTCAATTTTGTAAATCTCAGTTTTGTAAATCTCAGTTTTGAAAATCACAGTTTTGAAAATCTCAGTTTGGTAAATCTCAGTTTTGTAAATCTCAGTTTTGTAAATCTCAGTTTTGTAAATCTCAGTTTTAAAAATCTCAGTTTTGTAAATCTCAGTTTTGTAAATCTCAGTTTTGTAAATCTCAGTTTTGAAAATCACAGTTTTGAAAATCTCAGTTTTGTAAATCTCAGTTTTGATAATCTCAGTTTTATAAATCTCAGTTTTGAAAATCTCAGTTCTGAAAATCTCGGTTTTGAAAATCTTAATTTTGAAAATCTCAGTTTTGTAAAGCTCAGTTTTGTAAATCTCAGTTTTGAAAATCTCAGTTTTGAGAATCTCAGTTTTGTAAATCTCAGTTTTGTAAATGTCAATTTTGTAAATCTCAGTTTTGTAAATCTCAGTTTTGAAAATCTCAGTTTTGTAAATTTCAGTTTTGTAAATTTCAGTTTTGAAAATCTCAGTTTTGAAAATCTCAGTTTTGAAAATCTCAGTTTTGTAAATCTCAGTTTTGTAAATCTCACTTTTGTAAATCTCAGTTTTGTAAATCTCAGTTTTGTAAATCTCAGTTTTGAAAATCTCGGTTTTGTAAATCTCAGTTTTGTAAATCTCAGTTCTGTAATTCTCGGTTTTGTAAATCTCACTTTTGAAAATCTCACTTTTGAAAATCTCAGTTTTGAAAATCTCAGTTTTGTAAATTTCAGTTTTGTAAATTTCAGTTTTGAAAATCTCAGTTTTGAAAATCTCAGTTTTGAAAATCTAAGTTTTGTAAATCTCAGTTTTGTAAATCTCAGTTTTGTAAATTTCAGTTTTGAAAATCTCAGTTTTGTAAATATTAATTTTGTTAATCTCAGCTTTGAAAATCTCCGTTTTGAAAATCTCAGTTTTGTAAATCTCAGTTTTGTAAATCTCAGTTTTAAAAATCTGTTTTGAAAATCTCAGTTTTGAAAATCTCAGTTTTGTAAATCTCAGTTTTGAAAATCTCAGTTTTGTAAATCTCAGTTTTGTAAATCTCAGTTTTGAAAATCTCAGTTTTGAAAATCTCAGTTTTGAAAATCTCAGTTTTGAAAATCTCAGTTTTGTAAATCTCAGTTTTGTAAATCTCAGTTTTGAAAATCTCTGTTTTGTAAATCTCAGTTTCGTAAATCTCAGTTTTGTAAATCTCAGTTTTGTAAATCTTAGTTTTGTAAATCTCAGTTTTATTAATCTCAGTTTTGTAAATCTCAGTTTTGTAAATCTCAGTTTTGTAAATCTCAGTTTTGTAAATTTCAGTTTTGAAAATCTCAGTTTTGTAAATATTAATTTTGTTAATCTCAGCTTTGAAAATCTCCGTTTTGAAAATCTCAGTTTTGTAAATCTCAGTTTTGTAAATCTCAGTTTTGAAAATCTCAGTTTTGTAAATCTCAGTTTTGAAAATCTCAGTTTTGTAAATCTCAGTTTTGAAAATCTCAGTTTTGTAAATCTCAGTTTTGTAAATCTCAGTTTTGAAAATCTCAGTTTTGTAAATATCAGTTTTGTAAATCTCAGTTTTGTAAATCTCAGTTTTGCAAATCTCAGTTTTGTAAATCTCAGTTTTGTAAATCTCAGTTTTGAAAATATCAGATTTGTAAATCTCAGTTTTGTAAATCTCAGTTTTGAAAATCTCCGTTTTGAAAATCTCAGTTTTGTAATTTCTCAGTTTTGAAAATCTCAGTTTTGTGAATCTCAGTTTTGTAAATCTCAGTTTTGTAAATCTCAGTTTTGAAAATCTCAGTTTTGTAAATCTCAGTTTTGTAAATCTCGGTTTTGAAAATCTCAGTTTTGTAAATCTCAGTTTTGTGAATCTCAGTTTTGTACATCTCAGTTTTGTAAATCTCAGTTTTGTAAATCTCAGTTTTGTAAATCTCAGTTTTGTAAATCTCAGTTTTGTAAATTTCAGTTTTGAAAATCTCAGTTTTGTAAATATTAATTTTGTTAATCTCAGCTTTGAAAATCTCCGTTTTGAAAATCTCAGTTTTGTAAATCTCAGTTTTGTAAATCTCAGTTTTAAAAATCTGTTTTGAAAATCTCAGTTTTGAAAATCTCAGTTTTGTAAATCTCAGTTTTGAAAATCTCAGTTTTGTAAATCTCAGTTTTGTAAATCTCAGTTTTAAAAATCTCAGTTTTGTAAATCTCAGTTTTGTAAATCTCAGTTTTGTAAATCTCAGTTTTGAAAATCACAGTTTTGAAAATCTCAGTTTTGTAAATCTCAGTTTTGATAATCTCAGTTTTATAAATCTCAGTTTTGAAAATCTCAGTTCTGAAAATCTCGGTTTTGAAAATCTTAATTTTGAAAATCTCAGTTTTGTAAATCTCAGTTTTGTAAATCTCAGTTTTGAAAATCTCAGTTTTGAGAATCTCAGTTTTGTAAATCTCAGTTTTGTAAATGTCAATTTTGTAAATCTCAGTTTTGTAAATCTCAGTTTTGAAAATCTCAGTTTTGTAAATTTCAGTTTTGTAAATTTCAGTTTTGAAAATCTCAGTTTTGAAAATCTCAGTTTTGAAAATCTCAGTTTTGTAAATCTCAGTTTTGTAAATCTCACTTTTGTAAATCTCAGTTTTGTAAATCTCAGTTTTGTAAATCTCAGTTTTGAAAATCTCGGTTTTGTAAATCTCAGTTTTGTAAATCTCAGTTCTGTAATTCTCGGTTTTGTAAATCTCACTTTTGAAAATCTCACTTTTGAAAATCTCAGTTTTGAAAATCTCAGTTTTGTAAATTTCAGTTTTGTAAATTTCAGTTTTGAAAATCTCAGTTTTGAAAATCTCAGTTTTGAAAATCTAAGTTTTGTAAATCTCAGTTTTGTAAATCTCAGTTTTGTAAATTTCAGTTTTGAAAATCTCAGTTTTGTAAATATTAATTTTGTTAATCTCAGCTTTGAAAATCTCCGTTTTGAAAATATTAGTTTTGTAAATCTCAGTTTTGTAAATCTCAGTTTTGTAAATCTGTTTTGAAAATCTCAGTTTTGAAAATCTCAGTTTTGTAAATCTCAGTTTTGTAAATCTCAGTTTTGTAAATCTCAGTTTTGTAAATCTCAGTTTTGGAAATCTCAGATTTGTAAATCTCAGTTTTGTAAATCTCGGTTTTGAAAATCTTAGTTTTGAAAATCCCAGTTTTGTAAATCCCAGTTTTGTAAATCCCAGTTTTGTGAATCTCAATTTTGTAAATCTCAGTTTGGTAAATCTCAGTTTTGTGAATCTCAGTTTTGTGAATCTCATTTTTGAAAATCTCAGTTTTGTAAATTTTAGTTTTGTAAGCCTCAGTTTTGTAAATCTCAGTTTTGAAAATCTCAGTTTTGAAAATCTCAGTTTTGTAAATCTCAGTTTTGTAAATCTCAGTTTTGTGAATCTCAGTTTTGTAATCTCAGTTCTGTAAATCTCAGTTTTGTGAATCTCAGTTTTGTAAATCTCAGTTTTGAAAATGTCGGTTTTGTGAATCTCAGTTTTGTAAATCTCAATTCTGTAAATCTCAGTTTTGTAAATCTCACATTTGAAAATCTCACTTTTAAAAATCTCAGTTTTGTAAATCTCAGTTTTGTAAATCTCAGTTTTGTAAATCTCAGTTTTGTAAATCTCAGTTTTGTAAATCTCAGTTTTGTAAATCTCAGTTTTGTAAATATCAGTTTTGCAAATGTCAGTTTTGAAAATCTCAGTTTTGTAAATCTCAGTTTTGTAAATCTCAGTTTTGTAAATCTCAGTTTTGTGAATATCAGTTTTGTAAATCTCAGTTTTGTAAATCTCAGTTTTGTGAATCTCAGTTTTGTGAATCACAGTTTTGAAAATCTCAGTTTTGTAAATCTCAGTTTTGTAAATCTCAGTTTTGTAAATCTCAGTTTTGTAAATCTCAGTTTTGAAAATCTCAGTTTTGTAAATCTCAGTTTTGTAAATCTCAGTTTTGAAAATCTCAGTTTTGTAAATCTCAGTTTTGTAAATCTCAGTTTTGTAAATCTCAGTTTTGTAAATCTCAGTTTTGTAAATCTCAGTTTTGTAAATCTCAGTTTTGTAAATCTCAGTTTTGTAAATCCCAGTTTTGTAAATCTCAGTTTTGTAAATCTCAGTTTTGTAAATCTCAGTTTTGTAAATCTCAGTTTTGAAAATCTCAGTTTTGTAAATCTCAGTTTTGTGAATCTCAGTTTAGTAAATCTCAGTTTTGTAAATCTCAGTTTTGAAAATCTCGGTTTTGTAAATCTCAGTTTTGTAAATCTCAGTTCTGTAATTCTCGGTTTTGTAAATCTCACTTTTGAAAATCTCACTTTTGAAAATCTCAGTTTTGAAAATCTCAGTTTTGTAAATCTTAGTTTTGTAAATCTCAGTTTTGAAAATCTCAGTTTTGTAAATCTCAGTTTTGAAAATCTCAGTTTTGTAAATCTCAGTTTTGTAAATCTCAGTTTTGAAAATCTAAGTTTTGTAAATCTCAGTTTTGTAAATCTCAGTTTTGTAAATCTCAGTTTTGTAAATCTCAGTTTTGAAAATCTCAGTTTTGTAAATCTCAGTTTTGAAAATCTCAGTTTTGTAAATCTCAGTTTTGAAAATCTCAGTTTTGTAAATCTCGGTTTTGTAAATCTCAGTTTTAAAAATCTGTTTTGAAAATCTCAGTTTTGAAAATCTCAGTTTTGTAAATCTCAGTTTTGAAAATCTCAGTTTTGTAAATCTCAGTTTTGTAAATCTCAGTTTTGAAAATCTCAGTTTTGAAAATCTCAGTTTTGTAAATTTCAGTTTTGAAAATCTCAGTTTTGAAAATCTCAGTTTTGAAAATCTCAGTTTTGTAAATCTCAGTTTTGTAAATCTCAGTTTTGAAAATCTCTGTTTTGTAAATCTCAGTTTCGTAAATCTCAGTTTTGTAAATCTCAGTTTTGTAAATCTCAGTTTTGTAAATTTCAGTTTTGAAAATCTCAGTTTTGTAAATATTAATTTTGTTAATCTCAGCTTTGAAAATCTCCGTTTTGAAAATCTCAGTTTTGTAAATCTCAGTTTTGTAAATCTCAGTTTTAAAAATCTGTTTTGAAAATCTCAGTTTTGAAAATCTCAGTTTTGTAAATCTCAGTTTTGAAAATCTCAGTTTTGTAAATCTCAGTTTTGTAAATCTCAGTTTTGAAAATCTCAGTTTTGTAAATCTCAGTTTTGTAAATCTCAGTTTTGTAAATCTCAGTTTTGCAAATCTCAGTTTTGTAAATCTCAGTTTTGTAAATCTCAGTTTGGAAAATCTCAGTTTTGTAAATCTCAGTTTTGTAAATCTCAGTTTTGAAAATCTCCGTTTTGTAAATCTCAGTTTTGTAAATCTCAGTTTTGTAAATCTCAGTTTTGTAAATCTCAGTTTTGTAAATCTCAGTTTTGAAAATCTCAGTTTTGTAAATCTCAGTTTTGTAAATCTCAGTTTTGAAAATCTCAGTTTTGTAAATCTCAGTTTTGTAAATCTCAGTTTTGAAAATCTCAGTTTTGTAAATCTCAGTTTTGTAAATCTCAGTTTTGTAAATCTCAGTTTTGAAAATCTCAGTTTTGTAAATCTCAGTTTTGAACATCTCAGTTTTGAAAATCTCCGTTTTGAAAATCTCAGTTTTGTAAATCTCAGTTTTGAAAATCTCAGTTTTGTAAATCTCAGTTTTGAAAATCTCAGTTTTGAAAATCTCAGTTTTGTAAATCTCAGTTTTGTAAGTCTCAGTTTTGAAAATCTCAGTTTTGTAAATCTTAGTTTTTTTAATCTCAGCTTTGAAAATCTCCGTTTTGAAAATATTAGTTTTGTAAATCTCAGTTTTGTAAATCTCAGTTTTGTAAATCTGTTTTGAAAATCTCAGTTTTGAAAATCTCAGTTTTGTAAATCTCAGTTTTGTAAATCTCAGTTTTGTAAATCTGTTTTGAAAATCTCAGTTTTGAAAATCTCAGTTTTGTAAATTTCAGTTTTGAAAATCTCAGTTTTGAAAATCTCAGTTTTGAAAATCTCAGTTTTGTAAATCTCAGTATTGTAAATCTCAGTTTTGAAAATCTCAGTTTTGTAAATCTCAGTTTTGTAAATCTCAGTTTTGTAAATCTCAGTTTTGTAAATCTCAGTTTTGTAAATCTCAGTTTTGAAAATCTCAGTTTTGTAAATCTCAGTTTTGAAAATCTCAGTTTTGTAAATCTGTTTTGTAAATCTCAGTTTTGTAGATCTCGGTTTTGAAAATCTCAATTTTGTAAATCTCAGTTTCGTAAATCTCAGTTTTGTAAATCTCAGTTTTGGAAATCTCAGATTTGTAAATCTCAGTTTTGTAAATCTCGGTTTTGAAAATCTTAGTTTTGAAAATCCCAGTTTTGTAAATCCCAGTTTTGTAAATCCCAGTTTTGTGAATCTCAATTTTGTAAATCTCAGTTTGGTAAATCTCAGTTATGTGAATCTCAGTTTTGTGAATCTCATTTTTGAAAATCTCAGTTTTGTAAATTTTAGTTTTGTAAGCCTCAGTTTTGTAAATCTCAGTTTTGAAAATCTCAGTTTTGAAAATCTCAGTTTTGTAAATCTCAGTTTTGTAAATCTCAGTTTTGTGAATCTCAGTTTTGTAATCTCAGTTCTGTAAATCTCAGTTTTGTGAATCTCAGTTTTGTAAATCTGTTTTGAAAATCTCGGTTTTGTGAATCTCAGTTTTGTAAATCTCAATTCTGTAAATCTCAGTTTTGTAAATCTCACATTTGAAAATCTCCCTTTTAAAAATCTCAGTTTTGTAAATCTCAGTTTTGTAAATCTCAGTTTTGTAAATCTCAGTTTTGTAAATCTCAGTTTTGTAAATCTAAGTTTTGTAAATCTCAGTTTTGTAAATCTCAGTTTTGTGAATCTCAGTTTTGTGAATCACAGTTTTGAAAATCTCAGTTTTGTAAATCTCAGTTTTGTAAATCTCAGTTTTGTAAATCTCAGTTTTGTAAATCTCAGTTTTGAAAATCTCAGTTTTGTAAATCTCAGTTTTGTAAATCTCAGTTTTGAAAATCTCAGTTTTGTAAATCTCAGTTTTGTAAATCTCAGTTTTGTAAATCTCAGTTTTGTAAATCTCAGTTTTGTAAATCTCAGTTTTGTAAATCTCAGTTTTGTAAATCTCAGTTTTGTAAATCTCAGTTTTGTAAATCTCAGTTTTGTAAATCTCAGTTTTGTAAATCCCAGTTTTGTAAATCTCAGTTTTGTAAATCTCAGTTTTGAAAATCTCAGTTTTGTAAATCTCAGTTTTGTAAATCTCAGTTTCGAAAATCTCAGTTTTGTAAATCTCAGTTTTGTAAATCTCAGTTTTGTAAATCTCGGTTTTGTAAATCTCAGTTTTGTAAATCTCAGTTTTGTAAATCTCAGTTTTGTAAATCTCAGTTTTGTAAATCCCAGTTTTGTAAGTCTCAGTTTTGTAAATCTCAGTTTTGAAAATCTCAGTTTTGTAAATCTCAGTTTTGTAAATCTCAGTTTTGTAAATCTCAGTTTTGTAAATCCCAGTTTTGTAAATCTCAGTTTTGTAAATCTCAGTTTTGAAAATCTCAGTTTTGTAAATCTCAGTTTTGTAAATCTCAGTTTTGAAAATCTCAGTTTTGTAAATCTCAGTTTTGTAAATCTCAGTTTTGTAAATCTCAGTTTTGTAAATCTCAGTTTTGTAAATCTCAGTTTTGTAAATCTCAGTTTTGTAAATCTCAGTTTTGAAAATCTCAGTTTTGTAAATCTCAGTTTTGTAAATCTCAGTTTTGTAAATCTCAGTTTTGAAAATCTCAGTTTTGTAAATCTCAGTTTTGTGAATGTCAGTTTTGAAAATCTCAGTTTTGTAAATCTCAGTTTTGTGAATCTCAGTTTTGTAAATCTCAGTTTTGTAAATCTCAGTTTTGAAAATCTCAGTTTTGTAAATCTCAGTTTTGTAAATCTTAGTTTTGTAAATCTCACTTTTGAAAATCTCAGTTTTGTAAATCTCAGTTTTGTAAATCTCAGTTTTGTAAATCTCAGTTTTGTAAATCCCAGTTTTGTTAATCTCAGTTTTGTAAATCCCAGTTTTGTAAATCTCAGTTTTGTAAATCTCACATTTGAAAATCTCACTTTTAAAAATCTCAGTTTTGTAAATCTCAGTTTTGTAAATCTCAGTTTTGAAAATCTCAGTTTTGTGAATGTCAGTTTTGTAAATCTCAGTTTTGTAAATCTCAGTTTTGTGAATCTCAGTTTTGTGAATCTCAGTTTTGTGAATCTCAGTTTTGTAAATCTCAGTTCTGTAAATCTCACTTTTGTAAATCTCACTTTTGAAAATCTCAGTTTTGTGAATGTCAGTTTTGAAAATCTCAGTTTTGTAAATCTCAGTTTTGTGAATCTCAGTTTTGAAATTCTCAGTTTTGTAAATCTCAGTTTTGTAAATCTTAGTTTTGTAAATCTCACTTTTGAAAATCTCAGTTTTGTAAATCTCAGTTTTGTAAATCTCAGTTTTGAAAATCTCAGTTTTGAAAATCTCAGTTTTGTAAATCTCAGTTTTGTAAATCTCAGTTTTGTAAATCTCAGTTTTTTGAATCTCAGTTTTGTAATCTCAGTTTGGTGAATCTCAGTTTTGTAAATCTCAGTTTTGAAAATCTCAGTTTTGTGAATCTCAGTTTTGTAAATCTCAGTTTTGTAAATCTCTGTTCAGTAAATCTCAGTTTTGTAAATCTCACATTTGAAAATCTCACTTTTAAAAATCTCAGTTTTGTAAATCTCAGTTTTGTAAGTCTCAGTTTTGTAAATCTCAGTTTTGTAAATCTCAGTTTTGTAAATCTCAGTTTTGTAAATATCAGTTTTGTAAATCTCAGTTTTGTAAATCTCAGTTTTGTAAATATCAGTTTTGTAAATCTCAGTTTTGAAAATCTCAGTTTTGTAAATCTCAGTTTTGTAAATCTCAGTTTTGTAAATCTCAGTTTTGTAAATCACAGTTTTGTAAATCTCAGTTTTGTAAATCTCAGTTCTGTAAATCTTAGTTTTGTAAATCTCAGTTTTGAAAATCTCAGTTTTGTGAATCTCAGTTTTGTAAATCTCAGTTCTGTAAATCTCACTTTTGTAAATCTCACTTTTGAAAATCTCACTTTTGAAAATCTCAGTTTTGTAAATCACAGTTTTGTAAAGCTCAGTTTTGTAAATCTCAGTTTTGTAAATCTCAGTTCCGTTAATCTCAGTTTTGAAAATATCAGTTTTGTAAATCACAGTTTTGTAAATCTCAGTTTTGAAAATCTCAGTTTTGTAAATCTCAGTTTTGTAAATCTCAGTTTTGTAAATATCAGTTTTGCAAATGTCAGTTTTGAAAATCTCAGTTTTGTAAATCTCAGTTTTGTAAATCTCAGTTTTGTAAATCTCAGTTTTGTGAATATCAGTTTTGTAACTCTGTTTTGTAAATCTCAGTTTTGTGAATCTCAGTTTTGTGAATCACAGTTTTGAAAATCTCAGTTTTGTAAATCTCAGTTTTGTAAATCTCAGTTTTGTAAATCTCAGTTTTGTAAATCTCAGTTTTGAAAATCTCAGTTTTGTAAATCTCAGTTTTGTAAATCTCAGTTTTGAAAATCTCAGTTTTGTAAATCTCAGTTTTGTAAATCTCAGTTTTGTAAATCTCAGTTTTGTAAATCTCAGTTTTGTAAATCTCAGTTTTGTAAATCTCAGTTTTGTAAATCTCAGTTTTGTAAATCTCAGTTTTGTAAATCTCAGTTTTGTAAATCTCAGTTTTGAAAATCTCAGTTTTGTAAATCTCAGTTTTGTAAATCTCAGTTTCGAAAATCTCAGTTTTGTAAATCTCAGTTTTGTAAATCTCAGTTTTGTAAATCTCAGTTTTGTAAATCTCAGTTTTGTAAATCTCAGTTTTGTAAATCTCAGTTTTGTAAATCTCAGTTTTGTAAATCCCAGTTTTGTAAATCTCAGTTTTGTAAATCTCAGTTTTGAAAATCTCAGTTTTGTAAATCTCAGTTTTGTAAATCTCAGTTTTGTAAATCTCAGTTTTGTAAATCCCAGTTTTGTAAATCTCAGTTTTGTAAATCTCAGTTTTGAAAATCTCAGTTTTGTAAATCTCAGTTTTGTAAATCTCAGTTTTGAAAATCTCAGTTTTGTAAATCTCAGTTTTGTAAATCTCAGTTTTGTAAATCTCAGTTTTGTAAATCTCAGTTTTGTAAATCTCAGTTTTGTAAGTCTCAGTTTTGTAAATCTCAGTTTTGAAAATCTCAGTTTTGTAAATCTCAGTTTTGTAAATCTCGGTTTTGTAAATCTCAGTTTTGTAAATCTCAGTTTTGTAAATCCCAGTTTTGTAAATCTCAGTTTTGTAAATCTCAGTTTTGAAAATCTCAGTTTTGTAAATCCCAGTTTTGTAAATCTCAGTTTTGTAAATCTCAGTTTTGAAAATCTCAGTTTTGTAAATCTCAGTTTTGTAAATCTCAGTTTTGAAAATCTCAGTTTTGTAAATCTCAGTTTTGTAAATCTCAGTTTTGTAAATCTCAGTTTTGTAAATCTCAGTTTTGTAAATCTCAGTTTTGTAAATCTCAGTTTTGTAAATCTCAGTTTTGAAAATCTCAGTTTTGTAAATCTCAGTTTTGTAAATCTTAGTTTTGTAAATCTCACTTTTGAAAATCTCAGTTTTGTAAATCTCAGTTTTGTAAATCTCAGTTTTGTAAATCTCAGTTTTGAAAATCTCAGTTTTGTAAATCTCAGTTTTGTAAATCCCAGTTTTGTTAATCTCAGTTTTGTAAATCCCAGTTTTGTAAATCTCAGTTTTGTAAATCTCACATTTGAAAATCTCACTTTTAAAAATCTCAGTTTTGTAAATCTCAGTTTTGTAAATCTCAGTTTTGAAAATCTCAGTTTTGTGAATGTCAGTTTTGTAAATCTCAGTTTTGTAAATCTCAGTTTTGTGAATCTCAGTTTTGTGAATCTCAGTTTTGTGAATCTCAGTTTTGTAAATCTCAGTTCTGTAAATCTCACTTTTGTAAATCTCACTTTTGAAAATCTCAGTTTTGTGAATGTCAGTTTTGAAAATCTCAGTTTTGTAAATCTCAGTTTTGAAATTCTCAGTTTTGTAAATCTCAGTTTTGTAAATCTTAGTTTTGTAAATCTCACTTTTGAAAATCTCAGTTTTGTAAATCTCAGTTTTGTAAATCTCAGTTTTGAAAATCTCAGTTTTGAAAATCTCAGTTTTGAAAATCTCAGTTTTGTAAATCTCAGTTTTGTAAATCTCAGTTTTGTAAATCTCAGTTTTTTGAATCTCAGTTTTGTAATCTCAGTTTGGTGAATCTCAGTTTTGTAAATCTCAGTTTTGAAAATCTCAGTTTTGTGAATCTCAGTTTTGTAAATCTCAGTTTTGTAAATCTCTGTTCAGTAAATCTCAGTTTTGTAAATCTCACATTTGAAAATCTCACTTTTAAAAATCTCAGTTTTGTAAATCTCAGTTTTGTAAATCTCAGTTTTGTAAATCTCAGTTTTGTAAATCTCAGTTTTGTAAATCTCAGTTTTGTAAATCTCAGTTTTGTAAATATCAGTTTTGTAAATCTCAGTTTTGAAAATCTCAGTTTTGTAAATCTCAGTTTTGT
Source organism: Ocypus olens (assembly GCA_910593695.2). Lineage (NCBI taxonomy): Eukaryota > Metazoa > Arthropoda > Insecta > Coleoptera > Staphylinidae > Ocypus > Ocypus olens. Next base: position 28,529 of record OU343048.1, read on the forward strand.
AAATCTCAGTTTTGTAAATCTCAGTTTTGTAAATCACAGTTTTGTAAATCTCAGTTTTGTAAATCTCAGTTGTGTAAATCTTAGTTTTGTAAATCTCAGTTTTGAAAATCTCAGTTTTGTGAATCTCAGTTTTGTAAATCTCAGTTCTGTAAATCTCACTTTTGTAAATCTCACTTTTGAAAATCTCACTTTTGAAAATCTCAGTTTTGTAAATCACAGTTTTGTAAAGCTCAGTTTTGTAAATCTCAGTTTTGTAAATCTCAGTTCTGTAAATCTCAGTTTTGAAAATATCAGTTTTGTAAATCACAGTTTTGTAAATCTCAGTTTTGAAAATCTCAGTTTTTTAAATCTCAGTTTTGAAAATCTCAGTTTTGTAAATCTCAGTTTTGTAAATTTCAGTTTTGTAAATCTCAGTTTTGTAAATCTAAGTTTGGTAAATCTCAGTTTTGAAAATCTCAGTTTTGAAAATCTCAGTTTTGTAAATCTCAGTTTTGTAAATCTTAGTTTTGTTAATCTCAGTTTCGATAATCTCAGTTTTGTAAATCTCAGTTTTGAAAATCTCAGTTTTGTAAATCTCAGTTTTGTAAAACTGAGATTTACAAAACTGAGATTTACAAAACTGAAATTTACAAAACAGATTTACAAAACTGAGATTTACAAAACTGAGATTTTCAAAACTGAGATTTACAAAACTGAGATTTACAAAACTGAGATTTACAAAACTGAGATTTGCAAAACTGAGATTTTTAAAACTGAAATTTACAAAACTGAGATTTACAAAACTGAGATTTTAAAAACGGAGATATTTAGAACTGAAATTTACAAAACTGAGATTTACAAAACTGAGATTTTCAAAACTGAGATTTTCAAAACTGTGATTTACAAAACTGAGATTTTCAAAACTGAGATTTACAGAACTGAGATTTACAAAACTGAGATTTACAAAACTGAGATTTTAAAAACTGAGATATTTAGAACTGAAATTTACAAAACTGAGATTTACAAAACTGAGATTTACAAAACTGAGATATACAAAACTGAGATTTACAAAACTAATATTTACAAAACCGAGATTTACAAAACTGAGATTTACAAAACTGAGATTTACTAAACTGAGATTTACAAAACTGAGATTTCCAAATCTGAGACTTACAAAACTGAGATTTTCAAAACAGATTTACAAGACTGAGATTTACAAAACAGATTTACAAAACTGAAATTTACAAAACTGAGATTTACCAAACTGAGATTTACAAAACTGAGATTTACTAAACTGAGATTTACAAAACTGAGATTTCCAAATCTGAGACTTACAAAACTGAGATTTTCAAAACAGATTTACAAGACTGAGATTTACAAAACAGATTTACAAAACTGAAATTTACAAAACTGAGATTTACCAAACTGAGATTTACAAAACTGAGATTTACAAAGCTGAGAATTTCAAATCTGAGACTTACAAAACTGAGATTTTCAAAACAGATTTACAAGACTGAGATTTACAAAACTGAAATTTACAAAACCGAGATTTACAAAACTGAAATTTACAAAACTGAGATTTACTAAACTGAGATTTACAAAACTGAGATTTCCAAATCTGAGACTTACAAAACTGAGATTTTCAAAACAGATTTACAAGACTGAGATTTACAAAACAGATTTACAAAACTGAAATTTACAAAACTGAGATTTACCAAACTGAGATTTACAAAACTGAGATTTACAAAGCTGAGAATTTCAAATCTGAGACTTACAAAACTGAGATTTTCAAAACAGATTTACAAAACAGAGATTTACAAAACTGAGATTTACAAAACTAAGATTTACAAAACTGAGATTATTGAAACTGAGATTTACAAGACTGAGATCTTTTAAACTGAGATAAATCTCAGTTTTGTAAACAAAACTGAGATTTTCAAAATCGCTCAGTCCAAAACCGCTCGCTCCGAAACCGCTCGCTCCAGTACCGCTCACTCCAAAATCGCTAGTTTCAAAACAGCTCGCTCCAAAACCGCTCGAAACAAAACCGCTCAGTCCAAAACCTCTCGAATCAAAACCGCTCAGTACAAAACCGCTCGAATCAGAACCGCTCGCTACAAAACCGCTCGAATCAAAACCGCTCGGTCCAAAACCGCTAAATTCAAAACCGCTCGAATCAAAACCGCTCAGTCTAAAACCGCTCGAATCAAAACCGCTTAGTCTAAAACCGCTCGAATCAAAACCGCTTAGTTCAAAACCGCTCGAATCAAAACCGCTCAGTCCAAAACCGCTCGAATCAAAACCGCTTGGTCTAAAACCGCTCGAATCAAAACCGCTCGGTTCAAAACTGCTCGAATCAAAACCGCTCAGTCCAAAACCGCTCGAATCAACACCGCTCAGTCCAAAACCGCTCGAATCAAAACCGCTTAGTTCAAAACCGCTCGAATCCAAACCGCTCAATTCAAAACCGCTCGAATCAAAACCGATCGGTCCAAAACCGCTCGAATCAAAACCGAATTTTCAAAACTGAGATTTACAAAACTGAGATTTGCATAATTGAGATTTAGAAAACTGAGATTTACAAACTGTGTTTTCCAAAACTGAAATTTTCAAAACTGAGATTCCTAAATCTGAGATTTACAAAACTGAGATTCTCAAATCTGTGATTTACAAAACAAGGTTTTTCTAAACCGAGATTTACAAAACTGAGATTCGCAATCTTAGATTTACAAAACTGAGATTATCGAAACCGAGATTTACAAAACTGAGATTTACAAAACTGAGATTCACAAAACTGAGATTTACAGAACTGAGATTTACAAAACTGAGATTTACAAAACTGAGATTATCGAAACTGAGTTTTACAAAACTAAGATTTACAAAACTGAGATTTACAAGACTGAGACTTACAAAACAGATTTACAAAACTGAAATTTACAAAACTGAGATTTACCAAACTGAGATTTACAAAACTGAGATTTACAAAACTAAGATTTACAAAACTGAGATTATTGAAACTGAGATTTACAAAACTGAGATCTTTTAAACTGAGATAAATCTCAGTTTTGTAAACAAAACTGAGATTTTCAAAATCGCTTAGTCCAAAACCGCTCGCTCCAAAACCGCTCGCTCCAGAACCGCTCACTCCAAAACCGCTAGTTTCAAAACCGCTCGCTCCAAAACCGCTCGCTCCAATTCTGCTCGCACCAAAACCGCTCGCTCCAAAACCGCTCGAAACAAAACCGCTCGAAACAAAACCGCTCGAAACAAAACCGCTCAGTCCAAAACCTCTCGAATCAAAACCGCTCAGTACAAAACCGCTCGAATCAGAACCGATCGCTCCAAAACCGCTCGAATCAAAACCGCTAAGTTCAAAACCGCTCGAATCAAATACGCTCAGTCTAAAACCGCTCGAATCAAAACCGCTTGGTCTAAAACCGCGCGAATCAAAACCGCTCACTTCAAAACTGCTCGAATCAAAACCGCTCAGTCCAAAACCGCTCGAATCAAAACCGCTCAGTCCAAAACCGCTCGAATCAAAACCGCTCAGTCCAAAACCGCTCGAATCAAAACCGCTTAGTTCAAAACCGCTCGAATCCAAACCGCTCAATTCAAAACCTCTCGAATCAAAACCGATCGGTCCAAAACCGCTCGAATCAAAACCGAGATTTTCAAAACCGAGATTTACAAAACTGAGATTTGCAAAATTGAGATTTACAAAACTGAGATTTACAAAACTGTGATTTACAAAACTGAAATTTTCAAAACTGAGATTCCTAAATCTGAGATTTACAAAACTGAGATTCTCAAATCTTAGATTTACAAAACAAGGTTTTTCTAAACCGAGATTTACAAAACTGAGATTCGCAAATCTTAGATTTACAAAACTGAGATTATCGAAACCGAGATTTACAAAACTGAGATTTACAAAACTGAGATTTTCAAAACTGAGATTTACAAAGCTGAGATTTACAAAACTGAGATTTTCAAAACTGAGATTTACAAAACCGAGATTTTCAAAACCGAGATTTTTAAAACTGAGATTTACAAAACTGAGATTTTCAAAACTGAAAATAACAAAACTGAGAATTACAAAACCGAGATTTACAAAACTGAGATTTACAAAACTGAGATTTACAAAACTGAGATTTTCAAAACTGAGATTTTTAAAACTGAGATTTACAAAACTGCGATTTTCAAAACTGAGATTTTCAAAACTGAGATTTACAAAACTGAGATTTACAAAACTGAGATTCTCAAATCTGAGATTTACAAAACAAGGTTTTTCTAAACCGAGATTTACAAAACTGAGATCCGCAAATCTTAGATTTACAAAACTGAGATTATCGAAACCGAGATTTACAAAACTGAGATTTACAAAACTGAGATTTACAAAACTGAGATTTACAAAACTGAGATTTACAAAGCTGAGATTTACAAAACTGAGATTTACAAAACCGAGATTTACAAAACAGAGATTTACAAAACTGAGATTTACAAAACTGAGATTTACAAAACTGAGATTTACAAAACTGAGATTTCCAAATCTGAGATTTTCAAAAATGTGATTTACAAAACTGAGATTTACAAAACTGCGATTTGCTAAACTGAGATTTACAAAACAGATTTACAAAACTGAGATTTACAAAACTGAGATTTACAAAACTGAGATTCACTAAACTGAGATTCACAAAACTGAGATTTTCAAAACTGAGATTTTCAAAACTGAGATTTACAAAACTGAGATTTTCAAAACTGAGATTTACAAAACTGAGATTTACAAAGCTGAGATTTACAAATCTGAGATTTACAAAACTGAGATTTTCAAAACTGAGATTTTCAAAACTGAGATTTACAAAACGGAGATTTTCAAAACTGAGATTTTCAAAACTGAGATTTACAAAACTACGATTTACAGAACTGAGCTTTACAAAACTGAGATTTACAAAACTGAGATTTACAAAACTGTGCTTTACAAAACTGAGATTTACAAAACTACGATTTACAGAACTGAGCTTTACAAAACTGAGATTTACAAAACTGAGATTTACAAAACTGTGCTTTACAAAACTGATATTTACAAAACCGAGATTTACAAAACTGAGATTTACAAAGCTGAGATTTACAAATCTGAGATTTACAAAACTGAGATTTTCAAAACTGAGATTTTTAAAACTGAGATTTACAAAACTGAGATTTTCAAAACTGAGATTTTCAAAACTGAGATTTACAAAACTACGATTTACAAAACTGAGCTTTACAAAACTGAGATTTACAAAACTGAGATTTACAAAACTGTGCTTTACAAAACTAAGACTTACAAAACCGAGATTTACAAAACTGAGATTTACAAAACTGAGATTTACAAAACTGAGATTTACAAAACTGAGATTTACTAAACTGAGATTTACAAAACTAAGATTTACAAAACTGAGATTATTGAAACTGAGATTTACAAAACTGAGATCTTTTAAACTGAGATAAATCTCAGTTTTGTAAACAAAACTGAGATTTTCAAAATCGCTCAGTCCAAAACCGCTCACTCAAAAATCGCTCGCTCCAGAACCGCTCACTCCAAAACCTCTAGTTTCAAAACCGCTCGCTCCAAAACCGCTCGCTCCAAAACCGCTCGCTCCAAATCTGCTCGCTCCAAAACCGCTCGAAACAAAACCGCTCGAAACAAAACCGCTCAGTCCAAAACCTCTCGAATCAAAACCGCTCAGTACAAAACCGCTCGAATCAGAACCGCTCGTTCCAAAACCGCTCGAATCAAAACCGCCCGGTCCAAAACCGCTAAGTTCAAAACCGCTCGAATCAAATACGCTCAGTCTAAAACCGCTCGAATCAAAACCGCTTGGTCTAAAACCGCTCGAATCAAAACCGCTCAGTTCAAAACCGCTCGAATCAAAACCGCTCAGTCCAAAACCGCTCGAATCAAAACCGCTTAGTCTAAAACCGCTCGAATCAAAACCGCTCACTTCAAAACTGCTCGAATCAAAACCGCTCAGTCCAAAACCGCTCGAATCAAAACCGCTCAGTCCAAAACCGCTCGAATCAAAACCGCTCAGTCCAAAACCGCTCGAATCAAAACCGCTTAGTTCAAAACCGCTCGAATCCAAACCGCTCAATTCAAAACCTCTCGAATCAAAACCGATCGGTCCAAAACCGCTCGAATCAAAACCGAGATTTTCAAAACTGAGATTTACAAAACTGAGATTTGCAAAATTGAGATTTACAAAACTGAGATTTACAAAACTGTGATTTACAAAACTGAAATTTTTAAAACTGAGATTTACAAAACGGAGATTTTCAAAACTGAGATTTTCAAAACTGAGATTTACAAAACTACGATTTACAAAACTGAGCTTTACAAAACTGAGATTTACAAAACTGAGATTTACAAAACTGTGATTCTCAAATCTTAGATTTACAAAACAAGGTTTTTCTAAACCGAGATTTACAAAACTGAGATTCGCAAATCTTAGATTTACAAAACTGAGATTATCGAAACCGAGATTTACAAAACTGAGATTTACAAAACTGAGATTTTCAAAACTGAGATTTACAAAGCTGAGATTTACAAAACTGAGATTTACAAAGCTGAGAATTTCAAAACTGAGATTTACAAAACTGAGATTTTCAAAACCGAGATTTTTAAAACTGAGATTTACAAAACTGAGATTTTCAAAACTGAAAATAACAAAACTGAGATTTTCAAAACTGAGATTTTCAAAACTGAGATTTACAAAACTGAGATTTTCAAAACTGAGATTTTCAAAACTGAGATTTACAAAGCTGAGATTTACAAATCTGAGATTTACAAAACTGAGATTTTCAAAACTGAGATTTTTAAGACTGAGATTTACAAAACTGGGATTTTCAAAACTGAGATTTTCAAAACTGAGATTTACAAAACTGAGATTTACAAAACTGAGCTTTACAAAACTGAGATTTACAAAACTGAGATTTACAAAGCTGAGATTTACAAAACTGAGATTTACAAAACCGAGATTTACAAAACTGAGATTTACAAAACTGAGATTTACAAAACTGAGATTTTCAAAACTGAGATTTTTAAAACTGGGATTTACAAAACTGAGATTTTCAAAACTGAGATTTTCAAAACTGAGATTTACAAAACTGAGATTTACAAAACTGAGATTCTCAAATCTGAGATTTACAAAACAAGGTTTTTCTAAACCGAGATTTACAAAACTGAGATCCGCAAATCTTAGATTTACAAAACTGAGATTATCGAAACCGAGATTTACAAAACTGAGATTTACAAAACTGAGCATTACAAAACTGAGATTTACAAAACTGAGATTTACAAAGCTGAGATTTACAAAACTGAGATTTACAAAACCGAGATTTACAAAACTGAGATTTACAAAACTGAGATTTACAAAACTGAGATTTACAAAAGTGAGATTTACAAAACTGAGATTTCCAAATCTGAGATTTTCAAAAATGTGATTTACAAAACTGAGATTTACAAAACTGCGATTTGCTAAACTGAGATTTACAAAACTGAGATTTACAAAACTGAGATTTACAAAACCGAGATTTACAAAACTGAGATTTACAAAACTGAGATTTACAAAACTGAGATTTACAAAACCGAGATTTACAAAACTGAGATTTACAAAACTGAGATTCACTAAACTGAGATTTACAAAACCGAGATTTACAAAACTGAGATTTACAAAACTGAGATTTACAAAACTGAGATTCACTAAACTGAGATTTACAAAACTGAGATTTTCAAAACTGAGATTTACAAAACTGAGATTTACAAAGCTGAGATTTACAAATCTGAGATTTACAAAACTGAGATTTTCAAAACTGAGATTTTCAAAACTGAGATTTACAAAACGGAGATTTTCAAAACTGAGATTTTCAAAACTGAGATTTACAAAACTACGATTTACAAAACTGAGCTTTACAAAACTGAGATTTACAAAACTGAGATTTACAAAACTGTGCTTTACAAAACTGATATTTACAAAACCGAGATTTACAAAACTGAGATTTTTAAAACTGAGATTTACAAAACTGAGATTTTCAAAACTGAGATTTTTAAAACTGAGATTTACAAAACTGAGATTTACAAAACTGAGATTCTCAAATCTGAGATTTACAAAACAAGGTTTTTCTAAACCGAGATTTACAAAACTGAGATCCGCAAATCTTAGATTTACAAAACTGAGATTATCGAAACCGAGATTTACAAAACTGAGATTTACAAAACTGAGCTTTACAAAACTGAGATTTACAAAACTGAGATTTACAAATCTGAGATTTACAAAACTGAGATTTTTAAAACTGAGATTTACAAAACTGAGATTTTCAAAACTGAGATTTTCAAAACTGAGATTTACAAAACTACGATTTACAAAACTGAGCTTTACAAAACTGAGATTTACAAAACTGAGATTTACAAAACTGTGCTTTACAAAACCGAGATTTACAAAACTGAGATATACAAAACTGAGATTTACAAAACTGAGATTTACAAAACTGAGATTTACTAAACTGAGATTTACAAAACTGAGATTTACAAAACTGAGATTTACAAAACCGAGATTTACAAAACTGAGATTTACAAAGCTGAGATTTACAAATCTGAGATTTACAAAACTGAGATTTTCAAAACTGAGATCTTTAAAACTGAGATTTACAAAACTGAGATTTTCAAAACTGAGATTTTCAAAACTGAGATTTACAAACTACGATTTACAAAACTGAGCTTTACAAAACTGAGATTTACAAAACTGAGATTTACAAAACTGTGCTTTACAAAGCTGAGATTTACAAAACTGAGATTTTCAAAACTGAGATCTTTAAAACTGAGATTTACAAAACTGAGATTTTCAAAACTGAGATTTTCAAAACTGAGATTTACAAAACTACGATTTACAAAACTGAGCTTTACAAAACTGAGATTTACAAAACTGAGATTTACAAAACTGTGCTTTACAAAACTGAGATTTACAAAACCGAGATTTACAAAACTGAGATTTACAAAACTGAGATTTACAAAACTGAGATTTACAAAACTGAGATTTACTAAACTGAGATTTACAAAACTGAGATTACAAAACTGAGATTTACAAAACCGAGATTTACAAAACTGAGATTTTCACAACTGAGATTTTCAAAACTGAAATTTACAAAACTGAGATTTACAAAATTGAGATTTTCAAAACTGAGGTTTACAAAACTGAGATTTCCAAATCTGAGATTTTCAAAAATGTGATTTACAAAACTGAGATTTACAAAACTGAGATTTACTAAACTGAGATTTACGAAACTGAGATTTACAAAACTGAGATTTACAAAACCGAGATTTACAATACTGAGATTTACAAAACTGAGATTTACAAAACTGAGATTCGCTAAACTGAGATTTACAAAACCGAGATTTACAAAACTGAGACTTACAAAACTGAGATTTACAAAACTGAGATTCACTAAACTGAGATTTACAAAACTGAGATTTCCAAATCTGAGACTTACAAAACTAAGATTTTCAAAACAGATTTACAAAACTGAGATTTACAAAACTAAGATTTTCAAAACAGATTTACAAAACTGAGATTTACAAAACTAAGATTTTCAAATCTGAGACTTACAAAACTGAGATTTTCAAAACTGATTTACAAAACTGAGATTTACAAAACTGAGATTTACAAAACTGAGATTTACAAAACTGAGATTTACTAAACTGAGATTTACAAAACTGAGATTTACAAAACTGAGATTTACAAAACCGAGATTTACAAAACTGAGATTTTCACAACTGAGATTTTCAAAACTGAAATTTACAAAACTGAGATTTACAAAATTGAGATTTTCAAAACTGAGGTTTACAAAACTGAGATTTCCAAATCTGAGATTTTCAAAAATGTGATTTACAAAACTGAGATTTACAAAACTGAGATTTACTAAACTAAGATTTACGAAACTGAGATTTACAAAACTGAGATTTACAAAACCGAGATTTACAAAAGTGAGATTTACAAAATTGAGATTTACAAAACTGAGATTCACTAAACTGAGATTTACAAAACCGAGATTTACAAAACTGAGACTTACAAAACTGAGATTTACAAAACTGAGATTCACTAAACTGAGATTTACAAAACTGAGATTTCCAAATCTGAGACTTACAAAACTGAGATTTTCAAAACAGATTTACAAAACTGAGATTTACAAAACTAAGATTTTCAAATCTGAGACTTACAAAACTGAGATTTTCAAAACTGATTTACAAAACAGAGATTTACAAAACTGAGATTTACAAAACTAAGATTTACATAACTGAGATAAATCTCAGTTATGTAAACAAACCTGAGAGTTTCAAAATCGCTGTCCAAAACCGCTCGCTCCAAAACCGCTCGCTCCAGAATCTGAAAATCTGTTTTGTAAATCTCAGTTTTGAAAATCTCAGTTTTGTAAATCTCACTTTTGTAAATCTCAGTTTCGATAATCTCAGTTTTTTAAATCTCAGATTTGAGAATCTCAGATTTCATAATCTCAGTTTTGAAAAACTCAGTTTTGTAAATCTCGGATTTGAGAATCTTAGTTTTGAAAATCTCAGTTTTGTAAATCTCAGTTTTGTAAATCTCAATTTTGTAAATCTCAGTTTTGAAAAACTCAGTTTTGTAAATCTCAGTTTTGTAAATCTCAATTTTGTAAATCTCAGTTTTGAAAATCTCAGTTTTAAAAATCTCAGTTTTGTAAATGTCAATTTTGTAAATCTCAGTTTTGTAAATTTCAGTTTTGAAAATCTCAGTTTTGAAAATCTCAGATTTGAGAATCACTGATTTCGTACTCTCAGTTATGAAAAACTCAGTTTTGTAAATCTCAGTTTTGAAAATCTCAGTTTTGTAAATCTCAGTTTTGTAAATCTCAATTTTGTAAATTTCAGTTTTGAAAATCTCAGTTTTGCAAATTTCAGTTTTGAAAATCTCAGTTTTGAACTGCGCGGTTTCGGACTGAGCGGTTTTGGACTGAGCGGTTTGTAACTGAGCGGTTTTGACTCGAGCGGTTTTGGAGCGAGCGGTTTTGATCTGTGCGGTTTTGGAGCGGGCGGGTTTGATCCGTGCGGTTTTGGACTGAGCGGTTTTGATCCGTGCGGTTTTTGAGCGAGCGGTTTTGGAGCGAGCGGTTTTGATCCGTGCGGTTTTGGACTGAGCGGTTTTGATCCGTGCGGTTTTGGAGCGAGCGGTTTTGATCCGCGCGGTTTTGAGCGAGCGGTTTTGATCCGTGCGGTTTTGGAGCGAGCGGTTTTGATCCGTGCGGTTTTGGAGCGAGCGGTTTTGATCCGTGCGGTTTTGGAGCGAGCGGTTTTGATCCGTGCGGTTTTGGACTGAGCGGTTTTGATCCGTGCGGTTTTGGACTGAGCGGTTTTGATCCGTGCGGTTTTGGAGCGAGCGGTTTTGATCCGTGCGGTTTTGGAGCGAGCGGTTTTGATCCGTCCGGTTTTGGAGCGAGCGGTTTTGATCCGTGCGGTTTTGGACTGAGCGGTTTTGATCCGTGCGGTTTTGGAGCGAGCGGTTTTGATCCGTGCGGTTTTGGACTGAGCGGTTTTGATCCGTGCGGTTTTTGAGCGAGCGGTTTTGGAGCAAGCGGTTTTGATCCGTGCGGTTTTGGACTGAGCAGTTTTGATCCGTGCGGTTTTTGAGCGAGCGGTTTTGGAGCAAGCGGTTTTGATCCGTGCGGTTTTGGAGCGAGCGGTTTTGATCCGTGCGGTTTTGGACTGAGCGGTTTTGATCCGTGCGGTTTTGGACTGAGCAGTTTTGATCCGTGCGGTTTTTGAGCGAGCGGTTTTGGAGCAAGCGGTTTTGATCCGTGCGGTTTTGGAGCGAGCGGTTTTGATCCGTGCGGTTTTGGACTGAGCGGTTTTGATCCGTGCGGTTTTTGAGCGAGCGGTTTTGGAGCGAGCGGTTTTGATCCGCGCGGTTTTGAGCGAGCGGTTTTGATCCGTGCGGTTTTGAGCGAGCGGTTTTGATCCGTGCGGTTTTGGAGCGAGCGGTTTTGATCCGTGCGGTTTTGGAGCGAGCGGTTTTGATCCGTGCGGTTTTGAACTGAGAGGTTTTGATCCGTGCGGTTTTTGAGCGAGCGGTTTTGGAGCAAGCGGTTTTGATCCGTGCGGTTTTGGACTGAGCAGTTTTGATCCGTGCGGTTTTTGAGCGAGCGGTTTTGGAGCAAGCGGTTTTGATCCGTGCGGTTTTGGAGCGAGCGGTTTTGATCCGTGCGGTTTTGGACTGAGCGGTTTTGATCCGTGCGGTTTTGGAGCGAGCGGTTTTGGAGCGAGCGGTTTTGATCCGTGCGGTTTTGGACTGAGCAGTTTTGATCCGTGCGGTTTTGGAGCGAGCGGTTTTGGAGCAAGCGGTTTTGATCCGTGCGGTTTTGGAGCGAGCGGTTTTGATCCGTGCGGTTTTGGACTGAGCGGTTTTGATCCGTGCGGTTTTGGAGCGAGCGGTTTTGGAGCGAGCGGTTTTGATCCGTGCGGTTTTGGACTGAGCAGTTTTGATCCGTGCGGTTTTTGAGCGAGCGGTTTTGGAGCAAGCGGTTTTGATCCGTGCGGTTTTGGAGCGAGCGGTTTTGATCCGTGCGGTTTTGGACTGAGCGGTTTTGATCCGTGCGGTTTTGGAGCGAGCGGTTTTGGAGCGAGCGGTTTTGATCCGTGCGGTTTTGGACTGAGCGGTTTTGATCCGTGCGGTTTTGGAGCGAGCGGTTTTGATCCGCGCGGTTTTGAGCGAGCGGTTTTGATCCGTGCGGTTTTGGAGCGAGCGGTTTTGATCCGTGCGGTTTTGGAGCGAGCGGTTTTGATCCGTGCGGTTTTGGACTGAGCGGTTTTGATCCGTGCGGTTTTTGAGCGAGCGGTTTTGGAGCGAGCGGTTTTGATCCGTGCGGTTTTGGACTGAGCGGTTTTGATCCGTGCGGTTTTGGAGCGAGCGGTTTTGATCCGTGCGGTTTTTGAGCGAGCGGTTTTGATCCGTGCGGTTTTTGAGCGAGCGGTTTTGATCCGTGCGGTTTTGGAGCGAGCGGTTTTGATCCGTGAGGTTTTGGAGCGAGCGGTTTTGATCCGTGCGGTTTTTGAGCGAGCGGTTTTGATCCGTGCGGTTTTTGAGCGAGCGGTTTTGATCCGTGCGATTTTTGAGCGAGCGGTTTTGATCCGTGCGGTTTTGGAGCGAGCGGTTTTGATCCGCGCGGTTTTGGAGCGAGCGGTTTTGATCCGTGCAGTTTTGGACTGAGCGGTTTTGATCCGTGCGGTTTTGGAGTGATCGGTTTTGATTTGAGAATCTCAGTTTTGAAAATATCAGTTTTGTAAATCTCAGTTTTGTAAATCTCAATTTTGTAAATCTCAGTTTTGTAAATCTCAATTTTGTAAATCTCACTTTTGTAAATTTCAGTTTTGTAAATCTTAGTTTTGTAAATCTCAATTTTGTAAATCTCAGTTTTGTAAATCTCTGTTTTGAAAATCTCAGTTTTGTAAATCTCAGTTTTGAAAATCTCAGATTTGAGAATCTCAGTTTTGTAAATCTCAGTTTTGAAAAACTCAGTTTTGTAAATCTCAGATTTGAGAATCTCAGTTTTGTAAATCTCAGATTTGCGAATCTCAGTTTTGAAAATCTCAGTTTTGAAAATTTTAGTTTTGAAAATCTCAGTTTTTTAAATCTCAGATTTGAGAATCTCAGATTTCATAAACTCAGTTTTGAAAAACTCAGTTTTGTAAATCTCAGATTTGAGAATCTTAGTTTTGAAAATCTCAGTTTTGTAAATCTCAGTTTTGTAAATCTCAATTTTGTAAATCTCAGTTTTGAAAATCTCAATTTTGTAAATCTCAGTTTTGTAAATTTCAGTTTTGAAAATCTCAGTTTTGTAAATCTCAGATTTGAGAATCTCAGATTTCATAATCTCAGTTTTGAAAAACTCAGTTTTGTAAATCTCAGATTTGTAAATCTCAGATTTGAGAATCTCAAATTTGAAAATCACGGTTTTGTAAATCTGTTTTGAAAATTTCAGTTTTGAAAATCTCAGTTTTGTAAATCTCAATTTGGTAAATCTCAGTTTTTCAAATCTCAATTTTGTAAATCTCCGTTTTGTAAATCTCAATTTTGTAAATCTGTTTTGTAAATTTCAGTTTTGAAAATCTCAGTTTTGTAAATCTCAGATTTCATAATCCCAGTTTTGAAAATCTCAGTTTTGAAAATCTCAGATTTGAGAATCTCAGATTTCATAATCTCAGTTTTGAAAAACTCAGATTTGTAAATCTCAGTTTTGTAAATCTCAGTTTTGAAAAACTCAGTTTTGTAAATCTCAGATTTGAGAATCTCAGTTTTGTAAATCTCAGATTTGCGAATCTCAGTTTTGAAAATCTCAGTTTTGAAAATCTCAGTTTTTTAAATCTCAGATTTGAGAATCTCAGATTTCGTAATCTCAGTTTTGAAAAACTCAGTTTTGTAAATCTCAGATTTGAGAATCTCAGTTTTGAAAATCTCAATTTTGTAAATCTCAGTTTTGTAAATTTCAGTTTTGAAAATCTCAGTTTTGTAAATCTCAGATTTGAGAATCTCAGATTTCATAATCTCAGTTTTGAAAAACTCAGTTTTGTAAATCTCAGATTTGAGAATCTCAGATTTCATAATCTCAGTTTTGAAAAACTCAGTTTTGTAAATCTCAGATTTGAGAATCTCAAATTTGAAAATCACAGTTTTGTAAATCTGTTTTGAAAATTTCAGTTTTGAAAATCTCAGTTTTGTAAATCTCAATTTTGTAAATCTCAGTTTTGTAAATTTCAGTTTTGAAAATCTCAGTTTTGTAAATCTCATATTTGAGAATCTCAGATTTCATAACCTCAGTTTTGAAAAACTCAGTTTTGTAAATCTCAGTTTTGTAAATCTCAAATTTGAAAATCACAGTTTTGTAAATCTGTTTTGAAAATCTCAGTTTTGTAAATCTCAGTTTTGAAAATGTCAGATTTGAGAATCTCAAATTTGAAAATCACAGTTTTGTAAATCTGTTTTGAAAATTTCAGTTTTGAAAATCTCAGTTTTGTAAATCTCAATTTTGTAAATCTCAGTTTTTTAAATTTCAGTTTTGAAAATCTCAGTTTTGTAAATCTCATATTTGAGAATCGCAGATTTCATAATCTCAGTTTTGAAAAACTCAGTTTTGTAAATCTCAGTTTTGTAAATCTCAAATTTGAAAATCTGTTTTGAAAATCTCAGTTTTGTAAATCTCAGTTTTGAAAATCTCAGTTTTGTAAATCTCAGGTTTTGGACTGAGCGGTTTTGATCCGTGCGGTTTTGGAGCGAGCGGTTTTGATTTGTGCGGTTTTGTAGCGAGCGGTTTTGGAACGAGCGGTTTTGGAGCGAGCGGTTTTGATCCGTGCGGTTTTGGACTGAGCGGTTTTGATCCGTGCGGTTTTGGAGCGGTTTTGGAGCGAGCGGTTTTGATCCGTGCGGTTTTGGAGCGGTTTTGGAGCGAGCGGTTTTGATCCGTGCGGTTTTGGTCTGAGCGGTTTTGGAGCGAGCGGTTTTGATCCGTGCGGTTTTGGAGCGAGCGGTTTTGGACTGAGCGGTTTTGATCCGTGCGGTTTTGGACTGAGCGGTTTTGGACTGAGCGGTTTTGATCCGTGCGGTTTTGGTCTGAGCGGTTTGGATTCGTGCGGTTTTGGAGCGAGCGGTTTTGATCCGTGCGGTTTTGGAGCGAGCGGTTTTGATCCGTGCGGTTTTGGAGCGAGCGGTTTTGGACTGAGCGGTTTTGGAGCGAGCGGTTTTGGACTGAGCGGTTTTGATCCGTGCGGTTTTGGACTGAGCGGTTTTGATCCGTGCGGTTTTTTAGCGAGCGGTTTTGATCCGTGCGGTTTTGGAGCGAGCGGTTTTGGACTGAGCGGTTTTGATCCGTGCGGTTTTGGACTGAGCGGTTTTGATCCGTGCGGTTTTGGAGCGAGCGGTTTTGATCCGTGCGGTTTTGGACTGAGCGGTTTTGATCCGTGCGGTTTTGGACTGAGCGGATTTGATCCGTGCGGTTTTGGAGCGGTTTTGGAGCGAGCGGTTTTGATCCGTGCGGTTTAGGAGCGAGCGGTTTTGATCCGTGCGGTTTTGGACTGAGCGGTTTTGATCCGTGCGGTTTTGGAGCGATCAGTTTTGTAAATCTCAATTTTGTAAATCTCAGTTTTGTAAATCTCTGTTTTGAAAATCTCAGTTTTGTAAATCTCAGTTTTGAAAATCTCAGATTTGAGAATCTCAGTTTTGTAAATCTGTCAGTTTTGTAAATCTCAGTTTTGAAAATCTCAGATTTGAGAATCTCAAATTTGAAAATCACAGTTGTAAATCTGTTTTGAAAATTTCAGTTTTGTAAATCTCAATTTTGTAAATCTCAGTTTTGTAAATTTTTGTTTTGGAGCGAGCGGTTTTGGAGCGAGCGGTTTTGGAGCGAGCGGTTTTGATCCGTGCGGTTTTGGAGCGAGCGGTTTTGAATTGAGCGGTTTTGAACTGAGCGGTTTTGATTCGAGCGGTTTTGGACTGAGCGGTTTTGATTCGAGCGGTTTTGGACTGAGCGGTTTTGAACTGAGCGGATTTGGAGCGAGCGGTTTTGGAGCGAGCGGTTTTGGAGCGAGCGGTTTTGGAGCGAGCAGTTTCGGAGCGAGCGGTTTTTATTCGAGTGGTTTTGAACCGAGCGGTTTTGATTCGAGCGGTTTTGAACCGAGCGGTTTTTATTCGAGCGGTTTTGAACTGAGCGGTTTTTATTCGAGCGGTTTTGAACAGAGCGGTTTTGATTCGAGCGGTTTTGAACTGAGCGGTTTTGATTCGAGCGGTTTTGAACTGTGCGGATTTGATTCGAGCGGTTTCTAACTGAGCGCTTTTGATTCGAGCGGTTTTGGAGCGAGCGGTTTTGGAGCGAGCGGTTTTGGAGCGAGCGGTTTTGGAGCGAGCGGTTTTGGAGCGAGCGGTTTTGGAGCGAGCGGTTCTGGAGCGAGCGGTTTTGAACTGAGCGGTTTTGGACTGAGCGGTTTTGGAGCGGGCTGTTTTGCAGTGAGCGGTTTTAAAAATCTCAGATTTGAAAAACTCAGTTTTGGAAATCTCAGTTTTAAAAATCTCAGTCTTGAAAATCTCAGTTTTGAAAATCTCAATTTTGAAAATCTCAAATTTGAAAATCTTAGATTTCAAAAGGCGGTTTTGCGGGCGGTTTTAAGAGTGAGCGGCACTGACTCACTGACACACTGACCCATTGACAGCTGTTTATTTCTCTGTTGAACTTAATCCAATGGTATAGGAGGCACACAAAGGATTACGGTGTGCATTAGAGAATGGAATTTTAGGTAAATGTAACATAATCTAATTAATTAGTTCCACGAACGTTTATGTTTTCCGATATTAAAATAAATAACTGCAGGGATTGAATTCTACTGATGTTCAAATTGATCGTATTTTCATTTTATTGTACGTGATATAAATTTTAAAATTCGATAAAAATAATATTGAATTCCGTTTGAAAATCATCGGATTAAATCAGTCAAATTTAAGGTCCAAATAGTCGTCCGTATAATCGTTTAGAATTATGACTCAATCAGATATAGGGGTGTACAATGGAGGTTGGTAATTCATAAGTGAGTCCAATAAACTCACTTTTTGAAATGAGTCGTTGGTCAAGTTTCCTGATTAATTTAGAGTCGTGTTTTCCGTAAAGTATAACATTTTGGAAGTGAGTACACCTCTAGTTTACGAACATGAATCTGTCACTATAATTTGAGACCCGCTTTGTCAAATTGCACGTGTTTGCCCAGCGACGGCCGTACAACTGAAACATTGAAGATCATCGCGTTTCATTGGTAGGTATTGGTATGGTAGGGATGGACGGAATTTGCGGGCATTTTAAACCGGGCATAATAACCAGCACAACCGCACGAGCGGCCCTGCTTATTAGTACGGTCCGACTAAAGATGATACTTCTTTATACACAATCGTTGTTATTATACTGTACGAGTAGACGTGTCAGGTGGGGTGTCGCTTGGATATTTCTTAATTATATCACACGTGCATACAGCAATTTACATTTGGTTGTATAGTTGCAGAATGTATGACAAGCTGTACGTGCATGATTATGCTTCGCATTATATCGTGCCGGTGCAGCGGCCACAGTTTTCGAATTGTGAGTTGATTGCCGGCGGTGCAGCAGTTCAGTTTGGTTCAGTTGTGGTTCAGTTGTTCAGAGAGAGTGCACGGAAACGGTCGGTTCCGTTGCGCTCATAGCCTACAAAGTCCAAACGAGTTTTCTGTTTTTTTTCCCTCTCCAATCATTAAATCTGTGCATCGAGTTGCGTACACACTTGACGTTCGGATCAGTGCACAATTTACTTTGGATTTTATTTGGATCAGCCGTCCAATTTTTTGGATTTAGATGCCGTCTAGAAGTAAGTAATTCATATAACATGTCACGCTTACCATAGTAATTCAGAGGTAAAACGAACATATATATTTTACTTCGTTCTTGTTTGAACTCCTGTTGTAAAAGAAACGAGATCCTAGATCCGCCTAGGAGCGGTTAATCCGATGTTCTCTCTCGCTCTCTCTGTCTCTCTTTCTGCTACCTGCCTCTTCTAAATATTCCAATGCGCCGTCCATGTTTACAATTGACGGGAATAATACACATCGCTCATTCCACGGACACTGAATTTGAATCGATGATTCCCAGTTTTTTTTTAATTTTGCAGACGCATTCTACATATGAAATAATGAGTCATATTTCGCGAAAAAAATTTGAGATTTTTTTGGAGAAGTAATGCACGGTTGTAAAATGCAAGAAATCACGAAAAACATGGGTCGTGCGAACATTCAAACAACTGTATCGTCAAATCCATTAGTCGTACAAAATATACAAGAGGTCAACTTTGAAGATCTTAAGTCATTCTATGTCAGGGTTTCCCAACCTTTATATCACCGAGCCTCCCCGCACCAAAAATAATATTTTCATGCCCCCCTTAAATTTCAACAAAAATAAGAAACACACATTTTTTATCAACTAAAAACTAAATTATTTATTTGAATTCCAAATAGGTATAATACAAATACAATGTATTTATTTATTAAGGATCTTTAACAGAAGAGTACACTTGAAAATCATTAATCACTTTCACATTTACATTTCTTAGTTTTCTTTTATTTATAAAAACCATACCATGCACTGATCATTACTTGCTTGAATAGATTTTTTTCTATTATTATCTTTTATTTATTTCAATTATATTTTTATAATTAGATAATGCTTAACAACTTTCAAAGTAATTTTAGAACAAATAAATAAAAACTTTTAAAGTACTAATGAGATACTTGAGCTTGCATGCTCTGTACCAGTTGGTCGATTCTGGGTTCAGTTTTTGCAAGAGCTATGGTTAAATCGCTGTCGACTGCAAGGCGATTTCGCTGTTTAGTTTTTATTGAAACTAGAGCTGAAAAACCTGTCTCGCATAAATAAGTGGACGAAAATGGAATAAGTATTTTCAAAGCAAGAGAAGCAACTTTCGGATTAATAAGGAATCGTTTGATCCAAAATTTCTCTAATGTCAAGAGATGAAAGTCATCTTTCATGGTCGAGTCAGCCTTCATTTCTAGAAATTCTTCCTGAACTTCTTCAGGTAATTGTGAGACATCGACAACGAATGGGTTTCTGGTCATGTGCCATATTGGTGACTCGGAATTAACATCTCGATAGTATCGGTGAAATTGGTTTTCCAACTCTTCTAAATGAGTTTCTATCTCAGATTTCAAATCTTTATCCAGTTTTTGATGATTAATTGCTTCGGATAGCCGTGAAAAAGGAAATACATTTTCAGCAGATACCTTATTTTTCCAAAGTTGAAGCTTTAATATGAAACCTTGAATATGATCATAGTTACTAATCAAAGTGCCATTTCTGCCCTGAAGTTTCAAGTTTAGCTGATTCAGGGCCTCAAATATATCAGCCAAATAGGCCAGCTTCCACTGAAATTTTTCTTCTTTGAATAGTTGCATAAAATGATTATTTTCTTTGAATTCAAGAAAGAGGATGACCTCTTCTCTTAATTCATAAAGGCGAGCTAACATGTTGCCTTTTGATAACCAGCGCACTTCTGTGTGGAATAGGAGGACCTTGTGATCAGAATCGAGATCCTCGCAAAGTAAAGTAAATAACCGACTGTTCAATGCACTACTTTTGATGTAGTTTATGATCTTTATAGCCGAGTTCAAAATCTGACACAAATTCTGTGGCAAAGTTTTTGAGGCCAAAGCTTGGCGATGAACAACACAATGTGTACTAACTAACACGGGGTTCTTTTCTTTAAGTTTTTGAGCCAAGCCTGATCGTACACCTATCATTGCAGGGGCGCCGTCTGTGCAGAGTCCAATTAGTTTATTCCAATCCAAATCATTTCTTTCGATGAAGTCCGATATTGAATTAAATATATTTTCAGATTTCGTGCCTGCTGATAATGATTCTGAGTGAAAAATCTCTTCATCAATGTGATCTCCGCTGACATATCTAACATAAATAATAAGTTGTGCACAATTAGCGATGTCTGTGGACTCATCACAACTAATGGCAAAAAATGGTGATAGTTTGACTTTATTTATAATTTGTAATTTTATGTCTGATGCAATATCGTCAATTCTTCGCTTGACTGTGTTATTAGAGAGACATAATGATTTCATTTTTTGCTCTGATTCTTCTCCTAATATTATTTTCGTGGCTTTGAGGATACATGGTTTGATTAAATCCTCCCCGATAGTATGAGGTTTCTTTTGTTTTGCTATCAAAAACGCTATTTCAAATGAAGCTTTGAGATGTAGTGATACACCTTTATGATAACTTCCTGACTTATCCAATCTCATGCGCTTAAGTGATTCTGCTTTAGAAGAAAAAAACTCTTTGGACTTCGAAGCCAGAGTAGGATGTTGCTGGCTCAAATGCCTCTCAAGGCGAGTGGGTCTCATGCTATCATTGCTCAAAACTTTCATACACATTACACACTGCGGCAATTGTAGCTCGTCTTTTTCTATGAAGGTAAATCCAAATTTAATATAATCTTCCGAAAACTTTCTTTTTTTCGCTGCCATTTCGCGTCTGAAACAATAATAATAGTTCATTACCATACGGGTGCGGTATGGCGTTGACAATACAAGGTAGAATTTCAGCCCGAGCCGAAGGCAAGGGCATAAAAGAGCCGAGTGTAATATAGCCAATACGCATGTGTTCCGTACAAAATTTTCAATACACTTGCGAGTGAAAATAAAAAAAAATATCATGAATAATCTCAATATTTTTTTTTCGGCGTTATGCCTGGCCTTGGTGCTATGACCATTAGCCATCATCTATGTTTGTTTAACTTATAAGTTAAATGAATAAATGAACAAATGAATAATGAAAGACGTATACAAACAACCACGGACCTGAACGAATACTTCTCGACAGAAAAGTCTTTCGTCCCGGCTGGGAATCGAACCCACACGGCCGCGGTGCAACCGGCACAAGCGCTCGCCTGTACCCACTACACTACACCAACGGGCCGCCCAATAATCTCAATACAAAATTAAAATTGAGAAAAATGACTAGTGGATTTTTTATCGTCTTTGCCAATATCTGCGCAAAGATATTGGCGAAAGCGATATGCATCCAAGTGATTAATGAATATTTCGAGTAAATGACACAATAACTTAATTTGTAGACAAAACTAAATAATTTTGTAAACTAAACGTTTATTTATCATTTGTAATAACATCAACGAGCTTATGATTAAAAATGATTACGTACTATTTTTAAGACATAAATAATTACCGATTTAAAATAAGTACTTGACACTAAAAAATAAAAATAAATGGCGGGCAAAGTTTGATATATACTAAAAAACGTACCTTTTATTTTTAGTAGATGAAACAATTTCACACTTAAATATCTCACTTAACAGATTTTTATGCGAACGAACTATTGACAGAAGCGGGTGCGGCCCGCAATTGTTTTCTGATGGATGCAAGCGGCAAGCGGGAAGGTCACATGTCGTGTTGTGACTTGTCGAAACTTGTATAGCAGCGCTAAGGAATAACAGGAAGCGACAAGGCATGTTGATAAATTGGAATAGATAAGCGCCATCTGTGAATAGCGGCGTGAACTAACACCAAACATGCACACAACCGATACGTGTGTGTGTGTATATATTCTTTCGTACTACACAAAAATAAGTTAAATATTGGTAATCAAAAACACTTGGTATTTACTTGTTTTACAATTTATATTAATTAAACATTATACTTCTACAAGTTTTGTGCATTCTCCTTTCGAGAATGTTCGTGTGAACAAATCCACTTGGGCAAGTTGTATAATATTTATTCTACTTAATATAAATAGTAAAACATAGTGATTTTGTTTACCATTATTTACCTTGTTAATAACGTTTCATCGGGCGATGTAGACATATATTTTGTACATATTGTGCTATGAGGCTAACACAAGAAATGATTGTTTTATTCATCATCGATTTCCGCACTGTGACATTCTACGTTTCAAGTAACACGGGGAATTACACGGCATGTAGATAAGGAAAAGCGCCGTCTAGTGTTAGCAACAAACATAATTTACAGAAATCCATCGAATTTTTATGGTGGCGCCATCCAATATTAGCGGCGTAAAGCTCGATTTCTTATAACTTGTTTCCCATATCTCTTGTCATACCCCTGAGCAGCGCCCCCCCTGATATTTCTCTACGCCCCCCAAGGGGGGCGTGCCCCCCGGGTTGGGAAGTCCTGTTCTATGTAGTGGTGTATTTAAAATTAGCGTCTAAAAATCATTATTAATTTATTTATAAATTTCATTAGCATTTTTCAGCATCAACTCACTAACTTTAAATTTTGAAAAAAATACCATCGTATTCCCACTTCAATTCTAAAGCAATTAGCGTTATCCACTGATTAGTTTTTACAAGAATTTTTCTATTGACTGTCAATTGTAGCAAAACGTACTCTGATGAGTGCCACTATCTTCTCCAACATATTTGATAAATATATAATAGATATCTAAAAATCCGGATCCCCATGTACCGCAAAGACATTGGAAAATCGACCATTTTGGAGAAGAGAATTTCTCGAGCGTTAAAGAAAAATATACAAAAAACTGCATATTCACTCAAAATTACTTGTGCTTTAAGATTTGGTTCAAATCTGCAAACATTTTTCACTAGATTTAAAAATAATCGCAAAAGAACTAAAGTTATTATAAATCAAAAATTGCGAATTTCTCGAGCGTTAAAAAATATACAAAAACAATTGCGAGAAACTTGAAACTTTGCAAATTTACTTAAAATCACTTCTGCTTTAAGATTTAGTTAAAGTCTGCAAGAGAACTAAAGTAATTATAAATAAAAAACTGCGAATTTCTCAAGTCCTCTTGTCCAAAAAAAATCGGGCTAAATATCCCACATTAATTTCTTTAAAACGAATCTTTACACAAGCTTATTTTTGTGGTTTATGATCTTACGTCGAGGAACGATTTGGTAGTCATTTTCTGAAATTCAGTAACAAACTTTGACAAGTTTCAAGCCTCTCAAATGTCAGCCTGAAAAAATGGTAGTATTTAATGTAATTTGTAAATAAATGCAATTTGTAAATAAATGCTTGTTTTTATGCATTTCGATATAAGCTTTTGCTGGAAAATTTAGTAGTCTTTCCAGTGTCTTCTATGGGAAACTTTCGTCTTCTATTTGTGGTATTGTGTCAAGGGGAATGGAATTTTACGTGATTAATGTTTCGGTTTATTTTTACGCTTTTATTTTTTTTTAATGATCTGACAGAGATATGTCTCCAATCAAAACAGGGTTTTCAGTCTTATAAAACAATTACATCAATCTAAAAATCTAATTTTACAGTAGTGATGGTATTCGTTGGGCGATTTCAGATCGTCATTACTAAATAAATATCAGGTCAGCTTGTCTTAACATGTATAGCATATACATTACTGTTTGAAAATATTATCGACACACGCTTTCTAATATGAATAATTGATCAGGTTGCTATCACCGCGCATGAAAATATGCGACTTCGAGGAACATTTTTGGCAGGTGCGCTTGTGTACACATGTTTGAAATAATAATGACACCTCGAAACCAGTTTTTCTATAGTCATCGACAGAACATGAAAAATTCATTACTTTAAATAGAACTCAGAAAACTATAATATAACATTGGGGAGTAAAGGGTTACATTTCCCGATTTTTTTTTTATTTCAGGTAAACGGAAAATTTAAAATTAATCTTAATTGGTTTAAGTTCATGGAAAATATTGGGCCATTATTGTCATTTTTTAATTCTTTCTAAAGTGAATGAAAAATATTTAGGGTTTTTCAATTATGA
Organism: Ocypus olens; assembly: GCA_910593695.2. Classification (NCBI taxonomy): domain Eukaryota; kingdom Metazoa; phylum Arthropoda; class Insecta; order Coleoptera; family Staphylinidae; genus Ocypus; species Ocypus olens. The sequence goes on from OU343048.1 coordinate 52,898, forward strand.
CCGGGGCTTTTCTTAAAGCAAAATTAATTCTATCAAATGTTTTTCTTTGACATTTTGTTTTCAATAATGCCAAACATGAATTATTTTTCCATCTTCTCAAAAATTCCACTAAGCTGACGTATTCATCGATTTATAAACGAATGAAATAATAAGTGCTCTTTTAAATTTATTTCATGCATATTTTTTTAAATGTCATACTTGACTGGCCAGATCGAGTCTGTGGGTGCGTGGGATCCAGTCTGATGACCATAAGTTGCTTAATTAGTGATACAGTTGCATAAAGTAAACTTTGGTTGATGAGTATTCAGTGTGAATGAACCTGCCATAAGAAGCTCATCAAGGGTAATGTAATATAATATAAATACAAGCAGTATCTATATTATACGTGTATCTATGTTTTATAGACAAAAGTTACCTTGAATGAACGCTACGCGCCGGTGACAAGAAACATTTCCTAAACATTAATTCCTGTCGCGTAACAAGCTGTAAGTTTCTTCAAGGAAAACCAATCGAGGATTTCTCCTTCTGTCAACAGTATATAGTTCTATTCAAAAATTAAATGTATTCAATACTTCGATTTTGGGTCCGAATTTATTTCAAGAATTTTTTTTATAAATATTGCGGGTCAAGACAAATGATTAAAAATGTTTATAACGGGATCAAAAAAAAAGAAAGTAATAAATAGTATTGCTATTGATATAACATTAGTTTAAGATTGTTTGTATAAGGACTAATTTAAAAAATAAATTAAATTCAAATTGAAGACGTTATTATTACATATAATTTCATTTATTTTTCAAGTTATTTGTTATGCACTTGCTCAAAAGGTCAAACGAGACACGGAAATATAATTCAGTTCCACATCAATGTATACAATCTTGCGAATACGCCCACAAAAGAGAAAACGTGCACGGTAGAATAAAAGATAGAATATTGTTGGAATAAGAACTGAAATTGGTAAAATCTGAAATGTTGTGTATCCACAAGGAAGACCGCATGATTTATTATTTATAAACCCTACGTTTAACTACCGCATGACGTATGTATTATCAAAATTGATCGTCACGTTTAAAAGTTATATATTTTCAAAAATTAAACTTATATACCCATGTTCAGTGTTGAAATGAAATCTAGAATTTTTGTCGCTTTGTATATTTTTTGCACTTTTTTGCAAACCATAATTTTGGTCATATGTTGGCGTACGCATAGTTAAAACTTACCTATGCTTTTCAGCATTGCGAATTTATTAAACTAAACATAAAACGGATTTAAAGATTCAAGCAATTCAACCCAAATATGTTTTAATTGATAAATTTTGCACTTTCGAGCACTTAAAAAATTGTTATTTAACACATTTTAAGGTTATCTTCTAAAATCTGCAATGTTTACCACTTTCAGAGATTTCAAATACTATTTCCTAATTAAACGTTTGTATGACGTTTGAATAATCAAAATTGGCAGACACATTTAAAACTTACATAATTTTAATATAATATAAGGTGTGAGCCACAAAATTTTGTTACTGAGTTGGCCATGCCTGAGAGAGAGAAACATGAGATGAATTCATTTTTTTTTAAATCTAATTCAATTAAATTAATCTAGGCTCATGACGTAATAATATGCGACATACCCCATTTATCTCACGGCCAACTCTGAAACAAAATTTTGTGGCTCACACGATATAATATTACGGTGGAAATACAATCTCGAATTTTTTACGCCTCCTACAGATTTTGACTTCACAAGAAAGCACTGTTTAGTAAACCATAATGTCATAATTTGTCGGCGTCTGAATAATTAAAATTTTCCGGCGCATTTTGGTGTTTTAATGTAAAACTTGCGAACTCAAAAATGTTTTATTCGATAAAATTGGCCACAATTGTGAAGCGCTGCGAATTTTTGAAGAAAAAAATATATTTCCGCGAATTTGGAGGTTCAAAATGCAATTTTGACCATAAAAAAATATTTTGATTCTCTTTTCTAAGGCCATAATATGATTAAAATTGGAGGACACATTGAAAAATTATATACTGAAGGAAAAAAAATGAAACACTTGAAATTCGTGAAATTTCGACCGTTTTCAAACCGCCATCTCGGCGTATTTTTAACCGATTTTGATGAATCTTTGAGGACGGAAAACTTTGAAGTGTCTTTAAAGTCATGCACACGAACTTAAGTGCAACCCCTTCCGCCCCCCCCCCCCTCTAACGCCACTGTGAAAAAAGAAAGTTTTTTCCAGGAAACCATGCCCAACTTTGACGATGTCTATGGAGTTGGAAAAATTTTTTCAACTCGATCCACCATAAAGGCATTAAAATTTGATCAATTCCCTACGCAGGACTCGAAGAACGAAGTTCCTACGATGATTTGGCACCAAGTTATAGGTTTTTGAAAAAAGTGCATTTTGAGGTTTTTGGCACATAACTCAGCGACTTTTCAACCAAATTTGATGACAATTGGAAGAAAGCACATGATGGCCACATTCCGATTCGAACCATCATCTTCGTTGAAAGCGCTCTCCGACATTGCTCGGCTATTTAAAAACAAATTTTTTATCGATTTATAATAGCTTCCATAATTAAACGACTTTTTTCTTTGCAGGTGGAAACAAGGTGAACGTGTAGAGTGAGCTTCGAAATGATACTACAGTTTTATGCAAACAAGTCCGGCGGTGTTGTGCCGACGACAGTGTGTGAGTGTAATTAATACTCTGTTGTTCGGTTTGTTGTGCGACGGTAAAACTGCCAGTATTCAAAAATGACGGAAGACGTGGTGGACTCTGCGGTACTAATGAGCCCTTCCAAGCATAGGAAAGTACCTTGCATAGAGGCGCTCAGCAGTGAGATGTCCGGAAGGATTTACCATAAGGATCGGGGCAAACGGGCCATCAAATCCTTTCTGAATCGACTCAGGTTGAAGAGATACGCCTCGGCCAGTATTTCACATCCCGATCCCACTTACAAAGTGGCATATCTAGGAAACGTGGTCACGGGTTGGGCAAAAGGTGAGTGTCGAAAATTTCTCTGCGTTTCAAAAAGTGCCACAAATTTGCCCATAACTAACCAATCGTCCATAATAGACCCATACTATCTTATACTAGTTTTATCAGCTTCTCAAGAGGGTTGAAAATAAAGTATAAAATATAGGGTGTTCCATTTAAAAAAACATAACTTTGTTCTGTAATGTATACTGGGACACCCTGTACAAAAACATCCATATTTTTAAAATATGCAGAATAAGTGTGGGTGCCAGTTCAAGAAAACTAGAAGTCGATATCTCAAATAGCAAATAAGTTATGGGGCTTTTACAGATCGCTGGGTCACCCGGTATATATATATATATATATAAAACGGCAAGAAGTAACGGACGCTGCTATATATATATATATATATATATATGAGCCGTTTATTTTGAAAGTGGGGCAAGTCCATTTTTTGTTATTGCGAGTTATTTAAAGGTTTGCATTTTAATCAATCTAAAAATATTGGAAAGCACTAATAGACATATTTTTGTATTTTGTGGTAATAGATAATATAAGTTTATTATCCAATAGTGTTTATAGTGTTGGCTAAAATAATAAAGGTGTAATTATACCTAAATGGACTTGCCTCACTCTCAAAATTAATGAATTATTGTAATCGTTAATTAAAGTGATAATATTTCAGTGTATCAGCGTTTTTAAATATTAAAGTAGAAGATATAACATAACAAAAATCAATTCATTTTTATTAAGAATTCAATGAAATTATACATATTTGTTAATCATTTACTTTATACGTATATTTATATTGAATTTTACTTAGGATTTAACATTTTTAAATATTCATGATCAACGGAGGTATATGTGGTAATAAATCCATCGTGTCTTTATATCTGTCAGATGTAATAAATCTACTTTTCTTCATATACAGAAGGTAATTTCAATTGCAAAGATTTTCTAGCCAGTTCAGCATTTATTGTATGAATTTCATGTTATTTTGTCAGATTCTATAATATTTTTCCACTATTTCGATGGACTTTTCTTATTTTTTAGTCATAAGTAACCTTGTTTTCTTCGTAGTGTTCCTCTGTAGCATCATTCTCATCTGATGACGAACATAATATTTCAACTATTCTTCTTCTTTTTCTGGATTTTTTTTAACATTTTGGAACGAATTGTCTTCATATTCAGATCCTGATTAGAAGATTCTTCTTTTATTACCGATTCTCAAGGATTTTATTTTTCCAAACATAATAAAAATAATGAAATTACTTGCAAATGAGGATTTTATTGGAGTGTCGTTATAACTTAGAAACGTATTTTCATTTCATTTTTTTTACCTATCAAATTCACTTTCACATGCATCAAAGTTGAAATCGTTCTGAGCCATTTTTGTTTTTATAAAATATACCACAATTCGTTATTGATTTTTAAAATAAGAGTGAAACTGTTTGGTGCACCCGAGTTGAAACAGCACTATTTAATTTAATTTAATTTAATTTAATTTAATTTTAATTTAATTTATTTGTTACAAAAACCCAACAGACATTATGTCCAATTAAAGGGTCTACAAATATATATAATGTAATTTATAATATAAAACTAAAACTAAACGTATTAATACTAATAACAATAACTATGATAATGATGATTATGTTATCATAAAACTAACACAAATTTATTCTACTATAATTAATGATTTTAATTTTTTTAAATTAATGCCGAATATTAAACAATTTACAGTTTTTCGCAGTGTTGCCAATATGACTAAAATTTGCCTGTATTGCAAGTAAACATATAATCAAAACACTAAAATTATGAAATACTTATTATTATTCTAAATTCTGCCGTAATATATTCGCTTACAAATAATTTAAACCTTAGATGGACTTGCACCACTTTCAAAATAAACATATTTACAATAGTGTTAACATCTAAAACTTCCACCTCACAAATATCGGGGAATCTCATTTCTTATTACCATAAATAGTTTACAGATAAGAAGATTATACTAAGTTTTCTATATAATTATCATTATCACCTTTTTTTTCAAAATTGGACTTGCCCCACTTTCAAAATAAACGGCTCATATATTAATCAACGCCTCGGCAATTTTTAAAAATCATAAACGCGAAATTGTTGCCTTTGAATTTGAAGAATTTTGGTAGTTTTCGTTAACTTATTATCAATATTTCTTAATACCTTTTAAAATAAAATAATTGATTTACATTTAAACAAATAAATTATCATAATGAAAAACACGTTCAATACCTCGGCATTTTTTTTTTTTTACTATAAAATTTTATCAATTCTCATTGATGTGACCTGAATATGTCTTAATATATTTTTTAAACATATTAATCAATTTAAAACCCACCAAATTCTCTGAATTTTGGTATTCAAATCATCAATAGTGGCATATTTTATTTACAGTGCAAATGATAAGTAAATTCAATGATTGGATGAAGTTTACATAAGACGAACGATGTATTAATATACTATATATACAGTATGTTTTTTTTTATCGTGGGCCATAGGATTTTACATGCTAAAAAGTATACCTTGTGTTAATATATATTTTAACATATAATTTTAAAGCAAATTTTAGTTAGTAATAATTAATTACTTTTCCACATGATGCGCTTAATTAAATTAACTTAAATATGTTAAATTCCATTAAAAAATGAAATTAATTCACTAATCAATCTGACATTTCTGAAATTCAAGGTACTTTGATTATTTTTGCTCAGTTATTTATTTTAAATAATTCCATTTTTTAATGGAATAAAACATGTTTAAATTATTCTGACTAAGCGCATCATGTAGAAAAATAATTGATTTATTACTAACCAAAATTTCCTTCAAAATTTTATGATAAAATATACATTAACACAAGGTATAATTTTTAGCATGTAAAATCCTATGGCCCACGATAAAAAAATACCCTGTATATATATATATACAGGGTGTTTCAGAGCTCTGGGAACGGTCAATCACGTGCTTATTTTTCAAAAATTTTAAAAATATTTAAATTTATACGGGGTGTTTCATAACAAAGTTACAGACCAAACTTATGTTTTTTTTTATGAAACACCCTGTATAGTTTAGCATTTTTTGATTCCTTGTTACTTGGAGATTAAAATGACTTAGGTTTCGGCGATTGAAACCGGGCCGTTTTCGTGTTATTCAGTTGTTTATACAAAAATTTGAACAAAATTGTTAAAGTGCTCCCCTGAAACTAATAAAGATAATTCATTCTAATTTAATGGTAAAGTTTAGTTGAACTTTAGTCTTCAAAATTACTCTATCAACCAAAACATAACTCACCGTATTATACAGGGTGATAGCCATTCGCAAACTGCACAATTTCTATTTTTTTTTTCAAATGGCACACCCTATATATTATTTCATAATTTGAAAGTTCATTAAGTAAGCTTTCGTTTCATATAAGGTTTCATACATCTGAAGTCGATGGTTACTCTAACATTTCAAAATTCGTTGGTGATTTTCATGTTTTTATTATTAGTTTTAAAATCTGGGTACCATTAATTTTTAATAAAAAAACAGGTAGTGCGTAATGCAGAACATAATGTCCTTAATATAGCTCCATAGAAAAAAATATAATTCAGATAGGTCCCGAGACCTAGGTGGCCACAGTACTGTCCGCCGCGACCTATTTATTTATTAGGGTAACGGTTGTTCAAAAATTGTCGTACACTGCGAGCAAAATGTGGTGGTGCACCATCCAATTGGATCCACACATCTCCTATTGCGTTAAGTGGTACATCAAGTAGGTACTCATATAAATGATTCCTAGATTCATATCTGAAATGATTCCTAAGAAATTGTTCAAACACTTCCCCATTCTATCCCTGCTTTACATTCCATTTCCATTGTTTTTGATTATTTAGTGTCCTTGCAAAATAAGGATTGTGCTCCGAATAATAATGAAGATTATGTCTGTTTACCTTGCCTATATTATCAAATTGTACTTGACTCGTCATGAATATTTCTGAAACACCCTAAACCAAAAATAAATTTTTTTTTTCTCAAATAAAAATGATTCGTTTACGACCTTTTTTTATTTAATTTATTTATTTATATCTGTAAAACTTTACTTCTTGATCAACTATTTGAAATGTAGGATATGGCCCAAACACCACCCTGCGTTTCATGAAAGCTAAAATTCATTGTTCAGATCAAAAGTAAAAGGAATGCCTGTTCGTTGGGTGAAATTGATGAATAAAACTAGCCAAAATTAGTGTAATATAAAACAGTTTGATAATAATTATGTAAATTATCATATTTTTCAAAAAGCGAGTTTTTAAACTTGGTTTAAAATGTATTGTATTAAAATGTATTGTATTTATTTATACCATCGGTATGTATCTTTAAGATAGGCTAATTCATTATTTTAAGATTCGATGCAATTCAGGCAGAGCAGCCAAGGTTATATTTTGTACTCCTATTTATTATACAAATTGTCATTTGCTCGAAAAATGTCTTTTGTAAGATGGCAACATTTTTATACTGCAAGTTTGGCAATAAAAAGATCTCTCAAAATCAAGAACAAAAATAGGGGGTTGTCATTTAAAAACAAAATGGATGACGTCATTACTCAAAAACAAATGGCGACTGAAAATCGACTTTCATGTAAAAATGTGTATTTTTATCAAAGAAAATCGACCTGTTCGAGGATTTTTTTCAAAAATATTTCATTTCAGTTTTACTGAATTTATTCCATACTTTCGGCGCGCACTGTATAATGTAGCTTATTTTCATCGGGTATATTTAGATTAAGAACAAATATTTGAATTACATTTACTGTGCGTAATTAATGACGTACGGTATTAACGTGTGTAATTGAAAATGTTTACTTTACGTCTGGAATTGTAACTGGTTACCGTTAGCACTATTTTAGAAAGGAAAGGAAATTCAGTTGCGAGGAAACTGGGCCGCGCGTTTCCAATAGCAACAAACTAAATATGATTTTAACGTTGGCAAACGAGAAGAATTGTTTGTCGCCTAGAAGATGATAATCACTAATTGTTGGAGAATGGTTGTCTTGCAGACGGTGAGATTAAGACGCAGCCGGGCGTGAATCCTCGAAATTCAACAGAGGGTAATTCCGGAATGCTTGGCCCCTTTTCTTTGAAACAATGAAGTTATTAGTCAGATCCATTCAATACAATTCAAATTCAACGTTTAACATTTCCTGCTCGTATTAAACAATACCAATTTTTAAATATTTTATTAACGATTATGTAAATTACCCGAAAGGTTTCACGGTTCTGCTTATTTTTTTTAATTATTAACATATTCTCGAATCAATTTTCAATAATTGCTCGCATGGGACTTGGGTTTGCAGAAGGAACATTGGAAACCATCTATAAATAACAATCTATCGCATTCGCAAACTATATATTTCTGACTGCTTGGTGTTTTTAAATTCTAATGCTCTTGAATGATTTCTCTGCAACCCGCAATAATTCAGATAGCTAGAAAAGGTCCTGACTCAGAAGATACTATGACCTATAGATATTGTGTATCCATTTAGATTGCATGCGGGCAGCGGAGGATCAAAATGTATAGTTATTGGTCACAACACAACTATAAATCGGTTTAAGATTCTGACGCCTCATTATTATAGAGTAGTCAGCTGCGGGAAAATGTAGCAATTGAGTCATTAGCTTGTAACAATGATATTTTTTTCTGCAGCCGTTAAAAACATAAGCTTAAAATGGTTTTCCATGAAGCTCATGCGTTTAGAAAATTCACACTGTCCACACTTTTTACGTATACTATAAACAGGATAATCAATCGCACATTATTTTTTATAACTTGAGGAAATTAAATTGCTCAAAGGATCCATTGAAATCGTAAGGTATCGTGTTGCAAAAAGATTGTATTTTACTAGTATTGTGTTACGTTCGTATTGCATCATAAAACGAGTGGGCAAACTAAACTGCTATGGGCGGCATTGCATATACGCAGTTTCGCCTGTGTCACATATTTATATAACTCTTAATAAAATATCAATTGCATCATAAAAAAGTGACAAGTTACATACATAAATCAAGTTCACCATGTAATTTTATTTAAAAAAAGTCGACGCAGCATGAAAATTCATAAAATATTTCATTCATTGGTGAAGAAATTAAAAAGTGAAATGTTTTTAGTGATACGATCAAACTATTTAATAAGAGGGTCCATTATGGCACGAGTGCCCCACAATGCCTCTTATTAAACAAGTAAGATGTGAGTCACAGAATTGGCCATGCCTGAGAGAGAGAGAGAGAGAAACAAAGCAGTCATATTTGAGATTAATTCATTTTTTTTTAAATCTAATTCAATTGAACTACTAAATCAAGTCTCATGACGTAATAAGATGCGACATGCCCAGTGACGGGCAGTAGGTAAATAAAATTGGGGTATATACCTGGTATAATAATAATAATACGTTTATTTCCCTGTAACAGATCGTGGAATCTAGTTACAGGGAAAAAATAATAAAGATATAACATATAAAAATAAAACAAAAGAAAAAAAAGAACAAAATGAAGCAAATATATATGTATGGGGAGAAAGCAAATATTCACACATAATTAAATTAGAATTGAGTATTGAAGTATAATGTATGTACCGACGGATGGATTATTATATATATATATATATATATATATATATATATATATATATATATATATATATATATATATATATATATTTAACCCTTTGCAATCGTATGTCGAATTATAGTCAGCACAATACGTTTTACCCTTGTTTACCCAAATTTCAATATACCGGGAATTTTCCCATCATTGGACGTACCTCATTTATCACACAGCCAACTCTGAAATAAAATGTTGTGGCTCACGCGATATAATATACTGCAGTTTCTATTTTGGATTTAACTGCGCGCACACTGTCGTACTTAAAAAATAAAAAATTAATTTATGAAAATTAGGCGCAGTACGCTAAAATAATCATTAGATTTAATGATGAATTGTAGCTATTCGTGTAACTAACAAAAAATAAAATATATAATAAAAATGATAAAATGCGCTATCACTGTCATCTTAATTCATGCCACGTGTCGCCTTATTACAAAAGTACATGCAATTGATTAATAATTTTAATTATCAATTATTAAATTGCATGACTATTGAAAGTACGATTATTGGTTTGCCATTATTTTAATAACTTACAGGCTAGGTATATACAGGGTGCCCCAGACCACTCGTATCAGTTTTTTTTACCAAATCAAATTAGAAGAAAAAACGTTAATCGGTAAAGATCTGAATTTTGGTATAAATGCAATGCTTATCGCGGCTTCTCATTCAACATACTAAAAGTCCCCGTCAGAATATTTTTTTAGTTTTTTGCCTATATCTCGGCAACTATAACTGATACGAAAAAATATGGTTTATTAAATTGTCTACTCAAAAGCTTATTAATATTTGTTTTGAATCTCCAATACTTCAGCTGTAATCCGACATCGAACAGAAAATCTTCAAAATGCATGACCTGTAAAGATTATGAATAAATTACAAATCATTAAATTAATTGAGCATTGATGTCGTGTCACACTCAATTAAGGCATGTGATTTACGCTCTGTTTGCATAAACTAATTTCAAAATTTAAGAAAAGCGTGTTTATGTTTTTTTTAATAATCATAATTTAGGGTGTATTTTGAGTAACTCTAGCAAGTTTTAAGTCGATGGCAATTGTCTTTATATTTTTTTCGAGTCACGCAAGTTATTGAAATGTTTCGCAAATTTACGCTCTATTTGCATGAATTAACTTATTTTACACACAAGAACATTTTTATTTACTCATTTTTACATTCAGATTTACAAAATATAGTGGATTTTCGTTTGTACGGTCATAGACAGTCGTAACTTATTTTAAAAGTTTGCTCTTCCAATGATGGTTAAAAATCAGATGTGTTCAAATTGTCTTTCCATTTTGTGATCAAGTCTGATCACAAAAAATTCTCATTGGCTTAGAACAATTGATTGATATCATTACTTGTATATGGTATCGTTTTATTATTAGTTCTCTAAATAGCAACCGGATTATGTGAAAAGGAACGTTTCTATTGAAATAAATAAATATCGCATTCTCTTCACGTGCTGAAGGAAATTCTCAATCGGAAACAACATTCAATTTATCATTTTGGCAAAGTAGCACGACTTTAAAAGAGAGAGCGAAGTTGACACACCGGGGTCAATAACACTGCCACAGCAGAAAACTGCAAATTTCTTTTTTATTTTATTCGGAATTTGAGGAATTCCTTATGTAAGAGTGATATTTCAAGTGAAAAATTATTTACTAATATTTATTCAGTTTATTAAATCGATAACAAGGTAAATATTGTTGTTAAAAATCACATGGTTTTCCTTGCTTCACAACTTGTAAATAAATTTAACGAATGGGTGATTATAGAAAAGACGAATAATAAAAATATAATAGATTTGTTCTTCGTCTTTACACCAGTGAGATCAGAATATCGAAAATAATTGGCAGCACATTTTCTGATAATAGGGGTAATAATTAAGAGTCCTGATTTATATGCGCTAAAAAAGGCATTATATATTTTTTTATATTCGCTTAAAATTAGCCAATATATTCGACAAAATGATTCAGATATGGATTTTATATGCGGTTTAATTAAAAATAATTTTGCAAAATAAAAAAAATATGAATAGCAACTGATGATAATTTATTTATTGGAATTACAATATAGAAACAAAATTTGATTTTGATTTTCATTTTAGGTAAAGTTAAATGACATGGGGTTCGTGTTAAAATGTATTATGTCCTCCTGTCTCGCCCTTCCAAAATGCCACAAATCATTTTAATTTTTTCGTATCCCGGATTTCGATATAATACGCATCAAATTTTCGCAAAAGTTAGGGAACTAATTTTAAATTTTCGTACAGTTCTTCCATAATTTTGAGCAAAAATGAGCAATAAAAGCTAATTGTTGCAAAATATTTCTACATACAACACAATCTTTACATTTTTTATGTGCTGCCGATTCTTCATCAATAAAATTAAGAAGTAATATTTTCTAATTTTTTTAAATTATTGGCGAAGAATAAGCAGTGGCGGTTTCAAAGGGGGGTAATCGGGTAAATACCCCCTAAGAATTTTTCGATTGATAATTTTTATTATTAAAAATTACCGATATTCCATATTCCAAACAAATAAAATAACCGGTAATTTTTTCCAGCGCTTTAAAACGTTGGAAAAGGATAGGGAGATTTCACGGAACAGGTGTATGAGAGAGGAAGCACCAGTTTATTTATCTTTTTTTTAAATTATCTCCCCCCCCCCCCCCAGACTAGTTGGTTAGAAACGCCCTTGAGAATAAGCAGCTTCACAATTGCCGGGTACAGTTGCATCGAGTATCCTCTGCTTGTGGGGAAATCCCCTTTTTCTATATAATTAATATGATATCTACATAATAACACAAGGTTACGTTCGCTAGTTAGGGGAATCCCGTAAATGTATCTTATACGATTTTATAAAAAAGATTTTTATGCTCGCAAATTTTATCAATAAATTACAACAAAATCAATTACAACTAATATTGACTTTATATGTGGTTATATGCTCAAATAAGTTTTATGTGACAAAACCTCGAAATATTAAGTTATATGGGAAATAAAACTTGGTATTTTGATTTCTTTATGAGAGAAACGTATAGATACAGATCGCCAGTGTCATACGAAAGAGCAAATAAAAAATATAAATCCGGACTCTAGTAATAATTCACATAATGTTTTGTTGGTTGCCTAAATTATTTCAGTGCAGTTAATTTGCATTTTATTTATTTTGACGTCTTGTCATTTTTGTTTTTGAAACAAGTAACCTCAAAAAAACCACAAGACGTCAAAATAAGACTGCACTGCTCCATGCAGCCAACATAATATTACGTGAATTATTATCCCTATTTTCAGAAAATGTGCTGCTATATTTTCGACTTTCTGATCTTACTGTATTATGTTCTAATTTACCATGAATACTACGTTACCGACATGCAGGATATCAGAAATCTATAAAAATATGTATGTACGAGAAGTTAAGTTACTTATTGAACCGTGTTTGCTACGTAATACTTATGTCGCAAGCGAACTGGAATGCAATGGAACGGTGAGAGACATTTTGAAGTGTTGCAGATCAATTTTTGCTATGGCGATTTTTTTTTCTATAATAAAATGTATCATTTATTTAAACAATTTCTGTGGGTAAAACCGGCAATGACTGCAGCCGTTAATGATGAATCTATTACTCACAAGCTCACGGTAAAGTTGCATTGTACAAATCTATACTCGTCATATGAGCCGTTGATTTTGAAATTGGGGTTAATTTTAAGTTATTGCTAAGTATTTAATGATTTACATTTGAATATTTTTTTGTGGTCTCTCCGTGTTAGGTAAAGAAAATCGTGGTTTTGGTATGCGCCAATGGACTTGCCTAACTTTCAAATGCTATGACTTATTTAGATATAGAAAAAAGTGGCTGCAATAATTAAAAAAAAAATCCGTAATAAGTTGTATGTGTATAATTGTTAATTATCTATCCGAGTTTAGATAGCAAAGGTTTTTATATTATTCATGATGAATGGGTGGTACATATCTTTCTCATATAGAGATAATAATACTATTCTTCCGAAATGACTTGGCTTACCCCGATTTGGTTGTGATGGTTTTTATATAGGGTTCTTTAGTATTGCCTGGGAACCGTGGGTTACTCCGCGATGCTGCCAGAGAGGGGTTACTTCTTCTGTTATTGTTAGTCGAAATTACTAAATCGGATTCTTTACGTTGGTTTTTATTTCTCGTTTATAACAATTTACAGACTTAACCGAAAAACTATCGTTGTTCTTCGACCGGAGCTTAGAAGAGAAGTGTTGTTAATGTAATGTGTTCGGTCGAAGTACAAAAATCGAGGCGGGCGCACGTGATCAGAGACTCGTTTAGCTGTGGTCAAAGTATTATTTATTGATTGATAATTGAATGGTCTTCATGATCGGTGCGTCCGTCTCGGGTACATATAGATAATACATTTTACACTATTAGAACCTTTATAACGGTAATAAATAATGCGGATTATTACATAGCAGTAGTAAGAGTAAATATAATCATGAGTAACATAATTGGCATCCGCATGACTTCCTAAATTAAACATAGATATTAAAAATAGATTGGTGATTACAATTACTATGTAAATAATATTAATGATTTATCTAAAACAGAAAGACATGAAAACATATAATAATAATGATAGAATAATTAAATGCATATTAAATGTATAGAACACTAATAGTAGAATAATTAAATATATATAAGAATAATAATAATGAATAAAGTGAGTGGAGTACGTTACACTCCCCCCCTTAGAGAGAAAAAAAATTATTTTATATAACTTTTTTTTTTCAAAAATAAATGAAAAATCTTACTATAAAGGAACCATTAAAAATGTTATTAATCATTACGAAATCTGGCTATAATTCTTTGACTACGTCTAAGTTCTGGAGCGGCTTCGCCATTAAAAGCATTAGGTTCATTGTTTGCAATTTGGATTTGATCGGCAAGTTGGTTCAATGGTATAGCAGCAGGGGTTACATTGCGCGAAATTTTTTGTTTGTAAAACGTAGATAGTTTTTTGTAGCATTTGAATAAAAAGAAAATGAGAATCAGCAAGGATAATAGGTAAGCTAAATAGGAAGGTGAAGTCATAGAAAGTTGAGAGTCTTTCGAGATATTATCCGATTTTACAATATCATCAAGTTTGTGACTAGCAGTGATCAAATTATTCTCATCGACCTGAGTTAATGGAATTGGAATCAGATGGCTGATATTTAGTTTCGGAATTTTGTCGCAACAATTGTCGACTAAAATGTTATACGAAGGCAAGGTAAATGTTAATTCACTCTCAAAGTAACTGGAGGACGAGGTTAAAGTGCTTGTACCTGTGTACGCTTTGCAGTTTGGAGCTAGGGTTAAAATTCCAGCATTACTCAATAGAATGTCGGTACTAACGGTGTTTTTACAGGTAAGGGTAACTAGTAATTCTTTGGGAAGGATAAAAAGCCATGAATTTCTTTGTTCAAGACCTTTCCAATAAGCAGAAATAAATTTGATGATTCTTGTATCACAACTTTTGGAGATTTTTGAGTTTAATAATATGTTTGATTCACAACTGGGTTGATTAGCCTGAAACAATTGCTCTTTTTAGTCTATTATAATGTACTAAATGCTCTTTATTCTTTATTTTCAACGTATAATTAACATTTGAATTAATTTTTACAATTTCGTAGGGACCGGAATATCGGGGTGCCAGTTTCTTTGAAGTGTTTGGTTTGTTGAGGTTGTCTTCCAAATAAACTAAATCGCCAATTTGAAAACGAGAATGATTCGCTTTTTTATCGTAATAAGTTTTATTGGTAATTTTTGAATTTAAAATATGTTTTCTAGCAATATCATGAGATCGTTGGAACCGAATTTTCAATTCATCTAAATAGTCGTCATAGGTATATTTAAATTCTGGGGTTCTGGTTAGGCTTGAGGGTAGGTCAGGTTTATAACCGAACATTAATTCGAAAGGTGTGAATTTTGTGGTTGTGTGTACGCTTGTGTTGTATGCGAACATTGCAAAATCTAGAAAGTTATCCCAATCGGTTTGATCATGTACGTAATGTTTTAGGTAATCGGCCAGGGTAAGGTGGCTCCTTTCTAGGGCGCCGTTGGTTTGGGGGTGATAAGCTGTTGTAGTAATGTTTTTTATTTGAAATAATTTCGAAATTTGTTTCATAAGAGTGGAAACGAACTCGGGGCCGTTATCTGTTAAAATGTACTTTGGGATGCCGAATTTGCAAATGACATTGTTAACAAAAATCTTAGCAATGGTAAGGGCTTCGTGATTGGGGATTGCAAAAGCTAGCGAGAACTTGCTCAGGTCATCCTGAAGTGTTAGGATGAAACGGTTGCCATCTTCTGTTATAGGTAAGGGACCTATAATATCGAGGAATAGTTTTTCTAAAGGTTTACAGGATGTAGTCGTGATTTCCATTGGTGCACGGTTTTTTCGCCGTACTAATTTTTTTGTTTGACACGATTGGCACTGTTTGATATAATTATCAATATCCTTTTTCATAGTTTTCCACAGGAAATGCTGTTTTATCTTTTTATAAGTTTTATGAAATCCTGTGTGTCCTGAGCTGGGTACATCATGATTCTCTTTTAGAATTGTTGGTATTTCATGCGGGGAAGGTGTTATGATAGTATTTAGGTGGACGTGGACTGTTATATTGGATGATTTAAAAATGTAACGCAGGATAGAACGAATTTTATGCCATTCCAATTTGTCAAATGAATTTTGAATTTTGGGTATACTAAAATTTTCTATATTATTTTCTAATAAAAGGTTTCTTAAGAGGATAAAAACGTTGTAAATATCTTCGTATGTAGGTTGTTCCCAGAAATGGTCCTTATAAACAAGGTAAGCTATCAGGTTTTTGTTATGTTCAAAGGTATGAATGGCAGGTATTAATAACTCCTTCAGTTTTAATTTGTCAAAGTGATAAAAGTCCTTAGGATAATTCTCTACTTCTTCTAAGTCGGCAGAAATTAAGATAGCTTTACCATAGCGTGACGTTGAGATATTACTTTGGTGTTCAATTATGTTATTCGCGGCAATGACTGTGGTTTCGAGTTTCCTTAGGAAATTTTGATAGGATTCTTGTTCCTGATGATTAACGGTTGGGTCGTTACCAGAAATATTTAAGGAATTGGTTTCTACTAAAGGTTCGAAATGATCGAGAAGGTGTCGTAGGTGAATTTTGTTATCACTATCTCCAAAAACAAAGAATTCGTTGATTTTTATATGTACACAAATGGAGATATTGAGGGTAGAGGCTGCGACTTTAATTATATCATCTGTTGCCCATGCATTCGGAGTAGCGAGGTCGGCTTTTGCCTCATTTGGAGACAGACATGTCTCTAGGTATTTAGAAGTAAGGAGCAGCGTTTTTAGGTTTTCTATGCTATCAAGATGGGGTAGTAGTTTAATGAGAGAATGGTAGAAACAATTACCATCGGGTGGTACCGGTACGGTGACCATTGTTAAATGAGGTTCGATACAAAAGGAAGAAAAACGGTAGTTACCTGAATTGGGTAAAGTGGAAAATATTTTTAAAACATTTTGTTTCGGTTGGGCTCGGTTTATTACGATAGGACATTCCGAGTTTAAGTTTTCTGATTTGTTTAACGAAATTTTAGTATCAGGAACCACAGATGTCAGATTGTCGCCTGGATTATCAGAGTCTTTTAACGACAAGTTATTTGAGGGTTCTGTGACAAAGATAAATATTTTTATTCTAAAATTACCTTGAAAAATATACTTGATCATTGGTAGTACAATACTGTAATCTAAAAGATCTAAACCGCAGCCTAGTCGCGGCATAGCAAGTTTATAAATTTTATTGTCTTCGCAAAATAGTTTTAGGTTCATCAAAGATCTAAAAAGGTCATAATAAGTGGGTTTATCGAAAAAATATTGTTTAGTTACTAAATAGAATACATATCTTAGGTGAAATTTCAAATAAGCAAACGAATGCAACTGTGCGTTCTGTGCTCTAAGGTCAGTCAATTTTGAGAATCTCTTACGAAATTCTAAGGCCAATCCAGCTCCTAACTTTAGATCTTGGCTGACACAATGACATAAAGAGAAGTCATCTTCAGCATCGAATAAATTACCATAAATTTCTACAACATTGTTATTAATAATATTATTTCCTTTCCTGTTTTTTTCGAAAGTGCACCAGTCATCCTCTGGTAAAATCCTGCTTAATGAATCCGCGTTCTTATTAGCTTTTCCAGGTTTATATTCCACGTAGTATTCATATTCCTCTAGCGTCAGTCTCCATCTTAGCAATCGGGAACTGGGGTCCTTGACATTGTCCAAATACTTCAGTGCGATATGGTCGGAAATCACCTTGAATTTCCGTCCGAAGAGGTAGGGTCGGAAATGTTTGACGGCTGAAACGATTGCGAGAAGCTCCTTTGATGACACATCATAGTTTTGTTCAGCCCTATTAAGAGTCCTACTGTAATAAGCAACTGGTAGATTCCTATCTTTTGGTCCTTGCGAAAGTACAGCTCCTACTGCATAATTGGACGCGTCCGTTGTCAAGGTAAATTCTTGTTCGAAATTCGGGAATTGTAGCACAGGTTGTGTACAAAGTAGTTCTTTTAACGTCTCAAAGGCATCCTGTTGTAGACTAGTCCACATGAATTTAGAATTTTTCTTCAGCAGTTTCGTCAATGGTTGTGCGAGCCTACTGAAATTAGGAACAAAACGTCGGTAATAACCTGCGAGTCCTAAAAAAGATTTAATGTCCTTAGGGTTTCTTGGCACGGGAAAATTTTCAACACAGGAGGTCTTCTTTGGGTCTGGCCGGACTCCATTTTCCGTAATTAAATGTCCTAGGTAAACTACCTCATGTCTTAAGAATTGACATTTCTTTGGTTCGACTCTTAAGTTATGTCGATCGAGTCTATCAAAAACTTCTCGAATTTTCTTTATGTGATTTTGTAAGTTGTCGGAGAAGATGACTATATCATCTAGATACACAAAACATCGATGATTATTTTGTAAACCTGATAAGGCTAAATTCATCAATCTCTGAAAGGTAGCAGGTGAATTTTTCAATCCGAAAGGCATCCTATTGAACTCGAAGTGTCCCTGCGGAACACTGAATGCTGTCTTTGGTGCATCGCGTGGGTGCATCTTGATTTGATGAAAACCTGAGGTAAGGTCGAGAGTGGTAAAGTATTTAGCACTTCCTAGTTCATCTAGAATTTCTTCGATGTTTGGTAAAGGATAGGCGTCGCCGATGGTTATTTCGTTTAACTTACGATAGTCGATGACCAACCGCCATCGTTTGTTACCCTCGGAGTCGCTTTTCTTGGGAACAATCCATACAGGTGAATTCCAGGGGCTTTGCGAAGGTTTAATAATATTCTGACGAAGCATCGACTCCACTTGTTCGTCGACGACGGGTTTTAAAGCCGGAGGGTACCTATATGTTTTTGTATTTATGGGCATATCCGTTTTAGTGTGAATTTCGTGATGACCTAGGTCGGTCGATGTTAAAACATCTCCTTCCAGGTAAAATATGTGATTATATTCAAGACATAGTTCTGTCAAAGCGGTTTTTTCTTCTGAGTTAAGGTGGTCGCATTGTAAAGTATCCACTAGAGTTGTCAGCCGATTTTTATTTATATTAGGGAAATCAGTATCGGGAATTAGAGTAGGATTGAAAACTTCTGTCCTTCTTACATTTACAGGTTCGATTGTTGCATAAAAATGATCGATTATTACATCCTCAGGGGACATATTTAAAACAGTAGTGATCGCCTTGTTGTCTTTGACTACCACTAGACTACGACAAAAAATTACGTCTTGACAGATTTCCATATTATTTATAATTCCTTCATTTATTTCAGGGTTATTGATTGTTACTGACACGACCGTTTCGGATCGAGCTTTTAGAGTTATTTTATTTTTTAATTGGTTTGAGTTAGCGAAATGTTGATCATTGCAAGGAAGGCAGGGTTGGGAAATGTTTTCAATATTATTAATGGCTTCGTGTTTAAAAATAGTATTACTATCAGGATTAGGTAAGGTTAGGTTGGCATTCGTTAAAGGGTCAGGGTTAGTTATGTTATTATTATAGTTTGAGTTAATTAAATCATGAGGATTAGTGGGATTATTGTTAATAAGTGTTTTGTTGTTTCTGTGAGCAGGATTAAAATCAATTTCGTTAATTTGATTTGGGAAATTATTGAGTTTATCATGATGGTTAGGATTTATTTTAAAATTATTGTTAGAGTTAATTTTGTTCTGGAAATTAGTAAAATTATTTTTTATAAGTACTTGATGATTTTTGTTAGTTTTGTTAGTTTTGTTAGTTTCATTAATTGGAAAATCATCCTGTTGATTAGAAGAAATTTTACGTTCATTATGTTGACGGGAATTACTATTAATAGGTAAATAATTTTTATTATCATTAGGATTATAAACGATTTCATTATTATTGTTAGAGGAATTGTTAAATTCTCTATTAGGCATGGGATCCATTTTGTTATTATTATTAATATTAGTTGTATCGGAAGAATATGTAGGATTATCATTAATAGGTGGATGTGTATTGAGGTGATTAAGATCAATTTCGTTATTTGCGTAATTATCAGAAAATTTTATTCTATACTTTGGGATAGTTTTAATTTCTACAATTCGTTCTGAACTTACGAGTTCACTAGTTTTATTGTTATCTTTTGCATTGAAATTAGAAATAAAAAGATCATCACCCGAAAGGCGAGATGAATTCAGAAATTTACTTACAATATTTTTTCTATTTGTCCGCACAATTGTTTGTGGTGAAATGTTAGTTTTATTTTTATTGATCTTAATGTTGTGATCTCGTTGACAAGGGATAGGAATTTTAATATGATTATTATTTTGACTTGTGTTATAATCAATGTTAGTTTTATCGTCCTTCGAATGATCCGAATTACCTGATGATTGACTTAAAACCTTATGTATATTATCATTGATTTCGTTATTATTGCTACAGTTTTGAGCGATTTTGCTAGTTTTGTTAGGAGAATTTAGAAATTCAGAATTTTTATTACAAATAGGAATTTTAAGATGATTATTGCCATTATTTAGATCAAAATCAGGAACAGAACTATCATTACTCGAATGATCCGAGTCATTTAATGAAGTTAAGGATCTCTGGATAACATACAGAGGTAGGTAATTGTTCCCAATAAAAAGTTTTTTCTCTTGATAACAGATTTTGCTATTTACCTTGAGTAAGAAATCGTTACCAAGAATACCATCTTGTTTTATAGGGAATGAATCGGGAACTACATGAAAAATGTGAGAGATAACCTGATCGTTAATGATAACATTAAATGTACAATAACATTTTGTTTTATATGGTTCATTGGAATTATTTATACCTCGTAAGGTAATAAGATTGTCAAGGTGACAAGGTACGTGACGTTTCAACTTCGATAATTTTATTAACGAAACTTCTGAACCTGTGTCTAATAAAAATGAAGGGTCATTAATTAATTCGGGAATAGTTAATATAGTATAGGTTGATGCAGCTAATAAATTCAACGTATAAATTCGGCTTGTACTGTTGTCGACGACCGGGGTGTTGCCTCCGCCTCGGTCGATAACGAGTTTAAAGAAGCTTGTTGTTTGGACATTTGATAAGAAGTGTTTGGGGTGTTTGATCGATTAAATTGATCTGGAGAATTAACATAGCGTGAATTTTGCGGTTTATTATGATAATTTTGGAAGTTATTTCTGTTGTTTTGAGAAGGTGAGTTGTAATTTCGTGTGTTTTGGTCGTGGAAATCTGGGCGGTTTTGATTAAACCTCGGAATATTCGAATTTGAAAAATTACGATTAGAATTATGTTGGTTAGTCACATTGTTTGGGAATTGGGAATTTCTATTAGAATAATTTTGTAGCGAATCTTGATATTGTTTTTTTCGACATTCGTTTATAGAGTGTCCTCCCTTTTTGCAATAATGACACTGTATATTAAAATTAATAGGTCGTGACTTGTGGGTTTCAGGGTAATTTTGATTTGGTACATGATTTAAAGAATTGAATCTGCAATTTGATGTGACATGGGAGTTTTTGTTACAAATGTGACAAAATTTTGTTGAATTAATAAGATCAGGTGTAAGTTTTGTGTTAATATATTCCTCATTAGTTGCATAGCTAATTGCTTCTTCTAAAGTGGTGGGTTTCATCGCTCTTACCAAGAAATCTAACTGACCTTTTAGACCAGTAAGAAAAACACTAAGAACTTGTGCATTAACCATTTGAAGTTGCGCTTCACGCGCCTCTTGAGTTAAAGTTCTGGGTAGAGTGAGTATTAAATTTTGACGACATTTTTCAACACGTAATCCGAAATCAGAAACGATTTCGCTAGGTTTTTGAATACATAAATTTAAATCTGCTAAAACGGCACTGTAACTTCGTTTTATTGAAAAATTATCACGTAAAAATGTTTTTAAATCATCCCACGTGTCAATTTGTCTACTCCTAGTACAGCGGCCAGCGTCGCCAATTATTTTATTTTTTATAGCAATTAATAACTGTGGTTTTTGAGCGTCGGGAACTAACTGGATTGCGTCACTACATTGATTTATAAAATCTTCTAAATTATTATGAGGTGATAATTTAGAGTTGTCAAACCTGGTGTCAATTAGGATATTAAATGCAAAATTTAACATAGTCAGATCATTGTTTGCCATTGTAACGATAAAAAGTAATAATAAAAGTGAGAGAAAAAAAAAAAAAATATATATATATAGAAAGTAATTAAATGGTTGGTTCCGTAATAGTAAGAAAATTCGACTTACAAAAAATATATATATAATGGTGACATCATGCGTCTCTAGTTGTCGGTTTCGGCTGGTGGACTCGATCCTCTCGGACTCGACTTCGATGAGGCGTCTCGGTTCTCTCCTCAGTACCTGCACGTCTCCTCCAGGTGGTCTATTCCGGCTGGTGGACTCGTTCCTCTCGGACTCGACTTCGATGTGGGGTCTCGGTTCTCTCCTCAGTACTTGCACGTCTCCTCCAGGTGGTCTATTCCGGCTGGTGGACTCGTTCCTCTCGGACTCGACTTCGATGTGGGGTCTCGGTTCTCTCCTCAGTACTTGCACGTCTCCTCCAGGTGGTCTATTCCGGCTGGTGGACTCGTTCCTCTCGGACTCGACTTCGATGTGGGGTCTCGGTTCTCTCCTCAGTACCTGCACGTCTGCTCCAGGTGGTCTACTTCAGCTGGTGGCTTGGTCCTCTCGAACTCGTCTCTGACGGCGGTGTACATACACAGATTTCAATTTCCAGACAATCCTACCGTCGACTGCGCCAATTTTGTGATGGTTTTTATATAGGGTTCTTTAGTATTGCCTGGGAACCGTGGGTTACTCCGCGATGCTGCCAGAGAGGGGTTACTTCTTCTGTTATTGTTAGTCGAAATTACTAAATCGGATTCTTTACGTTGGTTTTTATTTCTCGTTTATAACAATTTACAGACTTAACCGAAAAACTATCGTTGTTCTTCGACCGGAGCTTAGAAGAGAAGTGTTGTTAATGTAATGTGTTCGGTCGAAGTACAAAAATCGAGGCGGGCGCACGTGATCAGAGACTCGTTTAGCTGTGGTCAAAGTATTATTTATTGATTGATAATTGAATGGTCTTCATGATCGGTGCGTCCGTCTCGGGTACATATAGATAATACATTTTACACTATTAGAACCTTTATAACGGTAATAAATAATGCGGATTATTACATAGCAGTAGTAAGAGTAAATATAATCATGAGTAACATAATTGGCATCCGCATGACTTCCTAAATTAAACATAGATATTAAAAATAGATTGGTGATTACAATTACTATGTAAATAATATTAATGATTTATCTAAAACAGAAAGACATGAAAACATATAATAATAATGATAGAATAATTAAATGCATATTAAATGTATAGAACACTAATAGTAGAATAATTAAATATATATAAGAATAATAATAATGAATAAAGTGAGTGGAGTACGTTACATGGTGATAAATCGAGAGTTTTAAATTGCGAATCTTTTTCCATCGAGGTTTTATGAAACAATTTATCGTAAATCTTATTCAGAAAATATTCAACCAATTTACACTTTCTCCATCTATACATCTGTATTTTTGTTCTTAAAATAAAATAGTGAAAGTCTTCACTTTTTTATTTCATGTATTGTTTATGATAGTTTCGTATTCATTTGCAATAACACCTATTCCGCGATTATAGACCAAAATGTAATTTCCATAATTGTATTATATGTTCTCTTTTGTATACATATGTAACTGCTTATTTACATATACATATTATAACTGAATTAAAATGATGTATTTTTTCCAAATTTCTTCTTTAATTCTTGAACTTACGTGTATGTTTGAATATTCCGATCTGTGATTTTGGAAATCTGGCAACCCTGGCCCAGAATGAAAGTGGAATGAAAATGCACAACGACGCAGTTATATCTTGCTGTTTTCTACGGTAAAACACTTCATCAGTCAAGATACGTTGTGTTCATCCATCTTATTTTTTGCAGTATTATTTCCATTTAAAAAAAATACATTTCGAGAATGGCCGGCCAGAGCCAGAATAATGTTTACGACATTTTAATGTTGTTTTGAATACGTCGCCCAATACGAAGAATCGCCAACGAAAGTTGACTAACCCAAACGGCCCTGAATAAACACGTCTCTGGAATTAATAAGCAGTGACCAACAAACATTACCAATGCGCTGAGGTCAGGAAGTGATTGTCTGTCTCTTGCGATTTCGAATTGTACCCAATCAGATATACTCTGTGAAATAATAAACATTGTTATTATCGCACAAGTGCTTTATTTGTGTGTTATTATATAACGATCGTAATGAACAATTATATTAATGATACTAACGAATGTCCGCCACACGTGAAATTATGTACAATTATGAGAACAACAATGGCTTCCTGGGATGCGCCGTGTTCTACGAGTTGCTTGGAATTTCAATAGACGATTCCACTTATTTACAATAGTAAAATGTGTTTAATATTCTGTTTCCTGATTGGATTGTGGATGCAGGAGGGAATGTTTAGGTGTCAATTTAAGTTAAGTAAACTCGTAGAGAATGCATTTGTGAGAGTGTAACGATTACATTATAGCCCAAAGAAACCCAACTGTCACTTTTTAGAACAAAATGAAATACCCGCCATTATGATTTCATGGCAAACCTTTGTTTTTAATTCAAAATAATTGTAAAGTTTTTTTGCAAATATCTGGGTAAATACTCTGCGGAAAGTATTGAGTAAGGTACCAAATCATTCAGCTTAAAAATCTTTAAACATAATATACGAAGACAGATGCTATCAAATAATTAGGGGAGCCAATATTTCATATTTTACATGTAAATCCGTATGGCCTGCTTTGCAGGTATAAGAAATAAAGCAAGCTAATGGAAAAACCTTTTTCAAAAGTCTTACAATCACTAATACAGAAATATATTTCTTCTAAATCATTAAATTTAACAATCAAACTCCGATGGCCGTAGAACAATACAGATTTTGATTGATTTTACAGATGCATTTTGCAAACCTACTTTCTTGCAAATATTCCCCTATTAAAATTCGGTGCCAGTGATTATCACCAAAGGTACATATGATATCTTTACGTCATCACTTTATTATTCAAAATATGCAACGTATAACAGCATAAGCGTACGTTTCTAATTATTGCACATATCCATTCAAAGAAACAAATGTCAGTGTGCGTTTATTGATTATTTATTATTACGTAAATGTGTAATTAAAATACCTCCATTCAAACCAGGTAATTTATGTTTATTTATAAAGTAACTGCACCGGGCAATAATATAACCAAGCGATTTCCTTTTCCAGTTCAACGGAATACAATTTTGTGTGCCCTCGCAAATGAATTAGTTTGTAATGTTTATATTACTCCTACTTACACAAATCACATTTGCAAGATTATAATAGACTCTACTTGAGTGATTTTGAATAATAAAACTTCGAACAAAAAATATAAAACACAAAATAAGCAAAAAACTTGATTGCTATTGGATGTCTACGCTTTAAATTCTTATTATTTATTATCAACGTTTTAATTCAACAATTGAATTATTTCATTTTCTATTTCTTATCTAAACATTTTTGACGCGAATAGAAGGCAAAACAAGTTAAAAGCAACAACCTTTTTATGTAAAGCTGGTTATTAAATATGTACGTTACATTTTCGCTTTGTGATAAACTACAATCAATTTAATCATATCTTTACTGTACCCATAAATTTAAAAATCTACATGTTTTATGGTAGCAGCGTTTCACCTAATACATATAATTAATTTATCATGAGTAGTGGAATATTTTAAATTTTTAGACTCTACAACATATTAAGCATAACATTTAAAATGCATTAGTGTTGTCAGTAGTATACTTTCTAAAACGAACATTATGAAATTCTGAAATGACATAAAAAAGCAATTTACTAAGTTATTTTTACTATTCGTTACATTGCCATTATAGTGTTCTGTAAGCTCCATTGAAAGTATTTAATGGAATTTCTTTCTAAATAATATAAGTAAAAGCGATATCATTCTTAATTAGGTAAATATTATTATGTGTATTTGTATTTTTGTATTTATTACTTTCATTCAAAGTGCTTACAAAAATAAAAATCTAAATACATACAAATTATTCACAATTACTTTCTATCGCACTTGAATGGGGTAATAATAATAATTGCATAATTAGTTGGTCATTTTAACAGTAAGGTCTGGAAACTCGTTCGGCGAAATATATTTGTTTATTTCGAAATAAAACACTTAAAAACATTGTTTTACCACTATATACATATATTAGATATACACTAATCATCTTCAAACTGAGCGAGCATATCACATATACAGTGGTATAAAACAAAGTTTTAAGTGTTTTATTTCAAAATTATATCAAGGTGCACCATCAAGTAAACGCCGTCAATATTCAAGAAATATTTATTTATATTAACTTGTTATATCTCTACTTATTACTGGATATGTAATAATAGTAATAAAAGCATTTTGTTTGTTCCACAAATTATAATTTGTGGAACAAACCAATTATTAAATATTACAATAAGTTGCTTAAATTTGAATCTATTCTAAAATGATCTAACTTTTATCGAAATTAGGTTTGTAGCTGCCCGGTATAATGATGCTATGAATGCATAGTCAACTTTATTTTTAAATTACAATATCTTATGCTGACATGACATAATTTTTAATGGTTTCCCGTTTGTTCCCAAATGCGTATTATTTCTTATTAACTTATTGTATGAATATTTATATATCATATATTGACGTGCTGATAAGAATTATGAATATTGGATTTTTGTGAACGTAAATACACATTGTAACATTCCATAATATTATATTCATAATATATCATAATTAAAACAGCATAAAAGTTAAGGCAATTTAAATATATAGGGTGTCCCAAAGTGACGATAATTCTAAAACAGTGCGTCGGACCAAAAATTGTTCCGAATCCAAAGTTAATGGTTTTGTGGGGGGACATCTGATGCTGCCAACTATATTTTTTGAAAACAAATGGAAAAGTAAACTCTTGCCTTCTTCGGGACGACAAAGGAAGCTGGTACAGTGGTCTTGTTTACCACAACACTCAGCGGGAACTCAAATTTATTGGGTAGTAGGAAAAATTGTTGTGAGATCTTATGTGAGGCATAAACTAGAATTAATTTTGAGCGAATTTGGAAATTTTCCAGGTTGTGGCATTTGTTTTTAAATATTTTTTTAACGCTCGGCGAATTTTGTGCTTTCAGATAACGTAAGCAGTTCTCGTCGAATTGTTGTGCGATTTTATCTGAAGCATAAACTAGAATTAATTTTGACTAAATTTGGAAATGATTCTATACAAATCTGTAACCACCCCTACTTAAGATTTAATAATAATCGTGTTTCAACAAACCTTGTCTTATTTATTGGTTGCGCAATTTTCAAGTTAATCAAAAAAATATAATTAAAAACAACTGCCACTTCAAACTTGAAAAATTGACTTATAGTCGATTCTGAGGAGATGAATACCCGAAAATTTGGAGGAGACGATGTGATCGCTCGAGAAGTAGTAGTCGCCCCTTACTTACCTTACCTTACTTGTGATTGCAGATTATAAATCATTTATAGTAAAGTTGTCAATAGAATTGATACAAATTTAGCTAATCTTATGTTATACATATATACTTATTGTTAGCAAATTTGGAGAAATTGCCTCCTTTTCGTTAACCTATACCTGAACCATTGTTAAATATATTAGATGTATAAAAAAAATGACAATAAATAAGGAATTCTAAAATTGGATGCCAACTGCGGATGTTGGGAAAGGAAATGCAGGTCAAACACGATAACGACCGGTTATATTAAAATATGTATAATTAGACCGGAAGTTGCTTTCTTACCAATGAAATGAGATTTATGTTTTATATTTAACAGCGGGGCATTTTCCAATAATATATCTCACATTAATTTTCGTAGTTCATAGGTCCTATTACTTGTGTAAAATAAGTTATAACTTATAACTGAATAATTTTCTGTTAAATCCTCGGAACTCCGAAAGTGGGTGTTTAATCTTACAGTTTTCTAAATATGGCAAAGTTCAAAGAACAATATTCAAATCAATATTAAAAATGACGAAAACTGAATAATCCTCATTTTACTGAATCGCCTTCATCGTAGATTCCTGATTCTCAGGATGATCTTCTCGAACGCTACAATAAGACCTCCTTGGCTATTAGAAGGGATCTCCAGTAGATTTGCTTCCACGTTCAGGCTACCAACTGCACGTACCATCATTGTTCAGTGTTATGCCGTTGTGCGGATAGATGTTTCGAGGATATATTTTATAAATTTCTTTTGTTCCATTAAATTTATTTATTGTTGTTTTTATTCAAAATTATATCATGTCAAATGTCTAGTAAAAAAAAGTTACGTGATGGCGGCAATATTTTTTAAAAATTGGCGGTCGTAATTTTATCTTGGGGTAACAGGTAGCAAACAGAAAGAGGGAAACAACTCAATTTTTGGGGAGGACTATTGTCTTTTTGTATGGCAGTTCCATAATAATTGGCCATTGTGTTCGAAAACGAAGGCAACGTTTCACCTGTTCACCTGTTCACCTGTTCAAGTGAACTGGTTGCACATGCGAGGGTACAAGTCAGCTGTTATTTCTTTCAGAGGCTCGTGTCTTTCTACCGATTAGGTATGTCGACGTTGGTGATTTAAAGTAGAGGTAGGGTAAATTGAGTGGAATATGTCATTTGAAACATTTGAAATTTTCTAACTTTAAATCAACTAGTGCTGATTGATAGTTTGGTTTTTAAACAATTTCTATCTTTCGCAAGCTAAATATTATTACACAGGGCCTTGCTAAAGTTCTAGTCGGCCCTGTATTTTTAACACTCCTCGAAACAGGTGACCCGTCGCATATGCCGCACTTTATATATTCGTGTTGGAATATATTTTTTTTATTAGGTAATGCTAATAAAGACACGTTTTCTCTAAATATTACACAAAGAGTTTCATAATTGTATTAATGTTTAATAATTAGTGATGGTTAATATATCTCCCACACATTTTAACAACCTGTCAAAATTATAATGACTATTTTATTTTTTTTATAAAATGCGACACAATTGTTTTAATATGCCGGAATATGTTGTAATAAATTTTGGTAGTAAATTATTTGCATAAGCTCTACATAAAATTTCTGTTAGATTTCATGATTGGATATGTAAATAAATTGCCAACATATAAATTGTTTGTAAGCGATCCATTTCTACTGCGGAATAACTTGCAATTCAATTAATAAAGACAAACAACACGAACTAACAACAATGGTCAATTATATGACAATCATGTACAGCATATTTTTAAGTCCACTAGAAGGTCATATCAATAACTAAATTATTGCCGGTGTTATTGAAAATCACAATAATGCCCGAATTATTTCAATTAGAATAAACATGCTGTTGTTAATGCCCTGGTAGACCTTGATGCTATTTTGCTTTTATCTTGATTGTCAATTAGAGAAAACATTTGTAGGTATTTAATAATGGTTTAAAAGTACTCATTTATAAAGCTGAATAAATGGCTCAATTCCTTTTAACCAGTTAAGTGCGTTCGACGTGTATACACGTCCAACACAACTCGCAGATTAAGTTATAACAATAACCTTTTTAGAAATGAATTGATAATTTTTTATCAAATAAAAATATAATCCTTTCTCGTTTTTCGTAAACTTTATAATAGGACTTTATAATTCCGCACTCTGTAGGAGTTTTTTTTTTAAATTTAATTCCGCAGTTAACAGTTAACCGCTCGCCTTACAATCAAGAGTAGAGATGTACCGATACCGATCGAGCGGCTAATCAATATCGGTTGGCAATACTAAAAGGGTTTGCAACACAAATTTATTTAATTCAAATTGACCGTTTTTTTTTGCAGGAGAAGTCGTAAGGCAAGCAGTTTAAAACAATTTTAATTAAGCGCTCGAATTAAGCCGCCCACAATCATTTGCTTCAGACGGTGACATTTTAAAATGTGCTGAAGGCCGCTAAATTGAGAATTGGTTGTAATTTTATGTATTATTTAGGGCAGTGTTTCTCAACCTTTTTGGACCAAACGCCCACCTTGTCAGATCCTCTTATTAATTCGCCCCCTTTAATTTTTAACAGCTTAAAAATTTGAAAGGAACGAAGTAAAACAACATTTAGTACATATTATTAGATACCATAAACGAAATTTAAAGTTTTAATGAGAACTTTTAGATATTCAATAAAAGTAATAAAAAAAATTGTATCTTAAATCAGCGCAAATTGACGATATTTCAAGTTTTCCGTGTTCAAATTCAACAAAATGGCTTTTCTTAAATTTCCCGAGTTGTTGAACGTGCTTTTTAATTTTAATAAGTTATATGTTGAAATGTAATAAATTTGATAAATTATTTAATTTTGATGGTTTAATTTTCAAAATGTAGGGAATTTTGTGTGTTTTTTATTTTAAATTATTAAAAAATTTCATGCAAATTCAACGCAACATGGCAAATATGCAAGTTTTTTTTGATTTTAGCAAAGTTTAATAACATTTGGTTCTAATTTCGAACGACATAAATCAGTTTAAACATTTATCTTTATTTGGTTTTGAAACACGACTTATAAATTGACTAAAGTTCATTTGAAAATCGTAGAGAATTCGTTAAATTTATTGGTTCCAATATAGTATTTCAATTTATGTGCCCATACGTTACATTTTCAAATTGTAACAATACTAATTATTGAATTGCGTAACCTGGCTGGCTCCTTCTATGGTTGCCACACTTACGTCACCTCTTTAACCGGATGCACTGAGGAGTCACAGAATAAATTAAGAGGCTCCTACCTATCACCTACACATTTCGTTCTGTTGACATTCTGTTAACTGTATTTACCTGTTGGGTTACAATCATGCGCTATATTAATAAGAATTTTTGCGTTTCCACAATCAATTCGTTGAATAAAGTCACGCGTGATTAATGCATAATTGATAAAAATGCTTTGTTTGTGATTTCTGCGCAAAATGGTGGTTATATCTTTTTGCGGTGCGGGGAAATCCCAACATTGCGATGAAATAAATAATTAATAGATTAGAAATGAGTCAAAATTTATTCCAAGAATATAACTTACGAACCCGGCGCGCTTAATAACCAAAGAAAAGTCACTCACCAACGTCACGGCGTCCACAGCTTGCTCTCGGACTTACCTTTAATCCTCTCAAGACTTGCTAAAGATGTGATCTGAAGCTCCCGTCAAAATATCCAATCTCGTTCCTTCCTCTTCTGCGGAATTAATTTTAAAAACTTATCACAGAGTGCGGAATTCAAATCAACCAAAAGCGAAAATAAGAAGAAAATATAAAACGCGCGCGCAGACAAAATTCCATAAAAAATCATCCTCAGTGGCCGAAGTATCGCTTATTCAAAATCAATTTGGTTTTTGTAAATTCAACAATTTTCAATATAGATGTGGATTATTGAAAATTTTCGTTTTAATTTTTTGAGCACCTTAACAAGGAGGAGCATTTGGATATTTTCGCCGTTGGTAAATTGATTTTTTTTCAGTTCATGAAGTTTGCAATTTCAAAATTGGTTTCGTGGTATTATTTCAAAATGTATGTTTCGATATTCGCACTGAATCTTAAATTAAATTGAATTTTGAGTAATTTTGGGTTTTTCA
The DNA here is from genome assembly GCA_910593695.2 of Ocypus olens. Lineage (NCBI taxonomy): Eukaryota > Metazoa > Arthropoda > Insecta > Coleoptera > Staphylinidae > Ocypus > Ocypus olens. Next base: position 84,803 of record OU343048.1, read on the forward strand.
GTTCATGAAAATCATAATTTGAACATTTATTTTACTGTTTTTTTGGATTTTTCCAAAACGTTTTTAGTGTATAAAAAAATTTGCAAAAATAAACGGTGGTAATATGAAATAATTTCGCCTTTTCAGGAGAATTATAAAATACATTTTGAATTTTAAATGTTTAGAATCTAAAGCGAGTTTATATTTGGTAGAATTAATATTAATAAAAATAAGATGCTGAAGGGAAGTAACGGTCGTACTTGTTGGGAATAGTAACAAATTTTTTCGAAGAAAAGTCCTCGTATCAGAGTGTCCGACCAAAAAGGGGTGTTAATAAGTCATCTATTTAACACTTGCCTACGACTCGTGTTGCAAACTTCACCCTCGCGGCAATGGCCAACTTTCTCACTCGCTTAACTATTAATGTTTATATTTGATTAATTCTGTATACCCACGAAACCTTCTGTTTGCTAACCTTCTGTGGGGGACACCACTGTAGTACACATTGATTTATTCATCGTCATTTCCTTCCGATTCACGGTATCCTAAATCCCAAACATACGTTGCGACTAGCCTGTGTTGAACATTTGTTTATTCATCATTTTTTCATCTTGCAGGTGAGGGATGCGTCGAGAAACCTCTAGCAACCCTGTGGCGGAACTACACCCAGTCTTCCCGGCCAGATGTCCGTATGCAACTGACAGTAAGCGGAGGAGGATTGAAAGCAACCACCCGTGACCACGGACTAACGGAATATTGGGCCAACCGATTGACATCTTGTGCGGCGCCAGCTCAATTCCCCCGTCTATTCTGCTGGGTGTACAGACACGAAGGACGACGGCTGCGACACGAGCTCAGGTGTCACGCCGTTCTGTGCTCATCGGCCGCGACAGCCAGACAAATTGAAATCAAATTAAAGGAGTCTCTGGCCTTGGCCTTGAACGAATTCCGAAGAGATAAGATATCGAAACAAAACGCTCGTCTTTCACTCGTTAACTCTGTTTACGATAACCCGACTATACCCAGACGAAAAATTTTACTGAGCACGGGTTCAACGAACTACCGACCTCCACTGGAAAGAGCTAAATCAGCACCTAAACTAACAATTATCGAAGAAAACCTGGAAGAAGACGAAGAAATTTTTGAAGGCCGACCGAGGAATACCAACCGACAACTAAGTTATTGTGATAGTATGAGTGCATTGACTGAAAAGCGCAATAGTTTAAGAACCAAATTAACAGCCACAAAGACAATTTACCCTATTAGTGAAATGGTTGCGGTAGACAGCAGAATCAGAACGTTCAACACCAACTATGAAGATGATGGCGGTACTTTAATTTTGGAGAAACTCGTTACGGACAACTTTGCAAGTGAATTACTAGAATCTTGCAACATGAACGGCTGGTTGAGGAACTACGAAAATCCAGACGATGAAGGCTCCTTATCCAGCGGATGCGAGAGCGCCAGTACGGTCACTTCTGACTTGGACCAACCCGTCTTCAACACCATCATCGAAGCAGAGGAGGAACCCGAAGAGACCAAGTCGGAGCAGAAAAAGACTGAGATAGACTTTAAAGTCGGCGGCTGTGTTCTCTCGAGAGTGAAGAGTTTTGAAAATACTGACATTCGAAAGTTCTGCGGCCTCAAAACGAACATTAACAACAATATACTGGAGAACGATGAAGTCAGCTTAATACCAGTCGGGGAAACCCAACCCGATTTCAGTTCGTTGAAAGTGTTCAAAAAGCGATGCATGTCGGAACCGGACAGGACTTTACCGGACGAAGGAGACGGGTCCGAAGAAGAAAACGGTAGCGCTTGCAGCGACGAAAGTGGATACGACGAAGTAATTGATTGTGCTAGTTCAGTTGCTAATATAGTTCTTGTCTAACTATAAATCCAAAGAAAATGTAGGGTTTTATCGAGTTTACTCTGGTTGTTTATGTTACGATGCACTTTAGTCCAACTTAGTTATGCAATTTTAGTTTAGATTGGGTATCCAAAGATGTGAAAAAATTCAGATTTAGAAATTCCATACGCAGACTTTTATACCACTCATTGTTAAATCATTTGAAGTAATGCAGTCTGAAAATAGCTACATGGACTTAGAAATAAAACAAAACATTGTTTTTTGTTTCTTTTCAGATTCTCAGGCAATACAAATTTCTATTTTCTTTATGTATGACATATGTGCGTATATATTTGTATATAACCTTGAGGAATGGTGTGTTAGGTTGGGTTTTCATCCATGTTGTAAATGCTGTCTGCATGAAGTTTAAATTTGAATGAGGTCTTAAGTACAGTGAGATCAGAAAGTCAAAAATGGTTGGCAGCACATTTTCTGAAAATATGGATAATAATTCAAGTAATATTATGTTGGCTGTCTGGAACTCGTCAGTTTATTTTGACGTCTTGTAGTTTTTTTGAGGTTACTTGTTTTAATAGCTATTTTTAGTACGAGTGAGCAAACTGCATCATATTTAATCACGAGTCAGAAAGTTGGGCGCCCGAGCCGCGCAACATTTTGCTCACGTGTGCTAAACCTGTTTTTTCCATTTTCGACTTACATACAAAATTATAATATTTACATAAGTAACGGATAAGACAATGACATTAAAATTTTGGGTTTGTTTATTCAGTTGCCTATCTCGATTCATATTTAAATGCTCTGATCACATTTTATTCTCGTCGCGGTCGGGTTTTTTTTGTCGTTATATTAGCATGTTGTATTTTTGATAGTAATAATTGAAGTGTGTCATTAAACTATAATTTCAATAAAACGTTGTCAAACAATATTCTTACATGTGAATGAGGGATGTTATAAAAGCAACTTTTTTACAACCAACGAAAATGTCTGCAGTCAGAATAAAATGGGAACAGAGAATATATCAGTAGAGAGTTGAACATTTAAGGACTAGTGATTAAATGCAGTACTTTAGTCACTTATTTGAATTGAATAATAGCAAGATTTATTCACGAAAATGGAAAAAGACAGTTTTCAAAACAAGTAACGTCAAAATAAATAAAATGCACGTGCACAGCTCTGAAATAATTCAGGCAACCAACATCAGATTACTTAAATTATTATAGGGATTTTCAGAAAATGTGCTGCCACCTATTGTCGACTTTCTGATCTCACTGTAAATACCATATGCAATCAGCAATAACCACGTAAATTAAAACCCACTGTAACTTGTAGCTTTCAAATGTTTGTGTCAATTCTAGTCTGTATTTTCGGACGTTTGCTGTAAATATTTGTTAAGTAATTATAAGGGAAAACAGAACTTTTCAGAATGAGTCAATAGAATAATAGCGGCCAAACATTTATGGTGTTCCACAAACAGGTTGCATATACAAGTCTGTGTATATGTTATATAGATATTTAATATATTTTATTATGCATATATCATTGTTATGTAGACTGACTAATTATGTAATTGTGTTGACTCCTTATAGATGGTTTCAGTATTTTATCAAAAAAGCATTCCGACGAAATATCCGCTTGTACATATATTGTAGAAAATAGTCCAAACTTATCCAATAAGTTTTGTTTTTATTTTTAATAGGCCTATCGAACAAATTACATTTAGACTATGAATCGTTTCATATATTTGTATTTTAAACTTAAACATAATATGTCTTGTGATGGCAGTCGAGTGTGATATTTATACTTGACGTTGTTAAATACTTGAAAATATGTTACCAATTCGGTCTATTTTCATTGGTTGCACATTTTGATATGTACCTCATGTTAGTATTTAATACATTGTAACTGATTTTTACAAATGTGTGTTTCTTTATTCTTCACACCTATAATTCATTTAAATTGCATTCACATACAATGCAACAGTGCGTCGTGAAAAAAATGTTTCGTACAAAAAGTTATTGTTTTTTTGTTGAATTTGGTCACGAAACATGAACATGTAACAATTACGAATCCAATAAACTAATTAAGCGTTCAATTCATACGTTATTACGTTTGTGTTAAGAAGTAACGTAGATGATGGAAATTTTTGAACTCGTTGATTTATTACGAGAATACAACTCAATATATGAATAGTACAATTCTATTGGTGTTGCCGTGATAATACCATGTTGCACTTTTGTATTTCTATTGGTTCTAAAAAATCACTCACCATGATTACCAAATAACATTTCAGTGGACTTGTCAAACATGAATAGATTTGGACATTTTTCAATTGATTTAATCGACGCCAAAATATCAGAAAATGTCCCGAACAATACAATAAAATCAAAACGATTCGTTTGGAAACTATTTGGGTAAATGGGGGTTCATATTATTCTTGTTATTCGAAATTCAACGATTAAATTCAAACAAAACTTACATGATACATTGTAACAGTCTAGCTCACTAGTCATAAAATTAATGATCAGTGCAACTATGATTTATACTATCTCTAGTACACCTCGGGCTGGTCCGGAGTTCATTTCATTTATTTTTCACTTTCAATTTATATTTTTACTGATTAATTACCTTTGGTCCAATAAATAAATTAAACAATAATTAAATCCAATATATTCACCAAATAAAAATCTATTTACAATAAATAAAAATAAATTAATTCTTCAGAAATTAACTCCTCTATCGGCGACGGTGGTGACTGACAGGGATCTGCACGGCTAGTCTCGGTTCTCCTCTCTGATAGGTTTCCTTTGACTGAAACCTAAATAATTGTGTTTATTTACAATTAACAAATGAAACGGTTCGGAGGTTATTTAATCATTATTTCGGTCGGCCAGGTTAATTCGGTAACCGCTTCAATTAAATTACGGATTTTGAAGATTTTCGGTTCTATCGGTACGGTGCGCACGTTTCTTCAAAGTATACCACATTTGGCCTTTACTTCGAAGAAATGTTTTGATTCTTGCTATCAAATTAGTCTCCGTTTCACGCCAATACAAAGTACCACCGCAAACGGCCTATACTTTATACCGGTGATTTTATAGGTACCGCGCTTAATTACATTTCGTGCTACTGCAAAGTACCACCGCAAACGGCCTATACTCTACAGTAACTTATATCGTCGGTATCGCGCCCCTGTCCGGATGCCGCCCACGTTATTAGCTAATACAAAGTACCACCGCAAACGGCCTATACTTTATAATAACTCATATACTCGGTATAGCTAATGTAAAGCACCACCGCAAACGGCCTATGCTCCACAATAACTTACACCCTCGGTGTCGCGCCCCTGTCTCGTACTGATACAAAATACCACCGCAAACGGCCTATATCTTGCACCAGCACCAATTCTCTAATAGCATTCCTCACGAGGCCTATGCTACCAGGAATCTGTCTCCTGGTCATGCCCTGCGCACTCCATACGAATTAAATTGTTCGCTTTGAAACTTACGCGCTGACCCGCTGGATGGCGTAAGCTTGTTATTCAATTGAATAAATCAAACAAATTAAGGGCAGGTGACCCCTACCTTTTTTGGTGCGGTAGATTGGGTGTAGCTCGTTTATCATAAGATGTGAACATACCGATTTAAGATATATTGTTTCTGACTGTTCACTTTACCTTTTGCAAGAAAAAAAAAATTAAACAAATTACTAATAAACAATATAGCATTTTCGTGCATTTTTTAATTTGTGTAAAAGTTAGAATGTTCTATTTTTTTTTCTATGTACGTTGCTATAATACCTAGGAGGTCAGCAATTTTTAGTTAAAATAGGTTAATATTTAATGAGTTATCTAATTATTTCTTAAATTTTATAAACAAATTTTGACAATTTTCATTATTTCTAGAAATATATAGCATTCTAGGTTATACGAATGTACTGACTGCCTAGGTACTTGGTTTATGTTGATATTTTTTTAAACCGCTGGATAAAATATGATTTTTTTATCATTGTATGTCAAAAAAGTATAGTTTCAATTTTTTATAAATCGAGTGAGAATGCAATTGTTATTTGGGTTGCCTATACTACCAATTCTAATGAAGTGTGCGATTTGGTGGGGGATAGGGAGGTGCATGGAATGACGGGGAGGCGCATGGAATAACGATGTGATGGTGTGGTGTAAACAGATTTTAATTTTGTTTGTGAATACGTGAATGCGAAACCGTTGAGAACGGAAAACGCGAAAACAGATTGAGGCACATTTTTGTACTTCCCCGATACGTGAATCATGAGAATGGCGCCGCACACTTGGATCATTAACACATACACATGTGTATTCGTGCGCTGTTATTCACACTTTTTTTTACATTTGTATATTTTATTAATACACCGTGGGCCAAAAAAATGGTACAAGTGGTTTTGTACAGTTTTCAATGTAGTTTTTTACCATTATTACGGGAAGCAGATCATAGTGCATTTTGTATATCGATCATATAAAAATGGAAATTAAGTAGTTACAAAAATATTTTTGATCTTAATTATAATTAAAAACATAGCTAATTTTTAATTAATTCAGTACCACTCGTATATTTATAAAATGAAAGAACACATTTGGACATTTGGGGTATGGGCTAGGAAATGTAAAAGATTGATTAACTTACAACCAAAAATAATGAACAATAACATTAAAAAATGTAGTATTTATGATCTTGATCTAAAACTGTACTGATTGAAAAACATCTCAATAAATCAATTATTTTGTTCTGTTTGTACTATAAATACCACTCACAGTGGGCCAAAAAATTATTAGAAATATTCATATTTTCAATAATAATTAACGCATTAAATATTGCTTTGAAAAACAAAATGTTTACACTTTGTAGTTTACAAAAATAATGATTGCATTTTTGAAAAGTTTTTTCTATATCGAGGTTATTTCACATTAATAGAGGCTCTGCAAAGGCGGGAGTTTATAATGCACTTTCGCGTCGCATTTGTAGGTACTAAAATTAGTAGGTCATGATTTGTTTTGGTTTTTAATGAATCTCAGACGTTATCCGTCACTTCTATCAGTCATTTTAGTTTTGGGGACAAAAACATCCTGGAAGGATAGAAATCCATGCATTGGTAGTCAAGAAGGTGTTTCGGGCACAAGTTTAAGCACTATTTCTTTAGAGCAGAAGTACTTCATCTTATCTATAAAAATCGAGCTATTCACTGTTATATTAATTATTTAAAAATATTAATAACACACAGATATGACAGTACAAAACTACTTGTACCGTTTTTTTTTGCTCACAAACTAGCAAATATCAACACCGTTGCACAAGGACTCTAGATATGGTAGCACCCCCAAACATTTGTAACAATGTAACAATGGTTGGTAGGTGGTAGTAATTCCAATAAATAAATAAATAAATAGTCATCTGTTGTCACTCGCATTTTTGTTTTAATTTTAAACATTTATTTTTAATTAAACCGCATATAAAATCCATATTTAAATCATTTTTCTGCAGCCGTCCCGAAAATAAAACTTTCGGTATGTTTTATTAAATCAGAAATACCACTATACATTTTTGTATAATTCAATATTCGTCGTGGTATTAGCCAGGAAAGTAGTTGTTTCAAAAAGTAATTTGTTAATTGTAGGCGTATTTATACAACTAATCATCTACAGCAAGTTTGGCATTTTTGATTTCTTATTATTAACATTAATAAGAGTATGTGACTTATTTTTTCTTTATTAAAAATGTATATAAACAAACTTATGTATTTTTTCATTGACATATTTCAATTTATTACATATACCGGGTGTGGCACTTAAGACGCCTCGGACCATAGCTCCTTTACGATAAAAGCTATCGAAAAAAATCTAAGAACAAAGTGGTGCATAGTTACCGTCGCTATGTTTTAAAAATATTTCTAATCATCAGTGGCGTGCCGTACTCCAGTGGCGTACCAAACTTATGTTTTTTTTAAATGGAATGCCCTATTTTTTATTGCAGATTTGAAAAGTGCTCGACGAGTACTTATTTTTTATCTAACATGTTATACCCTTCACTTTAGCGGTTTCGCTGTTATAACCCCTTCTTTCAAAATTGCGCCCCATTTTTGAGATTTTTTTGTAGAGAAACTAATTGACGCCGGCGCCTAAGTTTTGAATTGAGGTACAGGTTAAGACCTCGTATACCTTCACATAATTTTTTTTCGGGTAATTTATGGAAAAAAAATAATTTTTGATTGATCTTCGTATGTTGTCATTTTTTCCGAAAATTTCAAATGGCACCCCCCTAAAAAAATTACGGCGTTGTACAGCCAAAACTCTAAATTTTTCATTGGTGTAAAAAAAATTATACATTGCATAACAAAATTTCGAAGAAAAAAGGAATTTCATCGCAAATGTCGGGAAACGTTTTCCGTTCCCAAGTGTGCCATGAGAAAACAAAAGATTGGTAATTGTCAAAGTACCAAAACAAATACACAAATACGGTCAACATAATAGTATGTACCTATTTATTCAACATGATATGAAAAATGCAGATAAAGCAAATTTAACAACTTAAACTAAATGTTCGAAATGACGACCTTCCTGCTGGAGGCATAACCGCAACTTCTGGTGATATACCGCACTTCATTATTTTCGGTAATAACTGCCTTCTTTCTAACTCTCCTTGGCCGTTTCACACTTCCCGTAGTAGTAAATCTCTCCAACACTTTTTGAAACGCACGTTCATTTGGATGTGCCCTGTGCGGATATCTCGCAGCGTACACTCGTGATGCCAAGAAACAATTCTTGTTACATTCTCCAAGAATAAATATCATGTCAACCATTTCCTCTTGAGTTCGGAACATTTTTAGAACGTTTATCAAAAATGACTTATGGCTGCTACTGACGTCTAATAATTTACTTTGACAATTACCAATCTTTTGTTTTCTCATGGCACACTTGGGAACGGAAAACGTTTCCCGACATTTGCGATGAAATTCCTTTTTTCTCCGAAATTTTGTTATGCAATGTGTATTTTTTTTTACACCAATGAAAAATTTAGAGTTTTGGCTGTACAACGCCGTAATTTTTTTAGGGGGGTGCCATTTGAAATTTTCGGAAAAAATGACAACATGCGAAGATCAATCAAAAATAATTTTTTTGCCATAAATTACCCGAAAAAAAATTATGTGAAGGTATACGAGGTCTTAACCTGTACCTCAATTCAAAATTTAGGCGCCGGCGTCAATTAGTTTCTCTACAAAAAAATCTCAAAAATGGGGCGCAATTTTGAAAGAAGGGGTTATAATAGCGAAACCGCTAAAGTGAAGGGTATAACATGTTAGATAAAAAAATAAGTACTCGTCGAGCACTTTCCAAATCTGCAATAAAAAATAGGGCATTCCATTTAAAAAAACATAAGTTTGGTACGCCACTGGAGTACGGCACGCCACTGATGATTAGAAATATTTTTAAAACATAGCGACGGTAACTATGCACCACTTTGTTCTTAGATTTTTTTCGATAGCTTTTATCGTAAAGGAGCTATGGTCCGAGGCGTCTTAAGTGCCACACCCGGTATATTTAAAATAATAATAATAAATATATTTCAGCATTTTGTAGTGCATAAAATCCTCTCTTTACTGATAATAAAATTCGTGAAATTTTGACTATGTTCAAACCGCCATAACGGCGTATTTTGAATCGATTTTGATGAATATTAAAGGGCGAAAAACTTTGAAGTGTCTTCTTTAAAGTTATGCATACGAACTAAAGCGTAACTTCTTCCGCCCGTCTCTAGCACCCCTGTAAAAAAAAAATTCAGGAAACCATGTCCAACTTTGACGATGTCTATGGAGTTGGAATTTTTTTTTCGACACGATCCACCATTAAGGCATTCAAATTTGATTAATTCCCTATGCGAGACTCGAAGAACGAAGTTCCTACGACGATTTGGCACCAAGTTGTAGGTGTTTGAAAAAAGTGCATTTTTAGGTTATCCACACATAACTTAGCTACTTTTCAACCAAATTTGATGATTCTTCAGGAAAAAATTTCATTTTGGTCCTACTTTAAGGGAGTAAACTCAGATTGGAATGATCCCATTTGAAAGCCTTCAACCGCCGAACAAAAAAAACACGTTTTTGGGCAAAAAAACGCCCAACTTTGGCAACGTGTACCGAGTTGGAAAATATGTGTGGACTCGATCCGACAAAAGAGAATTGAAATGTGTTCAATTGCCTGTGCAAGACTCAAAAACGAAGTTCCTACGGCAATTTGGCACAAAGTTATGGGTGTTTAAATAAAGTGCATTTTGGGGTCTTTTTATTATTTTGTATAGAGGGGCGTAGAGCCCTCTCTTGGAGTGGGGGATAAACCCTCTCAAAGAGGAAACATTTTGCTTTTTATTTCTCAAAAGATGGTCGAAATCGCTTAAATACAAGCTAAGTTATGACCATATGACAATTTTTACAAATCTCAAATGTTTTATTTTTTTCAGTCAGTGTAATTTGTTTGTTTTTATTGGACGAATGGAAAAATAGACGAATGGTGGTGAGTTAGGCCCACATTTATTTCCGACCCTTCAGTGATCGTTAAAGTAAGCCTTTTTTGACCTAAAATAAAGTTTTCTGTTAATGGAGTTCTAAAGTACAAAATACGATATTCATGATTTCACGCAAACAATTAATTTTCGTGCATACCTCAAACAACATGCAAAGAAAATTTCATTCGTGAAAACGAAAACAATTTCGTTGAAAAAAATCGAACTTATGAGCCAAAAAACACAAAATTGGCTTTTTTTTCAAACACCCATAACTTTGTGCTAAATCGTCGTAGGAACTTCTTTATTTGAGTCCTGAGCAGGTAATTGAACACATTTCAATGCCCTTTTCGTGTATCGAGTCGACACATTTTTTCCAACTCGGTACACGTTGTCAAAGTTGGGCGTTTTTTTGCCCAAAAACGTGTTCTTTTTGTTCGGGGGTTGAAGGGTTCTAAAAGGGATCATTCCAATCTGAGTTTACTCTCTTAAAGTAGAGCCAAAATGGGATTTTTTCCCGAAAGAATCATCAAATTTGGTTGAAGTCACTGAGTTATGTGCGAAGAACCTCAAAATGCACTTTTTTTCAAACACGTATGACTTGGTGCCAAATCGTCGTAGGAACTTCGTTCTTTGAGTCCTGCAAAGGGAATTGATCAAATTTTATTGGTTTTATGGTGGATAGAGTGGACAATTTTTCCAACTCCGTAGACATCGTCAAAGTTGGACGTTTTTTTTTCACAGGGGCGTTAGAGAGGGGCGGAAGGGGTTACGCTTAATTTCGCATACATGACTTTAAAGAAGACACTTCAAAGTTTTTCGCCCTTAAAGATTCATCAAAATCCATTAGAAATACGCCGAGTTATGGCGGTTTGAAAATGGTCGAAATTTCACGAATTTAAAGTGTTTCATTTTTTTTTTCCTTCAGTATATTTACCTTTTATATTTATGTATACGTCTATTTATTGTTCCCTTTCTACTGTCGTATCAGGATTGGTTACTGCTTTTTGCGTTTTGTACCGTTATTCTGAATATTTTGCCTTTTCTTACTACCTTTCTCGGCCTTTTCTGCTTATTGCCTTATTCTGACTATTTTTATTTTAATTAGTACCCAACTTCTTTGATCTGGTTATAAGCCCAAAATATTATGTGTACTTATATTTTAACAAATAAAATAAAATAATAAATTTATCTCTCTTTAATTTGCCACATTTAGCCCCTCCCGGGCGCTATCGTTGGGGGCACCCCGACTTCGAAGCAAACTAACCATTTTCGTTAAAACATCAAGAGCGCTGAAAAATACCTCACCCGGGGCGCCCGGATAGCCAAGGCGGGTACTGGCCCCTGCCCCTGGTAATATCAAATCAGATAAACTAACACCACAAAAATAATTAATTATGATGAAAAAAACACAAGTTTTGTTATTGCCGTCAAAAACGCATAAACATGTCGGCTCCAATGTATTAAGGCGTGGTCACTCCGTGCTTGGAGGCGTGTGATATATATTTTTTCGTCCTCGATCGCGAAATCATGCAGACCGAAATATTTCTCTAAAAAGTGAAAGTTGTGTTGCCTATAGTTGTACTAATTTGATTTAATCCCCCTCTAGAGGACCGTGTAACGTACTTCCGATGGGTACCGACCCGTTAATCACATTACATACGCTAGATGGCGCAACATGGAAATATAATTAAAAAATCTACTGCAAATCAATCAACAGGAAGAGGTAATACGATAAAGGGGAATCCTAGAGCGGACTTTATGTAAATAAACAAAATCGGAAGTATTCGAAAACTCGTCTCCTTTCAGTATTCCACTATACATTCGTTTCCCAATCTGTTATAAACGTTAACGTGATAAAATGGCGCATTATTGTGCAGTGAAATCGTGAGAAATATCCAGCAGACATGCTTATTTGTATAGTTTCGCACACAGGCAACCGGTAAGAAAAAATGCAACTACATATCTACTAGTTATAATAATTGTTTAATATCTTTGACGCCTTTTATTTGATGTAACCATTTCCAAAATAAATGTTTTGTGGCCATGCCAATTTTGATAATGTATTAATTATTTATAATTATATTTTCATGGTTTATTTCCACCTCTGGCGGTACTAATATGTGAGAGGGATGCTCCTCCTAATGGCAATCGACAACCAAGTTCATCAGTTCACCATGTGATTGTAATAAAATTTCAAAAAATTTTAGTTTAGAAAAATGTTTCTTTACGTACGTATTTCATTGTATGTTTTCTCTATTATAATAAGTGTTTATAAACACAGTATTATTTTCTATTGTATGCCTAAAATTGTAATTATATCCTAATTACTATTACCAATTAATATGATATATGCTATATTATAAATAAATTATTGCTATTTAACATAAAACAATTTATTCTTTGTATATAATGTTGCTCCATACCTATGTTCTTATTTTGTTCTCTACATAATTATTTTTATTATAATGTACATCATTATATTTACAATTTCATTATTCTAATTTGGTTAAAGTTGCTGCAAATCAGCAATTACATAACCATGAGTAATTGTGGAGCCTTTAAGTCTTTGAATAAATTCTAATAAAAACAGTTAATTTACTTAGATCGCTCTTTATTTTAATTTTTGTAAAACTTAAGGGCGATACTAAGAAAGTTAACTATTTTATTCGAATTATATTCAAAGACTTAAAGGCTCCACAATTGCCCCCGCCCTACCGGGCAGCATTGAAACCCCTCTCACCCCACCCCGCCGTTTTTTGCCGTTTGCAGCGCCTCTGGCGTTGCAGAGTTCAAGTTATAATGCTGTAAATGTTTTGTACAGAGAGTGGCCTATCTATATTAGTTATCTAGGCTCCTGGTGCTCTCGTCGCGGTTTAAATAATCCGTAGTCGCGCCGATTCCCCACTGCTCACTCGCGCAGAGTGGGAAGGATATTATTCCCACTACTAGCGTTTCGTGACGCGCTGTGGAATTCCCTCCCGCCTAGACGAGGTCGTCTAATACACTCCGCTCGTTTATTTACGCGCCGAATTTATGCAGAGTGACCAACCCAATAATACCTAATATTATAACATGGCTGGCACTCGTAGCATATTAAATCGTTACAACATAACCTCCAAATCCATTCCGACTGCTGCTCGGGTTTAATTACGTGGGAAAATTGGGCAAAACACGATGCTCAGAGAAAACTCACGCGGGGTCGTTAATACTTCGGAGAATCCTTTATGAGCTTCTTCCACAGGGAACACTAGATGGAAAGCCTCTGGTTTTACTGTGCCGGGAAATAAGTGCGTCGGTGGACGAAGTTTAAACGTTAACTGCCGGACCAATAGGAGCCGGTACGTTTGTCACCGGGCGGCTTGTATTGGTCGGCGCGGCGGCGTCCATCTGATTGGCGAAATGCTATTACGTTTGAGATTTGGCGCGTTCGTAGAATTTTCAACTGTCAACATGTTTATTTTCATTTACGTTGAATGTTGGTATTTGATGAACGATACTTCGGCGATTATGATTGCAGTGCTTTGTTTCTGTACTTTTAATATAATTTAAATTAAGCTATTTACACAGAAGCAATTACTTTCTTATCTATCTGCAATTCGTGCATTCTTCAAAAAATACCCCATAGATTGGCGGGAAAGTCCCAACTGTTTCGTCTGATAAACGCGCCCAGTAACATAGAAAATTAGAAAATTCTACAATTGTAATGAAGACAAAAATTATCATTTAATATCACACACATTGTAACTAAGGTGTGAGCCACTGAATTTTGTTGCTGAGTTGGCCATGCCTGAGAAACAAAGCAGTGATGTGAGAGATTAATTCATTTTTTAAATTTGAATCAAGTCAACTAATCTAGTCTCATGGCGTAATAATATACTACATACCTCATGTATTTCACAGCCTACTCTGAATCAAAATTTTGTGGCTCACACGATATAATCAGTAAATGAAATAATAATGAAACAATTTGTTATATTCAAGGGCCCATTATTGCGTACGCAATCTACTAGCTCCCTCTCGTGATTCTGGTCTAAACTTGCGGAGAGTTCGATTTAGTTTCCTCCCACTGCGTATAACACCATCTCTCCCATCGGGCCTCAACTTCATCCATTAGTTGTCAATGGAAAAGATATGCTTCTTTCTGTGGTCGTGTGCAAGTGATCGTTTACTTTGACTTTAAGCGATAGAAAGAGAACAAGTTCCGCATAAAATCAAAATTGAACAGAAACACTATTTAGATCTACCGTATAAAAACGATTGCTGATCTACGTCTTCATTTTTTGTTATCTTAACCTTACTTTATTTTAATATGTCACATATTGATAGGGATTTGGATTTATCGAACGCCTCAAGGGGCGTTTGGCTAGTGAAGGTTCCCAAATATATTGCGAACAGATGGGAGAAGGCACCTGGCGACATCGAAGTGGGAAAACTAAAAATTTCAAAGTGAGTATCGACTCCGTTAATGTTAATGTTGACATATTTTGACGGGGGACATTAAAACCAAAAAGTAATATCAAGGGAAAGAAATGCGTGATTTTTCCTGAACGTGTAAATTTGTATACAAAAATAGTGTTCTCTCCCGAGGGATATATACTATTTTTCACAAACGGGATATTTTAAGAGTAAAACGTTTGTTCCTAAAACCCAACCTAGAAAAAGTACTGACACCTATGACAGTTAAAGTAACCTAACCTGGCCCAACATAAGCTAGAAAAAGTACTGTCAGTTGTGACGGTTAAAATAACCTAACCCAACCTAACTTAGAAAAAATGCTGTCAGCCGTGACAGTAAAATAAATAATGGAACCTTATAGGGCTAGAAATTATAACTTCTCTCCCTAGGGAGAGCAATGTTATTTCTTTCACGATAAAATCAGGTGCCCGCATGTTTGAGGTTGGTATCTAAATTGTGCGTTCCGTCTGTTATTTTTAATATTGCCAATTTAATTATTTAATATTCTAGTACGCAGGGGCAGAAACCGCAGGTGTCCTTAACTCTCTCTCCTGCCATATTAAATTTAAATGAAGAAGGAGAAGAGTTGATTCCGAAAGACCACAGGTTGGATTTCTCGACGGTCACGCAACAGACTCTGGGCGTTTTTTCACACATGATACGTGAGTAGAATCATTAATGAAAAAATGGTTGCTGAATAAGCGGCCGCTTTACTTTAGCGCCCAAAACCGATTCGGTGGTACCCGAAACTGAAAAACTATTCATGGAAGGAAGTATTGTACAAAAACTGGAATGCAGACCGTATGCTGACAATTGTTACATGAAACTGAAGTTGGAATCGATACGGAAAGCTTCCGTTCCCTTTAGGCAAGTCAAACAGCTAGACAGAATTGTAAACACATTTAAACCTGTATCGGATCACAAAAATAATGTAAGTATGGAAAATATTCATGTAAATTCATATTAGGCAGTTGGTGTTTATAAACAGTTATTTTAATTAAGTCTGTGATAGTAAATTATACATCAAGGGAGAATGCGTGATTTTTCCTGAGGTGCAAATTTGTATCCGAAGGTGAAAGCCCAAGGGTTACAACGAACCGAGGGAAAAATAGCATTTAGGTCACCATTCATTCATGCGTCAACACTTACAATCGACACCGTTTGTTTTTATACAAGCGAACGAACGTATTCATTGATAGGGAACTATGGCGTCTCTTTAATATTTCAGCGAAGGGGTTAAATTCATTTTATTTTGTAGAAAACCGAGATTTGTCATAAGGGTTTTTTTTTTCTTTCTATCTACGAGGAGTACGCAGAAAATTTTTGGTGCATGAATTTTGAAACACCCTGTGTGTATATATATATATATATATATATATACTGCTAACGAGATTCTCGGTCAGATGATGATAAAAATTTGCAAATGTGTGAGGCGAAAGACAGAGACAGCTGTTTCATCTTTGTTAAGAATCATCAGTCTGCCATATTCAACCCAACACACATCTGCAAATTTTTCGGAAGTAATATTTATAGTGTAGATACATGCCGGTAACGGTAGACGAGAACCGAAATGTATCTTGATATTATTCACCACTGGGTGGAGCACAAGTGTAGTAGCAAAAGTGACTTGTGCTCCACCCAGTGGTGAATAATATCAAGATACATTTCGGTTCTCGTCTACCGTTACCGGCATGTATCTACACTATAAATATTACTTCCGAAAAATTTGCAGATGTGTGTTGGGTTGAATATGGCAGACTGATGATTCTTAACAAAGATGAAACAGCTGTCTCTGTCTTTCGCCTCACACATTTGCAAATTTTTATCATCATCTGACCGAGAATCTCGTTAGCACTTTATCTACAGTTATTCACATGTACGGTCGTTAAAAATTCTCCTATATATATATATATATATATATTCTATTTTTTTTCACAAACGGGATATTATAAGAGTAGAACGTTTGTTCCTAAAACCCAACCTAGAAAGAAATGCTGTCAGCTGTAAAATAAATAATGGATAAGGGAGGGAATATACTTTTTCGCATCATATTAAATGATTACCTAAAGATTTTTCTCTTTATATTAAATTGTATAGTCCTCTTGTTTTCATTTCTTTAAATTGGGGCTGCGGCACCCCACTGGAGACAGTATGACGTTTATGAATATATGTTTACACAAACAAATGGTAACTGTAGTAACAACTAAGCTGTTGAAAAAGTAAAATCGTCATTATTTCATTGGCTGAAATCTGTTGGTCAATGAAACTGCTATCATTTTATTGGAGAAAATGATTCGGCCGAGTAATGGACAGCTTTCTCAATCAAAAACAATTCGACACCGTTTATATTATTTAATAAAATGCGAAAAATGTTTTGGCAGCTTAGAAGTCTACTTTCTCTCTCATTTGTAAAAAAAATATATTTTGCAAAATATACAAACAGAAACCTTGGAAAAGCAGGAACGATTAATTGAAAAAAATTATAAAAAGATAAAGATAAATGGACAGTACAAAAATAAATATTTATTGCAAAATATTGAATATTGTGTTTTACTGTTGTACAGATAGAATATCAAGAACGTAAGAAAGCTGAAGGCAAGAAGGCTCGTGATGACAAGGATTCCGTTTTGGAGATGCTGTTTGCTGCTTTTGAGAAACATCAGTATTATAATATAAAAGACCTGGTGAAGATAACCAGACAGCCGATTACCTATTTAAAGGAGATCTTGAAGGACGTGTGTAACTACAATTTGAAGAATCCGCACAAGAATATGTGGGAATTGAAACCCGAATACAGGCATTACAAAGAACAAGCGGCCGAAGCCAAGAAGGAGGAGGAAGATGATGAATCTGATGATGATTGACCGATTTCCAGTTTGTAATGTGAAAAATATATTATTTTTAATAAAACCTATGAATTGAAATGTTGTTTACTTGATAAAATAGTACAAGTTATTGAAAAAATTATGAAAATAATACGAGGTTATGTGATGAACAACATTTATACCCCAGCGCTGATATAATGATATAATTGAACATACCTCGTCTCGTAGTTAATTAGCATTTTAATTTTACAAATACCATTTTCAAAATTACCATCCACCACTAAAATTCTAGTATCACTGTACGAGCATAATTATTTAGGTTGTTTGTTACTAATCATCTTATTTCAAAATCTGAATGGGGGATTTTTTTGAAACTTTTAAATAATCATGTAGAATGATATTAACTTGCAGTTATTGTCTCAACTGTTATCTCTCCCGAACCCGTGTGAAGATACACCAAATATACTGTAACAAAATAACATTTAAATCATTAGGAAATGAACTGAATTGATAATAAAATTATATTTATATACACTGAAAAACTAAAATCACATTTATAGCACACTATAATCTGCTGGCTTAAAAACCGGCCCTCTCCAAATTCTGTAGCTGCTGGGTTAGTTTTTCCTCCTTCGTCTTTCTCATCTGCCCCAAAGCTCTTTTCTGCAGAAATTCTGCTAAAAACTTGTCGACATCCATATTTCCTTGTAGGAACGACTCGGCAATTTTCTCACTCTCATTATTAGCAGTTTCAGCCTCTTGTAATAATTTATTCTAATAAAAATAATTATTTCTGTATTAAGTGCGCAAAATAGATGTTTTGAAAAAATATTTTTTCATGTGTGAAAAAATGGTTGTCTTGGTATTTACGCATTCTGATAACAATGCGTAAATGCCACCCTTTCTAACAATTATACAAAAAAGGAAAAGTTATTATGCAATAATTTAAAAAAAATTTGTAAATCCGAATTACTCTCCTTGCAAATATTTTGCGGTCAGTTATGTATTATTATAAATTGTGAACATATAAAAATACACTAGTAAGTAATAAAATACTAAATTATTTGTAAGTAACAAAAATTCACTAGCAATAGCATTCAGAATGGTTGAAGAAAAACAATACTTTAATATTATAGCGTGAACAGTTGTCGTGGAGAAACATTAAAATCTCTTTCTTTACTTTACATACAAAACATTCACGAGCTCCGCCCACGGGAAAGTATAAGCATTTTAAAAAACCCACCTTGATATTTTTCGGTGAATACTTTTCAGATATATTTTGATAAGTAACATTTAGTCTTTCGGTTTCAAAAACCAATTTGGTGACTTCCTCGATTCTCTCGTCAATCTCATTTCGCAAGTCTTCCAACTGGCTCCGTTTATTCAAGTTTGAATCTTAAAAACAACACAAATAATGAATACACAGTAATGCAGATTTATAAATCATACACTGACTTACAATGTAATAACTAGTTTCAACATTTTAACGGTACAAAAGGATTCATAGGCAGTTGTAGTTTCTCACTAAGAGTACACATGTACATGTGCATCCCCAAAACGTTGTCAATTACATTGTCAAATAATTCCATCTGTTATGTTCATTTTACGCTAAACATTTATTAATAATTATTATGAGTTTTAGAGTGAGATATATTTTACGAAAGCCTTGAACGATGCTCATTCTGCAGTAATTACTATAAATTTGATAGCTTTGCATTCATGTACACGATAGTTACACGGGCCAAAGGTTACGATGACCTATCGAATGAATCTATTACTAATCATTACCAGCCAATTCCTCAATTTGAAGTATTAAGTCGTCTAGCATTTTGTTTGTCTCTTTGTTCTGCGGTAGGCTATCTATGAACTCCTCCCTTCTCTCGGTACACTCATTAAGAAATTGAAGCTCATGTATCGGCATCACGCTCAATTCTGGGAATGTCGTGGACTGGTAAGTATTTGTATTCGAGTGAATGGGAGGTGAAAATCCTTGCGAAAAGTATATCGGACTTGCCCTCCCAATTGTATCGCTATCGACTATAAAAAATACGGGCTTCATTTATTTTGCGTTGTTGAGTAAATGTATGTTACCTCTTGTGGGTATGGATGGAGATGTTACCGATGTGCAAGCATCCGAGACCAATGGCGGTGGAGTTCGTTCAAATTCTCTAATGATAGCCTGGACGACTCTTCCCAAGTCGGAATGTATTGAAAACTGAAATAAAGTATTCACAGTTACATTAATCTCTGCTGGCTTGTTAACGTTGTGCAATGTAAATACATGGCAACATTTTTATACTTCCAGTTCGAAAATGAAAAAATCTCTCAAAATCAAAAACAAAAATAGGGGGTTGCCATTTAAAAACAAAATGAATGACGTCATTACTCAAAAACGAATTAAGTCTAAAAATTGACTTTCATGCAAAAATGTGTATTTTAATAAAAGAAAATTGGACCTGATGAGGATTTCTTCTAAAAATATTTTATTTCAGTTTTACTGAATTTATTCCATACTTTAGGCGCGCACTGTATATGCTAGGAGTATAGGTGGGATTGGAGGGATATCTTTTTTATTTTTAAATCTAGATATCTGCTTAAATGGGCAACGATGTGCAGTTTTGTATGCTGGATCAGAACCAGTAGAAAAATTTTCAAAATTCCTAGCAGATTAGAAATTATTTTATTATATAAATATTACGCACACTTTGCTGAAGTTTGAGGTTACAAAATGCAATATTATAAAAACTGTATCTTTTGATTTAATCCTATTCCCGTCACACCACATATTATTGAATATTTCTTACGTTAAGTAATCCTGGAGCCGATGTAATTTCCCCATCGGAATTTACCCACGGATGAAGCACGAGAGGCGTCACTCGGAGGCTAGGCTTATCCTTGGGAAACTCTTGACTTAAACACACGTGCAACTTGAAATCTTTACCGCCAGCCCTGAACAACACCTGGTACTCGTAGTCTTCTTTCACCTCCAGGACACTGCGATAAATGGAGAATTAAAACTAAAACACGATCACGGGAACAAAACCTCACTTCTCATTAAACACTTTGAGCGTGTTGATCTGTTTCTTGCGGATTTCGGATTGCGACAAGTAGATTCTGGGTAACATGACATACGTTTGAAACTGTTTTATTCGTTCCTTCTTATCTTAAATCGTTAAGCTGTCATTCTCAGCTGATTTAATTGGATTTTTGCGGTCGTGCTGACATCTTCACACAAAACGGTTAACTGTTTAAAACGTATTATTTGATACTTTCACTTTCGTATTTTGAGATGTAATCATTTTGAAACAACGGTTGAACATTTACATTTCGAGTAGAAATGTCAATTAATTATAATAAAAGTGTTTCATTTCAATTTGCCGTTGATGGTTAAGTTGCCATCGACTTAAATTTATTTAAAAAAAAAACATTCGGGATTATAAATACATGAAAATTTGTAAACACCCCATCCCAAAATTTCGAATAGAACGCGAAGTTGTCGGAAAATACAAAAATATCCGAGTCTTAAAAAAAATATAAAAACAATTGCCATCGACTTGAAATTTCACAAATTTCTTCAAAACACATTTGTGATTACAATTTCATTAAAATCTGCATCCCTAAATTCTATATTTTGATAAATAAAAATCGATTTCTTCGAGGAATATTTTGAGTAAGGAATTGTTAATTGTTTAATGAATTTATTCCGTATTTTATACAATATATACCTTAATTAACAGTATATATTATTGTAAGGCATAACACTGTATTGACTATAACATTCTGTACCATCTGTAAAAGGGCTATTGAACTGATAGTTATTCCAATCATTCGTTATTTGTGTTGAGAGATATTAAACTGAATTGAAAAACATTCAATAAAATTAAACGAATTTCATTTAATCACTTACCAACAGTCCATCTTCATAACTGATGGTTAAAATCGATTTTGGTTAATCCAATTTTTCACAATCTGTACACTAAAACACCTTAACACTCACTCACCGCACCTGGCGAAATTATCCAGTTGAGTGCGCGAGTTCGGTGTTCAAAGATGTTAATAATGTGGTGGAGTGTTGCTTTTGGATTATCAGTTTTGAGTCAAATTTTGGAAGGATGGATAAGGGACAGTTGTCATAGACATATGATGAAGGTAAGTGCACAGAGCTGAGTAATTAGAAATGTTCTCAAACAATTAATAATCGAACAATGCGTTTGGCAGTTTTAAAAACGAACTTTAAAAAGTGCAATTTTTGTATTTTATTTTAATTTCATGAGAAATCCGTGAAGTACGTACCAATACATTATACTTATATTAAAACAAATGATTTGATTAAAATATATAATAATTAATTCAATAAACATTATTCTCTCTTTTTTTTTTTAATTGCAATTAATGACTTTTAAGATGTGTAAAGAAAAGTTTCACACGAAATCTTAAATATTAAATGAGAGCACTCAGGTTTTCACTATTCATCAGGCCTGAATTTCTTTTTGAACGCCATGTTAAATAGAAAAATTATAAAATAATAGAAAAGCTCGACCAGGCTGACAGCACTAACTCCCAAAACGATACTGGCCAATCCACCGATGTTGCCTAAAACAATACAATCAAAATAAAAATTTCCGTTTTTCATTGAAAATTTTTATGAAATTAATATTCTGCCATAATGTACTTTTTGATACAAATGCACATTTGAATATCGAAATAAATATTAAATTCCCTAATTATAATAATGTTATTCCACTTACACATTAATTCAAACCAATACATAATGATGTCAATTTCATATAAATGTATGTATTTATTTCCATAGAATATATTAATAATGGAATATTTTTCAGATCTGTAAATTAGAAAATTAATATTAGTTCAGATTTTTTTTTTCATAGAATAAGTAAGTAGTAAAAAATTATATTGCAAATGTGTTATTATTGTACTAAAAATATTGCATTGTATTCAGCCTACAGGTTTTTTTTTAATTATTTGAGTTATATATATTTGCAAATAAGAAATTTATAAAAAAAATTGATGATGTAGCCATCATGTTACTTTCTCCGATTTTATAGTATTATAGATATTTATATTTTATTTTCAATTTAAATCATATTTTAAATGTACATCGAGCGTTTTGTAGAACCGGATAAAACTGTCGTTCAAAACGTCAAAATTACGAAATTCTAATAGTCGGTTTACTTAAGAAAGCGGGTGGGTGGGCTCTGTTACACCCTCCAACTTATGGATTATCAAAAAGAGTTTACATGCCGAAATTAATTAATAACACAAGAGTAAGAAAGAAATTTAAGATTTTATTTCGTAATTTGGTAATTTTATGTTTTTGTGATTCACTTATTTATTGGTGGAAATATCGGCGAGTGGGCGACAGGTTGGATTGTGGGATTGTTTGTTTTTTCACATTTAAAAATCCTTCAAAAATCTTTGAAATCGCCTCAAGGGACCTCAAAACGGATATTTCCGTAAAAAAAATTTTTTTTTTAATTTTTACGATCACAATACTTTCTTATATTTCGTAACGGAGAAAGTAAACATGCGAAGTAATAAGACACAAATTAAAATGTAATAAAGTAAATCTTGTTCTTCTTTAAAAATAGAAGAAAATTATTTATAAAACTCAGATTTGCCTGTCTTTATCTAAATGAGCATAATTTGCATTAACGTTGTAAGGAGTCTTGCTACAAGAGGGGTAGCACTTGCAGTGCAGCGAATCCTCCTTCTCCTTGTCCAATTCATCTGTTTCTATTGAATATGGATAGATCGTATTCAGTTTATCTAAAAAAAATATAAATACTGTCTCATTTTATAACTTACTCATTATATGTATAATATTTTTTTTTGTAAATGGTACAAATTAAGAAAAATCAACAGTTTTAAAAAGTTGTGAACTGTATTCGAGTTAAGAAATCATTAAAAGAAAATTGAAACTGTGAATACAATAGTGAAAATTCGTAACGGAAAAAAGTCGAAAATATTATTTTGATCAAAAAATAATTGAATATTTTTAAATGGTATAATATAATAACCTAAATTCATTCAAGTTGAACGAAGTTATCACCTCACCTTTATACTTATTTAAGCAAGGCAAATCCATCAAATTGCAAACAGGATAACCGTCATCAAATGGATACATAAATGGAATACATTGACACAAGGCCTTCGCCGTTTTTATTTTACAAATAAGTAAGCATTCGCTGAGATAACGTGGCCCATTGTCACTATCCAAAACGCACTGTCTCTGTAACATCGACACGTGTAAATAAAAATAAATCAATATTGGATCTATGAAGGTGTTAATTATTGAAACATCATGATATCACTTAATAAAACACTAACGCCGCATAAGGTTTCAAATTTGTTCATTATTGTTTTATATTAAATTAAATTAAATTCTTACTGCTGTTAAAGGATATTTATCAAGTTCATCATTGGCTTGAATGTGTTGTGCATCTAATGTTAGGTAAGCTTGATACCCCAAACCGACGATAACGTCGTGGACACCACTTGTGGTACTGTCTGGAAACAAGGTATTCTCGAAGACTTTTACCTAGATTTAAAAATATATACGTCATACTTTGTTGTGGTTAGAGTTGTTCAAACTCATCTGATGAAACGCCAATCTAATAATTTTATTGTTTTTACTCTAATTCAATTGTTGATCAATTCTAAAGTTTGACTTTTAAAGAGTAAAGTTTACTTACGATAACACCTTGGTACAGCAAGTCTGAATAGAAGTAATCATCGGGCATGTTGTTAACGAGAATTTTGAGTGCGTTTTGGTAATTCAGTGTGCTCATATCATACTTTTTGAGAAAATCCACCGTTTCATCCAATTCTTTTTTACTGAAAAGTCGTAATAATGGTAAAGAAGATACCAAATAATAAATAAATTACAAAACGTTTAAATATTAGAATAAATTGCATCAATGGTCTTGCAGGAGACCAACAACATGATAATTAGGCCATTTTCCTAAACTGTAAGATAAACTTGCTTGTGAAAAACACATCTATTATTTTGCCTCGTTAAATATGTTAAGTAGGCACGCTTAATTTTTTTATTTTTTTTTAATGGAGCACGAATGAGCAAATCCGGCTTGTGGTTTCTAATAATGTAGATATTGAAGTTAACTATAAAGCTATAAAGAAAATATTTCCATTTCATAACGTTTCAGTTGTTTTATAACTTTATGAGAAGTTCCAATAAATCTTGAAATGTACATTTAATCTACGTCATATAATACAGGCAATAAATATTAGCCAACTTTGGCCACATATTTCTGCAACTTAATGTTGTAATCACTCACTATATTTTACGACTTTAACGACCCATCATGGACCATGGGGTACGACTTTATTTTAATTATCGATATTTTATAAATCTATCGACCTTTATCTTTCAAACTAACTTAGTTTTGAAGTTTCTTTTCGACTTTGCAATTTAGGATTTTGGCCAGCTGTCGAGTGTAGTTGGATCACTGTGCACTGGTTATATCATTTCAGAAAATACCTATATCTTTGAGTTGGTTTAATATAATTAAACGTGCAGCAAAAGCCATCATTAGTCAACCTTGTTTTGAATAGTTTATTGCAATCGTACTCTACTCCCATCCAGTAGCAAGCTTCCAGAAGTTCATCGCACGAAACACTTAGCTGGAAAGTAAAAATTTTAAATATATAGACACCAAGTCGAGCAACAAAATAAATATATGGAAACATTACATACATCGAGTATATTACGAATTTACTGTGCAGCACTCACTAGTTGTAACACGTACATTATCTAATGCGAAATTGAACGTTCGTTGTTTGCATGGATTGTTTGCCATTGATTTTTTTTTGGGGGTATTAAAAAGATCGAAACGTGTAGAAATCAATCTCAGATGTAAAATGTGTTTGGATGTTTAAAACTTACAATTCGTGTAATAAGCCAAAACTTGTAAAAATTTATCGATAAAACTGTAACATTATTATTTATGGAAGCCGCCTTATAAGACACATACCATTCTTAAAATAGATCTAATATCAGCCCATTTATCATTTTCATCCGCCATGATGTCGAGCATGTTCTGCATCTGAAACCGTTGGTCTTGGCCGAATATCTTAAAATCGTGCATTTTCCCAAACCACGTGATTTGTTCGTTAAACCATTCCTTGCTTACGTTAAAACGTGCATGCCTGAAACAAGTCATTCATTGTACGGGAATATTCTAAAGCTAGAATATGTCCATAATCATAATTTTGCAGCTTACGTAATAATTACTAATAAATAGCTATGATAACCATTGATATAATTCGGAATATATTGATTAGAGAAAAGTGATTTATGAGTTTACATTCATTCGGTGGTAATTATGAGAGATTTAACCTTAAACGTTAAAAGTCTTACAAACCCAGTATAACTTACAATTCATCAATTAATTCGCCAGCTCGTCTTTTGCTTATCTTATTAACACTACAAATTGCTATTCCTGGTAAATCAATATTACCAACGGAGAACTGAGTGCTAGATAAACTTGTAACCGTCGGATTTTCGTAGAAACTCATGCCCATTTGTAAACATAAGTAAAACATCATTGATACCAAGGTAATTATCATTAATCTCCACACCCATCTGAAATAACCAACAATACATATGTTGCTTTCGTAAGCACCAAGTGAATACCTCTCTGTATTGGTAATGTCCGTACGAACCATATACTGTATTCCGTGGATGGGAGTCCTCAAACAAAATGAAGTGTAACATTCCTTCAGCTCGTTTAATGTCTTGTTATACATATTTTGGTATTTAAACTAATACACAAACAAAATTTAACGCTACTGCGGCATGATGAAATTGGCTGAATTTAAGGGTCGCCATGCAAAGTAGAATTGTCATGCAATAGAATAGTTAACATAAATAATTTATGAGAAAAATATCTGAATAATTAAATATTTACCTTTTTATATTCATTCACAAACAGATTTATAACTATTATAGAAAATATAACATGACAATAATGATAAGAGTATTGTTTTTGTTCTGTTTTGTTGAAGTGTATATTGTAAATTTCAAATTTTATGTTTGCCTTCTCCCACCCTCGTTGCCGGAGCTAATTGTGCAACGCTTTTTTTACCATTTGACATACTTTAAATCTAAACATCGAGTTATGTCGACCTTATTCTTTTAAACGCGGTCTAACATAAAATAACTGTAGTGTATAATACAAGTCATATAAAATTTGACCTTTCTTGGAAAAAATCAAACACATCTTGATAAACCTTGGCTTGATTTGCGATGGAAAAATTATTATTTATTTGTAGTAATTTGCATAATTTGATTTATAAGTATCTATTTTCATGAATATATTTATTTCTGGTGTAATTTTACATTTACACAAACCACGCCTATTATTTTATTACTATGAGCTAGCAACGCATACATTTTAATGATTAAAATTATAATTATGTGAAATTAATTTATTCGAAAATCTACCTTTCCCATAATGTACAACAAACAACAAAAAATCTCAATTGACCGATTGAGTGTATTTGTGAGTCGTTGCATGTCATCTAACAAGAACGATATTGCGACGCTCACAAGATATGCCCCACCAACGGAAGATATAATAAATACTCGCGAAAATTGAGTTGTCCCGCACTACTCTTCTAACCGCGAAGCAACACGTGAAGGATTTTGTGCAAAATGTTCGTGGTACTTTGTTCTTTGCTCTTAACATTGACCCACTACGCTCAAGGTTGGTAATTTACATTTTTAATGCAGTAAAATCCAACTGGTTAATCGTGTAATATTAAATGTTTTCTTTTAAAACTACTTCTGTAGAGTAGATACTTTTCTATTAAAATTTCCAGAACAACTTAAAAATCTCTAGATTCTAACCACAAATAATTATTGTAAAACATAGTATACAGAGTGTCCCACAATATAAATACGTAAATTAAATAAAGACAAAAATAGCCTAAATATATAAATATTCAACCTGCAATATTAAGTCTTACTAAAACTATAAACAAATAATTTATTGAAACAACTACTTCCCTGGCTTGTGCCACTCGGCACAGATATTAAATGATACAAAAGAAATTGCATATTATAAATAGTACTACTATTGATAACATTGATTTAAGATCGCTTTTCTATATACAAAGACTCACTTGAATAATAAAGCTAAAGTTTCTATTCAAGTTAGAAAGCTAGAAAACATTTCGACAAAGATTCTCAGTGCTAAATCGATCTAGTGCTTCTAGATGAAACATATTTAATATAATCTCTGTTAAAAATAAATAAAATAATTTGCCATCTGCAGACGCGTTTTGAGAGCATTGATTTATGAAAACCTTGAAAATTCACTTTCAAGTTAGATTCTCATTTGCATACCTGTTGCAAAATAAACTTGGATTATTTGAGATTTCAACTATTACAAATATTATTTCACATAAAATTTAAAATTCTATACACAATTTAATGCGCACTTAGAAAAACAATTGGAAAATGGCCGTTAGACCGAAACATGTTGGTATTTGCAATTTAATAATTATTTTTAATATACATTAATGTAATTATCATTTTATTAGAGAAATCACGCTATCAATATCTAAAAACCATACCATTAAGCGTGATTGATTTTGAGTAATTTTGAAAAGTTTCAGAATTATGGCGATTGTTTTTATATTTTTTTACCACTTGAAAAAAATCAGAATTTTAGAATTACATTTCGTGAAAAGAACTTAAAAGAATAAATAAATAAAATAGGCTGACCCACCAATTCAAAATGGACGCTCAAGAAAAAACTGATCATCTAAAAAATTAATGAGAGCTGTTTTCAATTCTTTGAATATAGTACAAACATAGGTAAAAAAATTAAAAATAAATAAATTTTTGAAGTATTTTTTTTGTAATTTTATTCATCTACAATTAAATAAGGGAAGTTTATTTTAATTAAAATAGTTTTGAAATACTAAAGATACCAGCGAAAGTTAAATATATTTATGTTTATATTGTTGCTATTTTAATTAATGCCTAATTATTGTTCCGGCAGGAAAATGCGAATGCGATGTTCCAGTGACTTTCTACGAAGATATTGGATGTAAACCCATTTTTAAAGATCCAGCGGACTGTTGTCCACAAAAATATGACTGCTCAAATTTGGAAAACGGACCGAAAAACGGATGTAGTTACAAAGGGAAATTCTACAAAATTAGAGAAACCATTCCAGATACAGAAACCTACGCAACTTGCAATGTAGGATGTATGTGCCAAAAGTAAGAATTACTTTTTAAACAATTTTATTTAAGCATTAGTTATATAGCAAAACCGTAGATTTTTTTAAGTTAAACAATTTATCGCTGATATTATTATTCATGTTATCAAATATGATATCAAGAGTTTCTTTACCAACGCTTAGTAATTACAATCGTTCACTATTAAATTAAGTGCCTTAATTAAACACTATTATTAGTTATATGTTGATTTGTTTCTTTTTTTATAGACAAGATCATTTCGTGTGTGCTGTCTTAGATTGTCCAGAATGGCTTCATTTAAGGCCGGAGCCAGGCTGCCATTTCAAATATGAACTTGACAAGTGTTGCCAGAATGGGCAAGTTTGTGGTAAGCATCTAAAATGCACTTTTTTCAAATTGATCAAATTTTAATGCCTTTATGGTGGATCGAGTCGACAAAATTTTTCCAACTCCGTAGACATCGTCAAAGTTGGACATGGTTTCTTGAAAACACATTTTTTTCACAGGGGCGCTAGAAGGTGGCGGAAGGGGTTACGCTTAAGTTCGTGTGCATGACTTTAAAGAAGACACTTCAAAGTTTTTCTTCCTCAAAGATTCATCACAATCGATTGAAAATCCGCCGAGTTATGATGATTTGAAAATGGTCGAAATTTCACGAATTTCAAGTGTTTCATTTTTTTCCACCAGTGTATAATTTTGCCCTTACACACATTTGTGCTGAAAATATATTCTAATCTACTTTTAGTTTCCATTTATTTGGCAAAAATTTACATTGATATACATTAATTTTATAAAACAATACATTATGTAAAAGTGGAAGTCAATTTGGCTAGCGACCCGCGGTCTTACGGCCTTTTAGTTTCCGTTTATTGTATTTTGTGTATTTTCAGAACCATACGATGAATCTATAAAGTGCGAGATAAATGGAACGATATACAAGGAGGGACAGAAGTTTTATCCGCCCAAGCCAGAGTGTTTAACATGCGTTTGTCAAAAGGGTTTTAAAGGCGAATTTGCCGAACCGTACTGCAAGAATCTCGGATGTGCCAGCGAAATAAGAAACAGTGAGAACCTGAGGAAAAATTGTGCGGCGGTGTTTCTGAAAGATTCCAAATGCTGCCCGTTTGAGTTCTTATGCCGTGAGTACATTTCTTTCTTTTTCATCATATTATTTTCCTCCCGATGGCATTCTCGCTATCATTACACCTTTTTCTCTATCGCCTCAGACTTTTATCATACTGCATTTAGCGCCCGGAGCTCCCAAGACTGTGTATCTACATCATAAAGTTGTTTTTTTTTTCACTTCCTCTAATGTTCTTTATGTTTTATTGATTTTATGAAATATTCGAATTCACCATTATAAAAAGAAAAATGGTGGACGCTGTGCATTAAAAATTAAATAAAAAAGTTTTCTTAATAATAGAAAGAACTAAGTAAGAATAAATATTTTTTTAAGCATCCAAAACTGATACAATTGTGCCTGGACCAACATCGAGGCAAAATCCCGGTAAGTAAAATGTAGAAATCTAGGTAATTATGAGAAAAATCACATTTTCACAATACTTAATGTTTCATATTTCAAAAGTAGCTTCATGAAGCTTCGTAACGTTGACTGAGGTTAACCAATTGACAACTTCGTTTCTCCTAATAATTTGCTGAACGAAAAAAAATAAGTGAAATCGATTGATATTTTATATATTTCATAAAATGAGTGTTATATATAGTAAAATAAAATTATGGAAAATGTAATTATTACCCTTATTACAAACAGGGTATTTTATTGAAGATATTTCTATTTTTGAATTATTTTTATATGTTTAGAAAATATGGACAATTTTTTTTTCAGATTTAAAATGCAAATACGGCGAAAAACAACTTAATATTGGAGACGGATTCAAGCAAGATAACACAGAATGTAAATGCAAACACCCACCATTCGTCACCTGCGAGAAAACATTTTAGTTGTCTATTTATGTATTACTATATGTATATTTTCAATTAACTCTCCCAATAAATCTTTTGTAAAAAAAAATAATATTGTTATTTCTTGGTATTTCTAAGTTTTTCAAATTTAATAAAATATATATAATAATATACAGGGTGTTCCATTTAAAATAACAAATTTGGTACTATTTCCGGTGGAACCGGAAGTGATAGAAAGTTGAAAATATTTCACATGAGGAGAACTGATTATATCGTGTGATGAGTTTTTTTTTTCAAATTTTCAGTACAACGGCAACCCCCTAAACTTTTAACGAACAGTTTAGCGTAGACACCCTGTATATATGTATTTTCGAAATACGTCGGAATAACTCGAGAAGTTATTTTTATTTTGTTTCAACGCCCTCTACAAAAAACGGGTTATACGCTAGTCCAAAATAAATGTATAAATCAACAAATCTAGTCTATTTAAGAAAGAACACACAATAGTCTTCCAGAAATACTGTAGTAGCTATTTGTGAAAGAGCGTAAAGTTGGTCATCGCGCTAACGAAATCAACAATAACACTTTGCGCTCGAAATAACATACATTGTTTTCTACCAATTCTATTATTAGAGGAGGTTCTTCCAAATAAATAAATGTTATTAGTATTTATTTCCAAAATAGAGCAAAATTTTACATTAGAAAGTTAAAGTATTTCAACAATAATATCCACCATTTTTGAAAATTGTCTGTTTTGTATATAATGGCCCATTCTGAACTTAAAAAAAAAGTTTTCATTTTCCAAAACAACGATTTTGATAGAACCTGTTTTTGGATTATTCTTCCACTTTATAATTAAATAAATTAAGCGTGAAAAATAAATTAAGCAATGTTTGACGAAATTAAAGATCGAAAATTTTATAAAA
Source organism: Ocypus olens (assembly GCA_910593695.2). Classification (NCBI taxonomy): domain Eukaryota; kingdom Metazoa; phylum Arthropoda; class Insecta; order Coleoptera; family Staphylinidae; genus Ocypus; species Ocypus olens. The sequence continues at coordinate 116,556 of OU343048.1, forward strand.
CAGTGATTTTTCATGGACATTTTGTGGCAAACTAGTAATTAGTTTTTTTTTGATATTTCCTTTGTTTTTCCAAATATTCACTTTCATTTAGAAGTCTGAAAAATATTTTACCCAATAAAATTTCAGGAGCAAAAAGAATTAACAATGAACTTTTATACCTTTAAAATGTCTCTGCTCCTCGCTTTTATATGTTTTTTTACTTTCTCCGTTACGAAGTACGATAATGTATTTAAAGTGTGCGTATGAAACTTAAAGTAAACACAAGTCTTATATGATAATCCGAAGAATTGAAAAGCTTTTCGTAAATACCGGAAGTGGGTGTTTACCTTAACTGTTTTTTGGATTTTTTTTTCAAATATGAAAAATATCACAAAAATATTCAAGCAAATATTGAAGACAACAAAGAAATTAAGATCTTTTCTTTGAAAATATTTTTCATAAAATCATTTTTATTGGAGAAAAAAAAATATTATTTTTTTTAAATTTTTGATTTTTTATTATGAAACGATAATAGTTACAACAAATTTATGTGAATAATAATTGTAAAAATGCCAAAATGAACAACTTTTAAAGAATAAGTTTTTTTCAAAATCTCTTTGGTTTTTGAGTAAATCGACTATTAGTATTTGAAGTATAATTTGTCATTTTCATCTTTCACAATTTTGACGTTTCAAACGTCAGTTTCGTCCGATCCTACAAAATGCTCGATTTACATTTAAAATATGATTTAAAATGAAAATAAACCATGAAAACGTAAATATAAATAACTATTATATCATCAAATCGAAGAAAGTAACATGATGTCCACATCACTATTTTCTTTTTGATTAAATTCCATTCACGTACTAAATATTTCACCAATTCCAATTCCAATTCCAATTTTTTCCGTCTATTCAACAAACATCATTCATTAGACATTGTACCTGCAACCTGTGGGCTATTTATGCACGTGAAAATATTATGAAGCGGGATTGGACCGCGTATAAAAGCCGCGCGCTCTGTTAAATAAAGTTCACACGTGGAGAGACTTTCCCAAATCCGAAATCAATTGCCAAGTGACCACCATAAAAAAATTCTATAAATCAGTACCCGAGGACGAGTTCGATCATTTCACAACTGAACTCGTGTCCAAAATGTGCGAAGTGCAACGGCTGATCGATGAACATTTGCAAAGAAACGGGTTACTACAAAAAGACGCCGCTTGGGAAGTCCGTAAATCCAGACATGGCGGCAGAGGTGTTTTTGCCAGAAGGGATTTAGGTGTGGGTGAGGTGGTGTTTGTGGATCATCCATTGATTTTAGGCCCGCGTAACAACTTGGGCGAGGTGTGCGTTTCTTGTTACAACAATGGGCACCTGCGCTCTTGCTCGAGGAATTGCGGGCTGCCGGTTTGTAGTGACAGATGTGAGGAAACTGCGATGCATAAGCTTGAATGTGCGAAGATTAATGGATGGAGGAGCGAGAGGACGGAAGTTGCGAAAAACCTACTGAGATGTCTTACTCCGGTGCGCTCTTTATTTCTGGATGACTCCGGATGCCAATTAATGACAAATTTAGCCGCGCACCTGAATCCGGCGCACGGAACTGAAGTCACGGTTATGAAGAACAAGATGAAATTTGATATCCCAGTGATAGAGGAGAGGTTGATGCGGATGGCTTGCGCCGTCTTGGACGCCAACGCGTTTGAAGTCTTAGTCTACGACGAGGTGCCCACAATCCGAGGACTTTACCCTCTTTCCAGCTTGCTTAACCACAGTTGCAGCCCCAACACCTTTCATGTTTTTGACTCGAAACAGTTCATGATCTTGCGTGCCACTGTGCCGATTAAAAAAGACGAAGAAATCTTCACCTCGTACTGCAGGTTAATATGGGGCACCCTCGCGCGCAGATTCCTCCTCTACCGCACCAAACACTTTACTTGTGATTGCAAACGCTGCGTCGACCCCACAGAATTTGGCACCTACATTAACTCGGTGCTCTGTTCGAAATGTAATGGAAATGTGATACCGATCAACCCCCTGAAGAGCAAATCCGAATGGACGTGCGAATTGTGCGCGGAGAAAGTACCAGAGACCAGAATAGGCTTCATTACGACGGCCTTGGCAAAACGCCTCACCATCCTCGACACCGACGATTTAGCGGAAGTCGTTCGATTCTACGAGGGCAGGGTCGCGAAAATCGTGCCTGAAAATAATCAAATTTTCCTGGAGATGAAATATCGCGTCATCTGGATGCTGGGATGCAAAAATGGGTATCAGCCCTCAGGTAAATATTAGAAAACGGTTAGCTCGCGACACGGCCTAAATTTAATTAGTCGGACGAAAATAGGTTCGAATTTACAAACATGTGTTCTAAGAATATTCATCTAATTAAGAAGTGCGTCGGTGGATTCCCTCATATTATGTGGGTTAAATATGCACCGGGAAATATGTATCTTGAAGTGTTGGCACGAGTTGTTGCACAACATGAATGTCGGCGTGAAGTAATTTATTGACGAAGAAGAATCGGAAAAGTAAAGGACAGGCCATGTTACGCCCACCTGGTATTAGCAGTCGATTATATCCATAATACAGTGAGATCAGAAAGTCGAAAATAGTTGGCAGCACATTTTTTTGAAAATCCCTATAATTATTTAATTAACCTGAATTATTTCATTGCAGTACTTGTGCATTTAATTTATTTTGACGTCTTGTCATTTTTGACGTTAAAAAACCACAAGACGTCAAAATAGACAAAATTCTTATGTACTGCACTGATCCAGGCAGCCAACATAATATTACGTGAATTATTATCCCTATTTTCAGAAAATGCGCTGCCAACTATATTCGACTTTCTAATCTCACTGTATATTTTTACTGATGAAAAAAACACCATACAATTAGTTAATTAATCACAGAGAAATGTATAAACCAATGAACACAAATAATCAGGGTATGGTAAAACAAGGCGGTTCGATGACATCCCAATCATCATCGTCACAAATGAATAATAGTTGAAAAACAACGACAAATGTCCATCATATCTGATGTTTTCATAATTAAATTGAAGTTAAAACATGCTGTTAGATTAAAAGCTAACGTGGCAACCCTCTATTAGTGTATCTTTTTGTATCTTGGCAATTGTCGTGGTTATTATTAGTCAATGTCATGGTCTCCACCTTGCCTGTCTATACATAATAGTCAGCAACCAAGTTTAAATAATGGAACCATTTGTAAGCGCCGACTCAGTGAAGTACATTTTAAAATGGCTGCAGTTTTATAATTTATAATTTCACATTCTGCCAGGGAAGCAGTCGTTTCAATGCGTTCTTTGTTTAGTCAAAATGAAATTTATTTTTGCAAATATACGCACAGGCTGAATATTTATATATTCGTCTTTCCATTTAATATATCTAATAACCATGTGAATAATTTCAGACATATCCAATGAACTACTACAAAAGAAAATAAGTTTTTGCTACGATATTTTGAACGTCCTCGAGAAACTAGAACTGGGCGAGTGCAAAATGAGAGGTCTGTTGCTGTACGAAGCCTTCAAATGCGAGAAAGAAAGAAAGAAGCGCAATTTAGGTTATGCAAGCAGTAATGAAGTAAGTACACCTGTTTATGTCTTGTCGGACATTTTTCTTTTAAAGGTAGAAATGCCAAAGTGGCGGAATCTATTGTCTGAATGCTGTAGGTACTGAACCAAATCCGGGTGGCTTTAACACCGACAAGATATGGACATTGCCAGCTTTTACAAGTCGCCCTTAACGTGTAGTTATTACTTTGAATTATGTATCTGAAATTATTTTCAAGTAAATAACTACTTGTAATAGTTTTATCTCAAGGACGATCTGGTTTTGATTTGGCAATGCTATGAAATTTATTTTGGAAGCGTAAATATTTTTATCTACGACCACTACTGTAAATGCCCATTATCGTACAATGCGCGTACTGCGTAAATACACCAAAACACCCACGTATGTTAGAGCCCGCTTGTAAATTAAAGGTACGTGTGTGTTTGCCATAACATACTAGTGAGTTTCGTTTACGAACTTTTGATTGGTTGAGAGTTGCGCGTTTGTTCGTTTTTATTAAATATAGTAGTCCGCGATTGTTAAACGTCACATCACGCACCCCGAAGCTGTCACTTCGCTATTCCGCACATTCTCTTATATAAATTAAGGTGAGAGTGGTCGTAGATAAAGTATACTACATAACGCGAGTTGTAAAGCAATTACGCGCTCGTGAAATTGCGTTACTCGCCGCTACGCGGCTCGTACGCAATTTTTTCACTTGCGCGTAATTTGCTATTTACAACTCTTGTTACGTAATATACTATTAACGTGCGTTTAAAAATATTGACAATATTATGTTTAATATCAAGTTACTAATGTAGTATAATTAAGATATGCGAATACTAATTATAAATTGTTTCACAGATTGTGTGGAAAATTTAATTTATATATTATATCGCCTAATGAGCAATTAAGTGTTTAATTAAATTTTCCTAAAATTTGTGAAATAACCAGGGTTAAACTATATTTTTCATTCATACAAGTTCGTTCACTAATTGTTTAGAGAGAAGACACGTATTTATAATAATATTTAAAAAAAATAGAATACGTTTCCGCTGTAAACACATCTTATTATTAATTTCATTCAGCTTCATTTACTAATAGAATGAATGAAACATTTCATGTCTATACATATCTACAGAGTATTAAAAGAAGGAGATAAACTCCCACGTCGGAATAAGAAAAAAAAAATAGTATCAACAGGTGTCTGTAAACGTATCGATGTGTGGTACAGCTCAATGAATTAAATAGAATATAAAGAATAAAGCAATAGCTGAACCCTTCATCAAAATATGCCAAGTCCAATATTTATTTTTTTTTTCTAGGAAAAAATCTTTGGTGACGATCAAGTATTAGCACAGATTGCAAACATATTCCTGTTCGACCTCTCTGCTCCCAAAGAAATACAGATCTATTGGAAGAAGCATAACGTCGCTTTGGATTGGAGGAATTATTTATAATGTTCATATTTATTTTCTGTGATAGTTTTAGTTTTAGATTTTATTGACTATAAAATAGGAAATAAAATTTGTTTTATACAGTGCGCGCCTAAAGTATGAAATAAATTCTGTAAAACCGAAATAAAATATTTTTTGAAAAAATCGTTTTTTTTTATAAAACATAAATAATTATAAACAAAAACTTCTTTAGCAAGCAAATGCAATTATTATATGGAAGGTCAAGATTATTGAAAAATTGCTACAATGCTGGAACAAGATCATTTTACAAAGACTCTAAATATTGGGTTCTCGGTTTCAATTGTCATTTACTCGAAAAATTTCTTATGTATGATGGCAATATTTTTATACTGTCAGTTCGACAATGAAAATATCTCTCAAAATTAAGAACACAAATGGGGATTGTCATTTAAAAATAAAATGGATGACATTATTAATCAAAAACAAATCGAATTTTAGGCAAAAAAGTGTATTTTTATCAAAGATTCCAGGATTTTTTCTCAAATAATTTTATTTCCATTTTACTGAATTTATTCCATACTTTAGGCGAGTACTATATAGGAAATAATTTTGTAAATATGTTAATTGACAATTTAAGGTTTTTTGGAACATAAATATTTTAATTAATGACTATTAATTAAGTACTATTTCTAAAATTTACACCACGGCTCGTTGGTCTAGGGGTATGATTTTCGCTTAGGGTGCGAGAGGTCCCGGGTTCAAATCCCGGACGAGCCCACAACTTTTTTACGTTTCCCCTTATTACGAACTTATTTTTACATTTTGATTCTGTAACCTAACCCATAATTATAATACATTTAATATTATAAAATACAAATTTATTAAAACATGGGTTATCTATGCTCTTTTTATATGTCTTTATAAAACCATTATATTTCAAACTAAACTCATTTATTGATTAAATTCAGTAAAGGCGAAAAGTAGCGTATATATGAATATTCAAATTGTTAAGTAAATGCCTGCCTACTTGTTTCATTTGCAATTTTTCCTAGATACATTCCTTAATGAACTAATTTTATTCATTCTGCATGGCGCGGAAATATGATTAACGACGTCGTCGCGCCGAATTTATTTGGCACGTTAAATGCACGTTCAAAATGCGTCCCTCCTCAACCGCACACCTCCTGCCGCAGCCAATATTCTAACGACATGCCGTGCCAGAAGTAAGTTGGCTCCAATAATGTCGCGCGGCGCGACGTGGCGTTGCGTTGGGAAACAAATTTATTGCGATTTTTCTCTACTCGGTCTGTCCAGTCACTAACTCCAAGATGAATATATGATTTTTCTGCCATAGATTAAAAAAATAATAATCACAGAAATAATATTTAATCAACATTAATTGGAAGTACATCCTTAACATCCTTATATTAATACACCAATTGAATGGATTTTATACATACTCATTTAAAACAAAAACTATATTTTTAATACAGTTAAAAATGTATCAAGGGGTTACGATTTGATGCGGTCTTTGGGCTCTATTCCTGTGCGTGCCCCTCTTCCACCAAACTGTTTCCCCAGCCGGTAATGGATAAACCATGTATTTGTACTCCACTGCAGGTCCTTGATTGTTCTTGTAATAATCGACCAGCACTAAATCAAAAAGACCCACTTACTATAACAATAAACGATCGGTATTGGAACCGGTATATTACTAATTGTATTCGCATCTGGGTTTGATAATTATAAGACTTAAGAATTATAAGAGTAATTTTTCCACTAATAACGAGCACCTATTAAATTAAAATTTCATCAAGACTTTTTAAATCGCCTTCTTTATTAAGTCCTCAAATAAAATTATTTAATCAAATTTTCGTTTCTATTAATGACAATTCATTCGTTGTTCCAATTTGTGGATTTGTGTATATGAACTTATTTCTTCACAGAATTACGCTCGTAAAAGGAAAATCAAAGATAGCATAGAATCCGTGATGCCACAATAAATGATTAAAATTTTAATTATTTCGCAACTACTCACTGTGACTCACCAGTGGGTCTTCCTTGAGAGAAATGCAGTACCACCGCGAAAACGGTGGAAATCAAAAAGAAGCACTTGAGAGTCATGTCCGTGTTCGATCGACGCTGCGGCTGCACTTAAATTCCGATACAACCTGCCGCGTGTTGTAGGTGTGCAGGAACTACTTCTCGTTCCTTATTTATTTATTTATTTATTTACGCATGACATTCAACCTTGCTTCGGTCGTTACGATGTCCAAATCGCCAGAACAATGTTTCGATCACGTGTGCAAACATCCAACTATCATTTTGTGGATGGTATTTGTAAATATAAGCCAGGAATTTTTACTATTGAATGTCATGTGCTTGGGAAATTATAACGAATCAAATAATACATACATTAATATAAATCATTCCTACAGATGATTTTTAAAAAATAATAATTTGAAATAAAACCATACATGAGAAACAGGAAAATGAATTTAAAAAAATTGTACAAAATTAATCACTCAGATTTAAAATTACCACCAATTAAAGTTGGAAAATTCAAAATTTGGCTTAATCGGGAAGGTAAGATTTGTATCAATTAATAATAATTTTTAGTAGGTAATAGTAGTACAATTTCTGGTATTTTTGTGAGTCTTACAACGAGTTATCAAGTGTGAATACGATTAACTTGTATCCGTTTAACAGTGAAGGGAAACTGCATTATGCAAGAGCTTGTCCGACATCTTCCGTGTTGAAATTGTTGGGTCGACGTCGGTTTCTAAAATGTGTGTTGTCTACGCATTAAGAAAAAACCGGTTTAAGTGTAAAAATACATAAAAGACCAAGAATTAGTTAAATAGATGACATTAAACAGTGGATTTGTGATGCGATATTCGGACGAGAATATCAAAGATACAGGATTTATTTATGGAGTTTTATAAAAAATTGCATCATATTTTTAGTAATGATCTTGAAAGAACCAATGAAGATTGATAAAATATCGTACACCGGAATTGGGCGTTTACCTTAACTGTTTTTTGTTTTTTTCCCAATATTTCTTTTAATTATGATAAATATCACAAAAATATTTGAACAAATATCGAAGACAATAAAGAAAAGAACATCTTTTTTTATATTTTTCATAAAATCATTGTTATTCGAGAAAAAATTGTATTTTTTTTTTCATTTTTGGTTTATCATTATGAAACGATAATAGTTACAGCAAATTTATTAATAATAATTGTAGATAATGCCAAAATGAACAACTTATAAAGAATAAGTTTTTTTCGAAATCCCTTTGGTTTTTGAGTAAACTGAGTTTTTAAATTTGAATTATAATTTTTCTATCTTTCATAATTTTGACGTTTTAAACGTCAGTTTCATCCGAGTCTACAAAACGCTCGATGTACATTTAAAATATGATTGAAATTGAAATTAAAAGATGAAAGCATACACATAAATATAAATGGTACCATCAAGTCGGAGAAAGTAACATGATGGCCACATCACCATTTTTTTTATTTGAAATATCATCTAGGGACCCCAAAACGGATATTTCCGTAAAAAAAATTTTCGAAAAAAAAATCACGATCACAATACTTTCTCGTACTTCATAACGGAGAAAGTAATAACTCTTTAAACACTTGAAATCAATAAAATATATTTACATTTATTTTATTATTCAATATACAACGTAGTTTAAACCGATGAAAATGGCTACTGTAAAAGAATTACGATTTTTTACGAGTAAAACTGTAATATCCTTTGAATGATTAATCTTTAATGCGGGAAGTAATTTTATAACAAAAAAAAAATTATGGTGTCACGGTATTCACCGCACTGACCTCACTCAACGTTTTCCATGGACTGGTCGATCAATCTTTCAGGGAACATACCTGACCGCAGTTTCGAGGTCTTCTTAACCGCACACCTATATTCCATCAATTAACTCATCGACAGAAATTAAATTGATATCGAATAGTTTTTGGCATGTTTTTTCATGCGGCACAAAGGAGAATGTTAAAAAAAAAACCCATTTTTACCTAACGCCGCAACGGGAAAAACCCATATGTATCCGTAACGCCAATGGATGATAAAAACATAGGTTAGACCGCGGAAAAGTCTGGGGAAAACTTTTGAGGTTCTATCAAAGATCAAAAATTTAGGACGGATTATATCGATTTTCTCTGAAACTATTAATGATGGAAAAAAAAATGTTTCAGATAAACGGTTTGGAGGGGAACATACTGTAGTGATTATTTATGCTGAATGATTTGGTACCTTACTCAATAGTTTCTGCAGGGTATTTACCGAGATATTTGCAAAAAACTTTAGAATTATTTTGAATTAAAGACAAAGGTTTGCCGTGATATCATAATGGGGGGTATTTCATTGTGTTCTAAAATGTGACAGTTGCTGTCACATTACGATTTACAACCGGCCGTGTATTCTACACAGAAAAAAGTATTTGGGTTAATAACATATTTAATACAATATCAAATAACAAGTTCCGATTGTCCTTATAAACCAATCAAGTAACCGTAGGATAGAAAATATTAGGACGACATCTTTCGGCAAAAATTTACAACGTTCTGAAATTATTTATATGTATCGGCGATATATGTCACCCTAATTGTTTTTCTATCCTAACGGTTATTTTATATTTTTTTTATCGTGGGCCATAAAAATTATACCTTGTGTTAAAGTATTTTATCATATAATTTTGAAGCAAATTTTAGTTAGTGTTAAATGAATTATTTTTCTACATGATGCGCTCCATTAGAATAACTTTAACATGTTTTATTCCATTAAAAAATTAAATTATTTAATGTAAATAACAGAGCAGAAATAATCAAAGTACCTTGAATTTATGAAATGTGAGATTGATTAGTGAGGCAAGTAATCAAACGAATTTATACTAAAAAATGTCTGTTTATACTGTTGAATTGAAGAACGGGTGGAATTTGTAACGGCAATAAGGTTTATCTAGCAGGGAAATAGTTGTCAGGCAATTTGTATTTTAGGGAAATGTTGTCAACTTTTCTGCAGCGTATCCCGATCGTCCGGTTCCGATCAAAAGCACTTTTTAATTGAATAAAACATGTTTAATTTCTGGCGGAAATATCATATGATCAGGTGGCAACACTGATGTGTCGACTGTTGGCAACACGTTAGCAACTATTTTGTGTGATGAACGCGCCCAAGGTTTTTGTGTCCGTGCAATGTAATTAAATCAATCTCGGTATAATATTTGATAGTAGTAATAAAAGGGGCACGAAACACACATTCGCGGCGGGTGCCCGCAGAAATGTTCAAAGTTACAGCTCGAGCCATCCCGAAATAAACGTAGTATGCAATCAGAGTGGTGCCATCTCCAACACGCGACCAGAAAGGCACCCGACGATTCTTATAAATAGAAAAAACGTAAATATGGTAGCCCCAAAAAAGTACTTTTTCGATATAGAAGCGATAAACTTGTACAAACAGTATACAAGATGTCAAAGCTAGTGAAAAGAAAAATAACAGTGAACTTGTCGCCGAAACTAAAGGGAGCGCAGAAATCCAGGCCGAGCGTCTTCGAGAGATTAGGCACCAAAGCGGGATCCATCCACAAAGAGTTCTGCCACCACTGGGCCCAGAACGGCACCTGTCCCTATGGAAAGACCTGCAAGTATTCCTCCACGCACACCCTGATCAGCCCCTCGAAGCAGCGCCTCGCCAAATCCCAAACGGAGCAGAAAAAACGCCACACGAAAGACAATGCGCACAAGAGGCTCCATCCCGGCGTCCCCGAAGAGGAGTGGGAACAGTGGGACCCCGAGGAGCTAGAGGATGCCGACCCCGACGATTTAGAAAAACGCAGGCTAGAACTACAGAGAGAACTCGAGTTACAAATGAAGATGGAAAGCAAGGCTCACAAGAAACAAAAGAAATCCAAGAAGGAGAGCAGCCCGTCTTCGGACAGTTCCAGCAGCTCGTCCGACTCCAGCACCACCAGCGACGAGTCATCGTCCAGTAGTTCCTCCTCGATCGAAACAAGGCGCAAGAAAACTAAAAAGACTAAAAAACGTGACAGTTCATCGTCATCGGAACGCGAGCGCGAACGCCGCAAGCACAAGAGCAAACCCGGCAAGCGGCCCAAGTCAACGACGCGGATCGAGAAAGTAAAAAAGCTTTCTCCGAACAAAATGAAAGCGCACGCTAAATCGCCGACTCCCGTGAAATGCAGGAAGTTATCGCAGACTCCGCCTCCGAAAATAAAAACTCTCACCCCGGTCAAGAAAGGAAAATCGGAATCGAAATCCCCCAGGCCGCCGAGCAGGTCGAGCGATCGCAAGGAGAAACACAGAACGCCGTCGCCGAAAATGAGCAAGGACAAGGATCGCGAGAGGGAGCGGGAAAAGGAGAAGGAGAGGGAGAGAGAGCGGGAGAGGGAACGGGAAAGGGAAAGAGAAAAAGAGCGCGAAAGGGAAAAGGAAAGGGAGCGCGAGAGAGAGAAGCAAAGGGCCAAAGAGCGCGAGAAGGAGAAGAAAAAGGAAAGGTCGCCGAAGCGCGATTCTCGAGCGCCGAGTAAAGATTTGAAGAAAAAGGATTCGCCGGATTCTTCTCATTCCAGAGACAGAAAGGCTTCTCCTTCGAGGTCCAGGGGTAGCGGGAGCAGCAGCAGCAGACGAGACGTGCACAAGAGCCCCCCGAAAGAGAGAAGGTACGAGAAAAGGCCGGATTCGAGGAGCAAGGAAAGGAAAGACGTACGCAAGGACAAGAGGGATTCGCGAGATCGCGAAAGGGAGAGGGAGAGAGAGCGGCGGTTGGCCAGGGAAGAACGCGAGGCGGCCAGGGAGAAGGAGCGCGAGGAGGCCCTGGCGCGGTGTCAGGAGAGGCAGCGCGAAAGAGAACGGCTGAAAGAGTTGGCTAAAAAGGAGGAGGAGAGGCGGGCTAAAGACCGTTCCAGACGAGACGATCGCGGGCTCGACAAACCATCGGGCGATAGAGTGGAGCGTCTGCTGCCGCTTCCGCAGGATAGGATTCCCCCGGCGAGGAAGGAATCTTTGGAGAAGGAGAGGCAAGGAAGGGAACGCGATCGTAGATCACCGGCCAGACACAGGTCAAGGTCCAAAAAGTCGGCGGAAAGGCTGGACAAAGAGCATATTAATAGGAATTATGAAAGGTCGTTGGATCGTAGTTTTGACCGTGAGCATGATAGGGACTTCCATTTGAGAATTCGAGAAGAGCACAGGCACGAGGAGAAACGGTATGATAGTCCGTATGACAGGACCAGACTGGAAGAGAGACGATACCTTGAAATGGAGCATTATGGAGAAGAACGTTTGAATGTTGACAGGGGTGAGTTTGAGCATTATTATACATATAGCTGCAGTGCAATGTTTTCTTGGAATCTTTCAAATACAATTTATTTACTTTCTTTTATAATGTTATTTAAATATGGTTCTCGAATATTACATTTTAATTTATTACTACATTACCGATCTAACATTTACCACTTTTACGTACCAATGTTTATGCCCACAATCATAATCACAAAGACTAATACTTCTGGCCTCTGTGTTTTTTTATAGAGAATAAAAAAATAATTACACCAAGCCACTAAACTTTTATCCTCGCACACCACTTGATGTGCATCATATCAAAGTTGGTACATTACGAGCGAGCAAAAATTGCAATTAGTGTGAAGGTGCACCAGCTTCACACTGATCACAATTTTGCCTTCCCAATATATAAAATAAATGATTTATGAGGTGTACAATTTAGAGCGCGAGTTGGATCATCGAAGATACAGAGAAGATTCGCGCCCCCCACAACCGTCGCAAGCCATCAAACCGAGGGGGGAGTGGGGAGAGGAGTACGTGGAACATGAGTGGGACAGCCGGGGAAGGCGACCGCCGGTGGATTGGGAAGGCAGCAGAGAGAACTGGGATTCCAGGGAACACGAACATTCGCAACTTGACGAAGAATGGAGGCACTACAACAGGAGCATGGACAGCTGGAGCACCGATGATCGTAGGAAATGGAACGAAACTGGCAGTTGGAGGGACAGGGAACACTCCAGACCCAGAAGCTCCACCTCTCATAGAGATGGTAGGTTTTGGTAATGACTCATTGGTACAAATATGTGTCGTAAAAGTTTCAAATCAAATTTTCAAGGTAGTTATAGATTGATCAGCCAAAATTCTCTGTGACTGCTTTCAATTGAGCTTGTTTGCCGAGGAAAAATGTATATATTTTCAAAACTAAATTAAGCACTGACAATTTACAGACCAGTTTTGGACCATTTGCCTCATCAGAAAAGTACAGTCAGATGGTGGAGAATTGGAGTTACTAGAAGTGTAATTACAACCGAAATCGGTTGATTAAACGTTTTAAGATGAGAGGGTGGTGAAATGCATAAACAACCTAATTAAATAAATTATCTTTTTAAAAACGCCCGTAGTTGGCATATAAAAAATACAAATTATCTCTCTTAGTCTTATGCGACAATCATCAATTTCGTTGATAACTTATTAGTAATCAGTTGTGTACAAATGATTCAGGCCCGATTTTACATTCCAGAAGAAACATTGCCGCACGTGGACGTGCGCAGAAAAGAACCTCCACACCTCCGCCAAGAACCGCCAGAACCGAAACCGGAGCCGATTTCCGAACCCAAAAAGGATTCGCTCCTCGGTAAGCGACCCGCAGAGACCTCTCCCGAAAACCCTCTGGAGCCAAAAAAGCTGTGCATCGCCGATGAACCGCTAGCGGACGACCTCAGCGAAATCAGTGACGATGCCGATGAGATATTAAATCGCGACGAGGTTCGGATTAACTTCAAATGCATACTTATTTCAGCCCTACTTATTGTGTATTCTTCATTAAAACAGGAAATTATCGAACCACCGGAGGAACCCTTAATAGACACGGACTCAAAATCACAAGAGGCCGAAATTCCGCAATTGCCCATCGTCCAAAAACCGCCGTCGCCTCCACAACCCACGCACGTGATCAAAGAAGATTCCATAGAGGAGGAGAACATGGACCTGGATTTCGAGGAAATATCTGAAGATGAGCTCGAGGAGGAAGCCAGAATTAAGGGATTGGGTGACGCGCTCGGCGTCGACTGGGCCAGCCTGGTTGCGGAATCCCGTCCACGCAATAAACCCATAACGTCGGTCAAGAGGCGGTGGGAAAGCCACAACATCCTCGTTAACATGGGCGTATCCGTGGAACTGGCCGGGGAGGAGTTTGTGCGCAGCGTTTATCAAAAACACGCGATGGCGAAATTTCAGGAGGAGCAGGAAGGTAAGAATATCAAACAGGAAGAGTACCCGGATGATAATTCGCAGTCCTCGTTCACCAACGGTGTTGATGCTATAGTGAAAGTGGATGTGAAGGTGGAAGTTCCGCATTCCATAGCCGTCATGCAAGTCGCGATTAAGGAACATCAGGGGACGCGTAAAACTTTGTTTGCAAGTGCCGGTCCGTTCCGTAGAGCCCTTTCGGCTAGAAGGGATCTAGTGATTAGACGCCACCTGTGCAATTTACCTGTAAAGGACACGGAGCCGCCTAAGGACTACAATGCCGAGCTGTATAAATCTGCGTGCAAGTTATTCGCCCGCAGTTTGTAAGCTGATGTAGTGTTTAATTTTTGGAGTTTGAGAATTTCAATGATTTGTTTGAGAGATGGCTCGCGACTGGATGTTAAAGATATGCGCAATAGTATTCCATGAAGTGTGACAAAAACCCTTTCACCATTGAATGTCATTGATTTTTTATTTTTGATACAGATACACACAGGTATATGAAAGTGAAAAAGAGATGCAAACACGAACAACTAAATGTGCACGTTTCTGTCTTATTTTGAATACAGTAATAACTTGTATCTGGGTAAATATTTACCTACATTGATACACACTGAGATCAGAAAATCAAAAATAATTGGCAACACATTTTCTGAAAATCCCTGTAATAATTTAAGTAATCTGATGTTGACTGCCTGAATTATTTCGGTGCAGTGCATTTGCATTTGATTTATTTTGATGTCTTGTTACTTGTTTTAAAAACTATCTTTTAAATAAGTAACCTCAAAAAAACACAAGATGTCAAAATAAACTAGAGAATTCCAGGCAGCCAACATAATATTACGTAAATTCTTATCCCTATTTTCAGAAAATGTGCTGCCAACTATTTTCGACTTTCTGATCTCACTGTACTTCTTAAGCTTTGCTGCTTGAGCGACCTCTCCCATTTCTTATGGTATTTTTGTTTTTCTTTTTTTGTCTTTCATCTGCTCAGCTAGCAAAACAAGAAACTAAAAGAGAAATAGCTTTTTATGGTAAATCTCTTGAAAGATATAATCAAAAATCCACCATTTGTATACAATTAGTTAACAAAAATATTTAAAATACTGAAACTGGCGAATTGCACCCATATCTGGGGTAGGTAGTAATTTATGATGGCTTAGACAACAAATACACCTCAACAGTGGTGAAAGGGTTAATTAGGTCACCAGGCCACACCTCTGGTCACGAGCCGGAACCAATCAATAAAAATGTTTCACTCATTCTATGTAAAATTAATTTTTAAACCATTATATTGTGTTGCTCTCAAAGTTTTTTTTTAATTGTTTGCAACTACCAGATGAGCCAAAAATCCTCAATTGCCATGTTAAATTCAATAGATTTGCCACCATTATATTAAAGGAAAGTTGTTCAACTGGTGGAAAAATTATACTGCAAATTTAAAAACTGAGTTTACTCAAAAAATAAAGAGATTTTGAAAAAAACTTATTCTTTATAAATTGTTCATTTTGGTATTCTCTACAATTATTATTAACATAAATTTGCTGTAACTATTATCGTTTCATAATTATAAACCAAAAATGAAAAAAAAAAAAGTTTTTTCTCGAATAACATTGATATGAAAAATATTTTTAAACCAAAGATGTTCATTTCTTTGTTGTCTTCAATATTTATTTAAATGCTTTTGCGATATTTTTCATATTTACAAAAATATTGGAAAAAACAAAAAAACAGTTAAGGTAAACACCCACTTCCAGTGTACAAAATTTTGCCAAAAGCTTTTCAATTCTTCGGATTATCAAATAAGACTTACGTTCAAGGTTTCATATCAATTGCTCCATTAGTTTTTGAGATACAGCACAGACACAGACACAATTTTTTTTTCCAGAAATTGTTAAAATTGCATCTAGGGACCCCCCAGGAACGGATATTTCCGTAAAAAAAAATTTCATGATCACAATACTTCCTCGTACTTCGTAACGGAGAAAGTAAAAAGAAGTGTACTTTTTTTTACAAACTCCATTCAGTTAAGAATTAAAGTACTATTTTTTGCAGCGAGAGTTGTGTGGCAACTTAGTGGGATTTCTGTCACTCTAGATGTCAAAAAAGTCGAATCTATGAGTAGATGGAGTATATATAATATTATTAAAGTGAGAGAGCTAAAGTAATGACCCACTACTCGTACGTAAGTGGGGTTGCATACAGACAACACAATCGAGGCGAAGTTCGTGCAAAATCGTGCCAATATTTATCACCAGTCGTTGCCAACTGTAAAAACATCTGTTATAAGTAGGCGATCTTGTTATTAATAATCAATGGAAATACATAAAATTTCGAGGTCACTTGTCGACGAGATGACGTTTGTTGTTAGTGGATGAATATACGCGTCCGTGTACCGACGAATAATTTATTTATCATGTGATACCTTCCCGTGTCTTCAAAATTCAAAACCGGATAACCCCGAAGGGAGAGTGCGCCCCCCGCTTGCGAAGTGAGCGCCCATGATACGTCCCCCGTGTCCCCAATTTCGTTCAACATTTTACGTGCCAAGTCCTCCCCCTTGATTTTAATTCGTTTCAGCGCCATGGGTCACCTGTCCGGCTGGTGGTGGAGCGTGCTCATCTCCGTGCTCTTTCTGACCACGTTCGGCTTCTACTGGTGTGTCACCCTTGCCATTGCTTTATTTACTTTTTTAATTGGGTAAGTGGAGCGGCCGATAATTTGAATACTTTCACCACACGAATTCGAACAGGTTCATGCTTCGCATATGTTGGTGATTTTATCCATTTAATGATTTCTAGAAACTAGATATGGAAAATTAACTCGTGCCCACTTGCAACACACGATTAAGAGGTGAACATCTTTTCTTAATAGCTTTTCGATTAAATGACAAATTTAAAAACAAAGATTTTTGCATCTAAATATCTTCATTTTACAACTTTTTTGTATAGGTTTTATTGTAGGGTGCCAGTGTTACGTACTGTAGAATCTTCCACTCAAATCTTTGGTGGGGTTTAGAAGTAAAGAGTATTATTATTTATCATGAGATCAAAAGTCGAAAATAATTGGCATCACATTTTCAGAAAATACGGAAAATAATTCAAGTAATATTATGTTGGTTATCTGAAATTCCCCAGTGCAGTGCATTTTGTTTCGGTTTTTGAGGTTACTTGTTCTAAAAATGTTTTGTGTTTATATCACCCTGTTTTGTGTATTTTTTAAGACAAGTAACCTCAAAAAACCATAAAATGTCAGAATAAACAAAACACACGTGCAATGCTCTGGAGATTTCAAGGCAGCCAATATAATACTACTTGAATGGTTATAGGGATTTTCAGAAAATGTGCCGCCAACTATTTTGGACTTTCTGATCTTACGGTATAGTTCATATACGGGTTATGATGTAGAGTAGTTATTAATTTTTACTCTTGGTTTGACACATAACAAGCACTAAAATACTAAGCTTTTATCTGTGGGTTTAATTAATACAATTTAAGAGCATCCCGACCATTGTTTACAATATAATAATCTAATGGGTAATACTATCAGTGAATCATGTCTCATTTCTTTACTGGAAATATTTCACATAAAATATAAACATCATCAGATTGAAAGTGTTAAGGAAATAATGTGTTGTTTAGTCAAATTAAAACTTTTTGAATGGTGGAGTAATCATTTTATTATTGCAATAACCCACATTTCTTTAGGTAAAAGTGTAGCTCTAATTTTTTTGTTGAGCACGAACATTTCAAAATAACACTCGGGAATGAAACTGCGCCTTGTGCCGGCGCGGACTGTCACAGAGTAAAACAAGGACGGAGGGACAGCCGACTGTTTGTCGTTTGTTTATTTCTCTTCCGAATTGAAATTTATTGGTGTTAATTACTGTCGATATAATCGGTTCAAATCATTAATTTTCCATTTCAATATGTAATCCACCGTAAGTATATGTTTATATTGATTTTATAAATCGTGCCCCCCCAAAATTACATTACTGAGTACACCTGTGGAAAACTCATAACCTCACTTTTCTAAAGTTTTTGTTTCCATTAAACATTTAAATTTAACAATGTTTAAATTATCGTTATACTTAATAACACAAATCTGTTAAATGGTAACCCCGAATCGAATTAGTGGTTTCTTCAGGAAATCATTTCGAATGCAACTCTTGAGCCTTGAGGATGTGCATACGGATACCCTATTTTCGACTGAAAGTCCCATTCAACCTTTACGTCACCGAGGACATCCGCTTAAGACCCCTAAGAACTAAAGGATGAAACGTTGGGGCGCCTTTACATCCAGAGGGGTAAACTGTGGCATCGGTACTACACTTAACACTTGTATCTATTCCCATCCCATACTTTTCCATATATCGCTACGTAGAGCAATTTGATGCCATTTTCGGCCTGCATTCTATGAAATTGAGGTTACTTGATCATATAGTCTAAAGTGGACATGCTCTTTCTATTTGTATTATAAAAAATAAAGAACAATCACTTGGTTTGTTTCACATTATTTACAAATCAAGTGATTATTCTTTATTTTTTAATAATACAAATATTCAATCATGTTTCATCGAGTGATCAACGAGAATCAAACCAAAAATATATGTTTTTTCTTTCAGACTAATATCCCTCCTATATATAAACAAGGGAAACGTGGACACGTTCTACAGGAACTGCGGGGGCAATCCACTCTCGCAGACCATTATCTCCGATGGGGGATTGCAACAGGTGAGATCGCTGTGATACATTTTGAATTATAAATAAAACACTTTCTTTGTTAATATCACACGATATTACTATCGATCACTATAGTTTCGATCACTTACTGATCATTATCAAACTAAAAAACAAAAAAAAAGTCCAAATCGTGTGATATTAACAAAGAAAGGGTTTTATTTATAATTCCAATTTAATATGCAATTTAATTGTGATTCATTCTGTACCGCCAGGTGGTCAAGCAAACGCTGAGCCCCAAGAGACAGCAGAAGTCAGACAACAGGGTGACGGGCAGCGAATTAATCGACAGTTCCCTGCAGGAAATTCTGGTCTACATAATTAGGGACTACGTGTCCCCGTGGTACAACATGATTTCGATAGACGACGAATTTCCACAAAAAAGCGTCAAGAAAACAGCTCAGAGACTCGCCATTAACATTTCCAACAGGTAAATCTTTTGGGGATTATTGATCTATTTGAGATTCGATGTTTGTTTAAATTATTATACACTAATGCCCACTTGCACCGCAGCTACTTAATCGTGATTAAAAAGTCAATGAATGGTTAGCGGAGAATTGGCTTGCACCGCAACTTAATCATGATTAAAGTCCCCAAGAAACATCAAATATTTAACCAGTCGATTTTGGCCGATTAACTCAAAAACTAATAACTTCACGACGAATGTAGTCGTGAAGTTATTTACATTTGGCAGACGATTTTGAAATTAATAACCTTTGTTATTAAAAACGATGGATTTGGGAGTAGTTGAGGAGTTTTTTTAAATCGATGGCTCCGGTATCACCAAATTTGTTATTTTAAATATAACACCCTATACAGGGTAAAAACTTTTCTGTTCAGAATAACATTATCTACTTTGCGTTTTCGTTTGGCACACATTCCTTGTTTAAATTGCAATATATTTTGTCCCTACAAATTTAATTTATTATATTATTTAAAATAACACATTTGGTGCTACTTCCGGCAGAACCGGAAATGATAGAAAGTTGAAAATATTTCACATGAGGAGACCTAATTCAACCGTGTGACAAGAATTTTTTTCAAATTTTTAGTCCAACGGCAACCCTATAAACTTTTAATGAACAGTCCAGCGTACCCTGTATTTGTAGAAATCTATTAATTTCAACTCGAATTAATGATTATTTCCAAATTGATCTTAATCCAGGGTAAAAGAAATAGATTGGATACCTTATCTGACGACGCGTCTCGTGGACGACGCGGCCTCCCACCTCCGCCTGTTCAAGCAGGCGCGCGCCAAGATGAAACTGGAGGAGAGACCTCGGTCTCCCAGAAATTCGCCGCGGCGCGACCTGAAGGTGTCGCCGAAGCGCGTGCACAAGAGGAACAAGAGCGAAACCGATATCGCCTGGTACCTCGGCCGCAACATAAACGAAAGAAGAGGTAATGATTCTTTGTTTATTCAGGATAGAGTAGAACCGTCTCTTTGCAGAAGTGCAGGTGGAGCGCAATATCGGCGCCTCGTCCAAATTTTACGCGGCCGAGTCGTCCGGTCAGCGGTCCTTCGAGGATTATTTCTTCGATTTGGAGTGCACGATGGAGAACAATGTCGTCTGCAGAGATCTAATTTGTACGGATAGTAATAAGGAGAAAGGTAAGTGCGTGTTTATTGGGATAATTTCGTGATTAAAAAAAACCTGAAAAAATAATAAAATAAAAATGATAATTTTCACAAAAATAATGGTTGCCATGACATTAAAAAAAAAAATGATGCACTGTTGACCTATTAGCTTCTGTCAAATTGATTGAATACTTTAAATTGTTTAAAAGTTTGTTCATTAAAAATGAATTGTGTTTAAGAAAAAGTGCAAATTGTGAAGTGGTGACAGTTTTCGTGAAGCGCGGGGTATGTTTGCAATCAAATGTTATGCATGGATTCATGTTATTATTATTATTATTTCCATTTTCATTCATAAAAACCAAACAGATCAACTGCGCACCATTTTTTTAAATTTCATGGCAACCATTATTTTCATGAAAATTATCATTTTTATTTTATTATTTTTTCAGGTTTTTGTAAATACAAAAAATGTATTTACATGTTTACTCTAAAATGGATAATATTCCAATATAAAGAAATTAGCATTGAAAATCCCATGTTCCGTTTTGTTCATCTACAATTGTAGATATTAACAAAAAAAATAAAATTTGACTTTCAGAATTCCTATCGGAACTCGTAGAATTACTGTTATATATTTTATTACCTGATGAAGATTTTGAGTGTAAATCCTTACGCTTCATTTTGCGTGAGATATTTTCTAATTGCGTCATTCTGCCGCTGATAACAATGGTGTCCGATCCTGATTATATTAATCAAGCTATTATATGGCTGGTGAGTCGCAAATTCCTTCTCCGACACACGGTAATTGATGAGGTTTTTCATTTCCAGTGTTTGAGAGAGATTTCATTGCCAAACGATATATTTTTATCGACCCTCCGAGTCACGGATAACTGCGACGAGCTGAAGCACACCAAGGAGCTAGTCTCCAAAGAAATACAATTGTTGGTATGGATTTACTGAATTTTTAATCACGTGCCTTGGATTAATAAATTAATGAGGGATTAGTGATGGTTTAAAAAAACTAAATCTGATAATAGCGTTTCCGTAACACCTTTAAGGATCACTTAAAATCATCATAAATCAAAATTATTCAGTGTTGCTAGAAAATAGTGTTGGATTATGTTTCGTTAACAGATAAATAACTAAAAGCTTTCCACCGGTTGCTATTAAATTCCGGGGTGAGTTATTAACTTAAAGAAACATATGCACGCGCATTAATTTCAGAGATCCCGTGATTCAGGAGGTGAGAGCGACCTTTCGATTAAGCAGCAGCTAAGCAGTCTGTGTTACGTCATTAAGATTATCGATAATAGGCTCGCCAAAATGGACAACTGTGACAGTAAGTGTTGAAAGCTATGAACTCCGTCGGAAGTATTAATGTTTTATTATTAAGGTGACGATTGCATAGCAGAACCCGAGAGTAAGTACACCGGAGAAGGTTTTTTATTTTCAAATTTCGCTTCTTGTGTCGGTTTTCATGTAATTTCACAAAAGTATGTGCTTGATTCATACTAACAATTTACTTTAAGGTAATCTGTAGTTCATAATTCATTCCAGATTTGTCATGTTTTGGTGGTTATGCAACTAATTCATGAAATAATAATAATAATAATAATGTCTTTATTTTTTAATAGAGTACAACAAAAATAAATATAAGAATAGGCGAAGTTCAATCAGGTAACACCTGTTACTGCTCTTCCACTTAACCTACAAGTAACTAAAAAGAATTTTACAGAATCCAAAACTATAACATCGCACGAGATTAAATGTAGATATGTAAATGTAATAAAGACGTCTTTATTATATTTATTCAATATTTCTGCAATAAGATTATTTATTATTTCATGAAACATTTGTATTGACAAAAAAGAATGTGTACATAGATATAACATACGGGTGGGATATAATAATGTGAACAATTGGGAAATTGTTGCTGAGGTTGGGTCAGGGATAAAAGGTGACGAAGACACGCTGTATAGTATTCAATCGGTATTTTATCTAACCAAAATAAATATACGATGCTGATAGCATGTTTATATTGTATAAGTGACTCTACCATCAACATATTCCACGAGCCGTCACTGGCTGATGGAATGTTTACCTAAAGCGGGTTTCTTGGGAATATGAAATGAGAAATACTATATTTTTCGTCTCTAAGAGACTACAATTAACAAATCATCTGGCGAAACAAATACTTAAATTGTAGAAGACGAAAAGTATAGTATTTCTTATTTTATTGTATTTATCTACAAAAAGTCAGGGAATTTTTATTTTCTTGGGAAAAACTATTGACTGAGGTCGATGTAGTTCTAACTCCAGAAATGATAGAAGCTGCATAAGCATTTCATACAACCCAGTACGGACAGAAGTAAACGCAACAACTTCAGGTCCGGTCAGTGCGATGCTCAAACGTGTGCTATTAATGATGACCCTCCTACCCTCGTGTAAACGTCATAACTTCCGGCGCTCGCCTTATTTAGTCCATCGTCTGCAAATAAGATTTGTGTAAATAATCGAGTGTCCACGTGTATGTTGTAGGTTTGTTGAACTTTGGAGAATACGAATTGACGAGCTTAGACAACATAAAGTCCATAGAACTACCGCTCCATTTCATATTGAAAAACAACGTGGCCCTTTCGTACTTCATCGATTACGCCTCTAGTCTATCGAAACAGTCCTACTTATATTTTTATCTGAACATAGAAGGTAAGGAAATTGAATTTTAATAAAATGTTGCGTTACTATTATTTCCTTTGCAGGTTGGAAGGTTTCCGTGGAGCAACAACTGTCCGATATACACATAAATAAGTTGAAGGGTATCAACGAAAACACCTCGGGAATTTACGAGAACATTCGAAGCACGGCTATGAATATATACGAACAGTATTTGGGTGACAAGGGCGAGTATAAAGTCGACGTAAACTCCGGCCTGGTACACAAGCTGTTCTTTAGGATTAGAAACCTGAACGAGTCGCCGTCGGAGCAATGGTTCGATGATGTACAAAAAGCTATTTATGAGAAAATGGAGGTAAGGAAGTCAATAATACTATTATTACTATTATTATACTATTATTTAAATTACATAAATTGCATAACTTGCAATCTAGAGAAAAAAAAGAACATTCGATTATACATACATTATACATTTTTTTGCAATGAACATTTTCTAAATTTTATATTTACAATTATTTTAATATGTACTTTTTCCGTTTGAATATTATCTGTATTTGTTTGACTTATGTAAAACTTCTTAAAGTTCTGACACCAATAAAATTATTATTATTATTACATCTGTTAAATCAAATAGTACTGCGCAAATTTTTAATAGTTGTTTATTTATTTCATGTAGGTACAAGACGAATTCCTTCCATTGTTCAAAAAAAGCAAATCCTACATGAAACTCTTGGAAGAGCTCGATCTGGTACAGCAGAACATCGTCGAGGACGACGCGATCAGCCTCAGCAGCTTTGAAAACCTGGAGGTGGTGGTAAACTACGACGACGCCAAACTTGCGAGCACAAACGGTACGGCGGCACTACAGAAACAAATGGACCTGCTGATGATCGACAATTTCGAAAAGACCACGAAGCAGCACGCGCGTTCGTTGAGCGACGTCACTTACTTGGCGACGAAAACTGACCCTCTGTCGCAGGAGTCGATACACACGGTTCAAGTGTCGGAGAAATCCGAATCGTCGACCGCCGGCGAAGATACGATCGATGAGAAGGAGCTGCGCAGCGGAGATTTCGTGGTGTGCGTGAAGATCATCGAGACGGGCATCGTTTGCGAGAAGGGGAAGACGTTCGGGATTTACGCCACGCACGTTAGTCGGCAGTACGACAGTGGGTTTTTGGAGGAGTGGCACATTTACAGACGATATAGTGATTTCCATGATTTGCACACGAAAATTAAAGATAGAGTGAGTACGACTTCATCTTTAACCCAGATAAGCCCACAATTCTATATGTTTAAAGTTCCTCTTAAAATTATATCTTGTGAAAATTGAGTTTTAATACACAACATTTCAACGGGTTTTCTTTGTAGTATCAAGATTTAGGAAAAATTGCATTTCCCGGCAAGAAAACATTCCATAATATGGAGCGTGCCGTGTTGGAGAGGCGCATGAAAATGCTGGGAGCGTACATGCAGGAAGTCTGCCAACCGCACATTATTAAGGCACATCTCGGTTTGAGGGAGCTTCTTATGATGTTCCTGGAACAAGGGGAGTACGATAGGGCGACCCTGGGTGGTCCCATCTCGAATACGGTAAGTGTAACCTCTTAAATTTTGGAATTACTGGATAATGTGGAAGTGTGTGTAGAAAAAAATCAAACATTTATATCGTATATTCATTATATTTAGCTTTGCTGTTTGTGTCGTTAATTTTACTCGTTTTAGATTGACACAATCGTCAATCCGATTAAATCCGGCATGAAAAGTATAAAAAACATGCCGGAACAAATTATCCACACGGTGGACGAAGTCGTGGAAAAAGTTTTTCACCCAAAGACGCCTTATAAGCATCAAGAGGCGAGCAAAGTCGGCGCTTCTCTGGATATAGAGGTATCTATATCTACACGCGGTTTTTGTAAGTGCCTCGACCATTTCTTTTTAGAGTGACGATAACATTCCATTGCGTATTATGCTGTTGCTGGTGGACGAAGTCTTCGACTTGAAGTCGAGGAACCAATGGCTCAGGAGGCGCATAGTTACCATTTTAAGGCAGATAGTGAGAACCATGTTTGGTGATATCGTTAATCGGAGAATACTCGAATATGTATCTTTTATTACTAGTCCAAAAAATGTAGCGCATTATTTGCATACCTTTAAGCAATCGTTTTGGCCCAACGGGATGAAGGCCGAGAGGAAACCCGAACGTGATGACGGTGCTAAATCCAGAACTCGCGTCGCAGCTAAAATCGCGTTATTGTCTTGTCTGACTGGTAAGTGAAGTTTACTATTATTATAATTTTAACATACAGGCATGTGTCGAGCAAACTATAAAACAAATATACGTTTTATTGATTTCTCGTTGCACACTTACGAGTAAATTCAATTAAACAAAAATTCCCTAACTTCTTGTAGATAAATACAATAAAATGAGAAATACTATACTTTTTATCTTCTAATTGTAGTCTCTTGGAGACTCTTAAATTGTAAATGACGAAAAGTATAGTATTTCATTTTATTAATTACGAGTAACGTCGAGATAAATAAATCCCCCAGTGCGATTGAATTTTTTTTTCCAGACGAATTGAAGCATATAATTGGTTCGGAGACGACGCGGAAAGGCTTATTATCAGTCTTCGAACTATTCCAGCGACCGATATTAAACCGTAGACTCCTCTACGTCCTCTTCGAAGGCATCCTGGGAAACTTGTTTCCCGAAAAAAACGTGTCCGACATATTTCAAAAACTCCACTCGAAATCAAAGCGCTATCAGGATAAACAGAAGGAGCTATTTCTCAAAACTAGGTGATAACTAATTTAATTTATTTATACAATAAAAACAGATGTATTTATTATTTATTTAGTGCCATTGATATTATTTTGTTGTTATTACACTTAAGGGCGGATGTCGGCGCGGAGCAAGTCAGAGCGGGATCGCCTTTTCACGGGGACTAAATTTTGTTTAGTGTTTAGAAAACTTAGCCGTGTGGATTTTTATAATTGGACTCGTTTAATCAACACTTTGTGATACAAAGGGATCTGTTTTCATATCGGTCGGTCGTTTTCATTGCCAAAGTATTTTAGTCGGGCGTATGATCTGAAGGAGACGTCGAAGGTGCAAATTGTAAGACTGATGATATCAATCGTAATTTAAGTGCTATTTAGGTTTATTCAAGTGGCTGTAATTTAATAACAAGGAACAACATACCCCGACTTGCTCCGCGGTGGCGTTCCGAAGACATTCCCCCGTTGCGGAGCTTTGTGCACAATTTTGAAATTTCGGATCTCTGGTTCTAGTATGTGTTAGAGAAGGGCTTTCAGAAGTGTAACGTTTACATCACGTCAAGTAGTTTATTTGTACAATTATTTTGGAAATAAAGAATAAAACAAACTGCGGGTTTCTTTTATTACGTCATTTTGTATGTAAACTGTAATTATGGCATATATCAATTGGAGGATAACACGAAAACAGCATGAAAGGTAAAACTAAAGGTTTACACTTTGTGAACTTTTTTACTTTCTGTTAAAAAACACAAGAAAGTATTATGATTTTTACTGTAAATATCCTTTTTAACGCAATTTTAAAATAAAAAAAAATGTGTCTGTGCGCGCTGTATCTCAAAAACTAATAAAGCAATTCTTATGAAACTTTAAACTTTTTATTTGACAATCCAATTCATGGTTATTATTTATTTCTTTTTTCGCATTACTATAGGAATACAGAATGGTACTACAATTGGTAATCTATCCCAGTAATACCAGAAGTCCTTCGTTTCATCCATATTGTCCAAACATTCCTATGATTTTTCTCCGAAATTGAAAATTTTACAGCGACACATCTGAAAATGATAATTCCATCAATTATTTTTAAGAATTTAAAGGTCAGTATTCTGATTTACAGGTTATAGAAATGAATTACAGTTCCTTAATTTCAAAAGACATAATTAAAATCATTTTATTACAGGGTTTTATAAAGGTTCTACTTACAAGCTTCGAAATTGTCAGTGGTCCGACAAAAGTAACTTAACTGTCAAGAACGATCAACTTTTAAGTAAGCAAGCCAGCCTTGATAGTTTTACTATCTCCGTTACAAAGTACGAGAGAGTATTGTAATAGTGGTTTTTACACGAAATCATTTTAATGCAATATTTGAGCAAAAGTAACAAGGGCGGACCCTTCTGTCGATTTTCACGTTTTCGACAAAAAGAAAACATCGCCAATTTTAATCAAATCCGACTAATTGACACACGAGGAACACAGATTTTCAATCCGCGTTCAAATTGGATTCTTCGTTCGGCCGCTACAGCTGTTCAAAGTCTGAAAAAATCGACTTTTTTCAAAATTTCTCCATAAAGTTCATGGTGACTTGCTAACTTTTTTGCAATTTTGTCTGGATTAAATTTTTTAACGCCAATCGTTTTATCTTGTTCTTCAGATGAAAAAAATGGTATTACATAAAGGTCTACGATGATTTTAAAGAAAGTTGATTTTTTCGATTTTTTCAATTTTCGAGTTTTTTTGCTGACGTCTCACGGGCTTCAAATTGACATTTGTTCCTGCGAAAAAACTTTTTCTGAAGCGTCTTGAAGCGATCTTTCGAGTGACGTCAAGAAACCCCGGATCCAACCAGTGGTTTCTTCAGGAAATCATTTTTAATGCAATTTTTGGTAAAAAGTAAGAAGGGGGGACCCTTGGATAGAATTTCGGGTTTTTGTCAAAAATAAAAAATCGCCAATTTTAATCAAATCCGACTAATTGACACACGAGGAACACAGATTTTCAATCCGCGTTCACATTGGATTCTTCGTTCGGCCGCTACAGCTGTTCAAAGTCTGAAAAAATCGACTTTTTTCAAAATTTCTCCATAAAGTTCATGGTGACTTGCTAACTTTTTTGCAATTTTGTCTGGATTAAATTTTTTAACGCCAATCGTTTTATCTTGTTCTTCAGATGAAAAAAATGGTATTACATAAAGGTCTACGATGATTTTAAAGAAAGTTGATTTTTTCGATTTTTTCAATTTTCGAGTTTTTTTGCTGACGTCTCACGGGCTTCAAATTGACATTTGTTCCTGCGAAAAAACTTTTTCTGAAGCGTCTTGAAGCGATCTTTCGAGTGACGTCAAGAAACCCCGGATCCAACCAGTGGTTTCTTCAGGAAATCATTTTTAGTGCAATTTTTGTTAAAAAGTTAGAAGGGGGGACCCTTGGATAAAATTTCGGGTTTTCGTCAAAAATTAAAAATCCCCAATTTTAATCAAATCCGACTAATTGACACACGAGGAACACAGATTTTCAATCCGCGTTCAAATTGGATTCTTCGTTCGGCCGCTACAGCCGTTCAAAAGTTGAAAAAATCGACTTTTTTCAAAAAATCTCATGGTGACTAGCTAACTTTTTTGCAATTTTCTCTGGATGAAATTTTTTAACGGCAATCGTTTTATCTCGTTCTTCTGATGAAAAAACAGGTAAAACACAAGCGTCTACGATGATTATTAAGAAAGTTGATTTTTTCGATTTTTTCCATTTTCGATTTTTTTTGCTGACGCGTCACGGCCTTAAAATTGACATTAGTTCCTGCGAAGGTACATTTTCCGAAGCGTCTTGAAGCGATCTTTCGAGTGACGTCAAGAAACCCCGGATCCAACCAGTGGTTTCTTCAGGAAATCATTTTTAGTGCAATTTTTGTTAAAAAGTTAGAAGGGGGGACCCTTGGATAAAATTTCGGGTTTTCGTCAAAAATTAAAAATCCCCAATTTTAATCAAATCCGACTAATTGACACACGAGGAACACAGATTTTCAATCCGCGTTCAAATTGGATTCTTCGTTCGGCCGCTACAGCCGTTCAAAAGTTGAAAAAATCGACTTTTTTCAAAAAATCTCATGGTGACTAGCTAACTTTTTTGCAATTTTCTCTGGATGAAATTTTTTAACGGCAATCGTTTTATCTCGTTCTTCTGATGAAAAAACAGGTAAAACACAAGCGTCTACGATGATTATTAAGAAAGTTGATTTTTTCGATTTTTTCCATTTTCGATTTTTTTTGCTGACGCGTCACGGCCTTAAAATTGACATTAGTTCCTGCGAAGGTACATTTTCCGAAGCGTCTTGAAGCGATCTTTCGAGTGACGTCAAGAAACCCCGGATCCAACCAGTGGTTTCTTCAGGAAATCATTTTTAGTGCAATTTTTGTTAAAAAGTTAGAACGGGGGGACCCTTGGATAAAATTTCGGGTTTTCGTCAAAAATTAAAAATCCCCAATTTTAATCAAATCCGACTAATTGACACACGAGGAACACAGATTTTCAATCCGCGTTCAAATTGGATTCTTCGTTCGGCCGCTACAGCCGTTCAAAAGTTGAAAAAATCGACTTTATTCAAAAAATCTCATGGTGACTAGCTAACTTTTTTGCAATTTTCTCTGGATGAAATTTTTTAACGGCAATCGTTTTATCTCGTTCTTCTGATGAAAAAACAGGTAAAACACAAGCGTCTACGATGATTATTAAGAAAGTTGATTTTTTCGATTTTTTCCATTTTCGATTTTTTTTGCTGACGCGTCACGGCCTTAAAATTGACATTAGTTCCTGCGAAGGTACATTTTCCGAAGCGTCTTGAAGCGATCTTTCGAGTGACGTCAAGAAACCCCGGATCCAACCAGTGGTTTCTTCAGGAAATCATTTTTAGTGCAATTTTTGTTAAAAAGTTAGAAGGGGGGACCCTTGGATAAAATTTCGGGTTTTCGTCAAAAATTAAAAATCCCCAATTTTAATCAAATCCGACTAATTGACACACGAGGAACACAGATTTTCAATCCGCGTTCAAATTGGATTCTTCGTTCGGCCGCTACAGCCGTTCAAAAGTTGAAAAAATCGACTTTATTCAAAAAATCTCATGGTGACTAGCTAACTTTTTTGCAATTTTCTCTGGATGAAATTTTTTAACGGCAATCGTTTTATCTCGTTCTTCTGATGAAAAAACAGGTAAAATACAAGCGTCTACGATGATTATTAAGAAAGTTGATTTTTTCGATTTTTTCCATTTTCGATTTTTTTTGCTGACGTGTCACGGGCTTAAAATTGACATTTGTTCTTGCGAGAGTACATTTTCCGAAGCGTCTTGAAACGATCTTTCGAGTGACGTCAAGAAACCCCGGATCCAACCAGTGGTTTCTTCAGGAAATCATTTTTAGTGCAATTTTTGTTAAAAAGTTAGAAGGGGGGACCCTTGGATAAAATTTCGGGTTTTGGTCAAAAATTAAAAATCCCCAATTTTAATCAAATCCGACTAATTGACACACGAGGAACACAGATTTTCAATCCGCGTTCAAATTGGATTCTTCGTTCGGCCGCTACAGCCGTTCAAAAGTTGAAAAAATCGACTTTATTCAAAAAATCTCATGGTGACTAGCTAACTTTTTTGCAATTTTCTCTGGATGAAATTTTTTAACGGCAATCGTTTTATCTCGTTCTTCTGATGAAAAAACAGGTAAAACACAAGCGTCTACGATGATTATTAAGAAAGTTGATTTTTTCGATTTTTTCCATTTTCGATTTTTTTTGCTGACGCGTCACGGCCTTAAAATTGACAATAGTTCCTGCGAAGGTACATTTTCTGAAGCGTCTTGAAGCGATCTTTCGAGTGACGTCAAGAAACCCCGGATCCAACCAGTGGTTTCTTCAGGAAATCATTTTTAGTGCAATTTTTGTTAAAAAGTTAGAAGGGGGGACCCTTGGATAAAATTTCGGGTTTTCGTCAAAAATTAAAAATCCCCAATTTTAATCAAATCCGACTAATTGACACACGAGGAACACAGATTTTCAATCCGCGTTCAAATTGGATTCTTCGTTCGGCCGCTACAGCCGTTCAAAAGTTAAAAAAATCGACTTTTTTCAAAAAATCTCATGGTGACTAGCTAACTTTTTTGCAATTTTCTCTGGATGAAATTTTTTAACGGCAATCGTTTTATCTCGTTCTTCTGATGAAAAAACAGGTAAAACACAAGCGTCTACGATGATTATTAAGAAAGTTGATTTTTTCGATTTTTTCCATTTTCGATTTTTTTTGCTGACGTGTCACGGGCTTAAAATTGACATTTGTTCTTGCGAGAGTACATTTTCCGAAGCGTCTTGAAGCGATCTTTCGAGTGACGTCAAGAAACCCCGGATCCAACCAGTGGTTTCTTCAGGAAATCATTTTTAGTGCAATTTTTGTTAAAAAGTTAGAAGGGGGGACCCTTGGATAAAATTTCGGGTTTTGGTCAAAAATTAAAAATCCCAAATTTTAATCAAATCCGACTAATTGACACACGAGGAACACAGATTTTCAATCCGCGTTCAAATTGGATTCTTCGTTCGGCCGCTACAGCCGTTCAAAAGTTGAAAAAATCGACTTTTTTCAAAAAATCTCATGGTGACTAGCTAACTTTTTTGCAATTTTCTCTGGATGAAATTTTTTAACGGCAATCGTTTTATCTCGTTCTTCTGATGAAAAAACAGGTAAAATACAAGCGTCTACGATGATTATTAAGAAAGTTGATTTTTTCGATTTTTTCCATTTTCGATTTTTTTTGCTGACGTGTCACGGGCTTAAAATTGACATTTGTTCTAGCGAGAGTACATTTTCCGAAGCGTCTTGAAGCGATCTTTCGAGTGACGTCAAGAAACGCCGGATCCAACCAGTGGTTTCTTCAGGAAATCATTTTTAGTGCAATTTTTGTTAAAAAGTTAGAAGGGGGGACCCTTGGATAAAATTTTGGGTTTTCGTCAAAAAAATAAAAATCCCCAATTTTAATCAAATCCGACTAATTGACACACGAGGAACACAGATTTTCAATCCGCGTTCAAATTGGATTCTTCGTTCGGCCGCTACAGCCGTTCAAAAGTTGAAAAAATCGACTTTTTTCAAAAAATCTCATGGTGACTAGCTAACTTTTTTGCAATTTTCTCTGGATGAAATTTTTTAACGGCAATCGTTTTATATCGATCTTCTGATGAAAAAACAGGTAAAACACAAGCGTCTACGATGATTATTAAGAAAGTTGATTTTTTCGATTTTTTCTATTTTCGATTTTTTTTGCTGACGTGTCACGGGCTTAAAATTGCCATTTGTTCTTGCGAAAGTACATTTTCCGAAGCGTCTTGAAGCGATCTTTCGAGTGACGTCAAGAAACCCCGGATCCAACCAGTGGTTTCTTCAGGAAATCATTTTTAGTGCAATTTTTGTTAAAAAGTTAGAAGGGGGGACCCTTGGATAAAATTTCGGGTTTTCGTCAAAAATTAAAAATCCCCAATTTTAATCAAATCCGACTAATTGACACACGAGGAACACAGATTTTCAATCCGCGTTCAAATTGGATTCTTCGTTCGGCCGCTACAGCCGTTCAAAAGTTGAAAAAATCGACTTTTTTCAAAAAATCTCATGGTGACTAGCTAACTTTTTTGCAATTTTCTCTGGATGAAATTTTTTAACGGCAATCGTTTTATCTCGTTCTTCTGATGAAAAAACAGGTAAAACACAAGCGTCTACGATGATTATTAAGAAAGTTGATTTTTTCGATTTTTTCCATTTTCGATTTTTTTTGCTGACGCGTCACGGCCTTAAAATTGACATTAGTTCCTGCGAAGGTACATTTTCTGAAGCGTCTTGAAGCGATCTTTCGAGTGACGTCAAGAAACCCCGGATCCAACCAGTGGTTTCTTCAGGAAATCATTTTTAGTGCAATTTTTGTTAAAAAGTTAGAAGGGGGGACCCTTGGATAAAATTTCGGGATTTCGTCAAAAATTAAAAATCCCCAATTTTAATCAAATCCGACTAATTGACACACGAGGAACACAGATTTTCAATCCGCGTTCAAATTGGATTCTTCGTTCGGCCGCTACAGCCGTTCAAAAGTTAAAAAAATCGACTTTTTTCAAAAAATCTCATGGTGACTAGCTAACTTTTTTGCAATTTTCTCTGGATGAAATTTTTTAACGGCAATCGTTTTATCTCGTTCTTCTGATGAAAAAACAGGTAAAACACAAGCGTCTACGATGATTATTAAGAAAGTTGATTTTTTCGATTTTTTCCATTTTCGATTTTTTTTGCTGACGTGTCACGGGCTTAAAATTGACATTTGTTCTTGCGAGAGTACATTTTCCGAAGCGTCTTGAAGCGATCTTTCGAGTGACGTCAAGAAACCCCGGATCCAACCAGTGGTTTCTTCAGGAAATCATTTTTAGTGCAATTTTTGTTAAAAAGTTAGAAGGGGGGACCCTTGGATAAAATTTCGGGTTTTGGTCAAAAATTAAAAATCCCCAATTTTAATCAAATCCGACTAATTGACACACGAGGAACACAGATTTTCAATCCGCGTTCAAATTGGATTCTTCGTTCGGCCGCTACAGCCGTTCAAAAGTTGAAAAAATCGACTTTTTTCAAAAAATCTCATGGTGACTAGCTAACTTTTTTGCAATTTTCTCTGGATGAAATTTTTTAACGGCAATCGTTTTATCTCGTTCTTCTGATGAAAAAACAGGTAAAATACAAGCGTCTACGATGATTATTAAGAAAGTTGATTTTTTCGATTTTTTCCATTTTCGATTTTTTTTGCTGACGTGTCACGGGCTTAAAATTGACATTTGTTCTTGCGAGAGTACATTTTCCGAAGCGTCTTGAAGCGATCTTTCGAGTGACGTCAAGAAACCCCGGATCCAACCAGTGGTTTCTTCAGGAAATCATTTTTAGTGCAATTTTTGTTAAAAAGTTAGAAGGGGGGACCCTTGGATAAAATTTCGGGTTTTCGTCAAAAATTAAAAATCCCCAATTTTAATCAAATCCGACTAATTGACACACGAGGAACACAGATTTTCAATCCGCGTTCAAATTGGATTCTTCGTTCGGCCGCTACAGCCGTTCAAAAGTTGAAAAAATCGACTTTTTTCAAAAAATCTCATGGTGACTAGCTAACTTTTTTGCAATTTTCTCTGGATGAAATTTTTTAACGGCAATCGTTTTATCTCGTTCTTCTGATGAAAAAACAGGTAAAACACAAGCGTCTACGATGATTATTAAGAAAGTTGATTTTTTCGATTTTTTCCATTTTCGATTTTTTTTGCTGACGTGTCACGGGCTTAAAATTGACATTTGTTCTTGCGAGAGTACATTTTCCGAAGCGTCTTGAAGCGATCTTTCGAGTGACGTCAAGAAACCCCGGATCCAACCAGTGGTTTCTTCAGGAAATCATTTTTAGTGCAATTTTTGTTAAAAAGTTAGAAGGGGGGACCCTTGGATAAAATTTCGGGTTTTCGTCAAAAAATAAAAATCCCCAATTTTAATCAAATCCGACTAATTGACACACGAGGAACACAGATTTTCAATCCGCGTTCAAATTGGATTCTTCGTTCGGCCGCTACAGCCGTTCAAAAGTTGAAAAAATCGACTTTTTTCAAAAAATCTCATGGTGACTAGCTAACTTTTTTGCAATTTTCTCTGGATGAAATTTTTTAACGGCAATCGTTTTATCTCGTTCTTCTGATGAAAAAACAGGTAAAACACAAGCGTCTACGATGATTATTAAGAAAGTTGATTTTTTCGATTTTTTCTATTTTCGATTTTTTTTGCTGACGTGTCACGGGCTTAAAATTGCCATTTGTTCTTGCGAAAGTACATTTTCCGAAGCGTCTTGAAGCGATCTTTCGAGTGACGTCAAGAAACCCCGGATCCAACCAGTGGTTTCTTCAGGAAATCATTTTTAGTGCAATTTTTGTTAAAAAGTTAGAAGGGGGGGACCCTTGGATAAAATTTCGGGATTTCGTCAAAAATTAAAAATCCCCAATTTTAATCAAATCCGACTAATTGACACACGAGGAACACAGATTTTCAATCCGCGTTCAAATTGGATTCTTCGTTCGGCCGCTACAGCCGTTCAAAAGTTAAAAAAATCGACTTTTTTCAAAAAATCTCATGGTGACTAGCTAACTTTTTTGCAATTTTCTCTGGATGAAATTTTTTAACGGCAATCGTTTTATCTCGTTCTTCTGATGAA
This sequence comes from Ocypus olens, assembly GCA_910593695.2. Classification (NCBI taxonomy): domain Eukaryota; kingdom Metazoa; phylum Arthropoda; class Insecta; order Coleoptera; family Staphylinidae; genus Ocypus; species Ocypus olens. The sequence continues at coordinate 151,848 of OU343048.1, forward strand.
AAAACAGGTAAAACACAAGCGTCTACGATGATTATTAAGAAAGTTGATTTTTTCGATTTTTTCCATTTTCGATTTTTTTTGCTGACGTGTCACGGGCTTAAAATTGACATTTGTTCTTGCGAGAGTACATTTTCCGAAGCGTCTTGAAGCGATCTTTCGAGTGACGTCAAGAAACCCCGGATCCAACCAGTGGTTTCTTCAGGAAATCATTTTTAGTGCAATTTTTGTTAAAAAGTTAGAAGGGGGGACCCTTGGATAAAATTTCGGGTTTTCGTCAAAAATTAAAAATCCCCAATTTTAATCAAATCCGACTAATTGACACACGAGGAACACAGATTTTCAATCCGCGTTCAAATTGGATTCTTCGTTCGGCCGCTACCGCCGTTCAAAAGTTGAAAAAATCGACTTTTTTCAAAAAATCTCATGGTGACTAGCTAACTTTTTTGCAATTTTCTCTGGATGAAATTTTTTAACGGCAATCGTTTTATCTCGTTCTTCTGATGAAAAAACAGGTAAAACACAAGCGTCTACGATGATTATTAAGAAAGTTGATTTTTTCGATTTTTTCCATTTTCGATTTTTTTTGCTGACGCGTCACGGCCTTAAAATTGACATTAGTTCCTGCGAAGTTACATTTTCTGAAGCGTCTTGAAGCGATCTTTCGAGTGACGTCAAGAAACCCCGGATCCAACCAGTGGTTTCTTCAGGAAATCATTTTTAGTGCAATTTTTGTTAAAAAGTTAGAAGGGGGGACCCTTGGATAAAATTTCGGGTTTTCGTCAAAAATTAAAAATCCCCAATTTTAATCAAATCCGACTAATTGACACACGAGGAACACAGATTTTCAATCCGCGTTCAAATTGGATTCTTCGTTCGGCCGCTACAGCCGTTCAAAAGTTAAAAAAATCGACTTTTTTCAAAAAATCTCATGGTGACTAGCTAACTTTTTTGCAATTTTCTCTGGATGAAATTTTTTAACGGCAATCGTTTTATCTCGTTCTTCTGATGAAAAAACAGGTAAAACACAAGCGTCTACGATGATTATTAAGAAAGTTGATTTTTTCGATTTTTTCCATTTTCGATTTTTTTTGCTGACGTGTCACGGGCTTAAAATTGACATTTGTTCTTGCGAGAGTACATTTTCCGAAGCGTCTTGAAGCGATCTTTCGAGTGTCGTCAAGAAACCCCGGATCCAACCAGTGGTTTCTTCAGGAAATCATTTTTAGTGCAATTTTTGTTAAAAAGTTAGAAGGGGGGACCCTTGGATAAAATTTCGGGTTTTCGTCAAAAAATAAAAATCCCCAATTTTAATCAAATCCGACTAATTGACACACGAGGAACACAGATTTTCAATCCGCGTTCAAATTGGATTCTTCGTTCGGCCGCTACAGCCGTTCAAAAGTTAAAAAAATCGACTTTTTCAAAAAATCTCATGGTGACTAGCTAACTTTTTTGCAATTTTCTCTGGATGAAATTTTTTAACGGCAATCGTTTAATCTCGTTCTTCTGATGAAAAAACAGGTAAAACACAAGCGTCTACGATGATTATTAAGAAAGTTGATTTTTTCGATTTTTTCCATTTTCGATTTTTTTTGTTGACGCGTCACGGCCTTAAAATTGACATTAGTTCCTGCGAAGGTACATTTTCTGAAGCGTCTTGAAGCGATCTTTCGAGTGACGTCAAGAAACCCCGGATCCAACCAGTGGTTTCTTCAGGAAATCATTTTTAGTGCAATTTTTGTTAAAAAGTTAGAAGGGGGGACCCTTGGATAAAATTTCGGGTTTTCGTCAAAAATTAAAAATCCCCAATTTTAATCAAATCCGACTAATTGACACACGAGGAACACAGATTTTCAATCCGCGTTCAAATTGGATTCTTCGTTCGGCCGCTACAGCCGTTCAAAAGTTAAAAAAATCGACTTTTTTCAAAAAATCTCATGGTGACTAGCTAACTTTTTTGCAATTTTCTCTGGATGAAATTTTTTAACGGCAATCGTTTTATCTCGTTCTTCTGATGAAAAAACAGGTAAAACACAAGCGTCTACGATGATTATTAAGAAAGTTGATTTTTTCGATTTTTTCCATTTTCGATTTTTTTTGCTGACGCGTCACGGCCTTAAAATTGACATTAGTTCCTGCGAAGGTACATTTTCCGAAGCGTCTTGAAGCGATCTTTCGAGTGACGTCAAGAAACCCCGGATCCAACCAGTGGTTTCTTCAGGAAATCATTTTTAGTGCAATTTTTGTTAAAAAGTTAGAAGGGGGGACCCTTGGATAAAATTTCGGGTTTTCGTCAAAAATTAAAAATCCCCAATTTTAATCAAATCCGACTAATTGACACACGAGGAACACAGATTTTCAATCCGCGTTCAAATTGGATTCTTCGTTCGGCCGCTACAGCCGTTCAAAAGTTGAAAAAATCGACTTTTTTCAAAAAATCTCATGGTGACTAGCTAACTTTTTTGCAATTTTCTCTGGATGAAATTTTTTAACGGCAATCGTTTTATCTCGTTCTTCTGATGAAAAAACAGGTAAAACACAAGCGTCTACGATGATTATTAAGAAAGTTGATTTTTTCGATTTTTTCTATTTTCGATTTTTTTTGCTGACGTGTCACGGGCTTAAAATTGCCATTTGTTCTTGCGAAAGTACATTTTCCGAAGCGTCTTGAAGCGATCTTTCGAGTGACGTCAAGAAACCCCGGATCCAACCAGTGGTTTCTTCAGGAAATCATTTTTAGTGCAATTTTTGTTAAAAAGTTAGAAGGGGGGACCCTTGGATAAAATTTCGGGTTTTCGTCAAAAATTAAAAATCCCCAATTTTAATCAAATCCGACTAATTGACACACGAGGAACACAGATTTTCAATCCGCGTTCAAATTGGATTCTTCGTTCGGCCGCTACAGCCGTTCAAAAGTTGAAAAAATCGACTTTTTTCAAAAAATCTCATGGTGACTAGCTAACTTTTTTGCAATTTTCTTTGGATGAATTTTTTTAACGGCAATCGTTTTATCTCGTTCTTCTGATGAAAAAACAGGTAAAACACAAGCGTCTACGATGATTATTAAGAAAGTTGATTTTTTCGATTTTTTCCATTTTCTATTTTTTTTGCTGACGCGTCACGGCCTTAAAATTGACATTAGTTCCTGCGAAGGTACATTTTCCGAAGCGTCTTGAAGCGATCTTTCGAGTGACGTCAAGAAACCCCGGATCCAACCAGTGGTTTCTTCAGGAAATCATTTTTAGTGCAATTTTTGTTAAAAAGTTAGAAGGGGGGACCCTTGGATAAAATTTCGGGTTTTCGTCAAAAAATAAAAATCCCCAATTTTAATCAAATCCGACTAATTGACACACGAGGAACACAGATTTTCAATCCGCGTTCAAATTGGATTCTTCGTTCGGCCGCTACAGCCGTTCAAAAGTTGAAAAAATCGACTTTTTTCAAAAAATCTCATGGTGACTAGCTAACTTTTTTGCAATTTTCTCTGGATGAAATTTTTTAACGGCAATCGTTTTATCTCGTTCTTCTGATGAAAAAACAGGTAAAACACAAGCGTCTACGATGATTATTAAGAAAGTTGATTTTTTCGATTTTTTCCATTTTCGATTTTTTTTGCTGACGCGTCACGGCCTTAAAATTGACATTAGTTCCTGCGAAGGTACATTTTCCGAAGCGTCTTGAAGCGATCTTTCGAGTGACGTCAAGAAACCCCGGATCCAACCAGTGGTTTCTTCAGGAAATCATTTTTAGTGCAATTTTTGTTAAAAAGTTAGAAGGGGGGACCCTTGGATAAAATTTCGGGTTTTCGTCAAAAATTAAAAATCCCCAATTTTAATCAAATCCGACTAATTGACACACGAGGAACACAGATTTTCAATCCGCGTTCAAATTGGATTCTTCGTCAGTGGTTTCTTCAGGAAATCATTTTTAGTGCAATTTTTGTTAAAAAGTTAGAAGGGGGGACCCTTGGATAAAATTTCGGGTTTTCGTCAAAAATTAAAAATCCCCAATTTTAATCAAATCCGACTAATTGACACACGAGGAACACAGATTTTCAATCCGCGTTCAAATTGGATTCTTCGTTCGGCCGCTACAGTTGTTCAAAAGTTGAAAAAATCGACTTTTTTCAAAAAATCTCATGGTGACTAGCTAACTTTTTTGCAATTTTCTCTGGATGAAATTTTTTAACGGCAATCGTTTTATCTCGTTCTTCTGATGAAAAAACAGGTAAAACACAAGCGTCTACGATGATTATTAAGAAAGTTGATTTTTTCGATTTTTTCCATTTTCGATTTTTTTTGCTGACGCGTCACGGCCTTAAAATTGACATTAGTTCCTGCGAAGGTACATTTTCCGAAGCGTCTTGAAGCGATCTTTCGAGTGACGTCAAGAAACCCCGGATCCAACCAGTGGTTTCTTCAGGAAATCATTTTTAGTGCAATTTTTGTTAAAAAGTTAGAAGGGGGGACCCTTGGATAAAATTTCGGGTTTTCGTCAAAAATTAAAAATCCCCAATTTTAATCAAATCCGACTAATTGACACACGAGGAACACAGATTTTCAATCCGCGTTCAAATTGGATTCTTCGTTCGGCCGCTACAGCCGTTCAAAAGTTGAAAAAATCGACTTTTTTCAAAAAATCTCATGGTGACTAGCTAACTTTTTTGCAATTTTCTCTGGATGAAATTTTTTAACGGCAATCGTTTTATCTCGTTCTTCTGATGAAAAAACAGGTAAAACACAAGCGTCTACGATGATTATTAAGAAAGTTGATTTTTTCGATTTTTTCCATTTTCGATTTTTTTTGCTGACGTGTCACGGGCTTAAAATTGACATTTGTTCTTGCGAGAGTACATTTTCCGAAGCGTCTTGAAGCGATCTTTCGAGTGACGTCAAGAAACCCCGGATCCAACCAGTGGTTTCTTCAGGAAATCATTTTTAGTGCAATTTTTGTTAAAAAGTTAGAAGGGGGGACCCTTGGATAAAATTTCGGGTTTTCGTCAAAAATTAAAAATCCCCAATTTTAATCAAATCCGACTAATTGACACACGAGGAACACAGATTTTCAATCCGCGTTCAAATTGGATTCTTCGTTCGGCCGCTACAGCCGTTCAAAAGTTGAAAAAATCGACTTTTTTCAAAAAATCTCATGGTGACTAGCTAACTTTTTTGCAATTTTCTTTGGATGAAATTTTTTAACGGCAATCGTTTTATCTCGTTCTTCTGATGAAAAAACAGATAAAACACAAGCGTCTACGATGATTATTAAGAAAGTTGATTTTTTCGATTTTTTCCATTTTCGATTTTTTTTGCTGACGCGTCACGGCCTTAAAATTGACATTAGTTCCTGCGAAGGCACATTTTCCGAAGCGTCTTGAAGCGATCTTTCGAGTGACGTCAAGAAACCCCGGATCCAACCAGTGGTTTCTTCAGGAAATCATTTTTAGTGCAATTTTTGTTAAAAAGTTAGAAGGGGGGACCCTTGGATAAAATTTCGGGTTTTCGTCAAAAATTAAAAATCCCCAATTTTAATCAAATCCGACTAATTGACACACGAGGAACACAGATTTTCAATCCGCGTTCAAATTGGATTCTTCGTTCGGCCGCTACAGCCGTTCAAAAGTTGAAAAAATCGACTTTTTTCAAAAAATCTCATGGTGACTAGCTAACTTTTTTGCAATTTTCTCTGGATGAAATTTTTTAACGGCAATCGTTTTATCTCGTTCTTCTGATGAAAAAACAGGTAAAACACAAGCGTCTACGATGATTATTAAGAAAGTTGATTTTTTCGATTTTTTCCATTTTCGATTTTTTTTGCTGACGTGTCACGGGCTTAAAATTGACATTTGTTCTTGCGAGAGTACATTTTCCGAAGCGTCTTGAAGCGATCTTTCGAGTGACGTCAAGAAACCCCGGATCCAACCAGTGGTTTCTTCAGGAAATCATTTTTAGTGCAATTTTTGTTAAAAAGTTAGAAGGGGGGACCCTTGGATAAAATTTCGGGTTTTCGTCAAAAATTAAAAATCCCCAATTTTAATCAAATCCGACTAATTGACACACGAGGAACACAGATTTTCAATCCGCGTTCAAATTGGATTCTTCGTTCGGCCGCTACAGCCGTTCAAAAGTTGAAAAAATCGACTTTTTTCAAAAAATCTCATGGTGACTAGCTAACTTTTTTGCAATTTTCTTTGGATGAAATTTTTTAACGGCAATCGTTTTATCTCGTTCTTCTGATGAAAAAACAGGTAAAACACAAGCGTCTACGATGATTATTAAGAAAGTTGATTTTTTCGATTTTTTCCATTTTCGATTTTTTTTGCTGACGCGTCACGGCCTTAAAATTGACATTAGTTCCTGCGAAGGCACATTTTCCGAAGCGTCTTGAAGCGATCTTTCGAGTGACGTCAAGAAACCCCGGATCCAACCAGTGGTTTCTTCAGGAAATCATTTTTAGTGCAATTTTTGTTAAAAAGTTAGAAGGGGGGACCCTTGGATAAAATTTCGGGTTTTCGTCAAAAATTAAAAATCCCCAATTTTAATCAAATCCGACTAATTGACACACGAGGAACACAGATTTTCAATCCGCGTTCAAATTGGATTCTTCGTTCGGCCGCTACAGCCGTTCAAAAGTTGAAAAAATCGACTTTTTTCAAAAAATCTCATGGTGACTAGCTAACTTTTTTGCAATTTTCTTTGGATGAAATTTTTTAACGGCAATCGTTTTATCTCGTTCTTCTGATGAAAAAACAGGTAAAACACAAGCGTCTACGATGATTATTAAGAAAGTTGATTTTTTCGATTTTTTCCATTTTCGATTTTTTTTGCTGACGCGTCACGGCCTTAAAATTGACATTAGTTCCTGCGAAGGTACATTTTCCGAAGCGTCTTGAAGCGATCTTTCGAGTGACGTCAAGAAACCCCGGATCCAACCAGTGGTTTCTTCAGGAAATCATTTTTAGTGCAATTTTTGTAAAAAAGTTAGAAGGGGGGACCCTTGGATAAAATTTCGGGTTTTCGTCAAAAATTAAAAATCCCCAATTTTAATCAAATCCGACTAATTGACACACGAGGAACACAGATTTTCAATCCGCGTTCAAATTGGATTCTTCGTTCGGCCGCTACAGCCGTTCAAAAGTTGAAAAAATCGACTTTTTTCAAAAAATCTCATGGTGACTAGCTAACTTTTTTGCAATTTTCTCTGGATGAAATTTTTTAACGGCAATCGTTTTATCTCGTTCTTCTGATGAAAAAACAGGTAAAACACAAGCGTCTACGATGATTATTAAGAAAGTTGATTTTTTCGATTTTTTCCATTTTCGATTTTTTTTGCTGACGTGTCACGGGCTTAAAATTGACATTTGTTCTTGCGAGAGTACATTTTCCGAAGCGTCTTGAAGCGATCTTTCGAGTGACGTCAAGAAACCCCGGATCCAACCAGTGGTTTCTTCAGGAAATCATTTTTAGTGCAATTTTTGTTAAAAAGTTAGAAGGGGGGACCCTTGGATAAAATTTCGGGTTTTCGTCAAAAAATAAAAATCCCCAATTTTAATCAAATCCGACTAATTGACACACGAGGAACACAGATTTTCAATCCGCGTTCAAATTGGATTCTTCGTTCGGCCGCTACAGCCGTTCAAAAGTTGAAAAAATCGACTTTTTTCAAAAAATCTCATGGTGACTAGCTAACTTTTTTGCAATTTTCTCTGGATGAAATTTTTTAACGGCAATCGTTTTATCTCGTTCTTCTGATGAAAAAACAGGTAAAACACAAGCGTCTACGATGATTATTAAGAAAGTTGATTTTTTCGATTTTTTCCATTTTCGATTTTTTTTGCTGACGCGTCACGGCCTTAAAATTGCCATTTGTTCTTGCGAAAGTACATTTTCCGAAGCGTCTTGAAGCGATCTTTCGAGTGACGTCAAGAAACCCCGGATCCAACCAGTGGTTTCTTCAGGAAATCATTTTTAGTGCAATTTTTGTTAAAAAGTTAGAAGGGGGGACCCTTGGATAAAATTTCGGGTTTTCGTCAAAAATTAAAAATCTCCAATTTTAATCAAATCCGACTAATTGACACACGAGGAACACAGATTTTCAATCCGCGTTCAAATTGGATTCTTCGTTCGGCCGCTACAGCCGTTCAAAAGTTGAAAAAATCGACTTTTTTCAAAAAATCTCATGGTGACTAGCTAACTTTTTTGCAATTTTCTTTGGATGAAATTTTTTAACGGCAATCGTTTTATCTCGTTCTTCTGATGAAAAAACAGGTAAAACACGATGATTATTAAGAAAGTTGATTTTTTCGATTTTTTCCATTTTCGATTTTTTTTGCTGACGCGTCACGGCCTTAAAATTGCCATTTGTTCTTGCGAAAGTACATTTTCCGAAGCGTCTTGAAGCGATCTTTCGAGTGACGTCAAGAAACCCCGGATCCAACCAGTGGTTTCTTCAGGAAATCATTTTTAGTGCAATTTTTGTTAAAAAGTTAGAAGGGGGGACCCTTGGATAAAATTTCGGGTTTTCGTCAAAAATTAAAAATCCCCAATTTTAATCAAATCCGACTAATTGACACACGAGGAACACAGATTTTCAATCCGCGTTCAAATTGGATTCTTCGTTCGGCCGCTACAGCCGTTCAAAAGTTGAAAAAATCGACTTTTTTCAAAAAATCTCATGGTGACTAGCTAACTTTTTTGCAATTTTCTCTGGATGAAATTTTTTAACACAAGCGTCTACGATGATTATTAAGAAAGTTGATTTTTTCGATTTTTTCCATTTTCGATTTTTTTTGCTGACGCGTCACGGCCTTAAAATTGACATTAGTTCCTGCGAAGGTACATTTTCCGAAGCGTCTTGAAGCGATCTTTCGAGTGACGTCAAGAAACCCCGGATCCAACCAGTGGTTTCTTCAGGAAATCATTTTTAGTGCAATTTTTGTTAAAAAGTTAGAAGGGGGGACCCTTGGATAAAATTTCGGGTTTTCGTCAAAAAATAAAAATCCCCAATTTTAGTCAAATCCGACTAATTGACACACGAGGAACACAGATTTTCAATCCGCGTTCAAATTGGATTCTTCGTTCGGCCGCTACAGCCGTTCAAAAGTTGAAAAAATCGACTTTTTTCAAAAAATCTCATGGTGACTAGCTAACTTTTTTGCAATTTTCTTTGGATGAAATTTTTTAACGGCAATCGTTTTATCTCGTTCTTCTGATGAAAAAACAGGTAAAACACAAGCGTCTACGATGATTATTAAGAAAGTTGATTTTTTCGATTTTTTCCATTTTCGATTTTTTTTGCTGACGCGTCACGGCCTTAAAATTGACATTAGTTCCTGCGAAGGCACATTTTCCGAAGCGTCTTGAAGCGATCTTTCGAGTGACGTCAAGAAACCCCGGATCCAACCAGTGGTTTCTTCAGGAAATCATTTTTAGTGCAATTTTTGTTAAAAAGTTAGAAGGGGGGACCCTTGGATAAAATTTCGGGTTTTCGTCAAAAATTAAAAATCCCCAATTTTAATCAAATCCGACTAATTGACACACGAGGAACACAGATTTTCAATCCGCGTTCAAATTGGATTCTTCGTTCGGCCGCTACAGCCGTTCAAAAGTTGAAAAAATCGACTTTTTTCAAAAAATCTCATGGTGACTAGCTAACTTTTTTGCAATTTTCTCTGGATGAAATTTTGTAACGGCAATCGTTTTATCTCGTTCTTCTGATGAAAAAACAGGTAAAACACAAGCGTCTACGATGATTATTAAGAAAGTTGATTTTTTCGATTTTTTCCATTTTCGATTTTTTTTGCTGACGCGTCACGGCCTTAAAATTGACATTAGTTCCTGCGAAGGCACATTTTCCGAAGCGTCTTGAAGCGATCTTTCGAGTGACGTCAAGAAACCCCGGATCCAACCAGTGGTTTCTTCAGGAAATCATTTTTAGTGCAATTTTTGTTAAAAAGTTAGAAGGGGGGACCCTTGGATAAAATTTCGGGTTTTCGTCAAAAATTAAAAATCCCCAATTTTAATCAAATCCGACTAATTGACACACGAGGAACACAGATTTTCAATCCGCGTTCAAATTGGATTCTTCGTTCGGCCGCTACAGCCGTTCAAAAGTTGAAAAAATCGACTTTTTTCAAAAAATCTCATGGTGACTAGCTAACTTTTTTGCAATTTTCTTTGGATGAAATTTTTTAACGGCAATCGTTTTATCTCGTTCTTCTGATGAAAAAACAGGTAAAACACAAGCGTCTACGATGATTATTAAGAAAGTTGATTTTTTCGATTTTTTCCATTTTCGATTTTTTTTGCTGACGTGTCACGGGCTTAAAATTGCCATTTGTTCTTGCGAAAGTACATTTTCCGAAGCGTCTTGAAGCGATCTTTCGAGTGACGTCAAGAAACCCCGGATCCAACCAGTGGTTTCTTCAGGAAATCATTTTTAGTGCAATTTTTGTTAAAAAGTTAGAAGGGGGGACCCTTGGATAAAATTTCGGGTTTTCGTCAAAAATTAAAAATCCCCAATTTTAATCAAATCCGACTAATTGACACACGAGGAACACAGATTTTCAATCCGCGTTCAAATTGGATTCTTCGTTCGGCCGCTACAGCCGTTCAAAAGTTGAAAAAATCGACTTTTTTCAAAAAATCTCATGGTGACTAGCTAACTTTTTTGCAATTTTCTCTGGATGAAATTTTTTAACGGCAATCGTTTTATCTCGTTCTTCTGATGAAAAAACAGGTAAAACACAAGCGTCTACGATGATTATTAAGAAAGTTGATTTTTTCGATTTTTTCCATTTTCGATTTTTTTTGCTGACGTGTCACGGGCTTAAAATTGACATTTGTTCTTGCGAGAGTACATTTTCCGAAGCGTCTTGAAGCGATCTTTCGAGTGACGTCAAGAAACCCCGGATCCAACCAGTGGTTTCTTCAGGAAATCATTTTTAGTGCAATTTTTGTTAAAAAGTTAGAAGGGGGGACCCTTGGATAAAATTTCGGGTTTTCGTCAAAAATTAAAAATCCCCAATTTTAATCAAATCCGACTAATTGACACACGAGGAACACAGATTTTCAATCCGCGTTCAAATTGGATTCTTCGTTCGGCCGCTACAGCCGTTCAAAAGTTGAAAAAATCGACTTTTTTCAAAAAATCTCATGGTGACTAGCTAACTTTTTTGCAATTTTCTCTGGATGAAATTTTTTAACGGCAATCGTTTTATCTCGTTCTTCTGATGAAAAAACAGGTAAAACACAAGCGTCTACGATGATTATTAAGAAAGTTGATTTTTTCGATTTTTTCCATTTTCGATTTTTTTTGCTGACGCGTCACGGCCTTAAAATTGACATTAGTTCCTGCGAAGGTACATTTTCTGAAGCGTCTTGAAGCGATCTTTCGAGTGACGTCAAGAAACCCCGGATCCAACCAGTGGTTTCTTCAGGAAATCATTTTTAGTGCAATTTTTGTTAAAAAGTTAGAAGGGGGGACCCTTGGATAAAATTTCGGGTTTTCGTCAAAAATTAAAAATCCCCAATTTTAATCAAATCCGACTAATTGACACACGAGGAACACAGATTTTCAATCCGCGTTCAAATTGGATTCTTCGTTCGGCCGCTACAGCCGTTCAAAAGTTGAAAAAATCGACTTTTTTCAAAAAATCTCATGGTGACTAGCTAACTTTTTTGCAATTTTCTCTGGATGAAATTTTTTAACGGCAATCGTTTTATCTCGTTCTTCTGATGAAAAAACAGGTAAAACACAAGCGTCTACGATGATTATTAAGAAAGTTGATTTTTTCGATTTTCTCCATTTTCGATTTTTTTTGCTGACGTGTCACGGGCTTAAAATTGACATTTGTTCTTGCGAGAGTACATTTTCCGAAGCGTCTTGAAGCGATCTTTCGAGTGACGTCAAGAAACCCCGGATCCAACCAGTGGTTTCTTCAGGAAATCATTTTTAGTGCAATTTTTGTTAAAAAGTTAGAAGGGGGGACCCTGGATAAAATTTCGGGTTTTCGTCAAAAATTAAAAATCCCCAATTTTAATCAAATCCGACTAATTGACACACGAGCAACACAGATTTTCAATCCGCGTTCAAATTGGATTCTTCGTTCGGCCGCTACAGCCGTTCAAAAGTTGAAAAAATCGACTTTTTTCAAAAAATCTCATGGTGACTAGCTAACTTTTTTGCAATTTTCTCTGGATGAAATTTTTTAACGGCAATCGTTTTATCTCGTTCTTCTGATGAAAAAACAGGTAAAACACAAGCGTCTACGATGATTATTAAGAAAGTTGATTTTTTCGATTTTTTCCATTTTCGATTTTTTTTGCTGACGCGTCACGGCCTTAAAATTGACATTAGTTCCTGCGAAGGTACATTTTCCGAAGCGTCTTGAAGCGATCTTTCGAGTGACGTCAAGAAACCCCGGATCCAACCAGTGGTTTCTTCAGGAAATCATTTTTAGTGCAATTTTTGTTAAAAAGTTAGAAGGGGGGACCCTTGGATAAAATTTCGGGTTTTCGTCAAAAATTAAAAATCCCCAATTTTAATCAAATCCGACTAATTGACACACGAGGAACACAGATTTTCAATCCGCGTTCAAATTGGATTCTTCGTTCGGCCGCTACAGCCGTTCAAAAGTTGAAAAAATCGACTTTTTTCAAAAAATCTCATGGTGACTAGCTAACTTTTTTGCAATTTTCTCTGGATGAAATTTTTTAACGGCAATCGTTTTATCTCGTTCTTCTGATGAAAAAACAGGTAAAACACAAGCGTCTACGATGATTATTAAGAAAGTTGATTTTTTCGATTTTTTCCATTTTCGATTTTTTTTGCTGACGTGTCACGGGCTTAAAATTGACATTTGTTCTTGCGAGAGTACATTTTCCGAAGCGTCTTGAAGCGATCTTTCGAGTGACGTCAAGAAACCCCGGATCCAACCAGTGGTTTCTTCAGGAAATCATTTTTAGTGCAATTTTTGTTAAAAAGTTAGAAGGGGGGACCCTTGGATAAAATTTCGGGTTTTCGTCAAAAAATAAAAATCCCCAATTTTAATCAAATCCGACTAATTGACACACGAGGAACACAGATTTTCAATCCGCGTTCAAATTGGATTCTTCGTTCGGCCGCTACAGCCGTTCAAAAGTTGAAAAAATCGACTTTTTTCAAAAAATCTCATGGTGACTAGCTAACTTTTTTGCAATTTTCTCTGGATGAAATTTTTTAACGGCAATCGTTTTATCTCGTTCTTCTGATGAAAAAACAGGTAAAACACAAGCGTCTACGATGATTATTAAGAAAGTTGATTTTTTCAATTTTTTCCATTTTCGATTTTTTTTGCTGACGCGTCACGGCCTTAAAATTGCCATTTGTTCTTGCGAAAGTACATTTTCCGAAGCGTCTTGAAGCGATCTTTCGAGTGACGTCAAGAAACCCCGGATCCAACCAGTGGTTTCTTCAGGAAATCATTTTTAGTGCAATTTTTGTTAAAAAGTTAGAAGGGGGGACCCTTGGATAAAATTTCGGGTTTTCGTCAAAAATTAAAAATCTCCAATTTTAATCAAATCCGACTAATTGACACACGAGGAACACAGATTTTCAATCCGCGTTCAAATTGGATTCTTCGTTCGGCCGCTACAGCCGTTCAAAAGTTGAAAAAATCGACTTTTTTCAAAAAATCTCATGGTGACTAGCTAACTTTTTTGCAATTTTCTTTGGATGAAATTTTTTAACGGCAATCGTTTTATCTCGTTCTTCTGATGAAAAAACAGGTAAAACACGATGATTATTAAGAAAGTTGATTTTTTCGATTTTTTCCATTTTCGATTTTTTTTGCTGACGCGTCACGGCCTTAAAATTGCCATTTGTTCTTGCGAAAGTACATTTTCCGAAGCGTCTTGAAGCGATCTTTCGAGTGACGTCAAGAAACCCCGGATCCAACCAGTGGTTTCTTCAGGAAATCATTTTTAGTGCAATTTTTGTTAAAAAGTTAGAAGGGGGGACCCTTGGATAAAATTTCGGGTTTTCGTCAAAAATTAAAAATCCCCAATTTTAATCAAATCCGACTAATTGACACACGAGGAACACAGATTTTCAATCCGCGTTCAAATTGGATTCTTCGTTCGGCCGCTACAGCCGTTCAAAAGTTGAAAAAATCGACTTTTTTCAAAAAATCTCATGGTGACTAGCTAACTTTTTTGCAATTTTCTTTGGATGAAATTTTTTAACGGCAATCGTTTTATCTCGTTCTTCTGATGAAAAAACAGGTAAAACACAAGCGTCTACGATGATTATTAAGAAAGTTGATTTTTTCGATTTTTTCCATTTTCGATTTTTTTTGCTGACGCGTCACGGCCTTAAAATTGACATTAGTTCCTGCGAAGGTACATTTTCCGAAGCGTCTTGAAGCGATCTTTCGAGTGACGTCAAGAAACCCCGGATCCAACCAGTGGTTTCTTCAGGAAATCATTTTTAGTGCAATTTTTGTTAAAAAGTTAGAAGGGGGGACCCTTGGATAAAATTTCGGGTTTTCGTCAAAAAATAAAAATCCCCAATTTTAGTCAAATCCGACTAATTGACACACGAGGAACACAGATTTTCAATCCGCGTTCAAATTGGATTCTTCGTTCGGCCGCTACAGCCGTTCAAAAGTTGAAAAAATCGACTTTTTTCAAAAAATCTCATGGTGACTAGCTAACTTTTTTGCAATTTTCTTTGGATGAAATTTTTTAACGGCAATCGTTTTATCTCGTTCTTCTGATGAAAAAACAGGTAAAACACAAGCGTCTACGATGATTATTAAGAAAGTTGATTTTTTCGATTTTTTCCATTTTCGATTTTTTTTGCTGACGCGTCACGGCCTTAAAATTGACATTAGTTCCTGCGAAGGCACATTTTCCGAAGCGTCTTGAAGCGATCTTTCGAGTGACGTCAAGAAACCCCGGATCCAACCAGTGGTTTCTTCAGGAAATCATTTTTAGTGCAATTTTTGTTAAAAAGTTAGAAGGGGGGACCCTTGGATAAAATTTCGGGTTTTCGTCAAAAATTAAAAATCCCCAATTTTAATCAAATCCGACTAATTGACACACGAGGAACACAGATTTTCAATCCGCGTTCAAATTGGATTCTTCGTTCGGCCGCTACAGCCGTTCAAAAGTTGAAAAAATCGACTTTTTTCAAAAAATCTCATAGTGACTAGCTAACTTTTTTGCAATTTTCTCTGGATGAAATTTTGTAACGGCAATCGTTTTATCTCGTTCTTCTGATGAAAAAACAGGTAAAACACAAGCGTCTACGATGATTATTAAGAAAGTTGATTTTTTCGATTTTTTCCATTTTCGATTTTTTTTGCTGACGCGTCACGGCCTTAAAATTGACATTAGTTCCTGCGAAGGCACATTTTCCGAAGCGTCTTGAAGCGATCTTTCGAGTGACGTCAAGAAACCCCGGATCCAACCAGTGGTTTCTTCAGGAAATCATTTTTAGTGCAATTTTTGTTAAAAAGTTAGAAGGGGGGACCCTTGGATAAAATTTCGGGTTTTCGTCAAAAATTAAAAATCCCCAATTTTAATCAAATCCGACTAATTGACACACGAGGAACACAGATTTTCAATCCGCGTTCAAATTGGATTCTTCGTTCGGCCGCTACAGCCGTTCAAAAGTTGAAAAAATCGACTTTTTTCAAAAAATCTCATGGTGACTAGCTAACTTTTTTGCAATTTTCTTTGGATGAAATTTTTTAACGGCAATCGTTTTATCTCGTTCTTCTGATGAAAAAACAGGTAAAACACAAGCGTCTACGATGATTATTAAGAAAGTTGATTTTTTCGATTTTTTCCATTTTCGATTTTTTTTGCTGACGTGTCACGGGCTTAAAATTGCCATTTGTTCTTGCGAAAGTACATTTTCCGAAGCGTCTTGAAGCGATCTTTCGAGTGACGTCAAGAAACCCCGGATCCAACCAGTGGTTTGATTGATGATTATTAAGAAAGTTGATTTTTTCGATTTTTTCCATTTTCGATTTTTTTTGCTGACGTGTCACGGGCTTAAAATTGACATTTGTTCTTGCGAGAGTACATTTTCCGAAGCGTCTTGAAGCGATCTTTCGAGTGACGTCAAGAAACCCCGGATCCAACCAGTGGTTTCTTCAGGAAATCATTTTTAGTGCAATTTTTGTTAAAAAGTTAGAAGGGGGGACCCTTGGATAAAATTTCGGGTTTTCGTCAAAAATTAAAAATCCCCAATTTTAATCAAATCCGACTAATTGACACACGAGGAACACAGATTTTCAATCCGCGTTCAAATTGGATTCTTCGTTCGGCCGCTACAGCCGTTCAAAAGTTGAAAAAATCGACTTTTTTCAAAAAATCTCATGGTGACTAGCTAACTTTTTTGCAATTTTCTCTGGATGAAATTTTTTAACGGCAATCGTTTTATCTCGTTCTTCTGATGAAAAAACAGGTAAAACACAAGCGTCTACGATGATTATTAAGAAAGTTGATTTTTTCGATTTTTTCCATTTTCGATTTTTTTTGCTGACGTGTCACGGGCTTAAAATTGACATTTGTTCTTGCGAGAGTACATTTTCCGAAGCGTCTTGAAGCGATCTTTCGAGTGACGTCAAGAAACCCCGGATCCAACCAGTGGTTTCTTCAGGAAATCATTTTTAGTGCAATTTTTGTTAAAAAGTTAGAAGGGGGGACCCTTGGATAAAATTTCGGGTTTTCGTCAAAAATTAAAAATCCCCAATTTTAATCAAATCCGACTAATTGACACACGAGGAACACAGATTTTCAATCCGCGTTCAAATTGGATTCTTCGTTCGGCCGCTACAGCCGTTCAAAAGTTGAAAAAATCGACTTTTTTCAAAAAATCTCATGGTGACTAGCTAACTTTTTTGCAATTTTCTCTGGATGAAATTTTTTAACGGCAATCGTTTTATCTCGTTCTTCTGATGAAAAAACAGGTAAAACACAAGCGTCTACGATGATTATTAAGAAAGTTGATTTTTTCGATTTTTTCCATTTTCGATTTTTTTTGCTGACGTGTCACGGGCTTAAAATTGACATTTGTTCTTGCGAGAGTACATTTTCCGAAGCGTCTTGAAGCGATCTTTCGAGTGACGTCAAGAAACCCCGGATCCAACCAGTGGTTTCTTCAGGAAATCATTTTTAGTGCAATTTTTGTTAAAAAGTTAGAAGGGGGGACCCTTGGATAAAATTTCGGGTTTTCGTCAAAAATTAAAAATCCCCAATTTTAATCAAATCCGACTAATTGACACACGAGGAACACAGATTTTCAATCCGCGTTCAAATTGGATTCTTCGTTCGGCCGCTACAGCCGTTCAAAAGTTGAAAAAATCGACTTTTTTCAAAAAATCTCATGGTGACTAGCTAACTTTTTTGCAATTTTCTCTGGATGAAATTTTTTAACGGCAATCGTTTTATCTCGTTCTTCTGATGAAAAAACAGGTAAAACACAAGCGTCTACGATGATTATTAAGAAAGTTGATTTTTTCGATTTTTTCCATTTTCGATTTTTTTTGCTGACGTGTCACGGGCTTAAAATTGACATTTGTTCTTGCGAGAGTACATTTTCCGAAGCGTCTTGAAGCGATCTTTCGAGTGACGTCAAGAAACCCCGGATCCAACCAGTGGTTTCTTCAGGAAATCATTTTTAGTGCAATTTTTGTTAAAAAGTTAGAAGGGGGGACCCTTGGATAAAATTTCGGGTTTTCGTCAAAAATTAAAAATCCCCAATTTTAATCAAATCCGACTAATTGACACACGAGGAACACAGATTTTCAATCCGCGTTCAAATTGGATTCTTCGTTCGGCCGCTACAGCCGTTCAAAAGTTGAAAAAATCGACTTTTTTCAAAAAATCTCATGGTGACTAGCTAACTTTTTTGCAATTTTCTCTGGATGAAATTTTTTAACGGCAATCGTTTTATCTCGTTCTTCTGATGAAAAAACAGGTAAAACACAAGCGTCTACGATGATTATTAAGAAAGTTGATTTTTTCGATTTTTTCCATTTTCGATTTTTTTTGCTGACGTGTCACGGGCTTAAAATTGACATTTGTTCTTGCGAGAGTACATTTTCCGAAGCGTCTTGAAGCGATCTTTCGAGTGACGTCAAGAAACCCCGGATCCAACCAGTGGTTTCTTCAGGAAATCATTTTTAGTGCAATTTTTGTTAAAAAGTTAGAAGGGGGGACCCTTGGATAAAATTTCGGGTTTTCGTCAAAAATTAAAAATCCCCAATTTTAATCAAATCCGACTAATTGACACACGAGGAACACAGATTTTCAATCCGCGTTCAAATTGGATTCTTCGTTCGGCCGCTACAGCCGTTCAAAAGTTGAAAAAATCGACTTTTTTCAAAAAATCTCATGGTGACTAGCTAACTTTTTTGCAATTTTCTCTGGATGAAATTTTTTAACGGCAATCGTTTTATCTCGTTCTTCTGATGAAAAAACAGGTAAAACACAAGCGTCTACGATGATTATTAAGAAAGTTGATTTTTTCGATTTTTTCCATTTTCGATTTTTTTTGCTGACGTGTCACGGGCTTAAAATTGACATTTGTTCTTGCGAGAGTACATTTTCCGAAGCGTCTTGAAGCGATCTTTCGAGTGACGTCAAGAAACCCCGGATCCAACCAGTGGTTTCTTCAGGAAATCATTTTTAGTGCAATTTTTGTTAAAAAGTTAGAAGGGGGGACCCTTGGATAAAATTTCGGGTTTTCGTCAAAAATTAAAAATCCCCAATTTTAATCAAATCCGACTAATTGACACACGAGGAACACAGATTTTCAATCCGCGTTCAAATTGGATTCTTCGTTCGGCCGCTACAGCCGTTCAAAAGTTGAAAAAATCGACTTTTTTCAAAAAATCTCATGGTGACTAGCTAACTTTTTTGCAATTTTCTTTGGATGAAATTTTTTAACGGCAATCGTTTTATCTCGTTCTTCTGATGAAAAAACAGGTAAAACACAAGCGTCTACGATGATTATTAAGAAAGTTGATTTTTTCGATTTTTTCCATTTTCGATTTTTTTTGCTGACGCGTCACGGCCTTAAAATTGACATTAGTTCCTGCGAAGGTACATTTTCCGAAGCGTCTTGAAGCGATCTTTCGAGTGACGTCAAGAAACCCCGGATCCAACCAGTGGTTTCTTCAGGAAATCATTTTTAGTGCAATTTTTGTTAAAAAGTTAGAAGGGGGGACCCTGGATAAAATTTCGGGTTTTCGTCAAAAATTAAAAATCCCCAATTTTAATCAAATCCGACTAATTGACACACGAGCAACACAGATTTTCAATCCGCGTTCAAATTGGATTCTTCGTTCGGCCGCTACAGCCGTTCAAAAGTTGAAAAAATCGACTTTTTTCAAAAAATCTCATGGTGACTAGCTAACTTTTTTGCAATTTTCTCTGGATGAAATTTTTTAACGGCAATCGTTTTATCTCGTTCTTCTGATGAAAAAACAGGTAAAACACAAGTGTCTACGATGATTATTAAGAAAGTTGATTTTTTCGATTTTTTCCATTTTCGATTTTTTTTGCTGACGCGTCACGGCCTTAAAATTGACATTAGTTCCTGCGAAGGTACATTTTCCGAAGCGTCTTGAAGCGATCTTTCGAGTGACGTCAAGAAACCCCGGATCCAACCAGTGGTTTCTTCAGGAAATCATTTTTAGTGCAATTTTTGTTAAAAAGTTAGAAGGGGGGACCCTTGGATAAAATTTCGGGTTTTCGTCAAAAATTAAAAATCCCCAATTTTAATCAAATCCGACTAATTGACACACGAGGAACACAGATTTTCAATCCGCGTTCAAATTGGGTTCTTCGTTCGGCCGCTACAGCCGTTCAAAAGTTGAAAAAATCGACTTTTTTCAAAAAATCTCATGGTGACTAGCTAACTTTTTTGCAATTTTCTCTGGATGAAATTTTTTAACGGCAATCGTTTTATCTCGTTCTTCTGATGAAAAAACAGGTAAAACACAAGCGTCTGCGATGATTATTAAGAAAGTTGATTTTTTCGATTTTTTCCATTTTCGATTTTTTTTGCTGACGCGTCACGGCCTTAAAATTGACATTAGTTCCTGCGAAGGTACATTTTCCGAAGCGTCTTGAAGCGATCTTTCGAGTGACGTCAAGAAACCCCGGATCCAACCAGTGGTTTCTTCAGGAAATCATTTTTAGTGCAATTTTTGTTAAAAAGTTAGAAGGGGGGACCCTTGGATAAAATTTCGGGTTTTCGTCAAAAATTAAAAATCCCCAATTTTAATCAAATCCGACTAATTGACACACGAAGAACACAGATTTTCAATCCGCGTTCAAATTGGATTCTTCGTTCCGCCGCTACAGCCGTTCAAAAGTTGAAAAAATCGACTTTTTTCAAAAAATCTCATGGTGACTAGCTAACTTTTTTGCAAGTATCTCTGGATGAAATTTTTTAACGGCAATCGTTTTATCTCGTTCTTCTGATGAAAAAACAGGTAAAACACAAGCGTCTACGATGATTATTAAGAAAGTTGATTTTTTCGATTTTTTCTATTTTCGATTTTTTTTGCTGACGTGTCACGGGCTTAAAATTGCCATTTGTTCTTGCGAAAGTACATTTTCCGAAGCGTCTTGAAGCGATCTTTCGAGTGACGTCAAGAAACCCCGGATCCAACCAGTGGTTTCTTCAGGAAATCATTTTTAGTGCAATTTTTGTTAAAAAGTTAGAAGGGGGGACCCTTGGATAAAATTTCGGGTTTTCGTCAAAAATTAAAAATCCCCAATTTTAATCAAATCCGACTAATTGACACACGAGGAACACAGATTTTCAATCCGCGTTCAAATTGGATTCTTCGTTCGGCCGCTACAGCCGTTCAAAAGTTGAAAAAATCGACTTTTTTCAAAAAATCTCATGGTGACTAGCTAACTTTTTTGCAATTTTCTCTGGATGAAATTTTTTAACGGCAATCGTTTTATCTCGTTCTTCTGATGAAAAAACAGGTAAAACACAAGCGTCTACGATGATTATTAAGAAAGTTGATTTTTTCGATTTTTTCCATTTTCGATTTTTTTTGCTGACGCGTCACGGCCTTAAAATTGACATTTGTTCCTGCGAAGGTACATTTTCCGAAGCGTCTTGAAGCGATCTTTCGAGTGACGTCAAGAAACCCCGGATCCAACCAGTGGTTTCTTCAGGAAATCATTTTTAGTGCAATTTTTGTTAAAAAGTTAGAAGGGGGGACCCTTGGATAAAATTTCGGGTTTTCGTCAAAAATTAAAAATCCCCAATTTTAATCAAATCCGACTAATTGACACACGAGGAACACAGATTTTCAATCCGCGTTCAAATTGGATTCTTCGTTCGGCCGCTACAGCCGTTCAAAAGTTGAAAAAATCGACTTTTTTCAAAAAATCTCATGGTGACTAGCTAACTTTTTTGCAATTTTCTCTGGATGAAATTTTTTAACGGCAATCGTTTTATCTCGTTCTTCTGATGAAAAAACAGGTAAAACACAAGCGTCTACGATGATTATTAAGAAAGTTGATTTTTTCGATTTTTTCCATTTTCGATTTTTTTTGCTGACGTGTCACGGGCTTAAAATTGCCATTTGTTCTTGCGAAAGTACATTTTCCGAAGCGTCTTGAAGCGATCTTTCGAGTGACGTCAAGAAACCCCGGATCCAACCAGTGGTTTCTTCAGGAAATCATTTTTAGTGCAATTTTTGTTAAAAAGTTAGAAGGGGGGACCCATGGATAAAATTTCGGGTTTTCGTCAAAAATTAAAAATCCCCAATTTTAATCAAATCCGACTAATTGACACACGAGGAACACAGATTTTCAATCCGCGTTCAAATTGGATTCTTCGTTCGGCCGCTACAGCCGTTCAAAAGTTGAAAAAATCGACTTTTTTCAAAAAATCTCATGGTGACTAGCTAACTTTTTTGCAATTTTCTCTGGATGAAATTTTTTAACGGCAATCGTTTTATCTCGTTCTTCTGATGAAAAAACAGGTAAAACACAAGCGTCTACGATGATTATTAAGAAAGTTGATTTTTTCGATTTTTTCCATTTTCGATTTTTTTTGCTGACGCGTCACGGCCTTAAAATTGACATTAGTTCCTGCGAAGGTACATTTTCCGAAGCGTCTTGAAGCGATCTTTCGAGTGACGTCAAGAAACCCCGGATCCAACCAGTGGTTTCTTCAGGAAATCATTTTTAGTGCAATATTTGTTAAAAAGTTAGAAGGGGGGACCCTTGGATAAAATTTCGGGTTTTCGTCAAAAATTAAAAATCCCCAATTTTAATCAAATCCGACTAATTGACACACGAGGAACACAGATTTTCAATCCGCGTTCAAATTGGATTCTTCGTTCGGCCGCTACAGCCGTTCAAAAGTTGAAAAAATCGACTTTTTTCAAAAAATCTCATGGTGACTAGCTAACTTTTTTGCAATTTTCTTTGGATGAAATTTTTTAACGGCAATCGTTTTATCTCGTTCTTCTGATGAAAAAACAGGTAAAACACAAGCGTCTACGATGATTATTAAGAAAGTTGATTTTTTCGATTTTTTCCATTTTCGATTTTTTTTGCTGACGTGTCACGGGCTTAAAATTGCCATTTGTTCTTGCGAAAGTACATTTTCCGAAGCGTCTTGAAGCGATCTTTCGAGTGACGTCAAGAAACCCCGGATCCAACCAGTGGTTTCTTCAGGAAATCATTTTTAGTGCAATTTTTGTTAAAAAGTTAGAAGGGGGGACCCTTGGATAAAATTTCGGGTTTTCGTCAAAAATTAAAAATCCCCAATTTTAATCAAATCCGACTAATTGACACACGAGGAACACAGATTTTCAATCCGCGTTCAAATTGGATTCTTCGTTCGGCCGCTACAGCCGTTCAAAAGTTGAAAAAATCGACTTTTTTCAAAAAATCTCATGGTGACTAGCTAACTTTTTTGCAATTTTCTTTGGATGAAATTTTTTAACGGCAATCGTTTTATCTCGTTCTTCTGATGAAAAAACAGGTAAAACACAAGCGTCTACGATGATTATTAAGAAAGTTGATTTTTTCGATTTTTTCCATTTTCGATTTTTTTTGCTGACGCGTCACGGCCTTAAAATTGACATTAGTTCCTGCGAAGGTACATTTTCCGAAGCGTCTTGAAGCGATCTTTCGAGTGACGTCAAGAAACCCCGGATCCAACCAGTGGTTTCTTCAGGAAATCATTTTTAGTGCAATTTTTGTTAAAAAGTTAGAAGGGGGGACCCTTGGATAAAATTTCGGGTTTTCGTCAAAAATTAAAAATCCCCAATTTTAATCAAATCCGACTAATTGACACACGAGGAACACAGATTTTCAATCCGCGTTCAAATTGGATTCTTCGTTCGGCCGCTACAGCCGTTCAAAAGTTGAAAAAATCGACTTTTTTCAAAAAATCTCATGGTGACTAGCTAACTTTTTTGCAATTTTCTCTGGATGAAATTTTTTAACGGCAATCGTTTTATCTCGTTCTTCTGATGAAAAAACAGGTAAAACACAAGCGTCTACGATGATTATTAAGAAAGTTGATTTTTTCGATTTTTTCCATTTTCGATTTTTTTTGCTGACGTGTCACGGGCTTAAAATTGCCATTTGTTCTTGCGAAAGTACATTTTCCGAAGCGTCTTGAAGCGATCTTTCGAGTGACGTCAAGAAACCCCGGATCCAACCAGTGGTTTCTTCAGGAAATCATTTTTAGTGCAATTTTTGTTAAAAAGTTAGAAGGGGGGACCCATGGATAAAATTTCGGGTTTTCGTCAAAAATTAAAAATCCCCAATTTTAATCAAATCCGACTAATTGACACACGAGGAACACAGATTTTCAATCCGCGTTCAAATTGGATTCTTCGTTCGGCCGCTACAGCCGTTCAAAAGTTGAAAAAATCGACTTTTTTCAAAAAATCTCATGGTGACTAGCTAACTTTTTTGCAATTTTCTCTGGATGAAATTTTTTAACGGCAATCGTTTTATCTCGTTCTTCTGATGAAAAAACAGGTAAAACACAAGCGTCTACGATGATTATTAAGAAAGTTGATTTTTTCGATTTTTTCCATTTTCGATTTTTTTTGCTGACGCGTCACGGCCTTAAAATTGACATTAGTTCCTGCGAAGGTACATTTTCCGAAGCGTCTTGAAGCGATCTTTCGAGTGACGTCAAGAAACCCCGGATCCAACCAGTGGTTTCTTCAGGAAATCATTTTTAGTGCAATTTTTGTTAAAAAGTTAGAAGGGGGGACCCTTGGATAAAATTTCGGGTTTTCGTCAAAAATTAAAAATCCCCAATTTTAATCAAATCCGACTAATTGACACACGAGGAACACAGATTTTCAATCCGCGTTCAAATTGGATTCTTCGTTCGGCCGCTACAGCCGTTCAAAAGTTGAAAAAATCGACTTTTTTCAAAAAATCTCATGGTGACTAGCTAACTTTTTTGCAATTTTCTCTGGATGAAATTTTTTAACGGCAATCGTTTTATCTCGTTCTTCTGATGAAAAAACAGGTAAAACACAAGCGTCTACGATGATTATTAAGAAAGTTGATTTTTTCGATTTTTTCCATTTTCGATTTTTTTTGCTGACGTGTCACGGGCTTAAAATTGCCATTTGTTCTTGCGAAAGTACATTTTCCGAAGCGTCTTGAAGCGATCTTTCGAGTGACGTCAAGAAACCCCGGATCCAACCAGTGGTTTCTTCAGGAAATCATTTTTAGTGCAATTTTTGTTAAAAAGTTAGAAGGGGGGACCCTTGGATAAAATTTCGGGTTTTCGTCAAAAATTAAAAATCCCCAATTTTAATCAAATCCGACTAATTGACACACGAGGAACACAGATTTTCAATCCGCGTTCAAATTGGATTCTTCGTTCGGCCGCTACAGCCGTTCAAAAGTTGAAAAAATCGACTTTTTTCAAAAAATCTCATGGTGACTAGCTAACTTTTTTGCAATTTTCTTTGGATGAAATTTTTTAACGGCAATCGTTTTATCTCGTTCTTCTGATGAAAAAACAGGTAAAACACAAGCGTCTACGATGATTATTAAGAAAGTTGATTTTTTCGATTTTTTCCATTTTCGATTTTTTTTGCTGACGCGTCACGGCCTTAAAATTGACATTAGTTCCTGCGAAGGTACATTTTCCGAAGCGTCTTGAAGCGATCTTTCGAGTGACGTCAAGAAACCCCGGATCCAACCAGTGGTTTCTTCAGGAAATCATTTTTAGTGCAATTTTTGTTAAAAAGTTAGAAGGGGGGACCCTTGGATAAAATTTCGGGTTTTCGTCAAAAATTAAAAATCCCCAATTTTAATCAAATCCGACTAATTGACACACGAGGAACACAGATTTTCAATCCGCGTTCAAATTGGATTCTTCGTTCGGCCGCTACAGCCGTTCAAAAGTTGAAAAAATCGACTTTTTTCAAAAAATCTCATGGTGACTAGCTAACTTTTTTGCAATTTTCTCTGGATGAAATTTTTTAACGGCAATCGTTTTATCTCGTTCTTCTGATGAAAAAACAGGTAAAACACAAGCGTCTACGATGATTATTAAGAAAGTTGATTTTTTCGATTTTTTCTATTTTCGATTTTTTTTGCTGACGTGTCACGGGCTTAAAATTGCCATTTGTTCTTGCGAAAGTACATTTTCCGAAGCGTCTTGAAGCGATCTTTCGAGTGACGTCAAGAAACCCCGGATCCAACCAGTGGTTTCTTCAGGAAATCATTTTTAGTGCAATTTTTGTTAAAAAGTTAGAAGGGGGGACCCTTGGATAAAATTTCGGGTTTTCGTCAAAAATTAAAAATCCCCAATTTTAATCAAATCCGACTAATTGACACACGAGGAACACAGATTTTCAATCCGCGTTCAAATTGGATTCTTCGTTCGGCCGCTACAGCCGTTCAAAAGTTGAAAAAATCGACTTTTTTCAAAAAATCTCATGGTGACTAGCTAACTTTTTTGCAATTTTCTCTGGATGAAATTTTTTAACGGCAATCGTTTTATCTCGTTCTTCTGATGAAAAAACAGGTAAAACACAAGCGTCTACGATGATTATTAAGAAAGTTGATTTTTTCGATTTTTTCCATTTTCGATTTTTTTTGCTGACGTGTCACGGGCTTAAAATTGCCATTTGTTCTTGCGAAAGTACATTTTCCGAAGCGTCTTGAAGCGATCTTTCGAGTGACGTCAAGAAACCCCGGATCCAACCAGTGGTTTCTTCAGGAAATCATTTTTAGTGCAATTTTTGTTAAAAAGTTAGAAGGGGGGACCCTTGGATAAAATTTCGGGTTTTCGTCAAAAATTAAAAATCCCCAATTTTAATCAAATCCGACTAATTGACACACGAGGAACACAGATTTTCAATCCGCGTTCAAATTGGATTCTTCGTTCGGCCGCTACAGCCGTTCAAAAGTTGAAAAAATCGACTTTTTTCAAAAAATCTCATGGTGACTAGCTAACTTTTTTGCAATTTTCTCTGGATGAAATTTTTTAACGGCAATCGTTTTATCTCGTTCTTCTGATGAAAAAACAGGTAAAACACAAGCGTCTACGATGATTATTAAGAAAGTTGATTTTTTCGATTTTTTCCATTTTCGATTTTTTTTGCTGACGCGTCACGGCCTTAAAATTGACATTAGTTCCTGCGAAGGTACATTTTCTGAAGCGTCTTGAAGCGATCTTTCGAGTGACGTCAAGAAACCCCGGATCCAACCAGTGGTTTCTTCAGGAAATCATTTTTAGTGCAATTTTTGTTAAAAAGTTAGAAGGGGGGACCCTTGGATAAAATTTCGGGTTTTCGTCAAAAATTAAAAATCCCCAATTTTAATCAAATCCGACTAATTGACACACGAGGAACACAGATTTTCAATCCGCGTTCAAATTGGATTCTTCGTTCGGCCGCTACAGCCGTTCAAAAGTTGAAAAAATCGACTTTTTTCAAAAAATCTCATGGTGACTAGCTAACTTTTTTGCAATTTTCTCTGGATGAAATTTTTTAACGGCAATCGTTTTATCTCGTTCTTCTGATGAAAAAACAGGTAAAACACAAGCGTCTACGATGATTATTAAGAAAGTTGATTTTTTCGATTTTTTCCATTTTCGATTTTTTTTGCTGACGTGTCACGGGCTTAAAATTGACATTTGTTCTTGCGAAAGTACATTTTCCGAAGCGTCTTGAAGCGATCTTTCGAGTGACGTCAAGAAACCCCGGATCCAACCAGTGGTTTCTTCAGGAAATCATTTTAGTGCAATTTTTGTTAAAAAGTTAGAAGGGGGGACCCTTGTATAAAATTTCGGGTTTTCGTCAAAAATTAAAAATCCCCAATTTTAATCAAATCCGACTAATTGACACACGAGGAACACAGATTTTCAATCCGCGTTCAAATTGGATTCTTCGTTCGGCCGCTACAGCCGTTCAAAAGTTGAAAAAATCGACTTTTTTCAAAAAATCTCATGGTGACTAGCTAACTTTTTTGCAATTTTCTCTGGATGAAATTTTTTAACGGCAATCGTTTTATCTCGTTCTTCTGATGAAAAAACAGGTAAAACACAAGCGTCTACGATGATTATTAAGAAAGTTGATTTTTTCGATTTTTTCCATTTTCGATTTTTTTTGCTGACGTGTCACGGGCTTAAAATTGCCATTTGTTCTTGCGAAAGTACATTTTCCGAAGCGTCTTGAAGCGATCTTTCGAGTGACGTCAAGAAACCCCGGATCCAACCAGTGGTTTCTTCAGGAAATCATTTTTAGTGCAATTTTTGTTAAAAAGTTAGAAGGGGGGACCCTTGGATAAAATTTCGGGTTTTCGTCAAAAATTAAAAATCCCCAATTTTAATCAAATCCGACTAATTGACACACGAGGAACACAGATTTTCAATCCGCGTTCAAATTGGATTCTTCGTTCGGCCGCTACAGCCGTTCAAAAGTTGAAAAAATCGACTTTTTTCAAAAAATCTCATGGTGACTAGCTAACTTTTTTGCAATTTTCTCTGGATGAAATTTTTTAACGGCAATCGTTTTATCTCGTTCTTCTGATGAAAAAACAGGTAAAACACAAGCGTCTACGATGATTATTAAGAAAGTTGATTTTTTCGATTTTTTCCATTTTCGATTTTTTTTGCTGACGTGTCACGGGCTTAAAATTGACATTTGTTCTTGCGAAAGTACATTTTCCGAAGCGTCTTGAAGCGATCTTTCGAGTGACGTCAAGAAACCCCGGATCCAACCAGTGGTTTCTTCAGGAAATCATTTTAGTGCAATTTTTGTTAAAAAGTTAGAAGGGGGGACCCTTGTATAAAATTTCGGGTTTTCGTCAAAAATTAAAAATCCCCAATTTTAATCAAATCCGACTAATTGACACACGAGGAACACAGATTTTCAATCCGCGTTCAAATTGGATTCTTCGTTCGGCCGCTACAGCCGTTCAAAAGTTGAAAAAATCGACTTTTTTCAAAAAATCTCATGGTGACTAGCTAACTTTTTTGCAATTTTCTCTGGATGAAACTTTTTAACGGCAATCGTTTTATCTCGTTCTTCTGATGAAAAAACAGGTAAAACACAAGCGTCTACGATGATTATTAAGAAAGTTGATTTTTTCGATTTTTTCCATTTTCGATTTTTTTTGCTGACGTGTCACGGGCTTAAAATTGACATTTGTTCTTGCGAAAGTACATTTTCCGAAGCGTCTTGAAGCGATCTTTCGAGTGACGTCAAGAAACCCCGGATCCAACCAGTGGTTTCTTCAGGAAATCATTTTAGTGCAATTTTTGTTAAAAAGTTAGAAGGGGGGACCCTTGTATAAAATTTCGGGTTTTCGTCAAAAATTAAAAATCCCCAATTTTAATCAAATCCGACTAATTGACACACGAGGAACACAGATTTTCAATCCGCGTTCAAATTGGATTCTTCGTTCGGCCGCTACAGCCGTTCAAAAGTTGAAAAAATCGACTTTTTTCAAAAAATCTCATGGTGACTAGCTAACTTTTTTGCAATTTTCTCTGGATGAAATTTTTTAACGGCAATCGTTTTATCTCGTTCTTCTGATGAAAAAACAGGTAAAACACAAGCGTCTACGATGATTATTAAGAAAGTTGATTTTTTCGATTTTTTCCATTTTCGATTTTTTTTGCTGACGTGTCACGGGCTTAAAATTGACATTTGTTCTTGCGAAAGTACATTTTCCGAAGCGTCTTGAAGCGATCTTTCGAGTGACGTCAAGAAACCCCGGATCCAACCAGTGGTTTCTTCAGGAAATCATTTTTAGTGCAATTTTTGTTAAAAAGTTAGAAGGGGGGACCCCTGGATAAAATTTCGGGTTTTCGTCAAAAAATAAAAATCCCCAATTTTAATCAAATCCGACTAATTGACACACGAGGAACACAGATTTTCAATCCGCGTTCAAATTGGATTCTTCGTTCGGCCGCTACAGCCGTTCAAAAGTTGAAAAAATCGACTTTTTTCAAAAAATCTCATGGTGACTAGCTAACTTTTTTGCAATTTTCTCTGGATGAAACTTTTTAACGGCAATCGTTTTATCTCGTTCTTCTGATGAAAAAAAAGGTAAAACACAAGCGTCTACGATGATTATTAAGAAAGTTGATTTTTTCGATTTTTTCCATTTTCGATTTTTTTTGCTGACGTGTCACGGGCTTAAAATTGACATTTGTTCTTGCGAGAGTACATTTTCCGAAGCGTCTTGAAGCGATCTTTCGAGTGACGTCAAGAAACCCCGGATCCAACCAGTGGTTTCTTCAGGAAATCATTTTTAGTGCAATTTTTGTTAAAAAGTTAGAAGGGGGGACCCCTGGATAAAATTTCGGGTTTTCGTCAAAAAATAAAAATCCCCAATTTTAATCAAATCCGACTAATTGACACACGAGGAACACAGATTTTCAATCCGCGTTCAAATTGGATTCTTCGTTCGGCCGCTACAGCCGTTCAAAAGTTGAAAAAATCGACTTTTTTCAAAAAAATCTCATGGTGACTAGCTAACTTTTTTGCAATTTTCTCTGGATGAAACTTTTTAACGGCAATCGTTTTATCTCGTTCTTCTGATGAAAAAACAGGTAAAACACAAGCGTCTACGATGATTATTAAGAAAGTTGATTTTTTCGATTTTTTCTATTTTCGATTTTTTTTGCTGACGTGTCACGGGCTTAAAATTGCCATTTGTTCTTGCGAAAGTACATTTTCCGAAGCGTCTTGAAGCGATCTTTCGAGTGACGTCAAGAAACCCCGGATCCAACCAGTGGTTTCTTCAGGAAATCATTTTTAGTGCAATTTTTGTTAAAAAGTTAGAAGGGGGGACCCTTGGATAAAATTTCGGGTTTTCGTCAAAAATTAAAAATCCCCAATTTTAATCAAATCCGACTAATTGACACACGAGGAACACAGATTTTCAATCCGCGTTCAAATTGGATTCTTCGTTCGGCCGCTACAGCCGTTCAAAAGTTGAAAAAATCGACTTTTTTCAAAAAATCTCATGGTGACTAGCTAACTTTTTTGCAATTTTCTCTGGATGAAATTTTTTAACGGCAATCGTTTTATCTCGTTCTTCTGATGAAAAAACAGGTAAAACACAAGCGTCTACGATGATTATTAAGAAAGTTGATTTTTTCGATTTTTTCCATTTTCGATTTTTTTTGCTGACGTGTCACGGGCTTAAAATTGCCATTTGTTCTTGCGAAAGTACATTTTCCGAAGCGTCTTGAAGCGATCTTTCGAGTGACGTCAAGAAACCCCGGATCCAACCAGTGGTTTCTTCAGGAAATCATTTTTAGTGCAATTTTTGTTAAAAAGTTAGAAGGGGGGACCCTTGGATAAAATTTCGGGTTTTCGTCAAAAATTAAAAATCCCCAATTTTAATCAAATCCGACTAATTGACACACGAGGAACACAGATTTTCAATCCGCGTTCAAATTGGATTCTTCGTTCGGCCGCTACAGCCGTTCAAAAGTTGAAAAAATCGACTTTTTTCAAAAAATCTCATGGTGACTAGCTAACTTTTTTGCAATTTTCTCTGGATGAAATTTTTTAACGGCAATCGTTTTATCTCGTTCTTCTGATGAAAAAACAGGTAAAACACAAGCGTCTACGATGATTATTAAGAAAGTTGATTTTTTCGATTTTTTCCATTTTCGATTTTTTTTGCTGACGTGTCACGGGCTTAAAATTGCCATTTGTTCTTGCGAAAGTACATTTTCCGAAGCGTCTTGAAGCGATCTTTCGAGTGACGTCAAGAAACCCCGGATCCAACCAGTGGTTTCTTCAGGAAATCATTTTTAGTGCAATTTTTGTTAAAAAGTTAGAAGGGGGGACCCTTGGATAAACTTTCGGGTTTTCGTCAAAAATTAAAAATCCCCAATTTTAATCAAATCCGACTAATTGACACACGAGGAACACAGATTTTCAATCCGCGTTCAAATTGGATTCTTCGTTCGGCCGCTACAGCCGTTCAAAAGTTGAAAAAATCGACTTTTTTCAAAAAATCTCATGGTGACTAGCTAACTTTTTTGCAATTTTCTCTGGATGAAATTTTTTAACGGCAATCGTTTTATCTCGTTCTTCTGATGAAAAAACAGGTAAAACACAAGCGTCTACGATGATTATTAAGAAAGTTGATTTTTTCGATTTTTTCCATTTTCGATTTTTTTTGCTGACGTGTCACGGGCTTAAAATTGCCATTTGTTCTTGCGAAAGCACATTTTCCGAAGCGTCTTGAAGCGATCTTTCGAGTGACGTCAAGAAACCCCGGATCCAACCAGTGGTTTCTTCAGGAAATCATTTTTAGTGCAATTTTTGTTAAAAAGTTAGAAGGGGGGACCCTTGGATAAAATTTCGGGTTTTCGTCAAAAATTAAAAATCCCCAATTTTAATCAAATCCGACTAATTGACACACGAGGAACACAGATTTTCAATCCGCGTTCAAATTGGATTCTTCGTTCGGCCGCTACAGCCGTTCAAAAGTTGAAAAAATCGACTTTTTTCAAAAAATCTCATGGTGACTAGCTAACTTTTTTGCAATTTTCTCTGGATGAAATTTTTTAACGGCAATCGTTTTATCTCGTTCTTCTGATGAAAAAACAGGTAAAACACAAGCGTCTACGATGATTATTAAGAAAGTTGATTTTTTCGATTTTTTCCATTTTCGATTTTTTTTGCTGACGTGTCACTGGCTTAAAATTGACATTTGTTCTTGCGAAAGTACATTTTCCGAAGCGTCTTGAAGCGATCTTTCGAGTGACGTCAAGAAACCCCGGATCCAACCAGTGGTTTCTTCAGGAAATCATTTTAGTGCAATTTTTGTTAAAAAGTTAGAAGGGGGGACCCTTGTATAAAATTTCGGGTTTTCGTCAAAAATTAAAAATCCCCAATTTTAATCAAATCCGACTAATTGACACACGAGGAACACAGATTTTCAATCCGCGTTCAAATTGGATTCTTCGTTCGGCCGCTACAGCCGTTCAAAAGTTGAAAAAATCGACTTTTTTCAAAAAATCTCATGGTGACTAGCTAACTTTTTTGCAATTTTCTCTGGATGAAACTTTTTAACGGCAATCGTTTTATCTCGTTCTTCTGATGAAAAAACAGGTAAAACACAAGCGTCTACGATGATTATTAAGAAAGTTGATTTTTTCGATTTTTTCCATTTTCGATTTTTTTTGCTGACGTGTCACGGGCTTAAAATTGACATTTGTTCTTGCGAAAGTACATTTTCCGAAGCGTCTTGAAGCGATCTTTCGAGTGACGTCAAGAAACCCCGGATCCAACCAGTGGTTTCTTCAGGAAATCATTTTTAGTGCAATTTTTGTTAAAAAGTTAGAAGGGGGGACCCCTGGA
Organism: Ocypus olens; assembly: GCA_910593695.2. Lineage (NCBI taxonomy): Eukaryota > Metazoa > Arthropoda > Insecta > Coleoptera > Staphylinidae > Ocypus > Ocypus olens. Next base: position 184,708 of record OU343048.1, read on the forward strand.
TAAAATTTCGGGTTTTCGTCAAAAAATAAAAATCCCCAATTTTAATCAAATCCGACTAATTGACACACGAGGAACACAGATTTTCAATCCGCGTTCAAATTGGATTCTTCGTTCGGCCGCTACAGCCGTTCAAAAGTTGAAAAAATCGACTTTTTTCAAAAAATCTCATGGTGACTAGCTAACTTTTTTGCAATTTTCTCTGGATGAAACTTTTTAACGGCAATCGTTTTATCTCGTTCTTCTGATGAAAAAACAGGTAAAACACAAGCGTCTACGATGATTATTAAGAAAGTTGATTTTTTCGATTTTTTCCATTTTCGATTTTTTTTGCTGACGTGTCACGGGCTTAAAATTGACATTTGTTCTTGCGAGAGTACATTTTCCGAAGCGTCTTGAAGCGATCTTTCGAGTGACGTCAAGAAACCCCGGATCCAACCAGTGGTTTCTTCAGGAAATCATTTTTAGTGCAATTTTTGTTAAAAAGTTAGAAGGGGGGACCCTTGGATAAAATTTCGGGTTTTCGTCAAAAAATAAAAATCCCCAATTTTAATCAAATCCGACTAATTGACACACGAGGAACACAGATTTTCAATCCGCGTTCAAATTGGATTCTTCGTTCGGCCGCTACAGCCGTTCAAAAGTTGAAAAAATCGACTTTTTTCAAAAAATCTCATGGTGACTAGCTAACTTTTTTGCAATTTTCTTTGGATGAAATTTTTTAACGGCAATCGTTTTATCTCGTTGTTCTGATGAAAAAACAGGTAAAACACAAGCGTCTACGATGATTATTAAGAAAGTTGATTTTTTCGATTTTTTCCATTTTCGATTTTTTTTGCTGACGCGTCACGGCCTTAAAATTGACATTAGTTCCTGCGAAGGCACATTTTCCGAAGCGTCTTGAAGCGATCTTTCGAGTGACGTCAAGAAACCCCGGATCCAACCAGTGGTTTCTTCAGGAAATCATTTTTAGTGCAATTTTTGTTAAAAAGTTAGAAGGGGGGACCCTTGGATAAAATTTCGGGTTTTCGTCAAAAATTAAAAATCCCCAATTTTAATCAAATCCGACTAATTGACACACGAGGAACACAGATTTTCAATCCGCGTTCAAATTGGATTCTTCGTTCGGCCGCTACAGCCGTTCAAAAGTTGAAAAAATCGACTTTTTTCAAAAAATCTCATGGTGACTAGCTAACTTTTTTGCAATTTTCTCTGGATGAAATTTTTTAACGGCAATCGTTTTATCTCGTTCTTCTGATGAAAAAACAGGTAAAACACAAGCGTCTACGATGATTATTAAGAAAGTTGATTTTTTCGATTTTTTCCATTTTCGATTTTTTTTGCTGACGTGTCACGGGCTTAAAATTGACATTTGTTCTTGCGAGAGTACATTTTCCGAAGCGTCTTTAAGCGATCTTTCGAGTGACGTCAAGAAACCCCGGATCCAACCAGTGGTTTCTTCAGGAAATCATTTTTAGTGCAATTTTTGTTAAAAAGTTAGAAGGGGGGACCCTTGGATAAAATTTCGGGTTTTCGTCAAAAATTAAAAATCCCCAATTTTAATCAAATCCGACTAATTGACACACGAGGAACACAGATTTTCAATCCGCGTTCAAATTGGATTCTTCGTTCGGCCGCTACAGCCGTTCAAAAGTTGAAAAAATCGACTTTTTTCAAAAAATCTCATGGTGACTAGCTAACTTTTTTGCAATTTTCTCTGGATGAAATTTTTTAACGGCAATCGTTTTATCTCGTTCTTCTGATGAAAAAACAGGTAAAACACAAGCGTCTACGATGATTATTAAGAAAGTTGATTTTTTCGATTTTTTCCATTTTCGATTTTTTTTGCTGACGTGTCACGGGCTTAAAATTGACATTTGTTCTTGCGAGAGTACATTTTCCGAAGCGTCTTTAAGCGATCTTTCGAGTGACGTCAAGAAACCCCGGATCCAACCAGTGGTTTCTTCAGGAAATCATTTTTAGTGCAATTTTTGTTAAAAAGTTAGAAGGGGGGACCCTTGGATAAAATTTCGGGTTTTCGTCAAAAATTAAAAATCCCCAATTTTAATCAAATCCGACTAATTGACACACGAGGAACACAGATTTTCAATCCGCGTTCAAATTGGATTCTTCGTTCGGCCGCTACAGCCGTTCAAAAGTTGAAAAAATCGACTTTTTTCAAAAAATCTCATGGTGACTAGCTAACTTTTTTGCAATTTTCTCTGGATGAAATTTTTTAACGGCAATCGTTTTATCTCGTTCTTCTGATGAAAAAACAGGTAAAACACAAGCGTCTACGATGATTATTAAGAAAGTTGATTTTTTCGATTTTTTCCATTTTCGATTTTTTTTGCTGACGCGTCACGGCCTTAAAATTGACATTTGTTCCTGCGAAGGTACATTTTCCGAAGCGTCTTGAAGCGATCTTTCGAGTGACGTCAAGAAACCCCGGATCCAACCAGTGGTTTCTTCAGGAAATCATTTTTAGTGCAATTTTTGTTAAAAAGTTAGAAGGGGGGACCCTTGGATAAAATTTCGGGTTTTCGTCAAAAATTAAAAATCCCCAATTTTAATCAAATCCGACTAATTGACACACGAGGAACACAGATTTTCAATCCGCGTTCAAATTGGATTCTTCGTTCGGCCGCTACAGCCGTTCAAAAGTTGAAAAAATCGACTTTTTTCAAAAAATCTCATGGTGACTAGCTAACTTTTTTGCAATTTTCTCTGGATGAAATTTTTTAACGGCAATCGTTTTATCTCGTTCTTCTGATGAAAAAACAGGTAAAACACAAGCGTCTACGATGATTATTAAGAAAGTTGATTTTTTCGATTTTTTCCATTTTCGATTTTTTTTGCTGACGCGTCACGGCCTTAAAATTGACATTAGTTCCTGCGAAAGTACATTTTCCGAAGCGTCTTGAAGCGATCTTTCGAGTGACGTCAAGAAACCCCGGATCCAACCAGTGGTTTCTTCAGGAAATCATTTTTAGTGCAATTTTTGTTAAAAAGTTAGAAGGGGGGACCCTTGGATAAAATTTCGGGTTTTCGTCAAAAAATAAAAATCCCCAATTTTAATCAAATCCGACTAATTGACACACGAGGAACACAGATTTTCAATCCGCGTTCAAATTGGATTCTTCGTTCGGCCGCTACAGCCGTTCAAAAGTTGAAAAAATCGACTTTTTTCAAAAAATCTCATGGTGACTAGCTAACTTTTTTGCAATTTTCTCTGGATGAAATTTTTTAACGGCAATCGTTTTATCTCGTTCTTCTGATGAAAAAACAGGTAAAACACAAGCGTCTACGATGATTATTAAGAAAGTTGTTTTTTTCGATTTTTTCCATTTTCGATTTTTTTTGCTGACGCGTCACGGCCTTAAAATTGACATTTGTTCCTGCGAAGGTACATTTTCCGAAGCGTCTTGAAGCGATCTTTCGAGTGACGTCAAGAAACCCCGGATCCAACCAGTGGTTTCTTCAGGAAATCATTTTTAGTGCAATTTTTGTTAAAAAGTTAGAAGGGGGGACCCTTGGATAAAATTTCGGGTTTTCGTCAAAAATTAAAAATCCCCAATTTTAATCAAATCCGACTAATTGACACACGAGGAACACAGATTTTCAATCCGCGTTCAAATTGGATTCTTCGTTCGGCCGCTACAGCCGTTCAAAAGTTGAAAAAATCGACTTTTTTCAAAAAATCTCATGGTGACTAGCTAACTTTTTTGCAATTTTCTCTGGATGAAATTTTTTAACGGCAATCGTTTTATCTCGTTCTTCTGATGAAAAAACAGGTAAAACACAAGCGTCTACGATGATTATTAAGAAAGTTGATTTTTTCGATTTTTTCCATTTTCGATTTTTTTTGCTGACGCGTCACGGCCTTAAAATTGACATTTGTTCCTGCGAAGGTACATTTTCCGAAGCGTCTTGAAGCGATCTTTCGAGTGACGTCAAGAAACCCCGGATCCAACCAGTGGTTTCTTCAGGAAATCATTTTTAGTGCAATTTTTGTTAAAAAGTTAGAAGGGGGGACCCTTGGATAAAATTTCGGGTTTTCGTCAAAAATTAAAAATCCCCAATTTTAATCAAATCCGACTAATTGACACACGAGGAACACAGATTTTCAATCCGCGTTCAAATTGGATTCTTCGTTCGGCCGCTACAGCCGTTCAAAAGTTGAAAAAATCGACTTTTTTCAAAAAATCTCATGGTGACTAGCTAACTTTTTTGCAATTTTCTCTGGATGAAATTTTTTAACGGCAATCGTTTTATCTCGTTCTTCTGATGAAAAAACAGGTAAAACACAAGCGTCTACGATGATTATTAAGAAAGTTGATTTTTTCGATTTTTTCCATTTTCGATTTTTTTTGCTGACGCGTCACGGCCTTAAAATTGACATTAGTTCCTGCGAAGGTACATTTTCCGAAGCGTCTTGAAGCGATCTTTCGAGTGACGTCAAGAAACCCCGGATCCAACCTGTGGTTTCTTCAGGAAATCATTTTTAGTGCAATTTTTGTTAAAAAGTTAGAAGGGGGGACCCTTGGATAAAATTTCGGGTTTTCGTCAAAAAATAAAAATCCCCAATTTTAATCAAATTCGACTAATTGACACACGAGGAACACAGATTTTCAATCCGCGTTCAAATTGGATTCTTCGTTCGGCCGCTACAGCCGTTCAAAAGTTGAAAAAATCGACTTTTTTCAAAAAATCTCATGGTGACTAGCTAACTTTTTTGCAATTTTCTCTGGATGAAATTTTTTAACGGCAATCGTTTTATCTCGTTCTTCTGATGAAAAAACAGGTAAAACACAAGCGTCTACGATGATTATTAAGAAAGTTGATTTTTTCGATTTTTTCCATTTTCGATTTTTTTTGCTGACGCGTCACGGCCTTAAAATTGACATTTGTTCCTGCGAAGGTACATTTTCCGAAGCGTCTTGAAGCGATCTTTCGAGTGACGTCAAGAAACCCCGGATCCAACCAGTGGTTTCTTCAGGAAATCATTTTTAGTGCAATTTTTGTTAAAAAGTTAGAAGGGGGGACCCTTGGATAAAATTTCGGGTTTTCGTCAAAAATTAAAAATCCCCAATTTTAATCAAATCCGACTAATTGACACACGAGGAACACAGATTTTCAATCCGCGTTCAAATTGGATTCTTCGTTCGGCCGCTACAGCCGTTCAAAAGTTGAAAAAATCGACTTTTTTCAAAAAATCTCATGGTGACTAGCTAACTTTTTTGCAATTTTCTCTGGATGAAATTTTTTAACGGCAATCGTTTTATCTCGTTCTTCTGATGAAAAAACAGGTAAAACACAAGCGTCTACGATGATTATTAAGAAAGTTGATTTTTTCGATTTTTTCCATTTTCGATTTTTTTTGCTGACGCGTCACGGCCTTAAAATTGACATTAGTTCCTGCGAAGGTACATTTTCCGAAGCGTCTTGAAGCGATCTTTCGAGTGACGTCAAGAAACCCCGGATCCAACCAGTGGTTTCTTCAGGAAATCATTTTTAGTGCAATTTTTGTTAAAAAGTTAGAAGGGGGGACCCTTGGATAAAATTTCGGGTTTTCGTCAAAAATTAAAAATCCCCAATTTTAATCAAATCCGACTAATTGACACACGAGGAACACAGATTTTCAATCCGCGTTCAAATTGGATTCTTCGTTCGGCCGCTACAGCCGTTCAAAAGTTGAAAAAATCGACTTTTTTCAAAAAATCTCATGGTGACTAGCTAACTTTTTTGCAATTTTCTCTGGATGAAATTTTTTAACGGCAATCGTTTTATCTCGTTCTTCTGATGAAAAAACAGGTAAAACACAAGCGTCTACGATGATTATTAAGAAAGTTGATTTTTTCGATTTTTTCCATTTTCGATTTTTTTTGCTGACGCGTCACGGCCTTAAAATTGACATTTGTTCCTGCGAAGGTACATTTTCCGAAGCGTCTTGAAGCGATCTTTCGAGTGACGTCAAGAAACCCCGGATCCAACCAGTGGTTTCTTCAGGAAATCATTTTTAGTGCAATTTTTGTTAAAAAGTTAGAAGGGGGGACCCTTGGATAAAATTTCGGGTTTTCGTCAAAAATTAAAAATCCCCAATTTTAATCAAATCCGACTAATTGACACACGAGGAACACAGATTTTCAATCCGCGTTCAAATTGGGTTCTTCGTTCGGCCGCTACAGCCGTTCAAAAGTTGAAAAAATCGACTTTTTTCAAAAAATCTCATGGTGACTAGCTAACTTTTTTGCAATTTTCTCTGGATGAAATTTTTTAACGGCAATCGTTTTATCTCGTTCTTCTGATGAAAAAACAGGTAAAACACAAGCGTCTACGATGATTATTAAGAAAGTTGATTTTTTCGATTTTTTCCATTTTCGATTTTTTTTGCTGACGCGTCACGGCCTTAAAATTGACATTAGTTCCTGCGAAGGTACATTTTCCGAAGCGTCTTGAAGCGATCTTTCGAGTGACGTCAAGAAACCCCGGATCCAACCAGTGGTTTCTTCAGGAAATCATTTTTAGTGCAATTTTTGTTAAAAAGTTAGAAGGGGGGACCCTTGGATAAAATTTCGGGTTTTCGTCAAAAATTAAAAATCCCCAATTTTAATCAAATCCGACTAATTGACACACGAGGAACACAGATTTTCAATCCGCGTTCAAATTGGATTCTTCGTTCGGCCGCTACAGCCGTTCAAAAGTTGAAAAAATCGACTTTTTTCAAAAAATCTCATGGTGACTAGCTAACTTTTTTGCAATTTTCTCTGGATGAAATTTTTTAACGGCAATCGTTTTATCTCGTTCTTCTGATGAAAAAACAGGTAAAACACAAGCGTCTACGATGATTATTAAGAAAGTTGATTTTTTCGATTTTTTCCATTTTCGATTTTTTTTGCTGACGCGTCACGGCCTTAAAATTGACATTTGTTCCTGCGAAGGTACATTTTCCGAAGCGTCTTGAAGCGATCTTTCGAGTGACGTCAAGAAACCCCGGATCCAACCAGTGGTTTCTTCAGGAAATCATTTTTAGTGCAATTTTTGTTAAAAAGTTAGAAGGGGGGACCCTTGGATAAAATTTCGGGTTTTCGTCAAAAATTAAAAATCCCCAATTTTAATCAAATCCGACTAATTGACACACGAGGAACACAGATTTTCAATCCGCGTTCAAATTGGATTCTTCGTTCGGCCGCTACAGCCGTTCAAAAGTTGAAAAAATCGACTTTTTTCAAAAAATCTCATGGTGACTAGCTAACTTTTTTGCAATTTTCTCTGGATGAAATTTTTTAACGGCAATCGTTTTATCTCGTTCTTCTGATGAAAAAACAGGTAAAACACAAGCGTCTACGATGATTATTAAGAAAGTTGATTTTTTCGATTTTTTCCATTTTCGATTTTTTTTGCTGACGCGTCACGGCCTTAAAATTGACATTTGTTCCTGCGAAGGTACATTTTCCGAAGCGTCTTGAAGCGATCTTTCGAGTGACGTCAAGAAACCCCGGATCCAACCAGTGGTTTCTTCAGGAAATCATTTTTAGTGCAATTTTTGTTAAAAAGTTAGAAGGGGGGACCCTTGGATAAAATTTCGGGTTTTCGTCAAAAATTAAAAATCCCCAATTTTAATCAAATCCGACTAATTGACACACGAGGAACACAGATTTTCAATCCGCGTTCAAATTGGATTCTTCGTTCGGCCGCTACAGCCGTTCAAAAGTTGAAAAAATCGACTTTTTTCAAAAAATCTCATGGTGACTAGCTAACTTTTTTGCAATTTTCTCTGGATGAAATTTTTTAACGGCAATCGTTTTATCTCGTTCTTCTGATGAAAAAACAGGTAAAACACAAGCGTCTACGATGATTATTAAGAAAGTTGATTTTTTCGATTTTTTCCATTTTCGATTTTTTTTGCTGACGCGTCACGGCCTTAAAATTGACATTTGTTCCTGCGAAGGTACATTTTCCGAAGCGTCTTGAAGCGATCTTTCGAGTGACGTCAAGAAACCCCGGATCCAACCAGTGGTTTCTTCAGGAAATCATTTTTAGTGCAATTTTTGTTAAAAAGTTAGAAGGGGGGACCCTTGGATAAAATTTCGGGTTTTCGTCAAAAATTAAAAATCCCCAATTTTAATCAAATCCGACTAATTGACACACGAGGAACACAGATTTTCAATCCGCGTTCAAATTGGATTCTTCGTTCGGCCGCTACAGCCGTTCAAAAGTTGAAAAAATCGACTTTTTTCAAAAAATCTCATGGTGACTAGCTAACTTTTTTGCAATTTTCTCTGGATGAAATTTTTTAACGGCAATCGTTTTATCTCGTTCTTCTGATGAAAAAACAGGTAAAACACAAGCGTCTACGATGATTATTAAGAAAGTTGATTTTTTCGATTTTTTCCATTTTCGATTTTTTTTGCTGACGCGTCACGGCCTTAAAATTGACATTAGTTCCTGCGAAGGTACATTTTCCGAAGCGTCTTGAAGCGATCTTTCGAGTGACGTCAAGAAACCCCGGATCCAACCTGTGGTTTCTTCAGGAAATCATTTTTAGTGCAATTTTTGTTAAAAAGTTAGAAGGGGGGGACCCTTGGATAAAATTTCGGGTTTTCGTCAAAAAATAAAAATCCCCAATTTTAATCAAATTCGACTAATTGACACACGAGGAACACAGATTTTCAATCCGCGTTCAAATTGGATTCTTCGTTCGGCCGCTACAGCCGTTCAAAAGTTGAAAAAATCGACTTTTTTCAAAAAATCTCATGGTGACTAGCTAACTTTTTTGCAATTTTCTCTGGATGAAATTTTTTAACGGCAATCGTTTTATCTCGTTCTTCTGATGAAAAAACAGGTAAAACACAAGCGTCTACGATGATTATTAAGAAAGTTGATTTTTTCGATTTTTTCCATTTTCGATTTTTTTTGCTGACGCGTCACGGCCTTAAAATTGACATTCGTTCCTGCGAAGGTACATTTTCCGAAGCGTCTTGAAGCGATCTTTCGAGTGACGTCAAGAAACCCCGGATCCAACCAGTGGTTTCTTCAGGAAATCATTTTTAGTGCAATTTTTGTTAAAAAGTTAGAAGGGGGGACCCTTGGATAAAATTTCGGGTTTTCGTCAAAAATTAAAAATCCCCAATTTTAATCAAATCCGACTAATTGACACACGAGGAACACAGATTTTCAATCCGCGTTCAAATTGGATTCTTCGTTCGGCCGCTACAGCCGTTCAAAAGTTGAAAAAATCGACTTTTTTCAAAAAATCTCATGGTGACTAGCTAACTTTTTTGCAATTTTCTCTGGATGAAATTTTTTAACGGCAATCGTTTTATCTCGTTCTTCTGATGAAAAAACAGGTAAAACACAAGCGTCTACGATGATTATTAAGAAAGTTGATTTTTTCGATTTTTTCCATTTTCGATTTTTTTTGCTGACGCGTCACGGCCTTAAAATTGACATTTGTTCCTGCGAAGGTACATTTTCCGAAGCGTCTTGAAGCGATCTTTCGAGTGACGTCAAGAAACCCCGGATCCAACCAGTGGTTTCTTCAGGAAATCATTTTTAGTGCAATTTTTGTTAAAAAGTTAGAAGGGGGGACCCTTGGATAAAATTTCGGGTTTTCGTCAAAAATTAAAAATCCCCAATTTTAATCAAATCCGACTAATTGACACACGAGGAACACAGATTTTCAATCCGCGTTCAAATTGGGTTCTTCGTTCGGCCGCTACAGCCGTTCAAAAGTTGAAAAAATCGACTTTTTTCAAAAAATCTCATGGTGACTAGCTAACTTTTTTGCAATTTTCTCTGGATGAAATTTTTTAACGGCAATCGTTTTATCTCGTTCTTCTGATGAAAAAACAGGTAAAACACAAGCGTCTACGATGATTATTAAGAAAGTTGATTTTTTCGATTTTTTCCATTTTCGATTTTTTTTGCTGACGCGTCACGGCCTTAAAATTGACATTAGTTCCTGCGAAGGTACATTTTCCGAAGCGTCTTGAAGCGATCTTTCGAGTGACGTCAAGAAACCCCGGATCCAACCAGTGGTTTCTTCAGGAAATCATTTTTAGTGCAATTTTTGTTAAAAAGTTAGAAGGGGGGACCCTTGGATAAAATTTCGGGTTTTCGTCAAAAATTAAAAATCCCCAATTTTAATCAAATCCGACTAATTGACACACGAGGAACACAGATTTTCAATCCGCGTTCAAATTGGATTCTTCGTTCGGCCGCTACAGCCGTTCAAAAGTTGAAAAAATCGACTTTTTTCAAAAAATCTCATGGTGACTAGCTAACTTTTTTGCAATTTTCTCTGGATGAAATTTTTTAACGGCAATCGTTTTATCTCGTTCTTCTGATGAAAAAACAGGTAAAACACAAGCGTCTACGATGATTATTAAGAAAGTTGATTTTTTCGATTTTTTCCATTTTCGATTTTTTTTGCTGACGCGTCACGGCCTTAAAATTGACATTTGTTCCTGCGAAGGTACATTTTCCGAAGCGTCTTGAAGCGATCTTTCGAGTGACGTCAAGAAACCCCGGATCCAACCAGTGGTTTCTTCAGGAAATCATTTTTAGTGCAATTTTTGTTAAAAAGTTAGAAGGGGGGACCCTTGGATAAAATTTCGGGTTTTCGTCAAAAATTAAAAATCCCCAATTTTAATCAAATCCGACTAATTGACACACGAGGAACACAGATTTTCAATCCGCGTTCAAATTGGATTCTTCGTTCGGCCGCTACATCCGTTCAAAAGTTGAAAAAATCGACTTTTTTCAAAAAATCTCATGGTGACTAGCTAACTTTTTTGCAATTTTCTCTGGATGAAATTTTTTAACGGCAATCGTTTTATCTCGTTCTTCTGATGAAAAAACAGGTAAAACACAAGCGTCTACGATGATTATTAAGAAAGTTGATTTTTTCGATTTTTTCCATTTTCGATTTTTTTTGCTGACGCGTCACGGCCTTAAAATTGACATTTGTTCCTGCGAAGGTACATTTTCCGAAGCGTCTTGAAGCGATCTTTCGAGTGACGTCAAGAAACCCCGGATCCAACCAGTGGTTTCTTCAGGAAATCATTTTTAGTGCAATTTTTGTTAAAAAGTTAGAAGGGGGGACCCTTGGATAAAATTTCGGGTTTTCGTCAAAAATTAAAAATCCCCAATTTTAATCAAATCCGACTAATTGACACACGAGGAACACAGATTTTCAATCCGCGTTCAAATTGGATTCTTCGTTCGGCCGCTACAGCCGTTCAAAAGTTGAAAAAATCGACTTTTTTCAAAAAATCTCATGGTGACTAGCTAACTTTTTTGCAATTTTCTCTGGATGAAATTTTTTAACGGCAATCGTTTTATCTCGTTCTTCTGATGAAAAAACAGGTAAAACACAAGCGTCTACGATGATTATTAAGAAAGTTGATTTTTTCGATTTTTTCCATTTTCGATTTTTTTTGCTGACGCGTCACGGCCTTAAAATTGACATTAGTTCCTGCGAAGGTACATTTTCCGAAGCGTCTTGAAGCGATCTTTCGAGTGACGTCAAGAAACCCCGGATCCAACCAGTGGTTTCTTCAGGAAATCATTTTTAGTGCAATTTTTGTTAAAAAGTTAGAAGGGGGGACCCTTGGATAAAATTTCGGGTTTTCGTCAAAAATTAAAAATCCCCAATTTTAATCAAATCCGACTAATTGACACACGAGGAACACAGATTTTCAATCCGCGTTCAAATTGGATTCTTCGTTCGGCCGCTACAGCCGTTCAAAAGTTGAAAAAATCGACTTTTTTCAAAAAATCTCATGGTGACTAGCTAACTTTTTTGCAATTTTCTCTGGATGAAATTTTTTAACGGCAATCGTTTTATCTCGTTCTTCTGATGAAAAAACAGGTAAAACACAAGCGTCTACGATGATTATTAAGAAAGTTGATTTTTTCGATTTTTTCCATTTTCGATTTTTTTTGCTGACGCGTCACGGCCTTAAAATTGACATTTGTTCCTGCGAAGGTACATTTTCCGAAGCGTCTTGAAGCGATCTTTCGAGTGACGTCAAGAAACCCCGGATCCAACCAGTGGTTTCTTCAGGAAATCATTTTTAGTGCAATTTTTGTTAAAAAGTTAGAAGGGGGGACCCTTGGATAAAATTTCGGGTTTTCGTCAAAAATTAAAAATCCCCAATTTTAATCAAATCCGACTAATTGACACACGAGGAACACAGATTTTCAATCCGCGTTCAAATTGGGTTCTTCGTTCGGCCGCTACAGCCGTTCAAAAGTTGAAAAAATCGACTTTTTTCAAAAAATCTCATGGTGACTAGCTAACTTTTTTGCAATTTTCTCTGGATGAAATTTTTTAACGGCAATCGTTTTATCTCGTTCTTCTGATGAAAAAACAGGTAAAACACAAGCGTCTACGATGATTATTAAGAAAGTTGATTTTTTCGATTTTTTCCATTTTCGATTTTTTTTGCTGACGCGTCACGGCCTTAAAATTGACATTAGTTCCTGCGAAGGTACATTTTCCGAAGCGTCTTGAAGCGATCTTTCGAGTGACGTCAAGAAACCCCGGATCCAACCAGTGGTTTCTTCAGGAAATCATTTTTAGTGCAATTTTTGTTAAAAAGTTAGAAGGGGGGACCCTTGGATAAAATTTCGGGTTTTCGTCAAAAATTAAAAATCCCCAATTTTAATCAAATCCGACTAATTGACACACGAGGAACACAGATTTTCAATCCGCGTTCAAATTGGATTCTTCGTTCGGCCGCTACAGCCGTTCAAAAGTTGAAAAAATCGACTTTTTTCAAAAAATCTCATGGTGACTAGCTAACTTTTTTGCAATTTTCTCTGGATGAAATTTTTTAACGGCAATCGTTTTATCTCGTTCTTCTGATGAAAAAACAGGTAAAACACAAGCGTCTACGATGATTATTAAGAAAGTTGATTTTTTCGATTTTTTCCATTTTCGATTTTTTTTGCTGACGCGTCACGGCCTTAAAATTGACATTTGTTCCTGCGAAGGTACATTTTCCGAAGCGTCTTGAAGCGATCTTTCGAGTGACGTCAAGAAACCCCGGATCCAACCAGTGGTTTCTTCAGGAAATCATTTTTAGTGCAATTTTTGTTAAAAAGTTAGAAGGGGGGACCCTTGGATAAAATTTCGGGTTTTCGTCAAAAATTAAAAATCCCCAATTTTAATCAAATCCGACTAATTGACACACGAGGAACACAGATTTTCAATCCGCGTTCAAATTGGATTCTTCGTTCGGCCGCTACAGCCGTTCAAAAGTTGAAAAAATCGACTTTTTTCAAAAAATCTCATGGTGACTAGCTAACTTTTTTGCAATTTTCTCTGGATGAAATTTTTTAACGGCAATCGTTTTATCTCGTTCTTCTGATGAAAAAACAGGTAAAACACAAGCGTCTACGATGATTATTAAGAAAGTTGATTTTTTCGATTTTTTCCATTTTCGATTTTTTTTGCTGACGCGTCACGGCCTTAAAATTGACATTTGTTCCTGCGAAGGTACATTTTCCGAAGCGTCTTGAAGCGATCTTTCGAGTGACGTCAAGAAACCCCGGATCCAACCAGTGGTTTCTTCAGGAAATCATTTTTAGTGCAATTTTTGTTAAAAAGTTAGAAGGGGGGACCCTTGGATAAAATTTCGGGTTTTCGTCAAAAATTAAAAATCCCCAATTTTAATCAAATCCGACTAATTGACACACGAGGAACACAGATTTTCAATCCGCGTTCAAATTGGATTCTTCGTTCGGCCGCTACAGCCGTTCAAAAGTTGAAAAAATCGACTTTTTTCAAAAAATCTCATGGTGACTAGCTAACTTTTTTGCAATTTTCTCTGGATGAAATTTTTTAACGGCAATCGTTTTATCTCGTTCTTCTGATGAAAAAACAGGTAAAACACAAGCGTCTACGATGATTATTAAGAAAGTTGATTTTTTCGATTTTTTCCATTTTCGATTTTTTTTGCTGACGCGTCACGGCCTTAAAATTGACATTTGTTCCTGCGAAGGTACATTTTCCGAAGCGTCTTGAAGCGATCTTTCGAGTGACGTCAAGAAACCCCGGATCCAACCAGTGGTTTCTTCAGGAAATCATTTTTAGTGCAATTTTTGTTAAAAAGTTAGAAGGGGGGACCCTTGGATAAAATTTCGGGTTTTCGTCAAAAATTAAAAATCCCCAATTTTAATCAAATCCGACTAATTGACACACGAGGAACACAGATTTTCAATCCGCGTTCAAATTGGATTCTTCGTTCGGCCGCTACAGCCGTTCAAAAGTTGAAAAAATCGACTTTTTTCAAAAAATCTCATGGTGACTAGCTAACTTTTTTGCAATTTTCTCTGGATGAAATTTTTTAACGGCAATCGTTTTATCTCGTTCTTCTGATGAAAAAACAGGTAAAACACAAGCGTCTACGATGATTATTAAGAAAGTTGATTTTTTCGATTTTTTCCATTTTCGATTTTTTTTGCTGACGCGTCACGGCCTTAAAATTGACATTAGTTCCTGCGAAGGTACATTTTCCGAAGCGTCTTGAAGCGATCTTTCGAGTGACGTCAAGAAACCCCGGATCCAACCTGTGGTTTCTTCAGGAAATCATTTTTAGTGCAATTTTTGTTAAAAAGTTAGAAGGGGGGACCCTTGGATAAAATTTCGGGTTTTCGTCAAAAAATAAAAATCCCCAATTTTAATCAAATTCGACTAATTGACACACGAGGAACACAGATTTTCAATCCGCGTTCAAATTGGATTCTTCGTTCGGCCGCTACAGCCGTTCAAAAGTTGAAAAAATCGACTTTTTTCAAAAAATCTCATGGTGACTAGCTAACTTTTTTGCAATTTTCTCTGGATGAAATTTTTTAACGGCAATCGTTTTATCTCGTTCTTCTGATGAAAAAACAGGTAAAACACAAGCGTCTACGATGATTATTAAGAAAGTTGATTTTTTCGATTTTTTCCATTTTCGATTTTTTTTGCTGACGCGTCACGGCCTTAAAATTGACATTAGTTCCTGCGAAGGTACATTTTCCGAAGCGTCTTGAAGCGATCTTTCGAGTGACGTCAAGAAACCCCGGATCCAACCAGTGGTTTCTTCAGGAAATCATTTTTAGTGCAATTTTTGTTAAAAAGTTAGAAGGGGGGACCCTTGGATAAAATTTCGGGTTTTCGTCAAAAATTAAAAATCCCCAATTTTAATCAAATCCGACTAATTGACACACGAGGAACACAGATTTTCAATCCGCGTTCAAATTGGATTCTTCGTTCGGCCGCTACAGCCGTTCAAAAGTTGAAAAAATCGACTTTTTTCAAAAAATCTCATGGTGACTAGCTAACTTTTTTGCAATTTTCTCTGGATGAAATTTTTTAACGGCAATCGTTTTATCTCGTTCTTCTGATGAAAAAACAGGTAAAACACAAGCGTCTACGATGATTATTAAGAAAGTTGATTTTTTCGATTTTTTCCATTTTCGATTTTTTTTGCTGACGCGTCACGGCCTTAAAATTGACATTTGTTCCTGCGAAGGTACATTTTCCGAAGCGTCTTGAAGCGATCTTTCGAGTGACGTCAAGAAACCCCGGATCCAACCAGTGGTTTCTTCAGGAAATCATTTTTAGTGCAATTTTTGTTAAAAAGTTAGAAGGGGGGACCCTTGGATAAAATTTCGGGTTTTCGTCAAAAATTAAAAATCCCCAATTTTAATCAAATCCGACTAATTGACACACGAGGAACACAGATTTTCAATCCGCGTTCAAATTGGGTTCTTCGTTCGGCCGCTACAGCCGTTCAAAAGTTGAAAAAATCGACTTTTTTCAAAAAATCTCATGGTGACTAGCTAACTTTTTTGCAATTTTCTCTGGATGAAATTTTTTAACGGCAATCGTTTTATCTCGTTCTTCTGATGAAAAAACAGGTAAAACACAAGCGTCTACGATGATTATTAAGAAAGTTGATTTTTTCGATTTTTTCCATTTTCGATTTTTTTTGCTGACGCGTCACGGCCTTAAAATTGACATTAGTTCCTGCGAAGGTACATTTTCCGAAGCGTCTTGAAGCGATCTTTCGAGTGACGTCAAGAAACCCCGGATCCAACCAGTGGTTTCTTCAGGAAATCATTTTTAGTGCAATTTTTGTTAAAAAGTTAGAAGGGGGGACCCTTGGATAAAATTTCGGGTTTTCGTCAAAAATTAAAAATCCCCAATTTTAATCAAATCCGACTAATTGACACACGAGGAACACAGATTTTCAATCCGCGTTCAAATTGGATTCTTCGTTCGGCCGCTACAGCCGTTCAAAAGTTGAAAAAATCGACTTTTTTCAAAAAATCTCATGGTGACTAGCTAACTTTTTTGCAATTTTCTCTGGATGAAATTTTTTAACGGCAATCGTTTTATCTCGTTCTTCTGATGAAAAAACAGGTAAAACACAAGCGTCTACGATGATTATTAAGAAAGTTGATTTTTTCGATTTTTTCCATTTTCGATTTTTTTTGCTGACGCGTCACGGCCTTAAAATTGACATTTGTTCCTGCGAAGGTACATTTTCCGAAGCGTCTTGAAGCGATCTTTCGAGTGACGTCAAGAAACCCCGGATCCAACCAGTGGTTTCTTCAGGAAATCATTTTTAGTGCAATTTTTGTTAAAAAGTTAGAAGGGGGGACCCTTGGATAAAATTTCGGGTTTTCGTCAAAAATTAAAAATCCCCAATTTTAATCAAATCCGACTAATTGACACACGAGGAACACAGATTTTCAATCCGCGTTCAAATTGGATTCTTCGTTCGGCCGCTACAGCCGTTCAAAAGTTGAAAAAATCGACTTTTTTCAAAAAATCTCATGGTGACTAGCTAACTTTTTTGCAATTTTCTCTGGATGAAATTTTTTAACGGCAATCGTTTTATCTCGTTCTTCTGATGAAAAAACAGGTAAAACACAAGCGTCTACGATGATTATTAAGAAAGTTGATTTTTTCGATTTTTTCCATTTTCGATTTTTTTTGCTGACGCGTCACGGCCTTAAAATTGACATTTGTTCCTGCGAAGGTACATTTTCCGAAGCGTCTTGAAGCGATCTTTCGAGTGACGTCAAGAAACCCCGGATCCAACCAGTGGTTTCTTCAGGAAATCATTTTTAGTGCAATTTTTGTTAAAAAGTTAGAAGGGGGGACCCTTGGATAAAATTTCGGGTTTTCGTCAAAAATTAAAAATCCCCAATTTTAATCAAATCCGACTAATTGACACACGAGGAACACAGATTTTCAATCCGCGTTCAAATTG
The DNA here is from genome assembly GCA_910593695.2 of Ocypus olens. Taxonomy (NCBI): domain Eukaryota; kingdom Metazoa; phylum Arthropoda; class Insecta; order Coleoptera; family Staphylinidae; genus Ocypus; species Ocypus olens. The sequence goes on from OU343048.1 coordinate 201,981, forward strand.
GGTTCTTCGTTCGGCCGCTACAGCCGTTCAAAAGTTGAAAAAATCGACTTTTTTCAAAAAATCTCATGGTGACTAGCTAACTTTTTTGCAATTTTCTCTGGATGAAATTTTTTAACGGCAATCGTTTTATCTCGTTCTTCTGATGAAAAAACAGGTAAAACACAAGCGTCTACGATGATTATTAAGAAAGTTGATTTTTTCGATTTTTTCCATTTTCGATTTTTTTTGCTGACGCGTCACGGCCTTAAAATTGACATTAGTTCCTGCGAAGGTACATTTTCCGAAGCGTCTTGAAGCGATCTTTCGAGTGACGTCAAGAAACCCCGGATCCAACCAGTGGTTTCTTCAGGAAATCATTTTTAGTGCAATTTTTGTTAAAAAGTTAGAAGGGGGGACCCTTGGATAAAATTTCGGGTTTTCGTCAAAAATTAAAAATCCCCAATTTTAATCAAATCCGACTAATTGACACACGAGGAACACAGATTTTCAATCCGCGTTCAAATTGGATTCTTCGTTCCGCCGCTACAGCCGTTCACAAGTTGAAAAAATCGACTTTTTTCAAAAAATCTCATGGTGACTAGCTAACTTTTTTGCAATTTTCTCTGGATGAAATTTTTTAACGGCAATCGTTTTATCTCGTTCTTCTGATGAAAAAACAGGTAAAACACAAGCGTCTACGATGATTATTAAGAAAGTTGATTTTTTCGATTTTTTCTATTTTCGATTTTTTTTGCTGACGTGTCACGGGCTTAAAATTGCCATTTGTTCTTGCGAAAGTACATTTTCCGAAGCGTCTTGAAGCGATCTTTCGAGTGACGTCAAGAAACCCCGGATCCAACCAGTGGTTTCTTCAGGAAATCATTTTTAGTGCAATTTTTGTTAAAAAGTTAGAAGGGGGGACCCTTGGATAAAATTTCGGGTTTTCGTCAAAAATTAAAAATCCCCAATTTTAATCAAATCCGACTAATTGGCACACGAGGAACACAGATTTTCAATCCGCGTTCAAATAGGATTCTTCGTTCGGCCGCTACAGCCGTTCAAAAGTTGAAAAAATCGACTTTTTTCAAAAAATCTCATGGTGACTAGCTAACTTTTTTGCAATTTTCTCTGGATGAAATTTTTTAACGGCAATCGTTTTATCTCGTTCTTCCGATGAAAAAACAGGTAAAACACAAGCGTCTACGATGATTATTAAGAAAGTTGATTTTTTCGATTTTTTCCATTTTCGATTTTTTTTGCTGACGTGTCACGGGCTTAAAATTGCCATTTGTTCTTGCGAAAGTACATTTTCCGAAGCGTCTTGAAGCGATCTTTCGAGTGACGTCAAGAAACCCCAGATCCAACCAGTGGTTTCTTCAGGAAATCATTTTTAGTGCAATTTTTGTTAAAAAGTTAGAAGGGGGGACCCTTGGATAAAATTTCGGGTTTTCGTCAAAAATTAAAAATCCCCAATTTTAATCAAATCCGACTAATTGACACACGAGGAACACAGATTTTCAATCCGCGTTCAAATTGGATTCTTCGTTCGGCCGCTACAGCCGTTCAAAAGTTGAAAAAATCGACTTTTTTCAAAAAATCTCATGGTGACTAGCTAACTTTTTTGCAATTTTCTCTGGATGAAATTTTTTAACGGCAATCGTTTTATCTCGTTCTTCTGATGAAAAAACAGGTAAAACACAAGCGTCTACGATGATTATTAAGAAAGTTGATTTTTTCGATTTTTTCCATTTTCGAGTTTTTTTGCTGACGTGTCACGGGCTTAAAATTGACATTTGTTCTTGCGAGAGTACATTTTCCGAAGCGTCTTGAAGCGATCTTTCGAGTGACGTCAAGAAACCCCGGATCCAACCAGTGGTTTCTTCAGGAAATCATTTTTAGTGCAATTTTTGTTAAAAAGTTAGAAGGGGGGACCCTTGGATAAAATTTCGGGTTTTCGTCAAAAAATAAAAATCCCCAATTTTAATCAAATCCGACTAATTGACACACGAGGAACACAGATTTTCAATCCGCGTTCAAATTGGATTCTTCGTTCGGCCGCTACAGCCGTTCAAAAGTTGAAAAAATCGACTTTTTTCAAAAAATCTCATGGTGACTAGCTAACTTTTTTGCAATTTTCTCTGGATGAAATTTTTTAACGGCAATCGTTTTATCTCGTTCTTCTGATGAAAAAACAGGTAAAACACAAGCGTCTACGATGATTATTAAGAAAGTTGATTTTTTCGATTTTTTCCATTTTCGATTTTTTTTGCTGACGCGTCACGGCCTTAAAATTGACATTAGTTCCTGCGAAGGTACATTTTCCGAAGCGTCTTGAAGCGATCTTTCGAGTGACGTCAAGAAACCCCGGATCCAACCAGTGGTTTCTTCAGGAAATCATTTTTAGTGCAATTTTTGTTAAAAAGTTAGAAGGGGGGACCCTTGGATAAAATTTCGGGTTTTCGTCAAAAATTAAAAATCCCCAATTTTAATCAAATCCGACTAATTGACACACGAGGAACACAGATTTTCAATCCGCGTTCAAATTGGATTCTTCGTTCCGCCGCTACAGCCGTTCAAAAGTTGAAAAAATCGACTTTTTTCAAAAAATCTCATGGTGACTAGCTAACTTTTTTGCAATTTTCTCTGGATGAAATTTTTTAACGGCAATCGTTTTATCTCGTTCTTCTGATGAAAAAACAGGTAAAACACAAGCGTCTACGATGATTATTAAGAAAGTTGATTTTTTCGATTTTTTCTATTTTCGATTTTTTTTGCTGACGTGTCACGGGCTTAAAATTGCCATTTGTTCTTGCGAAAGTACATTTTCCGAAGCGTCTTGAAGCGATCTTTCGAGTGACGTCAAGAAACCCCGGATCCAACCAGTGGTTTCTTCAGGAAATCATTTTTAGTGCAATTTTTGTTAAAAAGTTAGAAGGGGGGACCCTTGGATAAAATTTCGGGTTTTCGTCAAAAATTAAAAATCCCCAATTTTAATCAAATCCGACTAATTGACACACGAGGAACACAGATTTTCAATCCGCGTTCAAATTGGATTCTTCGTTCCGCCGCTACAGCCGTTCAAAAGTTGAAAAAATCGACTTTTTTCAAAAAATCTCATGGTGACTAGCTAACTTTTTTGCAATTTTCTCTGGATGAAATTTTTTAACGGCAATCGTTTTATCTCGTTCTTCTGATGAAAAAACAGGTAAAACACAAGCGTCTACGATGATTATTAAGAAAGTTGATTTTTTCGATTTTTTCTATTTTCGATTTTTTTTGCTGACGTGTCACGGGCTTAAAATTGCCATTTGTTCTTGCGAAAGTACATTTTCCGAAGCGTCTTGAAGCGATCTTTCGAGTGACGTCAAGAAACCCCGGATCCAACCAGTGGTTTCTTCAGGAAATCATTTTTAGTGCAATTTTTGTTAAAAAGTTAGAAGGGGGGACCCTTGGATAAAATTTCGGGTTTTCGTCAAAAATTAAAAATCCCCAATTTTAATCAAATCCGACTAATTGGCACACGAGGAACACAGATTTTCAATCCGCGTTCAAATAGGATTCTTCGTTCGGCCGCTACAGCCGTTCAAAAGTTGAAAAAATCGACTTTTTTCAAAAAATCTCATGGTGACTAGCTAACTTTTTTGCAATTTTCTCTGGATGAAATTTTTTAACGGCAATCGTTTTATCTCGTTCTTCCGATGAAAAAACAGGTAAAACACAAGCGTCTACGATGATTATTAAGAAAGTTGATTTTTTCGATTTTTTCCATTTTCGATTTTTTTTGCTGACGTGTCACGGGCTTAAAATTGCCATTTGTTCTTGCGAAAGTACATTTTCCGAAGCGTCTTGAAGCGATCTTTCGAGTGACGTCAAGAAACCCCAGATCCAACCAGTGGTTTCTTCAGGAAATCATTTTTAGTGCAATTTTTGTTAAAAAGTTAGAAGGGGGGACCCTTGGATAAAATTTCGGGTTTTCGTCAAAAATTAAAAATCCCCAATTTTAATCAAATCCGACTAATTGACACACGAGGAACACAGATTTTCAATCCGCGTTCAAATTGGATTCTTCGTTCGGCCGCTACAGCCGTTCAAAAGTTGAAAAAATCGACTTTTTTCAAAAAATCTCATGGTGACTAGCTAACTTTTTTGCAATTTTCTCTGGATGAAATTTTTTAACGGCAATCGTTTTATCTCGTTCTTCTGATGAAAAAACAGGTAAAACACAAGCGTCTACGATGATTATTAAGAAAGTTGATTTTTTCGATTTTTTCCATTTTCGAGTTTTTTTGCTGACGTGTCACGGGCTTAAAATTGACATTTGTTCTTGCGAGAGTACATTTTCCGAAGCGTCTTGAAGCGATCTTTCGAGTGACGTCAAGAAACCCCGGATCCAACCAGTGGTTTCTTCAGGAAATCATTTTTAGTGCAATTTTTGTTAAAAAGTTAGAAGGGGGGACCCTTGGATAAAATTTCGGGTTTTCGTCAAAAAATAAAAATCCCCAATTTTAATCAAATCCGACTAATTGACACACGAGGAACACAGATTTTCAATCCGCGTTCAAATTGGATTCTTCGTTCGGCCGCTACAGCCGTTCAAAAGTTGAAAAAATCGACTTTTTTCAAAAAATCTCATGGTGACTAGCTAACTTTTTTGCAATTTTCTCTGGATGAAATTTTTTAACGGCAATCGTTTTATCTCGTTCTTCTGATGAAAAAACAGGTAAAACACAAGCGTCTACGATGATTATTAAGAAAGTTGATTTTTTCGATTTTTTCCATTTTCGATTTTTTTTGCTGACGTGTCACGGGCTTAAAATTGACATTTGTTCTTGCGAGAGTACATTTTCCGAAGCGTCTTGAAGCGATCTTTCGAGTGACGTCAAGAAACCCCGGATCCAACCAGTGGTTTCTTCAGGAAATCATTTTTAATGCAATTTTTGGTAAAAAGTAAGAAAGGGGGACCCTTGGACAGAATTTCGGGTTTTTGTCAAAAATAAAAAATCGCCAATTTTAATCAAATCCGACTAATTGAGATCTTTCCAGTGATGTATAGAAACCCCGATTCGTTTCTGCGTAATCACACGGGCGCCCGCGCCGTGTGTTCGTTCCAGGCGCGAGACTTATTTGAATTTTGTCACGTCGCGCCGGGGTATACACTGCGGGTTCACCGACAGAATTGCGACGGAATACAGAAATGGCAAAATTCATAGCGACAATAAAGGCCGTAATAACAAGACTGGTGTTCGCGGCACATGGGCTTCTGGCGATCTGGCAAGTGACCATCTTCAAAAGCAACACCTTTTACTGGTATTTGAGTTCACCCATACTATTACTTTTTTTCGAGGGAGTGTTCACGCTGACCATAAAGGAAAATCAGGAATGGAAATGGTAAGTTATTGTTTTTAATCCCAGTTAGCCATGGATCTAGTGGGATTTGCTTCTGTTTTTTTAGTTTCGCTTAATTGTAGATAAATGAAATTATAAACAGAAACACGAAAGTTTTTGTAAGAATAATTGGAGACCGAACTTGTACGCGTAACGTTTAACCCATAAAGAAATGCTAGTAAAGATCTTTCATGATCTAAAGGAAAGTAAGACATTTATAACTCTTAAATATCAATGCATATTTCGTTCCTTTTTAAATTTTTGACTCATCATCATTATCATCTTTATTTGACATATTTATACATGCAATTAACAGTTGTCGTGTATGAATTAAATAATACATTTTGTCAAAAGGGCTATCGATCATGGGTCTTTATTTTTTGCGCAAATTATAAAACTAAAGTTTCGATAATGGCAAGTCGAGTTGCCGAAACTGTAGTCAACGAACAAACATCAGTGTTTATTATAATTTTATAATATCTTACATTACAAATTAAACTTTTTTCTTTGTTGCTTGGGGATTTTCCATTAAACAGTTATAAAATGTGAACATATATTTTTATTATTTTTCGATGGACAATCATTATATTTGCTTATGAGCCAAAAACCCACCCGTAGCAACCAGAGCTATTTGATATTTAATTCATCTTCATATTCAATTTTTGACGTTAAAACTTTTCAATATTCTTTCTTTAAATCAACGAATCGACCTATTTTACTTTTATTTATATTGGATGAAAGAATAAATCCATGTTGATGTGTCGATATCTGAATATTAGGCTAAGTGGTTATAACACTAGTAAACATCCCCTCTTGTTAGAATCGTCACTCGATTTCCTTTTATCGCCTAATGCTGTGTCCTATTTACGATTCAGTCGGTTAAATTGGCCCTGTCACAGGGAAGGCCGGTGATTTGCACTTTTCATTCCCGTGTCGCATTCGCGGAATAGCCCTCAATTTATGAGAATGTTCGCCAAGGGCGAATTCGATGGCGATTATAAAACGTAAGGGGGCGGAAGATACAAGGTTAAATTTGGTCAGTTAATGGAAATTCTGTCAATTTTATTTTCTAGTAGTACTATTTATAACGTGCAGATCTCTTTTGCATAATTTAATATCTGGCATAGTATTAGCCAGGGAAGTAGATGTTTTAAGAAGTTATTTTTGCTGAATCTTCGTCTTTTTTTATTAAAATATATGTTTTAATTCAATTACGCTCTGTACTTGGTTTTAGGTTTTGTCCGTCGGTGTTTCTTTACTTAGCCAGCGTGGTACCGCCCATTTGGTTATTGGAACTTGACAAGGTGGAAAGAAGATTAAGGGCCAAAGGAGAACCATTTAATTTAACAGCGGCTGGGAATTTAGACGAAATAAATAATCTTATTGGGGTAAGCTAATAAATTTTGAAGGAACATTTAAAAATCATAAATCCCGCTCACATACGGATTGCCTTATAATGGTTTGAAAGAAAATTTCGTTTTGCACCTTAATGTTTAACGAGCTAAGTCTGGTCATAAAGAAGACTAAACATGAATGTCAAAATTTGCTGCAGGTGGACATAAAACTTCCTGAAATACCCATCAGCACCGAAACCTGGATTACGCTCATTGAGCAGTTTCTCATGCTAATTCTGATCATCGGAAGGTGGATGCTTCCGAAAGGAGATCTCACCAGGGATCAACTCAGTCAGCTACTTTTAGTTTATATTGGTAAGGCTTTCCGTCGCACACATTTTGAGTAAATAATCTCCCGGCCATTCCGATTCGAAAAAAAATTTCGTTCGTGCCTTTGATAATTTTTAAAATAATTAATAAAAGTGAATATTCAGGCGTGAGTAGAGTTATATTGAAAAAAAAATCTAATTGGAATCATCGGGACAGAATGAGTGTGTTTTAATACCATTTTTGTAGGCACGGCCGCTGATATTATCGAGTTCTTCGATTCCTTCAAAGATGATAAAATTGCTGCTGAACCAATCTTAGTCTTGCTTACTCTTTCGATATGGTAAATATGTTACGGGTTTAAGGAAGACCAATGAATATTGAATTTTTAGGTCTTGGAGTTTAATGCAATTCACCGTAGTGTTAACTGCGACGAAGGCGAGAAAATCTAGATTGACGGCCACGAAGGCGCCTCCTAAAAAGTAAATCACTATCAAACATTTTTGGTTTGCAGAAAAATTGTAGTCTACTATCCTCGATTTATCAACTGCATTGAATCCAGGCTAAAAATTCGAGGTCCCATTTTGCACGTATCTTTCCTTTTCTTGATTGCATTTATATGAATAGTAAATAGCGTGTATGTATAATTTAGTTGCACCAACCTCTACAACGCTTTAGAGTTTAGTGAAATTCTAAAACCTCAAAATGAATGTACACATTCACATGCCAAAAAAACAATCGGCGTTACCAACCTAAAAAATAAAATAACAACACTTAAAATGTGGATTGGAGTAAGGAAAATTTGCATCTTGCAATTAGAAAAATTATAAATAATCACTCAAAGAATTAGCTTTAAAATCCTCAAATGCATCAGTTTTAAAAAACATAAGTAATCTAACTTGAGATGTTGATGCAACTGGTCAATTGCTGATATTATTATTATTATTATAGTATGAGCAATTAGCTATGACGGAATAATCAACGCTTTGCACGTAAAATCCCTCTAAATGTGTCCTTCCAACCCTCAATCGCCGCATCTCAGTGATTTCAGCTCGAAAAGCTGCTGCTGCAGCATCGACGTCTGGGGCATAGCCATCAACATCACCCTCCAGGACGCGCCGTTCCTGGTGTTCCGCCTCCTCATCATCGCCCACTTCAAAATCATCTCCTATATGAACGTCTTTTTCACGTGCAAGAACACCCTCGTCATCCTCTTGCAGCTCTACCGGCTATACGTGGTCCACAGCGAAAGTCACAAGAACGCCAAAAAGAAGAAACCCAACAAAAACGATTTCGAACTCACGGACATTTCCATCATTTCAAAACCGGAGATGTACGGGGAAAGGAGACACCACGGCAGAAGGGAGAAGCGGAAAAGCAAGAATAATGGAAGCGAGAAGCGCCGGGAAAGATGCTCCGAGGATAGCGACGGTCACAGCGAGGTGGATGATTTTTCTGAAGAGGAGTACAGGCCCAGGAGGAATATGTATATCAGTCAATTTTTGAAGCTTCGTACAACAAAATTCCTTCTATTAGAATTTTCAAATGAATTCACTCCAAATTACAATAGTAATTTTAAATGGCAACTTCTCTGCCGGATAAAAATAACTTCTTGAAAGTCAAAATAGAATGAAATTGCTGGCAGAAAAATGAAATTCTCGTAGGATTTGTCATCAGCATAGTTTACGATGTACAATGAAGTTACAGAGGTGTAACTGTATTCTTGATAGATTTACTTTTGTTGTGCGACTCGTAATTAATGCGACCGTTTTAATTTCCGTCTCATTGCAGCAGGCAACAAAATTCGAAGAAAGATACGGGATACTCGACGGCCAGTTCGCACGCGAGCAACAAAACCAAGCCCAAGCCCAAAAGGACCTCCAAGAGTCGAGAGAGTTCGAGGGAAAGAATCGCCGATTCCAAATCGCGATCGAAAAGCAAACAAAAACTGAAACGCAGCGACACCAAGGAGGTCTACATACCTTCGGAGAAAACCGATTCGGAGTCCGAGGAGGAGCCCAGGAAGATAAAGAAACAGCCGAAGAGCAAGAAGGGAGGCAAACACGCGACGATATCGGTGTCCTCGGATCCTTCGAGCGACTGACGCCACCAGCTGGCCATCATGGCGATCTTTTGCTTGTACATCTTTATCTTCATATGCTGCCTGTTCTTCATATGGTGCGGTATAAATACGGAGGGTTTGGTGATTGCGAGAGTTTTTCGGCCGAAGAATGCCACGCGTGTTGTTTGAAACTCAAGGAGAGTTTCGATTTTGGAATTTTCATGTTGTTGTGAAGGGAATTTTGAGATGCAGGTGAGAAGTTACCAAAAATACAGTGAGATGGGAAAGTCGAAAATAGTTGGCAACGTATTTACTGAAAATGGGGATAATAATTCGGCTGTCTGGAATTCTCCAGTGCAGTGAATTTTGTTTATACTGGAGGCTTAGGTTTTTTTAAACTTCCATACAATTGCATATTTTCATCCAATCTTTTAAATACCTTAATGTCCGGCTGCCTTCTTTCAGGAAAGTTTGCTTGGTATGTTTGTGCTGCAAGATGAGGGTTTTTGTAACACTTGATGTAATTACAAAACATATCGTATTGTTCAGATATTGAATAATTCGCCATTTCAAGTAATTAATATTTATCGATATTACAATACACATGTATGAATGATTAATACAACTGATAAACTAACGTAAGATGACAGTTAGTCGTTATAACAAATTTTGTTTTATTTTTATTTATGCCTACTTGTTTTAAACTTACAACAATTAATATTTCCATTATTTTTTATTTTGACATAGGTTGTTGTACATCGTTGAAAAGAGAAAAAAAAAGTCTATTTACGCGTGTAAAAATCAAATATGGCGGCCATTTGAAATAAGAAAGTTGGTATTAATATCTCGGAAACCGCCATCTTGAATTTTATTTTGACTTGATTTCTATGTTTGCCTAATTAAACCAAGTAACTTTTATTTAAAACTTTTTTTCGCATCTTTAATAATTATTGAGATATTTGATTTTTTTGAAAATCGCGATTTTTAGTTTTTTTTAAATTATTTTCTAAACTGCTCGGAATTTTGAAAATTTCTCAACATAATCTGAATCAGCATAGAAAACTGCACAACATTGCCCATTTAACCAGATCTCTAGCTTTAAGAATAAGAAAGATACCCATGCAATCCTACTCTATTTAGGACACCCTGTATTCAGGGCTATGTTTCCTTTTTATCACTTGTATTTAATAAATCTGCAATAAGTTAGGTTGTCTCAAGTTAATTTATTTTTAACTTTGTTTTGTATAACTTGGATATTTATTCATGTTTAAAATTAGTAAACTTAAGTCACAAATATAAATATCCAAGTTATACAAAACAAAGATAAAAGTGTTTCATTATAGCAGTGAATTTTGTTTATTTTGACGTCTTGTGTTTTTTTTAGGTTAGGTTACTTGTTTTACAGATGATTTTTGAAACAAGTAACGTCAAAAATGACAAGACGTTAAAATAAAGATTAAATTACTTAAATTATTATAGGGATTTCCAGAAAATGTGCTGTAAACTATTTTCGACTTTCTGATCTTACCGTATATCTTTAAATAATGATTAATTCATTTATAGGATCGAATTTAAGGGAAGGACGTTGGCTGACCTCTAGATTTTCTATCTACAAAAATTGTTGATCTTAGAAGGAACAAAATAGAAGCTTTATAGAAAAGTTTCTGCCTTATCTCTATAAATATTTAGGCGACTCCTTAGAAAATACACTTGGATATATCTTAGAAGCAAATTTGTATCCTTTTGTACTCTTCGAAATTGAAAATAAATCAAACTTTGTTTTATTGAAATTTAACCGATTTATAATAGGCTACTATAATTCAACAAATTGTTAATGAATTTTTTATAACGCAAATTATTTGTTGTGTAATATATTCAGACTATGTTATGATATTATTATTTTTATTATTATATGATAAATAATTTGTTCTTAATTAGTAAATTAATGTATCGTATTTGTTCAATATTATTTCATTTTTCTACAGTAAAGAAATGTTACATTGAGATCAGAAAGTCAAAAATAGTTGGCAGCACTTTTTCTGAAAATCCCTATAATAATTTAAGTAATCTGGTGAATTATTTCAGTGCATTTTATTTATTTTGACGTCTTGTCATTTTTGGCGTTACTTGTTTAAAACAAGTATCCTTAAAAACCACAAGATGTCGTTTTACTTTCTCCGTTACGAAGTACGAGAAAGTATTGTGATCGTGATTTTTTTTTCAATTTTTTTTTTACGAAAATATCCGTTTGGGGTCCCTAGATGCCATTTCAACAATTTCTGGAATTTTTTTTTGTGTCTGTGTGTGTGTCTGTCTGTGCGCGCTGTATCTTAAAAACTAATGGAGCAATTGATATGAAACTTTGAACATCCGTCTTATTTGATAATCTGAAGAACTGAAAAGCTTTTGGTAAAATTTCGTACACCGGAAGTGGGTGTTTACCTTAACTGTTTTTTGTTTTTTGCCAATATTTTCTTAAATATGAAAAATATCACAAAAACATTTAAACAAATATTAAAGACAACAAAGAAATGAGCTTATTTTGTTTGAAAACATTTTTCATAAAATCATTGTTATTCGAGAAAAAAATGTATTATTATTATTTTCATTTTTGGATTATAATTATGAAACGATAATAGTTACAGCAAATTTATGTTAATAATAATTAGAGAATGCTAAAATAAACAACTTATAAAGAATAAGTTTTTTTCGAAATCTCGTTAGTTTTTGAGTAAACTGAGTTTTTAAATTTGAAGTATAATTTTTCCATGTTTCATAATTTTGACGTTTTAAACGTCAGTTTCATCCTCTCGATGTACATTTAAAATATGATTTCAATTGAAAGCGTAAATATAAATGATACCATCAAGTCGGAGAAAGTAACATGATGGCCACATCACCATTTTTGTTTTTTATTTACTTTTACACACACACACACACACACACATAAACACATTCAAATACATAAACTTATCTGCAATAAAAAAATATATTACTTTAATATTGAAACCTTTAAAAACCAAAATACACACTAATCTCAATGCACTGAAACACGACCGTACTCATCACTCAAAACGTAAAATCACCAACAATTAAAATCAGTTCGTGTTGCACGCATTCATCTCCTTTTTCGATTCGTCAATGTTGTCGACGAACGACTTCAAAAATTCCGGAAGATTTTCTTTCGCACCAATAGAGTCCAGGTATTTGGCTAGAGACACTTCACTGACGTCGTTCGCCAAACTATACAGCACGCAGGAATCCAGCAATAAGTCCTTCGCACTTTCCAGATTATCGTCGTTCGTGTCGCTCGTAAGCTTATTGAATTCCTTCAGGCATTGGACGTGGCTCAGGACGTGATGGAAGGTGCTGTGCGTGATTTTCGCAAACTCCGTGTTGGCCTGATCCTCTTTCACCTGCGTCATTTTCTTCTTGGCGTTCGGAGCCTTTTTTCGGTTGTACAGTCCTCCCGGTCTGGGTCCGGGTTTTCGTTTTGTGGTGTTGGAAAGTTTCACGAGTTTTTTGGTGACCGGATTGAAGGTGGGCTTCTCGTGCATGCCGTCTACGGGCCATTCTTTGTAATCGTAGCTGTTTAAGCGGTTAGGCGGGCTGAAGATTGCACCCGTTGTTCTAGTAGATCGTCTACCATTAGCCTAGAATCATCAATCGTGTAGAGAAAAAAAATCGCAATCAAACTTTGCATGAGGAAATGAGGATGATAGTGGGAACTGGCGAAACCAACTAGGACATTCTTCCAGATGTTTGTAGTTAAATATTCATATATCAATATGAGAGGACAACATTAGACATTCGTGATCAAGCACCGCTCCTTTTTCGTTTAGAGAATGTGACGTAACTTCTTTAAAAAGTGAAATTTTACAATATACACAAAAAACTGCATTCAATATTAATTAGCACATCCTACAATTGTGGAGTTGAACTGCAAAACTCAACTAATCCAATTTTGGGCCAAAATGAGTTTGGTATCGATTCTTACTGTTCAAACATAGATAAATCCTAATATGTGTGAATTACCTTTCAAAACGCAATAAATCATATTTAAAAATGCGGCTAAACTAAGCAACAAATAGACTTCCTGAACGTTTTTCGCGGTTTCTGAACAAATTACAAAAGTGGATTTGTTGAGTTTTGCAGTTCAACTCCTCAATTATTTTGAAAATATCATCCGTAAGCAGTATTTTACATATTGTCGACAAAGCGGCAATACCGCTTAACCACCATTTTTACCAAAATTGAGGGTTTTAATACATAATCTTTTCCCAGAAAGTTGTTTGTCTCTCCTCTCAAATTTGGCAAATGTGAGATAGGCGGTATTGCCGCTTCACCGACGATCTAAACTTACCACATAATGCTCCTTCTTGGTATATTTCTTACAATCGTACAACTCATCGAAAGAAAGCTTCGAGGCCAATTCGTACGAAACCTTTTGCAGCTGCACCTGCCTCTTGGGATTCCTCCGCGGTTCGGGAAACACTTTCGCGGGCTTCTCCGGCTGCTGCATCTGCTGCTGCTCGCCATTCTTGTACTCCTTCACGAAGATTACGTCGTCGTCCTCGTCCACCGATTCGTCACCTCTCGTCTTTCCCTTCCTATTCCGTTTCAAAAACGGGGGCACAGACTTATTCGGATCTTGCAGGAAGCAACTCTGACACTCCGTCGGAATCACCAGCGAGTTTATATCTATAAATTCCGGCGAATCATTGCGGATATTCATGTACTGCATACCGTCACCAGTCGCCAGCGTGTCCGCGCTGATGAAGGGAAAATCAACCGGATTCTCGCTATTGAAGAACGGGTAGTTTTCGATTCCGTCGGCCGACGCGTTCTCGGGAATCGAAAAACTCCCGTTCCACTGGCCGTCCGTCTTGGGAACATTGTTGAGCACGGATGGATCGTTTAAATAAACGGTGAGATTGGAGTAGTAACCGTACTGGTCGTAAACCTGCTGGTTCGCCTGTTCCCCACCTACGGAGGTGATCGTTATAGTTTTGAAAGGTGTGCTGTTTTGTTTTTCCGCACCATCCCCATGATATTTCGATTTGGCCTCCTGGCAGTTTCGATCGGTTCCCACGTTGTGGCTGTCCTCCGTGAACGTGAACGTCGAATTCCCTATCAAGATGATGCTCTTCATGTTCTCCTCCATGTATCCACTCGGGAATCTAAAATGTGAAAATCAATAATTGTGACACGTGCCCTTTTTAATCAATTCCATTAAGTTATACCTTAATCCGTAGATCTATTCGCGAGAGAGGGTCGAAGGTGTTACCGAAATACCGATTTGAAGATGTTTCCTGTATACTATTTCGATATGCTATTCTCACAAATTGTATTAGGGAAACATTCAAACTGGAGTGATTGTTAATCTCTATAGTGACAGATATTTTTAATTTAGAAGGTCATGACGGCGATTTCAAGCGTTCGATCCAATGTTTCGTTTGGGGGAAGTAATACGTTTTCGTGTGCGTATTGTGCGTTTCAATTTTGCTCGTGTTTAATCGTATTGGGACGAATATATTTACCATTTTGTGACGTGATCTTCTCGATGGAGATAATCGAAGAAGAAGGTGGCGGAGTTAAGTCTCTACAAAATGTAAATGGGTCGGGGTTCCGTTCGGATGAATATTTTGCAAAACTGCAGCTGGTTCGCACAAAATTTGACAATTGCGTGGAATCTGTTTTGACGTTAATATTTGCAAGGCATGCTAGAAATTTCGGTTTTTGTTCAATTGTAGCGATTTATATATTGAAGCTAATTTTCGTATTTATTGAATGATTGATCAAATTCAATTTTTAACAGAAATTGCTTTGTGAATCCTACGTGTTAAGTATTTTCGTACAAATAAGCAATAAGAAACTCATGTTATTAATAATGATTACTTGCCAAAACAATCCAATATTTGATGATTATCCGCAAAATGTTTTGCAGTGGTACTTTTTTAAACTAACATTATTAGATATTAGATCAAGAAATCTTCTGCCCATATGTGGATTAAACAATGAAGATGTCATTTGTTGCAAACCATGTTGGAATTAAGGAGTTGAACTGCAAAACTCAACTAACCCAAATTTGGGCCAAAATGAGCTTGGTATCGATTCTTACTGTCCAAACATAGATAAATCCGAATATGTGCGAATTACCTTTCAAAACGTAACAAATCATATTTAAAAATACGGCTAAACATTCATTTTTTTAAGCAACAAATAGACTTCCTGAACGTTTTTCGCGGTTTCTGAACAAATTATAAAAGTGGATTTGTTAAGTTTTGCAGTTCAACTACTCAATTATCGAATCAATCTATGGAAAAATATTCTGACGCGACTCGTGAACAAACACGCACTCACGAAAAGAAAACGACATTTTCATGTTGAAAAATAAACCATTCTATAAAATGTGGGCATTGTGGAAAGTAGTAACAAACAAGTGTGACATAGAAACATCAACACCGTTATTGCGGAAATCGTAAATCCGCGGCGAAAACTATGACCCAGGTCCAAAAATGTGACACTTGGCATTGAACGAAACGTGTAGATGTTGAAAATAAATCGGAAACGACGCGAACGATTTCCTGTTTGCTTTTCTTTTTTTGGTCGCGATTTTGCACACGGTCCGTCGATGAGCTTTTCGTCTGATCGTGGCGGAAACGATTATTCCCTATTTGCAGACAATGTCATGGCCGGGGGCTAATGTCGGGATGGCTTTCCCAATTTTTAATTGAAAGATTCGTTAGATTCGGGGCGGACTTTTATAAATTTAAAATTAAAAAAAATAGTTTAATTGGTTATGCCTTCCAAAGTTCTTTCAACATAGAACTAATTACCTATTCAAAATGGATGACTAGATCATGCTTTAGTTAATTAGTGATGTCGAGTACTTTAATCTAAACTATACCTTATTTAATAACCTGGCGGACGCCACATTTACACTAGAAAAAATCACTAGAAAATATTTTGGCGGTAGAAATAAATTTATTTGAACGGGACATATTTGGCAGGTCATCTCTATCCTTCAATTCAATTAAAATTTTATCCAATGTAGAGATTTCATTTTTAACGAAAAAAACTATGTATAATTCTCCGCACACCATATTTCGTAATTTCATTGTGAACATCTTCGGTCACCGGACGTCCTCCAAGATGTTTAGGACTTGTTAAAGCTCCAATCTCCTTATACTCCCTAATTGTGCGATACACCGCACTTCCAGCCAATCCTAAAAATAATGCATGTTTACGATTTGATTCCAATTGCAACAACTTTCTCTACACTTACCTAATGAATCGACAATTTTTTGTACAACGGCAGCAGGTTTTAAACGCTCTTGTATCAAAACTTTATATAAGTTCAATATGGACTGCTTTCCTAGGGTTAAAGCTCCTAAATCCAAACTCTTCGGTTTCTTGGGGCGCGAAATCGACGCCGAACTGGTGCCGAGTACAGCATCCATAGTTATAAACAAAATAACTTTCCATATACTGAATACTTGTTGTGCTACTTTCTTGATGGAACCATATTTTCAAATTGGGTAAAGTAAAACGCTTGTTTTGTTCCATAATTTTATGGAAAATTATGGAACAAAACAAGCGTTTTACTTTACCCAATTTGAAATAACTTTCCATTAAAATCACGGGATAAGCTCTTAAAAGAACAGATTTTTCACACTACCAACGGGAGAAATAACTGGTAGAAAACACAAAAACTGAACGAAACACATGGAACCGGTAAGACGCAAGTAAAAGTGATGGATCAGCTGATCATAAGAACGGCCATTACTGTTTTAAGCAATTTGGGCGCCCGATTGGCCAATCACAACAACGTATTTTGGCGGCAATAATTTGATTTAGTCCGCCTGGTTATTAAATGAGGTATAATAGAAAATTACGCAATTATTATTTACAATCGGTGTAAAGTAAAGGAAACGACCAGTTTTGTTGTTCGGTCTTGACTTGTAGTGGCGCATTCATTTTACGAGATTGCCTTCGGATAATTGTTTCAGACATTGGCACCGTTCCGACTAATTGAACGTTTGAAGTATTTTCAGGGATTTTCAAAAACAAAGCGAAAATGCGACGTTATATTTATAAATCTGTGAAAGCTTTTGTCAAAGTTTTTTAAGCGTTGAGAATGTAAACCTACATCGGGACAAAACTTGTTAAAAATTTTACAAACTATTCCATGTGTGAAACTAACACTGAAAACTTCCGTCAAGGTTTATTTTTGGAGAAAATATTTACCGACCGTAAAGTTTCCAGAGTGTAAACAAAAATAGAAACATGAATGGAAATGACGTCCTTCGGCCGATTCGGATGTGATTGTAAACTTGAATCGATCGAGAAGAAAAACAACTCTCATCTCAAATAGATTTTCATTTCTGCCAATCAAAATTCTAGACGATTAATTACGAAGAGAGTGCACTTTTTCATCTACGAGCCTATAAAATTGTCTTAATTATATTTGTAGGCATCACTAAAAATAAAAATTTATTCAAGTCCAGAATCACATTCTAAAAACTATTTGTTCATAAAAATTATTTGTGAGACTTACAGAAACTGAAAACGATTAAATTTATACTGTTTATGCTGGAGGCTTCTACTTCGTTATACATTTTAAATATTATAATAAAACACTTTTAACTTTGTTTTCTATAACTTATATATTTATTTTTGTCACAAAAATAAATATATAAGTTATACAAAACAAAGTTAAAAGTGTTTTATTATAATGATTAAATTTATATTTTCTTCAAAAATTTATTTTTGTATTTTACAAATGAATAGAATAGAAATATTATAAACATTAATTTTGCCTCAAATTTATTTATTATAAACATCAACTGTGATTTCATCGTTTATTTTATTTTCGGAATTGATTAACTTTGTTAGAATAGTTCCGTTCCTAAAAGTCCTTAACGAACTGGACTTTAACATTTTTTTTCAAATAATTAATTCTAATTGGAACCGCTCCAAAATTATATCCCACGTTTCAATAATATTGGCATACCTAAATTCCAATTTGTAGTTTCCGAGAATAATTTTAGTTCTAGAAAAATGAAAACATTCCATTCCATTTCTAGAATTTCTAAAATCATTTTAAGCATTCCAATTCGCTTATAGTGTGCATGGTTCTAGATCTGAGACGGAGGAGTTTTTTTTAAGTGGGTGATTCTTTCTCTTTCAATGATGTTAATGAGAATATCTACGTCTTCGATAAATAATAAAAAAAAACACAAAATAGATAACAAATTACACAACACTACCTGACAATTTTGCCTAAAGATGGTTTAAAGCCGAAACCGGTTGCAAATTAAACAAAATAAATTATAAAGGTAGTACCAACCATTGACTAAATTAATAATAAAAAAGTTGCAAATTGACATGGACGCTTTTTGGTGAAAAATTGACAAAAATTTTAAACGCCAACTTTTTTGCTATTTCAGCTAGCACAAAATATGAAACACCATCACTCCAAAAAAAAAATAATTCAGATCATATTGTAGGCATTGTCTAAAATAAATGAAATGATATTATTAATACAAAATGCTACTAATTTTATCAGTGACCAAATCCGAAAATTATTATTTACTATCTATCGTTTAATTCAATGAATAAATAATGTGACAAGGTAAGCTCTATATGATGTGGCTTAAACTCGCGTTAATATTTAGACTTCGGTGACGTCCGCCCGGCGTCAGTTTATCTATATATTCCTGGCGTCGCGACGCCTTTTTCACAATCCAACGCGCGCCGAACTTAGCTCTGGTTTATTTCCACGCGGATTTTCAACAGCAGCAGCAGCCGAGAGAAAATAAATTTCGTGTTCAGCAGCGGGCGATTTCGCTGGTTCTTCAGACTAATTTTAAAACACGACACAATGGAAGCGCCGTGCGTCGAAAGAGTATTTGAGGTAAGAATTAGAATTGTGTAGAAAATTACATCGCGAGATTCTTCAGGCGTGTAGCATTTTGCAGGTGTGTTGTGTGTGTGTGTGTGTGTGAACAAGTTCGTTATTTTCATTTTTAATTTGGAAAACTTGTGTTAGAGAAAGAAAACTAGGTATCCATTGCGCAATTAATTTAATTTAATGAAATATTTCTTCACCTGAAATAGTTCTACGGCGGTGAAATAATTTTCAGCGGAAAAATATTAATATTTCTGGCTGAAAGACCTCCGATCGATAGCCCATGAAGAATTGCGACAAAAAAATAGAAGTTATTATATGTATATTTCAATGTAACAATTCTTTAATAAAGATGTTTTTTTTTGCCGGTCAGTATATATTAATATTTTAAATTTAGACTGAACATTGTTTCGGGAAAATTTTATCAAAAAAAAATCACATTTTAATGTTTAGGTTTTTACGATTCATGCGTGATTATGAATGATTACTTAATTAATACTCATATCTCCTTGAGAATGACTAAAGGTCTATAACTAGTTGGAGAGAAAAATCATAAAAACAGTAAAACTAAACCTAAACCAAATGTTTTAAATCATAATTAATCCTCCTTTAGTTTCATCATGATATTGTGGGATTGATTATTAATGATGCATGATAAAAAAGGGCCGATAATAAATTAATTTATCGCAAACACACATTAGGATAATTATTTATTATTATCTTTGTTTGTATTGTAGAATAGTGTGCTTAAAAATTGTAAAGTTTTTTAACATTAGAAAATAATTAGAGCATTCTATTGAAAATGTCATATATTCACCTTTGGAAATAAACTTGAACTTTAGGCAAATAATATTCACTTCATAATTTCACTTCTCATCTTCACATCTTTCTTATTGATTTTGTGATAAATTTCAAATTTGATATCCTTAACCACTTCGCGCCCATGCTGCTTTGATTTAATCCCAGGTTTGATGAAAATTTTTGTTGTTGTTAACTTTTTCTACGAAATATGATTTCACTGTCACAAACTTTCGCATTTATGCAAAAAAATATGAAAATATATTCCATAGATAGCGCTAAAGAAGTAATTTTTTTGTACAATGTTTTTGTATTCATTTTTTGCTTGTTGCCACATGTGGCGAACCTGGGCGTGAAGAGGTTAAAAAGTTGTTTTTATATTTTTTGAAAATTATTTTACTGCGACCAAATTAAATGCGAAAAATTTGAAAAACATATAACGTCTACTTTTATCGAGAAAAGTTTAAAATCTTAATAATTCATGGTAAATGTTTGGTAATAAAAGAGCGAGATCAAACGGCGATTTGCATGTAATTATGGTGGATGCGCCGGGAATTAAACATGTGTTAAAATTGACGCCATTTAAAAAACGTTAAACATAACAAAATATCTATAGCAAATTTTCCATTTAGCCGACTACTCCGTAAAGAGTTTTAATAGATTTTTCGGAAAACATTATTTTTCATCAAAAAATCGCGATTCCACAAAATAAGTATATTCTTCTAGATTTCATTAATTATCACGAAAACCCCTCAACGAATTTGAATGATATTTTTTAGAAAATTTTCTTAGCACACATAGCTATTAAAGAAAAGAAAAACTGAGAATATATGTTTAGCTAGTTTTCTTCAGAATTTTCCATCAAAAATCAAAATTTTGCAAAATATATACACTTCACTAGATTTCCTCAATTTTTACAAAAACCTCTTGACGAATTTGAATGATTTTTTTCAGAAAACATCCTTAGCATATATAGCTAATAAACAAAAGAAAAACTTCCCTTGCATAGTAAAAATTTCAAATTTGTAATGTGTACCCCACTGGAGATATAGGTTTATAAAAATACGAATTTTGTTGAAAATGCCAATTTTCTCCAGTGAGAAACATTTGGAAGGGTTTAAAACACTTCAGATTTTTTGCCTCAGGTGAAATCTATAATTACTGTTGCACTTGCAAACTAAATTTGGTTTAAGTGTATTGCCTCCTTCCCGTTCGAAAACAGGGTCGAAAAATGAAAAAAATGCAAATCTTAATGGTAAACTTTGACGGCCATTAAATTTGAAAAAAGAAATCAAATGATAAAAGAAAATTGAACCAAAATATTCAGCACTTTAATTTGAGATTTTTAAATTTGCTCAATTGGAAAGAAAGTTATACCGCTTTGCGCAAGTGCTTGTAATCACAAAAATGTACATATTTCAACCTCCATCTGGGGACATATCTGCCACACGACAAGAATTTGTTTTCTTCTAAAATAAGTTTTGATTTCTAGAAATATGTATAAATATCAGTGCAAAATATAAAAAATGGGTATGTGGCCATCATGGTACTTTCTCCGACTTTATATTTACGTTTTCATGGGTTTATTTTCAATTTAAATCATATTTTAAATGTACATCGAGCGTTGTGTAAACTCGGATGAAACTGACGTTTAAAACGTCAAAATTATAAAAGATGGAAAAATTATACTTCAAATTCAAAAAGTCGGTTTGCTCAAAAACTAATGAGATTTCGAAAAAAACTTATTCTTTATAAGTTGTTCATTTTGGTATTCTCTACAATTATTATTCACATAAATTTGCTTTAACTATTATCGTTTCATAATTATAAACCAAAAATTAAAAAAAAATAATAAATTTTTTTCTCGAATAGCAATGATTTTATGAAAAATATTTTCAAGCAAAAGATGTTCATTTCTTTGTTGTCTTCGATGTTTGTTTAAATGTTTTTGTGATAATTTTCATATTTAAGAAAATATTGGCAAAAAACAAAAAACAGTTAAGGTAAACACCCACTTCCGGTGTACTAAATTTTACCAAAAGCTTTTCAGTTCTTCAGATTATCAAATAAGACGGATGTTCAAAGTTTCATATCAATTGCTCTATTAGTTTTTGAGATACAGTGCACACAGCCAGACACACACACACAGACACAAAAAAAAAATCCAGAAATTGTTGAAATGGCATCTAGGGACCCCAAAACGGATATTTCCGTAAAAGATTTTTTTTTATTCACGATCCCAATACTTTCTCGTACTTCGTAACGGAGAGAGTAAAAAATTTTAATTTAATCCGAAACAAAGGATTATAAATTAAATTTACAAATAATAAAAATTGTCCATGAACTCAAATAATAACTGTCTGAATACGCAATTCT
The DNA here is from genome assembly GCA_910593695.2 of Ocypus olens. Classification (NCBI taxonomy): domain Eukaryota; kingdom Metazoa; phylum Arthropoda; class Insecta; order Coleoptera; family Staphylinidae; genus Ocypus; species Ocypus olens. The sequence continues at coordinate 224,155 of OU343048.1, forward strand.
TTATTGTTTATAACCTGTAGAATTTCTTTGTATGCCTTAGAATATTTATTTATTTAATAAAATACACGGCAACGCCATTTCTTCACAATCATTTCCGAAAACGATTCTATGTTTAGGTACACTATATAATAATAATGTCACCTTTAAAGGTCAAGTTCAATTTTGCCGCATACAATTTTGTTTAATTTCCGGTCAGGACCGAAGCCAATAAATCCAATGTACACATTCACAGCCAACACTTCGATGCGATAATCATAATCATGACGTGTCGCGACGGGACAAACTCGAAAATAAATATTAAAGACGCTTCGGCGTCTCGGAAATAACAGCAATGATTTACATATTTCGGTATGCGCCGAGCTGCCAACTACTCGCACAAAGGAAACTCGTGGGTGCCGCAACAAATTGATGTTTAGAGTTTCCGCCCGTTTTAAAAGCAAAATACGACACGAGCATTATCAAAGGCGAATGACATCGTAACATCAAAACATGTAATTGATTGAGGCAAAATATAAGATGATAAAATTGTTGTGTGTAAGATTTTGAACAAAGAAAAATATTACTGGTTATGGCATCGAACCTCTACCCGGACTTTGGCTTAGTTACAGCGTAAGAAAATCCTGCCCCACATAAATAAGTCGTAGTAAACAAAGTTAAAATAATAATACCTTGTTTTGATTAATTAACGTACTCTTCTGATACATTCACCCAGAAATAATTTACCTTAATAGACCTTTGTCTTTTTTTATTTTAAATGAGACACTTATTAAAACAATTAAATTTTCACGTGTACTTAAACCTTATGGCTTGGCAATCACAAAAAATGGTGATGTGGACATCATGTTACTTTCTCCGACTTGATGGTATCATTTATATTTACGCTTTCGTAGTTTATTTTCAATTGAAATCATATTTTAAATGTACATCGAGTGGATGAAACTGACGTTTAAAACGTCAAAATTATGACAAATACTTCAAATTCAAAAACTCAGTTTACTCAAAAACTAACGAGATTTCGAAAAAAACTTATTCTTTAGAAGTTGTTCATTTTGGCATTCTCTGCAATTATTATTCACATAAATTCGCTGTAACTATTATCGTTTCATAATTATAAACCAAAAATTAAAAACATAATAATAAATTTTTTTATCGAATATCAATGATTTTATGAAAAATATTTGTAAGCAAAAGATGTTCATTTCTCTATTGTCTTCAATGTTTATTTAAATGTTTTTGTGATATTTTTCATATTTAAATAAAAAAATTGGCAAAAAACAAAAAACTGTTAAGGTAAACGCCCACTTCCGCTGTACGAAATTTTACCAAAAGCTTTTCAGTTCTTCAGATTATCAAATAAGACGTATGTTTAAAGTTTCATATCAATTGCTCTATTAGTTTTTAAGATACAGCGCACACAGGCAGATACACACACACACAGACACAAATTTCTTTTTTCCAGAAATTGTTGAAATGGCATCTAGGGACCCCAAAACGGATATTTCCGTAAAAAAAAATTTGAAAAAAAATCACGATCACAATACTTTCTGATACTTCGTAACGGAGAAAGTCAAAATCCGATTGCTAAAAAGTTGTTTTAGTACAATGTATAATTGTACAGCTCAATCTTAAATTATTTTTATTTTTTTAAGGACTCTCCCTTAAACGCAAAAGTGGCTCTGTTCAACCAACAGGTGAACAGCCACAAACAAAAACAAGCGGTGAATCCGTTCTCGAATGGCAACTGTACGGGAAACATGCCAAGGCCCCACTTCTCCAAAGATGAATACGGCAGGTGGGCAGACAATCCAGATTTAGATAAAATGTGGTCGAAATAAAAAAAAATATTTATTCTGCAGACCAGCTAAAGGAACACTGTCGGCGAGCAGGAGTTTCCAAGCCACAATACAGATCTGCAAAAATATGATGGAGTGCTGCGAGATGATAAATCAGTACGGGGAGCCGCTTTTCCACGATTCCAGGACGGTTATAACGTTCGGAACATTGTTCACGGTGAGTTTCCATTATTTATTTGAAAAAATTAATTTTGAATTTAAGACGCATCGACAGATTGTTTATTTAAACTTTCACACTATTCAAAGCATATGAGAACCGATCAGATTATGCAACGACAGAGATAATAAATAAATAATCTTGGTAAGACTTAATTTTTTGCTTGCAGATTAACGAACAGGTTGAATATTCATATATATTTAGGCTACATTTCGTTTTCTTGTATTTAGATAATAAATAAGATTGTAGTTAAAGCGAAACTAACAAATTGGAGTATTTTAAGTATTTAATTTGGTGTGACAAAAAAAATACACAGTATAGACATTTTGGTCACTCCGCCATTTCATAGCATAACATTTAATTATTATTTTTTCTTGATAATTTTAACACGAAACAAAATAAATAATTAGAAAAAAATTCACTTGTTGGCAGACGTATTGAATAAATTTAATAAAGACGAAATATAGGTTTAATATATGAATATTCAACCTGTTTCGGGACTGCAACTCTGCGACTTTGCAGAGTCCCGAACAGGTTGAATATTCACATATTGAGGCGTCTTTATTAAATAAAAAAGCAATGAAGTCTTATGCAATGACGACGCGTGCTTGCAAACTCAATCGGTTTGCCAAATTATTTATACCGGTAAACACATTCTATTTGAACATGTACACATAATGAATGGAACATGTTTACAAATTTATTTTTATAATTACAGCTGTACACAGTGATCTCAGACAAACTGGTGGGTCTGCTGCTCCGAGCAAGGAAACACAAGTTGGTCGGTTTCGAGGGGGAAGTGCTATTTCAGGTAAACTCGCAAATTGCGACGTTGTTTTGTTGCTTGTGAACGTTTTCAAGTTTTAAGCCGCCCCACATTCCCATCCAAAAAAGGATTTTAAAGTCAACACCTGTACAATTCAAAGTTCACAGTTTATTATTATTATTTTATTTATACGTAAATATTGTGTATTAAAGTGTGGATTAAAGACATATTATTATTATTACCAGCAAATTGGTATAATAATTCTTATGTTCTTAAGGGCCCGTTAACCACAAAATCATATAATACATATCTTGGATAAGCGTTTAAGGGAAATCTTGTGTTTTATTATAATAAGACAACCTATTATTAACTGATTGAGGTTGGCGGCACTTACTTCGTGATACATTTTTAATTAAATAAAACACACTTTTACTTAGTTAATATCACACTGTTTATTTTATTAGTGACTGCAGTTTCGATCAAACAATGATCATTATCAAACTATAAGTAACGTAATTACAAAGAAACATCTTAATTTATACCGCGTTAAACAGAGGCGAGAACATTAGGTTCGTTTGTTCGTTGATTATGGGGCTGTCCGGATTATCCTTGAGTTTATGAATTTCGAGGGATTCGAGCACGTCCATTTTAATCCCCTTGTCTTCGAAATGTAGAATTTGTAGTACATCTTCGTCAAAAGTATGATGGTTTTCAATGAGATGGGTAGCGAAAGTGGAGTCATCTTTATTTAAAGCCATACAATAAAATATGTAACACTATTTTTAATTCAAAAACTCCCCTAGACAAATTTAATAAATCAGGTATTTATAAGTTAAATTGTAAAGATTGCTCCTCAGTGTACATAGGGCAAACAGGTCGTAGTTTTAAAGTTAGGTTAAAGGAACATCTAACATCGTTCCGTTTAAATAAAGATGACTCCACTTTCGCTACCCATCTCATTGAAAACCATCATACTTTTGACGAAGATGTACTACAAATTCTACATTTCGAAGACAAGGGGATTAAAATGGACGTGCTCGAATCCCTCGAAATTCATAAACTCAAGGATAATCCGGACAGCCCCATAATCAACGAACAAACGAACCTAATGTTCTCGCCTCTGTTTAACGCGGTATAAATTAAGATGTTTCTTTGTAATTACGTTACTTATAGTTTGATAATGATCATTGTTTGATCGAAACTGCAGTCACTAATAAAATAAACAGTGTGATATTAACTAAGTAAAAGTGTGTTTTATTCAACCTATTATTGATGAAAGTGTTAGCGTTATCCAGGAGACACCACGTGGAGGTCAGCTTTCTAGTCTCCCAAAAACATGGTAGAGAATATAACTCTGTTATTTGCTACGTTACTAGTAAGTTTGGATCTTAATGTGCAATATTATACACAATGTCACGTGTACAATCCAAAATGTTTCAATTTACATTGCCGTATGTTTGCATTAATGTTTTCAGTCTCCAGGGGTTCTTCTCCTGCCAAATATTTTTTTAATTCTTCTCGTTTTATCCAATTAATAAATTTCATGAAATTCACCTTGTGTCATATCCTTGTTTCTCATTGATCACTTGGTGAAACATTATGTTAAAGTGAATTTTAATTTTTAAACCTATATTCACCTTGTATTTCAGATGACAATATTTCGCTATTAGGGCGCAATCAAGATCTGCTGTATATATACGTATTATAAGATGTTTTTTTTTATTACTAGGCCCTAAAGAAACAGACTATAAAATGAAACAACCTTTAACATTTAATATTAATTTATTTATTAATAGTGATATAGTAGTAGTAAAACGATTTTTATTAGGGCTATCGACCCATCGGTCTTTCTGTTTCTATTGAAGGTTTTTATTTCAAATTACCTAAAAAAATAATATTTATTAAGGAATAAGTTTTGTTATAATCACATTAATAAAAAAAGCCACGATACCATTTTCATGTACAATGTTTATTAAAATTGTTTTCAGAGGCGAGACGACGACGTTCCAATTGTCCTTCTGAAACCAATCGAAGAAATCCGGACAATCATCAATCAGATGATGGACGAGGCGAGGGAAGGCCTACGACAGAACGAGGAGATTGCAGAAAGTGCGGCATTGAAACATGAGCTATAAAATACTTACACTGGAAACCATCCACTATTATATGTTGTTAAATATGCACATTTGATGGTAATTTTATCAGAAGTAAAGTCGGACGGGTACCACATTATGAACGCGAATCAAATAATCGTATTTATTTTTTTATTTCACAAACAAACAGGGTAGATAATAAAAGTATTGTTACTAAATAAATAATAATTTCGTATCAAGGATGTTATTAGTTGTAGGTCGTAAACAATAAACATTTAGTTATTTAACACAGTAATAATTTTATTTCAATCTCTACCTCTCATAACGCACATATTTTCAAAGTACGTTCGACACCGTACAATCAAATAAATAACATCAACTGAATGTACAAAAATAATTTTCAAAAATTTATTTATAAATATATATATATTTGATCTGTTAAACAAATCACGATATACTCTTACATCTCACTTTAAAATATTACGATAATTAGAAAAAAAAAACAGCGTTGGAGTGGCAAACAATTAGTACACTCTTTGGCATGCGAATTTTGGACAGCTGCGAAAACGGAGGAATTTAAAAATCTACTTTGTAGAGGGTGTATGCTGCAAGTGTACAGTAAACGGCAAATAATTGCAAAAGGTCCATCAGAATATAAATAAATAGCGCAAATAAACAAATCTCTCGTATAATACAAAGCGTAAAGGTGTTTAACTTCAAAATATACTAGCAACGGCTATAAATACAACGAAAAAATTAATTTCAAATGGAACGTATGGAACTAGTATAAAATGAAGATTCGAGGACATTACAAAATAAGGAATAGGTGCTGTTTGCGTCACGTTTTTCGCGGCGGAGGCGGCGGCGCCGTGCACATCGCGTTGCTGCAGGATAACTTACGCTCTTTCACGGGAATGTTTTCATATATTGTCGACCTCGGCAGATCTTCCGGTGGCCTATCAAGAATGAAATCATTACGGATACAGCCGAATTCCTCGTGAAAATCGATGCTTACCTTGGGAGAACAATGTCTCGAGTTTTTTTGATGTCATTGCGGGCCAACGATGGCGTGGTGGGTATCGGAGCTGTGTATGGCAAACTAACCGAAGACCTATTTGTGGACAGCGATAACGTGCTCCCGATGCCGCTGCTCGTCGATAAACTACTGTTCAACGAATTTAAATCACTACTGTATCTAATATTAGTGTACTCTCTGCCGTATTGCATTGATTTCTGTAACGAATAAAAGCGTACTGTTATAAAAGTTTCTCTATCGAATGATTTCATGAAAAGTTTCAAGAGTGTTCACATTACATTTTAATTATCTTTTTACGTGCAAGCAAAATTCTCAAAAATTTCTGTAGCGTTTGAGCCAGTGGAAGAAAAGCTTAATTCATGATAATAAGACTAATCAATTCAAATTAGAAACAACTTTACTTGTTACAGGCTACATTTCGTTTTCTTGTATTTATCTAATCAATTCATTTTGTATGGAATAAAACACTTTTTACTTTGACTGTGTAACACTTTGATTTATTTATATTAATAAACCAAAGTATTATACAATGTAAAAAGTTTTTTATTCCATATAAAAACATATATTACGAAGTAGAAGCTTCCTACATTCCTTTTAAAGAAAGATTTATACAAAAAAATCGTAACTCATTTTTTTTTTAATTCACTGAATTTTTTAATTGAAAGGTATTAAAAGAAAATGCACCAATTTCAGTGTATAATTATAAATGCTTTTAAAGAAAGGATATTTGAATTTATATAAAATAGGTGGAAAAAAAAAACAGTATTTTTGAATGGAAAAAATTAATCCTAAAAAATTTAATTCGCTGAATTTTTCAATTAAAAATCTAGTCTATAATTATAAATACTCACTTGTTCAGCCTTAATTCTTTCCGTGGTCGTCTCGATGTGGTGCTTGACGGCCAGATAGACAAACTTGTATTGCGCTTCAGTCTGCACCATGCCGGAACGTTGAGATCGCACCATCTGCACGGTGCGCTGGATGTCGATCTCGCAGTCGAGACTGTGCTTTTTCAGTTGGTCCAGGATCATGTCGATCACGATAAAGGTGCCGGTGCGGCCGATGCCCGCCGAGCAGTGCACCAGGACCGCCCCGGGAGGATCCTTCACGGGCAATTCCAGGGCCAGGGATTCCTGACGCTTGTTGACGTCCTGCAGGAAGTTCAGAACCACGCCCGGATCGGCGGGTACTCCGTGATCGGGCCAAGCCTTACAAATAATACGACGGATTGTAAAATAAAGAAAAACTGGAGTGGTCTGAAGTTTTAGTGTGCGCCAAGAGAAAAGAACAATCTAGCTGTAACCTGTGAGACTTTCGTTTTATTATATTTCAAAATGTATTCGTTTTCGCTACAAAATTAAAACTGATAAGAATAATAAATGATTCTTCGTTAATTTATTTTGTTTGTATTTTGACCAGAAGCAACTAACCATTATCAATATTGGCCAGCCCATAATCAAAATATTATAAAGATTCTGGTCACGATAATAATTTACATACAGAGAGAGAGAGAGAGAGAGACAATACATTTAACAAATGGCCTCAACAGGCAATTGACTAGAGGTCTTTCAGCCTTTAACATACATTCTCCATTTTTTTTTTTGCCAAGTAACGTACCTGGAAGTGATAATGAAACACTTTTCTTTCCGTTGCATCTCCTTCCATAGTTACCACAAATTCTCTCAGGGTGTAGTGTAGGTTTGCTGCCTCCATTAGGTTCTTCACTTCAATCTTTCCGTAGTCCTTGGAACATCCCTGTTCTGGCCAATATCTTGCACATTTATTCTGAAGTTAAGGGGAAACAATCAAGTGATAATAATTCACATCTATGCAAATTAATATTTTTTGATAATTGCAATCACATATATAAGGTGTTTAAAAAAAGGTCAGATATTCTACCCGCGTATAATCAGGCGCGCATCCGGGGGGTGGCTATCGGGCTTGAACCATTGATTTGCAGACTTCTTTGCTTATTATTATTATACGTGGATAGAATACCTGGCATTTTTCTTGAAACATCGTGTATATTCATAATTCACAAGTGTTAATGTTTACACTTACTTTTCCCCGTTCGGTTTCTTTGGTTGTCATAACGATTACGCGGCAGTTTTCCTGCCACACCATCTGCCAAAAGTCGGGAATGGTGGAAGGTAAGCAACCTGCAGCAAATTGAAGATAAATGTAATGAGCGTTTGTTTCAAAAATTAGGGGAAGGCGCACCTTGTGTGGCGATGTATACTTTGTTGTTGGGATCGTTGCAGTCGTTGTAGCCCATGTTTTCGTCGGGCCGCCAGCGAATGTAGTTCGCGTTTATATAGTCGGCGCCCAGCACGTTCGGGTCCACATCTTTGAGGATGACTCGAGTCTCATCGACTGCAAATAGTTGGGCATATGTTTGATATTTTTTTACAAGTAGAGTTTAACAGTTTCACTTTATTGTTATCATTAACCCGGATATGCCCGCAGTTCTACATGTAGGACAACTTTTTTTAAATTACATCTAAAATTTTAAAGTTATTTTGTATTGTATTTTATAAGAACATTAATTGTAAACCTGCATCATTGCTTAATTTAATTTAATTTTGTTTTATTTTAAGTATCGCTTAGTTAAATTATGATGTGTCTAATATTGTTTTCAAAGCAATGAACAGACTAATAAATTCTTATCTTATCTTAACATCGTCAGCGCCATCTATCATTTTTTTATTCCAATAAGTACGTTCAGTGATTATTCACTGACATTTGACAGGAAACGAAAAATAACCTCTTAATTACTTGATGTAGAGAAACATATCATTTACTTGAATTTAAATTACAGGCAAATATAGGTTAACCCTTTGCACTCGTATTTATTATTGTTAATACGTATTGTGTCGACAATAAGTCGACATACGAGTGCAAAGGGTTAATACCACTAGCAGATTTTTTATTGGACTTGAAGCCTAATTATTTATAAAAAAAAACATGTAAAATAACAAAATTCTTTGTAAATAATCTTGGTAACAGAGCATGACTGACCTTCATAAATTATAACCTCAAAACAAAATTAGTTGGTGTGTAAAATGTCACCCGGACATGGCCTACCTTGCTAAAAGTTGATCATAAACAGATTATAACTCAAAAATTTTAGGGAGTCACAAGTCCATTACTTGTTTGTATGAATAAATTTTAGTATTACATATTATTCATACTTACATGGTAAAATGTTCTTGTATCTGTTCTTATTCTTGTTCTCCGGTTTGCTGCCCTCGTTCCTCGAATATTGTTTCTCCTGTTCCTGATGCTGCAACGACTCAAATTCTTCCCAGAACCCTCCCATTTTACCGATTGTATCGTACTTTTCCTCCTGAAATTAAAGGGTGCCTTGTTATACGGATGGTAATTTTATTATTTTTACACATGAGCAAATCAAAGTCGTAAAAATTATAGATAAATAAATTTTTACATTCTCCTCTATATACATAGTCGGCCAAAAAAACGGTACAAGTAGTTTTATTTTTTAAAGCAATATTTAATGCATTCACTATTATTTCCAATTCATACCATTTTTTGGCGCACTGTGTATAAACAACTCACTTGTAATTGTTTGACACGGTTATGTATACCGCTGGCATTTATTCTGGTGGCGTTAAAGGGCTGCTTTAGGTGCACGACCGTGCCGGACGTCTCGACCATGGGATTCTTCTTGTAGTGCTCTATGAGATCGGCAAGACTGTCGAACTTCTCTCCGCCGCCGACATCGTACATGTTGTTCTAAAATAGGACAGCGTAAACAATTGCGTCGCACAAAACTCATTGAATCATGCGGAGCTTGGAAATGGATTTTGAATTTACATAATCGATGAGATGTTAATATAAAATGGTAATGATGGCTCCAAATATTATTTTACCATTTAAGAATATCCTCGGTTCGTTATTTAAAATGTAAACAAATGATGACACAATTATATTTTTTTTCAGAACAGAAAAATTCACCGGACCATTACTTTATGGTAATACAAAATTAAATGTGGATATAAAAATAATTCTATTTTACAGTTTTTATTTTAAATTCGGAACCACAAACTTTCTGGGAAATAGACACACTTAAAGCGACATCTATTACATTACTCTTGAGCAGAGTTACCCATTAACAATCAAAAAGCGACAATTACAACAATACAACAATGATGATGGGGAAACAATAATTAATTTTAATTCTTGAATCTTGGAGGCGTTTGCTTCGTTGTACATTATCAATTTTGATGTAAAGAAAATACTTAACTTTTTATACCACTTTTATTTACTAACTAAACTAGTCACGAAAAGTGTTTTCTTTCTATCGAAACTTTTTAGATTTATATACTTTCTCTGATTCATATAGATTTGAACTCTCTTGTTCGAAATAAAACACTTAAAACTATTGTATTACCATTGTATATTTGATACATGTGACATTGGTAAAGTCTTTTATTTTGAAATTATATCAAGATACACCAACACATAAACGCCGTCAGTATTCATTAATTCTAATTATTTGGTATTGTTTACGAATTATTATTATATACTCCTATTTAATCATCAACAATACTAGTATTTCATTACCTGTGTGCATCTGATCATAACGTGTGTGACTTTGTCGTCTGTGCGCACCGACAGCACAAAGTCTCCGGGTTTGGATTGGCTTTCGCGAACGAGAAAGCTGCCGTTCTTGCCCCTCTCCAGTATCAGCTTCTCAGCTTCCTTCCCCGACAGGTGTCCGTGGAACCATCTGCAACAATGAAACGTTCCATGGAAGTATAATCCCGTGACACTTAAATTATATAAAGAATGGAGGCCGCGCTCGGGTTTCCCTTTGCTTAAATTTCAACCACGAGAGGTCGCCAAAGCTTCCTGTTACGGTTCGCGAATCACAAACCGAAGTCTTATTGATAGTTTGGAGGTGTTTACTATTTGAAATGCTTTAAAAATTTACGATTGCTGTTTGGAATAATATTCATTTTAAATACATTAGTTATGAATGAAGTTCGTCCATGGGAAGAAAAATTTAGATCGTTTATATATTTGATTTTTAAAATTCGATTATTTTGCTGCAACCTTCTGCCAAAATTTTTTTTTTAACTAAACATACAGTGTGGAAACATGATTATAATATTTAATTATAACTAGTTATGTTATAAATAAATAAATAAATAATCGTATCAAATAAATCAATTTAAAAAACAGAGTTTTTATAATTGAATTGTGTGATATTATAACAAAGTTGCCAATAAAGGTGTTTTTTTTTATAACACAAAGTTATAAGACTTGATTTACAGAGAGAAATAAAACAGAAAAATTATACGATCAAAGTTAAAACATATACATTATTAGGTCCTTCTTCATTTCATCTGTCAATGGAATGAAAGATGGAATATAAAAAATAGTAAACACCAGCTGAAAGACTTTAGTACTCAATAACCTACAAAAAAGTTTTGAAGTTAAGATAAACTATAGATGTATGAATATTTATCCCTTTTATGTATTAACCCTAGATAACTAAACATTCGTCTAATAGACTACTTTTAAATTTCCAAACAGACAAAGTGATAATATTTACCACATTTCTATTTTTGATTGAAATATTATAGCACTTTTCTAAAGTTACGCTAATTTGTTAGAAATAAATAAAGTTATTTTAAAAATATATTTGTTTCCAATTTTATGTCTACGAGTCGAATTATTAGTTACAAAGTACATAATTGTTTTTGATCAATTCACTCTGAAATATAAAAACGGAAGGTGGTGCATCGATCAAGATGTAATCGGGTGCAATGCGATGATGGGAAATCGAAAAGAATTGACAAAAAAAAACCTAAACCAACCTTACTTTGTCTAATTCGTAAGGACGTAGCAGCTGGGAACTGCCAACAGTGGCCCTTTTGAAACCGGAGACTTCCGGCATCCCTGCCAACATCCCCTCAGTACACGCACCCTTCTTCCACATGTCCTTCACCATCGCATCGTGGCACATTTCCCTTCGGTCCAGTCCCCGACAGTCCTAACCGAAGCTAACCTAACCTAACCTAAAACAACCTAATCTAACCAAACCTAACCAAACCAAACCCAACCTAACCTAGAAGAACACTAATTTAAGTTTAGTTATCTAGGGTTAAATAAATGCCATATTAACATAACATAAAACTTAATCGCATCCAAACAGATATCTCTAATGAGCAAAGATAACAGTTTTTGGTAGAATTGAAAGATCGAAACCAGAGTAAAGCTTTAGAGTGGAAGAAAAACGAACTTCACCCATATTTCTTTTAAACAAAATTGTAATGGACTTGTTTTCTGTATAACATTTGCATGAAAGAAGAAAATACTAAAGGTTTGGCAAAATTAAAAAACTGAAAATGGGACATTATTTCTCACTGAATATATAATTTCAGCAACTCGACTCCACAGAAAATATTCTTTTAAACGTAATACAAATAACTTCCATGACACGATTGCGAAATTGGATCGATCGTGAGAGTTCTTCGCAAATCAAAACCCTCGATGCGGCAGTAATTGAAACGGGCGGGAAACGCGACCTCTCCCTCTCCCTCTCCCTCTTTCTCTATCTCTCTCTCAAACAAGAGAATGCCGATTAGCAAAATGTCAAGAAAATATACGTATTGTTTATCTTTCGAAGGCGAACAACGGAAGGCGAATGCTAATCGGCGTGGGCGAGCGAATTCGACGAGGAGGAGCAGGAGGCAGATTGTCTGCCTGAATCAAAACTCCATGAATCACCGGAAAGGAGTCATGCAGGAAGGGAACTACAGTTTCCTTTTACGATTTCCATTAACGCGATGATTAATTATTTATCGCCTCATTGAGGACGAGACAATAAAAAGGGAATTGAAGAGTCCTTAACCGTTTACGTGACGGAATGCGTAATTGTCTTTCGAATGGTTCATTCGTCCAAGTCACATTACATTGAACGTTTATAATATTGATACAACGGATTAAATTATTATTGAACCACATGCAAGAATTCCTTTAAGCCAAACCAAAAATGTAAAAATACTAAAAGAAAATTGAAGCTTGAAGTTCTATTATACCTCATTTAATAACCAGGCGGACTAAATCAAATTATTGCCGCCAAAATACGTTGTTGTGATTGGCCAACAATTGCTTAAAACAGTAATGGCCGTTGTTATGATCAGCTGATCTCAAACCGATCCTCGCGTCTCACCGTTTTCCCGCGTTTTGCCTCAGTTTTTGTGTTTTTAGCCAGTTATTTCTACTGTTGATCGTGTAATAATGGATTCCTCTCATCCCGCGATTCTCGAGGAAATAGTTATTTTATTTGTAACTACGGATAAATACCCAGCACAAGTTTGGTGTCATTTTCGGCCCCCAAGAAACGGAAATGGTTGGATTTTAGAGCATTAACGCTCCAACAATCCAAAATTATCTTATACCGGGTGTGGCACTTAAGACGCCTCGGACCATAGCTCCTTTACGATTGCGCCCCATTTTTGAGATTTTTTTGTAGAGAAACTAATTGACGCCGGCGCCTAAATTTTGAATTGAGGTACAGGTTAAGACCTCGTATACCTTCACATAATTTTTTTTCGGGTAATTTATGGAAAAAAAATAATTTTTGATTGATCTTCGCATGTTGTCATTTTTTCCGAAAATTTCAAATGGCACCCCCCTAAAAAATTACGGCGTTGTACAGCCAAAACTCTAAATTTTTCATTGGTGTAAAAAAAATTACACATTGCATGACAAAATTTCGGAGAAAAAAGGAATTTCATCGCAAATGTCGGGAAACGTTTTCCGTTCCCAAGTGTGCCATATCTCAAAATTGTAACTTATCGTGGAACATGTTGATGGTAGAGCCACTTATACAATATACCCCTCCTTTTTTGAAGAAAGAACGATTTATCTTTCTAGGCCAAAGTAACTGGTGAAAAGGTGTATTAAGGTTTAATTTAAAATTCTTGCTGAGCTTGAAACTACAGGTAGTGCCATGGCTCGAGCTGCCCCTGCCCACAATTTGTTTATTTTTCTCTTAGTTATTATAATTACAAGAAAAGATTTATTGAATGTACAAGCTAGTGAAAGTTATAGGACTATAAACAAATATCTTTTATTTATTCTAAACATAGGTAAGCATGAATCAATTGCATCACGCGCCAAACCAATAAATAAATTCCTCATTGCATCCGTTAATGCAGCCGTAAATCTCAAAAAAAGAGCCATTCATCGATTCCCCCCTATAAAATTCTTACATAATTTATCTATCATTTCTTGCGAGGCGTGCAGTTAAGTGAAACCGGATTACCATTCGGAATGCCGTTCGAAATACTTCAAGTCGGCACAACGGAGTGAGCAACAACCTACTTGAACAGGATCAGGGCCCTCCTGAGCTCCCGGAAGGCGGTGGAGATGATGATCTGGGCCGCGGGGACGGCGATTATGGAAGCGTCGACGGGAATCGGATCCCTCGTCATTGTCGGGCACTCGGGCACACCGTTTCCATTGAAAAATAAAAATAAACGGGCACTTTCTAAGACGCGGCGGTAAACTTTCGAGACAAACACTCGCGATGGAATGTCTGCACGCGCCGGTGTCACCAGGTTGAATAAATGCCGCACGAAGTCCCCGAAGAATTCAGCGTGCACACCCACGCACCGCGGTCACTCTCCTTCCCAAAGAAGGGGGATTATTCGAACAGTGAGCGGATGGCGTACCTGACATTCCCACGAGATACGAAAATTTCACCTCCAATTAAGCACAAGTGTGCTATATGATGAAACGGTGCACGTTCTCATTAATCATTCATTGAATATTATTAAACCAATATTAACAACACATTCGCCATTAAAGTACAAACGAAATAGAAATAAATTTAAAAAAAAAACGAAATATAGCCTGAATAAATGAATATTCAACCTGTTTGTAACTCTGCAAGCAAATTAAGTCTTTACTAAGACTATAAACAAATAACTTATTGAAACAACTACTTCCCTGGCTAATGCCACTCGACACGGATATTGGATGATACAAAAGAAATTTGCGAAATAGAAATAATCTGATATAAAAAGCTCAAAACAGCTCGAAAACCATTACAAAAATTAAATAAAGGCAAAATACAGCTTGAACTTATAATAATAATAATAAGCATTACTATATGAATTGTTCTAGTATTATCATTATTGTTGGAGATAACTTAATAATTGCGGAGGCATGCGGTGGCACGACATATTCTAAGCAGCGGGCTGTCGCTATTCAAAAATCACCGACTGCACCAATCGTTAATGGTCATCGAAAAAATGCGTCGAATTCACGATCTGGCATTCCTTTGGAAATCGTCTTCGAGGCGCAAATTCCGCGCGTGCTCGCCCACAAGGCTCACTTTTGATCTTCGGACTTATAAAGCCAAATACCGATGGCTGATCAGTGATTTTCAAAGAATTATTACTAAAAAGAAATGTGTGGGATAACCGTTATTCACACACACACACCTTCGTCATAGAAATAATTATCGTTTGAATAGTTGAATTAATTTAAAAATTAATTCAAGTAATATGGCTGAAGAAGTATGATTTACTTTAGTTGCTGTTTTGGAAGAGTTTATGTTATGCAAATTTGTTTGTGGAATTAATTACATTTCACATGACGTAAATTTCACAGAAAAAAAATATGTCGCGAATTTACAGCCTCTTATTCGGTGTAAATATATTACCACAAAAAACACAAATTACAGCTGCAATTATGTAATTAAAATAAAATTCTCGTGCGAAGAAACAACATGTTGTGGTCATTTTATAATGAAGAACAACAAATATTTGTCTCAATTTTACAACTACAGGTAAAAAATATAATTCTTAGAAATATTTACAAATATAAACAAATTCATTCGTCTACCCAATAACTATTATTCATTGAAAATATGTGTTAAACATTAGTGATTCTACCAGGATGGAACTCGAAACGAACGATGTACGTTCCTACATTTCCAAGATACTTCAGTCATCAAGGAGGCCGAAGAAAGTCTTGGATAACCAAAAACCACCATTTAAACTGGCAAAAATATTACCAGAAATAAAATCGCCAACATGTACAATTATACAAAATTACACTTTTCAAGGCCTATAATTATCAAATTTGGAGGAATTAAAATTCATGAGGAAAAATTGTTGCTTTTTGCGAGATCTCAATTAAAATGTAACGATAACTGTAATTAACTTTAATACTACCAATTTTGCAGAACTAAACGTTTGCACTTACATTCATTCCCAAAAGCGAGATTCCAATTTTGTACAAAATGTAATTAATAACAACGAATCAAGTACCAAATAAATAATATCTGAAGCGGCCCTTACACGTTCATTAATACTGACATTACTTTATCAGAATGACATTAATAATGATCGTGTAACGTTGACAAAGTTGGAATGACGGGGGGGAATGATGCGAATCCGGATTTTCTGATCTCGGCACATCAGTTACTGTCATTACTGGTAATGTCATTATTAATAACCGTGTAAAGGCCGCATGACAATTGCCGTTTTTTACTTTTTGACCAATGAAATCGAATAATGTTGATGACACGATCCAATAAAATTCTAAATACGATGCCTAACAGACCGTGGTGAATTTTATGCATGGCAATTCACCCTGGGTGGTATCTAATCAGATAAACCATCATGTTGGTATTGCCTAGCAACGCGTTACTACATTGTCTATTACGTATAAAACGTCAGTTATTGCCGGACTTTTAAGCAGTTTGCTCCTGAATTCGATCTGTTTGTATTTTTGGGTGAAGTGTTAATGCTTTCATCAATAATAGTATTCATAGGCATTTCTCAAAATATTGGTAAGCTCATGTTTGTTACAATTATTGTGGCGCAGATTAATACACGTGTGACACTTGTTGTCACCAAATTTAACTTTTCAAATTATGAAGTGTGAACTTTCTGTTCGGCCAATTGCCTTCTCGAATCTAACTCGTGGCTGATTTTTCCTGGGCAATTATTAGCGTCAGGATATCTTGCTTATTGCTTCTAGAAAATCGGCACTCCTGCTTCACAGTCGTACCGATTTTCGCCGCAACAAGCAATCGTGATCCTGACGCTAATAATTGCCGGCAAAATCACAGGCACTCGTTAGATTACTGTTGAATATCGTTAATTTTATGTTTTGCCTCGGATTGTGATCAATTTTTCCTTAATTTTATAAACAAATTATATGTCCATTACTGGAGGCGTTTACTTCGCAGCACACCTTGAGTATAATGAAATGAAAATAACTTTAATGATTAATCACTGCTTTTCGCATCAACAAAATAACTACAGACCCATTTCTGACGATATACGAAGTGGCTCAAGCAACTGTAAGTGCAGTAGGGTTTATTGCAAAACGGAAACTGACATGAAACTTGTTATTTTTTGCCTGGTCGGTGCAAAACTATTTTAAACTGGAAAGAAAAATGTTTTGTGATAAACAAAAATGTATTTTAGGAAATTTCAGTGACGCCGCACATTATAGGATTTTTATCTAAAGTTAATGGCGTGATTAAAAGCGGCAGACTGGAGGCTATATTAAAAGACATTCTTTCTCCTAAAGTAGAAAATAATTCCCACAAACGAATGCATAACAAAATAAAGGCATGTTAAACAAGAAAGAATACTCAAAGCCAACTAAACGAAAAAGGTGAAGATTACTTTAGAGCCGCGTCCTTATTTGAATAAATCGAGCTATAATTACTCATTGAGCGATAAGGCTTATTAGTGTTACTTTTCGCAGAATATCGCAGGCATTATCCTATTCGATCAATCATCAATTCCATTTATCTACCCAAAATATTGACATAACGCACAAACTAATTACGAGAAACGCTTCAGGCATGTTCTTTGATTAGATCAACGCCAACTGTTAACCTACTATGATTGATTGATTATTTATTAATTAATCAATCATAGCAACTATTTTAAATATTAATAATGAATTATTATTATTTAAAATGTGTTTTAATTAGAAGAATTTGGTTGTATTCGACTGGGTATAGCTAATAGTATAAAACTTTAGCCAAATTGATATTGAAAAAAAATCAGTCTGAAAGTGGAAGAAAATCTGTATGAGCAGTGGCGGATCGTTAACTTTCGTAGTGGAGGCTTTCATAAAAACTGCTCGGGATGTACTACATACTTCTATAAAAAAAAAGCAAAAGCATAAAAGTATAGGAAGTACCACCTAGTGACATTCACCACTGCCTTGTTTATTACCGTTTTAATATTTATATCTGCATAAATGCGAGTTGAATTTCAATTGCTCCGCAGAAGTTCACGGAAGGTGGTTGCGTGCGTGACGATCGTCATGTTGCAGCTTTTCCTTAAAACGTATTAAGATTTTAGTCGAGCAATTTCCCGGAGCCATTTGGTAATTTCACGAGCGCCGGGGCACCACACACCACGCCTTATTAGCAACAACAACAATCCAATTCTTATTGAACAGTTACTGACGTAACATTCAATCGGAAGGCTACTTTCGGGCATGCCGTTTGTTCTTTCGTAACGATAGTTACGACCGGTAATAAATTAAGTCGGAAAATCCAAATATTAAAAGACTAATTAGATATTGAAAATGTTTCATAAGTAATTGTGGAGGCTTTCACTTCGTGATACATTTTGAATCATTCAAATAAAACGAATAACTTTGTTGGTATCACTTTATTAACTTGACAAGCTGAAATTGTCGAAACTATAGTAACTATTCCAAGTTAATAAAGTGATACCAACAAAGTTATTCGTTTTATTTGAATTATTGAAAATGTTTCTCTTTGATTCACACAACTGTTCATCATTATACAATTAAATGCAATAAAAATAAGGTGTGAGGCACTGAATTTTGCTGCTGAGAATGGTGAAAAAAAAATAGCAGTCATGTTTCAAATTATTAATTTTTTTAATTCAACTGAACTAATCTGGTCTGAACAAAACCGAACAAAAGATTTTCAATGTTAATTTCTTTATATTGGAATATCTTCCCTGGTCATTTTAGAGGAAACATGTAAATACATTTTTTGTAGAGTAAACATTTCTGCTAATATTTTTTTTACATTTACAAAAACTCAAAAAAATAATAAAATAAAAATGATAATTTTCACGAAAATAATGGTTGCCATGAACAAAAAAAATCTGTTGGCTTCTGTCAAATTGATTGAATACTTCAAACTGTTTATAAATTTTTTCATTAAAAATGTATTGTATTCAAGAAAACGTGCAAATTGTGAAGTGGTGGCAGTTTTCGTGAAGTGCGGGATATGTTTGCTATTAAATGTTCTGCATGGATTCATGCTTTTATTTCCATTTTCATTCATAAAAACCAAACAGATCAACTGCGCACCATTTTTTTTTAAATTTCATGGCAACCATTATTTTCGTGAAAATGATCATTTCTATTTTACTAATTTTTCAGGTTTTATGAATACAACAAAAAATAACAGCGTGACTGCATGCAGACATTTTTACTCTACAAAAAAATTATTTACATGTTTCTGCTAAAATGATCAGGGAAGATAATATTTCAATATAAAGAAATTAACATTGAAAATCCAATGTTCCGTTTTGTTCATCTACACCCTGTAAGATGTGAATTGTCAAATTAAAAACAAACTGACAAGTCGAGACAATTTATGTTATTCATGAACATGATGGGTTACTATTTTTGATTTCCTCCAACTAACCCTTTTTTTATTGGTATTAATAATAATAATCTTAATAATAATCTTTATTAATGCTATCATCTAAAGGTAATATTAGTTCCAATAGTTCCCAATTTTTAATATTTGACGACATTCCCAACTCACGGAAAACTCTAGGATAAAAATCTTGTGACTCAAACGCTATTATAAAATATGTTATGAACATACGCAGTTACCGGCGTGAAAATTGATTGATTGATTAATCTTACTGTCTCTGCTCCCAAGTTTTACTCCAACTCACACGCCTCCGTATCGCTTTGAAGTAGCCCATTTTTCTTAGAACTTAACACTTTTATATAACAACACTTAAGTTAGTTATTCATTATTCATATTGTGTTTTCCGTGAAAACACTTCGGTGTCATTAATGAAAGTGATACTGACAGAAGAAACTGTAAGTTGAAGAACTTTAAAACTCGCACACGGACGGAAAATCGCGCGTACCGTCCGACGTTTGCGCGAAAATGAAGAAAAAAAATTGTTCCGCGTTTGACGAAATGTTTACATTCATTCGGATTCGGTCCGGAACTCGACGGTGCGACACGTACCGGCGATTCACGAAATACGGTCATTCGTAAGACGTAGATCCCCGCCGCGTTGCCCAACATTTATCCATTAATAATGTCATAATTTACATTTTTCACATAAACAGTTCACATTTTCGCATTCTTCGATCGTACGCCGAAGAGCTTCGTGTGCTTTGGAACAAACAATTGTTTTCAATTTTCGAGACGGGACTTCGGGACTTCCAAGTGTTGCGTTTACGACGTTGTTTACGATCATTAAAGCACGTGCTATAATAGCCGTAATATTTAAATGGAAAGTGCTAAATTCAATTAGAGTTTATCTTGTGTGTAATTACAGTAAATCATCTTAACTGCGTTACAAACTTGAATAATTTCCAAGGTGTGCGTCACCGAATTTTGCTGCTGAGATGGCCATGCAATAGAGAGAGAGAAACATAGCAATCATGTCTGAGATTTTTTTTTAATTCATCTGAACTAATCTGATGAAACATGAAGGCCGCATCGCCATTTTTTTTTTCGTAGATATTAGTTCCAATGGTCTCTAGGCTAAATATCCTAATTTTTAATATTTGACGACATTCCTAATTTATCTTACAGCCAACTCTGAATCAAAATCTTGTGGCAATGGCTGGATCTGAAGCGAAAATAGTGTGTAGGGCAAATTTTAAATTAATTTAAAGTCTGCAAACTTTTTATGTGTTAATTGGCTGTTAATCAAATTTCGTTAGAAACTCTATTAACGAACTAGTGCGGTTACAGGCATCGCCAGAATCGCACCGATTTTTGTAACCAAGGAATGACAGAAATTGAATGAAAAGGATGGTTGCCACTGTTACTACCCGATTGATAATGCATAATTTAATTTAATTATTCAATCAATCTTCATGATAGGCTATACGCAAGAAGTGTGATACCAACAAACTAACTCAAAATATATCTCCAAAATTATGCAGACGTAACGATTAGATAAATAAAATTCAAAATGACTAAAAGCTCAATGATTCGTCATTCGTCATTCTAATATGTATGACAAAGCAACCTTCTACCATATTCCCCGCAATATGTGTAATAAAAACTGCCACTGACATACCGAGAATTAAAATAAATTCAAAAATGGTGCGTACCCGTTCTGATGCCAAAAATCCGATTTATCAATCATTTGCATCTA
This sequence comes from Ocypus olens, assembly GCA_910593695.2. Lineage (NCBI taxonomy): Eukaryota > Metazoa > Arthropoda > Insecta > Coleoptera > Staphylinidae > Ocypus > Ocypus olens. The sequence goes on from OU343048.1 coordinate 245,476, forward strand.
GAAGTATTTCACCACTGATAATGATTAATACGATGTGGAATTTAGAATACCCGATTTTGATATGATTGAATGATTTCTGAAGTTTCTTATCTCTCGATAGCAATGAAACACCACTTTGGTAATATATCTTTTGAGCCACAAAATTTTCTTTCAAAGTTGGCTGCGAGATAAATGAGGTATGTCGCACATTATTACATCAGGAGACTAGATTATACCTCATTTAATAACCAGGCGGACTAAAGCCGAGAGTCACATTTACACTATAAAAAGTAACCAGGAATGTTTTGGCGGTAAAATTCAAATTATTTGAAATTCGTTTACCCATAACATTCATTCAATAATTTTAACAATACATAAATACATGTTAGGCTAATTTTCTTTCTAATTTTGCGAAACACCGTACTGCTAATGAATCGACAATTTTGTGTACAACGACAGTAGATTTTAAAGCCTCTTGTATTAAAAGTTTATATACGTTAATTTTGGATTGTTTTTAAACAAGCGTTAATGCTCTCAAATCCAACCTTTTCCGTTTCTTGGGGGGTAGAAAATGACACCGAACTAGTGCTGGGCATCTATCCACAGTTAAAAATGAAATAACTATTTCCTAGAAGTTCGCAGGATGAGTTTTTGATAGAACCGATTCTTACACTTTCAACGGGAGGAATAACTTCTTAAAAACACAAAAACTGACGCGAAAACGTGGAACCGGTGTGGGAGACAAGTAAACGGTAACAGATCAGCTGATCATAACAGCGGCCATTACTGTTTTAAGCAGTTTGGGCCAATCACAACAACGTATTTTCGCGGCTATAATTTGATTTAGTCCGCCTGGTTATTAAATGAGATATAGTTAAATTGAATTAGATTTAAAAAAAAAGAATTAATCTCAGAAATGACTGCTATGTTTCTCTCTCTCTCAGGTAAACAAAACTCTATGGCTCACATCTTACTAACTTGCAAATTTAAAATATGTGATTGTTGATAATATTATTTGAAAGTTTTGTACACAGATAATAGTGTTAATTGCACATTAATTACGCGATGGAAATTAACCAAATTATTCGCTATTTAAGCGTGAAAGCCGGTGGCAAATCTCTCCAACACAATTACCAACAAATCGCGATAATAATTGAAAAATGATGGTAATTACGATAATGGATTATATTATCTCGTGCATCGGACAATTATAAAAGCGACAGTTAATGTCAAGGTTGGGTCGATGGAATCGACAAGTGGGACTATACAAAAATTGAAAGCAGTGGAGGTGCGTGTGAATCTCGGTAGGTAATATAAAAAGAAAGCGCTGTCATGTGTTGGAGCGTTAACATCTCATTTGCGAAGGTTTACGCGCCGTACAGAGACAGTGTTACAAAGAATAGATTTCTCGGGAAATATTTTAAAAAGATTGATTCCAAAAGTAATTCCAAAGTAATATCGTACAATTTAACCCTTTTGCTGCGGCGTTAGGAAACGCTCCATGTCTGTGGTGCGACTTTAGATTGGCCTGGAATGTTATATATTTGCTAACATCAACGTCATCTAGCAGAATAAGAAAACGTATATATCTGTTAACAGTATGCGTATTGTTTGTGGAAAGTTAAAAAACTAGAAAGTAACGTTTACATGTTGACGCAAAAGCGGAACGTAAATATGCGTCTGCAGCAGCGAAAGGGTTAAACAATTTGCAATTAAAATCATCTTTAGAAATAGATTAACCATGTATACATCCTTAATCTTATAATACAAACAAGTTTACATTATAAACTAATATACAATGTTAGCATGTCTCTATCTGGGCTATCGACCAATGGGTCTTTCTGCCCTAGATGAACCATTTTATTGTTTTTAAATAATAGAATGGCCAAAATGATGTGCAGAAGATAGGGGGATGCCATTTAAATTTAACTAGCATAATTCAGATGGCCAGATGGCCAACAATTGAATTTCCACTAAAAATGTTAACTACGCAGGTACCGTGTATGTAAATCCCGAGAGTACGGACCTGGATATCCTTGTAGGAGGTTAGTTTCCTCTGGTCACATATATTCCACGAGGCTGACATTGAAACTGCACGACCTGAATATCGTAGCGAGCCGCAAAACATTTATTTTCAATTAATTAACATTTTATGGAAATGCACAATAAACGATACACCAAAGTTCGGAAGAATAACATTAGAAAATATACGGACAACTGGGACCAGAGATTCAAATGATACGCGCGAGACGTAACAAAAACTGAACTACGGCATAATCAACGATGGATGAAATTCAATATTGATATACAATATTTATCGATAGATTAGACTTTTTTGACATCTTTAGTGGCAAACACTAAGAAAGTGAAAAGTACTTGGAAAATGTTATCAATTGTCATTGATTTGAACATTCATATTCCTTGATATATTTTTTTAAACATCACCAATCAATTTAGAACACATCATATCAAATTCTCTGAATTTTGGCATTCAAATCAAAATAGTTTTAATTGCCCTTATAAACCAATTAAGTACCGTTAACATAGAAAAACAATTAGGGCGACATCTATCGGCGAAAATTTACAATGTTCTGAAATTATTTATATATATATATATATATATATATATCGGTGATAGATGTCGCCCTAATTGTTTTTCTATGCTAAGGTTACTTGTTTATAACGGCATATTCCGGCAAATTCCATTTCTTCATCAACGACGACCGTGCTATGCTGATGTGAGACTAATGTAGGTCTATCGACGGTGGGTCTTTCTGCCCTTTTGCCTTATTATTATTATTGTAGATAACGAGAATGATCCTGTTTTTGTTTTTATGTAACAAAGTTATTTTTAACATCTTAAATTTATTTCGCTAGTACTACACATCTATGTTTCTAAACAGTCGACCTGCTATCCTTTATAAATTCCACAGGTGCAAGCATTGTACGATTTTCCGAGAACGACTCGATTATATGGAAATTAAGACAAGACAGACAAGCTCCGCCGTATAGTATATAAGGCAATTAGAACGATCGTGACGCAAGTCTCGCTTTGTAAATTAACAATGCCACGGTTCTGTTACATAACGTTCATCTGTGGACAGACCATTTGTGAATTTCTTTAAAAACCTCAAATCACGCGATTTTCTCTCAAGATTGCCAGCTGTGTGAGAGACCAGTCATGCCGTGATTAATTTTACCGATAATCATTCACATTGTTAGGAAATCGAAAAATTCTTGTGGGATTAATCTAGTTCCTGAAGAATTTGAAGAAAATTTGCAAACTGTGAATCATGGAGATTTCTTAATCACTTCAAGTACGAATACACAGAACTGCCTTAGCTGTCGGTGCAGCTTTAACCCAAAATCCACATGAGATTTGTCATACCCTCAATGCCAATGTCTTCGAAGGCATATTTGAATGTCGTTTCATTAACCGGAAATAGTAATCGGCATATTTAAAGCAAACTTTTCTATGTTTTTGCCCAAAACGTACTATTTTATGAATAACCACTAATATCTGTTTAAAATTATCAAGATCTAGACTTGAAATTATACTCCTTACTCCTTTTTAACCTCTTCACGCCCATGTGGCAACAAGCAAAAAAAGAAAATAAGAACATAGTACAAAAAAATTACTCCTTTAGCGCCATCTATGGAATATTTTTTCCATATTTTTTTGCATAAATGGGTAAGTCTGTGACAGTGAAATAATATTTCGTAGAAAAAGGTAACAACAACAAAGAAGTAATTTTTCATCAACTCTGTGATTAAATCAAAGCAGCATGGGCGCGAAGTGGTTAATAACTGTTGCTTAATAAAAATGATAAAAATCGACACTATTCATAAACACCTCTCATACATAATTTAATTCAACGGATCAATGCCAGATGTCTCTTCCGTGGAGTCACAGGAAAACGTATCACTGGTTTTTACGTATTGACAAATTTCTCGCATGCGCATGCAATGAATCACGGGGGGCTGTTAAAAAGGATGGAAGAAACGAGTGGCGTGTATACATGCACGTCCGTTTAACAATTACAGGGAATCGCCATTTACAAGTCACTCATGTTGAATATAAATGAAACACGACTGTGTAAAAAAAGAACAATTGTATTAAATCCATTAAACGATTCAATTACGTCTACCTGCAAGGTTAAACATTATCGATCCGATAAAAACAACACATGAAGTACTTTAGATAATAATACGAGAAAAGGGTTTCGCAAATAAAGCCCGCCAAGTGACCAAGAATATCAGCAAAAACGTCAGTAAAATTACTATTGTTTCTCAACCTTTTTGGACCCAACGCCCACTTTGTTAGGTCTGCCTACATGATAATCCCCAAAATAAAAATGGTGATGTGGCCATCATGTTACTTTCTCCGAATTGATGGTATCATTTATATTTACGCTTTCATAGTTTATTTTCAATTTGAATCATATTTTAAATGTACATCGAGGGGATGAAACTGACGTTTAAAACGTCAAAATTATGAAAGATTATACTTCAAATATAAAAACTCATTTTACTCAAGAACTAAAGGGATTTGCAAAAAAAACTTATTCTTTGTAAGTTGTTCATTTTAGCATTCTCTGCAATTATTATTAACATACATTTGCTGTAACTATTACCGTTTTATAATTATTAACCAAAAATTAAAAAAAAATTTTTTTTTTTAAATACAATAAAACGAAATGTAGCCTGAATATATGAATATTCAACCTGTTCGTTAATCTGCAAGCAAAAATTAAGTCTTACTAAGACTATAAACAAATAACTTATTGAAACAACTACTTAATAAATAATACTAATAAATTTTTTTCTCGAATAAAAATGATTTTATGAAAAATGTTTTCAAACAAAAGATGTTCATTTCTTTGTTGTCTTCACAGTTTGTTTAATTGTTTTTGTGATATTTTTCATATTTAAGAAAATATTGGCGAAAAACAAAAAACAGTTAAGGTAAACACCCACTTCCGGTGTACGAAATTTTACCAAAAGCTTTTCAGTTCTTCAGATTATCAAATAATACGGATGTTGAAAGTTTCATATCAATTTCTCAATTAGTTTTTGAGATACAGCGCGCACATACACATACACACACAGACACGAGGGCGTTCCGGTACCTCTTTTGAGCCAACAGACGCTTTATTACTTTGATTTGATTTTTAGATGAATGCAAAATGTATAAACACATTTCCAGAAAATCATAAATTTATATTAAATTAATCAATTTGTCACCCGTTATGGTACCTAAAACTTAAAAAAAAAATTGTCACCCGTTTGGAAATTAATTACTGACTATAACCTATAACAAATAAGCTAAAAAAAACTTCTTTACAAAGTTTAACAATATTTGGTTCTAATTTCGGAAGAGAAGGAACAAAAAATGCGTCTGCATACTTTCTCTATGGGTTGCATGAGGTATGAAAAATGCACCCACGCAAAATGACCAGCGCCCCCCAAAGACAGACTGTCAGAAAATCACCCAATTTAAGTGTCAATCGCTCACTGGGGGCGACATCACCCACGTTAAGAAACACTGCTCTATATAATCTGACAAGTGGCACAATGTAAGGATTTCGGATACGGAAAATCCACGTCTATCGTGAACATGCTCGAGATGGGCCAAAAATAAACGCCACAGATAAAAATATAACGACCTAAAATTATAACTTTGTTTATGTGAAAGCCAAAAAGTTCAAACCACAAACTAATGAGTATCATCAAGCGATAAAACCATATTAAAATGCAATCGCAAACAAAGGTTTTTTTTTTTTTAATTTCATCATAAAAATAGCAACTGTAAATCCCCAGTGCAAACAATTTAGAAATCCACGTCACCGTGGTATTATAACAAATTATCCGTAATAACTCATATAATACATGAAACCGGATTATTTATTTTTAGATATTTTGCAAATTAAAGTAAAACATTACTGTGCTATAAATCCATCAATTTGGAAATTGTAAATTATTTACAGTACATTTCAAATGCAAACAACTACAATCCTCAATAATTGGTTTTTCCCTGATGATACTGCAATTTTTCACTTTGCAATTATATAATTGCACGTTTTGGATGTTTATTGAGGGGATTTTTGATTGGTTTTAAAATAGCATATGAAATCTTCATCACAAATAAGTTAAGTAAATGAAAAACATATTTCCAACCTGGAACGCACAAGTGAAATAAAATAAAATCAGGTCAACAAAATTTTGTCCGATCGTGATGATAATATAAAGGTTGAGAAACGATAGACCAACAAAGAAAAATCAAAATGGCTGTAGGAAATGACACGTTTCATCAGGTTGGTCACCTCCGGCGAAAAAAAAAAACGGTCGGCAAATAATAAATAAAACAATTAACACCTACGACGCACGTGTGTACAAAAATGTTAAATTACGCGTTTACAAACTTACGGTTACGGGTAGAAATGACGCCGCAGAATCAATGAAAAAGATGTTCGTCGTGTTGTCGCGTTCGATAAAACTAGAAAACTGTCAAAAAATCGGGCACAATCTTCATTAGAACGTTTCTTACCAGACATCACCCACCTGAAGTTGCTCGAAAAACCCACGCAGATCAAACCTACGTTTCTGTCCCCTTATATTCACCAAATCAAGGACTCGGGTGTTTTTGTTTGCATTCGATCAAGAATCTTATTTTAAGTTATGCGATATAGTGTTATAAAACAGATTGTGTTGGTTAGATGTATGTTTGCTTAGTATATCTTTACAGATAAAATTTGTGGATTTTCAATATAGAAATCGACCTGCAAGAATTCAGAAAATTGATAACAAGTAATAAAATTATTTTGCGTCGTGTCGCCTGAAGTTGGTGTAGGATGATGAAGATGGAATGCAAGAGGGACAACAATTGATGAAGGACTGATCGCATCGAGAAATCATTGATTTTGGAAAGGAAAATCGAAGCAGTCGGAGAAATAGAAAAAGCCCTCACCAAGGAAATATTTTCTTGATGTGTAAACAGACACGTATTTACAATATTAGAAAATATACGAATTTCCTAGTTAATTTCTCTTGAGTTTATACTGTACGCGGTAGTCTTTGATCTAGTTAATGTTTTTATTACGAATTTTTGAAGTAACAACGAAGATTTGTTGTAATATTTTTGGACATATAAAGACTTCCTGTTACAGTTTGATTATAGTGATAAAATCCCAACTTGATTGTTTCAACAAGAATAAATGGATAATAGACAAGTATAAATTACAAAATAGCAGTGACGGTTCGCGGGGTTCTTTTGATACGGGTGAGGTAGCTGAGGTGTCAATGCAGATACCCTATCTATCTGTATTATCACCTCTGCTACCTCGGCCGTACAAAAAAAAACCTGCGTACCGTCACTACAAAATAGCAATAATAAATAAAATTTCAATCAATTTTTCCAGTTAGACACACTCGATTCAGTCGCGTAAAAAAACCCGACAGGTGTTAAAATCCTCGACCAATTAGACACAACAGCCCTCGACTTCAACATTTGAACCAACACGGTGTCCGCACAGCGGGTTAATCAATTACAACCCAAACGGACCGCGTATAAGGAATATCCTGTTGTCTATAGCGAGAGACGTGTCCGGAGGCACACACATGATTAAATGTGACGACCTGTGGCTAATTGGTATGCTACATATAGACATCTTGTATAATGCATCTTAATTACTTCGCCGTGACCATTCCAAGGTTGCGCGGGTACGATTTATTTACAACGAGCCGAAACAATATGGACGTCCTCTAAGTGTTTACATTGCCGGGGCCCCAATTATAAATTCTAAATGTTCCGCGGCTTTTTGTATACACACTGTTACTATTGTTATTATTATTTGTACTTGTACGAGATCTGGTTTTCAAATTTCGAAGAATTGTGCAATGTTTATCGTCCGTATCCACGCTACACGTGGACGTAATGCGATACTTATCTTGAAGTTTTTTGTTTCTAATTTGAAGGCTGTTGATAAAATACGAATTAAAATTTTAACGTTTATTTACCGTGAGGTCAAAAAGTCGAAAATAGTTGGCGGCACATTTTCTGAAAAATGGGGATAATAATTCAAGTAATATTATGTTGGCTGTCTGGTATTCTCCTATTTATTTTGACATCTTTTGGTTTTTTGAGGTTACTTGTTTTAATAATAATAATAATAATAATAATAGTTTTGTTTATATCTACCTCAAAAAACCACAAGATGTCAAAATTAAAAAAAAAATACACTGCACTGAAGAATTCCATACAGTCAACCTAATATTATTTGAATTACTATAAGGATTTGTAGAAAATGTGCTGCCAACTATTTTTGATTTTCTGATTTCACGGTACAATTTACGTTAGAAATTTGTTCATAAAAGTGACTTGATAATAATTGCATTACACGATGAGATAGTTATTTTGCCAACAAATTAAAATGAAGAAAAGTTGGTTTTGGGAAAAAAATGATAATGTAACTTTCTCCGAATTGACACCCGACTGGATTAATATTGGGTTAATGTTTTTTTAATTAATCATTTCGGTGTACGTTGGGTTGTATATCTTATACTGATAAGATATACGACCCAGCGTACACCGAAATGTTGCAATGCAGATATACAAAATGTATTACAAAAGGACTTAAAAGAACTAATTTGGTATAATATACGACCAGTGGCGGGTTTCCTCCCGCCCCGACAAAACTCTAGTGTAAAGCGACACACGGACTCTTTACAAGCGGCAGAAGTGACACATGGTGAATTTATTGTTTAACCCGTTTTTTCCCGAATTACTTCTATTCTAATTTACTGTATTGGTTAAATACTAACGATTAAAGCATAATGTAATAATACATCTATTTTTTTTTAATGCACCTGTGTGTAGAATAAGTGCACAAGCCTATAATTCAGGAATAAATCTAATGTTCCCTTTTTGGAACACCGGGAAAAAACGGGTTAATTAAAAAAATATTAACCCAGTTGAGTATCAATTCGAAGAATGTTTTCCCAAAACCAGCTTGGCAAAATAATTCTTATAAGTCCTCTTGTAATTTGTGCGAACAAATTCGTACCACAATAAAGACCTAAAAATATAGGCAAGTATATTTGCATTGCAACATTTCGGTGTATGTTAGGTTGCATATCTTATACTGATAAGATATACAACCCAACGTACTCCGAAATTTTTTGCTATAAACATACAATATTGCGTCATCCCGTAGGCACATTAGGCAACTAGATACGAAATCATACACTAAGGTATAGTTTAAATAATTTCCAACATTGAAAAAAATGGAAAGAAAATTTTATGAATTCAACCACTTAATGCACCATTAAAATATAGAATTAAATAAGACTTATTTCGTGGATGGGCTTACTTTAGCTGGGGATGCAAATAAATGTTCATGTAATTTTATGAGATTAAGCTCTAATCTGTAAGGAACTATTCAACGCATATAGTCGGCTGAATTTCTCCGTGAAAGCCAAATTCGAATTGGGGTAAGCGAGAATTCTTCAGTTTCTTTAACCCGGGTATACACGGCTGAGTGCATTAAGCGGTTAATATTATACCGACTGATCAGTGGAATTGTGACGGTCTGTTTTCTTAAACTTACCTTTCAGTCGTTGGATCAGCACAATTCAGTGGAAATTTCAACTCGATGATCTCTCCGTTTTTCTCCTTCAGCTGACCCTGATTCTCCATGTAATACTGCACCAGTTCCGAGAGGGTTGCGAACTTCTCGCCGCCGTAAAGGTCGTAGAAGTCGCCAGAGTTTTGTATTTTAATGTGGGTGACATCGCGGTTTCTCCTGAAAAGAAGGAATTTTCTAGGTGTATAAATTATTTTAAATAAGTAAAGAAATCTAAATAAATAATAATTACATTAAAAGTGTGTTTTAGTCCAACCTCTAATGTCGATGTATAATTATTAAAAAAAAAAAATGTTAAGGCTTTAATATTTTAGAATGTGAAACTTATCTCGTATTTTAACCGGAACCAATTCCTTAATAGATGCAAAACAGTAATGTTGGGTTTATAACTAATAAAACACAGTTATGTTCCTTTCTTCACAATTTATTTTATTATTTAGTATCTGATTTTGCTTTCGCCTTGAATTTTGTACATTTGATGTATGTAAAACTTTAGTTACTTGCATTAATAATCTATCATTATTATTATTATTTTTTTTAACACTAGATGTACATTTCAGGTATAAAGTACCCATTATCAATAACTAACTGAATAAATAGTTATAAATTAGTACCTGAAATGTACACCTAGATTTAAAAATAAATTGTGAAGAAAAGAATACAACTGTGTTTTATTAGTAATTAAATCTTCACATAACTCACAAACCACATTGGGTTTATAAGTGAATTTAAGGTTTATTGATTAACGTTTAGCATTCATTGTTTTAGAATTAAAATAAATCCAGAATAAGTATGAATCAACTTGTGGATCTTTGTAGAGAAGGCTCGTGCTACACTCCTTGCTCTTATATATACAAGCTGCTGTTATAGTAAAATTTTCTTTTGCAGCCTCCTCACCGAACATGCAGGAGACGCTGCTGGTATGAATTAAAATAAGTGTAATGTAATCGAAAAACCTAACCTCAAATTATGGATGACTTTCACCGTTTAAAATCATATCTTACAATTTCCTCATTTTAGGCATTTAAGAATATTTCAAAACAAATCAACTAAATTCAATGAAGATAAAATATAGCCTGAATATGTAAATATTCAAACTGTTTGTAACTCTGCAAAATTAAGTCTATAAACAAGTAACTTATTATTTAAATCAATCGATTCTCCTTAACCCTTTAACTGCGGCTGTCGTCAATAAGCGACTCGGGTAAACTTTACCGTAGCTACGGCTGTCGTCAATAAGCGATTCACATATTTTTTGCCGTTCTTTTATGCCGTGAATCGCTTATCGACGACCACTAGTAACATGATACGTTGGTTCAAATAGAATAAAATTTATTAAATTTTCAGTCTTTGTTTTTTTGCGTTCAGGGAGCCAGTTTCTTGAAAACTTTTTAGTAGCCAAAGGGTTAATGAATAAATCACTACTAATAATAATTTTAGGTTATGTTTTAAGACAAGTCGGGGCAGAGTTTAATTGTTTTGTGACATCCATGTCGACATGCATAACCTCATTTAATACAAGCTTACGTAACACCGGATAATTACCGTTTTGCACAATTGAAAACAAATATAAACCAGAGTTATATTTATTATCGCCTTTGTAAAATCTACTGTTTGAGCTTTCTAACGAAGTAATTTAATATCAGTGATCATTTAAATATAATTCAATACGTATTGTTTCATTTTGAATGAATATTGTTTTTAAAAAAAAAATCACTAACCTTACGGATAGGGTGAAGTTTCCAGGATTGGTAGAACTAGGTCGTGCTAAGAAGCTGCAGTCCTTCCCCCTGTCCATTAAAAGTTTCTCAGCTGCGATACCGCTGATGGTGGGCCAAAACCACCTGGAAACAATCAAAAGTTGAGGCGCAACCCCGGGCGCAAAGGGTGTGCGAAAATAAACAAAAACGAGAACAATTTTCAAACAGGTTTTGCAACTTTTGTTTCTTTTTTCCCGAGAGATCGGGGGTACCGGGCGCGAGATAGAGCACGGCTCCCTCCAACCGGGAGACGTTAAGTACTCGTTCGCCCCGTTCAGGGCATTACCTGCGTGAACTCATATTCGTCATCCTTGAATCGTCTACAGGTGCGATTTATCAATATAATTGGAAACGACTGCTGTACGGCCCGCCATTTTGTCTTCCATCTCTTTAATCATCGCTGCCAAATGGTGTTCCGAGTTGGGGCGCAGCACTCGTTCCCGGGGTTAAAACGTAGACAGGTGATCGAATTCGAGGCGATTCGACCGGATTTTATTTAGAATTGGACGGTCGATTCCGCCGCCGATAACCTCAAATACGGTTCAAAACAAATGGAACAAAACATATGGGTGAAGTGTGGCACTTATCCGATTTTTGACAGGCGAGATGATTCTCGATATCGCTAAACTGCCACAGATAGAATCAGTGGCGTGGGTACGCCGGGGTAAAAACAATTGTTTTATGACAAATGCACGAAACCGGTGAGCACAGATTGAAAGAATTATTTTCTTCTTAATTGTAAAATTCTATGCACCGAAAACTTTCAATTTGTAAAGTTCTGATAATTGATATTTGATTTTTGTACTTGTTGCATTTTCGTATTTGATTTATTCAAAATACAACATAGGGTCAGTTGTTCAATAGTAGCTTATATCGAGCCAACATTAAAATCAGTATAAATTATTTAGGTTTTTTGCACATAGATTACCTTTAAACTGTGATTGAACAACGCCTAAAGTAATTTATTGTTTATGCTGGAGGCTTCTACTTCCGTTATACATTTTAAATATTATAATAAAACACTTTCAACTTTGTTTTGTATAACTTATATATTTATTTTTGTGACTCAAGTTTCGGTAATACAATTACCATTTTCAAACAAGAAGTGTTTAAAAAAAAAAAGTAATTTATACAGGGTTTGAGGTTACTTAGTTTAAACTGCTATTGAACAACTGGCCTATAATGTAATATGATAATTTACTTAAGGCTGCAACTGTTTTCAACTGTAACGGCGGCTTTAGGAATGGGTTTTTAGTTTTGGTATTTAAAGAAATGGATCATGTAGTGTTACAAAAAAAAAACTAAGGCATTAACCTTTTTAATCATTTTCATTGTGTGAAGTGGACACCAACCAATCGGACACCTTATTCTGGGACGTCATTGTTGTTAAATCGTCATCGATATCCATCGGAGTACCAGATGACCAAATATTGGAGAAATTGTGCTCGCTGTATCTATCCAAGTACTCCATCAACGGTTCTAGGCTGGGCACTTTTTCGTCTCGGGCGGTCTCCTCCAAATTTCCAGTCTCTTTCCTCAACAGCAGCTTCTTGGCGCTTTTCATGTTCGTCACGCCTGTCGCACTGAGAGTATGCGCAAATTCGGGCACGGAATCCACCCACGAAATGAATTCATCCATTGCGACATTATTGTTGCAAGCGGGATTTTGGGTGAAATGGGAATTTTCGGTATCGGGGTGCGAGAGCATCCACGAGGTGAACACGTCAACATTTGCGGCTTCCGTCTTGAATTGAGTATCTAGATTATGCCGGAAGACATCACCGATCGAGTTGCATAGAAAAATTGCAAAGTCTGTAAAGAGAGTTGCAAAAGTTTAGGATCGGAATTATTCCCAACGAGCATTAATCATCAGAAGACGAACTACAGAGCGGTTGTAGACTCAATTATGCTTGGTTTTAAATTAAATATTATTTGCTAATCACGTTCCCAATCGACTAGAAATTATACACAAATAAAAATTTGTATCCCGAAGGCGACCTAACCTAGAAAAAGCGCTGTCAGCTGTGACAGTTAAAATAACCTAACCCAACCTAACGAATACTTTGCCATTCCTTTTTGGTTTATATTGTCTGAATGATTTTTGTTTCATAAATGTTCAAAGAATTTTTAAAACTTATAGTTGTAGATTTGTTGTAGATACTATATTTGTGACTTGCCCTATCTGCATCTCTTTTTTGTAAATAAATAAATAAATAAATAAATGCTTAATCAACTCACCTGAATTGTTTTCCAAAAACTCCACACCGACCGTCCCCATCCCGAACCTGCCTTCTAATCCCTTGCGAAAAACGAACTTTTTCTTCAGCCTGCATTCATCGAAGGCGGTTCTGGCGTTCATCAACCGCAGGGGCATGTAATTTTCATCGCCGGCCGAAAAACAAACGCTCTCCAGAAACCCCGAGGCGCACACAATCTCCTCGTCGTTGTACCGGGCCGCTTTAACAACATTCGGATCCAAAGGCATAAGATGCGTCCACTTTTTCACCACGCCCCTCTTCCTCAAATCAAATTTCAGCACGTTGTGCTTGGTGGCGACGTACAAGTAATTATCTGAGCGCGAGCTCCGGCAGAAAGCGCAGTAATGGTTGCACTTGAAAAGCAGCTCCTCGGACGAGTGAAGACTGCAGGTGGCGCTTCTCTGATCGTACAGCGACACGTTGTGCCGTCCCATTATGGACACGACGTTCGCGTCCAAATACTTCACCTGCATCAGCTCGTCGTCGCCCTCGTTTTTGTAAAGCGTGTGCTCGTGTTTATACATTTCGCGCTCCACATCTAAAATCCTCAATTGTTTCTCCATGTCGGTGTAGCACATTTCGTTGTCGTCGAGCAGTTCGCAGTCGCTGAAGGGCACAACGGGGCTGCTTATGTTCCACAACTGTTTCGCTTTGTACTTTCCGCGTTTGTGTTTCACCCGCACCACGCTGATCTCGTGTTTCTGTCTAACGGTGAGGTACTTGTCTCGGCAGGACTTTATGTTGTACACGGTGTCACCGCCGAAATTTATTAGTGGTGTGGTTTCCGTGGTTTTGATGTTGGTACAAGCTGTAAGGGAAAATTGATATAAATAAAAATAAGTGAGATCAAAAAGTCGAAAAAAGTTGGCAGCATGTTTTCAGAAAATAGGAATAATAATTCAAGTTATATTTTGTTGATTGTCTGGAAATCTCTTGTTTATTTTGACATTTTGTGGTTTTTTGAGGTTACTTGTTTTAAAGAAGATATGCTGGGTTTATATGACGTTTAACGTTTAAAGATTAGTGTTTAAGCAAAGTGGAACTAACGTATTAGTGCTTATACGTTCATACGAAGTTTCAAGGATTTTAACGTTTAAGGTTTATGTTTAAGGGTAGGCTACTTTCTACTTTTCCCTTAAATTCGTTAAACATAGGTTATGTTCACAGCTTGTGTTTGTAAACAACCAAAGATTAAAAATGGACAGTTTTGATAACTTTGCGGCATCTACCCATATTGAAACATTTAATCAGTGTACATAAATTGTGGCAAATTAATCGTTTCCACAAACACAGCTGATAAGTACAATGATGCCAGATTTACATATTCATTCTAAATCATTTGTTAAAACATGCGATTTAAGTAATTTGACGGAATTTTTAGCGATAAAAATGAAGAATTGAATATTGTAAACAATACTTTTATTGTTTTTTATATTCATTAGAAGAAATAGTTGCAAAACAGTATTTTCCTAAAAATTGTGATAAAAGATCTGGCAACAGATAATTCTTAATTTTCGTGTGAACGGTATCTTTCCCTTAAACGTTAAACGCTAAACGTTAATCCTTAAACATTAAACGTTAAACGTCGTATAAACCCACCAATAGTTTTGTTTATATCTGCTGATTTTGTCTATTTTTAAGACAATGTGAAAATAAACAAGACGCACTACACTAGAAAATTCAAAGCAGCCAATATAATATTACTCTGATCTCATAGTATGCCAATACATTTTTATATTTAATATTAAACCACATTTGCCCAAGATTTAAATTTTAAAAAAGTAAATGATGTATTCCACTAAATCGAGATTTAAAAACACGAAGAGGTTATTTTTCGGTTTCCTGTCAAATGTTAATGAATACTCACTGAACGTACTTTTTTGAATAAAAAAATTATAGATGGCGCTGACGATATTCTAGATATAATTTTAAGAGGAATTTTCAAGTAGTCATCCTACATATAGAACTGTGAGCATACCTGGGTTAAATCAATTTAAAAAATATTAATGCCTGACAGTTTTATACCTACATTTGTGTAATGAAGTTAATTTTAAAAATATTAGCACACAAGACTTACTTATATTTCCAGTATTATCTGGATAAATCATGGCTGCTTCATCGTCTTCTCGAATCTTGCACAGATTCCCTCCCGTGTAATAAAAATCATAGCCCGATTTAAAATAAGGGTCCGGATCGGCGGATTTTCCATTGGTCAATTCGTACAGATACTTGGGTATGAATTTTACTTTGTTGTTCAGTATTTTATCCTGCGTCAGCCAGCCTTTGTCGTATTGATATTTCTTCTTGGCGCACTCTATCTGGCTCAGAAAGGCCTGCTTGTTGTTCGTCAGTTCAAAACAGGGGTCTTTGACCGGGGCCTTCGCCACGGGCTCGGAAATCGGATAGGGCAAATTGAATTTAAGGTTCGATTTGGAAAGTTTTATGTCGGTCCTCGTCGGTCCATCTTCAGATATCTAAAAAAGCGATCAATTTATGAAGGTTACGAGAGACGTAGGACCAAGCAAAAACAAATAACGTTATGTATGTCATGATGCGGGTTATTTTATCCTATTTCTATTTTTTTAATTTAAAAAAAATGTTAAATGAAAACCGCCAAAAAGTGAATGCCAATATTTCTATAGCAACGAGTTATGTTAAGGTACATTTAACAACACGTGTTATTATACAGGGCTTTTATTTTAACTCTGAACGTATGATTGTTAATGCCCATGTTCAATCGTAAAATAATCACATCAACGCATGGCATTTAATTGAAATTGAATGTGAATACTGAGTAAGTATGGTTGCCTACCTATTAATGCGTTGATGTGATTATTTTACGATTGAACATGGGCATTAACAATAATATGTTCAGTGTTAAAATAAAAGCCGTGTATAATAACACGTGTTGTTAAAGTTACCTTAACATAACTCGTTGCTATAGAGATTCAAATATTATAATATAATATAAAATTTAAAACAAAAGATTTTGCCAGAATTGTTTCATTAGCAACCATTTGTATCAAAGTGGATACAACCAGCACAGTAAATACCAATATTTAACGATACTTAACAATGTCTGGCACACGATACAAATTTAATTTACTTAACAATGTCTGGCACACTGTTGCAAAGATCATATTGCTAAAATCCTACGGCCTGTATCAACGGTGATAAATACTAACTAAAGAATGATTTCAAAACTATTACTTACCTCTGGCGTTTGCGAACAGAGAAAACTATCAAAATAGTTTCTGTGGGGTAAATCCTGCTTCAACAATTCTATATACGGAGTACGCAGCACTTTTAACGACTTGAAATTGCCTTTTCGAGTCTCCATCCTGTGTTTTTATGTGTTCACCATTTAACAAGCCGCACTTATTTGTAAAAGCATAACCTTAACGAAAGGCAAGTTTTAGGTTATCATGTCGTTGGTGCGCACGCTCGAAATTTGTTCGAGCAGATCCGCGCAGTTGTCAAGTTTACTTTTCTTTCGGTTAAATTAAGCTAATTTGGATAAAGCACCAGTCGTTTCTACTGTTGACTGGATTGTGATAGCTACTTTAGGAAAAACACGTTTCCGAAATTTCATTCAGGTACAATTGAGGAGTTGAACTGCAAAACTCAACAAATCCACGTTTATAATTTGTTCAGAAACCGCGAAAAACGTTCAGGAAGTCTATTTGTTGCTTAAAAAAAATGAATGTTTAGCCGCATTTTTAAATATGATTTGTTGCGTTTTGAAAGGTAATTCACACATATTTGGATTTATCTATGTTTGGACAGTAAGAATCGATACCAAGTTCATTTTGGCCCAAAATTGGGTTAGTTGAGTTTTGCAGTTCAACTCCTCAATTACGTGTTAGTTATAGTAAGACGCGAAATCCGGCAACGTTGTAAATATTGGGCCTGAAGTTATTTTGCTTACTTCTGTTCGTACCATGGTGCAAAATTACACCATCGTCCGTACTCAAGGTGCTAAACTACAAAGGCGCGTTCAGATAGAGTACCCCGACGATAAAGTCATTTGTACCAAAGTGGGTGCACTCTCTTTTCATAAGTTTTTGTTCAGGTGAAACATAACCTTTAAAATGTATAATTTCATAAATTTAATAAAGACGAAATATAGCCCGAATATGTGAATATTCAACCTGTCGACTCTGCAAAATTAAGTATTTATATAATTTCATGTGTAAATACTTCTCATTACCGTAATCACAAATATACGAGGATCATAACCTCAAACTAATAATTGACCACTTATTCCCGTAAAAGAGATTGAGCTCCAATCATTTGCTCTACCCATTTTTGAATGCAACCGACTAGATGATGAGACTGCGATCCAACTGTTACCGAACGACGGAGGGAGTAACTTGAGCACAATTTTTTTTAGTCGGAGCGACTTCACTTGCAAACTTTCCCAAAAACCCTACAAGTTAGAATTTAGCAACTATCGGCTTGCAACTGACAAACAAATAGGAAGCATTACTGAATACAAAAAACGAGGGAAGTAGGAGTTGGTGCCAAGGGCGTTTCCAACCAACTAGTCTAGGGGGGGTAATTAAAAAAAAAGATAAATAAACTAGTGCTTCCGCTCTCATACACCTGTTCTGTGAAATCTCCCTATCCTTTTCCAACATTTTAAAGCGTTGGAAAAATTTACCGGTTATATTATTTGTTTGGAATATGGAATATCGGTAAATTTTAACAATAAAAATTGTTAAGCGAAAAATTCTTAGGGGGGGGTAATTACCCGATTACCCCCCCTTTGGAACCGCCACTGGTTGGTGCACACAATTACTAAATTATAACTCATGGGTGCTTTTCTGCCGATTCTCTTAATCCACTCTTTATTCTTAATTCAATAAATAGCGATTTATTACGAAAAATGCAAGATCTTACAGACAAAACTAGGTGTTGTGGTAATTAAAAAAAAACTGTTAATAACAACAACAACTTTTCCACCCAATACAACAGTGAAGTGTTCAATATTAGATGGACTACTTATTATGGTGGTAAAGTTGATAATAACAAACTTAATTGTTTAAATGTATTTTTAAATTAAAAAGTGTAAAAAACAAGATTTTGTGTGGGTTTTTAAAACCGCAATGATGCGTTAATGAGAGGCTGACATGAACACGACACGACATTCAAATACGTGAAAAGACCTCGGACCCCTCCACCCAGCCCCACGAGTCCGTGTTGGAACCTCGCAGACACCGGCCGTATAAAAATTATTTCACTCACCGAAACCCTCTGGTGCTCAATCTCTATGATGGCCCACCGTAATCCAGTCGAACAGCTTTGGATCTCTGCGGCTGAAAAAATTATTTCTTTTAGCTTTCAGAGCTTGAATGTTTCGGATGATGATTGATCGATATTATTCTCAAATAGTTGCTTCGTATCTCCAAAGCTAATTTTATTTGAGTTTACAGTTAATCCACTATTGGTGAGTGAAAGATTGGACTCTTAGGTTCATAGCTAATTTATACACCATACTTAATCCACTGGTAATTTGATACAAAATGGCACCATGTATTTATGTTTTCATTGAAAAAGTGCTAGGAATTAATGTCAAGAAGAAGGAATTCAAATGGAAAGTTGCGTCAATTGTGAAAAATAAAAAAATTAAAACAAAATAAACAATTGTGAACAATAAAGCAAAATTAAAACAAAACAAAAATAATATTTAATAAAAAAAAATTGTGAACAATAAAGCAAAACAAAACAAAAACAATTTTGAACAATATAGCAAAATAAAAAAAAAACATGTAGCAATCGACATATTTTACTGTTTGACTGACACTCCCCCGCATTGAAAATACAACGATTACCGTTGTTGATTAATAGTATATTATGCAACGACCACATTATGACACTTATTAATGCATGAGTACGAAGTTTACAACTCGAGCGAGCTTGTGAGCGAGTGTTGTAATTCGTATGAATGCATTAATAAGTCATAATGTGGGAGTTGCATACATTACTTTTTCTACGGCCATAGATTTTTATTAATTTTTTCTGTTCTCGGGGTAAATCGTAAAAAAATGCAAGAGAATATATTTTTATGAAAATGTATAAATAGATAAGCAATTAACAAGGATTGGCAATAGCCATAAATAGACAATTAAATAGAATTTTTCTTTTCAGGATTAACAAAATTAATAATAGTAATTCCTGTACAATTGTAGAAATTGTTTTATATTGCCAATCCATCAATAATTTATATGCTTTTTCATAGTACTTCCTGGATTTTGTCGGAAATAAATTATCGCAGGCTTCTTCTGCCTTTTCCAGTATATCAGGTGGTGTTAACTGAATCTCACTGTCGCTGTGACTCACTCATTTTATAATTATACAGGAAATTATTTTGACTGGTTATGAGGCTTATGTCAAAGTGACAACTGACCGACCAATGCTGACGCGATGCTATTTAATTTTCGCAATTATTTGTAGCTCGTTGCGTTATGAAAATTTGAATCATTATGATGGTCATAATGATTCAAATTTCTGAATCGTTATGAATGAATTATAACATGGCCGTAGAAAAAATAAATAAATAATAACATGGCAACAGATGCAACCATCCTCTTCGTCAACACAGTTACCAACAGTTGTCGTTAAACAAGAATAAATGAATAAATAAATACAGTTGAACCTTCAATGAAACAAATAAATGGAAATAAAGTATTGTGTCTGGAAAATATTGGATAGATGTATTCGTAGTGAATAAAGATAAATCATGCAAATGATTGTATTAATCGGTAAATAATGGTTATATCAGCCTCCGGTACTGAAAATCATATAAAATGGAATGGTGGAGATACTTGTTGATAAAAAAAATTGTTTGTTTATTAGCAACAGGACGTTCCACCGGGCTTGCAAAAAACAAGATGGCCGGGTAAAAAAAATGGAAGAAGGAAGCCGTTTTTACCTGGAATTTTCTAGGGAGCCACCCATCCAGGATCCGCGGACTTGCAGCGTCGCTTCGAGGGAATGGTTTCGTTAAATGGGGACGCGGCCCCAACACTTTCACTGTTCACGGGGTATAAGAGCGGTTTAACCGGGGGGGCGGCACTAACACTTCCACCGATCACACGCTCACCAGGTATGGGAGAGGTTTCGCGGAAACCCCGACTCCACCACTGAAATTACACTTATCGTCGGCCCCGCTTTAATTCACCGCAGGTTTTAAAAGTTTGCGAGCTCAGTAAACGTTACGCGCGGCACGTTTAACCTCTTGGATGAAACTAGAATGGCGCGACTAACAGATGAACGCACGCAGGCGCTCGTTCGGTCTCGGGTCCGATTAGGGCTGCCAACTGCACCCGATTTCGCAGGACATCCTGGATTCAAGCTTGACGCCCTGCGTTCTTCCAACGGCAAATGAATATATAAATCTTTCTGTATTTTAGAATTTGTACGGCGCAGTGTTCTCAGATGGCAAATTTTTTATCCGGCGAATTCTAGTTTTGAACCTGGAAACTGTAAATTAAATTGAATTCATTTTAAACTGAATTATACTATAAACATGATTATTACACATATCTTTAGAGACGAAACTTTTTCTAAATGCAAGAATGTCACGATTATTCGGAGATAAACAATAATAATGGCACGTATATTTGGTTGCCCACGGATAATATATAATTTCCCATCCAGATTTGAGTTATAACGGTAAGGAAATTTATCAAGTGAATCAATTTAGGCGCTACGTTTTCAAAATTTTATTTTACCACCTTTATCAGGTGGTATTTTTCGCTCTTACATGTAAATTCGGTTTCCTCGGTTACAACACAAACTATTACAATAATACTTTGCAGACATCGACCCTTAATTCACAGACTAACCATTGTTAACTAAACGACAAATTTCTCCAGACACTCGTTAAATGGAGGCGTTTTTCATAACGTATTCGAATGAAAAATGTTTTTTCGGAAATAATTGGTAATACTTTTGTATACTGATAAGTCATCTATATTAAAATAGTTTTTTATACAGACAAACCATCTATATTAAAATGTAAATCTGATGATCTTAATTTACGTTTTTCAGCTACGAAATCGGGTATAGTTGGCAACCCTAGTCGATCGCCCCGCCGAGTCCGAACAAGCGCCTGCGTGCGTTCGTTTGTTAGTCGCGCCATTATATTTTAGCCGTGTGGTTAAACGTGCCGCGCGTATCCCTTACTGAGCTTGCAAATTCTTAAAATCGGTGGTGAACTACAGTGAGCCCGCTCAAACGCAAAAGCGTAAGTTCGTGGTGTTGTTGGAGTTTCCGCGAAACCGCCCCCCGATCCCGGTGAACAGCGAAAGCATCGGTCCCGGCCTCCCCCGATAAACCGGTGAACGTGTGTGCAGTGAACAGTGAAAGTGTTGGGGCCGCGTCCCCATTCAACGAAACCGTGCCCTCGAAGCGATGCCGCAAGTCCGTGGATCCTGGATGGACGATTCCCTTGGAAATTCGAGGTAAAAACGGCGTTCCTTGTTCAATTTTTTCACATGTCTCTCGGCCATTTTGATTTTTTGCATGTCCAGTGGAACGCCCTGTTGCAGATAAGCAAACAATTTTTTTTTATCGATAAGTAACTGCAAATCCTGAAAATACCATCTCCACCGTTCCATTGTATTAAGATTTTCAGCACCAGGGGCATTATTTACCGATTAATACAATCATTTCCATGATTTATCTCCATCCATTCACTACGTATACAACTATCCAATATTTTTCCACACAATGAAATATTTTCCAGACACAATACTTATTTGATTCAACTGTATTTATTTATTCATTAATTGAGGAGTTGAACTGCAAAACTCAACAAATCCACTTTTATAATTTGTTCAGAAACCGCGAAAAATGTTCAGGAAGTCTATTTGTTGCTTAAAAAAAATGAATGTTTAGCCGCATTTTTAAATATGATTTGTTGCGTTTTGAAAGATAATTCACACATATTCGGATGTATCTATGTTTGGACAGTAAGAATCGATACCGAGCCCAAAATTGGATTAGTTGAGTTTTGCAGTTCAACTCCTTAATTCATGTTTAAAGACAACTGTCGGTAACTATGCCGACAAAGAGGATGGTTGCGTCTGTTGCTAGGTTATTATTTATTTATTTTAATTAACACCGGCAATCGTTGTATTTTCATGCTGTTGAATGCACAATGAAAGGGAAGGGAGAGAATCCGGTGAATGCAGGGGAATGTTAGTCAAACGGTGAAAATATGTCGATTGCAATAATTTTTTGTTTTATTCATTTTTATTATTGTTTTGTTTTATTTTATTCCAGGCCACCCGCAGATTCCAAACTGAGGCCATCGCAGAGATTGAGCACCAGAGGGTTTCGGTGAGTGAAATGATTTTTATACGGCAGGTGTCTGCAGGGCGCGCTCGAGGTTCCAACACAGACTCAATTTTGGCCCCGTTCTGAGGTGGATCGGCAATGATCCATCAATCCATTGCAATGTAGGACTGGGTGGAGTGGTACGTGTTTGAATGTCGCGGTCGTGATCTTACCAGCCACTCATTAACAAAAAAAGGGGGATCGTTGCGGTTTTACTCAAAATCTTGATATTTACACTTCTTAATTTAAAAATACATTTTATCAATTAATCTTGGACGTATTTTTTATTTACTTTGTTATTATCAACTTTACCACGAAAATAAGTAGTTTATCTATCAAACACTTCACTGTTGTATTGTGTGGCTAAATAGTTGTTATTACTATTAACACGTTTGCTGCCGACGCGCTAGTGCATCCGACTTTATACTTGCGTTTGTGCAATCCCAATTCCCTAGTTTTGTCTGTAAAAAGGGCTTTGTTACATTCTTCGTAATCAATGGCGCAATTTATTAAATTAAGAATAAAGACTAGATTAAAAGAACCGGCAGGAAAGCACCCATGGGTTATAATTTAGTAATTGTGTGCACCAACTCCTACTTCCCTCGTTTTTTGTATTCAGTAATGCTTCCTGTTTGTTTGTCAGTTGCAAGCCAATAGTTGCTAAATTTCAACTTGTGGGAAATAATGAATTTCTAATGTGTGGACAACTTTATTGCAATCATCGTACTGTAGCTGTAGTACTCTTAAAACGCGTGCAAGTGCACATTATTTAAACTATTTGTATTATTATTGAATGAGACTTTCTTAAGGTATTTATTTACACTAAATGCACATAAAATATCCAATTTTGCACCTCTATTTAATTTAACTGAAACTGGACCTAGTTCTATTTACACCAATTTATTGTTCCAATTGCTAAAAGATAAACCAAGCATAAATAAATGTAGGTAGGTTATGTTTTTATTTTCCACTCAAACTCAGTGTTGCCAGGAATAATTTTTAATTTTCCCCAAATCTTTCATAAAAAAACCCCAAATTTCCTTCACTACAGAGAACATTTTTTGTTTTCTGCAGGAATTTTCAATAAATGCAGTGAATTTAAAGTGAATCCTTCAAGCAATAAATTTCTTACAATTTTTTTAATTAATTAACGTAAATTTCCTTCACTTCAGAGCAAATTTTGAGTTTTTTGTTTTCTGCAGGAGCATGTCATTTCTTTTTGCAGGAAATTAAAACTACACTATTTTTGAATAAGTGCAGTGAATTTGAAACGAATCCTTCAAGCAATAAATTTTTTACAATTTTTAAAATTGACGAGTGCAAATTTCCTTCAATACAGAGAAAATTTTAAGTTGATCAAGAAAGTTAATTAGAACTAGTGCAAGTGAGAACAAGATTATCATTCAAAACCATTTAAAATACTCTGTATTAAGTTGAACTTTGTTTAAGCTGCCGTAGAACAAAAAAAATCGACAATGTATCAAAATAATTATGCACTTAATTAAATATTTTTATTCCTTGTTATTAGTTGATTACAAATCAGTAATTATAGCGACAAAAAAAAAACTTTCAAATTTCCTATACTATTAGTTCATACATAGATTAAGCAAAAAGATCTACGGGAATCCATCATCGTCTTCCTCGGCCATCTCTTTCGCCAGCTCGAGATCCTGCTGCTCCCTCTCCCTCCTCTCCTCCGCCGACTCCAATTCCTTCCCGTACGCCTTGGGAGGGTATCGCATCGCCTTCACGCTCTGGTTGTGCAGGTCCAAGCAGAACGAAATCCTCTGATGGAAAGCCGACTGGGGCTCCTTTGTGCAGTAAATATCGGTGCTCTCCTTGCTCCGCATGTAACCTCCTTCCGGATCCAAGGTCGCCTCGATGACCCCGTCGCGGATCGCTTTCGCCACGATGAATTCCGCGTCCTCGGCCGAATCCAGGCCCAGTTTCTTGGCGATGTCCTGCGGGGAAATTCGCGAGTAGGACAGTCCGATGGCCCTGATCGCAGTCTTGATTACGTTGTGTCTCAGACGCAGGATCAACGTGAAGGTGTGGTCGTGTCTGAATTGCGGGCTGAAGTTTTCCAAGACCTCGCCGAACCTTTGCAGGTTGCCCATTCGCACGGCTTGCGTTAACTGGAAATATGGGCCGAGAGATTTTCTCATGCTGGCCACGCGGAATATTTGCCTTTCTGGGATATCGCCCAGGAGGAGTTCCACGACGATTAAAAATTTCTGTACGGTCTGCCTGAAACCGACCGCCGCGTTCTGCGGGGCCTTCCTCATGGCCTGCACCAGGTGCTTGTGTGCCACACTGTATTCCAACCTGGCGGATTTAATTCTACCCAAATAATAAAGGAAACGCGCCCACTCATTATTGCTGGCAGTTTCTGGAAACACGCACTTACTGACCAACTTATCGGATTGGTCGTAGAGGGAGTAGTGTAAGTAGTTACGTAGTAAACAGTTGATGAGTACGGCCTGGCCCTCGAAATCATTTCTGAGTGTGGCTGTGCGTAATCGGGCGTGCAAAAAGCTCCTTATCGTATCTAGTTTATTGGTGAGTTCGGCTACCCGGGAGTGGTAAAAGTAACACTTTGCCGCGATGTGATCCAACGATCTCCTATTCTGACTGCTGATTTTATTCATCAAATTCTGAGAGCACCTCGTCGCCTCCTCCAGCTTGTTGGTATCGATCAAACGGACCAGTATTAATAGGTTAACGTAAGCGTCGACCTCCGGCACCGGTGTTTTTACGGCGGACCTCACCCTCGTTGTCTGTTCGCTTTCGGAACTAGAGGCGGCCTCCTCGACGAAAGCCAGCAGTGTGTCCCTCTCGGAGACGGGGTAAATCTGCCCGATTAAATTTCTTAAGACTGTTCCGTTTAATTTCCTTCTGGTGTTCGGTAGGCCCCTCAGTACCCGCATTATAAAGCGGTTTTCTTTATTGGTGACCGCCTTTTCGATTTGTCTGGCATGTTCGCGGATTTCCAAAACGCTTTGGACGTCGGTGTCCTTTTTCCCGTCGGCCGGATCCACGCCGGGGGGGCTGTCGGCGTTCTTCATCTCCACGTCCGCGATTTCCACGACCATTTTCACCTTATTTCCCACGGAAAACTGGACGCACGAATAACTTGCACTTTGTGTGCTGTCAATTTTATTTGCCGAGTAACGTAGTGCAGGAAACAGTGTTGCCAACTTTTGGAACCTAATATCGCCAGAGGCACAGAACACATACCTTCAAACATGGCCAGAGGTTTCGAAAATTTTCTTGGGTTGGCGACAAATTACAGGAAATTGTTTTACTAAAAACTAATTCAATGTGAAATTGATATTTATTATTTATTTTTTGATTATATTGATGAGAGTTTGAAAAGCGATTTCTTCATTCCTACATCTAAAACATACCAACACGTACCGTGAGATCAAAAAGTCGAACATAGTTGGCAGCCCTTACAACATAACCTAACTAACAGAAGTTCAGTGGCGTCCTAAGAATGGGAATTTTGACATGAAAAATTTCTCTCAAATATTCAATCTTGTCATATGCACTCGTACTCTAGCTTGAGCTTTATACGACAGTTTAAAATACTCACATTCATCCCATATTCTCTGCATTGCCATCCTCACTTTCGTACACTGTTGGTTTTTGCATGTGTAGAAAAACAAAAATAAACATTTTTTTGGCAAACATAATTTATTAGAAAAAAAATGTATTAATAGCTTAATTAATTACACCATAAAAACCCGTTCATTTTTTCTGCTTCTTTTTCTCGGCCTCCTCCTCCTTCTCCTTCTCAATCTGCTCCACATATTTATCAATCGTCGCCGAATCGAGCATCACCATGGGACTCCCCTTGCGCATCACGGCAATCTCCAAATTCTTTTGCCCCGACTGAACGACTTCCAACAGCGCCCTGATGGCGAGTTTGACCGTGCCGTTTTCCGTCGACACTTCTGCGTCCGTGTAATACTTCTCCAAAAACTCCTTGACCGTCTTCGCGGACCTCCCGGTCGCGTTGGCCTTCCACTCGTAGTAAATGCCCGACGGTTCGGTTTGGTACAGGTGGGGCACCCCGTCAAAATCGAAGCCCCCGATCAGACACGAGATGCCGAACGGCCGCCTTCCGTTGCTCTGCGTGTACTTCTGCTTGAGGCTGGCTATGTAACGCGTTATGTACTCGAGGGTGACGGGATCCTCGACGGTTAATTTGTGCGACTGGCATTCGATTTGGGCCCGGTTGATTAGAATCCTGGCGTCGGCGGTGAGGCCCGCGAACGCCATCACCACATGATCGTCCAGCAGGCAGATTTTGCGGACGGTGCGCTCCTCCTGGAGTTTCGCCACAGATTTTTTCTCCACGCCCAGGACAACCGCATTGTCGCCCCTCACGCCTACCTGTAATGCAATTTAGTACATATAAATTTAATCGTTTTCAGTTTCTGTAAGTCTCACAAATAATTTTTATGAACAAATGGTGTTCAGAATGGGATAAGTCGAAAATAGTTGGCAGTGCATTTTCTGAAAATAGGGATAATAATTCACATAATATTGGCTGCCTGGAATTCTCCCGTTTATTTTGACATCTTGTGGTTTTTTGTGGTTACTTGTTTTACAGATAATTTTTAAAACAAGTAATGTCAAAAATGACAAAAATAAAATGCAAATGCACTGCACCGAAATAAATAATTCAGGCAGCCGATATCAGATTACTTTCATATTGGTAAATGATGCACACTAATACTTTCAAATATTTATTGTCTAAGTTCGCGACAAATGTTTCGCCGAACTGTGGCTTCTTCAGGCGAAGAAATGGTCCATTTCCAACATGGAAATCAGCCACAACTATTCAACTTAAATAATACTTAAATTATTATAGGGATTTTCCGAAAATGCCAACAATTTTCAATTTTCTGATATACTAGAGGCACAAATTGACGAAAAATCTTTGTGTTGTTAAAAGGGAAACTATTACTATTCTATGCAATAAATTGTAAAATGTTCTCTATGAACACACTTCATTTGCATTTCGTTATAGCAATGAGGATATGCCAATAATAAATATAAATAAAAATCAAGATCTTTTAAAATAAAGCATATTTTGCTTAAAATTAATAATACGGTTGATAATGACTAGGGAAATTGTCATGAAACTAAATGTTGGAGTCGCGCAAAGGAATAGCGTTTTTGATTTATAAACAAATTTAACCCCTTAACGTACACTTCTTTAGCGTTACTGTTTAGCGCTCTCGAATTGACTCGTGTATGTTAAGGGCTTAGGTAACAAAAGTAAAGAAATCTACAGAAGTTTGAAATAACTAATTATTAAATAAAGCAGTAATGATCCAGTTGCATTGTCATGGTAAGGTTATGTCTTTGAAAAACTTACGGCGGTGGACCCCTTTCTTACTGCCTCTTGGGCGTACTCCACCTGAAGGAGATGACCATCGGGGGAAAATACGGTGATTGCGCGGTCGTAACGGGCGGACATAATCGTAGTTTATTCAGAATACTTATTCACTTTGAAAAGCGGCTACACAACCTCAAAATATTTTGCTTTGTAATATTCAGAATGAATACCAACTGTAGTAACTTTTACAGTCACACCAACTGCGATATATCAGTAAATATACCAATCTAAGGAATAACACACTAGTTTATAACGCGGCAAATTTAAATTAACAAGTAACTGGAAATATTGTAAAAATAAACGATCTCATTTATCTACGAGTACTAGTAATAATTTTTTACAAATAACAAATTTTTTTGTATCATTCAATATCCGTGCCGAGTGGCACTAGCCAGTAAAGTAGTTGTTTCAATAATTTATTTGTTTATAGTCCTAATAAGACTTAATTTTGCAGTCACGAACAGGTTAAATATTCATATATTCAGGCTATTTTCGTCTTTATTAAATTTATTTAATGCTCCTGCAACAAGGTAATCTCAAATTTATTTAACAAGTAGCCAATTCAATATTCAAAGTTGTAAGGTAATTCTTGAAACTGATATATTCTGATTAATTAAAACACTTGGTTTTGTTTCACTGATTTTATTTTTCTCTCAGAAATTAGTGAAACAAAACCAAGTGTTTTAATTAATCAAATATATAATTATGTTTCACCACGAGTTAAGTGAGAAATTAATTAATCATATGATATATTCTGGATAAACATTTAATTTATCTACAATCAAGGAATGTTTAAATTCATTTAGGGATTTGCTTGTTTCTAGTCAGATTTAGACTAAAACTGAGGCTTTTATTTAACCCCTGAACCATGACAATCGGCACAGCGGTCCTCATTAAGGTTATGGAATTATATCTAAAGATAATGAAACACACATTTATCAAAATATTAACCAATTCTATTAGTCCTAACAATAAAAAAAATATATATTTATATAAATATGGCCTGGATATATCGTAAATTGCACAATGGACAGATTATTTGGAATCGCCCGCCTCCAGGCAGGTCTGCTTCTCGATTACTGTGTCGTTAGCTTCGCTGCACTCCATCTCGTCGTCCGAAGTCTCCGCATTTTTCTTCCTGGTCGGATCCAATTCCGGATTGGAAAACAAGTCTTGGATGGGAGCTATCTTCGGTTTCTGGTTAATAAGCACGTTGCCTTTAACGTTATTCTCGCCGGTCATATCTTTAACGACAATCTCTGGAATACTAAAAGACGGGAATAAATTACAAATCTGCTATTTCGTAGTTCGAAAGAAAAGCATAGTCTAGATAAATGACCAGAAGGAAAAAACAAAAATAGGTTGGATTGATAATGAAATGTTTTAATAAAAACAACTACCGCGAGATCAAAAAATCAAAAATACTTAGCAGAATATTTTCTGAAAATAGTGATAATTTAAATTTTGTGAGCTTACTGGTCTTAAAAATAGTTTTGTATTTATTCCTGCTGATTTTGTCTACTTTTAAGACAAGTAACTTAAAATAAACAAAACACACATGCACTGCACTGGAGAATTCAAGACAGCCAATATAATAATACTTGAATGATTCTAGGGATTTTTGGAAAACGTGCTGTCAACTATTTTCGACTTTCTGATCTTTCAGTATTCAGAAGTTTGAAGATTAGTTTTTGTTTAACTAATCTGTTGCCACAGAGATACCACAAATTAAGTTGCTTCTCAAATGAGCCTAGTCTGCGTTATATGGAACCACAGGTGCTAATGCTCTACAATGAACCCTTCCACTCATGCTCTATGCGCTCAAAATATTTTATTCATTTGATAGTGCCTGTTATTCGCATATGAATGGTGTTGTTTTGGCTGATTGTCGCGTGTGTCTGACCTAACCTAATAAGTGTCGTTTTTTTGTGAAAAAATATTTATGTTTTTTGGCAAGTTTCGCTCGATTTTCTTGTGAAAGATACATTCTTTTATTTCTATTGATTCACATTTCTAGTATAATAAGAAATAAATATTGAAATTTGTAATTTCCTGGTGGTCATAAAATAATATAAAATAACAATACCAAATAAATAACATACTACAATAAATAAATAAATATTTTTGAGTTATTTGTAAAGTATTTACCATATAATCGCATGTGTGAAAAAATAATTATTTTCTTTTAATAAAATATGAAATCCGGTTGCAAAGGGTTAAATGTGAAGCGTGATAAATACAATTTCCTAAATCCATTAAAAAAGAATTAAAAGAAATAAATTGCAACCATAAAAAGAGTACTTACACATGTAAAACATCAAAATTTCCAGATCTGTTATTGACATCCAAAGTTTCATTAGTCTCCAAACACAAACCATATTCCTTGCAATTACGAAGCAAACACACCGAAGCCTTAAAAGTGCAATTATCGTAAATCTTAATCGCGTAGTTAACATCAAACACTTCCGTATTGTTCATCAGAATTTTCGATCCGGAATTTCCGATGATCGCAGTGCAAAATCCGTTAATCTCGCAGCGATCCAGCTCCAGGCTGCTTCCGCTCAGCACGATCACCCCTTGATGGGTCGAAGACGTCCCGTCGCCGAGCAGCTTGCAATTCCTCAAGATCGTCTTTCCCGCCCTCACCAAGATCCCGCACTGCGGGTACGAAGCGTTGATGGTGAGGTTCTCCAAAACCACCTCCCCGCTAAAGTCCAGCATCACGTTTTCATTGGTTGTGGTGATTATGGTCCTGTCTCTATCGTAAATTCCCTTCAAGCAGCCTCCGCTTTCCAACCCGTTACTCGAACGGATAAAATGCTGAGCCTTGTTCAGCACGATCGTGTCGTTCGCGGTCATCGCTTCCAGCACGTACGTGAGCATCGGCGCGAATTTAAAACTATCGTTCGGGTGGTGGTCCTTCAGTTGGCCCAAAAATGCAAAATAATCATCGATTTTTCCCTCATCGAATATAACCCAGAACTGCGGTTTGGAGTTGTTTTTCTTGGCGCACAGCTGATCCTGCCGTTTAATAATAACGTTCCTCGTGAGCGGATTCTCCAACAGCTCCATCTCGCTCTTGATCTGCAATATCTCCACGTTGATGTCCATCAGCACCTGCACCCTCTCATCGTTGGTGTTCTCCTCGTCGATTTCATTCTCGGACAATTCAAACTCGATCTGCTCCCGTCGCGCCTGCAATTTCCTCGCGTCGGCCAGTAGGGCTTTGATGTGTTCGGCTATCGGGCGGGGGATCACCCCGTTCTTAACATCGTAGTACAGCCGTAAACGACTTTCCAAGTTTTTATTCAACCAATCGGAGTTGTCGTCCTCGTCGTAATCCCACGGCAGGAAGATGTTGGTGTAGAAAAATCTGTACATATCCAACGCCTTGGCCGTGGTGACGATATTCAAAGCCACGGTCTTGTCTTGCTCCTTCGTGGGCCACAATTGCAGCAGCGGAACGAAATGTTTCTCGGGTAGGGAAATGTCGTCTTGTACGGCGATTATTTTCACGACCGCCGTGAGCTCGTTCATGTCGATCTCTTCCACGTAAGCCAGGACGACGGTCGGGAAGGAAATTTGCAGTCGCTCGCAAGTTAACCGCGGGATTTTCCACACGGCCTGCCAGCCGTTGGGGTCGAGCGAAAATTCGAAGTGGAACGAGAATTCGCGTTTTATTTGCGCCGCGGACATCCGTTTGTTGTTCGATAGTATTTCCAGGTAGTCCTGCAGCCGTTCTTGCAGACTTTTATCGAATGTTATCACTTGGTCCATTCTTAATTCGGTTTTTCTTCTTTGAGTTCTTTTCGGCAGCCGTTGAGTTTAAATCTGACAGATTGACAATGGTGCCAACTACTAATAATTTTTTATTCGTCGAGATTGAAGGCCGCTTCACAACAACCCGGTAATGGTAACGAGAACGGGAACAGGAACGAAAATATACCAAGCTTCTCGTTCCCGTTAACGGAAATTAGTTATTAGTTGTGAATATCATATCATTTAATATTGTTTATGCTGGAGGCTTCTAATTCGTTATTCTATTCTACTTCGTTATTCTATTCGTTTTTTTATTATCATATCATTTAATTTTTGATAAATACAATAAAACGAAATGTAGCCTGAATATATGAATATTCAACCTGTTCGTTAATCTGCAAGAAAAAATTAAGTCTTACTAAGACTATAAACAAATAACTTATTGAAACAACTACAATTTGTTTATTTAATTTTTGGTTCCCATTTCCGTTTCCGTTCCCGGGTTGTTGTGAAGCGGGCATGAATTGAATGCAATGAGGGCTTACTATAACATTGTTGTTGGGCGACTGTCACTACGAGTTAATAGACATTTTAAACTATTTTATTACAATAGAAATAAATTAGAGTTTTCAAAACTTTTTACACGTTCTGGATGTTAGTTGATCGCACGACCATCATGGCGCTGCTATAGCAGCAAGAAGATCGGTAACTCATCTTACCAATTTCCGTTTACAGTCGGTGATTTACAGGTTACAAAATCTACGAAGTATGAAATAACAACAGTAAAAAGTAATAAAACCATTCCTCTCCACTAATTATAAATATGAGCTGAGTTCTTTCGTAAGCCACCACCGAAATGGATAAAGGAAGGTACGTTTTATCGAACCGGCGTTACGAAATCCTTAAATCAACACAACATTGTGTAACATTCAAGATTCTCTTTACTCCTGCTGGAACCCGGCGAAATCTACTTGGAGGACTTCAGCGCCGTCTTGGTGACCTCGGACACGACCGTACAAACGGTGGAATCGAAAAAGCTGGACGGTCGCCTGAAACTGTGCTCGAAATCTCTGGTGTTCGATCCGAAAGACGCCTCCAAACCGCTGATAAAAATTCCCCTCAAGGATTGCGATATAATCGAGGAGTGGAAGGGCAGCAAGCATTTCATAAACAGCGATAACGTGTTCAGGATCGAGTGCAAACAGTACATCGAAATGCTCGAGAGGAATATCATAGCACCGTACAGGTTCTGCGATAACGGGAGGTTTTTCATCGCGCTGAATTACGCCAACGTCGCCAATTGCCTTACGCAGGTGTGTCAGTTGAAGCGCGCGAGCACTCTGCAAGCCATTGAACAGGCTGATATGGTACGTGTTGTTTAACAAACACTTATTTACGCTAATATTCCATGAATATACTTGAAATTAATAACTTTTAGAAGTTTTACATAAGTCAAACAAATATAGATAATATTGAAACTAGATTGAGGTAAAATATTGAATTAATCAACAGGTGGAGAACCTACATATTAAAATGAATAGCATAAATAAAATAAATAAAATTGCACAGTTGTGTTAAGAAAATTAACTGAAATATTCATAGTCGACTTTCTAGATCCAAATGTAGTCTATGAATCAGTGACGGTTCGCGGGGTTTTTTCTGGTATGACCGAGGAACAAGAGGTGGGAATACAGATAGGTAGGGTCAGTTGCAGAGACCGCACCTATCTGTATTACCCTCTTGTTCCTCGGCCGTACCAGAAAAAACCCTGCGAACCGTCACTGCTATGAATTATCTCGTACCTTTAAGTTTCTGATATACGGGAAACCTCTTTTACACATCATACTACAAAAAAAATATTACTACAATAATTATAATTAAAAAATGCAATCGGTTTCTTTACGTAGCTCAGATATTTTACCCAAAAATATTTCATGTGGAACATTGCAACTGGTTTTTCTACGTAGCTCAGATATTTTACCCGAAAATATTTGATTTCAATTTATCTTCCATGCAGATTGCGACAATAGTGCATTCCAGGCACGCCAGAATGAAGTTCGATCCAATGTGGATGGATCTGTATGAGAAAATCGAATACGAAACTCAGGCGAACAAAATAACGCCGCTGGTTGTGAATCCCGGACGAGTCGTTCTTACAGGCTCGAGGTTGTATTTTCAGCCTTATAATAATGTCGAATTGGTAAGTGTTTTGGCTACGCAACAAATGTGTGATTTATGCATTTGCTTTGTACCGGAACCTGACAGGTTTTTCCAGAGTTGTTTATTATGATTCATTGTCCGTGTGACATTGAAACGATTCTTATCTGCTAATTAGTAATTGTTTTATTTTAAAGTACATACGGAATGTGAAAATCTTCAAGAGAAAAGAAGTAACTTTATTTATAAATTTGGTATTTAATTGACAAAATTATTTTTCCAGTAAAGGGTAGTCAAAATCACTAGATTTTTTAATTTACCCCATAAGAGGTTGTTTTTAGGTGTAAAAATAAGATTCTATGATCAGTCGGCTGATAATATAATAATAATACATTTATTTACGGGATTCACCCTCTTAGATACAAAACATTTAGTATTATACAGATAAATAGTAACACATTTAAACAATTAACAATTTAACCCTTTGCACTCTGTTGTCGCTGACAACGCGACATTTAAAATATGAACTTTAAATCCACTGTCGCTTTTGTGGCGATACCTTGTTTGAGCGTTTTTGTAACTGATGCGTGCGCTTATTGTAACGTGTTTTTATTACGAAGAAAATTCTGAAATAAGTAAGAAGATAAATTTGATTTTGTTTTGGTGTACTATACGAACCACAAGGCTGGAGTGCAAAGAGTTAATATTACCTAGCTATGATGAACTATGATTGACAAGCGAATTATTAAAAGAACATTTCGTGCTAAAAATAATTTAAAAGCAACTTTTTAAAAACAGATCATTTGAAAATATCCAATTCTAAATTTTAGTATGAATCATATTATGAAGGGCGGCTATATCATCACGGCCCTGCACATAGGCATATGTATACAAATCGTAACAGTTACCTTTTGTTACAGTACCCTGTAATTCAAATAAATCTAAACAGTATTCAACGCATTTTTAAACGAAGATTCCTACTCAGACACATTGTAAGTAAACATCGAGAAAAACAATTTGTTTCGAAGAATTTTAATACAACTGAGTTGTCAGGGTTTAGAAATCTACTACTTAAGCAGGGACGACGATAAAGAGGTCCACATTTATCTCTCGCTGCTCAATCAGAACGAACGCGATAACTTACACGAACACATAATAAGACAAACGGAAGTGAAACTAAACAACAACAATCAAGACGTGATGACGCTGCAGTGGCAAAACGGAGTCATATCCAATTACGAGTACCTGCTTTATATCAACAGGTAATTCATTGGGTTGAAAATACACGATGCAATTATTTTTAACCATAACAGACAAGTGTCGACCGTTTTTGGACTCTTTGCTGCACATGGGATTACAATTTGAACCACCAAATTCAAGCAAGTTGCGACACATCTGATCCAGAAAATAGACCATTTTACAAATTTGTATACAGGGTGTCCTAAATAGAGTAGGATTGCATGGGTATCTTTCTTATTCTTAAAGCTAGAGATCTGGTTAAATGGGCAGTGTTGTGCAGTTTTCTATGCTGACTCAGATTATGTTGAGAAATTTTCAAAATTCCGAGCAGTTTAGAAAATATTTAAAAAAAAACTGAAAATCGCTATTTTCAAAAAATCATATATTTCAATAATTATTAAAGATGCGAAAAAAAGTTACTTGGTTTAATTAGGCAAACATTGAAATCAAGTCAAAATAAAATTCAAGATGGCGGTTTCCGAGATATTAATACCAACTTTCTTATTTCAAATGGCCGCCATATTTTATTTTTACACGCATAAATAGACTTTTTTTTTCTCTTTTCAACGATGTACAACAACCTATGTCAAAATAAAAAATAATGGAAATATTAATTGTTTAAATTTTAATTTTAATTTTTTAAATTATTTTTAAAGCAAATGTAACAAAACAAAAAGAGATAATACAACCAAGTAGTAAAATAACAATATATTATAAAAAATGCTCAAAATGTTGACCGTTATTGGCCAAACACAATTGACAGCGTTTTACAACACTGCCAGTTACTTTTCGCAATGTGTTGCGATTAATGCCGTTTATTGCCTCTGTCACTGCTTCGCGAAGTTCATCCACATTGTTATAATTGAAGTTACTTCCATAAACTTTGTTTTTTAAAGTGCCCCACAAATAAAAGTCAAGAGGCGTCAAGTCTGCAGATCTGGCTGGCCACTGTACAGGTGTATTAGTCGCTATTACTTTATTATTAAAACGTCCATTTAGATAAGTAATAACATCTCTGGCATTGTGTGCTGGAGCGCCATCTTGCTGGTACCATATTTGCATTTTTTGTGCCAAAGGTAAATCATCCGATAAATCTTCTAAGGTTGTTTGAAGAATTTCCAAATAAAGTTGTGCAGTTAGAGTTCCATCAAAAATTATAGGACCAAGTAAACGATTTCCCATTATGCCACAAAAAACACTAAATCCGAATCGTAATTGGTTTCGCCGTGAAATAACTATGTGTGGATTTTCTTGAGCCCAATAGTGCTCGTTATGACGATTAAATAATCCACAATTAGAAAAGTAAGATTCGTCAGTCCATAAAATTGTGTTTATAAAATCACCATTTTCCGTAATTTTGTTGATTAACCACCTGCAAAATGTTAATCTACGGATGTTATCATTTGGTTGTAAAGTCTGAGATGGGTGCAATTTATAAGGGTGAAACTTGTGCTTTTTTAAAATTGTTGATGCTCTAGACTTAGATACGTTAAATTCATTTTCTATCTGCTGACATGAAATGTTCGGATTAGCTGCCACACAAGCCAATGTTAATTCTTCATCATCAACGATCATATTTCTATTTCTCTTAGGTTTTTTTTAAACCTCCATACAATTGTATATTTTCATCCAATCTTTTAAATACCTTAATGTCCGGCTGCCTTCTTTCAGGAAAGTTTCCTTGGTATGTTTGTGCTGCAAGATGGGGGTTTTTGTAACACTTGATGTAATTACAAAACATATCGTATTGTTCAGATATTGAATAATTCGCCAATTAATTCGTAATTAATATTTATCGATATTACAACAACTTAAGACAATACACATGTATGAATGATTAATACAACTGATAAACTAATGTAAGATGACAGTTAGTCGTTATAACAAATTTTGTTTTATTTTTATTTATGCCTACTTGTTTTAAATTTACAACAATTAATATTTCCATTATTTTTTATTTTGACATAGGTTGTTGTACATCGTTGAAAAGAGAAAAAAAAGTCTATTTATGCGTGTAAAAATCAAATATGGCGGCCATTTGAAATAAGAAAGGTATGAATATCTCGGAAACCGCCATCTTGAATTTTATTTTGATTTGATTTCTATGATTGCCTAATTAAACCAAGTAACTTTTATTTCAAACTTTTTTTCGCATCTTTAATAATTATTGAGATATTTGATTTTTTTGAAAAACGCGATTTTCAGTTTTTTTTTAAATATTTTCTAAACTGCTCGGAATTTTGAAAATTTCTCAACATAATCTGAATCAGCATAGAAAACTGCGCAAGATTGCCCATTTAACCAGATCTCTAGCTTTAAGAATAAGAAAGATACCCATGCAATCCTACTCTATTTAGGACACCCTGTATATGAAACTAAACGACAACGCGAATTATGAACTTCTAGTGTCAACTGAGAGATGTGTACTTAGATCCTTTGAAATGTGTGAAATCTTGTGCAGCAAAGAGTTGAACATCGCTGAGTAGATGAGGACAAAACTATAGAAAATATTTTGTGTCTTTTGAGTTTGGGAATAGTTAACATTGCAGAAAGGCAGCCCATCATCACACTTACTTATACTGCAACTGTTTCAATCGACAAGTATATCATCGGCTTACAACCGAAACCAGATAAGTACAATTTTGTCATTTTTGAGATAATCGCAGTTCTGCCTAAAATTCAATATACCAAGTACTGGAAAAACCATATATGTCATAAAAAGAAAACTCGAATATGCATATGTACAGAATAGATTAATAGATTATACCTCATTTAATAACCAGGCGGACTAAACGCGAAAGTCACGTTTACACTATAAAAAGTAACCAGACGTGTTTTGGCGGTAAAAATAAAATGATTTCAATTTCTTTTATCCATAACATTCATTCAACATTTATACCAACACATAAATTAATTCTAGGTATACTTTCTTGATCATATATTCAACGATGTAGTATATAATATTAAAATAATAATTAAAGTAACTATGAGACCCTCTTAAGAATTTACGGGCATACTGAAAAACTCAAGTTGTACATATATTTATTTACATATAAAGTGGTGTATTTTAAAAATACATATAATTCCGTAAAAGGTTTGAAATATAAATACTAGATTGCTGTGAAATAAAATTTTATTAAATTAAATACATTTGCTATTTAAAAACGTATAATAACTTACTTTAAATCAATCTCATTCATTAATTTATATAATGTTTAACGGGACGTCATTGGCAGGTCATCTCTATTCTTTAATTCAATCAAAATTTAATCCAATGTATCGATTTCATTTTTAAAGAAAAATCTATGTACAATTTTCCACACGCAGAATTTGTGTATATCTTCGGTCGCTGGACGTCCTCCAAGACGTTTAGGACTTGTTACTGCCCCAATCTCCTTTCACCCCCTAATTGTGTGAAACTCCACAATCCTAAATATAATGTATGTTTATGATTTGATTCCATATTGCAATAACTTGCGCCACACTCACCTAATGAATCACAATTTTGTATAGGACGGCAGTAGGTTTTAAAGCCTTTTGTATTAAAGCTTCATATAAGATTATATTGGATTGTTGGAGCGTTAATGCTCTAAAATCCAACCATTTCCGTTTCTTGGGGGCCGAAAATGACACCAAACTTGTGCTGGGTATTTATCTGTAATTAAAAATGAAATAACTAAAAAAAAAAACAAAAAAAAATGAAATAACTATTTCCTCGAAAATCGCGGGATGAGAGGAATCGATTCTTACACTATCAACACTAGAAATAACTGGCTAAAAACACAAAAACTGAGGCGAAACGCGGGAAAACGGTGAGACGCAAGGATCGGTTAGAGATCAGCTGATCATAACAACGGCCATTACTGTTTTAGGCCTGTGTACAAAATGGCGCCCGTTTGGCCAATCACAACGACGTATTTTCGCGGTTATAATTTGATTTAGTCCGCCTGGTTATTAAATGAAGTATAGAAGAAGATGTTAAACTTTAAAAAACTTCAATATCTCAAAACTGTAGAATTGTAGCTTATCTGGTTTTGGTTGTAAGCCGATATGTTTATCAATTCTGGCCGGTCTGCAGTTGTCGGTGATGGGAACTCAATCACACATTATTATTCCCGTTTAACAATTACAGTTTAGGCGACAGATCGATTAACGACCTAACCCAATACCCAGTATTTCCCTGGACGATTTTGGATTTCACCTTGAAAACGATAGACCTGCATAACGAAAGCACGTACAGAGACCTATCGAAACCGATGGGCGCCTTAAACAAGGTCCGCCTTCAAAAACTGATGGAACGCTACGACGAAATGTCGGAACCCAAATTCATTTACGGCTCGCACTACTCCACCCCCGGATTCGTCCTCTTCTACCTGGTTCGCTTGTATCCCGAGTACATGCTGTGCTTGCAAAACGGCCGTTTCGACCATCCCGACAGGATGTTTAACTCTCTGGTGCATCTGTGCAAGAATTCCCTGAACGACATGAGCGATTTCAAGGAGCTCATTCCGGAGTTTTACGACGTCGAGCAGGGCGGCGCGTTTCTCGTGAACAATTATGGGATCAATTTCGGGTACAGGCACAACGACGTGAAGGTGAACGACGTGGAGCTGCCGCCCTGGGCGGAGAGCCCGCGGCACTTCGTGAAGGTGATGCGGGACGCTCTGGAGTCGGATTACGTTTCCCAGCATCTGCACTCGTGGATCGATTTGTTGTTCGGATACAAGCAGCGGGGCGAGGAGGCTGTTAATGCTAAAAATTGTAAGTTTCTAATCGACGTAATTTTGTTTTTCGACAAAAAAATGATTTATAAATAAAACACTTTCTTAGTTAATATCACAAAGTGTTTTATTTATAATTCAAAATGTATCGTGAAATAAATGCCTCCAGTACCAATCGATTCCATAAAATACACTATAACGGTAACATTTCAATAACTCCTTAGCAACGAGTTGTGTTAATTCGTTGCTAAGGAGTTATTGGCATGTTAACATTACAGGATAAAATAACGTTACTTATATCATAAATTACTATACTGTGTGGGACATGAACTGCATTCTTGATTTTGTTATCGTACAGTTGTGTTACTGTAGGGTCGTTAATTGAGTGAATGAATTTGCAGAAGAATCATCGTAGGTTCTTTATAATTTTTAGTGTATTACCACCTGTGTTACGAAGGTAGCGTTGACTTAGATTCCATATTCAACCTCAACGAAAGGCATACGCTAGAGGTGCAAATCATGGAATTCGGTCAGATACCGAAACAGGTGTTTCAAGTTCCGCATCCCAAACGCAGGAAAGGACCACCTCTTTTAATCGAGCCCGCAATACCAAACATTGAGAAAGAAGGTGCGTGCGTTGCAGAAAATTATAATTTAATTTAATCGTAAATACTTGTAAAATTTTACCAC
The DNA here is from genome assembly GCA_910593695.2 of Ocypus olens. Classification (NCBI taxonomy): domain Eukaryota; kingdom Metazoa; phylum Arthropoda; class Insecta; order Coleoptera; family Staphylinidae; genus Ocypus; species Ocypus olens. The sequence continues at coordinate 286,435 of OU343048.1, forward strand.
ATCTCAATCTCGGAACGGAAACAAAGAAATGATTCATTATTCAAAGTGGATTCCAAATTGATAATTTCACAAATTATTAATAACAATAATAATAATAATCTTTATTCACGTTACAGAAATCACTATTTTGTTATTATGTAAATATAAAAAGATGTTTACAAAAAAAAAAAATCATAAATGGGAAAAAATTAAAATAAAAGAAATGATTTCACGTAAATCTTAATTCTTAAGAATGCATTTACTTTAGATCCAGAATAGCCTTGGCAGTTCTCTAAAATAAATTTCTCTGACTGTTGAGTAGTAACACAATACAATATAATTTTTATTATGTTAGTTCTATACAGGTTATAGATACATTCGTAATAACTTCATTATTTACACATTTAATCTATAATAAATTGTGGAAAACACATTTAAATCTCAATAGAGAAAATACGGGCCAAATGTTCTTTTTCAATAAGATCGAAAGTGGCAAAAGCTCTTTATAAATTGCAGATGGCATGGATAAATGGAAAAATATAAAAACCTTGGAGTTACACACCACATTTTCCGCACACAAAGACAAAGTCAGTTCTTTGTTTATATCAGAGGACGGTGAACGAATAATATCAGTGAGCCACGACGGCAAGATGAAGGTGTTTTCTTTGAGCTCGAACCGGCAAATTAGAAGCGCTGCGATTGGTAACATGCCTTTGAGCAGCTGCATAAAAATGCCCGATTGCAACATGTACATGATCGGAAATCTCGGCAACGAAAGGTAAGAAAAAGCGGAACGACATCGACGTCTGCAGCTGGATCACTGAAGTCAGTGTTGAGTATCCAATTAAAAACAGCATATACTTTTAGAACAATTTATGATATGGATTACGGTAGGGTCGTTCATACAGTAACCGCACACCACGATGCGATCACCTGCATGGCTTGGACGGCAAAGTTAAATCTGCTGTTTTCGGGTAGCGATGATTGCACCGTGTGCGTATGGAATTGGTCCAAGAAAGATGGTGTGGTTAAACCGTTTGAGTATTTAATGCACCAGTTCGATCACAATTCGCATGTAAAGTGTTTTAGTTTTGACAGGTAAGCATTATTTCAAAGGGAGAATTATAGCTATGAATGTGGCCGCGAGCTGTGTGTTTGGAGTGCGTACCAAATGTTGTGAACCGGGTGGAAATGGACTTTTATTAATATGTTCATAAACATCGAATACTCATTCACTGAAAATTTAGCAGTCCATATTTATTTATTTATTTATTTACAGTATTACAATGTAATTACTAAGTTTATAGTATAATTACTAAAATTGAAAATCAAAATTAAAAAATTAAATTTAGACTATAAGAACCTAAGTGAATGAACACTTGTGATGTGCTGAAGTGTATGATGAGGAAAAAGAAAGTAAAAGTATATGGTGAGAATGACTATAATCATTCAATGATTTAAAATGACTTATTTAATAAGTACGTATTTTTTTTAAATTATATTTCCTACATCAGTTAAATGTAAGAAGACATTTAATTAAAATGCTAAACATTTTATCAAATTAAAAATATAAGTTGAATGAACTTTTGTTTCTTGCATTGCTCCTTTTTTTAAATTCAATCGAATTATTTCATAAAATTTTTATGCAAACGGAATACAAAACGAATCCATCTTTCAATCTGGTACGAATAGGTACACGTTAAAATCTGACGATTCAAGTGTAAATCGTGTAATGTTGCTTTATCAATTTAATGTTATCAGCGTAAACAATAAGTTGGCGGTGGGAACTGAAGACGGTGAAATTTACGTTTGGAACGTCGGGGACGATTATTGCCTGGATTCTAAATTCCACACGCACTCGGCGCCAATCACCTCAGTGAGTTACAGTGCAGACGGGCAACGGTTGGTGTCGTGCAGCTTGGACAAAACTTTCCAGGTTTCCGACGTAAATACGGGCATGGCCCTGTACAAAAAGGCCCTGGAGTGTCCGCTGACCTGTTTGAAGTGGGACACGATTTTGTTAATTGGATCCGAGGATGGGTTTCTCTACATTTGGGACATGATCGAGGTGAAGCTGTTGCACGAAATTCGGGCACATAAAGGTGAGACCCTCGGAATTGATAAAAATTTCATTCAACAACGTAATGAGAAAACCTATAAGCGGAAAAGTAAATTATTGAAAAATTAAAGCTCACTTTACTGTCAAATCTCGGATTTATCACGAATGGTTTTTACGTTTATTTTTCCTAGGTGCAATACTAACGCTGGATATCAGCAAGGATAAAAAATATGTCGCGACTGGTGGTGAGGATCACATAATCAAAGTCTGGAATCCGGCGTAACGTCTTCCTTCCATTTTTAAATGAATATTTTATTGTTTTTAAACTAATAACACATCTATGCATTTATTTTTATCAAAGATTTATATCAGACTATTCATGTTAAAGTCATTTTACTATTTATATTAGATTGTTTAATTTTATTTAAATAAAGTATATTTTTAACACAATTGACGGCTCATTTTTACTCCACTGTGTATTGGCATGTAGCTAAAAGACAAAATGCTGAGATGACCACAATGTTGTGATAAGAAATAGCAAGAAAACTTAATAACTTATATTTTCCAATATCACAATCTCTTGTTACAAAAATAAATATTTTCTTGTACTAATTTTTTGTTTGTCTTCTTGTATCCTGTACGATTTCATTCCGTACAAAATAGAAACTTTACCCCTATGTTCTGCACAAACGAGTTCTACTAACAGACAATGTTCCCATGTTAATACAGCCACCAATTTAGAGCAAAAATAATTGGCGATAAAAAAATATTTTATTAAATAAAATACAGAGTAAAACCAAGAGAGAGTAAAATCAATTCGTTTAACAATAAATATTCAACAATACGTATATAAATATATTTAAGTACCTGCAACATTTTCAATATTTACGACAATATATATATTTACGACAATATATATGTGAAGATACAGTTGTATGTCTCTCTCTAAACTATACAGATATCAAAAATAGTATAAAAGTCTTAGAATCACATGAAAGGTATCGTTACACTCTAACTGCGCCGTTGTTTATCTTCTGATATATGTCGGGGGTCAGGTGTTGGTACTGCCCGGAGTTGTCCAGGTAGTAAATGTTGTCTTTGATGTGCGTCGGATCGAAGCCTTCTTTTTGTAGATCGGTTTTTTTAAGTTTGTAAGTACCTAGAAGGAAATTCAACTAATTATATAGAATAACAAATAAAATACTATTGAACAAATTAGAAACAACTTTACTTGTTGCAGAAAGCATTAGATAAATATAAGAAAAATACTATTGCTTTGTTTGTATAATTTTTGTTATATAAACTAAGCAATAGTGTTTTATTTATTATATAAAATGTATAATGAAGTAGAAGCCTCTAGTATAAACAACATTAATTATATAGACTCATTACGTGCAGTAAATTATCAGACAGGTAAACTCTGTTCCAATTTTATTTTTAACTAAGTTGGCTCTGTTAGGGTGACAGTTTTATTGGCCAATGTAAAAGTCACTAGACTTTTATTTAAAAAAAGAGGTTATATTTTATGACAGTGGGCAATGTTGCCATCAAATTGTTACTATGAAAATGAATATATTTTATGACATGCAGAACATTCTTTGGGTTTTTATTAATTAAAATAGAACAAACTAGGTGGTTCACGATGTGATTAGTTCCAGATATAATATATTCACTAAGTATTTTTATATGAATTAGGCAACGTTATTAGAGCGTTAACATATAATAATTTGTGCACCGCATCATTTTTGTTGATGTAAAACTTTATAAGATAAAAGCACAGCCTTCTTAATTAAAAATAAAAATGACAGAATATAAATTGCATTATTAAATTTCATGGGATTCTTCTCTATCTTGAGATATTATATTAAACTGTCGTAGAAGAACCCAGCTGTTTACACCAATTCCCATATATCATACTCTTCCCAAACTGCATTCCCTTCAAATATTCTACCTAAAGAAAAGAAATATTGAACCCAATTGAAAATTTATTATTTATTTATTCTATTGACAGACTTAACAAGTTTGTAGAAAATACAGCGATACAAAAAACATTAGTGGTAATGTTATTTACTTTTGAGCAGTGACGGTTCGCAGGTTTTTTTTTGATACGGCAGAGGTGGCAGTACAGAGAGATAGGATTGGTTGCAGAGGTCTGTATTGCCACCTCTGCTACCTTGGCCGTACCAAATAAAATCGCGAGCCGTCTCTGTACATGTCACAAATTATAAAATACATATTTGAGCACTTACCTGTCATATCTAATTTGGTCAGTGTTCTTATAAAAATGGGTCTCGCGTAACTCGGAAGACTCTTCTTGATGCCGTCAGACAATCCCCTAAAGTCCAGCGAACCTTCGGGATCCAGAATGGCCGCCATTCCCCCTCTGCCCTCTTGTCCTCTAATCTGTAAAACAAGAGTTTGTACAGTTGATTATTTTTGACGATTCTAAAAACCAATGTCATGCGTGTGCGTTTCAGCCAATCGCAGTATTATTCTACTGGGAAGAATCGCTTGTGATTCTTCCCGGAAATGTTGTTCAGCCCTTCAGCCTTCAGTGGTCTGATTGCAATTTGGAAAATCGAGTCGTCGAGAAAAAAACGAGCGCGCGGAGTTGCGCGAAAAATGAACAACGCCGTTTTCACGACTCGCCATGTTCTTTGTCGTGTGTGTGTGCGCAAAAAAACGATTCTGTTCGCACGTTGGCCCCAATCACTTACAGGAATTTTTCACTAAGTGATATTAGGTAAGCCCCAGCAGTAGATTTAAGATCATAGACATTGTCATAGAACTTGAGTAAAACCATAGTTTTTCTTGTGTAAAATACACGGCAAGCAGCAACTGTGACGTTTTAGAACAAAATGAAATGTCGGCCATTATTATTTCATGGCAAACCTTTGTTTTTAAGTCAAAATCATTGTAAAGTTTTTTGCAAATATCTCGGCAAATACTATTGAGTAAGGCACCGCATTTATCATTAGTATTCTGTAGTAAATTTACGATTACAAACCTCAACTCCGTAAACGACGACGTCTTTGTACGAAGCGATATTACTCAACACCGCTTCCACTTCCGACGTGGAAACGTTTTCGCCCTTCCACCTGAAAGTGTCGCCGGTTCTGTCCTTGAAGAACAGATTGCCGAGGTCGTCGGCCACCAGGATGTCGCCGGAGAGGAAGGCCGAATCGCCCAGTTTGAACACGTCGCGCACGATCTTCTTCTGCGACGCTTCCTTGTCGACGTACCCCAGAAACGCCCTGGTGGGATTGCCGGTGATGATCTTTCCGATGAACACGCCGGGCTCGTTCGCTTTGCACAGCATGCACAGCCCTTTCGCGTCCCTTATCGGTTCGCCGGTCACCGGATCCACCCTGATGATGCTAATTGGGTAAACGGACGGAATGATCCTGGAGATGAAACCGATCGAGCCGACGGTGTTGTCGACGTTGACTGAAAATAACTCATTAGTTCCCATTGTATTCAAGCGAGTACAACAAACATTAGTGGTAATGTTATTTACTTTCGAGCAGTGACGGTACGCGGGTTTTTTTTGATACGGCAGAGGTGGCAATACAGAGATCTGTATTGCTACCTCGGCCGTACCAAAAAAAATCGCGAGCCGTCTCTGCTTTTGAGGATGTTTCTGTCACGCAAACTCTTCTGTATTCATAGTAGAACAAATATTCAACAGCGATTGTATTCCGTTTCATCAAATTTAGTTAACACGCTCGCTGCCACCGCAATTGGCATTGCACATACGCAAGTATAAAGTTGGACGCACTAGCGCGTCGGTGGCAGCGAACGTGTCAAAAAAATCTGAGAATTTGAAATTCTTTTGAAAAAAATTGTACCATGGGGGGATGTATCGGGTTAAATTACGAAAATTAGAAATTGTGCAATATACTCACCGATATTTGCGTTGCCTTCGGTCGCCCCATAAAACTCGGCGACTCTGGGAATGTTGAATCTGTCCACGAACTCTGTCCAAATTTGCGGTCGCAGTCCGTTTCCGAAAATCATCCTTAGCTTATGCTTGGGATCGTCTTCGGTCGGTTTTACCGCGAGAACGTATCTGCACATTTCTCCTATATATTGTGCGACCTGAATTGAAATATATACAATATTTTCTTTACGAACAAACCAACATTTACTTACCGTGCAATCGTATTTCCTGATATCCGAAAAATACGCGGACGCAGAGAATTTCTTCCGTATAACCAACGTACTACCAAAGAGCAACATCTGCCCGGTGGACATGCACCCACCGGCCGTATGGTATAAAGGCAAAGGGGTGTAAAACCGGTCGTTGTCATTAAATCTAGCCAACCAATGGATGGCTGCGGCAATGAAGATGTATCTAAAAAAAAGCATTTGTAATGTAGGAAGCTTTTACTTCGTAATACATGCTTTTATGTGGAATAAAACACTTTTTACTTTATTTGTATAACACTTTAATTTAATAATTTGACTGTAGTTTCGACAACTCAGCTTGTCATCATCAAAACTAAAGTCTTTAACTTTATTAATTTTATTTTGATAACAGCAAGCTGAGTTGCCGGAACTGCAGTCAAACGAATAAATCAAAATGTTATACAAAGTAAAAAGAGTTTCATTCCATATTAAAAAAATCGACTTATAATGGCAAAAATTGAGGTGAGGCTACACTATCTTTTCACACGAAGATTCACGAGCCACCCCTTGCGATTTGTACCTCGAGTTAGTGATGACGGCGGCTTTTGGTAAACCGGTCGTTCCCGAAGTGTAGATGTAGACCAAGCGGTCGTGATAGCCAATTTTGTCCGTTACTGCCGGCGGCGTTGGATTGGCTTCGGCCAGTAGAGTATTTAAGTTTTGGAAGCTCGGATGCAACGTTTGCGGTTGTTCCCGTAATCCGGTTAATTCGTACATTGCGACTTTCGATTCGACCTTGTCCAATATCTCTTTCATGGCTGAAATCACGAGAAATTGTCTAAATTCATCATGAGCTTGTATGCATATCTGCGCTTACCTTCGGAGAGTTCTGCGCCGAAAACCACCGCCTGGCTTTGTGCGATCGTTATGGAATGCACCAGGGAGGCGAGTCTCTGGTTCGTGTTGACCAAAGGTATGATCACGCCGAGTTTCGACAGGCCCAACCAGGTGCATATGAATTCGGGCTTGTTCTCCAAAAACAGCGCGACCACGTCGCCCTTTTTGTATCCGTGGCTTTTGAACACGTTGGCTATTTTATTACTGTATTCTTCCACCTAGAAAGGGAACGTTTCAGATACTCAAGAGAGACAAAAGCAATGTTACTTTGTATAGTTCCCAAAATTTGGAACGAATTTTCGAATTATCGGTTCTTACGTTTATTCCGATCAGTGACGGTTCACGTTGTTTTTTTTGTATGGCCGAGGTAGCAGAGGCCGTACAAAAAAAAACCCGCGAGCCGTCACCGATTCCGGTATTAGCTTTTATGATTCGAGAGAAAAAAAAATGCTCCATTATAGCTTTCTATATTATGTATCATTTTTCATCGCAATATATGCGATGTTTAGTCATATTACAAACGTATTAATAATTGATTTCAAAACGCCACAACGCACTATTTGTTGCAAGTGTGAAAACAAGGTTCGTACAAAGGTTGTGGGCAATTAAGACGTTCATAAAATTATAAATGGCTATTTGTTCCTCGTACTCACTGTTTCTGAGAAAAATCTTAAAATTGTTAGACGTCACATCTCGTCTATTAAGACGTGTGAAACAAATTTCGTATTAAATAAAAGATTGGTAAATGTTATTTTCTCTCCGAAATATTATTCATTTAAAAGTTTTGAAACATCGGGGTGCAACAGTGAAAAGACTACTCATCCACAGGTCGGCAGTAATTTTTTGGAAAATATTTTCATACCAAAGATGTTATCGTTAATATTTACTTAAATATAGTTGTAATATTTTTCATATTTAAAGAATTATCGCGAAGAAATATTTTCATGGAATGTAGTTAAATGCAATTGCTCGTTTACCGGATTTAACTCCTATGCCCTGGTTAAGATTTAACTTGCAAATTGCATTATGATGGATTATTATGCAGTTAACACTGATGACGACAAAATGGACAATTTTTTGTAATTTTGAACAACCTCATTTTTTTTATTTATTAGTTCCCGGCCGAGAGGAAATTGGTGTAATTAATTTCAATTGATCAATTAGTCGCTTAATTCAAGTGGATATTAAAAAAAGAAACACGCTGAATTTAATGTTATGTTTTCAGTCAAAATAATATCACAGCGAGAACAAATGTTCACTGGCTTTTTCAGGCGATAAAGTTATGTAGAATTCGCCGCGCGGTGAAATATATGTTGCGTTGTTACTTCATCATGCACTGTTGATTATAATTTTTAAACAAATACCACTATTTATAATTCCAATTCGGTGTTATGTCGTGTTGTCGCACCGCCATTTTTGTTTTCGGTGCGTAAAGCGCGAAATATTCAAAATTGCTCTAAGAGAGGAATGCTGCATAATTCCTCAAGCATAGTTTGACGCTTTAATTCAATCCATATGTCAGCCTTTTCAACTGACAAATCGTCGCCATTGAAAGTTGTCAATTGGATATTTGTCACTTTTGACAAGTAATATCATGCTTGAAAATTTAATTTTTTTTTTCTTGACATTTAATCAGATCATAAAACCACAGTCTTGTTAGTTAAAAATAAAAATGGAACAAAGTATAATTAATAACACTTATTATAGAAAACAAATAATTCTATACATATAATTTGTAATTTATACACACGTAGCGAGAATTGCATAAGAATTTGCACTGACAAGTTAAAATGCGAAAAAGTATTCAAACATTCTTGAAAATAGCAATATGCCGAGACAATTTAATGGTGAAACCTAGCGAATTTTAATTTTAAACCTATATAAATTTCAATTTCTTTGAAAATTCTAAAATTATTAGAACTGCCCGTTTTAAATATTTCTTAATTGTTGCAACCACTCACCTCGGAAAATGTCCATTCCTGATCGTCGTACACGATGCACGTTTTGTTCGGATGCTTTTTTACGTGTTGCTTGAAGATGTCGGCGAGTATGAGATCTTTTCTTTCGTAGCCCTTTATCTGGATCAAGAGTCTTGCATAGCCCAATAGCGCCCTAGAAACGAGAAGTATAGTATAATGACGGTGAGAGGAATCTCTCCCGCTCGCCTTTCTCTCGGGAGAAGAGAAACGCGCGCTAAATATATTTTTCAAGTTTACGCTCGCAACCATTACACGCCAAAGTGTTTTATTTTTAGATTTGTTATTGCAAATCAGGTTTAATTAATTATGTCTTCATTGTGGAATCATACAATCATTCAGAGTGTTAATTAAATATTCTGAATAGCATAGCATTGAGTTATAATTATTTGTTAAATTTAATAAAACGAAATATAGTTTTATTAAATTTATTTAATGCTTCTGCAACAAGTGAGGCTGTCTCAAATTTATTTATTATTTGTTAGATGGTAACTGTTTCGTGTTTTCAATCGTTATTTCAAAAAAAAGTTTTCATTTCGCCGTCTTTAGGTCATTAGGCGTCGTTTTTAATTTTACTACAATGGCGATTGTTCGACGACGAACCGTACTTTCGTTATTATGTTACGGATGCAAATTGTTATCTGAACAATAACTAATGTCTTTTCAATTGTGCAAGCTAATTATGTCTCCGTCATTTATCATTAACACTGTTTTCTACCTGGATGTATGCTGAGTCGTTAACTTTCTCGTTTCTCCGGATATATTTTTGCTTACAAGTCCGAGATTACCGCTAATTGGTTTTAAAATTTTTATGATTATACTAATTTCAAATTGATTTTTTTTTTAATATTTCTAGCACTGAAGCTTTAAATAATTAAAAAAATCACTGAATAAACAGTTCAATGTGAAGCTTTATCTACGACAAATTATTGATATCTGATATGATTTATTTACAAATGCCTTTATATCTTATCTGTGATCGTTAGAGTACCTTTGGAGTGTTTTGAATTAAAAAAATAGTTATAGTTCAAATATTGAAATTCCTATATATCATCATTTCTTATTGATCACTTGGTGAAACATTATGTTAATACACTAAGCCAAAACCAGTTGAAAAGAAATCAATTTCATCGTGAAGCGAACCGAGTGAATTTTAGTTTTAAACCTATATATTAATTCTTATAACTGTACCTAGATTAGTTTGTAAATAAAATGGATCATTTTTTGAAGGACAATCATTAGTAGTGTCTTATTACAAGAATCATTGGCGCCGAATTCGTAATTTCCATGGAAGTATCCATTTCAAGGTCCACCGAAACGATTCCGATCGATTTTCTTTCGACGCTGTATCTTAAAAATGAATGAAGATCTCCGAATGATACTAAGGCGTGAGCCACTGAATTTTGCTGCTGAGATGACCATGCATGAGAGAGAAAAACATAGCAGTCATGTCTGAGGTTATTCTTTTTTCAATTCAACTGAACTAATCTAGTCTTCCATGACGTGAATTGTCAAATTATAGTCAAACTAACAAGTCGAGACAATATGTGTTTTTAATGAACATCTTATATATTTTTTAATTTCTTCAACTAACTCTGTTTTTCGTAGATACTAGTTCCAATAGCATGTACAGTAAATGTCCTAATTTTTTAGATTTCACGCTCCATTCCAACGCTCCACATTTTAAAATTCCACACTCCACTCTTCTAATTTATCTCATAGCCAACTCTGGATAAAAATCTTGTGGCTTATACATTATAAACTTAAGCTTTATTAGACAATTTTAAGAACTGAATTTGGTGAGTTTTTTTTGTTTTTGTTAAAAAAAAACTTTCAAAATATTACAAAAAGAGGGGGCCGCGGTGGTCTAGTGGGTAGAGGTCCGGCCTCTGGACCCCGTTGGTGCGGGTTCGAGTCCCGTCCGGACGGTCACTTTTTCAACTCGAAAAATGGCCGTACGGGTCCCTGGGTGTCTAGTGTTTGTCCCCATTTCATTTAAATATGAATAGTTGGCTAAGCCAAGTCCCCATCATCCTCGATTCCCTAACCCGAACTCCTGTTAATCACCTTTCCTTTTTAATAAAAAAATATATATACATATTACAAAGGTGTTCACGCGTGTACGCTAAATGTCCTAATTTTTAAGACTCCACGCTCCACACTCCACATTCCACGCTCCACACTCCACATTTTACGCTCCAAATTTATCTCATAGCCAACTTGAAAAATAAAAATCTTGTGGCTCACACGTTATAAACTCGAACTTTATTAGGCAATTTTAAAAACTGAATTTGGTGATTGTTTTCTTTCAAAATGTTACATAAATGTTCACGTAAATATTGAAGAATACAGAAAACTGCAATTTTATTGAAAAATGCGTTTCATATCCTTGCCTGGCGGTTTTTGTGTTAATAGCCATCATCGACTTAAAGGATAAATAACTGCTTGGTTTCAGTTCGCTCATAATCAATTACCATTACGATATTAAAAGAAATAGGTACAGTTAACCGCACGGGCATTATTTACACATTATTCCATCGTACATATTTATAAATGTAAATACAACGATTATTACATATTGTTCGAAGTTCGAACGGGCACACGATAATTGAATTATACAGAAATGATGATTTTGCTGTTTCGCGCATTCAAATTCGAGTGCGCGCCGCATGCAATTAATTCAACAAACATTACGTAACAAATTAAATCCGATTCCCTACTATTTCCCATTCAAATATTACATATTTAAAAAGAGATCAATACTCGCGCATCATGAATGAAAATCTCCACGTACGCCTCTCGGAATCGGTTCGTTATTACGTACCTAACGTCTCTGGGGGCGGTCCTGATGGCGACGACGAACCACTTGTATTTCCCCGTGGCCAGGTAGGCCACGATGGCGACGAGGACCAACTGCACGACGCACTGCCATCCCAGGAAGTACCAGACGAGCGCGGCGAAAGCCGCGACCAACGCTCCGACGAACAGCATGACCATCACGCGCCGAATGAGGACGCGCACTGGTCGCGATTTGTAACCTCTGGGTCTCGTGGCGCTTTCTATGTCTTCGGGCGGCTTCCCCACCTCCGCCGTGTCCTCCTCGTGCCGGCCGTGAACCTAAACAACAATAATACGAGTTTCTCACGTTATGTCGTTTCGCTGCTGGGGTGTATATTGGGTTGTATTCGAACAGGTGTGCATATTGGGTTGTATACAAACGTGTGTGTGTATGTTGGGTTGTATATAAACAAACTTCTCCTTACCATTCACGGCGCTTATATTCTAACCGTTATGATAATAGAGGTTTATTGCCCAATTGCAAGGCAACATACAATAATAATCAGTGACGGTTCGCGGGGTTTTTTCTGGTATGGCCGAGGAACAAGAGGTGGTAATACAGATAGGTGCGGTCACGCAGCCAGCCGTCTCTGCAACTGACCCTACCTATCTGTATTACTACCACTTGTTCCTCGGCCGTACCAGAAAAAACCCCGCGAACCGTCACTGATAATAATTACAAATATACATACAATAGAAATATTTAAATAATAATAATATAATACTGACATTAACATAATCTACAAAATATCTTATGATTGTTGCTCAAGGTGAGAAAAAATTAAATTTAAAGAGTCGCAAAAGATATCACATTCGTTATTTGACATCTTCAGGGTTAGCACATTAATATGAATACTCTAATGTAAAAATGCCTTATAAATTCTAAACTAATGTAGCCATTTTTTGTGCTTGCATCATGAAATTTTTCAATAAAAAAAAAACTGAAGATAATGTACGCCGTTTTAATCTTCAATATTTTAGCTCTTATCGTAAAATTCTTTGGGGAAAGAGTAAACTATTACGTCTTAATATTCAATATTTTTACAAATTATTGCGCGTTTGTCATGAAATTCTTAAGGAAAGAGCTGACGAAAACTATTTTGTTTTCAATTAATTTAATATTTTAGCAATTTTTTGTGCTTGCATCATGAAATTCTCCAATAAAAAAAAACTGGAGATAACGTACGCCCGCCGTTTTGATCTTCAATTTTTAAGCAGACTCTTCCGCTTTTACTATGAAATTCTTCAAGGAAAGAGCTGCAGTAAATGATTACGTCTTAATATTCAATATTCCCACAAATTCATCGTGAAATTCTTCAAAAGAAGCTCTGAAGAAAACTTGTTGTTTTAACATCAACTTTATAATGAGTATTTAGTTAATATTGGCGACGTGGCGCATCGATTACTAATTTTATGTAAATAAGGGGGGGGGGGGGGGTAGTGGTAATTGCAGATTATGAATAAATCCATGTCTTATTAGAGCTTTTTGAACATAATACCACAAGTGCAAGTGAAATGTTTCTAGCATAAATAACCTTGTGTCTTTATTTCAAGCGAAACAAACATGTTTATCATATCAGTCACCCTTCCTTTTTAACACACTTTGAGCGGGAATTTGTAGACACTTTACGAACTGTGCCGTCTATTTTTAGTCGTAAACATGTAGAATGGGTTGCCTACAGTTCATCATACACGGCGGCGCGCGCAATATTTCCGTTTGTGTTGCAAATCCAACCCGCTACACAGGCAAGTCGCCTTGGTTATAGGACCCGCTCAAAAAGTGTTAAAATATGATGATTAATATCATAATTTACATATTATTAATTAGTTTCTCACGTGAAACATTTCTGTATTATATATTGATTAAAACACTTGGTTCAGTTTCACTGTTTTTAAACAGTGTTAACCAAGTGTTTTAATCAATATTATAATTTACAATTGAAACATTTCTACACTCTAAACAGAACAACATACAATTACAACTGCAGGCTTTCTCGGACAACCTTTTCTCTTGGAGAATGGTCATCGCCGCTCCAAGGTCGTTGTTAATTCAGACAAGGTCTTCGCGTTCGTCTCATCCATAACCATGCACATGCCCATTTATGTGGGCCAGGCCAGTGAACACTGGATTTACACAAACGCACACACCAAAAAATAATTTTCTTAACGGTAATTTAAAAGACTGTCTCACGGCCCGTAGAAAGTGTGGCTTCGAGTTCTTTTGTGTAAATTTTACTATGGAAAATTTTAATAGTGTTGTTGCACTAATTTTTACTTAATGCTTTTCTAGTGGTACTTAAAAAGGGAAACAAATCAATTGTAGCATATTTAAAGTAAATCTGACATTTGTTCATAGTAATAATAATAATAATAATAATAAAGTTTATTTACGCTAACCACCTTTGTATACATAAAATACAAAATATATAATAACAAAATAAAGTATGTGAAACATTTCAACTAAGTGAGTACATCCATTACAAAGAAACAACATATAAATGGTAGAGATCAAAATTGACATAAAAGTTATATAATGCTTAAGTTATATAATATTAAAATCGTTAAAGTAAAGGATACCAAAAATAAATACAAATTTCATCATCTAAATTTCAAGTTTCTTTTAAAATGATTAAATGAATTATCAAATAAATCAAACCAGTCTTGGTAAGACTTAATTTTGCAGTCACGAACAGGTTGAATATTTTCATATTCAGGCTATATTTCGTCTTTATTAAATTTAACCATTTGCACTCCAGCCCTGTGGCTCGTATAGTACACCAAAACAAAATTAAATATACCTTCTATTACTTATTTCAGAATTTTCTTCGCAATAAAAACACGTTACAATAAGCGCACGCATCAGTTACAAAAACGCTCGAACAAGGTGTCGCCACAAAAGCGACAGTGGATTTAAAGTTTATATTTTAAATGTCGCATTATCGGCGACAACGGAGTGCAAAGGGTTAATAGTGATTTGTTTGACAAGGCAATAAAGCGAAAGATTTACTGAGGCGGTTGGAATTTCATCGCCGTGATTTCAAACTTCCATTGGTCGACGCGACGTCTCATCTGATTGGCGAAATAAAATTACGTCTCATCTGATTCGCCGATTATTTTATCTGCCTATGCATAAGCATTTTTGAAGCCTAATCCGAAAAAGTGATACTTCACGGCCTACCAGTAGTCGTTAAAATCTCTCATTTCATATCAATCCGAAAAAGTCTTTATTTGAAGGGGTCATTACAGTATCACAGTGCGTGATCAAATGGCGCCGTTTACTTGCATTTTAAATCATCATAATTGTAATGAAATAAATGCCGTTTAGGTATTATTTACTCTTGTTTTTAAACGTCATAGCAATAGGAAACGTTGTGGAAATATATCAATTTTAATTGAGAGAGCAATTACTGCGGACTTTTATGATCTGGGTTTGTTGTTAATTAATTTTGTAAGTAAATATTTCTTTGTGCGAAGTTAAAGTTACAACAAACACAAGTGTCGAGATGTACGTGTATAGGTTTTTTTTTCTTATAGGTTACAATTTAAAAAAAAATCTAAACTAAATGACCAAGACATTATTAATAATTTTTGTTTGTTTTTTTTTTTTAATATTCATGTCCTCGTGCCTATAAGTCCATGGAGCGAAACGTGATTATTGATTTTGCAAAATTACCTCTGCGCAGCGTTACAGTCATAAAAATAAACGGTTTCTTCCCGTTTACCAGTTAACTCGCAATAATTGATATAAACAAGGATTGAACACCAGAACGAGGAAGTAGTTTAATGGCGGAGTATCATTTAGATCGAATCATTGCTGCTCGTATATCTGCAGTGAGGTCAACATTCAAATATAATTCTTGTTTACAATTAGTGTCAGCGTGTTTTTTTGTATATAATAATAATAATAATAAATTATACCCACTTCTATTGTTCGAAATTTTACTAAAAGCTTTTCAGTTCCTCGAACTGTCAAGTAAGTTTTGTCAATTCCTTTATTTTATCGGTTTTTAAGATACACCGCGCACAGACTGTTGGGTAGATTTGATGGTATTATTATTAGTTTGTAAAACTAGCTAAGGAGTGTGTAGAATGGTCGGACGCATCCGTTAAAATTCCAAGTTGGAAAATTTTTAGGACAAAAATTATTTTCCATATTTCATTAGGAAAATATGTTGTTTATTGATGCTTGACAATAATGTCTTACATAAGTCACCATATACAATTTAAATTAAATATAATATTCGTACAAATAATATAATTATTTTGATAACAAAGTTTGTTTAGAGACGACGTAAAACCAATACTGTTGCCCGGATTGAAACAGATCACCCGATATAACTGGAATTGTTTTGAAATCAACAAAAACTGCAAACAATTTTAAGTAGTGATTTCGGATAGAGCTAATCAAAATAATTGTTAGGAATTAAAGAACGATTTTGTATAGTTGTGTTAATTATTTGGAGAAAACTACAGCACGATTACTATTTTTTTTTAAATTTGTTCCATCCACACATTTTCGGAAAAATCTATTTGGGAAATTACAAAAAATTACAGTTTTTCTTCATCGCCCCGGAGTTTCTAAACTTGAAAGTGATTCGGCAAAGGTAACTTTTTTACTTTCTCCGTTACGAAGTACGAGAAAGTATTGTGATGGTGATTTTTTTTCAAATTTTTTTTTACGGAAATATCCGTTTTGTGGTCCCTAGATGCAATTTCAACAATTTCTGGAGAAAAAAAAATTGTGTCTGTGTGTCTGTTGTGTGTCTGCTGTGCGCGCTGTATCTCAAAAACTAATGGAGCAATTGATATGAAACTTTGAACATCCGTCTTATTTGATAATCTGAAGAACTGAAAAGCTTTTGGTAAAATTTAGTACACCGGAAGTGGGCGTTTACTTTAACTGTTTTTTTTGCCAATATTTTCTTAATTATGAAAAATATCACCAAAAATTTAAACAAACTTTGAAGACAACAAAGAAATAAATATCTTTTGCTTAAAAATATTTTTCATAAAATCATTTTTATTCGAGAAAAAAATTTATTATTATTTTTTTAATTTTTGGTTTATAATTATAAAACGATAATAGTTACAGCAAATTTATGTTAATAATAATTGTAGAGAAAATTGTAAAATGAACAACTTATAAAGAACAAGTTTTTTTCGAAATCCCTTTAGTTTTTGAGTAAACCGAGTTTTTGAATTTGAAGTATAATTTTTCCATCTTTCATAATTTTGACGTTTTAAACGTCAGTTTCATCCGAGTTTACACAACGCTCGATGTACATTTAAAATATGATTTAAATTGAAAATAAACCATGAAAGTGTAAACATAAATGATACCATCAAGTCGTAGAAAGTAACATGATGGCCACATCACTATTTTTTTGTGCAGATTTCAAAATCTTATCAGCGCGTCTTCACTAATCAAAACTGGTCAGTCGGCACGTCGCCGTTGCGAAGAACTCGTGCGAATCGCGCTCATTTATTTCAAAGCCCATTTTTTTCTTGTACAATTTTAAAAGGCAGCAATGAAACATCACACGCCGCAATATTACATAAAATAATGCGCTCAATACATGTAATAATTGGCTTGCTATAATAACTAATTAGACCGACATGGATGTCTAACATGGAAACTGTTCAAAAACCTTTAGATTAATTAGAACATAAACATAACAGTGCACACGCATTATGTGAAATAAGATTAGCATCGAAAAGAAATGTATTGCAAACAGTTACCGACATTCCGTGAATGATTTAATTAATTAATAATCTTAACATGTAAATTGCCATTTGACATTACATGCTTTTTTTAAAATGATTTCTCGGTATGTAAATGAATGCAATCGTTGGTGTTTAGTGTCGTCAATAATTGGTGATTGAATAATCTATAAAGGTCGTCAGAACATAGGTATTAAATATAATCAAATCGCGGGATGAGAGGAATCGATTCTTACACTATCAACAGTAGAAATCAGTGGCGGCGATAAGGCCCCCGCAGACCCAGCGGGGGGGGGGGGGGGCGAGCATCTAAGGGCCCCGGGCCATGCAATTATATATTAAAAATCGATCACGTATTAATGAATTTATTTTTGTGATGATTGCAAACAACGTAGCGCAATGGGAAACATTAACTAAGATGGTAAGTTAAAATATATATATATATATATTTTTTGACGAAGGGCGGCCCCAAGATTTTTTTTTTGCGGTGGGGCCCCCAAATCCTTGCCGCCGCCACTGGTAGAAATAACTGGTTAAAAACACAAAAACTGAGGCGAAACGCGTGAAAACGGTGAGACACAAGGATCGGTTAGAGATCAGCTGATCATAACAGCGGCCATTACTGTTTTAAGCAATTGTTGGCCAATCACAACAACGTATTTTGGCGGCTATAATTTGATTTAGTCCGCCTGGTTATTAAATGAGGTATAACAGAAACTGAAAACTTCATTCATATGAACATAATTCCGTGGATGATGGCGATGATAACTGTCGACGTTACAATGGACAATGCAAAACGCTCCACCTAATTCCCACTATGTTTTGTGTTTTGTTTGCTTTTCTACGGTGGCTCTCTTTCTCGAATCCAAACGAGATTTTCGATTTTCCCTTGTCAACGTTGTCGCTCGTATCCGGATCGATGCATCTTTACGAAAAGCCGGGGATTTTACTTCTGTAATTGAGCTGTGGCAATTTCCTACTTGGCCAACTCCAGAAGTAGGCTCGAATGGAAAGTGCGGGCCGATAGAAGAAACGTAAACACGCCGCATAATGATGCGCCGTCGCGGTCGTAATTGGGTCAGTTAATTTTTTTTTACTTACTTAAATCGTCGAATTCTTTTTCGCTGATTATCCTGCAAGATGGAAAGTTTCTTGCAGGTAAAATGTTGACTCTCACTTGCTGTAGATCAGTGTTTCTCAAACGCCCACTTTGTCAGGTCCTCTTGTTAATTCGCCCCCCCCCCCCCCCTTAAATTTTAACATCTTTAAAAATTAAAAGGAACGAAATAAAACAATATTTAGTATATATTATTTGAAGATACACCATAAACGAAAATTAAAGTTTTAATGAGAACTAATGAAAAAATTGTATCTTAAATCAAAGTAAATTAACGATATTTCAAAGGCAACGAAATCGCGTTTTCAATTTCTTGAACTTCCCAAGTTGTTGAACGTGCTTTTTAATTTCAGTGATTTATATGTTGAAATTTAATAAATTTAGTGTGTTTCAGAAATATTCATGATGAGTCGAGTACAATTGTCAAAATCAGAATTTTCAAAGAGAAACAAAATTCCGTTTCCGATTTTTAAAAATTGCTGAGGTGTTGAGCGCGTTTTTGATTGTGATGATTCATATGCTAAATTGCAGAAAATACAGTTTATTTTAAAATACATTAAGAAATATTCATGTCAAGTCAACGAAAATTATCAAAATTCGAAATACGAAATACAAAATAGAAAAAAAATATTACGAATATCTACCCCTCCCTGTCATTTTCTTAACACGCCCCAGAGTTTCTTTAAATGAAAAAGTTTGTCGGAGGTCTAAAAATACCGTTAGATTATGTTCTTATTATTTAATTTACACTTGCAAAACGCTCGTTTGTGTCCTGAGGATTGGAGGGTGGGATAGGGCCCACGTACCGCCCTTGGTTTCCACTTAAACCTAACCTAGAAGATACTGTACTGATTAAACCAATTTGATAGTCTGTACTTATAAGGAATAAGTTTCTTAGAAATGGTATTAGTTTTTCAAAGAAATCGATATTTGAACATTAAATATTGTTACACCTATAGACAGGTTTCGATTTTTCCCCATCAGAACACCTACAGACCGGTTTCGATCTTTCAGGTCTTAGCTGATGTGGAAACGGAAATTACTATTGAAATATAAGTATTCCAAACACAGTACAACAATCAGGCAATAGATTCCTCCATTCTGACGTTTCTACCATAAATCGATATTTATTTTTGTTAAAAATAAAATAATGTACAGGGGGTACAGTAAGGTTATGAATTTTTGAAAATGTATTTTTTTCAATGACGCACACCCAAATACAAAAAATTAATATGAAACGCACGATTAGAATTCTACAAAAATTTAGTTAACTTTACAAGACGTCGATCTTTCAAACTCATTTTGGTTTTTGAATGAGCGGCAATTTTCAGTCGAGTTATTTGCACCCTTTGGTTTATCAGTTTTATAAAATATAATTCAGTATTAAATTTAACAATTAATTATTATTAGATTTTTTTAACCCATTGACGCTTAATAATTCTTGTGCCAATAAGTTTAAATTTTTATAATTAATACAATCTGAACATCAGCAACATTTTAAATACAGTCATATTATATTGATTCATTTTCCTATGTCTTACTTTTTTTTGGACCGCCGGTATAGTACTTGAATTTGCGTAGAATGCACACTGTAGGGTGTAGGGTAGTGAAAATATTTAGAGGGGGTCGTAAAATTGAATTGCACCTGGGATCTCTCAATTGCTAAATCCTCCACTGTACACGACTACTTAAATCTGTAAAAAATTAACAGTTCGAATTTATACCTGATTATTTTGACCAATTGACCAACTCTAGTAGCACAAATACAAGCTCGCCCTATTGCATTGTTTATGGTATTTTTTGCGCAACAATTATGATGAAAACGAATTTTCTGTAATCGATTTTTCAATCCCACACTTGGTTTACGTTATAATTATAGATTAGATATTGTTCTACTAGTTGAATATTCATAGTTCGACGTGAATATGTGAAATATAGTTGAAATTGATGGAGTAGGATAATAATAATAATAATTATTATTTTTTTTTTGGCATAGGTTTGACCATTCAGCCACTCTCTAATAATTCTTTAGTAATGTCTATACCTAGAGGTTTACATACGCCACAAAAAAGAAAGAAAATAGTATATGTAATTGAATTTTTAATAAAAAAATTTTTTAGAGTAATTTTACGTTCTTTGACAGACATCTGTCTTATGTTTTCTGGTAATGTATTGAAGATATGTTTACCATAATAATTAATGCCGTTTCTTAATTTTGTAAGTCACAATGCTCTGGTACATAAATCGCCTTTACTTCTTGTATTATGCATAGACTCATATTTTGAAAACGTCCTAAATTCTGAAAACGATTGTATTGAATTCAAAAAAATATAATACAGTTCTAAGATGAATGAATGTACAATTCCTTTAATGTCACGCTTGTAGATTACTTGGGAAATTATAGTTAAATTATAAATAAAATGAAAATTCAATAAATTTAAGGCAGAAGCATTAAATAAATTTAATAAAAATTATTAATTATTACTATTAATATTAAATTTATGTAAAATTCAAATTTATTAAAAAAAAAACTCAGAAACGTGTTTAAAATTGTATTCAATAAATACATTATTCTTGCTGAAGTTTCCGAATTATATTTAAAGAAAACACGAGAATATACATAAATGCATTATAATTTAGTTGATTAACATTGACCCCAATTGAGTGTAATACTTAATACTGTAAACTTGATGAAAGTCGTCGGATGAAAGCAGTGTGTGGCAAAAACTCGGTGTGAATGTGACTGAATTGTAACTAGTTTGATGTGTTACTGATTTATTGAAATGTTCAAATTTACAATATTGGAACGAAAATATGCCAAATAATATTATTCATTAAATTATCAAGAAAATAATTATTGAAATTAAAAATTATCAGTTGTTGCAGACAGACACCTCAAATACTTATAAATTTAAGTATTTTTCGAAAAAATTATACCATAAATTCGGAGAACGTGTCCACATCACTTTTTACTTTCGCGGTACGAAAAGCTGCCGAGTATTGTTTTCGTGAAAAATTCTCCAAATCGAATGCAAATACGTTTCCGGCGAATTTTACTGTACTGCTCATTATTTTACGATCGAGAATTAACAGTATAGTACAATCGCCCAGAGGTGACAGTGACTCATTGCTCCGCGTTGCTTGAATTAAATAATTAGTAAACGTATGTCCGTAAAATAATTCGATTCAGTCTAGGCGGGAAATTTAAAAATTCTTGAGCGTCAAATATTTTCCCGGGGAAACTTTGCGAGTGTATTTTTCCGCAATCGGTAAAGACAACTGGAAATTAGTCATTAAATTTAACCTTTTTATTAATGAAATGGATACAATCAATTCTGCTCTTAACTAAATCGAAATCGGAGACGGTCACAAAACGTGAATTTTGAGGTTAAAATAGATAGAATGAGAAAAGACATACGTTGCACTTAGGCCTTGAATTTACATATCTACATACGTTTCGTATTTCATTTCGTTTTTCTTAAATAGATATTTATCCAGACGCGATGATTAGATCGAAAAAGCATGAGTCACTGTCACCTCTGCGCGATTGTACTATACTAACATTTTTGGCGTTTTGGATTTGAATTCCATAAACTCTCGACGATTTCAATGGCCACTGTTTAGTTGTTACTGCAGGAAATTCATTAGCAAATGGTGTTAATGCTCGCATGAAATTTGAATAATCCATCTACCGCTAGAATTAAAGAGGCAATTAATAAGTTCGTAATCGCATCGAAATAATAAATATGCAACAGTAACGTTTGCAGCATCGCTAACATAAAATTACTGGCAATTATTATCCAATCACGGACAACTGTACCGTCCGCCAATTAAAAAGAATCACCACGGACATAACATTTAACAACCATTCTTAGCCTTAATTGGTCCCCGATGTGCTCAATTGTGTAAGTTATTAGTCGGGGTACTGTTCTATATAATTATTGAATTATTGGAGATTTTAATAAATCGTAAAGAGTTACCTTAGGGCGTTCACATTTTATTCTCGCAGCAGTTGGGGTGTTTTTTTGTCCTGCTGTATTGTTAACCTATAATTTGTTGTCAAACAATATTTTTACATTTTATAAAATGCAACATTACACTACAAAAAAAACCAAATTGTTAGTAATTTTTTTACTACCAACAAAAATGTCACCCTATACCTCATTTAATAACCAGGCGGACTAAAGCCGAGAGTCACATTTACACTATAAAAAGTAACCAGAAATGTTTGCAAATTTTCTTTCTAATTTTGCGCAACACCGTACTGCTAGCCTGTCCTAAACATTATACATGTTTATGATTTGATTACTTGCACCACCCTTACCTAATGAATCGACAATTTTGTGTACAACGACAGTAGATTTTAAAGCCTCTTGTATTAAAAGTTTATATACGTTAATTTTGGATTGTTTTTAAAAAAGCGTTAATGCTCTCAAATCCAACAATTTCCGTTTCTTGGGGGTAGAAAATGACTCCGAACTAGTGCTCGGCATCTATCGATAGTTAAAAATGAAATAACTATTTCCTAGAAGATCGCAGGATGAGTTTTTGATGGAACCGATTCTTACACTTTCAACGGGAGGAATAACTGTTTAAAAAACACAAAAACTGACGCGAAACACGTGGAACCCGTGGGACACAAGGAACGGCGACAGATCAGCTGATCATAACGACGGCCATTACTGTTTTAAACAAAACGGCGCCCGATTGGCCAATCACAACAACGTATTTTCGCGGGCATGATTTGATTTAATCCGCCTGGTTATTAAACGAGGTATAACAAAGATTACCGCTGCGAGAGCAAAATGGGAACAGAGTATATGTAGAAGTGCTTTCTAATTTAATAATTTCTGATATTAAACATAACTATAGTTGTGATCGTCACTGCTTGGTAATGTTTTTACCATTAATAATTTATTATCTGCGTACTGATATTAAGTTTCCAAATTAAGTGTTTTTAAGAAATTTACTCACAAGAAAATGCATAGAACATTAGTATTTACATAAATCTGTCAAACAAATATTTTTTTTTGTTCCAAATTTGTAAATTGTGCAAATTATCGGTGACTGCTTGGTCATCTGCCACTACCGCGTGTTTGTAATTTTATTATTTAAACAAATAAATAATATCCAATTTTTTTATATGCTTCATGATCAACATCAGACTTTCCAATATTTATTTTTAACCTTCAATATCTCATAAATAAAATAGAAAAAACCTTACTTGTTGCAGAAAGTATTAAATAAATTCAAAAAGCCACTAGCCAGGGAAGTAGTTGTTTCAATAAGTTATTGAAATTTTTTAATTTATTCTTCAATATCTCGGTAATAAATTATTTTTGTGACATATGTTTATAAAAACTTTTTTGCTGATTTTGTGCAACACATCTCTAAAATATTGCCGTGTAATAATCTGACATTTGTAAACTCTGTATTAGCAAGAAATAAATTATTATTATTATTAAAATATTGCCGTGTAATTCTGAAACTCCCTGTATATACGTGTATTGCGGAAACTCTTCACGGCTGTAATTAAAATGAAGAAACATCAGATGGTGAGCCACGCACCACTTATTTTTTAAGCAACCTGGCGCACCGTTACCCGCACGCTTTATTAAACGGTTTAATTGTGCAATTAATGCCGTTTTCTTAACACCTCTGCACAAATTTTAATTGCAAAAAGCATGAAAAAAAAATCCACGGCCAACTTTTGTTTTGTTTTGGTTTTGCGTTTTTCTCAAAGAAAATGTAATGCAAGCCTGATTACATCGTTGAATAGCACAAAAAATTCTCTATAAAAAGGTTTTAATAATTTTTTTTGGTGCCATTTAAAAAAAATGGCCTATGACGTATAACGGCCGCTCTCTAAAAAAAAATCTGTTACAAGCAGATTGTAGCAATCGAAATGCGATTTAATATCATATTTGTTTTTTTTTTCAATTTAAGTCAAAAATAAAGTCGCTAGAGCTTGGGGCCTTTTTTGAGTCACACGGTATAAGAGTTTAGTATTGTGAGTAAATAACACATAATTGGTTTTATTACAAAAAATGTTAGTGGTAGATGACCGCGTTGTCGACGCTAGTAAAAAAAATCGGTTTATGTTCAAGAACCAAATTGATTTTGAAAGAGTGGTCTAATGTTATATTTACTAACATAAACTTACAAAATACTGTATAACCTCACAAAAATTTGAATCACACAGTATCGGACGTGGTTCGTTGCAAACATGTCCAGGATGTTTTTCTTATAGCCGCCATATTGGATTTTTATATTTCTTAATGCACTTTTTTTTTCTGTTTACGGCGATGTATCACGTGTTATGATTTAATTTTACATCAACATTTTAAATTTATTATTCGTGTAAAGTGTAGACACGTTTGTTTAAAATAAATTATGATCGTGGCAAGAAGTGCTCGATTCATAATTGTAACCGTACGCCGGTAAACAAAGTACAAGGTTTATCAATTAACTCAATTGCGGTATTATTATTATGTTCGCCGTTATCACTATTATTTTCTAGTAATTTAAGACGGAGACATTTAATACAACTGTTGTGAAAATTCGTTTCATAATAAATAATAAAACTTGATAAAACATCACCACAAAAATATGTATCGATTCAAGTTTTCGTGAAATTTCAACGATTTTTGAAATCTTCCGAGACGATTTCGAACATTTTCAAAAATTTGATCTATACATCTCTCCGTCTGACTGTATATCTGTGACTGTTTTTGAAATTATTTTTTGATTATCTCCAACCGTTCCCAAGATTTTTATGCCAAAAAAACAAATAAAACTAAATTTTGTTTTTTATTGAATTTGAACTTCGATAAGCCGGAGAATGAGAATTTGAAATAATTTTTCGATTATCTTCAACCGTTCACGAGATATTCACCTATATGTCAAAAAAACGATTTTTTTTTTTTATTGAATTAGCATCTCGATAAGCTGGAGAATACGAATTTGAAATATATTTTTGATTACTTAAAACTGTTCACGAGATATTCACCTATATGTCTAAAAACAAATGAAACCAAATACTGTTTTTTGGTTGAATTAACATCTCGAGAAGCCATAGAATAAGAATTTGAAATCATTTTTCGATTATCTTCAATCGTTCACGAGATATTCACCTATATGTCAAAAAACAAATGAAACCAAATACTGTTTTTTGGTTGAATTAACATCTCGATAAGCCATAGAATAAGAATTTAAAATCATTTTTCGATTATCTTCAATCGTTCACGAGATATTCACCTATATGTCAAAAAACAAATGAAACCAAATACTGTTTTTTTTGGTTGAATTAACATCTCGATAAGCCATAGAATAAGAATTTGAAATCATTTTTCGATTATCTTCAATCGTTCACGAGATATTCACCTATATGTCAAAAAACAAATGAAACCAAATACTGTTTTTTGGTTGAATTAACATCTCGATAAGCCATAGAATAAGAATTTGAAATATATTTTTGATTACTTAAAACTGTTCACGAGATATTCACCTATATGTCTCACAACAAATGAAACCAAATACTGTTTTTTGGTTGAATTAACATCTCGATAAGCCATAGAATAAGAATTTGAAATCATTTTTCGATTATTTTCAATCGTTCACGAGATATTCACCTATATGTCAAAAAACAAATGAAAGCAAATACTGTGTTTTGATTGAATTAACATCTCGATAAGCCATAGAATAAGAATTTGAAATAATTTTTCGATTATCTTCAATCGTTCACGAGATATTCACCTATATGTCAAAAAACAAATGAAACCAAATATAGTTTTTTTATTGAATTAGTATTTCAATAAGCCGGAGAATAAGAATTTGAAATCATTTTTTGATTATCTTCAACCGTTCACGAGATATTCACCTATATGCCAAGAAAACGATGTATTCATTCAAGTATTCGTGCATATTTTGAAATTTCAATTTGTTTGTTCAAATTTTCGATTTTTTTTGTCTATCTAATTTATTACTTTTAAGCCAGTGTTTTCGATTTTTTTGGCCATTTTTTGGATTTATGAAGAAATTTTCGATTTTTAAATATGCACCGAACTTCCTATTTATGGTCTGAATTTTTGATGAATTTGGGTTTTTTTTTTGAATTATTGATTTTATTGAGTGAATTTTTCTTGGCTACTATTTCCGAATTTCTGTTAGGAAACTTACTTCGATCTAGAGTTATTTTAGGGGTGAAAATGGCAAATTATTTTTCTTTTACTTTTACATTTTCAAAAATTGTCCGCCTGTCTGTTTATTTATATGTTTTTCTATCTGACTGTACATCTGTGCCTGTCTTCTTAAACGATCTTCGATTAATGAGCTAATCGTTTTGCATTTGAAATGATTATATTCGTTTCCTATTACTTCTGTGTTAATTTCTCTTTAAAAAAATTGTTTACATTTACCTGAGCTAAATTCCTATCCGTTAAACCGATAAACTTTGGCCTTCAGAACGATAAACCAATCGCAGCGTAATGCCATAATTTTGTTGGCAGGAAAAAAATAAGTTTTATGTTGAATCTGTTGGATGTATCTGACCAACTTAAGTTTCATATGGTAAGCCCACAAAAAATCAAAATTAATTGATTCAAATTAAAATCTTGTTTCGTTTTTATACGAATAACCTTCATGGAAATGATGAAAACATTGTTCGTTTTATTTATTTGTTTTGTTGTATCAATTAGAAGTTTTTTTTTGCTAAGACAGATTCAAATAAAATCAAATTACATATAAAATAAAAGTAGACTCATGTTTCTAACCATTTTCACCGCAGAGTTAACAATTGTTTCCAACACTACTTTAACATTGCGTCTGTACAATTTTTTATTATTACCTCATTTTCTTTTTCAAATAAAATAGATTACTCCAAGTTTGAAACTACTTTACAGTCATTGATTTTCAAGTTACTGCTCATCTAAATGCTTCAAAATTAGTAACGCTGATAAGTAATAATTACTTTTAAATTATACAGTCACATCAACAATTATAACATTAAAACATAATAGAATTCAAAACAATACAAAATATTATTAAGTATAAGTAAAACATCATCCAAATGTTTATCACATATACATATATTAACCTTATCATTGTTGGCGTTAATATTCCCATTCTTGCTCATGGTACAAACTCGAAGACACTCGGACACGATTAAAGTCAATTTTGAAATGTGTGCGGACGCGGTGGAGGCGACTTTCGTCTGGTCGTGCGAAAAGGTAACCTTCCCGCCACTGTCGGACTGATACTAACGAGAGCGCGGTTACTGTTACCGCGGTAATCGCGACGTAAAAGTGTTCCCCACTATATGGTGCTTCAACACCATTTCAGTCACTTGAAACTATCGTAGAATTTTAATTAGTCTGCGCACGCGATTCATGCGAAGGAAAGAGTTGATGAATGTGTACTTGGTATTCGGTTGTTGTCAAATTGTAATCATTTTCGATGTTTTTTTGATATATAGGATGAAGATAATCAAATATTTCAAATTCTCCGGCTTATCGAGATGCTAATTCAACAAAAAAACGGTATTTGTTTTTTAGCATATAGGTATAGACCTGGCGCAATCTGACTTCTTCGCACCAATGGGGCACGCGCTCACAGAGCAGCACTTCAGGAATTTCGAGGAAGTTGGAAAATGGCTCGACGAATGGTTTGCCGCAAAAGACAAGCAGTTTTTCTGGCATGGTATTCATAAGTTACCTGAAAGATGGGTGAAATGTGTAGAAGCCAATGGCCAATGTTTTGAATAAAACCAAAATTAATTTCACTTGAAAATTACTTAAAAAAACTACCTGGTATAAGCGTATATCTCGTGAATGGTTAGAGATAATCAAAAAAATGATTTCAAATTCTTATTCTTAAATCCGCGAAACGTCACAATTAACTGCACGAGATGTGACTGTAAATGGCTAAAAATAGAGATTTAATTTGAATGAAACGATTGATTGATACGTTTTTTTTTATTGCGTAATAAATTGTTTCGATGGTATCGCGTAGTAATTAAGTTGCGCTTGCGCTCTCCAAGTGCTTAATACTCCACTAACGCCGATTCTATTTCAGCGATGCTGAAACGTAAGGAAACGTGGCTAACAGAGCTGCAACTGAATGTACAAACCAAAATTAAGTGTTTCATTTTCAATTCTAATAATGCATTTTGCTAATTAACTTCCTGAAGATTTTTTACATCATTGTTAATTTTACAGTAATATGCAGTAAATTCGTTTTCTGTACCAGTTATCACCATAAAATAAAATTAGCAAAAGCAATTAGTGATAACCTAAATCGAACTTTACAGTGTATCATGAATTTATTTATTATTTTTAACCCACTTAAAATGTCTTAGTTACAATAAATTAAAGTAAAATTCCCTTGAGCGGATTCGTTAAATAATCTCACAGGTTTTTCGTTAATTTTTTTATCTACCCTCAGTATAGCATAAGGTGTCACACCATGCACCTTCGAATTCAGCTTTAGGAAAAACATTTCTCGACCTGTGCCATCACGATGGAGGCTTAATTGTAGATAAATGATAAAATAATAAAAAAATCGACACATTTCGGAATCTTTTCATTATCGTGTCTCGGTTACGTTTCTACAATGTTCAGTAACATCTTCAGGCGCGTGCGTAATCGCGTACGTAATGGGTGCATCGGATAGACACGGTCCAGGAATACACGGACCAGTCAGTATTTATACATCCGCGTTTTGGCAAGGTGACAAAACCGCCTTCTAATATTAGCTATTCGTTAGTACAGTAGCCGAAAGGAAACCAAACCGTCGAGATCGGTGCCCCAATAGTCTCGTCCGTCGAAATGTGTAAGGATCACCTTTAGTCCATAATCAAAATAATTAAAAAAAAAAAACGAAAGGGAAACTAATCCGCACGAGATGAACGTAAGTACGATTTTATTTTTCTTGCCATTTTCACACGTAAATTCGTTATTTAATTAAAAAATCAAAGCCTTGATTAATCGCAAATTGTTAATTCGAAAAAAAAAATCAAGTGCGCGCTCCTATTTGGACTTGGATCTGAATTTCGGGAGTTTATTTTCGTAATGGGCGCACGCACGCCGATTATTTTTAAATCGTCATTAGCTATTAGCGTAAACAGGGATTTGAATTACTTTAGAGGATGTAATGCGGCCGACCACCGTGGAAATTTTCGGTAGGAAATGTTTACTCGCGTAATCCCGTCTGGCATTTTCGTGAAACAATCCGCCCTAGTTTCGCGCTTCCGATTATTTTCCTTGGCGCGCACTCAAAATTCAAAAATTGTTACAATGATTCACATTCCTGTGCACAATAATAAATACTAGGTTTATTTACACGTTTATACAAAATGTTTCAATTTACCGAATGGATATTAATCTTTAAAAAATAAAATCAAAACGGGCCTCCGCGTTCCCATTAAAAAAAAAATGGTGATGTGGACATCATGTTACTTTCTCCGACTTGATGGTATCATTTATATTTACGCTTTCAATTGAAATCATATTTTAAATGTACATCGAGAGGATGAAACTGACGTTTAAAACGTCAAAATTATGAAAGATCGAAAAATTATACTTCAAATTCGAAAACTCGGTTTACTCAGAAACTAAAGCGATTTCGAAAAAACTTATTATTATTATTTATACCTATCTAATTGTAGAGAATGCCAAAATGAACAACTTATGAAAAATAAGTTTTTTTCAAAATCTCTGGTTTTTGAGTAAACTGCATCATTAAATATATTTGAGGCAACCTCACTTGTTGCAGAAGCGTTAAATACAACGAAACATAGCCTGAATATGTAAATATTCAACCTGTTCGTAATTCTGCAAAGCGTTCAATAACATGCAAATTTCTTTTGTATCATTTAATATCCGTGCCGAGTGGCATTAGCCAGGAAGTAGTTGTTTCAATAAGTTATTTGTTTATAGTCTTAGTAAGACTTAATTTTTTGCTTGCAGATTAACGAACAGGTTGAATATTTACATATTCAGGCTATACAGGGTGTCCTAAATAGAGTAGGATTGCATGGCTATCTTTCTTATTCTTAAAGCTAGAGATCTGGTTAAATGGGCAATGTTGTGCAGTTTTCTATGCTGATTCAGATTATGTTGAGAAATTTTCAAAATTCCGAGCAGTTTAGAAAATATTTAAAAAAAAACTGAAAATCGCGATTTTCAAAAAAATCAAATATCTCAATAATTATTAAAGATGCGAAAAAAAGTTTTAAATAAAAGGTACTTGGTTTAATTAGGCAAACATAGAAATCAAGTCAAAATAAAATTCAAGAGGGCGGTTTCCGAGATATGAATACCAACTTTCTTATTTCAAATGGCCGCCATATTTGATTTTTACACGCATAAATAGACTTTTTTTTCTCTTTTCAACGATGTACAACAACCTATGTCAAAATAAAAAATAATGGAAATATTAATTGTTTAAATTTTAATTTTAATTTTTTAAATTATTTTTAAAGCAAATGTAACAAAACAAAAAGAGATAATACAACCAAGTAGTAAAATAACAATAAATTATAAAAAATGCTCAAAATGTTGACCGTTATTGGCCAAACACAATTGACAGCGTTTTACAACACTGCCAGTTACTTTTCGCAATGTGTTGCGATTAATGCCGTTTATTGCCTCTGTCACTGCTTCGCGAAGTTCATCCACATTGTTATAATTGAAGTTACTTCCATAAACTTTGTTTTTTAAAGTGCCCCACAAATAAAAGTCAAGAGGCGTCAAGTCTGCAGATCTGGCTGGCCACTGTACAGGTGTATTAGTCGCTATTACTTTATTATTAAAACGTCCATTTGGATAAGTAATAACATCTATGGCATTGTGTGCTAGAGCGCCATCTTGCTGGTACCATATTTGCATATTTTGTGCCAAAGGTAAATCATCCAATAAATCTTCTAAGGTTGTTTGAAGAATTTCCAAATAACATTGTGCAGTTAGAGTTCCATCAAAAATTATAGGACCAAGTAAACGATTTCCCATTATGCCACAAAAAACACTAAAGCCGAACCGTAATTGGTTTCGCCGTGGAATAACTATGTGTGGATTTTCTTGAGCCCAATAGTGCTCGTTATGACGATTAAATAATTCACAATTAGAAAAGTAAGATTCGCCAGTCCATAAAATTGTGTTTATAAAATCACCATTTTCCGTAATTTTGTTGATTAACCACCTGCAAAATGTTAATCTACGGATGTTATCATTTGGTTGTAAAGTCTGAGATTGGTGCAATTTATAAGGGTGAAACTTGTGCTTTTTTAAAATTGTTGATGCTCAAGATTTAGATACGTTAACTTCATTTTCTATCTGCCGACATGAAATGTTCGGATTAGCTGCCACACAAGCCAATGTTAATTCTTCATCATCAACGATCATATTTCTATTTCTCTTAGGTTTTTTTAAACTTCCATACAATTGCTTATTTTCATACTTTTAAATACCTTAATGTCCGGCTGCCTTCTTTCAGGAAAGTTTGCTTGGTATGTTTGTGCTGCAAGATGGGGGTTTTTGTAACACTTGATGTAATTACAAAACATATCGTATTGTTCAGATATTGAATAATTCGCCATTTCAAGTAATTAATATTTATCGATATTACAACAACTTGAGACAATACACATGTATGAATGATTAATACAACTGATAAACTAATGTAAGATGACAGTTAGTCGTTATAACAAATTTTGTTTTATTTTTATTTATGCCTACTTGTTTTAAACTTACAACAATTAATATTTCCATTATTTTTTATTTTGACATAGGTTGTTGTACATCGTTGAAAAGAGAAAAAAAAAGTCTATTTATGCGTATAAAAATCAAATATGGCGGCCATTTGAAATAAGAAAGTTGGTATTAATATCTCGGAAACCGCCATCTTGAATTTTATTTTGACTTGATTTCCATGTTCGCCTAATTAAACCAAATAACTTTTATTTAAAACTTTTTTTCGCATCTTTAATAATTATTGAGATATTTGATTTTTTTGAAAATCGCGGTTTTCAGTTTTTTTAAAATATTTTCTAAACTGCTCGGAATTTTGAAAATTTCTCAACATAATCTAAATCAGCATAGAAAACTGCACAACATTGCCCATTTAACCAGATCTCTAGCTTTAAGAATAAGAAAGATACCCATGCAATCGTACTCTATTTAGGACACCCTGTATTTCGTTTTATTAAATTTATGACAAATCATTGTTGAGATTATTCAAATTTTATATCATTTATTTAGTTTATAATTATGAAACGGAAACAGTTACACTGTACCACTTTCGACCCTTCAGGTCTCACTATGCTAAAGGGGAAACAAAAATTAGTATTCGAATGTAAATATTCGAAACACCGTTAAAGGTAGAAACAACAAAGTGGCGACATCTATTGCCTGAATTTTGCACTAAACTCATTTTAGTACACCGTTAAATCATTTTCATATTTTATTGGCGTTACTGAAATTTTTCACAACTCAATCCTGCATTTGTGTAGCGGTGTTTCTATAATTTGTTTTTTGGCTCCTGTGTGGTAAATAAAACATGAGACATATTTCTATAATCCGAATATTTATTTATACATATGCACTATTTACAAGTAGCTTTACAATCCGTCGGATTACGGTAAAAAAGCGCATGACACTGATTAAAAAATATAATTAACTTTTCGCGCCCCCCGACCGCGCGTACACAAACACACGGAAGGGAAATAATTGAAACGACGTGTCGTTCCGCTTCCAGCAGAAAAAGAACGAGACCCGGTGGCAGCCGATGGCCATCTCCAATCCTTCGACCCGTCTCCGGATGTCCAGGAACATGCCCCAATGGGTGGTGAGTACAAACT
The DNA here is from genome assembly GCA_910593695.2 of Ocypus olens. Classification (NCBI taxonomy): domain Eukaryota; kingdom Metazoa; phylum Arthropoda; class Insecta; order Coleoptera; family Staphylinidae; genus Ocypus; species Ocypus olens. Next base: position 320,001 of record OU343048.1, read on the forward strand.
AAACGATTACACGATAAAAAAAATGAAGCATCACATAATAAACGCATTAAAAAAAACAAATTATAATTAAAATATGGGTAAAATAGAGAGAGATGATAATAATTATGTGTATGTATATATGGCAATACGGTTACAATATAACAGTCTATTTTTTTTTAATATTCATATATATATATCGTCTGTCATTAAAATATTTAAATATTCATATATATATAAAAGTAAATATATATTTTTCTTATATAGTAGTTTCTAATATTTATATACAATAAATAATACTCTAGTTTTGCAGTTATTTGTTCATTTGTTTTACACTTGTTCAGAATATAACGAAAATGATATGTCCGCCTAAAATTAACACAAAAATCAGTACGTTTAAATTAAGGTTTACATGCTACATATAACAGTCTTGTTATGGGTGCAATAAATATTTACATGACACACTTTTTCGCTATTTCTAGATATCAGGATTTAAACTTTAAAGTTCGAAATTAATTTTTACCACGAACGTATTATTTGATGTATTTTATTGGAATTTTTGTTAACACAATTTTTATTAGAGAACCAATAGTTTCAGTCAAAACCAAAACTATAGCACATTTTAATTTATAATCTAATATGTATAAAGAAGTAGATAATTTTTAACCCTTTAACTACGTGCAAAATTTTTTTTTAAATAAAACTCACTAAAATATTTTCATAATTCCCGTTTGGCCCTCATGGGGGTTATATTTTGTAAATTTGTAAAATACGTAATGATTTTTTCTCTTTGAATTCAAACTATAAATCGTGTATTGACTGAATTGCCACGTCGCTTATCGACGACTCCCGTAGTTTAAGGGTTAATACTGAAGGTGTTTAAATCATCTAGCCGTACCGAAAAAATTGCGCGCGCAAAGAAAATATCGGACCCCCTTGATTACTGATGGATAGGAATAGCCTCGATCTCGTCGCTCAACTGGATTGTCTTCCTGGGGCTCGTGCTGTGCTCCATCAGGTGCCTTGTCAGGTCGATGCACTGCCTAAACTGTTTGGAACACAGGTGACACTTGTAAACGGTTATGTGCTTCTCCATGTGTCTCTCTAAGTCCTCCACCTCCTCGAACGTCTTATCGCAGAGGCCGCACCGGCCCCGTTTCCGACACTTGCCGTTGTGGCTGGAGGCGATGTGCCCCCCGAGCTGGGACACCGTGGCGAAGGTCTGGTTGCACGTGCTGCACGTCACGTTCGTGTGGATGGCCAGGTGCTTGACGAGGTGTATGCCGAGCTTGAAGGCGTCGTCGCAGTACTGGCACTTGTACTGCGTGGTCTTCAGGTGGACCTTGTCGATGTGACGCTGCAAGCTCTTGCCGTCCTCCTGCTGCTCGCCACAGTAGGAGCACTTCTCGCCGCCACCGTCACTATTGGCGGCGCTCAGGCCGGAATTGTTGTACGGTATAATTTCCACGTCCTGGTCCATCAGCAACAATTTGCTTTTTTGTAAACTGGAAATTATTAATTCGTATTTTATTTATGGTCTTCATAAAGTGAGTATGAAACTAAACTCTATCCATTTCCAAGTGGCAGTGGAAATAAACAAACCCGGCTGCGTGATAGCCACGTGCGTACCTTCAATAGACGCTTGCGATTGGTCGTTCCGTGGTGCGTGCTCGTGCCCGGATTCAGTTTGTATTCTGGGCCCGTCGTCGATTGCCGTGTGTTGGGAAATTTATTTGTGGGCGCGCTAGGGTACGGCGCGTCTGATCTCGAGTATTCTCGCCGTTCAAGTGATTGTGTTTACACGCGCTGCCACTTGGAAATGGATATAGTGTAGTGGCATGTCCTTTCCAAATGGCTAGTTTAAAAAAACTATACAAGTCGCCATAATTTGAGTAATTTGTCGAAATCCTCAATTTAGTTGTATCTATATATTTAATCGTCTGACTTGGCTCACTTACAATCCATGAATGCAGCCTATTATATTTGAATAAGACAGCAGACTCGAATCCAATGAAAAGGCTAAGGTGTCACATTTCTAGAGGCATCAGAAATGTTAAGAATGAAGTGCGAAAAACCCACACTGGTTTAAAAATCAGGATTTTATCTTCTTCAATTACTTATTTGTAGGGATGAAACCCTTGCTTGTAGTTTTGTGTTTGGATTGTAGGATAGGACCCAACCATCACCCTTTGTTAAATTATTCTTATTACAGAAATAAATACCAATAAATTAAAAATAAATAAAACACTTTTATTTAGTTAATATCACACTGTTTATTTATAGTGACTGCAGTTTCGACCATTAACTAAGTAAAAGTGTGTTTTATTTAATTAAAAATGTATCACGAAGTAAGTGCCGCCAACCTCAATCAGTAAATTAAAAATATATTTCATTACCTTTCCGATTCAACCATTTCCTCCTCCTCCTCTCCGTCAAATTCCGAATTATCGGCGACCTCCTCCTCCTCCTCCATCTGGCTCTCCTCCACCTTCTCCGCCTTGTAGATCTTCCTCCTCCACACGCCCTTGCGGTCGTGCAGCTTCCTGTGCAGGTTCATGTACGACTGCGTGCTGAACATCCGATTGCAAATGTCGCATTTCGCGTTCTTCATCCCCTTGATGAAATACTTCTTCCTCTGGTAGCTCTTGTGCACCTTCGCCTTGTGCCGGATGAGCCCTTGATACGAAGCGAAAACGCGCTCGCACTCGTCGCACTTCACCTCGGCCTCCCCCGTGACCTCCTGATTGATCTCGCCGGGAACGGGCGGCGGGTTGATGAGGTCGTTAATCTTCGGACTGTTGGTGGTGAAATCCGTCAGGGTTATGCTGTCGTTCAGCAGATCGGAAGTTTCGTTGCAGTGATTGTTGACGTGCGCCCTGTACATTTCCTTCGCGGCGAATTCCGAGCCGCAGTAGTCGCATCTGTACGGGTACATCGAGCTGTGCACCGACTTGAAGTGGTTGTGCAGGGCGACCGCCGTCTCGAAGCGTATCAAGCACTTCTCGCAGTAAAACCTGTTGCTCTTCTCGATGTCCTGCAGCAGGAAGTGTCCGGAATTGAAGAACTCCATCTTCTCCTCGTTTGTGTAATCGTAACCGCCGCGTTTATCGTTCTCCAGTTTTGGTAAGATCGGGCGGAAGTTGTTGTTCGCCTGCTGTTCCATGCTTATGTCCAGCGGATCGATTTCCACGCTGACCTCCTCGGTTTTTCCGTCGGTCAGTAACTTGGAGACGTCCGCGGCCTCCTCCCCCTTGTCAGTCTTCTTTTTCTTATCTATTGGTTGCTGGGTGAACTGTATGACGTTGGAAATATTCAGCATCGGATTTTTATCGTCGAGTTTCTTGTTGTTTTGCGGGATGATGTTAAGGTACACGTTCGGGAATGAGTTCGGTTGTTGGGTGAGGATGATTTTGGTGATGGCGGGATAGGTGGTGGGAGGCGGCGGTGTCGGCGGTGGCGCCGGCTTCGGTTCGGGCAGTAGCTTTACGAACGGGGGCTTTTTCAGGGACTTGTCGTCTTTCATCAGGTTGAGGTACTTGAGGACGAGCGGCTCCTCCTTTTTCTCCACCTGTTTGTCTTTTGTCTTTTTTAGCTCCGACAGGTAGAGCTTTAGCGTCTCCGAAGATTGGATGCATTGCTTCTTGAATTCGTGCGCTTTGTTTAGTTTCTTTATGCACCTGTCGCACACCAAGAGTCTCTTGTTCGATGACCAATCCTTAAAAATAAGAAAATGTCTCAAGAGTAATTTTAAAATTATATAATTTGAAAAATCTTCTAAAACAAGTCTTACTGTGAATAGAAAATTCATTAGACTCGCAGTATGGTATTTTTTCATTAGGTTGTGATCAATTCCTGGAATCTGACATAAGTTTTAAAAATATTCCTATTCTATTCTTTTTTTTTGCTCATTAAGTCATCAAATTACATCAAAAATACATAATATAGGTATACACAAATATAAATAAATAAATATTGTGAAATCACTTCGATACTAAGACTGATGCCCTTTTAGTTCCGATCGTAGTGTGACAATAAAATCATGTGTGTTGTAAACAAGAGGAATATGAGAGGACAAAGCACACTTTCCTAAAGTGTGCCTAAATTGACGTCAAATTCCTTTGAGAAAGCGTTTTTCACTTTAACAATTAGTCGGCGGTTTCTTATGAAGGAAATTATCCAATTATTTATAACATCTCTTATACCCGTGCTGTTCATTTTCTTAGATAACCTAGTAGCATCAATAGTATGGAACGTCTTAGAGAGGTCAAAGAAAACCCCAACAATAGATCCTCTGCCATCCATTTTGTCATAAATAAACTGAGTAAGATCTGTAGCAGCAGTTTCCGTTGACCTCCCTTTCCGAAAGCCATGTTGGCAATTTGATAATAAATTGTTATCTTCTAGGAATGTTTGGTCGGCTTTTTCAAATATTTTAGAAAATAGGCTAAGAGTTGCTATAGGCCGATAATTTTCTATTAATTTTGTAGACAGGCAGTTTTTGAAATTTTCAGGAAACTAGGAAATTTTCCACATATAATTGATAAATTGATCAAGACTAATAGATACGAGCTTATTTTAACAGCGCTTTCCTTTATTAACTTCGTTGGAATTTTATCAATGCCTGTTGATTGTATATTCTTGAATGAGTATCATATTAATTATTTCTTTTTCCGTAAAACATTGTAGTTTTATGATTGGAAGGTAGTGAGCATATATTGTTAGAATTTGCAAAATGTAGTGTGAAATATTTTTTTACCAAAGTTGAAAAGTGGTTGCCAAATATTTTCACTATTTCCTCATTGTTACTTAATAACATTTGTGCTGTTGCCAGAGTTTATGGCCGTCACACAGGCAGTAATAATTACCATCATTGGTTTATATTATACCGTGAGATCAAAAAGTCAAAAATAGTTGACAGCACATTTTCTGATAATAGACATAATAATTCATGTAATATCAAGTTGGCAATTCTCCAGTGCAGTGCATGTACTTTTTGTTTATTTTGACATCTTGCGGTTTTTTGAGGTTAATATTTTAAAAATGGTTCTGTGTTTATATAGTTCATCCGTTGAGAGCTGACGGTGACTCATGCATTTTCGTACTAAGAATTGCTTTGCATTTTATATCTATCTTTTTCTATCATGTACGAAACAGTATGAAATAAAAGACGAGACGTGTGTCTGCGTGTCTCGACATGCTTCATATAAACACGCGAGCGCTACGTCAAATAACCTAACCCTAAAAAGTTTGTTTATATTGCGCATTTCGGTGCACGGGAATTTTTAAATATCCCGCCAATGAAAATCAGCGGGGCACCAAATTTTCTTACGGACATACGTTTACTTAAATCTTGATTCATGCGATTTTAAGTGATGAGTTACAGGCGGCTCTCAGCGGCCCGACTATATCTGCCTCAAAACACCACAAGATGTCAAAATAAACAAAACGCACGAGCATTACTCTAGAAAAGTCAAGGCAGCCAATATAATATTACTTGAATGATTATAGGGATTTTCACAAAATATGCAATTATAAATAACTGCACTGTATTGCTCAGGTAAACTCTTTGACTAAATTCAATTCAAAGATTATTGGTTTAAGTTGGAGAATGTAGAAAACAGTGGTGATATTAAATAGAGATTGGCCTCGGTTATAAGAGTACTAAGAAGTGATTAGTTATTTAATCGCATTCCTTTTATAAAATAACTTTTGAGAAAAGGATTTTTCAATAACGGTTACTGTATTATTTCTTAATAAGGGTAGCAGTAAGTGAAAATAATAACGCTCATCACTAATGTAAATTGAATTGAAATTATAGGTTAACAACATAATTCAATTATTACTATCAAAAATACAACATGCCAATATATGGGCAACAAATACCCCAACTGCAACGAGAATAAAATGCGAACAGAGTATATGTACCTAATGTAAAAAGATGTTTGGTCATAATTTCATTTAATTGTGTGAAAATAAATAACTGAAAGTTGTAATAAATTATATAACAAAATTATATTTTTAAATTAAAATTATCACTATCCAAGCTGGTGGCGCAAGTAATTATCATGAGTAACTGCAAATGGCATTTTACCTAGAATTTTTCTGATTTTCCTTTTATAATTATGAAATGGAAACAGTTACATCAAAACAATAAATATTGTTTCCCCATCAGAACACCTACGGACCAATTTCGACCCTTCAGGTCTCACTATGCTGAAGGGGAAACAGAAATTGGTATTCGAAACACCGTTAAAAGTAGAAACAACAAAGTGGCAACATCTACACCCCGAAAAATGTTGCATTTATTTGTCGTTGTGCCATTTATATTATTTTTAACATTAAAAAATAGCATTGAAGTAGAAGTGGAAGACTGCGGTGGTTGATAACGTCTTTAGAGACGCGTAAGATGTGCCATGAAACAAACCCTTCCATCTTGGGTTGGTATTAAAAATGAATTATAGAAAAATGTACGTTTAGTGTTTAATAAAATTACTGCGTATTTTTATTTTTTAAAAAATCATTAGACACTTTAATGCAAAAATTTGTTGAAACAATCGTTTAAAACAATTCCAAAAACAAAATGTTTGCTTTTGTTTATGCACGGGTGTAATGTAAACAAATGCCTCGTTTGTTTATTTATCATGTCGGGCGGCGGTTATCGGAGAGCAGCGTGCGGGGCCGAGGGGGGCGTCCGCACGGATTCGTTTACGCCGCCGACGACGGGTGGTGCGTATGCGAGGCGGCGGAGAGCGACAAACGAAACCCGAAAAAAAAAAAAACAACAAAAAAAAAACAAGCGAAAATCTTACCACTTCGGAGACACAGACGCGCAGTTTTGCCATCAGCTCGAGGCATTCCTCCTCCGATTTGAGCAGATCCTTGAGGGTCCTGTTGCCCTCGAAGCAGACGTAGCAAAAGGCGATGGTGTTCATCTCTCGTGTTCCACTGCGAACGGCTCAAACAAACGACGGCGGCTGCGATTAGAAATAGCCGACGGCCATCTTGTGGACAACATAACCTTGCATTATTGCGGTGCACCGTGCGCAGTGCATTGACTCCGGCCGCTCGACTTTTGTCGCGTCCTCAGAGCCAATCGGAGGACGCCCCCGATCAACACTTTTTTTTCGCCGACGACGGCCGTCCGCGTGTTTTCAACGCTTTTCCGATCGCCACCGGATTATTCCTCGATACACCACCGAATCTACATAAACAAACAACTTTTAAAAATCAATCCGCGACGCTAATACAATGCATCAATTGCTTTTACATTTGCAACGCCGCCGTTTGCTTTATTTCTATCAATTCATTTGTTTGCGTAAAATGAAACGAAAAGGTTATCTTTCGAAACACGTCGAAGAAGCGTTGCTTATAAAGCAGCGTTGCCACGTTTCCTGGTATTAATTAAAAAAACTTTATTATCTAATAATAGGTAATATAAAATGTTTTTATACTGCTTAGTTATAAAAATAACTTATGCATCTCACTGGCTCCCGTCAAATTGGTTGCATACGTACAATAACTATTTTTAAAAAACAATATCACTACTTTCCTTTCCAATTGTAAGGTGTGAGCCACATCATTTTGTTCCAAGTTGGCCATGCTTGAGAGAGAGAAACATGAGATTAATTCATTTTTTTAAATTTCATGACGTAATAGAATGCGACATATCTCATTTATCTCACAGCCAACTCTGAAATAAAATTTTGTGGCTCACATGATACGAAAATTATTGCGAGTTGCAAGTAGTGGTTACACAAAAAATTAATACTCCTCGAGTTCACGATTATGCCCACGGTTGGTTGGGATCTTTTGAGCAATGGAAAGTAACAGTTCCCAGTTGGCACACTTGTATCAGTAACATATCTGAGCAAGATCAATGGTGTTATTCTGAACAAAAATGTTAGCGTTAACAGCGGTGTTATTTGCTAACATCGACAGATGTTATGAATTTACTATTCTGTACACTGTCTGTCAACTAACATCGTAAATTAACATTTTCGATGTTAAACAACACTTGTCAAAACGGTCGACATTACGAGATTGTGATATTTTGAGGTTATTTCGTAGTTTGTGTTTTTCGTCAACAAAAAACTCAAATTTGGAATTTTATTCCAATATTTATGTGCATGCTTTATGAAACACTCATTTTCTTTCTAAAAATATCCTCAAAACGTATTATTAGCCATCTATTATAATATACATGAAGTTGGTCGCTCTGTAGACGTTGCACTGTTGCCAATTTGTGTACATCGGGCTGTTCAGAATAAAGTTTTTAACAGCGCTGTTCAATTTCACATAACATTGCAATGTTAATAACATCGATGTTAATAACATCGCTGTTAATAACAGTTGTTCAGAATAACACCACAAACTGAGAACGAGTAGCTTGCTCAGATATGTTCTGATACAAGTGTGCTAACTGGGTTGCCTAATAATATACTATTGCTGAAGGAAAGTACTTTGAAATGATTGCAAATGGAATCCTAAAAACATATTCAACATTATATGAATCAGCCTGGCGCTGATATAAATAGTGTTTACTAAATTAACATCAACTGTTTACAGTTGAATATGACTATATTTATCAAACATTTTCCTTGGAATTTAATTATTTATCATTTTCAAAAGAAATACCCGCGCGTGTTTATCATGTCTAGAAATATTTTCCATCGTTTTCCATTGCCTAATCAATAATTTACTCTAAAATTCGGCTGTTTTAAACTCTGGAATGCTAAAAATGTACCAGGAACAGGAAGGAGGAGGTTTTCAAACAGAAAATAGATGCTCTCGGCCTAATTTTATATACCGACGTGAAACATAACGTATTTTTAGTTTGTTTTGAGTGAAGTGGCAATTGTTCGAGAAACCTTTCCAAAATATCTTTTTTATCGGAAGTTTCAGCCTCATACCTTTTTAACAATATATTGGCAGTAATGTAATATACAGTGATCTTATTTTAACTCTGAACATATGATTGTTAATGCTTGCGTTCAATCGTAAAATAATAACATCAATGCATTAATAGGTAGGCAACCATACCTACGCAGTTTTATTTAATTGTAAAAATTGTGTTAATAAAAATGTATTACACCACCGAAGAAAGAATACAAATAATTAATTTTAATTGGTATAAACGCGAGAACAGCACTCGGGATTTGTTTTCGGTTGCATTTCCGAGCAGACAACTTCCATCCATCGGATCAATTTTTAATATTGTTCATAATTTTGACAAAACTGGCTGCGTGAGAAATTTTCACATTAAAAGAGCTAAAATAAGTCACATTTTAACGGAAGAGATGAACAGAACACCATATTATCTTCAAGAGTTATTGCAGCACAGTTTCAAATAAGTTCAGCTTCTGTTTACAAGACATTAAAGGAATTTAAATACAATGCTTACGAATTTTCAAATCATCAGCAGTTATCAAATAAAGACCAATGCAAACGAACCGTATTTAATATAATTAACCTGACTTTATTTGTAATGCGTTAAACCTTTGTGTACTTGGTTGCATAACATTTCAATTAAACGCCATGCGTTGATGTGATTATTTTACGTTTGAACATAGGCGTTAAACATTGTATGTTCAGTGTTCAAATAAAAGCCCTGTATACCGCATTGCAAAAAAGTGTTTTTAAAGAAATAAACAAAATATATCGATGATCAAAAATTCAACCCGAAAAAAGAGAAACAAACGAATAACGATCAATAGTGGTCGTGGAAAGAGGATGTGCAGTTTTTGATATATTTTAGAATAAAACAGGCGGAGGACCTCCACCACCACCAGTACCCGTGGAAGATTGGAATAAATCTAGAAAGAAGCACGTTGATCCAGATTATGAAGTCATCGACTTCGGCCAGCAATACTCCAATACTCCGCCACCACTGCCCTCCAAAAATGGAATTCGTAAGTTTCTTTTATGTCGCATTAAAACTAATAGAAAAGATTACATGTAACATTTATGACACGAATAGGTTCCCTCCTAAGTTTATCTGAAGATCCTAGACACACACTTACACTACTTATTTGTAGCCCGCTCTGTCTGTCAGGAAAGCCACTTACAATAACATCAGAATCTATTATATTTTAAGATTAGTCCTGTTTTCTAAATTATATTTCAAATTCCCTTTTTTTTCAAGAGCGACCAGTGTGACTAAATTTGTGGATAATAAATCAGTGTTGATGTACCAATCAAGTTCTTGTAACTTTACAGAAAATTCGAAAGGAGATGGAAAACACTGCGAGCTGTGCGGATCATCCATGCCTTCGGTGCGATGTGAACAATGTGTGCAGATTTTTTGTTTATCTTGTGACGACATGTATCATCGGCATCCGAAGAGAACTACACACCTCCGAAGGGTAAGCATTCATATTCCAAAATTAACCTTAAAAGAACTTAATGGAAGTGTTGAAGTAATCGTTTAATTACGAACGCGCCTGCGGCTTCAAATTAACATTTGTTCTTTTGGAAGTACAATTTCTGAAGCGTCTTGAAGCGATCTTTCGAGTGACGTGAAGAAACCCAGGATCCAACCAGTGGTTTCTTCAGGAAATCATTTTTAATGCAATTTTTGTTAAAAAGTAAGAAGGGGGGACCCTTGGATAGATTTTCGGGTTTTTGTCAAAAATAAAAATCGCCAATTTTAATCAAATCCGACTAATTGACACACGAGGAGCACAGATTTTCAATCCGCGTTCAAATTGGATTCTTCGTTCGGCCGCTACAGCCGTTCAAAGTTTGAAAAAATCGACTTTTTTCAAAATTTCTCATGGTGACTAGCTAACTTTTTTGCAATTTTCTCTGGATGAAATTTTTTAACGGGAATCGTTTTATCTCGTTCTTCTGATGAAAAAAAAGGTATCACATAAAGGTCAACGATGATTTTTAAGAAAGTTGATTTTTTCGATTTTTTCCATTTTCGAGTTTTTTTGCTGACGTCTCACGGGCTTCAAATTGACACTTCTTCCTGCGAAAAAACATTTTCTGAAGCGTCTTGAAGCGATCTTTCGAGTGACGTCAAGAAACCCCGGATCCAACCAGTGGTTTCTTCAGGAAATCATTTTTAATGCAATTTTTGTTAAAAAGTAAGAAGGGGGGACCCTTGGATAGATTTTCGGGTTTTTGTCAAAAATAAAAAATCGCCAGATTTAATCAAATCCGACTAATTGACACACGAGGAGCACAGATTTTCAATCCGCGTTCAAATTGGATTCTTCGTTCGGCCGCTACAGCCGTTCAAAGTTTGAAAAAATCGACTTTTTTCAAAAAATCTCATGGTGACTAGCTAACTTTTTTGCAATTTTCTCTGGATGAAAATTTTTAACGGGAATCGTTTTATCTCGTTCTTCTGATGAAAAAAAAGGTATCACATAAAGGTCTACCATGATTTTTAAGAAAGTTGATTTTTTCGATTTTTTTCATTTTCGAGTTTTTTTGCTGACGTCTCACGGGCTTCAAATTGACACTTCTTCCTGCGAAAAAACATTTTCTGAAGCGTCTTGAAGCGATCTTTCGAGTGACGTCAAGAAACCCCGGATCCAACCAGTGGTTTCTTCAGGAAATCATTTTTAATGCAATTTTTGTTAAAAAGTAAGAAGGGGGGACCCTTGGATAGATTTTCGGGTTTTTGTCAAAAATAAAAAATCGCCAGATTTAATCAAATCCGACTAATTGACACACGAGGAGCACAGATTTTCAATCCGCGTTCAAATTGGATTCTTCGTTCGGCCGCTACAGCCGTTCAAAGTTTGAAAAAATCGACTTTTTTCAAAATTTCTCATGGTGACTAGCTAACTTTTTTGCAATTTTCTCTGGATGAAAATTTTTAACGGGAATCGTTTTATCTCGTTCTTCTGATGAAAAAAAAGGTATCACATAAAGGTCTACCATGATTTTTAAGAAAGTTGATTTTTTCGATTTTTTTCATTTTCGAGTTTTTTTGCTGACGTCTCACGGGCTTCAAATTGACACTTCTTCCTGCGAAAAAACATTTTCTGAAGCGTCTTGAAGCGATCTTTCGAGTGACGTCAAGAAACCCCGGATCCAACCAGTGGTTTCTTCAGGAAATCATTTTTAATGCAATTTTTGTTAAAAAGTAAGAAGGGGGGACCCTTGGATAGATTTTCGGGTTTTTGTCAAAAATAAAAAATCGCCAGATTTAATCAAATCCGACTAATTGACACACGAGGAGCACAGATTTTCAATCCGCGTTCAAATTGGATTCTTCGTTCGGCCGCTACAGCCGTTCAAAGTTTGAAAAAATCGACTTTTTTCAAAATTTCTCATGGTGACTAGCTAACTTTTTTGCAATTTGAAATTATTTTAGGGTACACATTCTGAACCGTAAATTTTCGATCGATTTTTGGAGAGTAAAATACCTCTTTGCGTTTCTGGTCTCCTGTTACAAATCTTGAAAATTTTTTCGAAATTATTTTAGGGTACACATTCTGAACCGTAAATTTTCGATCGATTTTTGGAGAGTAAAATACCTCTTTGCGTTTCTGGTCTCCTGATACAAATCTTGAAAATTTGTCGAAATTATTTTAGGGTACACATTCTGAACCGTAAATTTTCGATCGATTTTTGGAGAGTAAAATACCTCTTTGCGTTTCTGGTCTCCTGATACAAATCTTGAAAATTTGTCGAAATTATTTTAGGGTACACATTCTGAACTGTAAATTTTCGATCGATTTTTGGAGAGTAAAATAACTCTTTGCGTTTCTGGTCTCCTGATACAAATCTTGAAAATTTGTCTAAATTATTTTAGGGTACACATTCTGAACTGTAAATTTTCGATCGATTTTTGGAGAGTAAAATACCTCTTTGCGTTTCTGGTCTCCTGATACAAATCTTGAAAATTTGTCTAAATTATTTTAGGGTACACATTCTGAACTGTAAATTTTCGATCGATTTTTGGAGAGTAAAATAACTCTTTGCGTTTCTGGTCTCCTGTTACAAATCTTGAAAATTTGTCTAAATTATTTTAGGGTACACATTCTGAACTGTAAATTTTCGATCGATTTTTGGAGAGTAAAATACCTCTTTGCGTTTCTGGTCTCCTGATACAAATCTTGAAAATTTGTCTAAATTATTTTAGGGTACACATTCTGAACTGTAAATTTTCGATCGATTTTTGGAGAGTAAAATACCTCTTTGCGTTTCTGGTCTCCTGATACAAATCTTGAAAATTTGTCTAAATTATTTTAGGGTACACATTCTGAACTGTAAATTTTCGATCGATTTTTGGAGAGTAAAATACCTCTTTGCGTTTCTGGTCTCCTGATACAAATCTTGAAAATTTGTCTAAATTATTTTAGGGTACACATTCTGAACTGTAAATTTTCGATCGATTTTTGGAGAGTAAAATAACTCTTTGCGTTTCTGGTCTCCTGATACAAATCTTGAAAATTTTTTCGAAATTATTTTAGGGTACACATTCTGAACCGTAAATTTTCGATCGATTTTTGGAGAGTAAAATACCTCTTTGCGTTTCTGGTCTCCTGTTACAAATCTTGAAAATTTTTTCGAAATTATTTTAGGGTACACATTCTGAACCGTAAATTTTCGATCGATTTTTGGAGAGTAAAATACCTCTTTGCGTTTCTGGTCTCCTGATACAAATCTTGAAATTTTTTTCGAAATTATTTTAGGGTACACATTCTGAACCGTAAATTTTCGATCGATTTTTGGAGAGTAAAATACCTCTTTGCGTTTCTGGTCTCCTGATACAAATCTTGAAAATTTGTCGAAATTATTTTAGGGTACACATTCTGAACCGTAAATTTTCGATCGATTTTTGGAGAGTAAAATACCTCTTTGCGTTTCTGGTCTCCTGATACAAATCTTGAAAATTTGTCTAAATTATTTTAGGGTACACATTCTGAACCGTAAATTTTCGATCGATTTTTGAAGTGCAAAACAACTCTTTTCTTGATAATCTTGGTTAGAATTTTTCAATATTTTATTATGAGAGCACTTTGGTCTTTTAATGTTTAAATACAAGCATTCATTCATTCATTCATTCATTGACAAAGAACAATCTTAGAATTAATTAGTTTTTATGGCCCTTAAAAGGGCCGTTGTTTTTGTGAGTGGGGCATCCAAAACTTGCCGTTGTCATATCTCTAGAAGATGTTGGTGTGGTCGACTACCTTCTATAGGGAGCCGGTTTCTCGGGACGGTCACAAACACCTGTTGCTTCTTCTTAATTCTTGGATGCGTTTGCAATTATTTTATTGGGTCACAAATATTTAGGTAGGAAATGATTTGGGTATTAGGTTTTATTTATTTATATAATTCACCAAGGCTTCCAAAATATCCACCTGAAAATGTTTAAAAAACATTGACCTGAGTTTTAGTCGTAGAGACAAAATAATTTTAACTTATACCATTAGTTGCATTTAACTAAATGTAATAAAGTCCAATGAAATTTTTTATCGCGAATCGTTTAATTTTGTTCTTCTGATGAAAAAAAAGGTATTACATAAAGGTCTGCGATGATTTTCAAGAAAGTTGATTTTTTCGATTTTTTCCAGTTTTGAGTTTTTTTGCTGACGTGTCACGGGCTTTAAATTGACACTTCTTCTTGCGAAAGTATATTTCCTGAAGCGTCTTGAAGCGATCTTTCGAGTGACGTGAAGAAACCCCGTGATTTCTTCAGGAAATCCTTTTTAACGCAATTTTTGTTAAAAAGTAAGAAATTTTTAAACTGACATGCCAACTATGCTTTCAGAAAATTGATGTTAATCGCCAAACGATACGTCCACCTCTTCCCCCGAAAGGAGAACCTCCGACGCCGCCCGTGCCGCCCCCGAGAAGACGCAGAGCAGGCTCAGTAGGCCCATCCCCGTGCCCCAGTCCGACCCCCACGAGAGCCAACCAGGTAGGCCTGAACCTCTGCTGTCTCTAGGATACTCGCAGCAATTCAAAACCTCAACCCCCAACCACAATCCAACACGCTTTGTACATCCTCAACTTAACCTCGTGTAAAACCTTATTTGTTACGTTTTGTGTCGTTACAAAAAAATGCAAAAGTAACATCGGCGATATATATTTTAAAGATCGCTAAAATCAAATAGTGGTCTCAATACTTAAATTTCGTATTTGTTAAATTAGGTACAATCGATTATTTTATTTTCCAATTTCGGCACCACAGAGGGTTATTACCACGCTCAGTAATTCTTAGTAGATTCCCCATCTTTTGAGTAATACTACACTGATCATGACTGATGGTCCAAAAGTGGTCGATTTGATGGGGAACGACAATTTAATGCTCAATTTAATTCATAGTTGCAAAGAAAACAAAAATACGGCATAGATTCAGCTAACAGTTCTTCGGAATGAAAAAAATATCAAATTATTATATGTACCACAATTTCATATCTAGTCGCGGAAATTATAATTACACAAAAAACAGTTGTCATTTCTTAAAAGCAAAACACAACTGTCTGTACAAACCAACCAATTGCTTCATCCATCGGTGTGTGTGTGAGTGTTGAAAGCGCGCACTAAACCGCAGCTTCTAATCCCCGTTAAGGTAACGCCTTTTCAAAAAGGGAAAAACGTGAACCGATAATAGGTGGCGTTTTCAGATGGTCTCTTCGACGATGCCAAGAAGGGATAATTCGTTCTCGCTGAGGGAAATGGGCGGCAGCCTGAAAAAGTTTATGACTAGACCATTACCTCCAACGCCGGTGGATCAGCGAGAAATGGCCACAAGCACAAGTGAGTAAAATTGAATATCGTTATTATTGTTGAATTTATTAACATGTTTGAAAATGTTTGTGTGTGCTAAATGGCATTAGTTAAATTGTTGTCCATGTTGACGTCTGGAGATTTCCTATTTTTGGAAGTTAAAAATACTTACATATAACCAAAAGGTAATATATGTATTTTATATTTAGGCAGAAGACTTGAATCCCCCAGTTCACCAATGGATAAATTCAGAGACTTGCCTAGTCCTTCACTTCAGCAGCGCTACAGACAACACCAGGAAATTATGCGCGGCACCACTCCAAACTTACCATTTGCCGTTTCCGAAGGATCCAATAAAGTAAATACTCATTACAACCGAATGCCATCAGATAAATAAACATATGAACCGTTTTTAGGGATCAAGTAGTCCCTATCCGGAATGGGAACAAGACCAATGGAATGGAAGAGGGAGGGCCGGCAGCGTTACCACCGACACGATGCAACAGCCAAGATTTAGAAAACTCAGCAACACATCGGCACACAGCGCCTCAGTATTTGACCTCAATAATCCGCAGCAGCAACAGCAGCATAATCACGGATTTAACGTTCCTCATGTAAGTATTGAAAACTCGCATTCAATGAATTTAATAAACTCGAAATGTAAATTATTGAAATAACTATTTCATTGGCTAATGCTATGGAGTATATTGACTGATACCAAAAAATTTTGCATGTTATTAATAGTACTACTATTGATTTACTATTGGTTTAAGCTCAAGGACTAACTTGATTGAAACTTTATATTGCAGGTGCAATCAATGGCGCAACTCAACTGTCCCTCCTGTTACCACCAAAACCAAAACCAAAACCCGGTATGGATGGACCAATGGGGAACGATGCACGAGAGGCAACACCACGGAAGCAACATGAGTTTGAATATGGCCGGCTACCCTATGAATCCCATGAACCCCATGTGGATGGGCGGCTGGCATCCGGGATACCCGTATTCTCAGATGCTGCCACCGCGTCCTCCATCGCCCACGCACAGCACAAAATCAAGAAAGTCACACGTCAGCAAAAAGAGCCGTCACAAATACAGAGATAGCGACGACTCCGACGAAGATAGAGATGAGAGGCGATCGATGTTCAGTCACGCCGATTTGAGGAGCGAAAGGAAATCCAGCAGATCCCGCCCGCGGGACTCATCCTCCATGCCCAGGGAGATGCAAAGGCGGAACACCCTCGATACACTCGAAAGAACTTCGGTGGTCAAAGGCAGGAAGTCAGTACACGAAGACACCTCGAGCGTTTCAAGCGAGGAGGCCGCGAAAACACTCGAACCCGCCCAACAACCGGAACAACCGCAACCACAACCACTTACATCGAAATGGGAGTGCGAACACTGCACGTTCGAAAACGAATCGGACGCAACGGTCTGCCTGGTGTGTTGTAAGACCTCCACGAAAAAACTAACGGAACTAAAACCCGACGCGACGAATAAATCTAGCGACGACTTCTCGAAAGATTACAGCGAGACCGAGTCGGTGCTAAACAGAATGGAAAAGCTAAAGGTGGTCGAGCCGATCGAGAAGAAAGGTAGGAGTAGAAAAATTTCGTTTTGGCCGGGGACCAAGTTTTCCTCCGCAATCCGCAACTGACCATCCTCTTCTCTCTCATCCGCATTTAACGTGTTTGTGTGTTGATTGTGTATTGTCTTTAAAGAAAATTAGTACTAGTTTGTATGTTGCAGCTGCGGGTCAAGGAAGCGAGGCGGGAGTGGGGACAGTGACTAGTGTGATGGTGGATTGTGGTGTGGGTGTGGGTGGTTTTAGTGATTGTGAGATGCGTGTTAAGGATACCGGTGTAGGGCCTTCCCCGCCCAGGGAGGTCGGTGTTAGTAGTGTTAAGAATAAGGAAGTTGACGTGGAGAGTTTAAGTGATAAGAGGACTGCCACCACGGGAACGTCACCACCACCGCAAAATATATCTACTCAGGTAATTTATTTTAACATCTTCACGTACGCATCTACGGCTTTAATTACGTGAACTAGACTCGAATTGTAATTGTTATTATCTTCGATCTATAGACTTACGAGGATGTGCAAACCCTGCTCGAGCCCAAAAAACAGCCAAGAACCGGGCGACGTTACAGAGAATCGCGAAGACGGAAGGAGTTGCACCGTTCCAACTCCCTCCACAACACCTTAACTCCAACGGAGAGTGATTGGGGCTTCACCAGGTCGTTAAGCCGGCATTCGTTGTCCACAGATGACTATCAGGTAATTATAATAGAGAATATTTATATATATTTTTTTTTACTTGGGCGCTAAAACTACTAAAGTTCATAATAATAAATTTTAGAGTTTGCCCGGTTCGCCACGCGAACAAAGCCCCGAATCTTTCAATTACACACCCGACGATTACTACGACCGCGATTCCCGAATGAGCAAACCGTCGTTCAGCAGCAGACCGTACAGTAGCATCATGGACCTGCGCCGACCCGAACTCTACAGGAGGAACAGCCACGACTTCGGATTTCGGGTGTGCTTACCAAAACGAAATCAGTTTACCGAATAAAAAACAAAACAAAACTAATGCTTCACAAGACTTAAAAAATATGTGATCATACTTCAAATAAGGTTTTATCGAAAGTCCTAATCCCATTTTGAACATCCCCATACAAACACCACTAATGTTTTTTATTAATGTACGCCATCATGACACTAAAAAAAATCATCTTTCTTTTGGATCCGGTTGAAAGGTCGTAACATGATGTAAATTATTCTGGTTACAGAACGACCGACTTCGAAACAGATCCGAATCAATACACGTGGACAAAGATTTCTACGCGCCTGAAAGGTACGACACTTTCAAATCCCAGGGACTGGAATTGGTAAAGCTTTTAAGAGTGAGTGAATTTCTTACCGTCAGCATACATTCCGTAATTTTAAATAATATTCACACCCATTGCAAAACCATTCCGTACTTTGTGACGTATCAGGCCTGGGTTTTCCGAAGAGGAAATCATTTGCTTTTAAAATTTATAAGCAAATACTTAAAGTTGAGAATTTTTTTTGTAAACAAACAAGTTAGTTGAGCCTTGGCTGTAAAACAACTTTAGTTTAAATAATGTTTCAGGAAGCTGAACAACACAAATATACAGCAGATGAGGTGCAAGCAGCTTTAGCCCACTGCAAGGACGAAAATCCAATAGAATGGTTGAAACAAAATTGGGATGCGACAATCACGAGCGTACAAACTTTGGCCACGCAGATGGGCCGCGAGGGCCCAATGAATATAATCGGAACTGTTTCGGAGAAGGAAGCAAGGGACGCTCTCAGGAAGCACAAAGGCAACGTCTGGGATGCTGTCACCGACTGCGTCGATCAGAGGCAGAGGAAGGTAATTTCAAAATGTTAAATAGTCTAATTATGACTTACCTCTTGAAAACAGTCGCAATCATATTCTTCATCATCACCGATCGATTTTCTTTACCCTTGAGAGAACATAACAAAAGGTACCATTTGAGCTTATAAATAGGCAATCACAATAGCAGTTTGGCTTTATATTTGAAGGAGGAACTCAAAAGGAATGTGAACTGTAGTAATTTGAAAGTCACCCAACAACATGTTATCCAGAATGAAATTGTAGGTTCCGTGCGAGAGAAGAATTGTAGATCCAAATTTTTTAAACTTATTAAAATGATTGCTACAATATAATCATTTTTACATTTTCAGTATGGTGATCTTGCCTCGCGTGGAGAATTCACCCGCGAAGACATAGTGACAGTGTTGACGGCCAATCACGGGGACGTGGAGGCCGCTTTCCTAGAGCTGAGCAAAACGCAGCTGAAGCCTTTTTTGATGCGAATCTGGGGGCCACCGACGGGCACCGAAAACGAGGCCGGCAACTTGAGGTCTGACGACTTGGATGTTGAGGGGGAAGGTAAACAATACTCGTAGCTGGTTACTCTTTTTTTAATTTAATTTTTTTACAGGGGTGGTGATTGATGAGAATTCTGCGCAGAGAGCAAAAGCGGTGAGTTCCCTTACTAACACTAACCCCCAGAAATCGCAAAAACCGTCCGATCAGTCGATAAGTAAATACGTAAAGTCCGTGGCTCAGCCTTACGCCAATTATCAAAGCGGCGAATCCCCAGACTTCCCCGCCGGGGAATCCCCTCAACCGCACACAAGATCACAGGAGAGCCTTGCGGAATCTACTAAAGATACATATAATTCGGACAGGTTTCAAGGAAACAAGAGTAGCAACGAAGAAAATATAAAAGGTAGACCTCAAGAACAGTCTGAAACAGAAACCGGAATCTTTAAAAAAGTCTTCAACACATTCACGCAACTGCTGCCGGGAAAATCTAGACACGATGACGATAACACCATCCATATACTGGAACCGGTTTCCTCACTACTCAAAGACAGATTCGCGTCCGACAACGAAGAACACGAAGCGGCACTGTTGATAATCGACGCCGCGAGTCCGAACTCCTCCTCGAGCGCGTCAAGAATCGGCTCGCCCATCAGTATGGATCAGGTCGAAAGTTTGGTCATGAAAAACTTAGAAGACGTTAATAATTTCAGTCATGAAATCGATCTTCAAGCGCAACGCAATGAAACAACTTCAAGAGTTCAAGCCGAGGATCAAGTAAAAACACGAAGTAATGAAGAATCCCAACAAGTGCATAAGTCGTTAAAGGATGGAAAAACAGAATCATCCAACGATTTTCGTGCACAAGAACAAACATTGGAGTTTGTAAGTAAAGAAAAGGCATCAACTAATCATAACGAAGAAGAAGAAAAAGAAGTTCAAAATGATAATGATGTAGATTCACAACTACAGAAAAACAAGTCGACGAAGGATGGGAAAGCAAACGCATCAAAGAAGAATGCTAGGAATTCTACAATGGAACAACAAAGTGATGATAAATGGGAAAAAAGTTCAAAATTACTTAATGAAGATGTTGGTGTAAATGAGCAAGAATCATCTCACAAAGGTAACGATTTTAAACAAAAAAATTCGTCTGAACATTTGGACAGCAGGGATCAAATTAGAAATGAAGAAAGTGATTCATCAGAGGAGACGGATCAATTTATTGGAAAAAAAGATGAAGAAACCGATTCTTCTGGAGAAAAGGAAGGCTTGAAAGAAAGCAAGACTGTTATCCATATCCCTACATCAACTCAAAATGTAGCAATATGCGAAAATGAAGAGCATAGTAAGGCACCTGAAGTGCTTAAGGAGATGCAGAAAGGTGTCGTCGGCGAGAAGACACAGCAATGTGAGGGAAATGACCAGAGTTACGGGAAATCATTGGAACATGAAGAAGAGCAAGGTGCGGGAAATAATCAGGTTAAGAAGAAACATCAAAAGGAGGGTAAGAGTAACAAGAAGAAACATAAAAATGATGATGTAAATGAGCAGAGCAAAAAGAGACAACAATATACTGCAAATGATCACAGTCTACGCAATGAAATAGCGGGCATGTCAAACGGCCAGAATAGACACCAAGAAGATGAAAATCATGACCAAAGTCAGGGAAATCAAAGCGTGGTAAATAAAGAGAAGAAGAATAGTGAACAAGGATATGAGAATAAAGATCTGGCAAATAACCAAAGCCAGGGAAACGAACAAGAACATGCGGAAAATAAGCACTGCAAGAAGGGACAACAAGAAGATGGGAATCAAAACGTAACAAACGCAACAAAACAACAAGGTGTGGTAAATAAGCAGAGCAAGATAAGACCACAAGGAGATGACAATCAAGCCGAGGCAAATGACCAGAACAAAATGAAACAACTTGGATGTGAAAAGAATGATGCAATAAATAAACAACTTGGAAGAGATGAAAATTTAAGTGTGATAACCAAGCCAACTCAAACTGTAGACAACGGCAACAACAGCAGCAAACAAATGGCCCAGCCAATCAAAAGTGCGAATCAGAATAATACAGTTATGTTAGAAGAAGAAAACGACCAAAAGTTTGAGAAACGCAAACGCAATAAATCCGACAACAAGGACAAGGATAATATAGAAAAGAGCTGCACTGTTATTCACGTCACATCCAGCGGAAATGTTTATCAAATGAAGGACACTAATACAGACAGCGAGTCCGAGTCGAGCTCAGACCCTGATGATGTCTTCGTAGACGCTCCTGGAAATGGATTACAAGAAATGGTCCGTGGTGGTATTGATGAAAGGAAAAGTTCTGAATATGAAGCAGAAGCTGTAGATATTGATAAAAAATTGATTAATCATGAAGAAGGGAAAAGCGAAGATTCAGAATCTGAAAATAATGATGCGAGTGAATCCGATGATGAAGGGGATTATCAAAATAATAATACCGAGCAACAAGATATACGCAAAGAAACGATTGTTCCTAAAGTAAATAGCAATAGTACAAAACTAGAGGACGAGGAATCTTCGGAAACCGCGTTTGGTAAAGTTAATATCAAAAAATCTGCAGAAGTTGAAACACTTCAAGAGCAGCATTCTGCAGTTGAAATAGAGGAATTTGAAACATCCCAAGAGCAAAATCAAAACCAAATTGAAACGTCCATCGCAGGACAGGAAGCAACACACACTGACTCTTCAGCATGTCAATTAAGTAACGCCAGTAAACATAACGTGTCAAGCAATCCCGATGAGCAAGCTAGCCAATACTCTTCACAGACCCATGAAGGAAGATCTCAGCAGACCACTGAAATTGAAATACAAGATCAGTTTGGAGTATTTGAAAGGACCGGAGACGGAATTGCCGCGTACACTACAACCTTGGAAAGGAGGCCGGCTATGAAGAAGAAAAGAGTCAAGTCTGATAGATTGGTTAAAAGAAAAGAGGCTGCTAAATCGGAAGAAATTTTACCAACGAAGGAAATTGTTGAAGCTGAAACATCAGAAAATTCGAAAGCAACCGTACTGACCAACACACAAGAATTTTTAAGAGAAACTACTGCCATGACACAAATACATACTGAAGAACTGGAAATTGCTAATCATATACCAAAAAGCGTCAAAGATTCTAATGAAGACCTTGATAGAGATACACATTCTGAAGACAATTTCAATCGAAACAATTCAATTGGTTCACCGGAAAATGCTAAATCTGATCAAGCAGGCCAATCAATTTCCACTAGCAATGAGGACAATCTTGCCCTAAGCCTAAATTCGGAAAAATATTCATCTGGAGTTACAACAGATTTACCCATAAATCTAACGTGTAAAGATTATTCTCCAGCTGCAGTAGATAATGAAACCAATTCTGTGGAAAAAACTGCAAATCTTCTAGATACTACAGACTACAGACTTAATCATGATTTTCTGGACAACAGATTTGACCTTGAAGACTATGTGGAGAATAGGTCTGCTGGTACAGACATTACAGACAACAGCAACAACCTTGCAGACTCTTCCAAGAATACTACAGTCTACGGAAGTAATCATGAAGGTTTTTCAGGACCCTATTCTACAGAATCTGCAGATAAAATAAACATGCTTGCCGTTGCAGGTATTGCAGAAAACAGCAATAACGTTGCAGACTCTACCAATAACGTAAATCTTACGTCAGACACTGCGGACGCTTTAAACTATCTTCAAGATACTTCTTCGGTTGCTAAAACCGAGAACACTGCTGATACATTAAACACTTCTTCAGCTACTAAATCCGAGAAGAAAGAGGTTGTAAAAAAGAAAATTAAACGCATAAAGTCTAAAACAGATAAAACAGTTCAGAAAAATTCGAATCAATCCAACGCAAAAGAAGAAAATATACAAGGCACTGATCAATTAGAAATTGCTCCTTCTTGCTCTATAACCTTATCAGTTTCTGATGTTCCTAACCTTGAAGACGGTGAAATGATTGTTTTGGAAGAAACTCAATCTAGCGTACAAAATACAAAACAATCTACGCAAAATTTCGAATCTGCTCCAGAAAATATTCAAAGCAGTAACTCCGGGATAAAGGATACAAAAGAACCTACCGGGAAAATAATTCAAGAAGGAATTCAAAGAAGCAAGTCTAATTTATCTAAAGCAGAAGAATTAGATGTTGCTTCAGGAGAAATTTCAAATCAGACCGCAAATGAAGCTACCCACGGCACCAGAAAACTAAAGAACGCAAGTAACAAAACATCTACCGATATTGGTCAAACCAAGTCAAGCAGAATCAAAACTGAGGAAGACGGTAAGATAGATTCTACTGCAAATACAAAGAGGAAAGGCGAAGAGGCTTCAAAATCTAACGCAATGGATCAACCTGATCAAACAGGTCCAGCATCAAAACAAAATGATGAGCAGTTTAGACGAAATGTGGTTAAAACACAATCGGAACAGGTCGAAGGAAACTCGGAAAACACTACGAAAGGAGTGACAAAAAACGCGAGTAACAACGACCTTTCTTCAAAATCTCCTGCGCTTAAAAGAAAAGTCATTTCTAAAAGTCCCATAAACAATGATAAAGGAGAAAATCAAAAATCATCTAAATCTGGAGGCAGTGTTGAGGCGGCTTCAAAAAATAAGGATAAAGGAGAAAATGAAATGAACGCAACCCGAAAATCAAGTGTTGAAGCGTATTCCAAATCTGTGGTGCAGAAAAGAAAGAGAGCTGAGGAAGCAAAAAATGAAGACGTCACAGAAACAATCTCGGAATCTCCAATGCAAATCGAGGATAATGCCAATGCTATACTCAACGTAACTCAAAAATCATCTAAATCTGGAGGAAATGTTGAAGCGGCTTCAAAATCTGTAGTGCAGAAAAGGAAGAGAACTGAAGAAGTAAAAAATGAAGAAGCCGCAAAAACAAGCTCGAAATTTCCAATGCAAATTGAGGATAATGCCAATGTCACAGAAAGCAACTCAACATCTGCTGAAAATATAAATGTCTCGATCCCGAAATCTCCGACACAAAAACACACTGATGAAAATGATAATTCCACAGAAGCAAGCTCGAAATTTCCATTGCAGAAAAAGAAAATTAAAGAACATTCAAATTCCACAGAAAAAAGCGCCGCAGAACCGACCTCAAAATTCCCATCGCAAAAGAGTAAAATAGTTCAGGATAGAGTGAATAAAATCAATGCCAAAGTAAAATCTGGAAACACCGAGGAGAAACGTAAAGTCAAAAAATCTACTAAAATCGAAACGGAAGAAAAATCTGATAACGTTATTAAAACAAACACAACGAAAACACGTCCATCAAGAATCCCAATTTGCAGACAACGAGCTATTAGTCTGAACGAACCGCCACCTTCGCCGAGAATTATCGAAAGATCGGGCAGTAAAATTCCCACAATGGTATCACCGGTGGTTCCGAAACGCACCACCGAGCCCGTCAAAAAAGAGGAGGAAGTCGTCATCATCAGCGAGTCCGATAGCGATGACGAGGATTACGAGGCGCGATCCAGGAATAGGAAGAACCACAAATTCACCAAGATGAGCTCCATGGAATCGACCGCTAGTAGTTCGAAACAGTTGTCGTATACGAAATCCTTGGACAACGACAGCGATTCCTCGGTTTCCGAAAGCAACCTGGACGAACTCATCAGTTCGGAGGAAGATGATTTTTCCGATGGTGATGATGTTGGTGTTGGTATCGAGGAGGAGGAGGAAGAATACGAGGAGATGGACGAGGCTCAAGTGGCCGCCATGGACTTAAAGCTGCAGCAGTTGAGCGAAAAGGTGGAGCAGTTAACGAGCGGGTTAATCCAGCAAAGGATGGAGTATTACGAGGGCGACTCCTGCGAGGAGGATTCCGAAGAGTACGAGTCGGAAGAGGGGGAGTACGATGCTGAAGAGTATGCCAGTGATGATGAAGATGATGATGATGATGATAAGGTGAAGAGTGAGCTTACCTTCACGGAACAGTTGACTACTAATCTTAATATTGAGATTAAGCAACCGACGGAACTTGAAATTATGGAGGTAAGTAAAAATATTTTAAGAAATTGTATGTGTTGGGTAAAAAAAAATTAAAATTCAATCAAATAAATAAAGTAGCTTGAATATACATCATAGTCCTAATTTTGCAGAGTTACGAACAGGTTGAGTATTCATATATTCAAGCTACCTTTGTCTCTATTGAATTTATTTAATGCTTCTGCAACAAGTGAGGTTGTCTCAAATTTATATAAAATTCATTCATTATCCCATGAAAATTAATAAATAATTACACACCAATTTTGAAAATAATAATTAAATAACGATTAGCCCAAATTTTTATTTAAAATTGAGGACGAGCGGCGGCTCGTGGATATCCGTAGAGGAAGCTACGACAGAGATATCGCTCGTGCTGCATTGCTTACTATAGAGGGAAGAAAATATTCCGCTGCTGTTTTGGTCAAATTTTTTTCCGTAGCCTCCTCGCCGAACTCCCACCAGCCGCCGTTGGCATTTAGACATATTTTTGTAGAAGGAAGTTTGCGGGTATACCCAAAATGTTTAAGTAGTAACCAGGGATTGCTTTCCCTAGTCTCTGGAGGGTTTTGTACTTTACATAAAGTATTGACGATATATAATTGTTATTAGAGACAGGCAAGAAGATTGCTCGCGGAAGGACAAGTGGAATCATACCAACAAGCAGAGCTGGCGGTCAGCCTGATTTCCTTGAAGTTCACCGTGGAAGAAGCTTTAGAAGCCACCAAAGACTGCCACACTCTCGACGCAGCAGTCGCTTATTTGCAACAGGAATGCGAGTTATGCGCAGGAAAATACGCAATGAGTCACGTAAGTGGGAAGAATCAAAGAGTTACATATTAGCTTTTATTTACATCAACAATATTTCCAGATGATTTCAATGCTGAAATGCGTGCACCGTTGTTGCTCCGACTGCGCGAAGAACTACTTCACGATCCAAATCACCGACAGGAACATCATGGACTGCATCTGTCCGTTCTGCAAACACCCGGAGCTCTACAGCATCGACATTTCGGAGGACGACGTGTCCGATTACTTCGCCAATCTCGACATACTCCTCAAGGGCATACTCGACGAGGAGGTCCACGAGCTGTTCCAGCGGAAGCTGCGCGACAGGACTCTGATGCAGGATCCGAATTTCAAATGGTGTGTACAGGTAAGTTAGTTATCATGGGAAATTTTAAATCTCTTGATAATCGTAAATAAATGAAACTCTTGGAACCTCAAACCGCGACTGGCAGGATTCAATTAAGACTTTAAGCTGTAGCGTGTTGACACTGCTAAGTTTTTGTTATTATTTGTACCCATATACATCTAGCGAATTATTTGAAACTCAAAAGTACGTGACCAGTTGTGTGGCACAAATTTTATGTCACCTTAACTGGTGATATATATGGGTACAAATAATAACAAAAACTTAGCAGTGAACTTAAGGGTTCATAAAGCTTATTCTGCAGACGAATCTTATAACCCTTTTCATCCAAAGTTATGTTATGTTAACACAATGTTATTTCTATTGCAGTGTTCATCCGGTTTCATCGCAAATCCCCGCCAGAAAAGGTTAATCTGTCCCGATTGTCGATCCGTAACCTGTGCTGGATGCAGAAGGCCGGTAATGTAGTAAACAGTGTTTTATTTAGTGACTCATGGTACGGCCGAGCCAGCAGAGGTGGTAATACAGATCTCTGCAACGTACCCTACCCATCTGTATTGCCACCTCTGCTATTTCAGCCGTACCATAAGTTTTATTCAGTGAGGACTCACGAGATGACTTATGATACGGCCGAAGTACCAGATGCGGTAATACAGATTACCTCAACCTATCCTATATATCTGCTACCTCGGCCGTACAATGAGTCACCCCATGAACCGTCACTGGTTTTATTCATTAATTTCTGTAAGATTATAGCGGTTAGTGACTTTGCTTTCGTTTTTCAAGTGGGAGAAACAACATGAAGGAATCACCTGCGAAAAATTCGCCGCTTGGAAGGAAGCCAACGATCCCGAAAACCAAGCGTCGGCCGTCGCGCAACACCTTGCCGACAACGGCATCGACTGTCCCAAATGCAAATTTCGGTATTCCTTGGCGAGAGGCGGGTGCATGCATTTCACGTGCACCCAGTGCAAGCACGAATTTTGTTACGGGTGCTACAAGCCGTTCACGATGGGAGCAAAATGCGGGGTCAGCGAATACTGCGCCAAACTGGGCCTGCACGCCCATCACCCCAGGAACTGCTTGTTTTATTTGAGGGATAAGGAACCTGAAGAACTTCAACATTTACTCAAGGTAAGATACAAACCAACGTTATTAATCACGAGATGATTAGTGGATGTTCGACGAGGAGGCTATGGAAGAAAATTTGACCAAAACAGCAGAGGAATATTTGCTACCTTCTACTGCAGCACGAGCGGCATCTCTGTCTTAGCCTCCTCTACGGAAATCCATGAGCCGCCGCTGATCAAGTTGTTCGATTGGTACAATGGTGGATTATCGCATGAACAAAAAAGACAATTCTCTTGAGCCCTAAGAGCCAAGAGGTCGGCAGCCGTCTGAAACTTGTATTTTCAATATTACAATCGACATACTTTGCCATATTAATTTAAGACATTTGAATTGTCCACTGATTTGATGAGGATTTTGGTGGAGATCTTTCACTTTTTTCAAACGAAATTTCCAGCAAAATAACGTAAAATTCGATAAGGATGGTCCCGCAGACAAGGAAGAAAACGCATCCGCGCTTCTCAAGTGCAAAATCCAGCTGCAAAAGGAAACCCCCGCCGGTCTAATAGACTCCGTGTGCAACGGCGACGTGAACTTGGGTCACGCAGGACTGTGCAGGTAAGCATTCATCATCGGTAGAACGAATCGAAGACTCCAACTACTACAGCTCACTTTTTGAACGCAGGAATCACTATTTAGAGTATTTGTGTCTGTTGATTCGAAACAATAACATTGACCCGCTTGACATGTTGACCGCCGACGATTTAGAAACGGTGGTGCGACGGGCGGCGAAAAGGCTGCCCCCCAACGCTTACGGCACCCCCAGGGACGTTTATCGGCGTCGCCTGCATCAGGTAGAAGCTGCGTTTCTTGTCTCGTGTAAACTGCATTAACGAAATTAATCAGAGTACGGCGGTTTGAATAGAATTAACCATGACCAGTGACGGTTTGTGGCGTAACGTTTGGTTAAACCTTTCAACTTCAGCGTTGGACATTAGTGACGGTTCGCGGTTTTCTTTTCTGGTACAGCCGAGTTACCTGAGGTAGCAATACATATAGGTAGGGTCTGTTGCAGAGATCTGTATTACCACCTCTGCTACCTCGGCCATACCATGAGTCACTCCGCGAGACGCCACTGTTGGACATTATGTACAAATCGTACGTACGTTCGGTTTGATTCAGTATTCGGCAATTGCAGCCTTTGTAGGTCGCAGCAATGACCAAGATTTATAATTAGCGACAAAACACACATCCTTTAACCTTCGATCGCAATTTTCGATTTAACTGATTGCATCTTGACCACTGCAAAATTTTAAGAAATACTCCCGGCATTTATCGAAGTTTTCTTGAGTAATGCCGACCAATTTTCAATCAAGTTAGCCGCCGCACGACCTGTTTGACTGATTCACTCTATTACGGAACCAAACGTCACCGCACGAGCCGTGTCTGATACTGACTAGAGATTGGCAGACGGTTCAGGAATCGCCCAAATGAACAAAATACCAAAAATAACAACAGTTCATTGTCTCAATGGGATATCCAACGTAAAGTAGACAATTCATGTAATGAACTCCAAACGATTCACAAGTATTTTTGCTCTCTCGGTTCACGGGCAACCCGTGTTCTATTTTCTGTTCTCGATTCTCTCAAAAAAAGATCAAGTTCTAATTCAGCTGGTGATGTGAAAGCCTCACTTATGATTCTCGAAATTAATAAAACACAGTAATTTTCCTTTTTCACAATTTATTTTTAATGCTAGATGTACATTTAAGGTACTGTACTAACTAGCCATTATCAATAGTGAACGAAATGTACATCTAGCGTTAAAAATAAATTGTGAAGAAAAGAATACAACTGTGTTTTATTAGTAATTAAATCTCCAGGTAACTCACAAACCACATTTATTTCTGTCAGAGTAAATTATAACAAAATAGCCAATCTTATAGTCTAAATACGACCAAGGTAGCAATACAGATAGGTTCCAGAGATCTGTATTACCACCTCTGCTACCTCAGTAGCACTATAAGTCACCCCGCCGTCACTGCTAAATACACTTGGAAATATTGACGAGGCAGACAGATGAACCGTTTAGAAGAAGCAGTGAATCGATTCACGGAAATGATCCGTTTTGCCCATCTCTAGTAACGACAGTCACTAACTGTGTTTGTCTTTGTTTGGGCCAGGCTGCACTACATCGAGTACTTAGTTGGGCTTATCGGTAAGCACAAGGTGGACCCGATCGGCATCCTGGACCTGGTCGAGGTGAGCCAGGAGCTGAAGCGGAGGGGCCGCGATATTCCCGATAGGCCTCCGTCCACCTCTGAATTCGAGTACAGAACAATGCTGAGCAAGGTAGGCCTGAATAAAAAAAGAGAAAAGCCAACGCTTGACTACCACTCTATTATAGCCCAATTATGTACTCTAATTTTCTGGTGCAGTCTAAAAAATATTAACAACCTTTTCTTTTTTTCTAATAGTGTTAATGTTTTAATAATCTAAGCATGATTTATTCACTGGTTTCGGTTTCTTAGACAGTATAGTCAGGTGATAGGGAATACAATTCACCAAAATTATGTTGGTGAATTCTAAAGCAAAAGATAGGGCGTTTGAAGATTAAGATCAGAAAAAAAAGTCAGTCAGGCTGTCGAAAAATTCTTCCAGTCCAAACTAACCACATTTTACAAGTAAGATTGATAAACTGCCAGGAAGATGGGAGAAGGTTATTCATAATAAATTAATATAAATTTGTTATTTAATGGGAGCAAAATAAATGTCTGATAAAAAAAAAAAACGAAGTTACTTATGACCTATTATTATTATCATTAGTGGCTAAATGGTTTATAATAAGCCAAAGCCAAAAAAAAACAAAAAACTTTTAATGAACATTATTTATGTTAGCCACCTACATATTATACGTAATACTTTTGATAGGAAATGTTCCATGTTTGAGTAATAGTCCGGTTGGAGAAAAAATTAAATAAATAGCATGTTTCCGATTCCTCATTTTTACATTTTAAAATGTGTTTGCTAACATTATTTATAATTAATTGGTTTGAATTTATAATATTTTCTATACTTTTCCAGATTGTGGTCGAGCAAATTCCATTGGAGTAAGGGTATAGAATTTTCGGTGGCTGTCAAACGGTTTTTATCTTTCCTTTTGTAACCTTTCTAAGCTAGTCATTTAGTGTGTAAGTTTCGACCCCTCACGAAGTGTGATGTTTGTTATTGTATGTATTCTATATATTTAAATAAAAAGCAAATTATTAATCGTACTAAATCAAATATATTCCCAAGAATCGTAACATCAAATAATATTACAAATTAATATTTTATATTTTCCACTGGTTTCACAAAAGGAATTTTTATTTAGAAGAAATAAATAAAAACACAGAACAACATTAAAATGTAGTATGTGCAATATTTTTATTGCAAAAATTGGAAAAAATCAAATGAAAATGTAAGTATTACAATAAACATATTAAATACTTTCCAAGAATGCTTTTAAACCCTTTGAAGTTTTCGTCTTTGCCAATAGCATATCGCTGAGCTTATTTTTATATTTTTTAGCATTCTTTTTATCTTGTTGCAACAGACTTTTACTTACACCTTTACTTTTTTCGCTTTCCCTTTCCTTAAAGTGCATCACAGCTTTCACATTAAGCCCAGAATATTTATCCTTACGCTTCTTTTTCTTTGCAATCGGCTTGGGTTGTTTGGGCAAAATTTTCACAGGCTTCTCAGGTTTCTTCATTTTCTTCATGACAGCGTGGCCACAAATACGACAACCAATTACCTGAATAATGCAATTTATTGTATACATTTTTTTTATGATGATGATGATGATATGGCAATATGAGGTTTCAAACTAATAAAGATTATGAAAAAAATTAGTAAATAAATTTTTACTATTTTTCTAAAATAATATTGGGTATTAGAAAAAGTATCTAGTCTCTTTAACCGCTTGCTTTATAATCTTTTCTAACAAAAACTGTCAATTTTAACTAACCACTTTATTTTTTTAAATGTTTTCGATGAGAAATAAAATAAAACAATACAAATCGTAAACGAGACAAGAAATAATCCATTCGCATTCGAACCGGTAAGGTAATTTAATGTATGGAAGGAGCTAATTCCTGATAATAATAATAATTATTATTTAAATTCTTCAAGTACCAAATACCAACACTGTTTGTTAAAAGATGTAATACTTACCATTATATTGTGATTAGTGGCTCCTGCTTTTTTCAAATATTTCCACTGAAATTTGGTAAGGCTCTTTTTCTTAGAAAGTTTACCCAAAAATCTATCCTTCACCTCCGCCTTTGTACGATACATCGTATTGATCTGGTTGCGATCGTTTAAACATTTCGGGCAACGCACTAACACATCTTTAAACCTCGCTGGTAAGTTTACATTCTCTTCTTCCGCACGGGTGTGGCATTTCAAGCTAAGAAAGGACCACAAAAGTGCACGATGTTTAGTATTGAATTGACTTGTTAGAATGATATCAAGTTTATTAAAAAAGCTGATTTCTTGTTTGTTTATCAAAACAATGCATAATTTTAGGTTAAACACTTACAAATTATAGGACTTTAAACACGAACTTTCCAGTAAATTCGCAACGTTAAACAGGTACGATATGGAATTATTCGCCGCAGAATCCATTCGAGTTTTAAATTTATAACAATTTCAATGCAATCACAAAATCATAACCTCGTAAAATTTCTAAGCGACGAAATTTCGAAACGCTAATGTTACGTGCAGCACTCAACCAAATGGAATTTCGTTTCGTGTTCACGACTTAAATATTGCGCCCCGCATTAATTTCCCTTTCGAAAACCCCCTAAACAACCACCAGAAATGCCTTAATCACTTTAACAAACCCCACGATCGGTGCGATATCAGTGCAGCCGAACATAACCTATAATAGGTATTATGCTTTTTTAAATGGATACATTCGGAAAGCCGCGTAAGGTGCCCCCGCAAAACGTCGTGATCCGCCTGTTCAATCGGCAGATTTTCGGCTATAACAAGCCCGGGACGCACTTCCACGTTGCCAGGCAATTCTATCAGAATGTTTTTCCAAACTTCACGGTCATCAATATCGAGAAGCCCCCTTGTTTTCTGCGGAAATTCAGCCCGGACGGAAAGTATTTTATAGCGTTTTCCTCTGATCAAACATCGGTGGAGATTTACCTCTATAAGGGGCCCAGCGCCGCCGGCGACTTGCTCAATAATGTCACCCGGGACGAGAAGCAGAATTTCGAGATCAAGAGCAAGATCTTCGAGAGGTTTTTTAAGGTAACACGGGTTCGTCGATCTCGGTAGGGTTGATTCGTGATACTCTAAAATTTTCAGCTGAAGTACGTAGTGAAGGTGGCGCATTCCCAGGAACAGTTGAATCGCGAGTGCAGCTTGTTCAGCGAGGACGGACGCTATGTGATAGTCGGATCGGCCGCTTACATTTCCGAGCACTTGCGGCCTCACTTTTATGAAATTTATACTAATAATGAATCCGTCACACCGAATCCCAGGTAATTTCAAAAGATGTTAGCTTTTTGTAAAGCAAGTGTTTATTATGTTTGAAGCAGGTAATTTTGTCTGACCTCCGTAAATTGCAACTTCAGGACAAAATGACTCGGTTTTTTTTATTCACGAGCCGGATCTGGTGATTTTTTTATAATGTTGGATACTCTGGTTGTAATTCTGACTTTTGAGGTTATGTTTTCCACATGGTTGCCATGTGCTTATTATCATTTTTCTGTCAAATAATTAATCAATTGCAACATGGCATTCATATATCAAACAGTAGGGACACCCAAATAATCAAAGAATCTTAGGGAGAAAAATCCCAAATCTGGTTGGCCAATAAAAAGAAACTGAGTATAATTAAATCGTGTTAATAAAAAACATGACCTTACCAAGTTGATAGTGAATGGATTATAGTATTAACATTTACACCTTGGTAGTTCACATTAATAATAACAGTAGTATAAAATATTACCAATTGAAGAATCCGTATATTAAAATTTGAAAATCTAACCAGAATAAAATTATTTCTAAGGTCTCCGTTGGAACATTACACGCTCCACCTGATCGACCTACACTGTGGCAAACTCTGTGATATTAGGGACTTCAAAGTGGACAAGATATTCATGTCCCACAATCAAGGCCTTTACTTGTATAAAGATATCCTGGCGGTGCTCTCGGTGCAGCACCAGATGATCCACATCTACCAAATCCTCGACGGGATGTTTGTCGACGTGCGGAAAATCGGTCGGTTCTGCTTCGAGGACGACGCCTACTATTTCAACTCGATATTCCCCATAGAGCGCGCCTTCAAAGACAACCACATCAACTCGCTGAAGCACCGGATCCTGACGTTCTTGTACAGGCGCGCGTTGCACATCAGCACCGTCAACCGCGATCCCTACGAAATCCGCAAGTTTTACCAGTACTTTGAGGTGTTCAAATCGCTCAGGATCTGGAAGATGCAGCTGCTGGACGAGAACCATTTGCTGTTGAAGTACGCCAGCGAGGAGGTGGTCACGCTGAAGTCGATCGACGCCAACAGTTTGCCTTCGTTTCTGGTCATTTACAACATGGTGGAGAGCAAGGTTTTGGCCATCTACGAGAATATCAGCAGGGAGCTGTTGGATTTGTTTGAGCACTTTTGTGATTCTTTCAGGAACGCTACTATTTACAATGAGACGCATTTCACCTGCAGTCCTTCGAATAATATTTACGCGAGGTTGATTCAGCACAGGTAATTATATTTGTTGTTTATACTGGAGGCTTCTACTTCTTTATACATTTTATATAATAAATAAAACACTATTGCTTTGTTTGTATAACTTTTGAAAATTTATTATTTCCGTGACTGAAACTATAGTGCCATTATCAAACTTACAATGTAAGTTGCTGAAAGTAAAGTCACGGAAATATCATATTGTTCAGATATCGTATTGTTCAGATATTGAATAATTCGCCATTTCAAGTAATTAATATTTATCGATATTACAACAACTTAAGACAATACAAATGTATGAATGATTAATACAACTGATAAACTAATGTAAGATGACAGTTAGTCGTTATAACAAATTTTGTTTTATTTTTATTTATGCCTACTTGTTTTAAACTTACAACAATTAATATTTCCATTATTTTTTATTTTGATATAGGTTGTTGTACATCGTTGAAAAGAGAAAAAAAGTCTATTTATGCGTGTAAAAATCAAATATGGCGGCCATTTGAAATAAGAAAGTTGGTATTAATATCTCGGAAACCGCCAACTTGAATTTTATTTTGACTTGATTTCTATGTTTGCCTAATGAAACCAAGTAACTTTTATTTAAAACTTTTTTTCGCATCTTTTATAATTATTGAGATATTTGATTTTTTTGAAAATCGCGGTTTTCAGTTTTTTTTTAATATTTTCTAAACTGCTCGGAATTTTGAAAATTTCTCAACATAATCTGAATCAGTATAGAAAACTGCACAACATTGCCCATTTAACCAGATCTCTAGCTTTAAGAATAATAAAGATACCCAAGCAATCCTACTCTATTTAGGACACCCTGTATTTGTGTGAAACTGCTGTTTGGATTTAAAAAAAAATATGTACGACTTATTTCTGTCTCTTTGGCATTGTAATACTATTTAGATTTAAAAAAATACCATTTCTATATCTTTGGCATTGGGAGTTTGCTTGGCAGCATTGCACTGAACTTGAATTTTGATAAAATGAATGCATGTAATTTGAAAATTGTATTTTAGGTTCAAACAGACGATTGTAAGTGCCAAATATGGAGGCAAGACTGAGGCAATAAAACGGCTCCTAGCCCAGTTGCCAATTAGCGCGCAGTCTTATAGCAGTTCGCCATATTTGGATCTATCTTTATTCAGCTATGATGATAAGTGGGTGTCTGTGATGGAAAGGCCTAAACCTTGCGGCGAACATCCTATAAGGTAATTTTTTATTATGAAACGAAGGTAATTCATATCGATTTTGATTTTCTTATTAAAAAAACAGCTAAATCAATTAACCCATATAGCTCCTTTTAAAAAGAAGAAATCTTTACTGCTCATAAATAATGTACTCGTTAGATGGAGCCATTTATACTTCAAACAATGTATTGGTACGGGAATGTGCAACATGTACGCTACGCCGTCTTTTAGTGTTCCACAACAGATAGCAATTTTTCCACCAGAAAATGCTAATGCGGATAGTGATATGGATAAGCATTCAGGCGATGAGGATTTTGTTGTTCCAAACAATTTACCTGGTACACAACTCACAGCCAAAGCAGAAGTGCAAACATCTTTAGAATAGTGAGGATGAGTTGCCGTTATAGACATTGGTGGAGCAAACTTCAAAACTAGACACTTCCATTACAAAGAAGTGATTTGGAGTATTATAATCTTTGTGAATGGAAAGACATATCATCTGTGCAACGTAATCTCTCACCTGCTGCCACTTTGTGGCAATTAAATTCAATTCAATTCGGTGGAGATGCAAATTTTGGATTGGTACTCTGAGGCTAGGCTATATTGTTTACATTGATGCCTACAAAGGCTCCTCAAATACACTACTTCATAAGTACAAACATATGGGACATGGAGCATTTGTAGTTCCAGAGTATGACAATCTTCTTATACAAATGCCTTACGAGCTGCCTCAATTTCAATAACTTTTTTATCTTCAAAGTCAAACTGGCTAATGGTAGGGCCGGCCGTGCGTAGGGAATTCAAGCGAGAAGAACATATTGCCCGAGTACAATCGGAGACAAAAATCGGGTGGTTTATTACCAGTATAGAAAAAGTCGACGCTCAGCTCGTACGCTTGTCGCCAGACACGTGCGTGCGTCCACACAATTTTCAGCAAATTATGATAATTTTTGTTGTTTATGCTGGAGGCTTCTACTTCGTTATACATTTTAAATATTATAATAAAACACTTTTAACTTTTTTTTGTATAACTTATATATTTATTTTTGTGACTTAAGTTTCGGTAATACAATTACCATTCTCAAACAACTTCACTTCTTGTTATACAAAACAAAGTTAAAAGTGTTTTATTATGATAATTTTTGTCATTAAATGTCCCAAAGGAACGCCTTCTCCCACCCTACACCCATTTGCCACGGCGCAACTGGCCAATTTGGGATTGAACCATTATACATATATATTTTTTTTAATTTAGATTTTACGCGAGGGATTCGGGTTTTTTAAAATTTCGCATATACGCCGGGAACACGGCAAGGGCCACACCGTCCGCCCGAAGACTGGTGGCCTTCACCTTCCATCCGACGGACCCGTTTGCCATTTCGGTGCAGAGGACCAACGCCGAGTACATTGTCAACTTCCACATTCGGTACGACACGAGCAGCGGCTGCTTGTCCGAGGATGTCATGAATTTCCTTTAACCGTTGCCTAGGCAGGAATAATCTGTGATCGAAGTTTTATATTGTTATATTGATTTTTTTATAAATACGTGTACAGTTGAATAAATTAATTACAAAAAGATACACAAATATTAATAATTGCTTCCCCAGTTTTTTTTGCAGGCTATTAATTATCAGTACCAGTGATTTTTGGCAATTTGCAAATCGTTCAAATATTTGAACCAGGAGAAGTAATACAAAACCTTTCAATAGGTGATTCGTCTGATTGGCAACTTCTTCTTCAGGGCAACAGATTGTTTATTAAGTCTATAGATGATATTGTGACAAGTACTAATCAGTGACGACTCGCGGGGTGACTCATGGTACGGCCGAGGTAGCAGAGGTGGTAATAGAGATCTCTGCAACCGACTGTGTTGCTACTGTAGCGCGATGGTATGAGTTAAAGGGCTACACTTATATTGTTTCTCAAGTTTCTCCAATTTAATTTTGGTTTATGTACAGTACAAAAAATTTTGTGAGGTGTATTTTTATTAATTCTGTTTAAAATGCGTCTCCCTAGAAATGGCGATTTTCTTTAATTTCTACGCTGCCCTGATAAACGTTATCGCCGCCTGCTCCGCGGCCAGGGGGACGCCACACTACCTCGGCCATACCATGAGTCACCCCGCGATCCGTCACCGATTAGTACTCATCACAACTTTTTGAACGATTTGCAAATTGCCAAAACTTACATTTTATCTTTTTTTCAAAACGATCTCTGTGAATAAAATGCTCAGTTGTGATATGATTACGATTCTTCATTTTTAAACTTTTTTCATGTTTATGTTAATTCCCGTAAAGTGTAAAACCTACGACGTTGTGTGTCGCATTTTACGATTGATTAATTAAAAAAATGATCGCGACGGGCACATGTCGGCGACGTCTTTATTGAAGGTGGCCAATGGTTTTATACCCGGTGGAGGATATCAGAAGCACTTCATTTAATGCCTTTATGGCGGCGGGAACACGGCCCGGTCCCTTTGATCGCGGCGAATACGATCAAACAATAAAATTATATCCTCTACACCCGTTTTATTGGGCCGTTCTTTACTTCTTCTTCCTCACCTACGCTTTCCTCTGTTTGTCTCCGCGCGCATATTATGTCGTAAATTTGTTTACGGTGCAGAATTCCTTGGGAGCGCATCACGCGGCGATTTTTGCTATTGTTGTTCGATCGTTTGTAGAAAACGCCGCGCCTGAAGGTCTGTTGGTTCTAATAATTACTTTCATCGGTTGTTTGATTAAAATTATTTTTACCGCTATTACCTAACCAATTCAAAGATTATAAGGTGTTTTCGAAAATAAGGTGCGAGCCACAGAATTTTGTTGCCGAGTTGGCAATGCCTGAGAGAGAGAAACATAGCATTAGTTCATTTTTTTTTAAATCTAACTCAATAGTCTCATGACGTCAGTGACGGTTCGCGGGTTTTTTTCTGGTACGGCCGAGGAACAAGAGGTGGCAATATGTATAGATAGGTAGGGTCAGTTGCAAAGACCGCACCTATCTGTATTGCCACCTCTTGTTCCTCGGCCGTACCAGAAAAAAACCCGCGAACCGTTACTGCATGACGTAATAATATGCGACTTACCTCATTTATCTCACAGCCAACTATGAAACAAAATTTTGTGGCTCACACGATATTTACGTATTAGTGGTTCATGTCGGAGCCTTAGAGCGAGTTTTTGAAAGTTCGACACGGCCCGACAGTGCAAATTTAAAACAGAAAAAGCGCTCCTGGTTCGAAAATAAAATTCACAGAACGATTTTTCACATTTTGTAACAGGAGACTAGGAACGAAAAGAAGTATTTTAGTGGTAATTTTTCACGATGTATACTAAGAGACTAGGAACGAAAAAATGCTTTTCGAAAATATAAAATTTTTGTGTTACGAAACACTTGAGAGATGAATAATGTAAAGGATTACTGTCTCGAAACCATAAAATAAAATGCTTTTTGAACGTTGATTGCAGCAATAATTGAAAAGTATGTCATAAGATTCTTAAAAAAAAAATTCTCGCGAATAAATGGTATCAAACGCAGAGATAATATTTTTTCCCAGGGTTTTTTTTTCTTTTTTTTAAAGCCCAAAACTTGATAACAAAACGTTTCGTGTGGTAAAAGTTCAATAGAATACGTTACAAAATAAATGAAAGATGATAAACAAACAAAAAAAAAACAAATCCAAACGAGTGGAGAACAAACGAATGAAGACAAAAAAAAAGAAGTTATTTTCTGTGAATGTTTCATTTGTTGTGTGTACTCTCGGTGTTGAACTGGAAGAAGGTAGGTAGATCGGTAACAGGTTTCGATTTACACAACAGTTTTATTTCGGAGTAAGTAATGTGAAAGGTACACAGATGTAAAAGATTGCGTGTCCAGCTAGACGTAGACGAGTGCTAATTGCCGGGATAAACACCTGGAACCGAACCGATTCGTGTGACGATGGATGATGCAGACGACGACGACGGCGACTGCATGTTTTATATTTTTCTAGAGACGATTCATAAAGCATATTTTTGTCTAAAGCTTTATTTTTTTATTCTAATGAGGCTCGCTATGCGCCATTTTGGGATGAATGCGCGAACTCGAAAAGAATAATAATTAATCTTTCTCATATATTTTTTTAAATGGATTAGTAATAGTCTAAAAAATGTGAGTTTAAAATTTTATATAAATATGTAAAATAGAATTCGAGTTCTAGCGTATTTAGTAACGGTGCCTCGGAAATGAATCTCAAAAAACACGTCCATTGACTTTTCAGTTTGAATTATGTTACTGTACAGTATAGTTCACTTTCTTATAATCAAAAATGTATAAAGATCAAAAAGGATCTAAGCAAAATCCCGTGTGTCGTTCAGCCAGTAGGAAAAGAAAATTTAATGAAATCAACATACCATAGATTAAAACAAACGGTCGATGCCAAAAACAAACAAAAAAAAATGGTGATGTGGCCATCATGTTACTTTCTCCGACTTGATGGTATCATTTATATTTACGCTTTCGTGGTTTATTTTTAATTTAAATCATATTTTAAATGTACATCGAGCGTTGTGTAAATTCGGATGAAACTGACGTTTAAAACGTCAAAATTATGAAAGATGGAAAAATTATACTTCAAATTCAAAAACTCGGTTTACTCAAAAACTAAACGGATTTCGAAAAAAAAATTCTTTATAAGTTGTTTATTTTAGTTTTTTCTACAATTATTATTAACATAAATTTGCTGTAACTATTATCGTTTTATAATTATAAACCAAAAATTTAAAAAATAATAATAATTTTTTATCTCGAATAAAAATAATTTTATGAAAAATGTTTTCAAGCAAAAGATGTTCAATTCGTTCTTGTCTTCAAAGTTTGTTTAAATGTTTTTGTCATATTTTTCATATTTAAGAAAATATTGGCAAAAAACAAAAAACAGTTAAGGTAAACACCCACTTCCGGTGTACGAAATTTTACCAAAAGCTTTTCAGTTCTTCAGATTATCAAATAAGATGTATGTTCAAAGTTTCATATTGGTCTACTAATTTTTGAGATACAGCGCACACAGACAGACACACACACACACCATTTTTTTTCAGAAATTTTTGAAATGGCATTTAGGGACCCCAAAACGGGTTTTTTTGGGATTTACTTTGTCGTTACAATTAATTGATTTAGTTTTAGTTAGAGTTTTCATATTGTGTTCTAAGTCTAAAATAATAGCGGAGATGTCATCAGCATATAATATCATTGGATAGCCAAATAAAAAATAGTGATGTGGCCATCATGTTACTTTCTCCGACTTGATGGTATCATTTATATTTACGTTTTCATGGTTCATTTTCAATTGAAATCAAATTTTAAATGTACATCGAGCGTTGCGTAAACTTGGATGAAACTGACGTTTAAAACGTCAAAATTATGAAACGGAAAAAATATACTTCAAATTCAAAAACTCGGTTTACTCAAAAACTAACGAGATTTCGAAAAAAACTTATTCTTTAGAAGTTGTTCATTTTGCTATTCTCTACAATTATTATTCACACAAATTTGCTGTAACTATCATCGTTTCATAATTATAAACCAAAAGTTAAAAAAAAATAATAAATTTTTTTCTCAAATAGCAATGATTTTATGAAAAATATTTTCAAGCAAAAGATGTTAATTTCTTTGTTGTCTTCAATGTTTGTTTAAATGTTTTTGTGATATTTTTCATATTTAAGATAATATTGGCAAAAAACAAAAAACAGTTAAGGTAAACACTCACTTCCGGTGTACGAAATTTTACCAAAAGCTTTTCAGTTCTTCAGATTATCAAATAAGACGTATGTTGAAAGTTTCATATCAATTGCTGTATTAGTTTTTGAGATACAGCGCACACAGACAGACACACACACACACACACACACAGACACAAAATTTTTTTTTCCAGAAATTGTTGAAATGGCATCTAGGGACCCCAAAACGGATATTTCCGTAAAAAAAAATTTTGAAAAAAAAATCACGATCACAATACTTTCTCGTACTTCGTAACGGAGAAAGTAAAAATTAGCGATGTAATTGATAAAAATAGAAAATATTGGTGGTACCGGAATTGATCCTTGAGGAACATCGAACACAATGTTGTGGAAAGACGAGAAATTGTTTGAAACTTTCACACATAATCTTCTGCTATTTAAGAAAGACGTTAGCAGTTTAGATATTTTACCACTAAAACCCAACAATTCCGCTTTTTCAATAATTAATTTTAATTCTGGGCGGTCAAAGCCTTAGTAATAATAATAATAATAATTTATTAAATGTATGAAAATACAAAATGTTGATATAAATATAAGTTTATGGTTAAATAAAAAAAAGAGGAAATGCCCAAATTCGGTTGAAGCAGTTTCTAAAGAAAATATACGATGTAGTATTTTTAGTAGTAACTTACAACTAGAGCCGATTTCACACGTTTGTAACTTTGGGCTTGATTCGGTTGAGCCTTCATGCTAGATTTTTTAGATAAATTAATTCCAAATCAATACGTTTTTACTTTCTCCGTTACGAAGTACGAGAAAGTATTGTGATCGTGATTTTTTTTTTCAAATTCTTTTTTTTACGGAAATATCCGTTTTGGGGTCCCTAGATGACATTTCAACAATTTTTGGAAAAAAAAAATTGTGTCTGTGCGCGCCGTATCTCAAAAACTAGTACAGCAATTGATATGAAACTTTGAACATCCGTCTTATTTGATAATCTGAAGAACTGAAAAGCTTTTGGTAAAATTTCGTACACCGGAAGTGGGCGTTTACCTTAACTGTTTTTTGTTCTTTGCCAATATTTTCTTAAATATAAAAAATGTCACTAAAACATTTAAACAAACTTTGAAGACAACAAAGAAATGAACATCTTTTGCTTGAAATCATTTTTATTCGAGAAAAAAATTTATTATTTTTTTTTCATTTTTGGTTTATAATTATGAAACCATAATAGTTACAGCAAATTTATGTTAATAATAATTGTAGAGAATGCCAAAATGAACAACTTATAAAGAATAAGTTTTTTTCGAAATCCCTTTAGTTTTTGAGTAAACCAAGTTTTTGAATTTGAAGTATAATTTTTCCATCTTTCATGATTTTGACGTTTTAAACGTCAGTTTCATCCGAGTTTACACAACGCTCGATGTACATTTAAAATATGATTTCAATTGAAAATAAACCCTAAAAGCGTAAATATAAATGATATCATCAAATCGGAAAAAGTAGCATGATGGCCACATTATTTTCCGGTTGTATTTATTACCGCCGGTGAAAATATGCAT
This sequence comes from Ocypus olens, assembly GCA_910593695.2. Lineage (NCBI taxonomy): Eukaryota > Metazoa > Arthropoda > Insecta > Coleoptera > Staphylinidae > Ocypus > Ocypus olens. The sequence continues at coordinate 363,047 of OU343048.1, forward strand.
ATGGGGGGTGTAATTTAGGTCGGATTCCATTCTTCCTCGGTCGGCAGATACAAAGCAATAAACGGACGAAATAATGCAGGTAATACTAATAATGTTGGAGCAATAAAGGTGACCTAAACAAACCACCCGATTGCGGTCGTTTCCTGTTTCGGACGCGCCGAATATTTGACCGCACGCAAATTTTACAAGTGGAAGTAAAAAAAAAGGGTTAACCGAGAACTAAAAGGAAGGAAATTCAAAATTCGAATTTAATTAAATAAAAAAATAAATCAAGAGCGTCCGTAAGCATTTAGTTGTAACTTGGATACTTTTATTATTCATTTTCAAAGTTACACTTCTTGAAATTGATTAAATCAAATTAGTTAAAATGAATTTTAAAAAAGAGGATTTAGAAACATATTTTTCTTATTTTTTGACACGTTCATACAATTTATAGATACTTTTAGTTGTTGCCTTACATTAAAAAATTGTTTGATTTTGGATATTAGATTAAGTATGAATGTTGAATGTGTGTTTAATAAATAGTTACCAGCAAAGCTAAGCAGAAATACCTCTGGTCGATAGCCATTTGAAAGATTAACAAACTAACATCATTTTATCACACGTCTGTTAATTATACCGGGTGACCCAGGGATCTGTAAAAGCCCCATAACTTATTTGTTATTTGAGATATCGACTTCTAGTGTTCTTGAACTGGTACCCATACTTATTCTACATATTTTAAAAATATGTATGTTTTTGTACAGGGTGTCCCAATATACATAACAGAACAAAGTTATGTTTTTTTAAATGGAACATCCTATATTTTATACGTTATTTTCGACCCTCTTGAGAAGCTGATAAAAATAGTATAAGATAGTATGGGTCTATCATGGACGGTTTGTTAGTTATGGGCAAATTTGTAGAAAAAACTTGTACACATTGAAAACATTGCAGAAGCGTTCCTAACAAAGATAGCATAATTATTTATTTACAAGAAAATTTCCCACATCATAAAGAATAATACACATCGGCTTTGGTTCTCTTTTATTCATAGTTCTATACAGGGTGTCAATACGCAAAACAATGGATAACTATTTTTTTTTCAAATGGAACACCCTATATAAGTTGCCACCCATCTATGGCATTTTTAATAAGCTTTCCAATGATATACAGTTTGTATAACAAAATATTAGGGATTCTTCAGATTTATATATAAAAACATATTTCTTTCCTGCTTTTTGGATTTTCAGCCAAAACTATGCATTTTCATGAAAAATTATAAGAGACCAAAGTTGTAGAGCGAAAAATTTCCGATCGATATGGGTCTTTCAACTTTTAAGATAATGCGTGCATTGCCCGCCAGAGTGCTCAAAATCGTGACAGTATATGCATTTTAGCGTTTTCTTTTCAAATTTTTTCGCACCCTCTAGCGGAAAAAAGGGAAATTATAGGGAAATTAAAATGGCCCACGTCGATTGAACATGTTCCGCTCTACAACTCTTAATAGAAGCAATTTTTGCCAAAAATGCATAGTTTTCCCTAAAAATACAAATTGAAAAAGTATGTATCAATTTTTGCGTTTTTCAATGGTTTTTTGCATTTTTAGCAAAAACTATGCATTTTGGGTAAAAATTGCTTCTCTTGAGAGTTGTAGAGCGGAATATTTTCAATCGATGTAGGTCATTTGAATAATTCTATAATTACCCGTTTTTCTGCTAGAGAACGTGGAAAATAAAGTATAGTACAATTAATTAACAAAAAATTTGAGAAAAACGCTAAATTGCATATACGGTCACGATTTTGCGCACTCTAGCGAGCAATGCACGCATTATTGGAAAATATCGATCGAAAATTTTCCGCTCTACAACTTTGGTCTCTTATTATTTTTTCAGAAAATGCATAGTTTTGGCTGAAAATCCAAAAATGATCAGGAGGTGACAAAAGAAAAATGTTTCTATGGATAAATCTCAAGAATCCTTAATATTTCATTATACAAATTGTACATCATTGGAAAGCTTATTAAAAATTCCATGCATTGGTGGCAAGATATATAGGGTGTTTCATTTGAAAAAAAAAATAGTTATCCAATATTTTGCATATGTTGACACCCTGTATAGCAGTATGAACAAAAAAGAACCCAAGCGGATTTGTATTATTCTTTATGATGTGGGAAATTTTCTAGTGTATAAAAAATGATGCTATCTTTGCTAGGAACGCTTCTGCAATGTTTTTAATGTGTACATGTTTTTGCCACAAATTTGCCCATAACTAACCAGTCGTCCATAATCGACCCACAATATCTGATACTATTTTTATCAGCTTCTCAAGAGGGTTGAAAATAAAGTATAAAATATAGGGTGTTCCATTTAAAAAAACATAACTTTGTTATGTTATGTATATTGGGACACCCAGTACAAAAACATACATATTTTTAAAATATGTAGAATAAGTATGGGTACCAGTTCAAGAAAACTAGAAGTCGATATCTCAAATAGCAAATAAGTTATGAGACTTTTACAGATCCCTGGGTCACCCGGTATGTAGTTATTTGTTAGTAGTCCTAAAAAGACTTAATTTTGTAGAGTCACGAACAGGATGAATATTCATATATTCAGGCTACTTTTGTCTTTATCGGAAGTGTATTGATAGCGTCCATTTTTTATTTGGATTTTGAAAAGGTAGTATTTGAAAGCGTTCAATACTTTTTATCTTGAACACGTCAGAAATTAAAATAATGTTAGAAACACTGAATAAAACACTTACTATGTTTTTTACCACAATTTACATAACGGTCGCAACCATCACCATGATAAAATGATGTTTCTTAAATGATAAAAAATAAATTGCGTGTTATTTAACGTCAGTATCATCCGATCCTGCAAAACGCTCGACGTACATTTAAAATATGATTTATATTAAAAATAAACCATCAAATGACCTTCGAGTCGTCGAAGCGCCCTGTAAAACCAAAACCGAACTATTAAACCATCAAATCGAAGAAAGTGACATGATGACCACATCATAATTTTTTACATTAAGGTTTGCGTAATATAAAATACGTATAAAATGTATCGATGATATGCTGCACCTTATTATTAAAAGAAATATTTTCTGAAAACCAAATGTCGAAAAGAGAATAATATCGGGGTTGAAGAATTTGCTCTTAAACCGTGGAATCGCTGGGATTAACAAAATAAAAGTTACCAATATATTCCGCAAAACCCGGAATTTGTTTCCCATAAGAATTTTGTACCCTTTTGACTAACTATTTTAGCCCTTTGCTGCATATGGGACTACAATTCTGTGGCTTGGTGCTAAAAGGGCCAATGTCACAATTTTACTGTTTGGAGTTAAACAGTACATAAGATTCTTTTTCTCAATATCTTTAACGCTGAAAGGGCCAGCGTCTAGTTTAACCAATAGCAGATTAAAAAAAAACTTAAACTTTACAAAATCAGCAAATAAAATCATTTTTAATAAAACTTTTATCTCGATTATCTCAATTGTAAAATATTTGACTTTGGCCTTTTTAGCACCAAGCCACAGAATTTGAACCACCAAATTTAAACAAGTTGTGACACATCAGTCCACTTCCAAATCTATATGTACAAAGCTGAATAAAGACGTGAATTATGAACCACATATCTCTAACTCATTTTAATACGTCTAGTACTAACTGAAAGAAGCACTTAGGCCCTTTAAAATGTGGAAAATCTCGTGGAGCAAAAACCTTCTACGTTTACACATTTAATTTTTGCAAGGTATCCCCGCGGTATCCAAGATGGGTCCAAGCGAGAGCGTTTGAAGAAAAAAAAAGACGCCACACCAATGAGTCGGGCGTTCGCCGAGGTGAGAGGTTCTTACCTGTCGGGCGTCGGCCAATCGCAAGCCCGCTAGTGTTATGGGCGGCCCGGCGCACCTGACATCTTGTGGGCCCAAAGATTTAGTTAGATCGCGATAATGTGTCAAGAGACGTGATACGCGAGAGGAGAGCACTTATCGGTCTGGTGTGAAATAACAACAAATATCGAAAACTCGCGCGGGTCTCTTGGACAGTCGAATTCTCGAGGAGCTGCAGGAAGTGCAGACTCTCGGCGGGCCCGGAGAGCGCCGCGGCGGCGTGCGTGCGTGTGTGTGTGTGCGTGTGATTGTGCGAGTGATTGGGTGAAAGTTGATGGGTGAATGAGAAGAGGGTGCTCGACGGTAACCGACGATTAACAGAACCGACGCCAAAAAGGTAAAGTACAAGTAATCTTGGATTTTGAGTGCTTTTTAGAATAAAAAAATGCCAATATTGTAGCAATACCATTAGTTAGGATTAACTTAACACGATATCGGTCTCGTGGTCGATGTGCTCTTTTTGTCTAACTAAATTTTTCATCGTAAGTTCACATGATTTTTTATGAAATGTGTACACAAAAAATCAGTTGGTTTTAAGAATGGCGTTGAACTTACGATAAAAATTTAGTGAAAACAAAAAGAGCACATCGATCACGACACCGATATCGTGTTAGGGGAGGCGCTACACCTATTAAATTTTTTTTTTTTCGATATCTCCTAAACTATTTTATATTTAAAAAAAATCTCTGCATTAGTTCTCCATTATCTCCAATTGTCTAAGGCTTACCGTGAAGATTTCTAACGAATTCATAATAATAACAAAAATAATTTATAAAAAATAATAACATTGAGAAAATCTAGACGGTATGTTCTGGTATTTATTATTTTAAATTTATTATGTTAGTAAGGTTTTGCTTATTTTTGCGTATTAATTGATACATCTAATAAAATGTAACTTCGAAAGCGAGCACTCTTCTATTAATTGACAGATATACTTTATATATTCTTGAATCTTGGAGGCGTTCACTTCGTGGTACATTTTCAATTTCGATATAAAGAAAACACTTAACTTAAAAAAAAGTGTTATAAAAAAGTTAAGTGTTTTCTTTATATCGAAATACTTTATATATGTTTATTACTCTTTTACTACAGTGGTCTTTCCATTTAAAATCGGATGCGCTCTTCTAAGGCTTTCGCGGGTTATACATGGGAAATGAGTTTACGTTTAAATTTTCGGTCGGGTAGCGCCGAGTCTTAAGTTAATCCCAACCAATAGTATTGCTACAGTTTGACCAATGGATCTTTGCGTGTGCGTCACTACCCAAGACTGGCTTTTCTCGCCTTGGTCGACACATGATTATGTTTAATTTAACTTATCGTAAAGAGAGAGAGTAAACACATGAACAATTGTCGGAACTATTTATGACGTGCACACAAAGATCCATTGATTAAAGTATAGTCATGACTTGCTTTATTTGCATTATCTTTATGCGCATTAAATCAACGTAGTAAATCATATTATTGGCCTTATCTGAATTGTGTGATGGTATTTAAACAGGGCCGTATTTACCATTTACAGTTGAACATGTTGAACCAACTTTAAATCGGAAATTTAAATCTGGGTTTTCAAACTTTTTACTTTCTCCTTAAGCATTAATAAATTTTTTCTACTCCCACCTCTAAAATGTCATTTATCGCTTATGTTTCCATGACGCTAAGTGATTCTTTAAATACACCTTGACAAACTGTGACTTTGTGCATTTTAGTCATGGGCTGAAGTTAGCTCCAGATCTTTAAATCAAACGAAACTCAAAATCAAGTTAGTTGTCAGTTATCAATAACCTGTCAAAATAAAAAAAATAATAAATGAACCAAGGAATACTTTCAACTTAAATCAAATAAATAATACAAAACATCAAAGAAATTTAGGAGAATCAATGATTTCCTTTAGCAATTCCCGTAATGTCTCTAACGTAACTGTTAATGTATATTTACCCAAGTAGACTAATTTAATAATAATGTACTGTTACCATGTTAATTTATGATAATAAAATAATTTCAAAATTTTACCAATTTAGTCGTAGAAAAAGTATAGTATACAATTCGTGTTATAAACTTCTCTAGACACTCGTTATTAAACTCGTGACTAAAGTGCCGTTTATAACACTTGTTGCATAATATACTATTTTAATCAATTCTTAATTCAAGATGTGGCTAATCTTACAAACACATTGTTGCGTAATCAATCCGGAAAGGCTTTAGATTTTAGAAACCTGTTTTAAAAAATGCATAGTGCTTTTTTTTACTTTCGCCATTCAGTCACGACACATTTTTATTAAGTTGACCTTTAATCTAAATTATGTTGACTGGGATACAACAGGGGAACAGGTAGCCATCATAATGCTATAGTTCAATTTTGATAATTTAAAAACCGAAACATCTCCGAGCTAACAGATTAGAAAAATATATCAATAAGCGGTAAATCTGCAGATTTGTGAAATATCTAACTTGTACAACAGTGCCAATTAAAAGTCTGCACACCGTTGTTGGACATTACTTTAAACTTATTTACAAGTAGAATTTAGCATAAAATGTAATCTCAGATATGCATTCATACCTTACAGGCAGAAATCGCTTTGTTAGTTTAGTTGCATAGGTTACATTTTTGGGAACGAGTGGTGTTCCCCAGGAGTTCAATTTGGGTCCAGTGATATTTTTAAAATTAGTCAATGAAGTAGTAGCAAGTGTTTTGGACTGCAATTGTTAATTGTACGCAGATGGCGTTAAGTTGTATCGTACCATAAATAGTGCATCATTGCCTACCATTATACACGTATGTACAATGCCATTACATTCAAATTTGAAGCGAGGAAAAGTAATGGTAGCTCTGTGCGAATCTTATGTCAAATATATTTTGCAAGTATGAAAATAGACTTGGACAATAGTGACGATTTCATAATTACTTTTAGTGCAGCAACTAGTTTTTAAAGCTTAAGTTGCTGTATGTGAAATTGTGTTCTTTATGTAAAATAGTGAAATATAAAATTAACTGGTGACGAACGACGGCTCCGCTGCGCTGCGCCGTCGTCTTTGCGTATCCCTTTAAAATTGATCAAAGTAACTGGTGACGAACGACAAAAAAAAAGTTAAAACTGAAGGCATTAAGACTTTAAACATGTCATGTCAATGTCATTAAATCTGAAAATTTTTAATCTGAAAAGTTCAGCCGAATCCGTGTCATGCGATTTTCACTCAAATTTCCGATGGTTTACTTATGAAAAATGAAAAATATGGTGTCTCGATGCATAAAAAAATTCATAACTCGCGAACGATTAGAAAAATCAAAAAATAATGAGAATAACTGTTATAGAGGGTTTTTTTGCGGAGAGGATAGAATAGTTTTAAATTGTCCAGGATGTACAGGAAAGGCTTTGAGAAGGGCTTTCCGGTGGTGTAATCAGATTTCCCATCGGAGAAAAAAAATTGTTGTGTCTCCCTTCCGTATACATCGTCATCAAACTAAAAATCGGATCGAAAAACTATATTGGAATCTTTGATACGGATTAAATCGACGACTGATTTGCCGTCGTCAGATTTTTAATTTTCGAAAAAAAAATCGCAAATTTTTTGGAAAAATTCCCGGAAAACAATCGAAAATTGGCCGTAGATCGTAAACGGTGTGCCCCACAAAAAATATGGCTCTTACCTTTTCGACGCAAAATAAAATTCCAAATGACATGCCGTTTAAATTTTTGCGTGCGATTAAAAATGGCCGCTCTAGAATTTTTTTATTGAAGTTGGGGGGTGGTTTTCTTTGAATAACTCTTCAAGGGTTGGAGATATCAAAAATTCGTAAGATACATAAAATATAGAGGAGCATTTGTTCTATAAAACTCTATAAAAATTAAAGTCGCTACTGTAAAGGAGGCGCGGCCCCGCTCGCTGAAACACGAAAAAGCGACCTCTGCAGAGAAAGGGTTGCAGCTCGCGAACGGAGAGGAGCACTTCCAACACAGAAGTGGCCGTTGTGCCCCCATGTATTTGGGATTTTTTGAGCCGTATCCGAACGTTCCAACTCGAAAACCCAAAAAGCCTTAGCATTTGGCGTGAACCTCTGCATCGCGAAACATCGATTTTCAAAAATTCACCCTCAAGTCTAGGGATAAGTTGGAAAATTTCGGTTTTCACCCTTTCAGGAAAAAAATAAATATTGTAAAAAAAAATTTGTGTGGAGTTGGCAACACTTTTTTTGAGGGGGTAGTTCTAGGGGGTTAAAATTTTAATAGAATTTGTCTTGAATTATTTTTGATTTTTCATAAAAATTTCAAATCGATATCTATAAGGGTTTAGAAAATATTTGAAAAAAATGTGATTTTGGCCTTACGCGTTTAGTATATACTAAAACTAAAATAAAACTAAAATAAAGTTCGACTTTAACGTCATGTATTCAACGATAATAGTAATTTACGATACAAGTAACGTTATGAAGGTTTTTACATTACGAGATAAAAGTTTGAGTAATGTAAAGACAAATAACATTACGTGTGTCGTAACACGGTTTATTTTATCCTATTTATATTTTTTTAATAAAAAAAAAATGTTTAATGAAAACCGTCAAAAGGCGAAATCATGTTTGTTGGCCAATATCTCCATAGCAACGAGTTGTGTTAAGATACATATAACAGACACTAATGTGATTGGCTGAAACGCATACACATGACCGAAATTGGGAGTTTCTACTGTTTTTTAGAATCCTCAAAAAATAATCACCTAAATCAAATTCAATTGACTCCATTTTGTTTGTTTTTAAAAAATTTTTTAGCTATCAAACCAGAGGTCCCCTGTCCATGTGCATTCTTAAAAACACATCATTCTAGAGTGTGTCATTTATATGTTTCAAACAAACAATTTCCGACTGATCACCTCCAAAATTGGTACTGTTTAATATAAACTAAAATAAACAATTCCCAACGGACCACCTTCAAAATTCGTACTCTGAACAGTAAACGTTTTGCACCCATCCACCGTTTATTTTTATGATTTTATTGTTGAAGCGTTGTTTACTGAACCGCAATTGAGACGCACCCATCGGAGAGGGGGGGGGGGCGGGGGGAAATGAATATGAGCGTTTGGCGTTTCGTATTTTCGGAGGATAATGAGTGCCTGGTACGGTGGACATCAGCCTCTGTTGTTCACTGTTTGCATTTCTCATTAACGACCTTCGACATCGAACCAACACACCACCACCACGGTTTCAACAATATACACACCGCAGACATCTTTTCGTTTTACGACGTAAACTCTCCTCTACCATTATTTATTCAACGCACGTCATACAAAACAAACGTACTTTAATATAAAAAGAGAAAAGGAGAACGGAAAATTAGATTACGAAAAAGAATTTAACTTATTCGTGTGAGATTCTAAAACGAGCAATTGTATAACAAAGTAGAAGCTTCCTACATAACAAATATTGATTCTTGAAAATGGCACTAAGCCGAAACTAGTTGATAATAAAACAATTTAATAGTGAAACAAACCAAGTAAATTTTAATTTATAAACCTATGAAACGATCAGCTTCTAGAATTAGGTATTCGCGAATATGAAGGTTCTACTGCAGATGTTTGAATGTCGAAACACGCTTGATAATGATTCTGTGAGGATCGAAACTGTAGCCGCAAAAAATTTTATTGAAAAGTTCTTAATTTTGATATGTTTTAAAAAACACATTTAAAACTTATATCGTAAAAGACAAGATTTTATTTTGATGTTACGTTACGAGTCAAAAAACTAATCAGCAATTTTCCACAAAAATAAATAAGAGAAAGATAAAATAGAAACAACCTTACTTATTGCAGAAAGTATTAAATAAATTCAAAAAACGAAATATAGCCTGAATATAGAAATATTCAACCTGTTCGTAACTCTGCAAGCAAAATTAAGTCTTACTAAGACTATAAACAAATAACCTATTGTTAATTAAGTTTTTGTGCAGGGCATCACTGTTTATGGTCGTGCAGCCTTTTTTTTTAATTGGAGGAGAATTTCAAAAGTCAGGGAGAATTTTGTAATCTCTTCAGTAACTGTAAGGTTTAAGGTTTAACTCTCTTAAGGGTAGGGTACCCATTAAATTAGCCGCTCAGGAAATCGAATATATCTTTGTAAATATAAACTTTTTCGAAAAGTTTATTTTGATAACATATTATACAGTGCGTTTTTTTATAGATGCACCATAGGGATTTACATGTTAAAATTTATATGCCTGTTAATGGTTTTCCTATAGCGAATTTCAGAATCATTTTTGGTATGCTGGAAGTTTGAATTGTCTTTAACAACTTCTGATAGTTTTTATAATAAAAAAATCGTAAATTTAAAAAAAAATTAAAGAAAATATTTGACTAGTTTTGTTTTTAAATATTATTTTATTTTCATCAGTAGGTCCAGCACGAAGTTGTGATTTGAGTCCGCTGGATTTCTTTTATTGGGGATATATCGAAAGAAAAGTGTTTGATAACATTTGAAACAGGCCGCGAGATTTGCAAGAACTAACAGATCGAATAATCGAAGCCTCTAATGGAATTGGACAATGGAGTTGGGTAATTGCAAAACGCGATAAAACATTTTCAAGATAGACTAGGCTACTGTTTAGCTTGTTACGGCACAACAATTTGAATATTTATTATGAAGCGAATAAATTTAAATATTTTCTAGAGCTATTTTTTTTAATTAAGGTGTATTTCATATTCTAATACGTAATTACTACTTTTGTAAGTTAGTTATTGTTGATTGTCAACAAACGCGCCTATTAATAAAACAAATAATAATTAAGCACCGAAAAATATTTTCTTTAATTTCTTTAAAATTTACGATTTTTTTATTATAAAAACTATTAGAAGTTGTGAAAGACAATGTAAACTTAAAGTGTACCAAAAATTCGCAATAGGAAAATCACTAACAGGCATACAAATTTTAACATGTAAATCCCTATGGTGCATCTACAAAAAAACGCACTGTATAGAGATCGATTATTATTTCTGTGTTTAAGTTTTGGTTTAATCTTTATTATTAACAAAGTTAGCAATATTTTACTTTAAACTGCAGACTCAAGAAAATCTTCTAATCATTTTTGCGTTGGCTAGTTGCTGGCTGCAGGGCTTCACTGTTCATGCGGTCTTTTTCATATTTTAAGATGAATTTTGTTGACATTCTCAGATCTCGGTGCAGATCAGCTGCGAATGTTCTTAACACTTGTTGTATCACATACGTCCAAATGGGTTTTAAAATTAGTTCTTTAATTTTTTTACTTTGTTTTTTATCTGACCATTAACCAATGTCGTTTTATATATTCGCGTCCAGAAGTATATTTTAATTTTCAGATTGAATCTCGGCGCTTCTTCTAACAAAACGTTTAATTTCCAGACTTCAAGTAAATGGCTCAACACATCTTGTCCGCCGTTGAATCGGAAATAACACAGGGCAAGTCGAAAACCGATGCCGGAGAAGCGGATTTGTGCATTACACTCGACGACAGAGATTTATGGGTGCGGTTCCAGTGCTTCACGAATGAGATGATAGTCACCAAAAACGGCAGGTAATTGTCAATAGTGTCTAGGGTTTCTTTTCGGTTAATAAATTCAAGTGGAGTTTATTGCCGGATGAAATATCATTTACCTTTTTAGCAACGAAATCAAGAAAAAATATTCACAATTATTTAATGTTCCACTCCTATTATCAATGTTTACAACCAGCGGTGTTCCACAAGGATCCGTCCTAGGACCACTGCTTTTTAATATTTTCATAAATGATGTGGGGAACCATCTTAAATGTGACTATCAATTATATGCTGACGACCTTAAAATCTATAGCAGGGTAAAGGAATTTCGTGACTGCACCAACCTTCAAAATGACCTTGACACGTTGTGCAACTGGAGTACTGAAAACGGTCTAAAGTTGAATATTAATAAATGCAAAACTCTATCGTTCTCCAGAAGTCTAAACCCTATTAGATTCGATTACAAGCTTGTCGCGTGTTTCTGAATTTTGTGACTTAGGTTTATTAATGAACTCCAAGCTTGACTTTGGTGACCACATAAGGAAAGTCTGCAACGACAGCTATAAAACTCTGGAATATCTGCTCCGGCATCAGACGGCTCTTATCAAATTCTTTGTGGCTTTCATTAGAAGCAAGCTGGAATACGGATCTTTGATTTGGTTCCCTCATCAAAAAAAAAAAAAGGTGCAAAGGAAATTTTTAAAGATTCCATATTTTCGTAAATTTGGCACCTATCCTAAACAAGGGTTTCCTCATGAAAGATTTCTCTCGGAATTTAATTTCCCTTCTCTTCATTCTCGGCGAATCATTTTACAACTGACATTTATTTTCAAATTGCTTAACGGATATACCAACGATCCGACTCTGTTATCTAAGTGTTTCTTTCATGTACCACGTATCTGCCCTAGGATGAATATCCTGTTCAATATTCCTTTTTCAAACACCACTCACAGAGCCTCTAGTCCTCTTTTGTCAATATTTAGGTCTGCGAATTCATATTGTAAAACTATTGATCTATTCAATATTTCTCTTAAAGATCTAGTTAGGCAACTTGTACAAATCATTCGTGTTTAATGTATTATTATGTCTATTTTGCGCCATTATGTTTATTACACATTATTTTTTAGTTCGCTTTGTCTATTTTCTCTATTTATAGTAAGAGTAAGTATTTTAAATTGTGTTAATTTGTAAAATTGTCCTGTAATTAGTCTTTAGACTGTTGGATAATAAAGTTATTATAATTATTATTATTATTTCAAAATTCATGCGCAATACACCAATTTTTAACATCTTGACATGTCGCAACGATTTACGCCAAAAGAAATTTTGCTCGTCTCAGTTTCTGTAAGTCTCACAAATAATTTTTATAACCAAACAGTGTTCAGAATGTGATTCTGGACTTGAAAAAATACGAAAATAAATTTTTGAAGAAAAATTAAATTTAATCGTTTTTCGGCGTTTCCAGCAGTAGTACGAACGATTTACATCAAAAGAAATTTTACTTGTCTCAGTTTCTGTAAGTCTCACAAATAATTTTTATAACCAAATAAACATGTGAACTTGGACTTTTACCTCCAACCCTTTTACCGCACTTCAAGTAAATTCTTAGAGTATATAAATTCATGTTGAGTTGATACGAGTGATGTATGTTAGTACTGAATATAAAAAGTAGTTTGATAAAACTCAAAATCAATTATACTTAAAAAAATTGTGATGTGGCCATCATGTTACTTTCTCCGATCTTGATTGCATAACAGTTATTTATATTTATACTATGATGGTTTATTTTCATTTTAGATCAGATGATACTGACGTTTGAAACGTCAAAGTTATGAAAGATAAAAATAACAAATTATACTTCCAATTCAAATAATCTTAAATTAGTTTATTAGAAAACCAAATAAATTCTTGAAAAAAGTCCTAAAAACAAATCTTGATAAATCCTGAAAAAAGCCCTGAAAACGATTTCTGAAAACGCCCTGAAAGAGTTCTGGTTATAAAGTTCCAAAGAGAATACCCGAAAAAGTCTTGAATAAAACAGTCTTGAAAAAATCTGATAAAAAGTCCAGAAAAAGAGTCCGCAAAAAAGTGCTCTGACAAAGAAATGTCTTGAAAAACAGGTTCTTGAAAAAGACTTGAAAAAAGTCCCGAAACCAGAGTCGTCATAAAAAAAATTCGGAAAAAAGGTCCTAGAAAAAGACCTGATAAAAAAGACTGTAGAAAAATACTGCAAATCAGCTTCAAAAAAGTTCGAAAAAAGGCCTTAAAAAGTCCTGAAAACCCTGTAAAATAGTCCAGAAGAAAAGTCCTAAAAAAAGTCCTGCAAAGAGTCCTTACAAAGGTCCTAAAAAAGACCCGAAAAAAATCGAGAAAATAGTCCTAACAGAAGTCATGAAAAAAGCCTTATAAAAGAACTGATGAAAAGCACGAAAAAGTCTTGATAAAATAATCCTGATAAAAAATCCTGAAAAACGTCTTGAAAAAATAATCTTGATAAAAACTTCCTGAAAATAAGGTCATAGAAAAAGCTCTGATAAAACGGCCAGAAGAAAAGTGCTGAAATAAATAGGCCAGAATAAAGCCCGTGAAGTCCCAAAAAAGTCCTAAAAAAAATCCTGAAAGAAATTTCTGATAAAGTCCTGCAAAGAGTGCTTACGAAGGTCCAGAGAAAATTCCAGAAAATAGTCCTCACAAAAGCCTTAGTCGAGATCTGATAAAAAGTATTAAAAAAGTCTTGAAAAAATAACCGTGATAAAAAAGGCCCCAAAAAAGGTCCTGAACATAATAGTTTTTTAATAACCTTAAAAAAGGGCCCTGGAAAAAAATTCGAAAAAGTTAAGTTCCGAAACAAAAGTCCTGAAAAAACGCCGTGAAAAAAGGCCTCAAAAAAGAATTCTAAAAATAAAGTCTTGAAAAAAGTTCTGAAAAAAGTCGTAGCAAAAGTTTTGAAAACATTATTCTGCAAAAAAAAATCCCAAAAAAAATCTTGCAAAAAGCCTAAGAAAAGTCCTGAAAAAAGGCATTAAAAAAGTTCCAGAAAAATAATCCAGATTAAAAATCCTGAAAAACGTCGTTAAAAAAGAGTCCTAAAAAAGTCTTCAAAAAAGTTCTAAAAAAACTTCCAGTTCTAGATTTGAAAAAGGCATTAAAAAGTCGTGAAAAATAATCCGGATAAAAAAGAAGTCTCAAAAACAAAAAGGTTTTACAATAAAGTCTTGAAAAAAAGTCCCGCAAAATAAGTTCTAGAGAAAGGTTCTAAAAAAAGACCTGAAAGAAGAAATGAAAAAATCCTGAAAATAAGGTCTTACAAAAAAGACTTGAAAAAAGTGAGGAAAAAAAGTCCTGAAATTTTGATTTATACTTTCATGGTATTTTTTTTTCAATTTAAATGTACATCGAAAGTATTGTAGTATTGGATGATTCTGACATTTAAAACGTCAAAATTATGAAAGATGGAAATAAAACATGATACTTCAAATTCTAATAATCTTTGCTGACGATTTACTCAAAAAGTAATGAGATTTACAAAAGAAGGTATCCTTTATAAGTTATTAATTTTAGCATCACCTACCATTATTATTAATATAAATTTGATTAACTATTATCGTTTCCTAATTATAAACCAAAAATGATAAAAAAATCGATATTTTTTCATAAAACGTTTGTTTTTTGAAAAAAAACTGAAACAAAAGATGCTCATTTCTTTGTTTCCTTTTGTTACCTTCAAGATTTACTTAGATGTTTTTGTAATATTTTTCATTTTTAAAAAATTATCGGAGAAAAACAAAAACCGGCTAAGGTTAACGCATACTTGAGGTTTATGAAATTTTACCAAAAGCTTTTCAGTTCTTCAGATTACCAAATAAGGCTTATGTTCAAAGTTCCATGTTAATTCATGTCGTAGTTTTTGAGATACGGCGCTCACAGACTGACAGACATACATCTCAATAGGAATGCATATTGAAAAAATGGTGATGTGGCCATCATGTTACTTTCTCCGACTTGATGGTATCATTTATATTTACGCTTTCATCGTTTATTTTCAATTTAAATCATATTTTAAATGCACATCGAGAGGATGACACTGACGTTTAAAACGTCAAAATTATAAAAGATGGAAAAATTATACTTCAAATATAAAAACTCAATTTATTCAAAAACTAAAGGGAATTAAAAAAAAAACTTATTCTTTGTAAGTTGTTCATTTTAGCATTCTCTACAATTATTATTAACATACATTTGCTCTAACTATTATGGTTTTATAATTATAAACCAAAAATTAAAAAAATAATAATAAATTTTTTTCTCGAATAAAAATGATTTTATAAAAAATGTTTTCAAGCAAAAGATGTTCATTTCTTTGTTGTCTTCAAAGTTTGTTTAAATATTTTTGGTATATTTTTCATATTTAAGAAAATATTGGCAAAAAACAAAAAACAGTTGAGGTAAACGACCACTTCCGGTGTACGAAATTTTGCCAAAAGCTTTTCAGTTCTTCATATTATCAAATAAGACGGATGTTAAAAGTTTCATATCAATTGCTCTATTAGTTTTTGAGGTACAGCGCGCACAGACAGACACACACACACACACACACAGACACACACACACGCACACACACACACACACAGACACAAAAAATTTTTTTCCAGAAATTGTTGAAATGGCATCTAGGGATCCCAAAACGGATATTTCCGTAAAAAAAATTTTTGGAAAAAAAATCACGATCACAATACTTTCTCGTACTTCGTAACGGAGAAAGTAAAAATGGTGATGTGGCCATCATGTTACTTTCTCCGACTTTATATTTACGTTTTCATGGGTTTATTTTCAATTGAAATCATATTTTAAATGATTATAGAGCGTTGTGTAAACTCGGATGAAACTGACGTTTAAAACGTCAAAATCATGAAATATGGAAAAATTATACTTCAAATGTAAAAACTCGGTTTACTCAAAAACTAACGAGATTTCGAAAAAAACTTATTCTTTAGAAGTTGTTCATTTTGGCATTCTCTACAATTATTATTCACATAAATTTGCTGTAACTATTATCGTTTCATAATTATAAACCAAAAATAAAAAAATAATAATAATTTTTTTTCTCGATTGGCAATGATTTTATGGAAAATATTTTCAAGCAAAAGATGTTCATTTCTTTGTTGTCTTTGATGTTTGTTTGAATGTTTTTGTAATATTTTTCATATTTAAGAAAATATTGGCAAAAAACAAAAAACAGTTAAGGTAAACACCCACTTCCGGTGTACGAAATTTTACCAAAAGCTTTTCAGTTCTTCGGATTATCAAATAAGACGTATGTTCAAAGTTTCACATCAATTGCTCTATTAGTTTTTGAGATACAGCGCACACAGACAGACACACACACAGACAGACACACACACACACAGACACAAAATTTTTTTTTCCAGAAATTGTTGAAATGGCATCTAGGGACCCCAAAACGGATATTTCCGTAAAAAAAATTTTTGAAAAAAAAATCACGATCACAATACTTTCTCGTACTTCGTAACGGAGAAAGTAAAAATGGTGATGTGGCCATCATGTTACTTTCTCCGACTTGATCGTATCATTTATATTTACGCTTCCATGGTTTATTTTCAATTTAAATCATATTTTAAGTGTGCATCGAACGTTTCGTAGACTCGGATAAAACTGACGTTTAAAACGTCAAAATTATGAAAGATTGAAAAATGTACTTAAAATCCAAAAACTCAGTTTACTCAAAAACTAAAGAGATTTCGAAAAAAAACTTATTCTTCATAAATTGTTCATTTTGGCATTCTCTACAATTATTATTAACATAAATTTGCTGTAACTATTAGCGTTTCATAATTGTATACCAAAAATGAAAAAAAATTAATAAATTTTTTTCTCGAATAACAATGATTTTATGAAAAATGTTTTCAAACAAAATAATCGCATTTCTTTATTGTCTTCAATATTTGTTTAAATGTTTTTGTGATATTTTTCATATTTAAGAAAATATTGGCAAAAAACAAAAAACAGTTAAGGTAAACACCCACTTCCGGTGTACGAAATTTTACCAAAAGCTTTTCAGTTCTTCGGATTATCAAATAAAACTTACGTTCAAAGTTTCATATCAATTGGTCTATTAGTTTTTGAGATACAGCGCGCACAGACACACAGCACACACACACACACACACAGACACAAATTTTTTTTTTCCAGAAATTGTTGAAATGGTATCTAGGGACCTAAAATCACGATCACAATACTTTCTCGTACTTCGTAACGGAGAAAGTAAAAATCTGAAAATAATGTATATTTTTAGATAATCACCCCCAAACATCGTCTGTTGCATTTCAGAAGTTGCAAAATTTCGTGGATGATGAAAACAATATAGAAACAATTGTCACGAATTTGAAAGTTTCTAAAAATACTCAAAATCGATTCTACTTTACGAATCCGTAAAAAATTTGAAAACGCCCCTTTAGTAGATTTCCAGATAATTACCCATTCGGAGATTTTAAAAATTGTAATAAATCAATCCGCTGGAATTAACCTTAAAATTTTTGACATGTGATTCAAACCATCACTGGAAACATATGTTAACGCTCCAAACTTAAAGCGAAGCGAAGAAAATTACATTCGCTGATTTTAATAACTATTTGTATTACAAATTTGTTTAGTTGTAATTAAAGTTATTTTTCCATATACAAAATATGTTATTATTATTATTATTATTATAAACCCTCCGCTGGAATTAGCTTTAAAATTTCTATTTACAGGAGAATGTTTCCCGTCGTTAAAGTATCTGTGTCGGGCCTGGACCCGAAGGCCATGTACACGGTCCTCTTGGAATTCGTCCAGATCGATCCGCACCGATGGAAGTACGTGAACGGGGAATGGGTGCCGGGCGGAAAAGCCGAGGTGCCGCCCTCCAACCCCATCTACATCCATCCCGAGTCCCCGAATTTCGGAGCGCACTGGACCAAGGAGCCTATATCCTTCGCCAAGGTGAAACTGACCAACAAGTGCAACGGCAACGGGCAGATCATGCTGAATTCGCTGCACAAGTACGAGCCCCGCGTGCACCTCGTGAGGGTGGGCACCGAGCAAAGGAGGGTGATCACGTTTCCGTTTCCGGAGACGCAATTCATCGCGGTGACGGCGTACCAGAACGAGGAGGTGACCTCGCTGAAGATCAAGTACAATCCGTTCGCGAAGGCTTTTTTGGACGCGAAGGAACGGCCCGATAGTATTTACAATCAGAGGGAGTACGCCACGGCGATATCGCAGCAGCAGGGACAGTATTCATCGCAATGTAAGTAAAGTTTAATTACGTTTGCAAATCTTGTAATCGGCAGAGTCTAATGAATGCAATCAGTGGCATCGCAATGCAGTTGTCTCCCAACGCAACGACACGGCGCGCCGTCAACGGTGCCAGCTTCCAGCTGGCACGGCATTTCGTTGGGAACTTTTTTTACAAATTTTCTTAACTCCGCACTCGGTTCGTTACGAAAATTCAAAATCCATGGTTGGTGCAAAATAAATTCTGGCTCATCTCGTGCGCGGTGAAGATCATATTTACCGCATTACACAATGTATTAAATTGGATTATTACTGTCTTTTTGCTCATGCACTATTGACAAAATATATAAACGCACGATAAATCGAAAGTACACATAAATCATATTATTCGTCTGTTTGAAATTAATAGTATATTATTAAACGAGTGAGAAAGTTGGTCATTGCCACGAGGGTGAAGTTTGCAACACGAGCTGTAGGCGAGTGGCAATAGCCAACTTGTTCATGAGTTTAATACTATACTTTTTCGCATCATATTAAATAATTACCTAAAGATTTTTCTGTTTGTATTAAATTATAACGAATAATTTTTCTATTTGGAAATTGCGGCAGTTCGCTGACAAAAAAACGAATCGTAACCATAGGAACAACTAAACTGTTGAGAAAGTAAAATCGTAGTCATGTCATTGGCTGTAACCTGTTGGGCAATGAAACCGCTATAATTTAATTGGACGTCAGCTGTTGGGTAATGAAATCGCTATCATTTAATTGCACGTCACCTGTCGGTCGAATAATGGACAACTTTCTCAATCAAAAACGATTTAACAACGTTTATATTATTTAATAAGATGCGAAAAAAACCATTACTTTACAACTCAAAATAACATTGGAATATGAAGATTAGTCGTTCTTTCTTTCTTAAAAAAAGGAGGCGAGGGCGGGGAGTATATTGTATTGTATACCATCAGCATGTTCCATGAGCCGTTACTGAGAGTGATACTAACAAAGTGAATTGTTTTATTTGAATTCATTTTAAAAATTAAAAAATTAGTTTCAATTTTTTGATTAATTAAAAATGTTTTGCTATTAAAAAAAATATTTTGAGCAATGGAGTGATTTTTGAGACTAATTTAAACAATTTTCTTACTAGAATATTTTGCATTTTTTTTTCATTATAAAGCCTGTATTTTTGACTTTTTTTTATTTAAATTTTTGATCGTTTGGCCTAAATATCTTTATTTTGACCTAAATTTTCGACTTCTTGGCCCGCATTTTTGATTTTTCGGGCCGAATTGTTAATTTTTAGATTATTGACCTGCTTTTTCGATTTTTTGGTCTAAATTTGTTATCTTTTGGCCTAAATGTCATTTATTCTGCACTTTTTATTTAATTGTTTACATTTTCGATTTTTTGTCGGTTTTTTTGATTTTTTTTTTGCCTATATTTTCGATTTTTTTAATCGAGATTTTTTATCATTTGGCCCAAATATTGTTTATTTTGACCTAAATTTGCGATTAAATTGTTAAAATTTTCGACCTCCTAGTCTACATTCTTGATTTTTTTGGACCGAATTTTTAATTTCAGTTCCAAATTTTTAATTTCTCAGATAGTTCAACCTGAATTTTTTTGAGTTTTGTTTGTTGAAATTTTTTGATATTTAGTCCACATTTATTATTATTATTATTTTGTTTTTTTTTGTTTGCTTGTTAAAATTTTTGTCTTCTTGATCCACCATTTTTAATTTTAGTCCCGAATTTTAGGTTTTTCGTCATTTTTTAAAAAATTTTTGTCCTATATTTTAGTTTTTACTTTCTCCGTTACGAAGTACGAGAAAGTATTGTGATCGTGATTTTTTTTTCAAAAATTTTTTTTACGGAAATATCCGTTTTGGGGTCCCTAGATGCCATTTCAACAATTTTTGGAAAAAAAAAATTTGTGTCTGTGTGTATGTGTGTGTCTGTGTGCGCTGTATCTCAAAAACTAATAGAGCAATTGATATGAAACTTTGAACATCGATCTTATTTGATAATCTGAAGAACTGAAAAGCTTTTGGTAAAATTTCGTACACCGGAAGTGGGCGTTTACCTTAACTGTTTTTTGTTTTTTGCCAATATTTTCTTAAATATGAAAAATATCACAAAAACATTCACACAAACTTTGAAGACAACAAAGAAATTAACAGCTTTTGCTTGAAAACATTTGTCATAAAATCATTTTTATTCGAGAAAAAAAATTATGATTATTTTTTTAATTTTTGGTTTATAATTATAAAACGATAATAGTTACAGAAAAATTATGTGAATAATAATTGCACAGAATGCCAAAATGAACAACTTCTAAAGAATAAGTTTTTTTCGAAATCTCGTTAGTTCTTGAGTAAACAGAGTTTTTGAATTTGAAGTATAATTTTTCCATCTTTCATAATTTAGACGTTTTAAACGTCAGTTTCATCCGAGTTTACACAACGCTCGATGTACATTTAAAATATGATTTCAATTGAAAATAAACCCATGAAAACGTAAATATAAAGTCGGAGAAAGTAACATGATGGTCACATCACCATTTTTTTAACTTGAATGATTGATTTTATTCTGCGAATTTTTTGTATTTTTCGGCTTTTATTTTCAAATTTTTGGTCAGAAACTTATTTTTGAGGTTTGAAAGTGGTAAAATCATGTTTACTTCTAACTAAATATTCGATTTTTTTGTCTGCGTTTTTTTTTATTTTTAGATCAGGATTCTTGATTCTTTGGCCCATACTTTTGATTTTCGTATTTTCGATTTTTTTAAATTTCTGGCCTAAATATTCTTTATTTCTATCAAAATTTTCAATTTTTGTTGTCTGCATTTTTTATCTTTACGCCCGAGTTCTCGATGTTTTGTCTAAATGTTCACCTTTTTAGGCCATATTGTAAATATTTTAACCTTTTTAGCCTATATTTTGTATTTTCGATTTTTTTCGATTTAATTTTTTGGTCTTTTGGCTTAAATTTTCTTTATTTTGACTTAAATTTTCGGTTTGTTTGTTAAAATTTTGGATTTGTTTGTTCAAAATTTTAATTTTTTGGTCCACGACTTTGATTTTTAGGTGCGAATTTTAGATGTTGATCTTTATTTTTTATTTTTCATCCCATATTTTAGATTTTCTTAACTTGAATTTTATTTTCGAATTTCTAGTCGGAATTTATTTTACGCTGAAAAGAGTTATTTTTGGAACTGAAAAAGGCGAATGATTTTTATTTTGCTTGTATTTCCAATTTCTGCATTTTTAAATTTAGACCAGGTTTTTTTATTTTTTTGGCCGATATTTTAGATTTTCGGCTGTTTTGTCCCATATTTTTGATTTTTTGGCCATGAATATATAATTCACCATTGATCTCCATGAAACGGCTCTACAATTCTATCCATTATTCCGTTGATATCTTTGGAAATAGTTTAATTGAATTTTCTGCATTATTACAAAAATTACTGTAACTTCTGTGTTTCTTCTTCTTTATAAAAAAAGATTATTATATTGTCACGGTTTAGTTAATTATTGTAGTTATCTTTAGATTAATTTTAATTTTAGGTATTTATGTTATACTTTAGCTTTATTTTGTATTTTCCCTGTAACTAGGTTTCTAATCTGTTGGGAAATAAATGATTATTATTATTATATTGTGGCTCTACCATCAACAGTACTAGTTTCGTACCATATGTATAAAAATTATTCAGATAAAGGGTGGCTTTGTATTTCGGAACGTACGTTGCAGGTTTGATACGTCGCATCACGTCTTCGCCACCAGTTGTTCATATGACATAAAGTCAACAACGTGCTGAACTAATCTAAGACCGTGATTTTGTTTATCATGGCCATGCCTTATCTAAATCATTTTTATACATACGGTATAATTTTGTCATTGAAGTATTAGTTCTATACTCCATTCTCAATCAACTTTTAGTAAGTACGCTGATATTTTTGTATTCATTTTGTTTCGAGGTTATAATTTCTAAAGTTCCATCATGCTTTGTTACCACCAATATTTTCTGATATAATAGTAGTTTTCCCGTTAAAAGCTGTTTCGAGTTTCAAACTTTGTTTTGACTTTTGACAAAATTTCCTACTCAATAAACAAATGTCATGGCTTGCTCTACTAAAAATTGACCGCGTATATGCATTCTGTTTAGTCGTTTCGTATTGTTAAATTGCTGGATAAAACGATATTTACTTTTACAGATGGATCAATTTTTCTCCCCCATCAACAGCCAATGTATCCAGTGGTGTCGGCCGTAACGTTATCACCCTGTGAAAGATACTCGTATTCAACATCACCGAAACACTGCGAAAGCCCGAAACCTTATCGAGGAGGCAACAGAGTTGGGTGCGTTAAGGGCGGCAAGTTTCTGCTGAACCGGACATCCCCTTACACCATACAGCGTCCGAAATCGAATTCACCCGACGTGTCATCACCTACAGGTATTGTTGAATACTACTCGACTTTTTTTACATTTAAAATGAAGAGTATGAAGACAAGGCTCGAGATTTCCAACGCCAACTTCATCGTCGATTTTTGTTGTACGCCGGTGATAAAGTCTTTAAAGTTTTATAGCTTACCTGAATACATTTCAAGTTTTTCGCTGTTAGCAATAGTTTTAGCAGCTATTAAAAATGTATAAATTGTATCATTTTCCAGTGTATAACCCTCCAGAACATATCCAACAAAGCGCGTACGTGTCGACACCGACGACGTACTCGTGGTCGCCGATTCCGGCGCAAACACCGTCCACGATCATGTCTCCGGCTATTAACTGCTGGTCGTTAACATCAAGTCCGCCGCCCCCGCACCAGATATCCGCTCAGACCACTCCCGACCAGTCGCCCACGCACCCTTTTTACCAGCCAATCGCGAATCTGACGAACCTCTCGTACACCAACTATTACAACCAGGACTTCGGCTATTCCCATTATCAGTGCCCCCCCGAGTACGTGCCCTTGATGAACGGGGCGGAGGTGGCGTATTCCGCTCATCCGGAAGAGAGGAACGGGGACGGCGGGGGCGGTTACCAGGACGTCGTCGGTCCGATGGAGAACTTGGACGGAAGGAACGAGCCGGAGTCTCCGGGCTCCACGTCCAGCGGGAACGCCACCAACGAGTGGGGGCAGCAAATTTAAGACGAAACTATTTCTATTTTCTATTCTGTACATATAATTCTTACGCTGATATTAATAAATGTTATTTACTACAAGTGTTTGAAATGCCTTAAACCATCAGCAATTACACTACACAATTTATTGCATTCCAATTTAGTTTCGATTTTGATTTAAATAAATTCAATAAAACGAAATATTTAATTTATTCATTGCTTTGTGCAACAAGTAAGGTTGTTTCTATTTTATTTTGATTTAAATGTTAGGAAATTAGGATCTTCGTTTATCATATTGATCTTGAACAACGCGTCTTTACAATTGCCCAAAAAAAAATCCAGTCTTCTCCGTACTTATATATCATAGCAGAGCAGAGATTGCAAAAAAAAAAATCTGCAAACGTTCAAAAAGGGAAACTCATTCTGTATTCAATTCCGGTTTCTTAATATTGTTTCTTAAAAAGAATGACCAGATTTTGTAAATTATTTCATCAATCCAACTATTTTCGATTGTTTAAGAATTACTCTTGAATCGATGATCGGACTTGGAAATTTTTTTCTGGAGTGAATCAATCTCTATTGAATTTGAATAGTAGGCAGTTGCCAGACACTTAAAATTTTCTAAATTTAATCAAACATACTGTCAAAATCTGCAAAATGTCTGTTAAGGGATACACTATATTTCGTGAACAAAATTTGTGATTATCTAAAGTTGCACTTTTTTTCGGGCGCTTAAAAAAATATAAAAACAATTGCCAGTCACTTGAAATTTTCTAAATTTACTCAAACAACATATAACTCCACGATACTATCAAAATCTGCAAATATCCCTTCACTACATTTCGAAATAAATCCACGAGAACAAAATTTGTGATTATTTAAAGTTGCACTTTTTCTCGAGCGCTTAAAAAAATATAAAAACAATTGCCAGACACTCGAAATTTTCTAAATTTACTCAAACAACATATTACTCCACGTTACTATCAAAATCTGCAAATATCCCTTCACTACATTTCGAGATAATTCAACGAGAACAAAATTTGTGATTATCTAAAGTTGCAATTTTTCTCGAGCGCTTAAAAAAATATAAAAACAATTGCCAGTCACTCGAAATTATCTAAATTTACTCAAACAACATATTACTCCACGTTACTATCAAAATCTGCAAATATCCCTTCACTACATTTCGAGATAATTCAACGAGAACAAAATTTGTGATTATTTAAAGTTGCACTTTTTCTCGAGCGCTTAAAAAAATATAAAAACAATTGCCAGTCACTTGAAATTTTCTAAATTTACTCAAACAACATATTACTCCACGATACTGTCAAAATCTGCAAATATGCCTCCATTACATTTCGAAATAAATCCACGAGAACAAAATTTGTGATTATCTAAAGTTGCAATTTTTCTCGAGCGCTTAAAAAAATATAAAAACAATTGCCAGACACTCGAAATTTTCTAAATTTACTCAAACAACATATTACTCCACGTTACTATCAAAATCTGCAAATATCCCTTCACTACATTTCGAGATAATTCAACGAGAACAAAATTTGTGATTATTTAAAGTTGCACTTTTTCTCGAGCGCTTAAAAAAATATAAAAACAATTGCCAGTCACTTGAAATTTTCTAAATTTACTCAAACAACATATTACTCCACGATACTGTCAAAATCTGCAAATATGCCTCCATTACATTTCGAAATAAATCCACGAGAACAAAATTTGTGATTATCTAAAGTTGCAATTTTTCTCGAGCGCTTAAAAAAATATAAAAACAATTGCCAGACACTCGAAATTTTCTAAATTTACTCAAACAACATATTACTCCACGTTACTATCAAAATCTGCAAATATCCCTTCACTACATTTCGAGATAATTCAACGAGAACAAAATTTGTGATTATTTAAAGTTGCACTTTTTCTCGAGCGCTTAAAAAAATATAAAAACAATTGCCAGTCACTTGAAATTTTCTAAATTTACTCAAACAACATATTACTCCACGATACTGTCAAAATCTGCAAATATGCCTCCATTACATTTCGAAATAAATCCACGAGAACAAAATTTGTGATTATCTAAAGTTGCAATTTTTCTCGAGCGCTTAAAAAAATATAAAAACAATTGCCAGACACTCGAAATTTTCTAAATTTACTCAAACAACATATTACTCCACGTTACTATCAAAATCTGCAAATATCCCTTCACTACATTTCGAGATAATTCAACGAGAACAAAATTTGTGATTATTTAAAGTTGCACTTTTTCTCGAGCGCTTAAAAAAATATAAAAACAATTGCCAGTCACTTGAAATTTTCTAAATTTACTCAAACAACATATTACTCCACGATACTGTCAAAATCTGCAAATATGCCTCCATTACATTTCGAAATAAATCCACGAGAACAAAATTTGTGATTATCTAAAGTTGCAATTTTTCTCGAGCGCTTAAAAAAATATAAAAACAATTGCCAGACACTCGAAATTTTCTAAATTTACTCAAACAACATATTACTCCTTGTTACTGTCAAAATCTGCAAATATCCCTTCACTACATTTCGAGATAATCCCTCGAGAACAAAATTTGTGATTATCTAAAGTTGCAATTTTTTCAAGCGCTTTAAAAATATGAAATCAATTACCAGACACTCAAGCAATACTTAACTTCATTTTCGGTGAAAGAAAATTTAAACGTACAAAAAGGCATCTTGGCGGTTAAGATGTAGATGTAACCTTTGCTTCCCTCGGAGTGATGGAGTGGAATGGAGCCGAATAACACAAACACCAACACACACACGAATCCTGAAGATGGATCACAACATTCACAACACAACGGGCACTAAAATTTCGAAAAATATATATTCCGAACAGGAACAGACGCGTTCTCCACGACCGCGAAGTGCACACTGAATTGAAATCAACAGGTACACCGCCGCGGGCTAGTGATAAGAATTTAATCTCGAGACAAAAAAAAAACGAATATTTTGATTATCTTCAATCGCCTGGGGCAGATTTAAAACTGGCCGAGTTTTAAGACACGAGGGTCGAGGTAAGATATAGGAAACAAAACCAAGTGTTTTAATTAATCAAAAAAAAAAAAAAAAAAAGATATAAACACTACTAATTATGTACTTCACGACGTTGGCGGACCGCGTGGTCAATAACTAGTTGCAATTTATAATTACTATACTCATTAAATTTGTAGGTTGAGTTTCCATTAATTATTTTCTTAAAATACATGTTTTGTTTAAATATGAAAGAAAATGAGTATTTTTTTTTATTTTTGAGAGAAAGACACGAAGGAGAAGGTACAGTTTTATAAAACAAAAAAAGTGATTCATTATCCTATGCTATTTCAAAAGCATTAGATTGTATAGAAAGGTAATTTTCACTAGAGTTATTTTTCTGAAATAACGAAAAACTAGAAATATTGAATATCTAAGAAAAAATATAAGGTGTGAGCTACAGAATTTTGTTTCTGAGTTGGCCATGCCCGAGAGAGAGAGAGAGAGAATTCATTCTTTTTTTTAAATCTAATTCAATAGTCTCATGACGTAATAATATGCGACATACCTCATTTATCTCACAGCCAACTCTGAAACAAAATTTTGTGGCTCACACGATATAAATAATTATTATACCATTAAATCGGAGAAAGTAACATGATGGCCACTTTACCATTATTTTTTAAGTATTAACCCTTTCGGCCCTGGTGGTGGCCAGTGGCATAGCGTGGGTTAAAGGGCGGGGAGGGGGGGCCAAACTTTACAAGGGCGCCGGCACTCAATGAAAAGTGTATTTTAATATAGATGTGTGTTATAGAGGGATTTCTATGTTTTTTTTAAAATCTTGATTATTTGCACCCCGTGTTGTTTTATCGTAAAATCATAAGGGTGGTTTCTTGTAAAGATCAAAAAAACTCGATCTAATTAACCCATTTTAAATATTATTTTATTATACATTCAAGTTATGATTTTAAAATCATTATCAAAATTTCGAAAAAACTTCTATAATCAATTTGATCGGCCGAAGGGGCGCGGTGAACTAGGGGGCGGGTGGGCCGGTTGGTTGGCCCCCTATACGCTACGCCACTGGTGGTGGCAATTGCCACCGCAACATTTACATGTCTCTACTTACTATGACAATCCATATTTTTGCTGTTTATCACTAGATGTCACTTCAACAAAGCCTCAAAAATTAATTCCTATACTAATTAAGCAAATGAGTTCAAATTTGGTATTTATGGTCTTAAGAAGCTCCTCATCAATAATAATTAACAAAAATTTTTTTTTCTAATTTAAAAATCCAGGGCTGAAAGGGTTAATTAATTTTATAGTCACGTACGTACGAAAAGATTTCCGTTCATTTGTTATATATCCATCTATTGACGATTTCTAGTAATATTACATCCGTCAAGAGAGTGGTTTCGATATCGCGCATATAGTGTTGCCTGTTGAGTGCGCATTTGCTTCTTACGCACAGATGGCGCAATCGGTTCAAAACGGATGAATTGGATGACTACGATCGGTGCGAATAAAAAGTTTACCCAAGCATTCGTTGAAATTTGTTCCACTGGTTAACATAAAAAAAGTGGTGATGTGGCCATCATGTTACTTTCTCCGATTTGATGGTATAATAATAATACATTTTTGACAAAAATGCTACGAAAATTGTTTTATCGTGTATTAGTATCAGATACACGTAAGAAGGTATATTAGCGCGAAAATGAATTTTTGACTAAAATGCTTCGATTTTTTTTACTTTCTTCGTTACGAAGTACGAGAAAGTATTGTGATCGTGATTTTTTTTCAAAATTTTTTTTACGGAAATATCCGTTTTGGGGTCCCTAGATGCCATTACAACAATTTCTGGACAACATTTTTTTGTGTCTGTGTGTGCTGTATCTCTTAAACTAATAGAGCAATTGATATGAAACTTTAAACATACGTCTTATTTGATAATCCGAAGAACTGAAAAGCTTTTAGTAAAATTTCGTACACCGGAAGTGGGCGTTTACCTTAACTGTTTTTTGTTTTTTGCCAATATTTTCTTAAATATGAAAAATATCACAAAAACATTTAAACAAACTTTGAAGACAACAAAGAAATGAACATCTTTTGCTTGAAAACATTTTTCATAAAATCATTTTTATTCGAGAAAAAAATTTAATTTTGGTTTATAATTATGAAACGATAATAGTTACAGCAAATTTATGTGAATAATAATTGTAGAGAATGCTAAAATAAACAACTTATAAAGAATAAGTTTTTTTCGAAATCCCTTTCGTTTTTGAGTAAACCGAGTTTTTGAATTTGAAGTATAGTTTTTCCATCTTTCATAATTTTGACGTTTTAAACGTCAGTTTCATCCGAGTTTACACAACGCTTAAAATATGATTTCAATTGAAAATAAACCATGAAAGTGTACATATAAATGATACCATCAAGTCGGAGAAAGTAACATGATGGCCACATCACCATTTTTTTTATCGTGTATTAGGATCACACGTAAAAACGTATTTTGGCACGAAAATAAATTTATAACAAAAATGCAATTATGTATTCAAAATACCACTTTACATTCCTATGATGATATTTCTCTTTTCTTTCCTATGATTCCGTCGCTCTTTGTGAAATTTTAACAGTGACGGTTCGCGGGGTTTTTTCTGGTACGGCCGAGGAACAAGAGGTGACAATACAGATAGGTAGGGTCAGTTGCAGAGATCTGTATTACCACCTCTTGTTCCTCGGCCGTACCAGAAAAAAACCCGCGAACCGTCACTGAATTTTAAATATAATTTTTAGGTCAGAAATACCCTTTCAAGCTTCTACAAGAATAACAATCACCAGAATACTAATTATGAATATGATTATGACAAATAATATTTTACGACAGCACATTGCGAATAATCCGAGAATTCTGCAAGACACAAGGCCCGAGTTTGATGACTTTTCGAACAAGGGAGTCGACGCAGAAGTGGAAGTAGAGAAGAATCGGCGTGTCGACATCACGTACCGCTACGCACTCGCACGTGCTCATTACTTATTGGCAACGCATAAAGTAAGCCAATGACTTCTAAGAAGAGTCGCTCAATAGTAAAAGCGAATCTATGTCAGTGTGTTGCACTTCTTGTGCATCGCCACGTCGCCGCGCAGAATGCACTTCCGGCAAACCGACCGCTCCGCGGCCATCGCGCTTTACTACAAACCGGCAATTCTCGAATAAATATTTTCTCTTGGTAAAGTAAATCTTTCTTTGAATTCATTTAACTGTGTTAATGAAATTGTATTTTGTTTTTCAATAAAATAAAAAATAATTGTCGGGTAATTTAAATAAAAAAATGGTGATGTGGCCATCATGTTACTTTCTCCGACTTGATGGTATCATTTATATTTACGCTTTCGTGGTTTATTTTCAATTTAAATCGTATTTTAAATGTACATCGAACGTTTGTAGACTGACGTTTTGTAGAATCTGACGTTTAAAACGTCAAAATTATGAAAGACGGAAAAATTATACTTCAAATTCAAAAACTCAGTTTACTCAAAAACTAAAGGGATTTCGAAAAAAACTTATTCTTTATAAGTTGTTCATTTTGGTATTCTCTACAATTATTATTCACATAAATTTGCAGTAATAATTATCGTTTTATAATTATAAACAAAAATTAAAAAAATTATAATATATTTTTTTCTCGAATAAAAATGATTTTATGAAAAATGTTGTCAAGCAAAAGATGTTAATTTCTTTGTTGTCTTCAATGTTTGTTTAAATGTTTTTGTGATATTTTTGATATTTAAAAAAATATTGGCAAAAAACAAAAAACAGTTAAGGTTAACACCCACTTCCGGTGTACGAAATTTTACCAAAAGCTTTTCAGTTCTTCGGATTATCAAATAAGACGTATGTTCAAAGTTTCATATCAATTGGTCTATTAGTTTTTGAGATACAGCGCGCACAGACACACACACAGACACAATTTTTTTTTTCCAGAAATTGTTGAAATGGTATCTAGGGACCCCAAAACGGATATTTCCGTAAAAAAAAAATTTGAAAAAAAAAATCACGATCACAATACTTTCTCGTACTTCGTAACGGAGAAACCAAAATGTGATGCAAGTTTTGGGTATACTTGGATTCGACCAGGAACCATAGTGGTTATCATTTTACATTCCAGCAGTAACGGGGTGACTCATGGCACGGCCGAGGTAGCAGAGGTGGTAATACAGATCTCTGCAACCGACCCTTACTATCTGGAGTGATTCATGGTACGGCCGAGGTAGCAGAGGTCATAATACATATGCCCTACCTATCTGTATTGCTACCTCTGCTACCTCGGCCGCACCATGCATTTCAGTCTGTGTGACGATTAACAAGCAATTCGTAAATTTAAACAATATGCCTGTTTTAATACAATTAAATGTCGATGGTTCACGAAAGTGAAGAACGAGAATGAGAGAGGCGAGCTGCCCAAGTCCCGTTACGAGAGAGGTCGGGGCATCGAACCCTGCGCGACACCCGCGATCTACTCTCCACCGGGCGGGCAATGATGATGATGGTGATGACGATGCCGATGGGGG
Source organism: Ocypus olens (assembly GCA_910593695.2). Classification (NCBI taxonomy): domain Eukaryota; kingdom Metazoa; phylum Arthropoda; class Insecta; order Coleoptera; family Staphylinidae; genus Ocypus; species Ocypus olens. The sequence continues at coordinate 394,420 of OU343048.1, forward strand.
TCAGATCGTGCTCGGACCCCAGAACATCATCGGGGAAGGTTTGCAAAATGGTTAGAAGCCGCGGCGAACGAAGAGGTAGGGACCTCGTCGAGTAGTAGTACAAGTGATGTAAGAGAGATTGTGAATGCCTCTCTCTGTGTGTGTGTGTGTGCGAGTAGTTATGAAAGTAAGGCATTGAACTCGAGTGGCCTACCTTCCGCAACTTCTGTCAAGTTCATTGCTAATTCTCGCTAATAGCGCTGCCTCCGTCCATTGTAGGAGAAACGCCTCTTGCAAAAAGTCAACGACTCCGCTTATTGTTTTTAACAAGATTTACATCATAATGTTTCGATTAATTATCTCTTTTGAAAATATTATTAGCACATGAAAAATAGGGCAAACCTTGAAGTACTCAAAGACACATTAGCAGTTTGGAATAGTTTAATTTGCATTTTTATTTCTTTTTTTCGTTATATAATTATGGTGTAAAGTAACAAATAAATTCCTATGATTGCCTTTGCAATTCAACACCTTGTACCATATGTATAAAAAATTATTTAGATAAGGCATGACCATGATAAACAAAATCACGGTCGTAGATTAGTTCAGCACGTTGTTGACTTTATGTCATACGAACAACTGGTGGAGAAGACGTGATGCGTCGTATCAAACCTGCAACGTACGTTCCGAAATACAAAGCCACCCTTTACCTAAATAATTTGTATACATATGATATACAGGGTGTCCTAAATAGAGTAGGATTGCATGGGTATCTTTCTTATTCTTACAGCTAGAGATCTGGTTAAATAGGCAATGTTGTGCAGTTTTCTATGCTGATTCAGATTATGTTGAGAAATTTTCAAAATTCCGAGCAGTTTAGAAAATATTTAAAAAAAAACTGAAAATCGCGATTTTCAAAAAAATCAAATATCTCAATAATTATTAAAGATGCGAAAAAAAGTTTTAAATAAAAGTTACTTGGTTTAATTGGGCAAACATAGAAATCAAGTCAAAATAAAATTCAAGATGGCGGTTTCCGAGATATTAATACCAACTTTCTTATTTCAAATGGCCGCCATATTTGATTTTTACACGCATAAATAGACTTTTTTTTCTCTTTTCAACGATGTACAACAACCTATGTCAAAATAAAAAATAATGGAAATATTAATTGTTGTAAGTTTAAAACAAGTAGGCATGAATAAAAATAAAACAAAATTTGTTATAACGACTAACTGTCATCTTACATTAGTTTATCAGTTGTATTAATCATTCATGCATGTGTATTGTCTTAAGTTGTTGTAATATCGATAAATATTAATTACTTGAAATGGCGAATTATTCAATATCTGAAAAATACGATATGTTTTGTAATTACATCAAGTGTTACAAAAACCTCCATCTTGCAGCACAAACATACCAAGCAAACTTTCCTGAAAGAAACGTTTTTGACAACGTTTTATTGGATAATAAATGGTGGCAGATGACCTCGTAGCCGACGCCAAAAACAAAGAAACGAAAAAAATACAGAATACCAATACAAGGACAAAAAAATACCCCGACTGCGGCGCGAAAATAAAATGTGAACAGAGCGTACGTATTTATATAATTATTTAGATATAAATTAAAAGTAAAAATTGTAGTGTTGGTGTGGTGTTCATCGAACTCTATAATAATTTCAAATGAAGCAGAGTAAAACCGAAACCTGATTATGTGCACACACACACACATTTATGAACGTTTTTTTTTTTTATAACGAAAGCGTGCGATTAATTAATTAATTATTATTTGCGGTAAAAGGTGCATTGACTCCTGTTTCATTTGAGCTGTTGGTTCTGCTTTTGCTATCGGTGCGTTTATTAGATGAAGAACCAACTAACAGGTGGTTGCGCAGTCGTGCAACACTTACTGCAGCTGAATTATTCAAGTATAACTTAACTGGAGAGAATAAGGGGATATTGGTAACGAAATTAAAGAGATGACCGATTTATACATCTTCATTAAACGGACGGAAATTAGACATAGTACCGATCCATAAAAGTGGTGTAAAAATGGTGATGTGGCCATCATGTTACTTTCTCCGACTTGATGGTATCATAGCCATTTATATTTACGTTTTTATGGTTTATTTTCAATTGAAATCATATATCGAGCGTTGTGTAGACTCGGATGAAACTGACGTTTAAAACGTCAAAATTATGAAAGATGGAAAAATTATACTTCAAATACAAAAACTCCGTTTACTCAAAAACCAAAGAGATTTCGGAAAAAAACTTATTCTTTATAAGTTGTTCATTTTAGTATTCTCTATAGTTATTATTGAAATAAATTTGCTGTAACTATTATCGTTTTATAATTATAAACCAAAAATTTAAAAAAAAACATAAATTTTTTTCTCGAATAACAATGATTTTATGAAAAATGTTTTCAAGCAAAAGATGTTCATTTCTTTGTTGTCTTCAAAGTTTGTTTAAATATTTTTGTGATATTTTTCATATTTAAGAAAATATTGGCAAAAAACAGAAAACAGTTAAGGTAAACGCCCACTTCCGGTGTACGAAATTTTACCAAAAGCTTTTCAGTTCTTCGGATTATCAAATAAGACGTATGTTCAAAGTTTCATATCAATTGCGCTATTAGTTTTTGAGATACAGCACCGCACACACACACACACACACAGAGTCACAGACACACACACAATCATACAAACACGTACACAAAATATTTTTTTCCAAAAATTGTTGAAATGGCATCTAGGGACCCCAAAACGGATATTTCCATAAATTTTTTTTTTTTAAATCACGATCACAATACTTTCTCGTACTTTGTAACGGAGAAAGTAAAAAATATCGTGGAATATGCAAACTATCCGCTATACCAAAATTATTTGAAAGTACAGTATGATGTGTTAAAAAATCTTATTTTACCGGAACAACATGGATTTTATAGGAGAAGAACGACATCAACAAATCTAGTGGAGTTTACTCAGTTGGCTTCTAGAAAAGTTGTTGATTGTATTTACACTGACATGAGCAAAGCCTTCGATAAAGTGAACATAGGCCATCTGATAAAAAGAAAAAACACCATTAACAGGGATTGTTGAACGCAGTCTTCGAGTAAAGATGGACAGAAAATATTCTAGAGATATGTATTACCTTCGGGGCGACTCAAGAATCGCTCTTGGGCCCAATACTATTATCCTTATACAGGGTGTTGAATTGCAAAACGGGCCATAGGGATTTACTTGTAAAATTTGAAATGTGTTAATATTGGCTTCCCTAATTATTTGACAGTATTGGCCTTCTTACATTATTTTTAAAGCTTTTTAAGCTGAATGATTTGGTACCTTACTTAATACTTTCCGCAGAGTATTTACCGAGACATTTGCAAAAAATTTTACTTTTATTTTGAATTAAAAACAAAGGTTTGCCATGGAATCATGATGGCCGACATTTCATTTTGTTCTAAAAAGTGACGGTAGATGTCGCATTACGATTTACAATTGGCGGCGTATTTTACATAAGAAAAAGTATTTACAATTAAATAGATTTACGCAGGTGCTATTTAAGAACTTTACGAGAATTTCCGGACTAGGCAAATCCACCAAAAGCACTATTCAATGAATAATTACTACTTTACTCAAAGTTTGAAATGTATTACAATTGGTTCCTTTAATTGTTTTGTAATATCAATCTACTTACATTATTTTTATACTCATTGAATAGTACTGTTACAAATAGGCAAAGGGCCGATAATATCTGTGAATCGGTCATCCGGGTCTGGAAATTTCGCAACGGGTGACACTGCAAGTCGTTGCCGCCGCCGCTGCCGCCGCCGCCGCTGCCGCCGCCTGCCCCGCGGCCAGAGCGACGCCACAGTACTTTTCCTGGTATCGCCTTCTCCGTAATTTCAACACTGAACAAATCACGTACACTTCTTAAATAGTACCTGAGTAACACCATTTATTTATAAATACTTTTTCTTGTGTAAAATACACGGCCGGTTGTAAATCGTAATGTGACAGCGACTGTCACTTTTTACAACAAAATGAAATGTCGGCCATTATGATTCCATGGCAAACCTTTGTTTTTAATTCGAAATAGTTGTAAAGTTTTTTGTAAATATCTCGGTAAATACTCTGCAGAAACTATTGAGTAAAGTACCAAATCATTCAACTTAAAAAGCTTTAAAGATAATGTTAGAAGACCGATGCTGCTAAATAATTAGGGGAGCCAATATAATCACATTTCAAATTTTACATGTAAATCCCTATTCAACACATTTTTCGATAATTTAAAACGTTAATTTTCAAAAATTCATAACTCGCGGAATAATTAATTCGGGGGCGAAATATTTTCAAAAACACATCACGCACCACTTACAAAATTTTAGTAATGCAATCCGCTCAAGATTTTACAGAAAAGTAAAGTTTTAATTGTGAATTTTTATTCGGAACTTAAATATAATAATTTTATTTCCCGGCGGATCCACCAGAGATTATACAGGGTTCCCCGTAACAGACCATTTTATTTTATTAATTAATTCCCTACGAGATAACTAAATAAGTTTATCTCTGTGGGATTATGTTGGGATTTAAATTAATTATTGATCAAGTAGGCACCTGTCACAAATAAGTTTTATATTAATAATTTTGAGGAACGTTATTTTTCTACGAGAAGTTTGTTAGTTTTCATCATAATTATTTAACTTTCATGGATTACTCAGTCCAACAACGTGTGTTTTGTGTAGAAACTTACATAAGAAGCAATTCGATAGAAGAAGTTAGGCGTGCATTCCGGCGTCCGTTTAATAACAACAATAGAGGTCACGCGACAAATCGTAAAACTGTTAAGTTATGGGTTCGTCATTGGCGTGAAAATGATTCTGTATAAAATTTGAAGAAGCCTGGACGTCGAAGAACAGTTCGTACACCAGAAAATATTGCGTTTACGAGAAGTCCCAAAAGGTCTGCTAATCGACAAACCCTTATCCTAGGAATATCAAAGGGAAGCTTAGATCGAATTCTTCAAAGAGATTTAAAATGTCATCCCTATAAATACCAAATGGCACAGCAACTTATAAATCAAGATAAAGAAGCAAGGTTAGCATTTTGTCGAGAATTTTTGAATTTACATCAAGGAGCAATTCACAGCCTCTTAATGAGCGATGAAGCAAATTTTTATTTGAACGGCATGGTTAATAAACAGAATTTTAGATGAAAATCCTCGTGAAATCTTTACACAGAACCTTCATAATCCAAAAGTTGTTGTGTGGTGTGGAGTAGGATCTTTTGGTATTATTGGTCCATATTTTTTTGAGGATGAAAATAACCGCGCTGTAACAGTAGCATCCGAGCGCTACGTAAACATGCTAGAAACATTCCTCATTCCAGATTTAAATAGACGAGGATTACTAAACAATGCCTTACTATTCCAACAAGATGGGGCAACAGCTCATACCGCCAGAAACTCAATGCGGGTTCTGCGAGAAACGTTTAATGGCCGACTCATTTCTCGATTTGAAAAATCGACTTAACGGCACCCGATTTTTAAAAGCCAAAGTGTTTGCGAGTTGTCCAGGTACAATCGAGGAACTCAAAGTCAAAATTCGTGAAGAAGTTGAAGGTTTGCTACGCCGTGTAATGAACCACTTTTTATCTAATATTGAAAAATGTGTTGAAGTTGGTGGAAGTCATTTAGAAGACGTGATTTTTAAAAGTTAGAATTAAATTAGCCAAATATTTATGTTATCATAAATCCCAAGGGTTAGCTGTAATTTAGTATAATAAAAAGTTTGTTTTGTTATCTGAAAAAAAAATTAATTCAAATATTAAAATGGTAGCCTATTATGGGGAACCCAGTACTTATATATCACATCCACTGACAGTTTAGACTTTTTTTGACAAACACTAGAAAGTGAAAAGTGGCAACACGGTTATGGAATAAACGTAATTTTGCTGAAAATTAGGTTGGTACGGGTATATTCGCCAACAGACATATTATTAACCGAAACTTGAGTCACAAAAATAAATATATAAGTTATACAAAACAAAGTTGAAAGTGTTTTATTATAATATTATTAACAGTTTGTTATTGCTCTTGAGTTATAACTATTTTACGAATTTCTGCCATTAAATTAGCCAAATATTTATGTTATCATAAAACTCAAAGAGTTAGCTGTAGTTTAATATAATAAAAAGTTTGTTTTGTTAACTGAAATAAAATTAATTCAAATATTAAAATGGGTAGCCTATTATGGGGAACCCAGTATAATTGATATTGTTACCAAATTCTAAAATTAATGTAATTTTTCAATTATTGGAATTAATTACTTCTACTTTTAACTTTATCTGACTCACCAAAAAGATTGCAATAGCTGCAATAAGCGAAAATATACGATCGAATTCGAAACTGATTCAATTTTAACGAATAAAAATACGGCATGTTCTTATTCTTTATTATTATTTCCCTAAACGCTTCACATATTAACATTTGTTCAATCTTATTTTCCTGTTTAGCTTAGCTTAGTCTAAGACGTACTTAACATTCTAAAACTAACCCGGACTTAGAAACGTGGAATATTAAGTCGAAAGAAGTACAAAAAAAAAATAAACAGTTGCGAGTCGCGATTTTGTACGTGAACGCGTTTCACCTCTCGTCGCCGGAGAGTTCAATGGCACGGCGTGCACGGGTTCGATTCCGTCGATTCCGACGATTCCGTAATGTACTCTTCTTTTCTGCGGCAGTGCAGGTAAGTGGCACGACGGACGCGAGTAACCCAACGCCTTAACCTTATTCGTTCGCGGAAAGTCGTCCACGATGACACTCTTCCGACAGTTCCTACCGTTCGAATCTAATACAGCCTTATGTTCGTATCTAACAATGTTTGGCCGCTTACCGTCACCAATATTGTTTAACGCAAATTCGGACACTTTATTTCGACCACCATTTGAGAGGAAACGAAACTATAAATTGAATAACACTTCATCTCACAGTTCCACAGAAATTGATTGCAATTCAAAGTATTTTCAGACGTTGTATTCAATTTTGTATCATAATAGATCCAAGAAGAAGAGTTAAAGGAAAGAGCAACAATAATTTAAAAAATGTATATCGTTGGTAAAGCGGCAATACCGGCTATCTTGCATTTAGCAAATTTGACAGGAAAGACAAAAAACTGATTTATAACTTTCTGAGAAAAGATTATACAGAGTGGTCCATCTCAAAGGTATTCAGAATCAAAATAATTTTTCAACGATATATCACTAGACCCACTTTCCTTATTTAAAATCGGGGGTTGAATTTAGGGGTGGCTAGGGGGTTAAGGTTATGAATGTGGAAATATCATTAAGAGTTTCCCCTTCGAAACAATAATCGACGTGTCTCGGCGATTTTTTTTTAAATGCCACATAACTCAATGAGATAACAACAGATGGACCACAGTAAAATTTCAATTTTGGTCCAAATGGTTAGGCGGTAATGCCGCTTCGTCGACGATACAAATTTGCAAGGAAATGCTAAATTTAAGGAAGTCTCAATACCAGATCTCGAACTGTTGTTGAAGATCTGAAGAAGGCACACGCCATCAGTGGCGGCTCGTGGAACATGTTGATGGTAGAGCCACTTATACAATATACTCCCCCCTCCTCCTTTTTTGAAGGAAGAAAGAGCGATTTATCTTCCAAGGCAAAAAAGTGTTTTAAGAATTAATTAAAAATTCTTGCTGAGCTTGAAATTAGAGGTAGTGCCATGGCTCCTTGACTCTATATAACGAGCCGCCCCTGCACGCCATCATATTATTCAGGAGAGCCACCTGAGCCTTCCTAGGGGACAAGAAATCGTAATTATTGTCATTTTAAAATACGTTACTCTCTCCCAATAGAAAAAAGAAAATGAATTATTCAAATTCGCCATTGAAACCATTGTCCCCTTTAATTACAATTTATTATTTAAGTCCACAGTTGACGTAACATTGTCGATCGAGTTCAGTAACAGTAATCGCGATGAGCATTGACCTACGCCACGGATCCGGGGATAAACGATCCAGACTGGCGCGGATCGGAACAGTGAAGACGATTAGACCGATTAGAATTCACAGTCCGCGAAGAGCCGACGATTAATTTCCATTTCTCGACTCTTCCTCGAGTGAAGATGAAGAACGGAGGCAACGGTGCGTGCGTGCGCACCGGAGAAAGAGCGAGGAGGTTCAATCGAGTTCAATGTCACACATTTCGCTCGGAAACGTCGGCATCTCGTTGCGAATATTCCTAATCGGGATCTTAACCAGATATTTGGCCGATGATGTGTCAAAAGATTTTTATTTAAAATCCAGAGGAAGAAACTGAACGGTTTATTCATCTTGATTGTACAAAAGTGATAACAAAACAAAATTTTTGGTAATACAATTACCATTTTCAAACAAGCACCGAAACTTGAGTCACAAAAATAAATATATAAGTTATACAAAACAAAGTTAAAAGTGTTTTATTATAATATTTAAAATGTATAACGAAGTAGAAGCCTCCAGTTTAAACAATAAAACAAAACGTAATTCTTATCTTCACATTTGTGGATTTTGGATTTCAACTAATTAATTGTCAATTGATTGATTGTTGAAGCCATTTTTTTTTTGTGATACATATTTAATTACTAGGGAGGTTGAATTTTTCACTTTATTGTGACTAGTTTCGTCCTTTTCGGACATTATCCAATTATTTACTCGAAATTAGTCACAATAAAGTGAAAAATTCAAGATACCAGCAAAGTGTTTGACTTAATCTCTTTAGTAATTGTTTTTTTTTTGACTTAGGCATGAGCCATTCAGTCACGACCAGGTTATTATTATTTTATGTATTTAATTTGGGATGAGTAAATGAACAAATGAGCAAATGAATAATGTCAGACGTATACACAATAACCATGGACCTGAGCGAATACTTCTCGATCTCCGAAAAAATTTTCGGCCGGGCTGGGATTCGAACCCACACGGCACGCGGTGCAACCGGCACAAGCGCTCGCCTCTACCCACTACACCAACGGGCCCTTTTTAGTAATTGTCAATTGTAAAATTTTTACAAATTTAATGATCAAAAATTGACAACTTGACATGAATGTAGATTCTGTAGATTTACCGTATCGAATAATGATGGACATTAAATATTGACAACTTAAGGCCGGTTTCTACTTTGTTAAACGTTCCGAAATTCTGGGGACCATTCTGTTAACAGTAGTGTGGTTTACTGCACGTGCGCTCAGAATGACTTAAAATATGCCTAAATTTGTGATTAAAACATTAACGTGACAGCTAACGTTCAACGGCCAATTGTTTCAGCAATTCCAAGGCACCCCCTATTTTTGCTAAAATTGTAGTTTTAATTTCCTCGATTTACACTTTTTCTCTAAAATCATTTGGGGAGCCAATATTTGAACATTAAGAATTTAACATGGAAATCCCTATGGTGCGTAAACCAATTCTACACCCTATATATATATATATATATATATATATATATATATATATATATATATATATATATATATATATCCATTACAGTGGTTCTTACTTTAGAAGTATATGAAAATCAGCGGGACAACCCGGAAACTTGTTCGTATAGATGAAAAACTAATTACCGTAAATTTTGAACCATATCGAACATTGCGTAACCGGGCCCTAGCCCTCTAAAATTTAAAAAAAGTGGGTTTATTCCCTTTTTTCATTTTGGTCCACCCTAATATTAAACGGTCCACCCTAATATTAAACGGTCCACCCTAATGGCCAAATTATATATTACGTCGATAGAGGACGTTAATGCGAATCCAAAACGTGTTTATTTGTTGAAATTTGACTAAAATTGACGAAGTTATTAATGTTTAACGAAGCTACAAGCCAAAGATCCAAAATATCGGCCGGAAAATCAAAAACCCTGGACTAAAAGTAAAGAATGCGGACCAAAAACTTGAGAATTCAAGTAACGGAAAATTAATTTGCCATTTTCACCCCCAAAATAAAAAGCTCAAAGTAAATTTCTGGCCAGAAACTCGGAAATAATAGCCAGAAAATAAAAAATAAAATCACCCAACAAAATCAATCATTCAAGTTAAAAAACCTAAAAAATATGAAGAAAATCATAAATTTAGACCAAAGTCGAAAATTCGGGACTAAAAATCAAAAACGCAGATTAAAAAAATTGAACAAAATTTCGGCCAAAATAAGGAAAAATTTATACCGCAAAGTCGAAAATGCAAGTAAAAAATCTAAAATAGAGGTCAAAAAATGAAAAATCAACAATTGTGGCCAAAATCAAACATTTTGACTCGGGCCTATAAATAAAAAATGCAGACCAAACAAATCGAAATTTTCTGTCAAAATAAAGGGAATGTAGGACAGAAGATTCTGAATTTAGACTAGGAAATCGAAAATGCAGGTCAAAAATCAGAAATATATACTAAAAAAAATCCACAATCGAGACCAAAACTCGAAAACTCTGGTTTAAAAATAAAAAAATGTAGACACAATAATCAATCATTCAGGTAACAAATTCAAATTATAGAGCCAAAAATAAGAAATTCGAGCCTTATAAAAAATACGGACCAGAAAATTGAAAATTTCGACCAAAATAAAGAATATTTCGACTGAATGATCACAAAAGACCAAAAAATTCGAAAAAAACAGGCCAAAGATCTTAAATATAAGCCAAAAAATCAAAAATCCCGGTCTGGAAATAAAAAATAGTGACCAAATAATTGAAAATTCAAGTAAAAGAAAAACAATTGTTCGTATATATTTTTATTAATAGAATGAACATAATTTTTCATAATTTCGCGCTCTGTTCAAAAAATTGTATCACACAATTTGATCAAGGTGTGTGTCCAGCTTTTTCCAAAATCTTCATGTCGAATGAATTTTGAGTTTTTTAGGAAAGTTTCAAATCGATTTTTATATTTATTTAAAGCCACCAAAATTATAACAGTTTTTTACGATTTTTTGCAGTGATTACATGAAATTATGACAAAATCTGGTGATGGTGTATAAGCAGTTTTCCGCATAATAATAATCTCAAATGATTTTTGAGAAATTTCGGAAAATTTTAAGTTTTTGTTTGACAATTGTTTTTGTATATTCTTGAGAGAATTAAAATGATTACAATTTTTCATAAGTTCGCGTGCTGTTCAAGTAAAAAATTGGTTTTGATATTTATCCACATTTTCCCAAAATCATAATTTCGAATAAATTTTGAGTTATTTTGGAAGGTTTTTAATCGTTGGCAGTTGTTTTTATATTTATTTCAAGCCACCAAAATTATAACAATCTTTTTACATTACAAGAAATTATCACAAAATCTGGTGATGGTGTGTAAGTATTTGTTTACGTAATAATAATTTCTAATGATTTTTGAGTAATTTAAAAACAATTGTTTTTGTATTTTTTTTGGGAGCATTAAAATTATTACAATTTTCATAATTTCACGCGTTGTTCGAATAGAAGTATCACAAAATTTGGTTCAGGTGTGTATCCAGATTTCCCAAAATCGTAATTTCGAATGATTTTTGAGTTATTTTGGAAAGTTTCGAATTGATGGCAATTGTCTTTATATTTATTTAAAGCGACCAAAATTATAACAATTTTTCACGATTTTTCGTGATAACTGATAACATAAAATCTGCTGATTTTTCACGTAATAATAATAATTTTGAATGATTTCTAAGTAATTTTAGAAAATTTTAAGTTGACAACAATTGTTTTTATATTTGTTTGAGAGCATTAAACTAATTACAATTTTCCATAATTTCGTGCGCTGTTCAAATAAAAGTACACAAAATTTGGTGTGTATCTAGATTATTCCGAAATCATAATTTCGAATGTATTTTGAGTTATTTTAGAAAGTTTCAAATCGATGGCAAGTATTTTTGTATTTATTTGAAACCATTAAAATTACTACAATTTTTCATAGTTTCGCGCGCTATTGAAATAAAATGTATGTAAAATTTGACGTTGGTAGGGATCTACCTTTTCAGGAAAACATAATCTCGATTAAATTTTGAGTAATTTTGGAAATAGAACCATAACCACAAGCATTGCATTTATCAGTGAAGGGATCTCATCTGCTTTAGACAAGTGTAAAATAAGTGACAGAAATGCCGTGCATCTTCTAATTACCGTTGATGAAGGATTAGGTCATAAAACATCGAAATATACAAGGATGACACATTCACAACTCTGTCAATTTTAATCAGATTTTAACAAATAAATTCGTTTTGAATTCGTATTAACATCCTCTGTCGACACAGTATATCATTTGACCATTAGGGTGGACCGTTTAATATTAGGGGGGCTAAAATGAAAAAAAGGGGAAAAAACGATTTTTTTTCAAATTTTAGACGCCCAGGGCTCGGTTAGGCCATGGTCGATATAGCTCAAAATTTACAGTTATAAGTTTTTATCTATACGAATAAGTTTCCGGGTTGTCCCGCTGATTTTCACATACTTCGAAACTTCCCCATATATGCTATAACCACTCTAATATCCGTTAATAATAATAATAATAATAATAATGGTTTATTGGTGTTATTACAAGGTTTACACAGGTCAGATTTAAATTAGTAATAAAAATAAACGCATATAACGACATATAGATATGATAAAAACAGAGACGCAGGTGTATATAAGATTCTTAGGAAAACTAGAATCAGTTAAAACAATATAATTAATAAGTGAAAATAAAAATTTGTGTAATTATTATTATTATTTGTGACAGATTAACCCTAAAATGTGCGATTTTCCAAATTGTAGTTAAACAAGTGTTGCGATGAGTTAAGATTTTACTGTATCGATTGAATGATTGTGAGGATGATTTAATTTTCAGCGAATCAAAAGGTAAAAAGAACGAGGTTTATCTGTCGTCGGTTCGTTTACCTCTCCTTCACCGTCGACGTTGTTCTTTGTGCGAGTCCGGTTAGTCACCGATGGGCGTTTAATGAAATCGACCCCAACGGACACAATGAAATCCGCGCGAATTACATAAAAATCGCATTTGCGATTCGCGCGAATACAATGGGACCAATGAGAGCGCCTTGGAGGACGTAGTTTGCAGCACCTCGCCGAAAAGTCGTTCGCGGTCAAAGACCTCGCACCGGCGACGCTGCTACCATTTAACAGTGAACACAAAACACACTTTCATCGTTATTTTTACATTAACGATCGAATACGTCAGAAATTGCGAACGAAAAAAATCAAAATATAAAATCTTACTCAATGATTGTTTAGTTTAAACTAACAAGATTGACAATTCAACATCGGAAAATGTTCCTCAGTTTATGCCTGTATTGCATGTAAAAATAAATAGATTGTCAAATGAAGCTTGAACTTAAAGTTTCATTTTTTACTTTCTCCGTTTCGAAGACGAGAAAGTATTGTGATCGTAATTTTTCTTTCAAAAATTATTTTTACAAAAATATCCGTTTTGGGGTCCCTAGATACCATTTCAACAATTTCTGGAAAAAAAAAATTGTGTCTGTGTGTGTGTGTGTCTGTACGCGCTATATCTCAAAAACTAATTAAGCAATTGATATGAAACTTTGAACAACAGTCTTATTATTTGATAATCTGAAGAACTGAAAAACATTTGGTAAAATTTCGTACACCGGAAGTGGGTGTTCACCTTAACTGTTTTTTGTTTTTTTCCAATATTTTCTTAAATATTAAAAATATCACAAAAATATTTAAGCAAATATTGAAGACAACAAAGAAACGAACATCTTAGGTTTGAAAATATTGTTCATAAAATCATTGGTTTTCAAGAAAAAAAAAATTATTCTTTTTTTAATTTTTGGTATACAATTATGAAACGCTGTAACTATGCAAATTTATGTTAATAATAATTCTAGAGAATGCCAAAATGAACAACTTCTAAAGAATAAGTTTTTTTCGAAATCTCTTTAGTTTTTGAGTAAATCGAGTTTTTGAATTTGAAGTATAATTTTTCCATCTTTCATAATTTTGACGTTTTAAACGTCAGTTTCATCCGAGTTTACGCAACGCTCGATGTACATTTAAAAAATGATTTCAATAAACCATGAAAACGTAAATATAAATGATAAAACCTTTCGCCATTCAGTCACGACCGTAAAGTTTAATTTGAAAATCTGTTTTCATTATTGAGATACAATGCCCACAGACGGACACTCGGACTCGGACAGTTCAATCTTCAAAACGAAAACCAAAAGCTGTACAGTTCTTCGGATTGTCAAATGAAGCTTGAGCTTAAAGTTTAATTTGAAGATCTGTATTCGTTTTTGAGATATAACACACAGATTTAGACATTTCAATCTTCAAAAATGAAATTTTCATTGAAACTTCGAATCAACAGAATGATACTTTAACGAAGAAAGTAAAAAAAAGCGCTGGTCAAAATAAACTTTTTCCATGAATTTTATTTATTTACAAAAAATTATCTACTATTGAGTACAGGGTGTCCACTTTTCAATTATCTTAAGAGAGAAGATGTTGGTTAAATTAGTGCATTATAATACTGATTAATAATAACACTAGCCAACAGCCATTTTGTCCTTGGGACTAAACCGGAATTTTTCGATTTCGATTTCGAATGTTTCCCCTTCAAATATAAAATTCCACAACGCATTTAAAATCTGTCGTATGCATTTGAATGCCTATTACATACAATTTCTACATGGCACACCTCTCTTACGTGATCAGAAGTTTTGTAAACATTAATTTGTGTTTGAAAAAAATCACGAAAACTGCATTTTTTCGATTTTATTTTTCATTATTCATCAATATTTTTGAATAACATTTACGTAGCATTTAGAAATCAGTCTAAAAAATATAAAAATGCATACGACAGATTTTAAATGCTTTGTGGAATTTTATATTTGAAGGGGAAAAATTTTGCGATTTTTTCAAACAAAACCCATTATTTCGAAGACTTCTCATTAAGTCACAGAGGTGTGCCATACAGAAATTGTAGCCCATTTAATAAGCTTTCAGGTCAGCGAAACTGATCTGAGAGATCTAGCGTCGTTTTTTTTTATAATCGATTGAAATCGCAAAAATGTTTCAAAATACGCGATTTTTGCGTTTTTTTTATTTATTAGGGTTTTGATTACGCTACCAAGGTCATTTATATACCAAATGTAGCCCTGTTTATAAGCTTTCAAGCAGTATTTTCAGATTCAAATTATCTTGCGTTGTTCCGAAGTTATAGCAAAAAAAGTAAAAAAAAAAAAGGTTTTTTTGCGAATCCTAACCTCAAAACCAAAGTCTCGGGGGTTTCATCGCGATTTCGGTACTTTGTTACACCCAAGCAATCGAAAAATTCCGGTCTAGTCCCAAGGACAGAGAAAAAGTCAAATTTTGTTGGCTAGTGTAATCTGTTAAGACATTTTTGTTCATAAAAATTTCAAATTTTTAATTTTATTATTTCATGCAAAAACTATTAATATTACGTATTTTTAACTATAGCACTTTCTTGTGGAGAATCTGAAAATGTTATTAGATTTATTATGGCTTTCAAGATGACTGAGAAACAATAGACAACATGCGTTTTTGTTACGGCTGTCACAATATTTTTGCAAGATTTTTTTGTATCTCGTATTACGCTTTTTTTTAATTTGGCCCACGTGAGCCTGGCATAAGAATCATGTCTACGGATATATATTACTGTTTAATTTTATATTTGAGCCATAAATGTCAAATTTATCATTTTTAAAGAGTGTCGTGGAAACAAAATCAATATTTTTGTTTAAAACTTATCCTTGTTTCTCATTGATCACTTGGTGAAACATCATGTTAATATATAGGTTTAATCGCAAAACAAACCAAGTGAATTTTAATTTCAAACTTACATATTATTTAGTTACCCGAACAATGATTATATTTTTCCGATGGATTTGATAATCCTGTAGTATTAAAATCGGTTATGTAACAAACATCTCAGAAGAAGAAAACAGTTAAAAGTGAACGACAAAGAACAAACGTTGAAAATTGGTGTACCGTTAACGTACCGTACCTACTTCCAGGTCCAACAAACTCGCCGAAAAAGCGAACGGTAAACGGTGAAAAGGAGAAGGTGGGAAAAAAAAACGCGAAGGGAATGCCCCCCCGGAGGCCGGCGACAGTTATGCTGCCAGGAGACAACAGTTATATCTTTTAAAAGCGCGGATTATATGCAAAGTGGGAGACGCACGTTCGTCTTTTATTACTGTTCCGAAACCGCTAGCCGAGTTTACTTTCAACTGGACACAGTTACCTCCGTAATAGTTTTAGGAACCTCACAGTATTCACACACATCGCTTAAACCGTTTACGAGACGTTTTACGGTCCTTTGAAATTTTTGCGCGTCTTACATTTTCACTTTTGCAAATTCTATCCAGCCGTCGATTATTAAGGGCATTGGATATTGACGAAGAAATAGAAATGTAAACAAACCAACCCCTTTGTCTTGTATTTAACCCGCGAAACCCCTAGAAGAGTATGAAACTCCTCTTTCTGGGGTACAAATTATGAATTTATATTTATCGTCATTTTTATGTTTTTATTTCATATTATTCATTTAAGCCACCATGTTATAACGAATAAAAATACATAATCATATACAGTTATAGGTTTGCAGTAGATGATAAGATTTGATAAGGTTTTTCTTCATAACGAGTCGTCTTAACAAGATTGAGCTGCTATAAAAACGGCGGCTCATTAGTACCGTCCCAAAATCCAGTTTTGGTTTTCTATCAGACAAGTCTAGTCTTACTTAAGATCACGGTATTCAGATGTGACGAGCGACTATGAGAAGTCATATTAAAGAGAGAACAAAACTGGAGGCGGGCTCGGAAACATCACGTATCTACCCTTTCCATTTTTTTTGCTCACACAAAGGCGAGAACTATAATCACGCCCCCTTGAATATATTATCGTTATCAGCATCCACCTGATTGGAGAGAAGGGGATGAGCGCCACTCGTGAGGAATGCGTTGAACTAAATTTCGTCGCGCGCATACAACTTTTAAGCAATTTTAAGAAATCTAACTTCTTATTGAAGTTGAGTAATTGGCAATCAATAATGATGAGTTTTAGTATGGTCACTTTAAATTAAATTATCTAAGCATTAAACTCAAAATAAGTTACTATAAAACAATTTTACGCTTATTAATGACAAAAAAATAAGAATTTGTTTGTTTTTTACAATAACACATAGTTCAAGACATAAACAATTTAATTTAATTTATAATTTTTGGTTTCTTAACTGTTTACAAGATCAACTTTAGGAGAACAATATGAAGTTTCAAGGAGCGTATGAATTCCCTGCCCTTAACTGCAGAGGGTAGGATCGACAATGTCAAAAAAAGATCAGTGGCAATGAGTGCAGGTTCGTAAATAATTGCAGAGGAGGAGGCTAAGAGTTAACAACCGCTTGAGAAAAGGCAGGCACACCAGAAATTCTATTTGTAAATTTCCTAATTTTTTCTCCAATATTTCTAAAAATTCAGCGAGGAGACTACGAAAGAAAATTTGACCAACACAGCAACGAAATATTGGTTTTCTCTATAAGAATAAATGGTACAACACAAGCGGCATCTCTGTCTTAGCCACACCTACATAGATCCGCAAGCTGGCGCTGCATGGTAACGTATTTTTACTTTCTCCGTTACGAAGTACGAGAAAGTATTGTGATCGTGATTTTTTTTTCAAAATTTTTTTTACGGAAATATCCGTTTTGGGGTCCCTAGATGCCATTTCAACAGTTTCTGGAAAAAAAAATTTGTGTCTCTGTGTGTGTGTGCGCTGTATCTCAAAAACTAATAGAGGAATTGATATGAAACTTTGAACATACGTCTTATTTGATAATCTGAAGAACTGAAAAGTTTTTGGTAAAAATTCGTAAACCGAAAGTGCGTGTTTATCGTAACTGTTTTTTGTTTTTTACCAATATTTTCTTAAATCTCGTTGTCTCGTTCTTCTGATGACTGCAGGAGAAAATTTGATCAAAACAGCAGAGGAATATTTGCTTCCTCGTACTGCAGCACGAGCGGCGTCTCTGTCTTACTCTCCTCTACGAAAATTCACGAAACGCCGCTGAATAGAACAAAAAATAGAAGCACATTATCCTGTGGACGAATTAGAATTTGATTTGTGTGCCTATGAAGCTAGTACCTCTAGAAGTTTTCCGCATTACCGACCAAAATTCTATAACCAGATCTTTTATGATTATTCCAGGAACATTAAATGCGGACATCTTAACTTTTCTCCTGTATTTTTGATGAAAATACAAGTTTAGCTCTCGTTTTTTAAGTTATTGCAGCTCTTCTAATCTAAGTCTTTAAAAATTCATTTCTGAAAACCTGACACAAGATAACAGTATTGAGGAACTTTTCAATTAAAGTAACGGCTTCCACCATCAACCATAACAGCAATGGTTTCAGAGGAAAGTCAATTCTTACGATAAAAATGAACGAAGAAGCTAAGTTTTGTTGCTGCAGGACCAAGAGTGACCGTCCATATTTAGTGATAATCGAAATCGATGGAAGGCGAGGAGGTGAAGAGGTGCCGTTATCCATTGGAAAGTAGAACCAAACCGTAAACAAACACCGCACACACACGGCCACCGGCAACCTCAGAATGTGCCCGGGAACGGTAGAAGGGGGATTATATCTTCGGTATTAGTGGCGATAAACAATGCTGGATTCCGTTTACGCTCATTTCTCCGGGTCACTCCGGCACATCGGACTACATTTCTGCGCCAGCCGGAGAATCGCGCGAGCGGGAGCGAGAGACAAGTCGGAAAATGCCAAGTTCGCGCGAGCGGAAGAGAGATGGCGCGCGCGCGCGGGGTCTACGAACCCGCTCCGGCATAACCGTAATGCATTGCATAAGTGTTCGTCCCGTTACAACTTTCATTCACGGCCTCGGCCACAACGGCAAGTGTACGCGAATAGAGCGTCCCCTCCGCACACGTATGGGCTTAGTCGAGTGCAGAAAAAAAAGAGAAAGACCCACAATGGGGGAGAAGTCGACCATCATCTCAAGTCCATTGCCAATGTCAAGATTAGCGCAATTATTTCACCGTTCTAACCGGAACGTTATCATTCAATAAAGCGCATTGTTGTTCAATAGTTATGCGGCTCGTGCGGGTATGGTTTGATTATTTTCTGTCATTACTTCAGATCAGGTAATAAATACAAATACAATGATTGATTTCGTTAAGCGTACCTATTTTTCTTGACATTTTGTGTGAAGAAATTAACAGGTACGGCTCGCGGGTTCTTTTTGGTACGGCCGAGGTAGGGAGGTGTAATACAGATCTCTGTATTGCCACCTCTGCTATCACAGCCGTACCATTAGTCACCCCGCCGAGAGCCGTCACTGGAAATTAAGCCTCACACCACGGACATTTTACAACCATTTTCAAATTACAGACACAATAGTCGGAATTAGGAAAGTGACTGAAGAGCAAGTTATTGGGTGGTATAGTTTTCAGCAGTGACGGTTCTCAGGGTTTTTTCTGGTACGGCCGAGAAAGAAGAGGTGGTAATACAGATCTCTGCAACGGACCCTACCTATATGTATTACCACCTCTTGTTTCTTGGCCGTACTAGAAAAAAACCTCGCGAACCGTCACTGGTTTTCAGGCTCAAAGTCTGGTATACTTTGATCAATGGATCTTTGTGTATACGTCATAGATAGCTGAATCTAGTTCCGACAACGTTTTCAATCGTTTACTCTCTCTACGATAAGTTAAATTAGACGCAATCATGTGTGTACGTATGTCGTCCAAGGCGTCTCCGGTAATGACGCACACGCAAAGATCCACTGATCAAACTATAATAAGGTTTTATCTAATACGATAGTCAATGGCAAACGCTATCAAATCATACTAATAAATATTTCAGCAAGATGGCGCAACGTGCCGCACAACGCGAGAAACAATGATTTTATTGTGGCCACATGTATCTCTGGGCGATACAAAAACGATCTTGAGATTTATCTTTTGTTATAATCAACAATTAAGAAATTAGCACTGTAAGATATCCGAAGAACCAAAATTCTGCAGATCATCGAAGAGATTTTCGTTTCGGCATTATACAATCCGCACGTTTCGATTATCTCTTTCCGCATTGAAATGCCCGTTTAAGATATACGAGTGTAATCGTCGATTCAATTGTTATGGGATAAGTCACATAACTGTAATACTCCTTCTCCTCTCGCCGCCTGGTCGTGAATTGTGGAGGAGCTCCGGTTACGTGGGCCCGCGGGGTCACGTGATGGATCGATTACAATGGTCCTTCGACACACACACACACACACACACACATCGGAATGCTCGATTGTCTTTTGTTTTCTCGAGTTTAAAATTAAAACCACATTTGCAATTGTTTTTTTTTTGTTTGCTCAATTTTTTTTATTATCTTCGAGATATAGTTTGATCAATGGATCTTTACGTGTGCGTCACTACAAAAGACAGAGATTTCTCGCCTTGATCGACATGCGTACACACATGACCACCCTTCGGTTTTATCTTTGTTTTGATAGATAAATGTTTGTCAAAAAAAATTTTTTGTCAAGTTTCTTGCTGGTCAAATAAAATTGCATTTGCTGGAATAATTAACATTACAAATTTAATAATTTCTAAATGATATTGAGTCAAAAATAGATACTTACAATTTACAATTATAGGATGAAAACTACCGCGCCTTTTGGCTAGCCGAGCATCATGAGATTTAAACTGATGTGAAAAACGCGGTGGCACCTCGTGGCACGAGATCTCGGAAAAAATCTAAACAATATACTCCAAACTTCATTTAAAAAAGAGGAGACCATCAAACTCTATCAAACTCAACTATTTTTATAACTTAAATATTAATGCGAACAAATTTCAATTAAGAGTTATTATTTGACATTAAAGTTTATACCCGTTAATTTCATCTTTGTTCGGAGAATAACGCATGACATTGGTCGAATAAAAATAAAATCTAATTAAGGGCCGCTTTTACAATTGTCAGTTAAATTAAGGTTAACACTATCTCCGGACTAAATGCGAAAATACGCTTTTACAATACCTAGGTAAAGCAGGGTTAGGGTTAAAAAGCTGATAACTCGCAGTTATCTTATCCGGTGCTTGGAGCAGTAGATAAATCTCGGTTAACTCGCAGGCAATGCGCACAGCAAGCACACGCACCATATCGGCATTATAGCGATCTGCAACCGGTATTACATACAGGGGCGGTTAGAGGGCGACAAACTTAGTTTCTAAGAAACATGAATTCTGGCATATTTCTAGGTGGAATATTGAAAAGAAGCTCGAGGGGGCCAAGGGTCGCAACAATGATTACAAACACAACTTTCTAACCTTTCCGGAAGCAAAACAAAAAATGCCAATTCTATAAACTGCGCAACCGCATGTATCCGCAATGCTGCCAACGTTGGCGATTCGGGAGAAAATTTATCTAAGCGTTTGTAAAAGGCAGCGTGCGTTAACTGACAGATAAACGATGGGATTAGTTAAAGAGGGTATAAGTTAACCATCATTTATCCGACGATTGTAAAAGCGGCCCTAAACCAAGAATACTTAAACCTAGTTTATTCCGTGTCTGTAAAACCGGCCACCAAAACATATTAGTTGTTTAATTTATGTACATTCACGATTATTTTATACACTCAGCAGGCCATGATTTTTTTTTAGGCTACCGCCAAGTCCTAGATTGGCATAAACTTCCGCTTATACATTCAACGGCATTGCCAAACCTGGTAAACCACTTCAAATTGCCTTTTTGCTGCCTGAACATTGAGCGTGCTCCAGCCATTTTGTTTTCACTCTCGTAGTGATGAAAGTACCGGTATCTAAACTACAATTTCACGCTTGTGCTAAATTAATTTTTTGGGTTATTTATGGGAAGAGATGAATTGATTAGAAAAAGAAAAACCGTGTTTTGCATCGTAAGTGATGTGGTGGTGCGTGAGCCCTATCCTACAATCCAATCATTTGTAAAATCATCTGTAAAAATAAAACGTTTATTTAAATTATTTCATCTATAAAATAAAAGTCAATATTTATGTAATTTTTTTCTAATTTCTTTATCACGCCAATGAAATACTCTGTTTGGTTTAATTGGATTCGATTGTGGGACAGGGATAGGGACATTTTGTGTTGGTGGAAAAACTAGCAATATTATATATGTAAAAAATGGTGATGTGGCCATCATGTTACTTTCTCCGACTTGCTGGTATCAGTTATATTTACGTTTTCATGGTTTATTTTCAATTGAAATCAAATTTTAAATGTACATCGAGCTGACGTTTAAAACGTCAAAATTATGAAATAATTAAACACAGTTAAATTCCTTACTTCACTCGTTTATTTATAACACTAAATGTACATTTCGAACACGATGTGTTCATTTTCAATAGTTAACTGATCATCAGTCACTATTGAAAATGAACACATCGTGTTCGAAATGTACATTTAGTGTCATAAATAAACGAGTGAAGTAAGGAATTTAACTGTGTTTAATTATTTAATTACGCAACTTCACATAACTCATAAATACATAATAAAATTATGAAATATGGAAAAATTATACTACAAATTCAAAAACTCAGTTTACTCAAAAACTAAAGCGATTTCGAAAAAAAACGTATTCTTTATAAGTTGTTCATTTCAGCATTCTCTACAATTATTATTAACATAAATTTGCTGTAACTATTATCGTTTTATAATTATAAACCTAAAATTAAAAAAATAATTTTTTTCCTCGAATAAAAATGATTTTATGAAAATTGTTTTTAGGCAAAAGATGTTCATTTCTTTGTTGTCTTCAATGTTTGTTTAAATGTATTTGTAATATTTTTCATATTTAAGAAAATACTGGAGAAAAACAAAAAAACGGTTAAGGTAAACGTCCACTTCCGGTGTACGAAATTTTACCAAAAGCTTTTCAGTTCTTCGGATTATCAAATAAAACTTATGTTCAAAGTTTCATATCAATTGTTCTATAAATATAAAGCTGAATATAAACGGACCCTGCGGTTATCAAAAAAGAAAGCATATGCAAAATACTTAAAAGATAATAGCTACCACCCTAAAAAGATCTGGGAACTAGTAAATAAGGAACGAATGGAAGGAAGAGAAGATCAGGGAGACAACTTAAATTTAAACTTAAATGCGCAAAATTTTAATGATTTCTTTTCTCGTATAGGAGAAGAGACGGTGGAAAGCATTCCTAAAAATAATAAAAATCCCTTGGAATTTTTTGATAATATAACGGTAAATAACCATTTTAAGTTCAAACAGATATCATATAACGAGCTAAGAGAGAGGATAGCAAACATTAAAAATAAGAGTAGCAAAGACATTTATGAAATCAGTATATTGTTAATAAAGGCTGTGGTCAATATTATATTGGTCCCATTAACAAAACTGTTTAATGAGTGCATAAGAAAAGGTGTTTATCCTTCATGCCTTAAAATTGCAAAGGTTATTCCAGTTTTTAAAAAAGGCGACCCGAGTGAAATGTCAAATTACAGACCAATTTCACTAATCCCTATCATTAGCAAAATCTTTGAGACAATCTTAAAAAATCAATTGGTTTGTTACTTTGAAAAAAATCATTTGTTCACGGAATCTCAATACGGCTTCAGAGCAAAAAGAAGTACTAGTATGGCTTTAGGTAAAATAGTCGAAAATATTATAAACGCTTTTGAGAAGCATGAAATGGTCGGCAGCTTAATGTGCGACCTGACAAAGGCTTTTGACTGTGTGTCGCATGACATCTTATTAGCCAAATTAGAGAAGTATGGGCTAGCTCCCCAAAGTATGTTATTACTAAAATCTTACCTCAAAGACAGACACCAGAAGACACAGTACAGAGGCGAATTATCTGAAACGGCTCCAATAAAAATGGGGATTCCACAAGGTTCGGTCCTGGGCCCAATTCTGTTTATTATTTATATAAACGATTTGCCATCTTGTGATAACTTGTCAAATTTTATTCTATTTGCAGATGACACTTCGGTATCTGTCACCAGTAATAACATACAGAGCCTATTAAACCAGATGAGTGAGATGCAGTCAAGAGTCGAGGAGTGGTTTGAATCTAATAGATTACATTTAAATAAAAGTAAGACTGAACAAATCATTTTTAGTCTCAGGCAACTGGAAGAACAGTTTGTCAAAAGTGACAGTGTAAAGCTACTAGGGGTCAATCTAGACCAAATGCTTACATGGGAGACATATGTAGAAAACGTTTGTTGCAAGTTATCGAAAACTACGTACCTACTACGAAATTTAAAGCAAAAATTGGAAATTTCGGTGCTAAGAACAATTTACTTCGCACTTTTCCAGACTGTAAGCAGCTACACTATTTTGCTGTGGGGGCATACAGCTCACGTAAAACGAATTTTTAAAATTCAGCGTAGAGCAGTGAGGATCATAGCAGGACTGCATTATCAAGCAGACTGCAAAAAGTATTTCACTAGCTTAAAGTGTATGACAGTACCGGGGTTATTCATATATGAATGCTTAGTCTATGCAAAAACAAACAGACATTTATACATAACTCACAGCGAGGTGCATTCGTACAGTACTAGATATAAAGATGACTTGAAACTAAAATACGTACGACTGGAAAAAAGTAGAAATGCGGCCAATTACTTCGCACCTACCTTATATAATAAACTACCCCACCACATTATAAATGCAAATGATAAGCACTTTAAATGTATAATAAAAACGATTCTTATAAAAGGAGCATTTTACACTGTTCAAGAGTTTCTTGATTGCAATATCCAAGATTTTATTTAGAGTGACTTTTGATGTTTTGTAACTGTAAATCTAAAATTAAGTTTTTGATGTTGGTTTTAATTGTATTTTAATTTGTTTGATGTTGATTTAATTGATTTTTATCGCATTTTAATTGTATTTGAATTTTTTTGATGTTAGTTTTAATTGATTTTAATTAAATTTTAATTTTTTGAATGTTGATTTTAATTGATTTTAAATTGTATTTTAATTTAGTTTAATATTAATTTTCATGTTTTAAGTTAGTATGAAGATGACGTGATATATTTATATCTTACACTTGCCGATATGACAATTGTATAACCTATGTAGGTTGATAACATAAATAAATATTATTATTATTATTATTATTATTATTAGTTTTTGAGATACAACGCGCACACACACACACACAGACACAATTTTTCTTTTTCCAGAAATTGTTGAAATGGCATCTAGGGACCCCAAAACGGATATTTCCGTAAAAAAAAAATGTTTGAAAAAAAAAATCACGATCACAATACTTCGTAACGGAGAAAGTAAAAAAGTTGGAAATTTCCTTCTATCCAAGCCCCCCCCCCCCTTCTTACTTTTGCTCAAAAATTGCATTAAAAATGATTTCCTAGAAAAACCACTGGTTAGATTCGGGGTTTCTATAGGTCATTGGGAAAATCTCGTAAAGACGCATCAGAAAAGTACTTGCACAAGAACACATGTCAATTTCAAGTACGTGATTTTTATCATTTTCAAGTTTTCTTTGCAAGCGCAAACGTTTTTTTTTTTTTTTTTTTAGGCCCGTTTGAGCCTGGCATAAGAATCTTGTCTACAGCCAATCAAGTATTAAGTCATATGGAACTAAAATATTTTTAATATTACCCATTGTAATAATTTGTTGCACCATATTAGACTTGTAGCCTGATAGCGTCGCGTTAAGAGTAAATGAAGACATGGGCTGTACAACTACAGTCTAAATCAGTGATTCCCAAAGTGGGCACCACCGCTCCCTGGTGGGTGCTGCAGCAATTCAGGGGGGCGCTGATGGCGTGTAAACCAGTGACGGTTCGCGGGATTTTTTCTGGTACGGCCAAGGAACAAGAGGTGGTAATACAGATAGGTGCAGTCTCTGCAACTCACCCTACCTATCTGTATTACCACCTCTTGTTCCTCGGCCGTACCAGAAAAAACCCCGCGAACCGTCACTGGTGTAAACACAGAAGAATTTCCGCAGTTACAAGAAGAACTGATGAAAGTAACTGCAAATGATTCAATAGTTTCATAATTTCAAAGTTCAATGTTTCTATTTTACACAATTCTTTACTATATTTTGCGAAAAAGGTAAAAACAATAATATGTATCTATTTTTCCTATTAATTGCTATCAAAATTAAAAAATATGTAATTTCCAGGGGGCGCTAAGTAATATTTTTTTCTGGAAAGGGGACGGTAGGGCAAAGAAGTTTGGGAACCACTGGTCTAAATGATCTAATTCTCCTAAAAGCTGATCGTTTGATTTTTCCTTAACAAACTATTCTCCTCCAAAACCAGTGACGGCCCGCGGGATGACTCATGGTCTGTCCGAAGTAGCAATACAGTCAGTTGCAGAAATCTGTATTACCACCTCTACTATCTCGGCTGCACCATAAGTCACCCTGCGAGCCGTCACTGCTCCAAACTCTCCAACAATTGCAGTTAGAATAAATACCAAATCTTCACCGTCTACAATGTATGTTGATGTATACGTTTCGGTATTCATTAGGGTTCGTGTTAATGTTAGACATTAACGTCCGTCGGTAATCGCTCTTGGTTTTGGAGGCATCACCGAGAGAGCATCGTTATGTACCGTAATCCGAGGCGAGGAGGCGAGCGAGACAAAAAATCGATCCGGAGGAAAATATTTAAGATGTTAACCCTTCTCGGGTGTCTTGTAGTTGTTCTCCCACTCGGACGTAATGCGAGGTACCGTTACGGTCCAGTCGACCAGAAGGAGGCTCATGGGTTTCGGACGGGCCCGTCGAACCCACGAACGGACTGTTCGCCTTCGGATCAGGTATTCTTTGCTCACCTTGGTCTCGGCCGCGCGTCCCGGCCGAAGGAACGGCGGTACGTCGAAGAGCGTCGGTCGAACGTGTCGGAGAGGGACGCGGCTACGACGGGCAGGTCGGAGAGATGGAGAAGGTTGGTCGTTGACCGCTTTGACCTAGTGGTTCGTACCTCCCGTTCACACTCTCTACTATGCGGAAGAGGCGCACGGCGTATTCATCGAAACAATTGAACGCGTATTTGAATTACCTTTTCAATTCGTTGTACAATTCATACATATTGATAATTCTAAAAAAAATATATGGGACGTTCCGCGTCAACCGGATCAGCTTTACGAACAGCTAAAAAATCTCCCTTGGCCGAAATTTAAAAAGGCATTAAAATTATTTTTTTCAACTAATGCATACTATTCGGTTAATGAGTAACCGATGACTTATTATGTGATGGTAACTTCTATGTATAACTTATGTATTTTATAAATTCAAAAAACGAAATGTAGCCTGAATATATAAATATTCAACCTGTTTGTAACTCTGCAAGCAAAATTAAGTCTTACAAAGACTATAAACAAATAACTTATTGAAACAACTACTTCCCTGGTTAGTGCCACTCGACACGGATATTGAATGATACAAAAGAAATTTGCATGTTATTACAAGTACTACTAGTGAAATAACATTGGTTTAAGATCCCTTATTTCTACCCACAGGACTAACTTGAAAAATAAAACTAAATTGAATTTGAAAACTTTGAATTATAAAACTGAACCCTAAAATCTGTAAAAATTAAGTAAATAGCCATCTGCAGACGCGTTTCTATTTTATTTATTATGTATTTTATCTATTTATTTATTTATAATTTTTTTCTACAAATGACTGTGATATTGTAATGTTATCGTAAATGTTAATGTAATTTGTGTATTGTAATATTTTTAAGATTGTAATTTCAACGACATGTGTACATCATTTCTGTGATCAAAAGCACTAATAAAGCTAATAAAAAAAAAATTACTTCAATATATCTATATGGTATTTTAGAAGAATCCAATATGGCGGCCTTAAAATGGCTGTTTTATCTTCAAGAAAACACAAACTAATTTATTAATCTGTTCTGTACAAAAACTTGTATGACCTAAAAATTCTTTTACAATCTGAGAATTTGTATTAGAGTACCTACTTTAAGAAACTACTAAAAAAAAACATGGCGGCACCAATATGGCGGCTCCTAAACTCAAAAATAGCAAAAAAACCTGTTGTGTTATTGTGTTTCGGGATAAATCAAATAATTGCCTAAATTTTGCTCATGGACATGTTTTTAAAGTAGAAATACAAATCAGACAAAAAAAGCATAGCGATTTCAATATGGCGGTAGAGTAGTGTCGCTGTCTCTGTCGCGTTCGTATAAATTTCATTGCAAAATCTTTTGTGTTTTATTTCCTTACAAAAAATCTGTTTGTTTGTCTGTAGTTCCATAAGATATTAACCCTGCAGTGGTCGCGCATCTAAACGAGATAACAGTGGTCGCGCGGACTACATAGGTAGTCCATTTTCAAATTGAAATAACTTTTTTTTTTATATAACTTCTTTATTTTACTTATGGAATTATAATCAGTACAGTATGCTCAACTATATAAAATCAGATAAACTTAGTTATAAACTATTTTTTATAACTATTAAAAAAAAACAAAAATGCTTCTATAAATTGACACAAAAATAATAGCGTCCCGCGATTAGTCATTTGAAAGTACCTAGCGCCACAAAAAACTAACGCTTACCGTTTTCGAAATAAAACTGATTTTGTATCAGTGGACTACATATGTAGTTCACTGCAGGGTTAAAAGAAAAAGAAAAGTAAAAAAAAAATAAAAAAAAGAATGCAGACTCTTAAAGCAAATTTTACAGACAGCCCTCTGAAACGCAGAGAACTTCCGACAAACAAGAAAAGGGTCCCCCCTGATAAGATAGGTGAAATGCCCCCAGATTAGAAATTCCTAATTAACCAAATAATGTTGTATCTTGAGGTAATAATTATCGGCGGACATGGTTTATATGATCCCCCCACCCCTCCCCTCACCCCCCTGGGGTCAAAAAGGGTTATTTTTTGTATTAATTTTTTATCTGACCGTGTGTTTAATTCAAAATTCTGAAAAAATTCATCAAGGTAAGTTACCAATAGAATTTTTTTCAAAGTCATCCAAGTTCATTTGGTTTCTCAAAAAAATTAAAAAAACAAATTTTTCATTTTCTGAGGCAGAAATCGTTATTAGGTGCACGCCATTTTTTTTTACTATTTTATAAAAGTCGATTAATGTTACCTCTGACAGGAACTTTTAACACATTTCGAGTGGTACGTCATCCCTAAAAATCCAATTTTCCGCTATTTTTTTCGATTTTTTCAATTTTACAGGTAAAGGTTGAGGTTTAGCCAAAAAACGAATTAAAACTTTTTTGTAGCATTTTGTAAGACAGAAATTTTGTTCTTTTAATTTGTTTTCTATCTCTAATAGTAAAAAAGTTATAACTAATTTATTTTTTTTTCCTCCTTGATTTTTCAATTTTTGTCGATATTTACCAATTATAAGCGCACAGGTGGATATTTAGCAGAAAAACTTGTAAAACATGTTTTTTAGCATTTTTCAAGACGAAAATTTTAGTTTTATATTTTTAGCCTTAATACAAAAAAATTATGTGTAAATCTATTTATAAATTTCTAAAAATTACAGAGTTACTAATGTAGAAAAATGTTTTTCTTCATTTGTGATTATAGTAAAGTGAATTATAATAATATATAATATATACCGGGTGTAATATATACCGGGTGTATCAGACCACCCATACACCCCAAATATCTCGCGAAGTACAAATTGAATTGACATACAAAAAAATATATTTAATTTTTTTTTGAGCTCTATCATGTGGTGTGAAATTTAAACCACCACTCCTCCCCCCTGGGGCAGGGTAGGGGGTAACTTTGAAATTTTAAATAGGTACCCCTATTTTTTATAGCGGATTTGGCTTCTACTCTAAAATATATTAGGTTTTTATTCGAAACATTTTTTTCGATTAGCAAAAATAATTTTTTTTCTTTCATTAAAAAAATTCTGTTTGTCGTTATAAACATTCATACATTACCACATTACCACAATAAAAAAGAATATATTGGAATTTGATAATCAAATTGATTTTTATTCGTTTCTACGATTTTTTTTTTACAAAGAATTTTTTTTTTAAATGAAATTACGAATGACTTCAATCAACGCCTTATTTAAAAGATGACTATGTAAAAAATGTCGTAATCTATCATTTGATGCGAGAAATAAATATAATTCAATAATAGTATATTGTATAACGAGCATGGAATGACATACATTTCTCGCGAGTATGAAGTTTGCAGCATGAGCCGAAAGGCGAATGCTGCAATTCATAAGAGCGAGAAATAGTCATTCCATGCGAGTTGTACACTATGCTTTACCTACGACAACTTTGTTGAGCTTTATTGTGATAGTTAAGATAATTAAAAACTGAGAGCGGACAATTCGTAAGTGATAACTTTTATCAGAGGCACCTGCTTAACGTTACCGCGGAAACAAATGTCAGTCAAAAACCAAGCCGCCAGCCGCAACATTATTTAGGGTTCATATCATTTCTCGAGTTTATACATTCTTAGTGTTTAAAAGTATATATAAATAGTATGGAGACAAACATCGAAAACAATAAATTTGCCGAGGTACTACAGCTAACGCCCTATGTATGTAGAAGCGGCGAAGCAAACATCTTTAAATCTACTCCGTCATTTTGACACATTGAAGGTTAGACTTCACGCGTGACAGTACTGTGTTGGAATATATTCTAGCACAGATAATCGATGCGAGAATGAAATGCGTGAGCAATGCACTACATACACTAATCATTAACAAGCATGTAATGAGCATATATCCAAGTTGTCGTAGGTAATAGTATATTCTGTAACAAGGTTAGAATGGAAATTCGATGCGAGTGGAATATTTCAAGCGCGAGCCGTGAGGCGAGCGCGAGGAACCACGAGCATCTGAATTTCCATTCTTACCGAGTATCAGACTATACTTTCTCCTCGACCAGATCAAATAGACTAATAAAATAATGAACACAAAGAACTTACGTTTTATCACGTTTGTGGTTATGTTTATAGTATTTTGACAATTGTGGTATCCAAGGCTAATTATTTTATTCGAAACGATGTGAGAATATTCATTCTATCCCTTGTTATGGAATGAATTACATGCAAAACGCATAAGCGCATTGTGTTTTGTTCCATAACAAGAGTGAGAATGTGTACGTTCTATAATCAAAATTGATTTCAGAATGCTTAAATTCTATGGTGGTCGTGGAGAAAATTAATTATGTTACAAAAACGGAAAATATCCTGAATATCTGATTTTTCAACAAAAATCTACAAAATTTAAGTTTTATCATAGCTTAACAAAAATTCAATTAAAATTATACACTTTTTAACTCCGTGTTTTTAATTAGTCGCACGCTGCTTTATTATTATTATTATTATTATATGTTTAATTTTGAACGAAAGTAGAATAAAGAAACGAAAAAGTGCGAGTGAGGCAACAATTACATCCCGGCGTGGGCACTTTGGCTTCGCGCGGTATTTTTCGACGGAGAGGTCGTCGACCAAAATCTGGAGTACATTTTCATACGAAAAAAATCCGTTATTCGAATTTGTGCAGCCGAGCGAAGAAGGCGCACGCGTGCTTGCATTACAGTATTCCAAAAGCTTCGATCGAAATAAATATCTAATCGGTTCTTGTACAAGTTGTAACATACCCATACCCGTAGGTATCTAATTTAATAATAATTGATTCTTGAGATTTATTCGAAAAGTAATCATTCGACAATACCTATACGAATATCAGTCATTGTAATATTTAGGATTGGTTAGTGTCACAATTTTTATATTTTGTATTCCTGCTAGTTTCGATTTAATCTTAATTATTTTATCCTTTTAATTTTGTAATACAAGTAGTCTGTGATTTTACTTGTTCGTCTTCAATTTATATATAAAATTAAGTTTAATACGTCTTTGATGCGATGTTCTTATTTTTTCATTGTAAATTTTAATTATCTATCTTTTAACTTTGTACTAAAAGTATTCCAATATGCTAAGTGTCTGTCTTCAATTTTTACAAACTATTAATTTTAATATGTCTCTATGCAATGTTTTTCTTTTCATTCAAATACTAGCCTGCCTTGTATTTATTTATACATTTATACAATTGTCAGTGTTTCTCTTTTTTGACTTATGTAAAACTTTTAAGTTTCTGGCATGAATAAATTATTATTATTATTATTATTATTATTGAAATCATTATTTAGAAATTAATGGATAATGACAAAAAGTTGGATAGATTTTAAATAAAGTTTCACGTTCTCAATTGAAAGACGTATTGCCTAATATCAATATTATAATAAGCTCTGTTCGCCTGCGATTATCCTAAAATGTAATCGAAGGGTTGTATAGATTTTTATTATACTTTGTTCCCCATAATAGGCTACCCATTTTAATATTTGAATTAATTTTTTTTCAGTTAACAAAACAAACTTTTTATTATTACTAAATTACAGCTAACTCTTTGGGATTTATGATAACATAAATATTTGACTAATTAAATTCTAACTTTTAAAAATCACGTCTTCTAAATGACCTCCACCAACTTCAACACATTTTTCAATATTAGATAAAAAGTGGTTCATTACACGGCGTAGCAAACCTTCAACTTCTTCACGAATTTTGACTTTTGAGTTCCTCGATTGTACCTGGACGACTCGCAAACACTTTGGCTTTTAAATATCCCCACAGGAAAAAATCGGGTGCTGTTAAGTCGATTTTTCAAATCGAGAAATGAGTCGTCGGCCATTAAACGTTTCTCGCAGAACCCGCATTGAGTTTCTGGCGGTATGAGCTGTTGCCCCATCTTGTTGGAATAGTAAGGCATTGTTTAGTAATCCTCGTCTATTTAAATCTGGAATGAGGAATGTCTCTAGCATGTTTACGTAGCGCTCGGATGTTACTGTTACAGCGCGGTTATTTTCATCCTCAAAAAAATATGGACCAATAATACCAAAAGATCCTACTCCACACCACACAACAACTTTTGGATTATGGAGGTTCTGTGTAAAGATTTCACGAGGATTTTCATTTGACCAGTATCTAAAATTCTGTTTATTAACCATGCCGTTCAAATAAAAAATTGCTTCGTCGCTCATTAAGAGACTGTGAATTGCTCCTTGAAGTAAATTCAAAAATTCTTGACAAAATGCTAACCTTGCTTCTTTATCTTGATTTATAAGTTGCTGTGCCATTTGGTATTTATAGGGATGAAATTTTAAATCTTTTTGAAGAATTCGATCTAAGCTTCCCTTTGATATTCCTAGGATAAGGGTTTGTCGATTAGCAAACCTTTTAGGACTACTCGTAAACGCAATATTTTCTGGTGTACGAACTGTTCTTCGACGTCCAGGCTTCTTCAAATTTTGTACAGAACCATTTTCACGCCAATGACGAACCCATAACTTAACAGTTTTACGATTTGGCGCGTGACCTCTATTGTTGTTATTAAACTGACGCCGGAATGCACGCCTAACTTCTTCTATCGAATTGCTTGTCATGTAAGTTTCTACACAAAACACACGTTGTTGGACTGAGTAATCCGTAAAAGTTAAATAATTATAATGAAAACTAACAAACTTCTCGTAGAAAAATAACGTTCCGCAAAATTATTAATATAAAACTTATTTTTTTTTTGTAGTGCCTAATTTCAACAACCAGTAATAATATAAAACTTATTTGTGACAGGTGCCTACTTGATCAATAATTAACTTAAATCCCAAAGACTACAAAACATAATCCCACACAGATAAACTTATTTAGTTATCTCGTAGGGAATTAATTAATAAAATAAAATGGGTAGTCTATTATAGGAAATTCAAATAAAACGAATAACTTTGTTAGTATCACTTTATTAACTTGGAGTAGTTACTATAGTTTCGACAATTTCAGCTTGTCATTTTCAAACTATAGTTTGAAACTGTTCTTCGACGTCAAACTATATAAACTATAGTTTGAAAATGACAAGCTGAAATTGTCGAAACTATAGTAACTACTCCAAGTTAATAAAGTGATACTAACAAAGTTATTCGTTGTCTTTGAATTATTCAAAATGTATCACGAAGTGAAAGCCTCCACAATTACTTATTTTATTATGGGAAACCCTGTATAACAAAGAAGGATAAATTCTACGAAAGCTTGGAAAGTTTCAAATTAGTTGCAATTGTTTTTATATTTCTTAAATCAAAAGACGTATTGCCTAATTTCAATATTAAAATTAGCTCCGCTGTGTGAATTTGCCTGTAGAAGCCAATTGGCGTAAATTGCTTAGAACGGGAACCAAATTTAACAAAAATTAATTGTAATGTTTTCTCTGTACACATTCCTTGAAAATGATTTAATGCAATTGAAACTAATCGGAACGAAGTTAAATTTTGTAAGATTCACTCTGACCGCGCTATGAAGGCGTCTGAGGTGATCAACGAAGGTTCGGAAGTTCCGCCCTCATCAGAAGTGATTGGATATTTTGTTACTTTACACTCGCAGATGTTTACACTTTACTAGCTAACTATTGGTGCACTATCGGCTTCTATTCATAAATCAGTGGTTTTTTTTAAAGGTTACAGATAGCACCTCAGATGCCTTCACAGCGCGGTCAAACTTTATATCAAACGCTTTTGTATTAATATTAACGAAAAATTTACAAAGATATAAAAGGATTTAGCCACGGCTTATTTACTTTAACCTTGAGTTAATATTTTTATGACAGTATTCACAGTTCCTTGGGCAAGGACACCCCTATTGTGTACTTTTTTTGCAAATTGCCGCTTTAAAAAATCGCAACCTTTTCGGTTTTATGGCATCGTAAAAAGTGAAAACTCTCACCTTCAATATTTTTGTTGTGTATTCGCAAGCAAACAAGTGCAATACGTCGATAACGGATGCTGTAAACTTATGATGGGGATTAGAAAATGTTCATCAAAACCAATGTTATAACTTATCGTCTCCAAGAATATTTAATGTGCTGTGTAAGTAGTCTGTAATCTGTAAGATATATATACCTGTAAAATTGTAGTTTAAATTACTTTATGTTTTCTTAATGGCAAGTTGAGTTGCCGAAACTATAGTTAACAATAAAATAAATTTTGTGTTATACCAACAAAGTAAAAGTGTTTTATTATATTATACTTATCGTTTCGTTTCTTGTGGGTACACAAAAATCGTACTTGCAAAAAAATATTTTCGCTTTTTTGGTTTCTTTCAAAATATTTACGAATACCTGTCGCCCCGTGAAATTTGTACGGTCTCAATGACCTCCGGAATTGGTCACGCCATCAGATTTTGCAAATTGCGCGAAACATAAATCTCAGGTAGAGGCCTTTTCCTTTTCACTTTTTAGCACAATCGATGCAATTTACTGAAGATTCCCGTCGGTTTTTTCGATCCGAGATGATCCAATACAAAATGGCAAGAGGTATTTTTTTTGTAAGCCCTTCGCGGAATTATTTCAAACTCACTTGTTTGCGACTATTTTATGATGTAAAAAATATTGTAATACCTTGAAATGTGAACTAATCGAATAAAAAAGGAATTGCCAAAAATATTTAAACCAGGCTTCGAAAAAAAAATTCATAAAAACTACCTTGTTTTTTGACACTACGAGTGCGGGTGATTCTTTATTGCTGAAATTGCAAGCAACAATTTCTTCTCCTGGAGAAAGAACAGTGTGGCGAAACAATTGATGCGTGCAATTTCAACAATAAAAGTTTTTTTAAATGAAAAAAAGTGTTTAAACTTTAATACTTAACAAATTTTAAATTGTTTTTACTTTCTTTTTTTTTCAAATTTTTTTTTACGGAAATATCCGTTTTGGCGTCCCTAGATAAATTATATTAATATTATCTTTGACCTGTGTAAACTTTGTAGTATTGGCACTAATTTAAAATAAATAAATAAATAATTAAATACCATTTCAACAATTTCTGGAAAAAAAAAATTGTGTCTGTGTGTGTCTGTATCTCAAAAACTAATAGAGCAATTGATATGAAACTTTACACATCCGTCTTATTTGATAATCTGAAGAACTGTAAAGCTTTTGGTAAAATTTCGTGCACCGGAAGTGGACGTTTACCTCAACTGTTTTTTGTTTTTGCCAATGATTTCAATTGCAAGCGTAAATATAAATGATACCATCAAGTCGGAGAAAGTAACATGATGGCCACATCATCATTTTTTCAATTTTATTGGAGTCGACCAAATTATGACTTCACTGAACAATTTTATGCTCTGATCACTAAAATTAATTGAAATAACTAGTATATGTTTTCAAGAGTAGAACTTCTAATATTTCATTAAAACGAATTGACAGACTAAATGAAAAAAAAAACAAAATAAATCAATTCCAAACCCCATGAACCATAAAATCCGAAATCTAACTGTTTCAGCTCATTAGTTACGAGCTACACACACCATCTGTCGCACCTGCTCTCCTCGTCCCTTATAAATATTCCGTTGTTTTCATTTAATGGGCCGAAAGGGTTGCGCGTCTGCCGTCTCCAGGCGGCACGTGAATGTGGGTCAGATTGTGGTTCTCCCGGACCGGACCAGAAGTAGAAGAAGAAGAAGAAGAGAGGAACACCTTGAACCCCTCCGGAGAGGTTCAACCGACCACCTGATAAATATCTCAATTAAAAATAAATACCGGCCTCCGTTGTCGGGTCGAATGGTACCGTTATACAAATCGGTGGATCACCACCACCGACGACCCGATAATACGAGAGAAGAAAGAACACTCGAAGGTTCTTCGATAAATAATGTAAAGCACGTGCACGGCGCGTCTCTAATTATCACACATTTATTATCCACCACTTAAAATACGAAGCATTGGATATTTTCACTTTTGGAGGACGAAACTGATAGATAACAGTTTGAAAATTTGACTTTTTCGGTAAAAACTCGATTTTTTTATAATTACCAGAAATCCTCCAGTTCGAATATTTGTCGAAGGAAAAGACACATGTGGGCAAATATTTTATAAAAGCGATTAATAAACGCCTCTTGTAATCCACCAATCAAAATACAGAATTTTGTTTACATCTCCTAGCAACGTCACCTTTCACAGCGAATATAGAACGTTCTAAATTCGGGGGCAAAGGTCCATATTCCTTTTTAAAAATATCGAAGTAGGTTTTCAAATTTGACGTTTTTCTAATAAAATGTTATATTTGAGTCGTTTATTAATCTCCCTAAAATAAACTCGATGTTATTTTTTCGCTTGGATATAGATGCTATTATTGCACTTAGTTTGGTTTTCACTTGGTAAAAACTCTCGAATCAAGGGACAAAGAAAAAATCTCTCCAGCGCTACGCCCTTGATTCTCGTGTTTTTACCGTGACAACCAAACATTTGTGTAATAATAGCATCTATATCCGAGAAAAAATAACCTCTTGTTTATTTACCCCCGAGAATACAACTCATGGCCTACTAGAATGTATTTTGAGCCAATCAGATGCAAGGAAATGCATAGCAGGATGTTATCACTGCGATGATAAAAAAACAAAAGTAGCGGTGATAATTTATTATGGTCCTGTCAGAATTTTAAACGTCTAGATGGACGAACCAAATTATTAGGATGCAGTTTCACAGTAAAATAAGTGAAATGGTGAAAAATACGACGCCCAGAAACACCGCGAGGAATAAAGAGTCGCAGTGCCGACAATTTACGGAGTCTTTGTGCTGCAAGAAACTACAAGACGAATTAAAACATTGCAATATGTGAGTTGTGAGCAAGATTATAAAATGTTATTCGTTATATTTTCTAAATATAACTCGTATTACGATTAATAACCGATGATATTTAGTCGTTGAAACCGAAGCAGCACATTCAACTCGCGCTAGCGCTCGTTGAATCTGCAGCTCGGTTTCAACTCCAAAATATCATCGGTAATAATCATACCACTTGTTGTATTGCGGCTGATAATTTGGGTACTTATTATGGAAATAGTAAACTTGCTTTATTACAAGTTGTAAGAAACCTTTTCTTGCCAATGTTGAATAACAACACTAACGGTGAATTTCATCAACGTTTATTTAAGCTAGGTTTTTCGTAAACCGGTATTACATTTTTAGCTGTGTAATCGTTCTTTATCCGCCATTGACTGTTTCATCAAAAACATTTTAAATTAGAACTGGAGCCTCAGAAGAGGATTTAAGATAAAAATACATAAAAATAGAAAATAATTTATTAATAAACATTGTGAAAGAGTTAAAGATTTTTTGCCAGATCAAGATTTTTTTATAGGACTATTCTTCAGGACTTTAATGAGGCTCTTTTCTGGACTTTGAATCAGGATTATTTTTCAGGACCTCTTTTATAGGACTTATTTTTGAGGACCGATTCAGGATTTCTTTTTTCGGGATTGTTTTCTCAGGACTTTTTTTAGGAATATTATTTCAGAAATATTTTCTCAGGATTTTTTTTTTGTTCAGACATTTGTTTGAAGTCTTTTAATCAGGATTTTTTTTTCAAGACTTTTTTTGGGACTTTTTCAGGACTTTTTTAGGACTTTCCTACGGCTTTTTTTCAGAATTTTCTTCAGGACGTATTTTTAAAGACTTTTATAGAACTTTTTTCTCAGGTTTTTTTAGGGCTTTCCTAAGGCTTTTTTTCAGAATTTTCTTCAGGACGTATTTTTAAAGACTTTATAGGGCTTTTTTCTCAAGTTTTTTTTAGGGCTTTCCTAAGGCTTTTTTTCAGAATTTTCTTCAGGACGTATTTTTAAAGACTTTTATAGGACTCTTTTCTCAGGATTTTTTTAGGATTTTCCTAAGGCCTTTTTCAGAATTTTCTTCAGGACGTATTTTTAAAGACTTTTATAGGACTCCTTTCTCAGGATTTTTTTAGGACTTTCCTGAGGCCTTTTTTCAGAATTTTCTTCAAGACGTATTTTTAAAGACTTTTCTTAGGATCTTTTGATGGGACTTTTCTTCAGAACTGTTTATCAGGATTATTTTTTAAGATCTTTTATTATAGGACTTTCTTTAAGGACTTTTTATCGGACTGAATTCAAGATTCTTTTTTATGGGTTTTTTCAGGACTTTTTTCCTCGGGGCTTAAGGACTTTTTTTCAATACTGTATTTAACAGACTCTGCCGAAAGACAACATTGAAAACGAAATTGCCAAGATTAAAAAAAAAAACTTCTCTAATGAATTTTTCATAGGGTTGTCGTTTATTTCATTATCAAAATTTCGTCGCCAACCGACCGCCGCCCCTAAATTTGGCCGCCACGGGCGGCTGCCTGCCTTGCCTGTATAATAATGACTATCACCATTTGAGATTTTTCGTTTATACACAGCGAGAAAGCTTTTTGCATTTATATGTTGTTGTGTCATTTATGCCTGATGAAGCCACTGTGTGGCGAAACATATGTCGCAGTGTTTCGACATTAAAAATTTGTGAAAATTTGTGTTTTATTTACCACATATATTATGGAATTTCACCACGTAACAGCCTCATCAATCCAATTTATATTATTCTTAACATCACAAATGAAGCAGAAGTGCATCAAGACATTTTTGCTTCACGAAGAATGAACATAACAGTATACATTTTTGCGTAGTATCTTGAAGGTAATTAAAGATGGACAATAAATAGATAAGCAGGAAATATGTTCATTTCCCTATTAAAAAAAAATCGGTGGTAATAT
Source organism: Ocypus olens (assembly GCA_910593695.2). NCBI lineage: Eukaryota > Metazoa > Arthropoda > Insecta > Coleoptera > Staphylinidae > Ocypus > Ocypus olens. Next base: position 434,022 of record OU343048.1, read on the forward strand.
AAAACCTCCTCCATACGGTAAACATGAAAACCCATCGCGCAACAGGTAAATTGATATTTTTCCACGACCCTCTTGTTCACGTCGATTCCGCCCCGATTCTCGTACTTCCCTCTTGTTAGGATTTTTTGCTGTCGCGCATAAAAAGGTGTTCCCATTTTTTTTTGTGCCCACCTGACGCTCGCAGAGGGTACCAGAGTACCGTAAGCGGCCCAAAAAAAAACTTACCCTCGGCGGTGTTTTTGTGGGGTGCACCGCTATGATGATTGCATCTTTTATTAAATTCTTATGGGAGAATTTCGGAGACTTCCTTAACAATCAAATAACCCTTTTTTTGTGGAGAGCTTTTAGCGGTTCGGATTTATGGAAATTGAAAGTGAGGGCGTGATAAACCATTTCCTGTAATGGCTTGTTAAATGATAATAGTTTTAACATATAATTAAATATAACAACCTAAATCACATTTTTTCAGGTGATGATTGGTGACAGATTTGTTGTGTAATTTTGAAGTAAGTAACTTAACTTACCTTAATAATTTAAATGTATTTGTACTATATTTATTAACAATTGACTTATACATCTATCAAATGTATCTATGCAATATTGTATTGTGCATTCGAAATGATAGCCAAGTATGTAAATGAATAAATAAATAACACTTACCCAAATTAATTTAAAAAAAAACAATTTGGAAACAACCTTACTTGTTGCAGAAAGCATTAAATAAATTCAATAATTGAATTAAAAAAAAAACATTTTTTTATGAAATTCTTGATTTAACATATTCCAACTCCTCTAATTTTTCCAGGAAACAAATTCATGACTTCATATGGAGTCCTTCGCAAAATGGTACCAAACAAAATCAAAACACAGATTACGGGGACCTAATAGAAGATATGACGCCATTTGAGGGAAAGAAAGGGTAAAAATAACAATAATGACCATGTCTCTAGATGGTAGACTTTTTCAGGAACATTTTTGTAAATTTCATCAGTTGATTACAAATCCTAAATACCGTGCATTTACAATTACGAAACGAAAATAATGAAGAATACGCATCGTTACATCTTTTGCGCTCGTGATTGCCATGTCTCGTTGAGTGTGGTCGAAAATATTGGGCATTAACCTAGAGAAACCGGCGCATAGGTGTGCGCTAGGACAGTAAAAGCCGAGTCATGCAGAGAAGATCGGATCGTCGGAGATCTCGAGTGTTGCATGTCGTTTTCCGTTTTGAAGAGCAAGAGCAAGGAGAATAAGAAGAAGAAGAAGAAGTGGTCGTCGTTGTCGGCTTCTGCAGAGGTTGTCGACCGGGCGAGATGTAGGTAACAGTGGAGAGTGACGTCAGCTCGTCACCTCCATGTTCCACTGGTCTAGTTCCACACTCTAGCCTAGGCTGCAATAGCACTACCATATAATGTCTATTATACACACACACACACACACGCACGCACTCGTATATATGTGAGGATAGAAAAGAACACGGCGCGCATGTGTGTGTGTCTGTGCACTTTCGGTCAACGAACTCTCTTGCATGTCCTCGATGGACATAACCGAACGAATCGTTGGAAACGCACGCAGAACTCTCTGACACCGATTCGCGAAAACAACCTGCCGCTAGGAGAAAATTCTATTTGCCGCCCCACAAAAAAAAAATTACACACAAATACTCGTACGTAGTGTGAAGACCACGGCTGGATGCGAAGGAATGAGGAGAAGTGTATTATCAGAGGAACATCTGTTGGCCATCTTCTGGTGAAAACACACCATTAAAATTCTCCACTTGATTCTTTCTCGAAGCTATAAATATGTTCTTGATTCACTGGAATTATCCTCCAGGAAGTTTCTTGTATTCATATTCTTAACTCAAATAGTTCGTGGAATCAATATTTTCAGTGTTAAAATTATAGTCTCGCGGAATCGATATTGATGCAAGTGAACTATACACAGTTCTTCAGAAATCGTGTTTAATAAATGGTTGGAATTATTTAAACAATAAGGAAAGGCCTGGAATAATAAATCGGCACTTTTATATGGCAAATTGTATGTAAATATATTACTTTTCGAATCTTAAGAAATTAAGCGTAGGTGAGAAAATTACTTTTGATTTAGTCAGCCTCCCGTGCTTTTGTCCTACGTTGGGCGCCACTTATCACGAAAAACGAAACCCGCCTTCGTCGACTTCCGGCCAGCTCACCATCGCTGTGGAATACAGGGGTGAGGGTAATGATTGTTATTGTCCAAAATAAAAAAAAAAAGTTCAAACTTCAGAAAATATATTTCACAAAAAGAACACGGGGCACACGTGAACCGCAAAAAGCTTTGGTTTTTTTTTCAGGACGACGCCATTTTGTCCCTGACAAGTATTTCGTATCGATTCTTTCGGAATATTAAAGAATGATCATTTCCAAACCAACTCTGATAACTAAGGCAAGCTACAATGACAGATACATGTTTTCTTACAGTTGATAACTAATTCGATGCATTTTTTCATTCAAAGTTTTGATTTTCAATCGACGCCATTTTGTTCCTGACAAATATTTCGTATCGGTTCTTTTGGAATATTAAAGACTGCTCATTTTTAAAGCGGTTCTGATAGCTAAATTAGCTACAATGACAGATACATTTTTTTCAAAGTTGAAATAATTTTTTTTTCAAAGTTTTGATTTTCGATTTTGTTTTCGACATAATGATTCTTTCGTAATATTAAAGGCGCATTTAACTAGTTAATACTAGCTGCAATGACGGCTACATTTTTTTCCTAGCTGAAAACTAATTTTGTGCAATTGCCAATTCAAAGTGTCGCCATTTTTGATATTAGCAAAGATTTCTTTTTGATTTTTTCAGAATATTGAAGATTGAAACATCTAAAGCAATTTAAACACCCAAGGCCAGCCACAATGACGAGTACATTTGTTCACAGTTAAAAATTAATTCAATTCAAAGTTTTGCCTTTCTGTCGAAGTAATTTTGTTTTTATCAAAGATTTCTTATTGATTTTTTGGGAATATTGAAAACCAATTCTGATGGCTAACATCAGCTACAATGACACAGTTTCCTCACAGATTGTTGTTTTTGGCGTCGACTGCGACGTCATCTGCCACCATCGTTTATAGATGAAAACTAACTTCATGCAATTTTCAATTTTAATTTTCGATTAACGCCAATTTGTTTTTAGCAAAAGATTTATTATTTGTTCTTCCGGCGAGACTAATTTGGTTTTAAAGAGATTCTGACAGTTAAGACTAGTTTAAATGATGCATACATTTCTTGTGCGGCTGAACACCAATTTTGTGCAATTTGCAATTAAAATTTTTGACTTTCGATCGACGCCATTTTGCTATTCTGTATCTCAAAAACTAATAAAGCAATTGATATGAAACTTTGAACATCCGTCTTATTTGATAATCTGAAGAACTTAAAAGCTTTTGGTAAAATTTCGAACACCGTAAGTGGGCGTTTACCTTAACTGTTTTTTGTTTTTTGCCAATATTTTCTTAAATATGAAAAATATCACAAAAACATTTAAACAAACTTTGAAGACAACAAAGAAATGAACATCTTTTGCTTGAAAACATTTTTCATAAAATCATTTTTATTCGAGAAAAAAATTTATTAATATTTTTTTAATTTATGGTTTATAATTATAAAACGATAATAGTTAAAGCAAATTTATGTTAATAATAATTGTAGAGAATGCTAAAATGAACAACTTATAAAGAATAAGTTTTTTTCGAAATCTCTTTAGTTTTTGAGTAAACCAAGTTTTTGAATTTGAAGTATAATTTTTCCATCTTTCATAATTTTGACGTTTTAAACGTCAGTTTCACCCGAGTTTACAAAACGCTCGATGTACATTTAAAATATGATTCAAATTGAAAATAAACCATGAAAACGTAAATATAAATGGCTATGATACCATCAAGTCGGAGAAAGTAACATGATGGCCACATCACCATTTTTTTGCCGGGTCACCAAAATTATTATAATTTCCACACGTTCACATAAAATTGTAGCAAAGTTTAAAGCAAAAATATTTCTAGTTTTCACAGAATTTTGATTCGTCATTTAACAAATATTCCGCATTAAGTTTCATAGATCAAACTATAGAACCAACGAGCCATTGTGTCGTCTGCAAGGTTTTTGGAATTTGTTAAACTCGAGCTACAATTTATCCATTTTTGCCACCTCTTTTAGTCATTTCACAAATTCTCTAAAGCGCGTAGAATTAACTATCTGTTTGTGATTATTTCTTTGAAAAGGTAATAGCGTATTTTCTACAACTTTGTTTTTTGTATTTTTTGTATACTACTTATAACATGTAACTAATACCTTTATTGTAATGTTTTTAGTATTAAGTTATGTAATATTTATGTATAATTTTATATTCTATTTATGTATATGCATGTAAAATGGTGATTAGCCGTAAATAATATCTAAATCTAAATCTAACACGTTTCAAATAGATGCCAATTGTTTTTATATATATTTTTTTTGGGTCACCAAAAAATGATTACAATTTTGAACTCATAATAGTTCACATGAAATTATCTTAAAGTCTAGAGATTATTTTTATTAAAATTTTTAGGGTGGATTCAACCAAAACATAACAAATAATTTTTATGATATAAGATATACATGGCAACGTGATATTCAGCAAAATGTAAAGAATCGACAACCTCGTTTAACCAGTTGGAAATACATCAAGTTATTTCTTATTTTAACAACCTTCAGCCGTTAAATTTAACGTTTAGCTTGAGCCGAATGTGACAGTTAGATGACGTCACCATCGATTTGTGCGGTTAACTAATATTCTGAATATATGGGGTGAGAATCATAATTAAATTTGATTAGTATTATTTGTGTCTCATCAATGATAATTGAATCCCGAATTCTATGTCTAGTGGAAATTGTTTTGAATTAACTGAAATATTTGATTTGAATATGAATACGCTATGTTTTATCAGGTCCCCACTATTAATTTTCAGAAGTCCGAAACCCCAGGAGCTCTGTACAAAAAAAGGCAAGGGTTATTTTATTTGAGGAAGTCTCCGAAATTCCCCCATAAAAATTCAATTAAACGTGTAATCATTGTAGCGGTACACCTCACAAAAACACCGCCGAGGGTTAGTTTTTATGGCCCGCTTACGGTACTTAGGGTACCCTGTGCGAGCGTCAGGTGGGCACAACAATTTTTCTGTAGCATTCGAAACTATTTTCTTAGCAGGTCTTGTCCAAATAGCAATAGTGTTTACTGCAAAATATTTCCCAATTAGGTAAAATATGTTATTATAGTGTAAAAAGCGTTTATCTTATCTTTGATTTGTAATTGCAACAATTTTGATACGTGTGGGATACCAGTTAACATTCAGAGAGGTAAATTTGAAGAATTTCTATTACTTTTTTTTGGGGCGCAGTTGGTACTCAGCGGCAATCAAATTACTCAAGCTACAGGTTTCTAACTATTGCTAGTTTTTGGGTTGGCGCAACACTTCCATATTGCACCTGCAAGTGTATTAACCCTTTCACTACGGGAGTCGTCAATAAGCGACTTGGCAATTCTGCCTTTGTATTTCGGCATTCGTTAATAGACAATTTAGTGTTTTAAGATCACGGTATTCAGATGTGATGAGCAACTATGAGAAGTCATATTAAAGAGAGAACAAAACTGGAGGCGGGCTCGGAAACATTACGTATCTACCCTTTCCATTTTTTTTGCTCACACAAAGGCGAGAACTATAATCACGCCCCCTTGAATATATTATCGTTATCAGCATCCACCTGATTGGAGAGAAGGGGATGAGCGCCACTCGTGAGGAATGCGTTGAACTAAATTTCGTCGCGCGTATACAACTTTTAAGCAATTTTAAGAAATCTAACTTCTTATTGAAGTTGAGTAATTGGCAATCAATAATGATGAGTTTTAGTATTGTCACTTTAAATTGAATTATCTATGCATCAAACTCAAAATAAGTTACTATAAAACAATTTTACGCTAATTAATGACAAAAAAAAATAAGAATTTGTTTGTTTTTTACAATAACACATAGTTCAAGACATAAACAATTTAATTTTATTTATAATTTTTGGTTTCTTAACTGTTTACAAGATTAACTTTAGGAGAACAATATGAAGTTTCAAGAAGCGTACGAATTCCCTGCCCTTAACCCTTTCACCAATAAGAGACTTAGCAAATCTGCTTTTGTATTCCGGCATTCTTTAATACGATTTAGTGTTTTAAGAGAAAAAAATTATTATATATTTCACCAATTTGCAAATTTGGGCTAAAAAGATATTAAAAAAAAAATTTGCCCGTAGTTAAAGGATTAAAGATGGAATTAGGACATTTCAAACATTTGTCATTTTCCATAAGTAATGAAAAAATTGCGTTGAACCAGATATTTGCAAGTTTAAGCTTTGGTTGCAGCCTTTCGACAATCAATGTCAAAGTTATTTGATGGATTCGAGGTCATCCATCGGCAGTGACCATCATCATCGGAATGGGGCAGTGTCAAGCTCGAACGTCTGCGCGGCGCGAAAATGGCGAGGCGAAGAGCGCGCCACAGAGAGTGGCGGACGGTCGTCAACCTTTCCGCGTAATGTGTTACGATGGCGACGCGCGGCGCCGCGCCGTCCTCGTCCGACGCACGGAATGAGGCCGAACGGCGCAGAGTGCCGTCCCTCCGGCCGAACCACTGCTCGGTTGCGTCAGTAGGTGTAAAAATGCCGCGCGCGCGAATTGAGGGCGAAAGGTAAACCGTAAGGCAGTAAAATCAGAACGAAGCGGGCTCTCCTCCTCTTCTTTTTCCACTTCTTCGCGAACGACTCATCGAAAGTTAAAACTGCCGTCCGTCGTCGTCGGTTGCCAAGCCCGAATTTGCTCGCGTACGTTATTGCAGATCTTTGTAGGACTTCTAGTTTATTACACTTTTGACATAGAAAATGTCATTTTTGATTCTTAATCATTAAAACCTTCGAATGGTTTTGAAATTGAGATTGGTTTTTGGCGAAAAGTGAGCGTAAGACTGAAAATATTTCGTTTGTGGATCAGAACTGTTTCTAGATGATGAGATTTACTTGTTGGGCTCTGATTGTCTTACGGGCAAAAGGAACTTCTAAAAGCAGCGACGGTTCGTGGATATTCGGCGAAGAAGCTACAGAAGAAAATTTGACCAAAACAGCAGAGGAATATTTGCTTCCTCATTCTGCAGCACGAGCGGCATCTGTGTCTTAGCCTCCTCTACGAAGATCCACAAGGCGCCGCTGCTCAAAAAAGATAAAGATATTTGTTGAGATGCGTATCAGCAGTCAACCTCATGATGACATGCAACTAATTATCTCTGCAGATTTCACCAACGTGTGCGTCTTCTCAAGAATTTTTGACATAAAAAATGTAATAGTGATCAATGGGGTTTATTATAAATCAATTTAATCTATTGAGGTTGATGGAGATGAAATTTAAAGTATTCATCAAGGTTTACCAACCTTTAGATTCAAGCAGTGGCGGCTCATGGAACATATTGATGGTAGAGCTACTTATACAATATACCCCCCCCCCCTTTTTTTTGAAGAAAGAAAGAAAGAACGATTTATCTTCCTTGACCAAAGTAACTGGCGAAAAATTGTTTTAAGAATTAATTAAAAATTCTTGCTGAGCTTGAAACTACAGGTAGTGCCACGGCTCCTTGGCTCTGTATAACGAGCCACTCCTCGATCCAAGTCTATTAACCTCTTCAGGGACAGAAACACATTTGTATACGTTTTAAAAAATGACGAACACATTTCAAACAAATAGGATTTAGTTGAATACTGCCATCTCGTGTCAAGCACTAAAACCTGCCACAGTTATGCATTTCCATGCAGATACCTCCTCTCCGGTCCTACTGGCGAGATATCAATTGTTTCTTAAAATATTTGAAACTTTGTCCGTGAAAAGGTTAAGCAAATAATTATGTTGAAAATACTTTTAATTTTGATGTACCAGATATATGAATACTATGTGATGAGTATGTGGGAAATAATGTGTGGTATGACGGAAGGAAACGAAACGAACGGTCGGTCGGTCGGGCGGTCGGCGTCTCCTTCGAGGACGAACGATCGTGTAACACTCTTAAGTTCTTGTGGAGGTCAGTCCCGGGCATTGGTCCACTTACCTACACACTCCCCACCCCTGCGCCGCCGCTGTTACCACTATTACCTATGTTACCAATGTTACGACAGCGCCGCGCAGGTAGCATTGAACTTCATCTCCCCGCATTCAGGTTATCCTGCCCGGCCTCTCTTTGCCGCCGTACCACCGACGATGATGATGATGGTGCCGAAATGACCACTCGACCGGACAGCGATCGCACGCCACATCGCAGCCGATACACAATCCGAAAACAATGACCTATTTTTTAAGAGCTGAGCCGAACGCTACGAAGAAATGGCATTTTTCGATCGTTTACGAATACAACAACAAATAGTCAAATTGGTTTCTGGAGAAAAACCGCAGTTGACGAAAAAATCACAAAGGACCCCGCAGTATTTCAATGTAAAATGGGTTTCATCGAAATTGTCCCATCATGAACAAAAGTCCCTATGGGCTGAACAAAATCCTATGTAAGGATCAATCCCTCTTAATGATTCAGTAAAAATCTCGAAATACCCTTTCACTAGATTTCAGGACAATCGCATGAGAAGTGTCAATTGTAATTCTAAAATTGAAAATTTTCTCAAGTGAAAAATATAAAACAACTGCCACAAAATTGAAACTTCTCAAAATTACTCAAAATTAATCCCTCTTAATGATTCAGTAAAAATCTCGAAATACCCTTTCACTAGATTTCAAGATAATCGTGTTAATTGTAATTCTAAAATTGAAAATTTTCTCAAGCGGTAAAAAAATATAAAAACAACTGCCAGAAAATTGAAACTTCTTAAAATTACTCAAGATTAATCCCTCTTAATAATTCAGTAAAAATCTCGAAATATCCTTTCACTAGATTTCAGGATAATCACATGAGAACAGTGTCAATTGTAATTGTAAAATTGAAAATTTTCTCAAGTGGTAAAAAAATATAAAAACAACTGCCAGAAAATTGAAACTTCTCAAAATTACTCAAAATTAATCCCTTTTAATGATTCAGTAAAAATCTCGAAATACCCTTTCACTAGATTTCAGGATAATCGCGTGAGAACAGTGTTTATTGTAATTCTAAAATTGAAAATTTTCTCAAGTGGTAAAAAAATATAAAAACAACTGCCAGAAAATTGAAACTCCTCAAAATCACTCAAAATTAATCCCTCTTAATGATTCAGTAAAAATCCCGAAATACCCTTTCACTAGATTTCAAGATAATCGCATGAGAAGAGTGTTAATTGTAATTCTAAAATTGAAAATTTTCTCAAGTGGTAAAAAAATATAAAAACAACTGCCAGAAAATTGAAACTTCTCAAAATTACTCAAAATTAATCCCTCTTAATGATTCAGTAAAAATCTCGAAATACCCTTTCACTAGATTTCAAGATAATCGCGTGAGAACAGTGTTTATTGTAATTCTAAAATTGAAAATTTTCTCAAGTGGTAAAAAGATATAAAAACAACTGCCAGAAAATTGAAACTTCTCAAAATTACTCAAAATTAATCCCTCTTAATGATTCAGTAAAAATCTCAAAATACCCTTTCACTAGATTTCAAGATAATCGTGTTAATTGTAATTCTAAATTTGAAAATTTTCTCAAGCGGTAAAAAAATATAAAAACAACTGCCAGAAAATTGAAACTTCTCAAAATTACTCAAAATTAATCCCTCTTAATGATTCAGTAAAAATCTCGAAATACCCTTTCACTAGATTTCAAGATAATCGCGTGAGAACAGTGTTTATTGTAATTCTAAAATTGAAAATTTTCTCAAGTGGTAAAAAGATATAAAAACAACTGCCAGAAAATTGAAACTCCTCAAAATCACTCAAAATTAATCCCTCTTAATGATTCAGTAAAAATCTCGAAATACCCTTTCACTAGATTTCAAGATAATCGCGTGAGAACAGTGTTAATTGTAATTCTAAAATTGAAAATTTTCTCAAGTGGTAAAAAAATATAAAAACAACTGCCAGAAAATTGAAACTTCTCAAAATTACTCAAAATTAATCCCTCTTAATGATTCAGTAAAAATCTCGAAATACCCTTTCACTAGATTTCAAGATAATCGCGTGAGAACAGTGTTTATTGTAATTCTAAAATTGAAAATTTTCTCAAGTGGTAAAAAGATATAAAAACAACTGCCAGAAAATTGAAACTTCTCAAAATTACTCAAAATTAATCCCTCTTAATGATTCAGTAAAAATCTCGAAATACCCTTTCACTAGATTTCAAGATAATCGTGTTAATTGTAATTCTAAATTTGAAAATTTTCTCAAGCGGTAAAAAAATATAAAAACAACTGCCAGAAAATTGAAACTTCTCAAAATTACTCAAAATTAATCCCTTTTAATGATTCAGTAAAAATCTCAAAAAACCCTTTTACTAGATTTCAAGATAATCGTGCTAATTGTAATTCTAAATTTGAAAATTTTCTCAAGCGGTAAAAAAATATAAAAACAACTGCCAGAAAATTCAAACTTCTCAAAATTACTCAAAATTAATCCCTCTTAATGATTCAGTAAAAATCTCAAAATACCCTTTCACTAGATTTCAAGATAATCGTGCTAATTGTAATTCTAAATTTGAAAATTTTCTCAAGTGGTAAAAAAATATAAAAACAACTGCCAGAAAATTGAAACTTCTCAAAATTACTCAAAATTAATCCCTTTTAATGATTCAGTAAAAATCTCAAAATACGCTTTCACTAGATTTTAAGATAATCGTGTTAATTGTAATTCTAAAATTGAAAATTTTCTCAAGTGGTAAAAAAATATAAAAACAACTGCCAGAAAATTGAAACTCCTCAAAATTACTCAAAATTAATCCCTTTTAATGATTCAGTAAAAATCTCAAAAAACCCTTTTACTAGATTTCAAGATAATCGTGTTAATTATAATTCTAAATTTGAAAATTTTTTCAAGTGGTAAAAAAATATAAAAACAACTGCCAGAAAATTGAAACTTCTCAAAATTACTCAAAATTAATCCCTTTTAATGATTCAGTAAAAATCTCAAAAAACCCTTTTACTAGATTTCAAGATAATCGTGTTAATTATAATTCTAAATTTGAAAATTTTCTCAAGTGGTAAAAAAATATAAAAACAACTGCCAGAAAATTGAAACTCCTCAAAATTACTCAAAATTAATCCCTTTTAATGATTCAGTAAAAATCTCAAAATACGCTTTCACTAGATTTTAAGATAATCGTGTCAATTGTAATTCTAAAATTGAAAATTTTCTCAAGTGGTAAAAAAATATAAAAACAACTGCCAGAAAATTGAAACTCCTCAAAATTACTCAAAATTAATCCCTTTTAATGATTCAGTAAAAATCTCAAAAAACCCTTTTACTAGATTTCAAGATAATCGTGTCAATTGTAATTCTAAAATTGAAAATTTTCTCAAGTGGTAAAAAAATATAAAAACAACTGTCAGAAAATTGAAACTTCTCAAAATTACTCAAAATTAATCCCTTTTAATGATTCAGTAAAAATCTCAAAAAACCCTTTTACTAGATTTCAAGATAATCGTGTTAATTATAATTCTAAATTTGAAAATTTTCTCAAGTGGTAAAAAAATATAAAAACAACTGCCAGAAAATTGAAACTTCTCAAAATTACTCAAAATTAATCCCTTTTAATGATTCAGTAAAAATCTCAAAAAACCCTTTTACTAGATTTCAAGATAATCGTGTTAATTATAATTCTAAATTTGAAAATTTTCTCAAGTGGTAAAAAAATATAAAAACAACTGCCAGAAAATTGAAACTTCTCAAAATTACTCCAAATTAATCCCTCTTAATGATTGAGTAAAAATCTCGAAATACCCTTTCACTAGATTTCAAGATAATCGTGTCAATTGTAATTCTAAAATTGAAAATTTTCTCAAGTGGTAAAAAAATATAAAAACAACTGTCAGAAAATTGAAACTTCTCAAAATTACTCAAAATTAATCCCTTTTAATGATTCAGTAAAAATCTCAAAAAACCCTTTTACTAGATTTCAAGATAATCGTGTTAATTATAATTCTAAATTTGAAAATTTTCTCAAGTGGTAAAAAAATATAAAAACAACTGCCAGAAAATTGAAACTTCTCAAAATTACTCAAAATTAATCCCTTTTAATGATTCAGTAAAAATCTCAAAAAACCCTTTTACTAGATTTCAAGATAATCGTGTTAATTATAATTCTAAATTTGAAAATTTTCTCAAGTGGTAAAAAAATATAAAAACAACTGCCAGAAAATTGAAACTCCTCAAAATCACTCAAAATTAATCCCTCTTAATGATTCAGTAAAAATCTCGAAATACCCTTTCACTAGATTTCAAAATAATCGCATGAGAACAGTGTCAATTGTAATTCTAAAATTGAAAATTTTCTCAAGTGGTAAAAAAATATAAAAACAACTGCCAGAAAATTGAAACTCCTCAAAATCACTCAAAATTAATCCCTCTTAATGAATTCGTGAATGCTACAAACTCGTCATCCATCCAAGCGATTATCCACGACGACGAAATCAACCAAAAATAATCTACTTTATATTTTGTATGCTAAGCAATATCTGAATAGCATTTATTTGGTTTTAAGCGAACTGAATCAATACAAATAACCAACAAAAAAAAAACGTAATAATCATCGTCCCTTCGGAAACAATTGAACGTGGCGAGTCGTTCGGCCGGCAACTCAATTGCGATTACACTTTTATTTTTCGGCCACGCCGATTAATCGTTCGTTAAACTCGATGAACTTTTTGGTTTGCTAGATACACACACACACATGGACATCCAAGCAAAGAACCCGCAAATGTGCCGAACATAATCCGCCGCACGCATACAAACACGTACTTTCTAATTTATCTAATTAACGTTTGCCAAAAACAATTAGCGCTCTCACTGGCAAAACACAGTCGATTGTTTTATTTCTGTAACAATGCGAAAAAAAAAACATATTAGGTGGTCTTTGATATTTGCAACTCTTGTATAGTATACACCGGTTGATTGCTTATTTATACCCCAGCCATAAATTTTTGAAAAATAATAAGACATTTTAAAATTTGCTACTATAAATGTATTCATCTCTAGATGTTCTAATCATTTCACAAGATCTACACTTTGAAGTTCTCTGAAAATAATTTTGGTTATCATCGATTTAGAAATATCTGTAGTTGCTTATTTTCGAATGGTTTTAAAAATATAAAAACAATTGCTACAGATTAGAAACTTTTAGAATTGGCTCAAAAAAATTCGAATCTGCGGTAATTGTGTTTATATTTTTTAAAACCATTGGAAACAGATGTTTTTCAATCGATGGCAACCAAAATTATTTTAAGAGAATTTATTATAACAATCGCCATAATCTTAACACCAGCCTTCCTCGTTGTTAAATTACATTTGCTGTATTTTCAAAGATTAACTTCTGGATATCCGCAATAAACTTTACGATCGGATTAACAGGTATATTTGTGGTGAATTTCGGACAAACTGGTCCGAATTAAATTTACGACTGCAATGGAGAAATTCCAAAAGTCAATTCTTAAACGGGTGCAATAAACGAAACCAATGCAAATTAGCTTTGTGGCTTTTGGGGGTGACCGTTCGGACGGTGTGGTCGTAAATCGCGCACTACTGTTGTAATTTACGGGTTCGAGGGGCTGCGGGTGGTAGAAAGTGGTTGCGGTCGTCCGCAAATCCGTTAGACCTTCAATTTCTAAGAAATTCCGACAATGGGCTCTTTCTCGAGAGAGGGATAGTGCGGTGAGAGTATCCGAAGAAATTCTGTTTTGAATACGATCTTAACCGTAACAGAATAATTGTGGAAAATTCGGCTAGAGGACTAATGGTTTTTTTTGCAGACGTGTTTGGCAGCAGTGTGACGAATTTTGAATTTTATGGTACTATCCCAATGGATTTTTTTTTTAGATTTTAAAAAAATTTTCACAAAAAATGTAATAGAAATTCTTTAAATTTTCGTTCTCTGAATGTTAACTGGTATCCCACAAGTATCAAAATTGTTGGCTGGACCATAATTTTTTTCTAAATTAGACTGTTCTGGTGCTCGATATCGCGACATGATAACACAGTTCTTTCTGCCGAAATTGGATGATACTGATGTGGCCAATATATGGTTTCAACAAGACGGTGCCACATACCATACAGCCCGTGAAACGATTCAATTACTGCACGAGACATTTCCTGTTCGTGTACACTCTCGTTTCGGTGATCAGAATTGCCCCCCTAGATAGTGTGGTTTAACACTATTAAATTTCTTTTCATGGGGTTATTTGAAGTCAAATGTCTATGTCAACAAGCCCCCAACGATCCGTGCATTACAGGAGGAAATTAAACGCTGCATCAACGAAATTCAGCCACATTTATGGAGAACGGTCATGGAAAATTTTGACGAAAGAGAGAGTATGTGCCATGGAGGCCACTGTCCGGTGTATTTTTCCATAAATAACCCGATCCTATGTACTTTATGATTCAACAAAAAAATAACAATCTAAGGACTAAAAACTGCTTTAAGCACCATTTACGAAAAAGTAATTTTGCGTATCTCGATTCGAGTCCCACAAAAAATTTGAATACTGTTAATTCAAATCTTGCGTTAATTTTCTGTATAAAGAAAAAATAAAAACATTTTTTACGGGTTTTTTGGATTTAATTCGATAACGAAATAATTAAAGTAATGTTTTTCAATTGATTATTATTCAGCATAAAATTCTGCAAAAGCGCAAAATTTACACATACCATCTATCTTTTCTAATAAGCGAGATCCCCATGGTAAGCCTCGAATTTGAAACACCCTGTATATAAAATTAAAAAATGTACATATTTTACCTAATATGTACAATTATTAATTTTAATACAGTATGTTTTTTTTTATTGTGGGCCATAGGATTTTACTTGCTAAAAATTATACCTTGTGTTAATGTATATTTTAATATATAATTTTATAGGAAATTTTAGTTAGTAATATAAATCAATTATTTTTCCACGTGATGCGCTTAATTAGATTAACTTAAACATTTTTTTTATTCCAATAAAAAATGAAATTAATTCACTAATCATTCTGACATTTCAAAAATTCAAGGTATTATTTATTTTAAATAATTTCATTTTTTAATGGAATAAAACATGTTTAAGTTATTCTAATGGAGCGCATCATGTGGAAAAATAATTGATTTATTACTCACTAAAATTTCCTTCAAAATTTTACGTTAAAATTTATTTATTTATTTATTTATATCCCAACGGAAAACATCCAATTACAGGGAAACATTAAAATTAAATACATAATACAATCTATGATAATAATAAGCAATATTATAGTATACTATTCTACAAAAAAAAAAAATAGTTATTAGCATTTCTTACACAGTAGAACAAAATATTCATTAACACAAGGTATAATTTTTAGCATGTAAAATCCTACGGCCCACGATAAAAAAATACCCTGTATATAGTATAAAAAGCTATATCTATCTATCTTTTATTTGTAATCACAACAATTTTGATACTCATGGGATACCAGTTAACATTCAGAGAAGGAAAATTTGAAGAATTTCTATTACATTTTTTTTTTTATGTGTGTGTAAGTTTCCAGTATTACTGGCCGTGTAAATTGAATGTTGTTCGGGTGGATCGTTAGAGATTTCGACGGTGGATGAGACGGGGGGAAAGAGAGAGAGGAGCGACCGTGCGGCCGACCCATCCTTTATTATTATTATTGTTGGGTCCGGGTGTCGAGTACAATGAACCAAGAGTGAGTGAATGTTGAAATTTAAGTACGCTTACGTTCCGGCTAACTGTAACAGATACTTGCCATTTCGAGTTTAATAATTGCGCCGAGAGTCACTCCCAATTATCGCGGCCTTCGTTATTTTCAACACATCGCCAACTTCTCGCCAATTATTTTTTTTTTTTATAATCGGGGAGGAATCTAACCAACGGGTCCGTCGGTGCGTTCGATCGTATAGGATGTTATTTGCTAAATTTATTTGATTTTAAACAATAGTTAGTGTTGGGTACTAAAAGTCCCCGAATATTAAACAAAAATAACGTTCTCATACAATATCACTGTTGGATTGATGAGGCTGTTACTTGTTGAAATTCCATAATGTATGTGGTAAGTAAAACACGTGATCAATATATTGATCATCTGCCTGATGAAGCCACTGTGTGGCGAAACATATATCGCAGTGTTCGACGTTAAAAATTTGTGAAAATTCTCAAACACACGTGTTTTACTTACTACATACAATATCACTGTGATGAATTCGTTACCATGTAGCAACGTAAAAAATATTAGACTGTTTAAGAAACAACTATTTAGTTACACACAAGATTGTAATTAAAAAAAATATATTTTGGAAACTATTTAAGGATACTAATTGTTATAATTTAATTTTAAGGGTTGAGTGGAAAAACAGCAATGTTATAACGTACACTCGGCGTCAAAAAAAAAGCGCCACTCGAAAAATCGCGAAAAAACTCGTCGTAACTTTGTTCAATTTGGTCGAAAATCGATGAATCTTTCAGTTTGGGAAAGATTCAAGTGTTATCTTTAAGAATGTGTAGTCGATTTTGACCCCAAGTCCAACCCATCCCCCGTAACAACGCGATGGAAAAAAATGTTTTTTATGTAAAAAATTGACCAACTTTGACAAGGTGTACCGTGCACAAAAAAAATCGGCGGAAAATTTCACCACAATGGCAGAAAAATGTAATCAATTTCCTTCAAATGCTTTAAAAATTCGAGTCGTTTCGATGATTTGGAGCAAAATTATGAATTTTTGAAAAAAAATGACATTTTTCACTTGAGTAATTTTGCACCAAAATCGGTGAACTTTTGCAGTCTGAACAGTTTCAAATTTTCTCTTCAACGTCATGTGAATTGTTTTGTTGCTAAAACGATTCCACCCCCTGCCACCCCCTAAAGGAAAAAAATGTTTTTAAAGTTTAAATGTGCAAATTTGGTTTCTTGTACCGTGTGCAAAAAAAAAATCGTGGACTCAATCGGTCAGTATGGCAATAAAGTTCAATAATTTTCCTTCAATTTCCTCCAAAATTCAAGTCGATGCGATGATTTGGCGCGAAGTTATGCAGTTTTGAAAAAAAATTACATTTTGCGCCTTTTTGGTCATAACTTTCGCACGAAACTCGATGGAATTTTGCGATCCAAGAAGTTTTCGACTTTCGTGACCCCGTGAAAACCCCTACAAAAAGTGTTTTGGATTGACAAAAACTGTTAAAGTTTTACAACTTGTTTTCATTTTTTTTTCAAAAATTCATAACTTTACTCCAAATCATCGAAACGACTCGAATTTTTAAGGCATTTGAAGGAAATTGATTAAATTTTTCTGCTATTGTGGTGAAATTTCCCGCCTATTTTTTTTGCGCACGGTACAGCTTGTCAAAGTTGGACAATTTTTTACATAAAAAACATTTTTTTTTTCATCGCGTTGTTACGGGGGGTGGGTTGGACTCGGGGTCAAAATCAACTTGACATTCTTAAAGATAAAACTTGAATCTTTCCTAAACCGAAAGATTAATCGATTTTCGACCAAATTGAATCAAGTTACGACGAGTTTTTTCGCGATTTTTCGAGTGGCGCTTTTTTTTGACGCCGAGCGTATATGCCTATTTTCCACTTGTTTATGTCTTATGTATTATATTTGTACTTGAACTTGTATCTTATGTTCTCACTGTAATGTATACGTTGTTATATATTGTTGATAAAAATAAAGAATAAATAAATAAATAAATAAATGCTGGAGGGAAGTAATGGTCGTACTTGTTGGAGAATAGTAAAAAAATCGAAGAAAATTCCTCGTATCAGGGAATCCGATCAAAAGGGGTGGTTAATAAATCATCTATTTATCATAAAACCTAGCTTTAAAATACATACAACTACTTTAAATACATATCCGGCATGGATGCGACACAGTAGCTTACGGGGGTGGATTGCAAGAAGAAAAGAGCACTTACCTTTATTATAGCTGAGCGAGTTCCTGTCGGTCCTTTTCTTGATGTCCACGTGTTCCTCGCACAATAGCGATGGATTATCTCGGTTCGCGGATATACGCGAACTTAGGATGAATATTGCGGTGTAACTAATAAATTGAAAGCCGGCGGCGGAACAATTATTGTAAAGTCTGACCGCGCTATGATGGCATCTGAGGTGATCAACTTAGTCCACCCTCATTTGCATGTTGGGCGGGTGCTGTATACAGGACGGCAAATGTAAATTGGCCGGACGCGCAGAGAGCAAGCGAAAGCTCTCTCTCTCTCTCTTTACAGCCGGCCGAGTACAGTCTCTGTAATAAGCAAGCACATATTCTTCGCGTGCAACTCTCCTCCAGATAATTGAATGTACGAAGCGCGCGAACTCTTCACGAAATCTATCGAGAGCGCCCTTCGAAGGTTCCGCCCACAATTTTGCCACTCCGCAACGGCAAGTTACGTTTGCCGTCCTGTACGTTTCGAATGTCTGAGGTTCTCAATACGCGAACATGAGATGTTTGGTTACATGCATATTTATTTACAAAGTTATTTGCAACCTTTCAAGAACCACTGATTTATAAGTAGAAGCCGATGGTGCACCAATAGCTGGCAAGTAAAGTGTAAACATCTGCGAGTGTAAATCAACAAAATATCCAATCATTTCCGGCCCTTCGTTAATTACCTCAGACGCCTTCATAGCACGGACAGAGTATAGCCTCCACCAGAAAAATGTATACCCTCTTTGAACATCGACATTGTCAATTTATTTGAATTTCGAGTATGTTGTAGTACGATTTTTCGCCTAACAGATACCGGCAAAGAAAACAAAATGGTTGTAGCACACTTAATGTTCAGGCAGTAAAACGGCATTTTGAAGTGGTTTACTAAGTTTGGTAATGCCGTTGAAGGTGGAAACGGAAGTTTGAAACAAAAACCCCAACTCGGCTTACAATTAATAGTATTATTGGTAAGTTTGAAGCGGATGTAACGATTTGTGATAATCTTAAAAGAATATCGGGAGGAGCGCGTACAGAAACAAGTCCTGCTTCATCGGCTCTCTAGTAGGAAAGGTTTGTTACTTCTCTACAGAAATCTGCTATACAATGTGCACGTGACGTAGAGATTAGCATAACATATATGAACGCCAAAATCTGAAAGTTGCAGCGATCTTCATTGAAAAATTGACCGCTCAGCGTCAGTGGCTCGTGGAACATGTTGTTGATAGAGCCCCTTATACAATATATCCCCCCCTCCTTTTTGAAGAAACAAAGACCGATTTATTTTCTTAGACCAAAGTAACTTACGAAAAAGTGTTTTAAGAATTAATTAAAAATTCTTGCTGAGCTTGAAACTACTACAGGTAGTGCCATGGCTCCTTGGCTCTACATAACGAGCCGCCCCTGCTCATCGTTCTTTTAGATGTCTGGCCACCAACGGCGGACATTTTGAACATCTACAGTCACCATGTGCTTAACTGAAGACAGTACTACATGTGTGATCAATATTTAAATGTGAAACAAACACATAATAAATAGCTTTCGTTCCTTAAAGTGTGTATACATTTTTCTGGCGGACTCTGTATACAGGGAGTATTTGAAATAACGAACAGGCATTTAAGGGCCCATACACAAAATATTTGTGAACCCATTTCCGTCAAAATTTATTTGAAAAAAAAAATTTGAATTTTCCCAATTTTTCGAGGTTTTTTAAACATTTTGAAAATCGATGCTTTTCTCATTTAATTAGGTCTGCATGGAATGTGTGTTTGTTTATTTAAAACGCAAGATACGATTTCTTGCCTCCGAAATTTGAAGTGTTATCGCAACGTTTTTTTTTTTTTTGTAAAAGATAAACAGTCCTCAAGTTCATTGACGCTTAAAGAGCCGAACTCAGATATTTCCTACGCGCTTGTTGTAATTCGATATCTAAAGCCGATGCCGTTTAAAAATTAGGTCACATTACCTCTGCGTATTTTCACTCATTAATTTTAATAATTAATTGCGGGCTTTTTGTTACAGTTATAAACAAAATAATTGCGAATATTGTTTAAAAATAATATAATCTCTTTGTGGTTACGAGCCTGTTCGTTATTTCAAATACACCGTGTATACTGGAGACCAAACGAGTACGAAAACGAATATAAGGAAAAACACGAGTATTCTGTCTCCTCTTCCGTTTTGCTGTAGGATTTTTGGGGCAAAACATATTGACAGGCGCAGGAAATATATAAATTAAGCGTACGCATCAACCACCGCGAATAATGAATAATACGTTATCCCCGAACATTTCTTACAATCTGAGTTTGTAAGATATTATATGCGCATAACAGTTTTCCGAAATCTAAGCAAAATACACAACAATAAATGTTTTGTATACAGGGTGTCCGAAAAGTATGGAATATCCTGTAAATATCCACTTCAGAGAAAAAAGTTTTAAATAGAAGTTATTTAACACTTAGTTATCCACCACCTTGGATATATCAATTTTATTTTTTGCTATAAACAAAAGCGCAACGAATAACACTTACATTTTTTTAATGACAAGGCACATATTTTTTATACTCATTTGATAGAGTTTTTTTTTTCTCTTTTCAACGGCATAAAACTTGGTTACCTTTACATAAGAAAAATTTCAAGAAAAATAAGAAAATGTCTTGGATATTTATTTTCATTTCATTGATCAAATCGTACATGCAGTATTTAAAAACCGAATTTACCACTGTCAAATCATGAATGGTTTACACTTTGAATATTTCCTGTAAGTTTAGTTTAATTACATTACTCATTTGTTAAACAATTTGATATTACAAAAAATAAATATCCAAGATATTTTCTTTTTATTGATTCTTTTTTAGATAAAGATAAAAAGAAAGTTTTATGTCGTTGAAAAGAGGAAAAAAAACTCTATCAAATGAGTATACAAAATATGTGCCTTGTCATTTAAAAAAATGTGTTATTCGTTGCGCTTTTGTTTATAGCAAAAAATTAAATTGATATATCCAAAGTGCTGGATAAATAACTTCTATTTATAACTTTTTTCTCTAAGGTGGATATTCACTGAGCTATACGGGGTATTCCATACTTTTCGGACACCCTGTATATCTCCTTGAGAATGGCCAACGGACGAAATTAGTCGGAGGGACAAATAATGAAAACAGTGAAACTACACCAAGTGTTTTCAATGTATCGTTGGTGAAGCGGCAATCTCACGTTTACCACATTTGACAGGAAAGACAAAAAACTTGTTTATAGCTTTTCGGAAAAGATTTTGTACGAAAATCTCAATTTTCGGTATTGCCGCTTCGCCGACGATATAAAACAAAATTAACATCGCCGATTTCAATTTTTAGTTTCAAACGCACATTGAAAAAATTCTTTATGGAAACGTTTATATTTTCTTACTTCTGCATTTGTAATTATTTAATTATTTGGTAAATGTTTTTGAAAACGAAAGAAATAAAATTTATTATATCAGATTTTTTTTTCTGATATCTAAGCTGATCTAGATTCGTTTTTGTTAATTATTTTTAGATTAACGTTTATTATTTTGCTGCATTGTATTTGAGTTTGAGTTAACAAATAAAAATTATTATTATTATTATTATTATTAAATTAATCTGCATCTAGTCTAGAATTTCTATCTTAATTTTTTCATTTTTCGGCGCATTTGGCGTAAGAAAACTTTGAATACTTTTACTACCGTACGTTCGGGATAAAACACTTTTGGTTCCTACGATACCCGAAAGTGTGTGGAGCGTGTCTTCACTTACCTTAGGTTAGGCATCCGTCGACGTCACCGAGAGACGGGGAGTCAACAACCTCGCGGCGAAGGCCCCCCTGCTTTTGGGCCGAATCGGGCCTAACGGGCCGGCCGCTTAAGGGGCAGAATCGCGTGTCCCCGGTCACCGTCCTCTCCTCTCCTCCTCCTCTTCACGAACCGCCGCCGCAGAGGCCGGTCATCTCCACCAGAAGGTCTTCTCGCTGGCGGCGTTCAAGAACGCGAAGGACAACAATGGTTCACTTGGAACCGAGTCCCGCTCAACTGGGCACTCAAGGTTGACTTGCGCCTCATGCTCTTGTGTGTGTTAATGTGTGTGGCGAGCGTGGCGAGCCTGAAACAATCAAAAAATATTCTTTTGATGAATTTGTTAAAACTCGAATAAAATATTGTATAAAGTATACAGTGCGCGACTAAAGCATGAAATAAATACAGTAAAACGAAATAAAATATTTTTGGAAAAAATCTTCACCGGTGTAGTGACCCCCTTGAAATCATTGCTGTTTTTGAAAAATTGCAAATACTCTAAATATCGTGTTCTCACCTTCAATTGCCATTTACTCGAAAAAAAATTTATGTAAGATGGCAACATTTTTATACTTCCAGTTCCATAATGAAAAGATCTCTCAAAATCAAGAACAAAAATAGGGAGTCGTCATTTAAAAACAAAATGGCTGACGTCATTACACAAAAACAATTGACGATTGAAAATCGGTTTTCATGCAAAAATGTGTATTTTCATCAAATAAAATCGACCTGTTCGAGGATTTTTTCTAAAAATATTTTATTACGATTTTACTGAATTTATTCCACATTTTAGGCGCGCACTGTAGAATTGCTGAGATTTGAGTGTATGAAATAGTAATGTTTATTTTTTGAGAAAATTTGGTGAAAACGTTAATGCATTTGTTCGAATTGATTTTTCTGCAGATTATAAAATTGTTAATGTGATGAAATCAGTCATCCGAAAGAAAATCAAACCGTCACAACTCAACGAAGTTTAATTTTTAGGAGAAGCAAATGAAAGTTGGAAATAAATTGCCAAGATTTTTTTTTTAATAAAAAAACAGTAACACTTATTATCTTAAAAATAATACAAAAATAACTGAATTTTTGATATTTTTGAGTTCTGACGGTTTTCTTCCGGATGAGCGAAATGTGCAATTTTATTGTTACTTTTTGTTGTAGTGCCTGCAGCGAAAGCTATTTCGGGTGTATAGAATTAATAAAATTTAAAAATGCATTGATTTGTGTGTCTGTTTCCTTGAAGCACGCAATAATGCATGTACGCTGAATTTCATTTCATTTCATTTCATGTAATTCATGCATTTTGTCAAGTTTTCTTTTTATTATTATGTTATAGAGACGTTTCGTTTTATTCAATTTTGACCAGTTTTTTTGGACTTTTGACCATTGTGCGTCGTTCATATGACCACCACGAGCACGACGGCAGTGATCGATTCTTTGGATCCAATTTTCAATCACTCTTTCACTCATATTAGCTGGAATGTTGGCAATTTCGCGTTCGATATTGTTCCTGAGCTCCTCTAACGTTCTTGGATTGTTGTCATAAACCATCGACTTAAGGTAACCCCGTAAGAAAAAATCCATCGCATGAGCGAGATTAAGCAATTTCCAAATTTTCCTTTCAATCAGCTATGTGGCTTGTGGCACCATCTTGTTGGAACCACATATCGCTGCTGTCAAGTCCATTCAATTCTGGTCAAAAATAGTCTTCCAACATGACACAAAAGCGAACTCAATTATTATTATTATTATTATTTATTTATTAATCAGGTTACAACAGTTACAAAAAAGGTAACTATTTGACAATAACATGGCGTTTATTTTCATCGACGAAAAAATACGGCTCTATCACTCCTCCGCCATGAAATCCACACCACACGCTTACTTTTTGTGGATGCAATGTAGTCCCATGAAGCACATGCGAGTTTCTTGCTATCCAATAACGCATATTCTGCTTATTGACAAAGCCATTCAGCCAAAAATGAGCTTCATGGCTAAAGATATTTTTTCGATGAAATTCAGGATTTTCTCCAAACTTTTGCAGATAAGTTTCGGCGCTTTAGATGATCCTGAGGTTTCATTTTAATTTTAATTTCGAAAGATTTTCACGATTTGTAACAGGAGACCAGGAACGAAAAGAGTTGTTTATCACTTCAAAAATCGATCGAAAATTTACTGTTCAGAATGTCTACCCTAAAATAATTTGGAAATTTGGGTTAATTTGACCTTGTGAGGGTGTAGCTGGAGATCTTTACGCAAAATTTGCCATAATGTGTGGACTGAGAAATTTCCAATTTTTGTGAACGGCATGGAATCGCCTTGTTTGATTGCTCTTACGGCTGCAATATTTTCAGTACTCCTCACTGGTACAGGAAAATTCAATAGTGTATATGTTGATTCGAATTTATTCACCATCGCACGCACAGCTCGTCTGGTGGAACGATTATTGCGACCAAAAATTGCGCTCTTGAAGTTGCGACTACCGACTTCGAATTTCGGTAGTCGCAAGTTTCAACGATTTCCAAACGTTGCACGTTCGCGAACTTCACCATGATAAAAATGTAAGCCTTGACCGACGTTTTTATTTTGACACAAACCCAAAAAAATTGTAGGTTATGTTCCATATTTTATACCAAAATTGTTATGTCCGTTTTGAAAAACCCTTTACTTGTTTAATAAGAGGCATTGTGGCCCTCGTTCCAATACCACTTGTGCCACAATAGGTCCTCTTATTAAACTTGTACGATAATATATTATTTTGATTCGATTATCCATGCATATATCGGCTAGTGATGGATTAAAAGGGAAACTCCTTGCTAAGTCTTTTTTTTGTATGGAGTATTTCTGTGATTTTCTCTACACAATAATAATTTATATAAATTACTTCGGCTATTGTGAATTCGTTTTTACTTTCTCCGTTACGAAGTACGAGAAAGTATTGTGAACGTGATTTTTTTTTCAAAAAACTTTTTTACGGAAATATCCGTTTTGGGGTCCCTAGATGCCATTTCAACAATTTCTGGAATTTTGTGTGTGTGTGTGTCTGTCTGTGAGCGCTGTATCTCAAAAACTAATAGAGCAATTGATATGAAATTTTAAACATACGTCTTATTTGATAATGCGAAGAACTGAAAAGCTTTTGGTAAAATATCGTACACAGGAAGTGGGTGTTTACCTTAACTGTTTTTTGCCAATATTTTCTTAAATATAAAAAATATCACACAAACATTTAAACAAACATTGAAGACAACAAAGAAATGAACATCTTTTGCCCGAAAACATTTTTCATAAAATCATTTTTATTCGAGAATTTTTTTTTATTCATAATTTTGACGTTTTAAACGTCAGTTTCATCCACTCGATGTACATTTAAAATATGATTTCAATAAACCATGAAAACGTAAATATAAATGGCTATAATACTATTAAATCGGAGAAAGTTACATGATAGCCACATCACCATTATTTTAACTGTAATTAAAAGAGCTTGAAGGGAACGAATTTTTGAAATTTCTTCAATTATTTAAAATGCAGTTTTAATGCGGTTTATATCTGGGTGTAATAATATATGATACAATTAAAAATATTCTTATCTTATATGACACAAAGTTAATTACTATTATCCGGTTAAAATTTTCCCGTAATTACGAAGCAATTAAAATTCCTTTGAGTATTAAGTTTTCTTCTAAATTAACGTCATTTAACGGTTTTTTTTTTTGATAAGAAACAATTATTGTTCCTAATAATTAAAGGTATCTTATCATGTAACAAAAAATATTAATATTCGAAAACTAATAAAAAAGACACGTGTGAATTATTTAATTATTTTGTTAAGAGATTAAATTCTACAAATTCGATTCTTCAATGTAATAAATAATAATAATAGTAATAATAATAAATTAAATAAATTAAAAAAAAAACGATTTTTTTTTTTAAATTTATCTAATACTTTCTGCAACAAGTAAGGTTGTTTCTATTTTATTTAATAAAAAATTGTTTTTATTAATGAAAAGGTAATTACAAATATTAAATTTACAAGAGTAGGCGAAGTTCAGTTAGTTTATTCAACTATTAACTGCTCTTCCACTTAACCTACTATATCAATTAAATAAAAGGTAATATTAAAATTAAACAATGTCCGTTCAAAGTTGATGAGTTTTTAAATTATACCTTTTGAAATAAGCATGTTATTATAACCTATATATTTTATTGACGAGTGTACATATTTCTTTGTAAATATTCTAGCACAATAAACACTATTATATTATTATATTATATATTATATTAAATCATGATAAATAAGAATAGAAATTAATTTGATCAAATAAAAACTTTTACGCCATTAGATAGCCATTTGGCAGATTAACAAACTATCACATGGAAAATCGAATCTTCGAAATAATTCAAAAACTACTTACTTTAGGTGTATGATTGTATAATACTTTTTTATAGTAAATTTTCCACGAAAAAAAAAAAAATTTGAAAAAAAATCACGATCACAATACTTTCTCGTACTTCGTAACGGAGAAAGTAAAAAAAAATACGAGATATTTGAGAAGGTACTTAGATATTGACATTTGAAGAACAGCTATTGTCAAAATTGACAGTTTCAAATTATTTTACTCATAGAGGCATTCTCTAGGTACAATTAGAGGTATGAATCATATTTTTATCTTATTCTTAAGAGAAGTTACAGGCAAATTTTAAACTGCTTTTTGAAGGTAAAATTTTTAGAAATATTTTCTTGAGTTTACATTTGCTCTCATAAAATATGTAGCAATCTAAATAAGGAATTCAAAAAATAATAATACACAGAGTGTTCTATTTAAAATAACAAATTTCATGCTACTTTCGGTGGAACAGGAAGTGATAGAAAGTTGAAGATATTTCACATGAGGAGAACTGATTTAACAGTGTGACAAGTTTTTTATTCAAATTTTTAGTCCAACGGCAACCCTATAAACTTTTAACGAACAGTTTAGCGTAGACACCCTGTATATAGGGTGTATTTGCAATAACGAACAGGCATTTAAGGGCACATACACAAAATATTTGTGAACCCATTCCCGCCAAAATGTATTCAAATTTTTTTTGTTTAATTTTCCTAATTTTTTAAACATTTTGAGAACCGATGCTTTTCTCATTTAATTAGGTCTGCATGGAATGTGTGTTTGTTTATTTAAAACGCGAGGTACGATTTCTTGCCTCCGAAATTTGAAGTGTTATCGCAACGTTTTTTTTTTTTTGTAAAAGATAAACAGTCGTCAAGTTCATTGACGCTTAAAGAGCCGAACTCAGATATTTCCTACGCGCTTGTTGTAATTCGATATCTAAAGCCGATGCCGTTTAAAAATTAGGTCACATTACCACTGCGTATTTTCACTCATTAACTTTAATAATTAATTGCGGGCTTTTTGTTACAGTTATAAACAAAATAATTGCGAATATTGTTTAAAAATAATATAATCTCTTTGTGGGTTACGAGCCTGTTCGTTATTTCAAATACACCCTGTATATAAAACCTTTAGATTGTGGATATTTTAAATTCTCAATTAATTTCGTCTTATCAATAATTTTAATAAGAACCATATGTATAAAAATTATTTAGATGAGGCATGGCTATGATAAACAAAATCACGATCTTAGATTAGTTCAGCACTTTGTTGACTTTATGTCATACGAACAACTGGTGGCGAAGACGTGATGCGACGTATCAAACCTGCAATGTACGTTCCGAAATACAAAGCCACCCTTTATCTAAATAATTTTTATACATATGGTATTTAATGAACCTAATTTTGATTTTCCATTCAACAGTCTGAGAATAAACATCCCTTTCAAAATTGATCAGTGCGCATACCTGATGATGATTTAACATCCTGTAAAAGAGGAAGAGATGTCGTGACCTTTTCGTTTTTTGTGTGTGTGTGTGTGTGTGTGTGTGTGTTCACCGAAAGGAGGCGATGATGTAACAGTGAATTCCGTTGTCGCCGATTTACAATTCAGTGAAATGCTTTCTTTCCGTACGTACGAGGAGGGTGACTCATCGCGAAAAATTTAACTTCACATCTAGCACAGCGAGTCGTGGAACCGGCTGACGAACAAGAGTAAGACCGAGAAATAGAGAGAAAGGGGTTCTGTTCTAACCCAACGTCGGAATCTCCAGAACGCCGAATCGGATACGCGAAATTTAGGACTTCGGGTTATGCGCCATGACTCAGTATTGAGTGAATATTGGATTTTACACCAACATGTTTAAGCATTAGTATTTTTTTTTTTTTTGTCTGAATAAAGATCTTGTAATCTATTGAATGAAGCTACTATAGCCCGTTCTCCGGAATCTGACGGCTGTGGTCGTAAAAGAGGGGACGTAATATTTTTTATCTCAAACCAATCTTTATTGAGAAGTACTGATGTAAAAGTGCGTGTACCTATAGAAGCGAAGGGCAGTAATAAATGTATGGGATGCAATTAGACGAACCACCAATACCTTTTCTTCGAGGGTGCATCGATCGTCAGGGCGGACCAACCGTTTTACGACCTCGGTCGCCAGATTCCACCGAATAGGCTATAAGCATTGTTTTAGTGAAATATTTTTATTATAGAAATTAATACACCAAAATAAAGTAGATTAAAAGTGGAGGGTGGGTCCTATACCACAATCCAACAAGCAACGGTTTTACATAGGTAAATAAGTCAATAAAAAAAGATGTTTATGTTTTCTTCAATTAATTCATTTGTAAGAATCCTGGTCTATGTTCAACTGGTTGGATTGTGAGATAGGTCACACCCACCAACGTTTGATTTAATTTTACCTAAACTGCAATCCTATGCTTTTAGTTAATAAAAAAATAAATTAATTTATGAGTTAATTTAAAAGTAATGCACTTGGTTGATTGGTTTCACAATTTTATATTATTTATTTCGACTAGTTTCGATTTCTACGTCATTATCTAGGAATAAATAGTATAAAATTGTTAAACCAACCAAGTGCCTCATTTTAACAAAATGTTTCACAACGTGATAAGTGAGAACCGAATTCAAGAAGTAACGAATTGATTACAAACGAAAATCAGTTTTTTTGTAATTCGAATTAAAATGGAAACGAAGGGTGGGCCCTACACCATAATCTAACCAGTTGAACAAAGACCAAAATTTCTACACATTAACAAATTCGATTGTCTACAATTTACAACATGTTCTCTGAACCTGTAAAGCCACATGAAATTGGTAGTTGTGCAGCTTCCAAACATCTCTAGTGCTTGAGATTTCGATGCTTCTTATAATTGTTTCATAAGAAAATTTACATACTTCAAAATCTCCATTGCGAAAGACGCAAATATACGATTAAAAGAAAAAAAATTGGGGTTTTGTGGTGATACGATGTTGTATTATTTATTGTGTGAATCAGTGAGATGAGAAAAAGAACTTCCTGAAACGTGAGGTGTAACAAGTTGAGGCCGAATATTCGGAGGTGAACGAACCGCGGGTTCCCGTTATTCCGAAGCTTACGGCGCTCACCGGGCGAACGCAGCGCCGAAGAGCGGCCCAACGGAGGCTCACGGTCAAGTTTAACAGCCATCGACCATCGCGGCTTCAGTTTCCACAAGACGCTCCTTGGTACCGGACCAAAACCCATCCGCACCACCGACACACGAGACACACATACACACACACACGCACGAGAGACGAGCGCACGTTTGTGATTTAGTGACTGATGATTGATCTCCACAGACAGCTTCGGTGCTTCTTCATCTGGATCTCAACACTCTTTTGGATTATGAACACGCGCCGAAGTGCTAAAATTACTAGTTCGCAAATAAAGGATTGTTAAAAATAAATTAGTGATAGTGAAAAGGTGGAATACGAATATATATATATATAGGAAATAAGTTCGGATGGATTGGATATAACCGCAAAACGGCACGGGATCACCACAATCCGACCATCCTACCAGGAAGATAAACGACCTTGCAGGTATGTGCCCGCGCGCGCTCTCGCGCGTTACTCAATTCCGCGATTTTTTTGTGTTTTTGTTTTGATTTTGGGTTCTCGCCGCTTTTTTTCTTTTTGGCTCGGCTTGGGTTATTCCACTTTTGTTGAGCGAAGAATTGCGTCGTTGCGCTCTTCGTACGAATTTCGGCGGTGCCGGCGAGGTGCGTTCACCTCGCTCCTTAATCGCAACACACGCCAACCTGTCACCGCCCGAAACATCCATTTCGATTTGATGTGCCACACGAAATTGAAAACAAATATTCATTCTTCATTCGTCATGGAAAATTCAAATTAGCAATAGCAAACCCTTAACTTCTTAACCCTTTCAGGACGAGTCACATCAATAAGCGTTTTAACGTAACTTCAGCGACAGCCGGGTAGCATCAATAAGCGTTCTGATGAATTTACTTGTTTTTATATCCGAATAACGCTCATCAGTGACGCTGCAGATATGTTTTTAGTTTCGGAGCAAAATCCAACACTAGAAATCGATGTTTGAAAAATGGACATTTTTTACGTCCGTCGGGTGTGATATTGCCAGATATACCCGTACCGAAAGGGTTAAACTACTATGATTGGATCTTATATTTATGAAAATGTATTTGGCCTTATGATCCAGATGAAGATTTAGTAGAAAAATCACGATTGTTTTTAAGACTTACTTATTATAAAAAAGATCAAAAAGCGGAAGACACAATTAAACCCATATTCAAAGATGCAAAGAATATAAATATAAGCTCTAAGATAAATAGAAACAACCTTATATCTATCTTATATCTAAGATATACCAAAGATATACCAAAGAATACGAAAATATTTTGCTATATTTCAATGTTTAATAAATGTTGTTTTCGATTTTTATAAATAAAGTACAACATAGAATTATAACTTATTATATATTATATATACCATCCAGTAAATTTTGCTCTGTTAGCATCATCTCCAAGGTAATCCATTTTCTGGGATATACAGGGTGTTGAAAAAAGATTTTAAAATTTTGAAGGGGGCAGTAGTAAAAAAATATTTTGCTTACTCTCACGTTGTGGCTTCTCCGGACGAAAAAATAATTGTAGGCAAAGTAAAATTTAAAAAAATTACTAAATCACTATGGATTTTTAACTTTAGAGCATCATCAGTCGATTCATATTATTTCATGAAACATGATGGCTATCATTTCTGTGGTATTTCATTTTCGGGGATATACGGGGTGTTAAAAAAAGAGTGTACAATTTTGAAAGGCGTAGTAGTATGAACCAAAATAAACAAAAAAGTCTTAATAAACATGGGTTCTGAAAGTAACGGTTTCGGAGATATGGAAATTGTTTCTTTTTTACAACCTTTGTATGACATCCAGAAATGCACACGCATATAATAACTCGCCCACAAACATGTGTAAACTGATAATTCGTCAATTTGACATTAAATAAAAGTGTAACGTAGCAATGGCATTAAAATTAATTAAAATTTCAAAAAGCACAATTTTGCTAAAGTCAGGTTTGATGCTTAACCTTCAGTGTCTTGGAGGGGGGATCAAGCCCGATAGCCACCCCCCTGCGTACGCACCTGCTCTGGACCGCAGGCAACACATGTGGTTCCAGCATGATGGTGCTTCAGCTCATTTTCCTATTGCCATTAGAGAACATTAAGACCGAACTTTTCCACGCAAATGGGTAGGAAGAGGCGGAGCTCTTATGGCCTGCAAGATCGCCTGATTAAAACTCTATAGATTTATTTCTTTAGGGATATTTGAAACCTTTCCTTGCGCACAAGATTTATCTTTTGTAGGAGTAAGTTTATTGATTGTAAATTCTTAATTCTGACTTACAAGGGGAGGATCAGATGTGTGATTCACCGATTTGATAAATCTTTAGCACACGTGTAGGTCATAACTAGGAGTGTAACAGGTGCAAGTAATAGGGCGCACTATTCAGCTGTTTTCGAGAAAAAATGGTTTTTAAATTTGTTATTTATTCATATGTTTATATACCTTTAGCGTTGATAAACATATACCGACCTTTTGACGCATCGATAAAACCTCCGATTCGTAGTCAGAAGGTCGAAGGATCGAACCCCATTGTTGAAGTTGGGTTCATTCAATTTCTTTTTATAGTTTTTATAAATCCATGTGTATTTAAATATCTTAATTTTAGGATAAATTAATTTTTTTCTCAAAAACGGCTGATTGGTGCGCCCTATTACTTGCACCTGTTACACTCCTAGTCATGACCTACACGTGTGCCAAATATGGATCAAATCGGTGAGTCACACATCTGATCCTCTCCTTGTTAAACGACTGAAATAAACTTATTATTATTATTATTATTATTAATGGTACTCCTGTAAATAGCCTCGAGGAACTGCAGCTAAGAATTAATCAAAACCGCCAACGCATCCGATCGAATGAAGGTGTTTTAGAAAGAGTTCGAATATCCTTCAGACAAAGATGTCGTGTCTGCTTGGAACTGGAAGGAAGGCACTTTTTGTTTTGTTTTAGCTTCTATATTTTAAAGCGCAATACTTATACATATATATCTACACATATCTAATATTTTAATTGACAAACCCGCAATGTAAAATTATAATAAACGAACTGAACTAAACTAAACTTCGAACATTTTCTGTAACTATGTCCTTTGTTTTTGCTAGAAGCTCCCTTCGTTTATTCGTACCTAACCAATAAGTAATAAATAATTGCAAATAAATGTTTCAAACAAAAATAATCTTCCATATCTCGGAAACTGTTACTTTGAGGACCCATGTTTATTAAGAATTTTTTGTTTATTTCGGTTCATACTACTACCCCCTTCAAAATTTTACACTCTTTTTTTAACACCCTGTATATCCCAAAAAAATGAAATACCAAAGAAGTGATAGCCATCGTGTTTCATGAAATAATATGAATTGACTGATGATGCTCTAAGTTAAAAATCCATATTGATATAATCAAAAACTTATATATATTTTTTTTAATTTTACTTTAGCTACAATTATTTCTTCGCCCGGAGAAGCCACAACGTGAGCAAAATATATTTTTTTAAACTTGTTTGTGCATTTTGGTTCATAGTATTACCCCATTACATTTTTTTAGCACCCTGTACTAATCACATTTTTTTGTGTTTATTAATTATTTTGAATCACAATTTAGGCTTTTTCGAATCATCAAAAATTAAAGACTTTACCAATGCCAAGGGCCTATTCGGTACGAAATTGTTTTGCAATAAAATTAATTAACGAACATAAAAATTACTGCTGCCAAATTAAAAAAACGGTGATGTGGCCATCATGTTACTTTCTCCTATTTGATGGTATCATTTATATTTACGTTTTCATGGTTTATTTAAATCATATTTTAAATGTACATCGAGAGGATGAAACTGACGTTTAAAACGTCAAAATTATGAAAGTTGGAAAAATTACACTTCAAATTAAAAAACTCAGTTTACTCAAAAACTAACGAGATTTCGAAAAAACGTATTCTTTAGAAGTTGTTCATTTTGGCATTCTTTACAATTATTATGAATATAAATTTGCTGTAATTATTAACGTTTCATAATTATAAACTAATAATTAAAAAAAAATAATAAATTTTTTTCTCGAATAGCAATGATTTTATGAAAAATATTTTCAAGCAAAAGATGTTAATTTCTTTGTTGTCTTTAAAGTTTGTTTCAATATTTTTGTGATATTTTTCATAGTTAAGAAAATATTGGCAAAAAACAAAAAACAGTTAAGGTAAACACCCACTTCCGGTGTACGAAATTTTACCAAAAGCTTTTCAGTTCTTCAGATTATCAAATAAGACGTATGTTCAAAGTTTCATATCAATTGCTCTATTAGTTTTTGAGATACAGCGCACACAGCCAGACACACACACAAACACAAAAAAAAAATTCTAGAAATTGTTGAAATGGCACCTAGGGACCCCAAAACGGATATATCCGTAATAAAAATTTTTGAAAAAAAAATCACGATCATAATACTTTCTCGTACTTCGTAACGGAGAAAGTAACAAACGCTCATGAAATATCCCCATATAAATCGGATATTGCAAACTTTTTGTTGCGTAGCAACATCATAAAATAACTGATAACACACAA
Source organism: Ocypus olens (assembly GCA_910593695.2). Classification (NCBI taxonomy): domain Eukaryota; kingdom Metazoa; phylum Arthropoda; class Insecta; order Coleoptera; family Staphylinidae; genus Ocypus; species Ocypus olens. The sequence continues at coordinate 468,034 of OU343048.1, forward strand.
TTGTTTGTAATTAGTGCAATTTTGTGATGTTCTGCTAAAAATTAAATGATTTAATCGGATGCTCGTTTTGGCAAAAAAAAAATAACTTTGTTTGTTATACGCACTCATATTGACAACATATTTCCGGAACAGTAACGTTAGAGATTGCCTTCATTTTAATAAATGTCCTAAAAGTGCTTCACGCATTTACCTGGATTATCCTCGATTTTTGTTATACGCTCGTTATATCATTTGTATCCGTCAATTTTGACGTTTCGGTTAATATGGTAATAATCAGTTTTTGAATATAAAGTATGGATAAAATAGTACGCGGAAGGTACGTGATTTACAGATAAATCAAGGAGAGCAGGAAATTACGTTCGTCTCGCACGATCATATCCGATTGTACCCGATCGAAAAAATAAGCAAAATCACTATTGTGCAATATTGCGCAATAATTTGTAATTCTCAAAACGAATACTTTTTACCGTATTAATCCATTACTGCCCATGACATGTAAGTGTTCAAATAAATTTCAAATTCTCAGATAAATTCTATAACTCAATAACGTAAAACCAAATAGAATAACTGTACTAGTGACGGTTTGCGGGTTTTTTTCTGGTACGGCCGAGGAACAAGAGGTGGTAATACAGATAGGTGCGGTCACGCAGCCAGCCGTCTCTGCAACTGACCCTACCTATCTGTACTACCACCTCTTGTTCCTCGGCCGTACCAGAAAAAACCCCGAGAACCGTCACTGCATTGTACCATTAAAAAGGGACGTTCTTTGTTACAAATAACTTCTTTAAAGTGAATAATATTGCCAGTAATAGTCACTAAAGCCTATAATCTTTGTTACTCGCTCAAGTACAATGGGAGGTAATGGATTAAATGATTCTATTAGCGATTGCGATTGTAATTGCCGTAAATCGGTTTACCCGTGAGACAAACGCCACATTACTTGGCGATTTTTAGGAAGGCGGCCGATGGCGTCGCATCATTTACGGCGCAGTTGTTGGTTTAAGTAAGATTTAACGCTAACCTGTGTGTTATTTCCATCGTAGATGCACTGCATCCATTCACTACACAATTTAGCACATTTTGGACTAAAATAACCGCAAAAAACCACTAAAAACTTCGAGAACGGTGCAGAACACATGCCGATTCCCGCGTACCCGAGTTCAACTAGATGCGCGCGTTTGGACTTGTAAACAACGCTCGGCCTCGCGTCGTGAGTTTCCGCACCTCACGAGCGGCGCAGGTGTTTCGCTACAGGGCGGCGCAATAAATTGTAATTGATATCTCGAAAACTATAAAGCTTATTATAAAAACGGCAGTGAAATAACGCTGGAAATAATTTTCAACTTTTTAGATTCACCGCAGGAGGGCGCAACGCGCACCATCACTAAAAAAACATGGATTTCCTCCAGAATTTGCTCGTAAAATATGAATCTAAAATATGCACATTGTAAATTACCCGCGATTTTGTATTGTTATTTATTCTATACAATTTTCTCTATCTTTTCAAATAAACTGGTACACAGAGTTTAAATATTTGTTTGAAAAAAATATCTCTCACACGGCTTAATGGAATTCTACAAACTCTACCTTTTTCGTTTTACCTTTTCGTATATTAATCACGCCCTTGCGATTATTAAGTGCATTTTGTATATCATTCAAAGTAAACTGGTATAGATAGTATTCAAAGATTTAAAAAATTGTAAAAAAATAATCAGACAAGGAATTTATTTGAAAATCTGAAGATGTCTTAATAAATAATGTATTTTTAATTCCCTGTTGAAACAATTGCCAAATTTTAGCACGAAACAAAACTACAACGCTCCAAAAGTTGAAAAATGCATTCAATGATTTGAAAAATTGTAAAAAAATAATCAACCAGGGAATTTATTTGAAAACCTGAAGATGTCTTAATAAATAATGTGTTTTTAATTCACTGTTGAAACAATTGCCAAATTTGAGCATGAAACAAAACAGCAACGCTTTAAACTTAAAATGGAAAAATTGAAAAATGCATCCAACGATTTGACAAATTGTAAAAAAATAATCGGACAAGGAATTTATTTGAAAACCTGAAGATGCCTTGATAAATAATGTATTTTTAATTTCCTGTTGAAACAATTGCCAAATTTTAGCACGAAACAAAACAGCAACACTTCAAACTTAAAATATGGAAAAGTTGGAAAATGCATTCAACGATTTGAAAAATTGTAAAAAAATAATCAAACAGGGAATTTATTTGAAAACCTGAAGACGTCTTAATAAATAATGTATTTTTAATTCCCTGTTGAAACAATTGCCAAATTTTGGCACGAAACAAAACTGCAACGCTCCAAACTTAAAATGGAAAAATTGAAAAATGCATCCAACGATTTGACAAATTGTAAAAAAATAATCGGACAAGGAATTTATTTGAAAACCTGAAGATGTCTTAATAAATAATGTATTTTTAATTTCCTGTTGAAACAATTGGCAAATTTTAACATGAAACAAAACAGCAACACTTCAAACTTAAAATATGGAAAAGTTGAAAAATGTATTCAACGATTTGAAAAATTGTAAAAAAATAATCAGCCAAGAAATTTATTTGAAAACCTGAAGATGCCTTGATAAATAATGTATTTTTAATTTCCTGTTGAAACAATTGGCAAATTTTAACATGAAATAAAACAGCAACACTTCAACTTCAAACTTAAAATATGGAAAAGTTGAAAAATGTATTCAACGATTTGAAAAATTGTAAAAAAATAATCAGCCAAGGAATTTATTTGAAAACCTGAAGATGCCTTGATAAATAATGTATTTTTAATTCCCTGTTGAAACAATTGCCAAATTTTGGAACGAAACAAAATATCAACGCTCCAAACTTAAAATGGAAAAGTTGAAAAATGCATTCAACGATTTGAAAAATTGTAAAAAATCAATCAGACAGGGAATTTATTTGAAAATCTGGAGATGTCTTAGTAAATAATGTATTTTTAATTCCCTGTTGAAACAATTGCCAAATTTTAGCACGAAACAAAACTGCAACGCTCCAAAAGTTGAAAAATGCATTCAATGATTTGAAAAATTGTAAAAAAATAATCAACCAGGGAATTTATTTGAAAACCTGAAGATGTCTTAGTAAATAATGTATTTTTAATTCCCCGTTGAAATAATTGCCAAATTTTAACACGAAACAAAACAGTGACGCTCCAAACTTAGAATGGAAAAGTTGAAAAATGCATTCAATGATTTGAAAAATTGTAAAAAAATAATCAGACAGGGAATTTATTTGAAAACCTGAATATGTCTTAATAAATAATGTATTTTTAATTTCCTGTTGAAACAATTGCCAAATTTTCGAACGGAACAAAACATCAACGATCCAAACTTAGAATGGAAAAGTTGAAAAATGCATTCAACGATTTGACAAATTGTAAAAAAATAATCATTCAATTTCTAATGTTTTAAAGTTTATACGTAATAATTCTTTCTAGTATTATTATTGTTTTCAAAACAATTGGTGTCTCAGCAGTCAGATAACTTACTGCGGTTCTTGACGCTAGAGACAAACACACCGCTTAATCGAAAATAAAAATTTTGGTAAATCGTGGTAATTAACCAATTACTTTCTATTGTACTCAAGCAAATCCAACAAACATCAAGGGCTTTAGTAACACTTAGTGGCAATATTAATTACTTTAGAGAATTTATTTGTAACAAAAAACGTTCTGCATTAATGGTCTATTTGATTTCACGATATTGAGTTTTAGGAGATATCCGAGAATTTGAAACTCTCTAGAACACATTATCTCATGGGTATTGATGGGTTAACCCTTTGGGTCCCACATGGTCGAAAAACATGCAATAGCGCTCGTCAAAAAATCTCCACTGGAGATACCGAAGATTCATCCGTTTTTTGAAGATGATTGTAGCAGATAAATTTTTTCAAATTTAGCATTTTTGATTTCAAAAGCGCACCACTTTGTTTCTAATAAAGATGTTGGATATTTTCTTCAGCGCTGCTTTGAGTCCTAATGAGTTAACACATTGGCTGCCAATAAGTTTTTTGTAAAATGTCAAAAATAGTTTTCTCTGTTTTTAAGTTCTATTTTATAAAATGAGTTGGAATATGCTTATTTAATTTAACTCGTGACTGACTAGTAAGTTGAAAGTAGGCACTCACTGTCAGTCATCGGTGACTGACGCGGTCCCATCGGAATACTTCGGTGTTAGTCACCGGTGACTGACAAAGCGATCAACGTGTTAAACAATCGTACGCAACAAAATTAATATTTTGAAACAACTAAATCATCTTAATTCTAAACTATAAATACGTAAGGAATGTATATTATTATTCATGTTAATATTTATATGCAATTACTCGTTTAATTACAAACATGTCGTAACTGAATGGCATGCGCCTAAGTCAAAAAAAAATTATTATTCAAAAAACCAATTAATTTTTTTTGTATTGTTTTTGGCGTCGGCTTCTTGGCCATCTGCCACTACCGTTTTTTTTAATATATATTTTCCTAAAAACTAAAATATGCCATGAATGAGGCACGGGGGCGCAAGGTAGGAATTTTTGCCGATGAGGGTCGTCATGGCCTTCGGACTACACAAAAACAGGAGTAGACAAAAAGCCAATTAATTTAATAACATTTTTTATAAACGAACTGGTTTGTTGGCCAGTAAAAGAAAAAAACCCATTCTGGTGGATATTTCAAACAAGCCAATAGTAATTCTTGCGACCGAGGAAAAAATAAGGTCACCACCTAATGCATTTCTATGTTGCGTTTTTTTTTTCTTTTTCGTTTTGGTTAACACGGCAAAGAATCGGGAATATAGCCAGAAGCCAATTTTGGCGAAGCAGTGTTTCCAGAGGCGGCGAAGAGACGACGCGTCCGCGTTGTTAATAGAGTATGGCAAAATGTATAACAGAGGTGAAGGAACTTTAACGAAAGGAGGCCACCGCCGCCGAACACTTCTGGAAAGAACTCGCAATTGCAAATGGCACGACTACTGCCGTTAATCAAATTGTGAAAACGTCTACACACACACATAACAATCAAATGATTTCATATGATTATCACCATTGTATTAACATTTTTTTACTTGAGATTTTTTGACAAATCATTATTGTCAATGAAGATGATGGTTGCGACCGTTACTATGTAAGGTATTTATATAAATAGTGGTAAAAAAAACGTCGAAAGTTAAATTTAAAGTTACCTCATTATTGTCAATGTGATTATACAGATAATTATAAATAAATAAACAGCGTTCTTTCTTCCTCTTGACAATTGGCTTTTCAACGAAGGTATTTTTTGCCATTTTATTTCTAATAATTAGTAAATATCATCAAATAAATTAGAAATTTGGTTATTAATATCTGTTTTATAAAAAAAAAACTTGACGGGACTGAGTGTGACAGATCATATATACCATAAGATCAAAAAGTCGAAAATAGTTGGCTGCTCTTAAAACATAACCTAACCAAAAGAAGTTCAGTGGCGTAACTAAGAATGAGAATTTTAGCATTTTAGAAAACCATGAAATTTAAATAAAACAACTGGATTATGCATCCTAGACATCTTGTGATTTTTTAAGGTTACTTGCTTTAAAAACAATTTTCATGTGCCGATTTTTTTTTAAACATGAAGGCGGGATGTTTTTTGATAGTACTGATTGAAGTATGTTTTCAATAAAACGTTGTCACATATATAAAATGCAACATTGCACTACACATAACAAAAAAAATGCAATGACATGAGCTAATTGTTAGTAACTTTTTTAGTACCAACAAAAATAACCAAAAAAATGCAATGACATAACCAAATTGTTAATAACTTTTTTACTACCAACAAAAATGCCACCCTAACAAACAAATGCAATGACAACCAAATTGTTAGTAACTTTTTTACTATCAACAAAAATGTCACCCTGGCAAAGCCTACTTGGATTTTGAAAAAAAAACTTATTTTGAACGTACTTTACTTTTTTTAAATTAAGGATTGATTTGAGGGTGCTTTTAAATTCGGATATGTCAAAATTAAAGTTGTATCGGTTCTAGAAGAGACGATGGATGGAAGCAATGGTTTTTTGCCATCTTCTACATTTCTATGGGATTAGTAGGACACTGGGTTAGTTCATCGACCTGTCGGACCCGGCCATGCATTATTATTATTACGACCGCGCATCCATTCGTCTCTCCCCACCGCTCTCTCTTTTCAACTAACTTACACACACATTAATAATTACTACGGTGAGAACACTTTGAAATAGTAAATTATTTGCTAAAATAACATTAGTGTATACATTAATTCATGAATGTAAAGTAACATTAATGTATTGCGTGTAAAGTAATTATTTTTCCCAAAAAAAAATTTTTTGGTCATTTCATGATTTCGCCGTTTTCTTTTCCATAGTATTGTTCAGGAAAAAAATGCATGCAAGAAATGTTGGGTCTCAGAAAAATTTGAAAAATATTCATGACGGTTCTTAATGATGGGAAAATGCGTGTAGAAGTAATTATTTTTCCGAAACAAATTTTTTGGTCATTTCATGACTTTTGTCGTTTTTTTTTCCATGGCATTGTTCAGGAAAAAAATGCATGCAAATAATGTTGGGTCTCAGAAAAATTTGAAAAATATTCATGACGATTCTTAATGACGGGAAAATGCGTGTAGGAGTAATTATTTTTCCGAAAAAAATGTTTTGTTAATTTCATGACTTTCGCCGTTTTTTTTCCAAAAAAATTCAAGCAAATGATGTTGGGTCTCAACAAAATTTGAAAAATATTCATGACGGTTCTTAATGATGGGGAAATGCGTATAGGAGTAATTATTTTTCCGAAAAAATTTTTTTTAGTCATTTCATGATTTTCGCCGTTTTTTTCATAGTTTTACTCAAGAAAAATGTCTACCCAAAATTAATATCGAAAAATCTTCACAATTTGTATGAGGAGACCAGGATGGAAAAGTGGCAACTTCTCCTAATGTTTTAAAGAGGTTGTATGCCTTGAAATGTACTTCTATGGATTTATTTTCCAGAAATTAATTTCGAAAAAATTTCACAATTTGTATCAGAGGTATGTCTTGGTAAAACAATGCAACTGCACCCACCTTTAATAAAGATATTTCATTCTTTATTAACATATTCTTTATTTTTGATATTTATAATGGGTTTGTTTTAGTAAACCTTTTCCGGTATAACAATTTAATAATCTGCCAGAATAGCTGACACTTACGAATTAAGTTTCCACAAATTAAGTGTGAAATGAAATAATACAAGTACGAATAGTTACTAAAAAAAATCACATTCTAAGTGTTTTGAACAGAGGTATTTCCACGACTATACCCGTTTCGCGTAGTCGTTGATTTAGCATTCGATAAACATTTGTAGAAGGATGCCTTCAATTTTGAAAACGTACTCTACAGCGTAGTTTTGCCATATGTGCGTTTCTATTAGGGTGGATATACACTAGAGCATTTTCTCGAGCATTTCTATGTAGTGTAACATTTTAACGAATGGTACAATACAGGAAAATGCTCAGTTTCAAAAGCTGTCGTCAAAAGACGTCGTCTGGTTCGTGAGGGTGATACACTAAAACATATCATAGAGCGGCTCGTTGTTCTGTTACTAGTAAATGCTCTAGTCTATACTCACCTTTACAGAAACCGTACATCATATACATGTCGGCGTTCTCATTAAATGCAACTCCATTGTAATTGAACAAATCGAATTTGACAGTGACATAAGATGGGGTCGACGTTGCCGGGTATACTTTTTTTTATGAAAATAAGCTAATTCAGGAGAGTTAGAAATACACGTTTCAGGTAGAAAGATAGCACGCACTGACAAATAATTTTAAACTGGTCAAACTACTAAAATGGCAGGGTTTTGTGGTAAATTATAAAGGAATAATAACGCATATTAAAAGTCTGGGCTCATATAGTTATAAGATAACATAATACATAACAAAGGGTTGTCAACACAAATAGTGTTCAGAATGAGTTCTTAGACATGAAAAAAATAGGGTTAATGAACGGGTACTTCCTGATATAGTTTTATTTTTATTGTCTGTACACACAATAAAAATAAAACTGTATCAGTACCCGTTCATTAACCCTAATACATAACCTGATAAAAAAATGGATCTATTACTCCAAGATATGAAAAAAATATTTAAAAATTTTTGAACAAGAATTCCTGGAATTCGTTCCTGGAAATCCTACATTTTTTTTTTGTAGACAAATAGTATTCAGAATGAACTCTTAGATTTGATAAAAAAATAGAAAACATTTTCTGAAGAAAAAAATTATTTCATTGTTTTTAGGCGTTTACAGTCGATTTAAGCACTATTTATTAAAACGTCTCGATATTTAAATTTTGAGGACTTCGTGAAAGCTCAGAAAGCATGGTACAACATTTTAGAATCAAGATTTTTTTTTCTCAAAATTTCAAGAAGAATATCGCCTCGTGTAGATTTATACACACACGATATAATCAGTGTATTCCAACCTTTACTACGTACTCTTTAATTCAAAACTACTGAAAATGCATTCCCGGTCACGTCCGTTGTTAGGGCGGTAATAATTAAATGCCCGCACGTACAATCCACAGTCTACAACCCCTCGCGTAGTATTTCGTTGTGAATGAAACTATTTTTCGCATCGCTCTTAGTTCGTGTGTTGCGGGGCGGAGGTTAAGGGGGGGTGCGAAAGCCCGATTAATAATTAATCGCGTCCCCAGAAAATGCGAGTCCCTGTTGCTCCCAAAACAAAAGGGCTATCGCGACGCCGTGTGCGGGGTAAGGGGGCAGGGGATGGCGGACGGCAGCGTCGGTGATGGTGGTGGCTGATCACGTGGGCCGCCCGCGGTCGTTGAACTCTGGGGGTTCCAATGTTGACATCCCGGTCCCGGACGAGCCAGCACCGCCCCCCATCCCACCCCGACATCCCGGCCGCCCTTTCATCGAGGTGCATATTCGATAATCAGAAAGATGATTATTTTCTTTTTATCAAAAGTATGACGAAATAATTATATTTATCAGTAACGGCTCGCGAGGTTACTGATGGCATGGCCGAGGTCGTTTGCAAAGATCTGTATTACCACCGTACCATGAGTCATCTCGCAAGCCGTCACTGAATAAAACTAATGGTACGGTCGAGGTAGCAGAGGTGGCAATACAGATATAGTAGGGTTGGTTACAGAGATCTGTATTATCATCTCTGCTTTCGTGGTCGTACCATGAGTCATCTTGCAAGCCGTCACTGAATACAACTAACGGTACGGCCGAGGTAGCAGAGGTGGCAACACACCACCTCTGCCGTATTATGAGTCACCCCGCAAGCCGTCACTGATGTTTAGGCTGAAAGCAGTGGCGGCCCGTGGAACATGTTGATGGTAGAGCCACTTATACTTTTTTGACAGTAAATACTACTTTCGACAGCGAAATATACTACTTTTGACGGCTGAAAAATACAATTTTTGACAATTCAAGAATGTTGAAAAAAACTATTTTTATTAGCTGGAAAATACTGTTTTTGACAGCTGAAACATACCATTGTTGACACACGAAAAATATTATTTTTGACAGTAAAAAAATACTATTTTTGACAGCTGAAAAATACTAATTTTCAACAGCTGAGGAATACCATTTTTGCAAGCTGAAATGTACAATTCCTGACACACGAAAAATACTATTTTTGATAAAAAATACTATTTGACAATAAAAAATACTACTTTTGACAGCAAAATATACTACTTTTGACAACTGAAAAATACAATTTTTGACAATTAAAAAATGTCGATAAAACTATTTTTATTAGGTGAGAAATACTGTTTTTGGCAGCTGAAACATAGCATATTTGGTAACTGAAGAATACCATTTTCTACAACTGTAAAATACAACTTGAGACAGCTGGGAATTACCATTCTTGACAGCCGAAAAATATCATACTGAAACCGTTATATAATAACCGAAAAAAGCTCGGAGTATAGGAGCATGAAATTTTTTAACATTTTACCTAAACCGTGGAAAGAGGAAAATGATGTTAAAATCTTTAAAAGTATATTGGTGGAATAACTGCTAATAATAGAACCATATAATCTGGATGAATTTCTCACGTATAAATTTGAATGAACTTGTTTTAGTTAAAGGATATTTACACTGTTATGTATGTATATTTTTGTAATCTGACGCCACTTTTTATACTTTGTATATATTTATATTTATAATTGTAGAAATAAAGATGATTTATTATTATTATTATTATTATTATTGGCAGCTAAAAACTACAATTTTTGACAACAAAAAAAAACAATTTTTGTCAACAAAATATACAGGTTTTGACAGCTGAAAAATGCCATTTTTGACAGTTACAAAATGTCAAAAATGCTGCTTTTGATAGCCGAAAAATACGATTTATATAGGTGGGAAATACCATTGTTGGCAGCTGAAAAATATCATTTTTGATAGCTGAAAAATCTTTGACAGCTGAATAATACAATTCTTAATAGCTGAAAAATACTATTCTTGATTACTGCAACATACTATTATTGACAACTGTATCATACCATTATTGTCAGCTAAAAAATACAATTTTTGAAAACAAAAAATTCATTTTTTGACAACAAAAAGTACAATTTTTGAAAGCTGAAAAATGCCATTTTTGATAATTAAAAAAAATGTCGAAAAATGCTGCTTTTGATAGCTGTAAAATACCATTTTTATAGGAGGGAAATGCCATTGTTGACTGCTGAAAAATATCAGTTTTGACAGCTGAAAAATATCGTTTTTAACAGCTGAAACATACCATTCTTGAAAACTACAACAAACCATTATTGACAACTGTAAGATACCATTATTGTCAGCGGAAAAATGCCATTTAGACAATAAAAAATGACCAAAAATGCTGCCCTTGATAGCTACAAAATACCATTTTTATAGGTGAGAAATATCTTTTTTGACAGCTAAAAAATATCATTTTTGACAGCTGAAAACTACCATTTTTATCAGCTGAAAAATACCATTCTTGACAACTGCAACAAACTATTATTGATAATTGTAACATACCATTATTGTCAGCTAAAAAATACAATTCTGACAACACAAAACATGCAATTTTTGACAACAGAACGTACAATTTTTGACAGCTGAAAAATGCCATTTTTACAGTTAAAAAAAATGTCGAAAAATTCTGCTTTTGATAGCTGCAAATAATATTTCTACAGGTTGGAAATCGCATTTTGACAGCTGGAAGATATCATTTTTGACTGCTGAAAAATATAATTTTTGACAGTTAAATGATGCACTTCTTAACAGCTGAAAAATACCATTATTAACAACTGCAATAAACCACTAATGATGTGACATACCAATATTGCCTGCTAAAAAATATAATTTTTGATTACAAAAAGTCAATTTGTGACAGCCGAAAAATGACAATTTGACAATAAAAAAAATGTCGAAAAATGCTGTTTTTGATAGCTGAAAAAATACATTCTCATAGGCGAGAAATACCTTTTTTGATATTAACCACTTCGCGCCCATGCTGCTTTGATTTAATCCCAGGTTTGATGAAAAATGACTTCTTTGTTGTTGTTAACTTTTTCTACGAAATATGATTTCACTGTCACAAACTTTCCCATTTATGCAAAAAAATATGAAAAAATATTCCATAGATGGCGCTAAGGAAGTAATTTTTTTTGTACAATGTTTTTGTTTTCATTTTTTGCTTGTTGTCACATGTGGCGAACCTGGGCGTGAAGAGGTTAAAAGAAAAACATTTTTGACAACTGAAAAATATCATTTTTGACATTTGAATAATACACTTTCTGACAGCTGAAATATACCATTTTTAACAACTGAAAAATACCATTTTTAACAGCTGAAAAATACCATTCTTGACAATGGCAACAAAACATTATTGACAACTGTAACAAACCATTATTGTCAGCTAAAAAATACAATTTTTCACGATAAAAAGAACAATGTTTGAAAGCTGAAAAATGCCATTTTTGACAAATAAAAAATGTCGAAAATACTTTTTTTTGATAGCTGAAAAATACCATTTTAATGGCTCAGAAATACCTCTTTTGACAGCTGAAAAAAAAACTTTTTGACAACTGAAAAATATCATTTTCGACAGTTGAATAATACATTTCTTAACAGCTGAAAACTACCATTTTTAAGAGCTGAAACATACCATTCTTGACAATCTTTTGACATGTGCAACACACCATTATTGTCAGCAAAAAATACAATTTACGACAAGAAGAGAAAGAATGAACGATTTATCTTCCTAGAGCAAAGTAACTGGCAAAAAAGTGTTTTAAGCATTAATTAAAAATTCTTGCTGAGCTGGAGTCTACAGGTAGTGCTATGGCTCCTTGACTCTATATAACGAGCCGCCCCTGGCTGAAAGTATCCGGATTTATTGCTTTTAGAGATTATGTGAATGTATCTCAAGGAATGTAATTGAAAAAATGGAGACGACGTTTCTGAAGAATAATCTTTTCGAACAAAACAAAATTTCCATCAAACCTATGCCAAAAAAAAACAAAAAGACAAAAAAAATTCCATGAAGTTTGCGGTAATCCTGATTTACAGATGACCAAAGCAAATTAGATAAATTTAATACTGTAAGACATACATCAATTCATGGTGGATCACATATTTTGGATGCGTTAACAGAGTTCAAATCCCGATAAGCCAAAATTTTGACAAATCATTAATTCTATTTAAATGCCATTTTTTACCTGTAGTACATATTACTAATTAATAGTTTTAAAATTGTAAAATCTTAACCCTAATTTAATCATAATCATTATCGGGATTATGTCCGGATCCCATTTTGGATGTATTAAAATACACAAGACACCTTCCTTTTAGAGCCCAAAATGAAAAAATAAAATAAAATAATATCAATACCAACATTCTTATTTCAAATGATTTGATTTTCACGTGGATAAATAGACTTTTTCTTTCCCTTTTCAACGATGTATAACAACCCATATCAAAATTTAAAAAAAATATAACAGCCCATGCCAAAATTTAAAAACAATCGGAACGTCGCGATTTTCTAAAAAAAAGTCAAATATCTCAATAATTGTTAAATATGCGGAAAAAAGTTTAAAACGAAAGTTACTTGGTTCAATTGCGCAAGCATAAAAATCAAGTCAAAATAAAAATACACACGCGCAGACGCGCTCAATGTAGCAACATATACTCTGGCCGCAGTATGAAGGCGTCTGAGGTGATTAACGAAGAGTTTATTTATCGGCTTCTATTTTTAAATCAGTGGTTCTTGAAAGGTTACAGATTATTTTGGAAATAAATACGCATCTCATGTTCGCTTATTGAGATCATCAGGCATTCGAGACGCAAATGAGGGCGGAATAATTTACAACAAAATTCCTGATGCGCTTAAGACACTAACTCATAAACGATTTAAAGAGAGTTTTAAAAAAATTCTCATTGAGAGGTGCTTTTATACTATAGCAGAATTTATAGCGCAATAATCATGAACATGTTTTTAATATGTTTTGTATGTTTGTAACATTTTATGTTATTATTACGTTTATCTCATAGATAATCTTTATTGTATTATATATTGACGTTCGCACCCACAACATGTAAATACTACTTCTTTTTTGTGTACAGCATGTATATTGTGGCATAGTGAATAAAGCTTTTATTTATTTATTTATTATTAAGTTAATCACCTCTTATACCATCATAGTGCGGCTAGACTTTAGTTCTTACTGTCAGACGGCTTGAATCACCGACCCAAGTATTATTTAGAAGATTAAGAACGAAACGAGCAACACCCTTTTGACATGAGAAGACTTTTTATCGCGGTATTGCATTAAACATTTAAAGAATCGGAACTTGCAATTGAAAATATTTGATTCCTAGATAATGATGTAACAATCGAAACTAGTCGGAATAAAAAGTATAAAATTTGTGAAACCTACCAAGTGCCTAATTTCAACAACCAGTAATATTAAAAATGTTTCACCACGTGATAAACGAGAACCAAATTCAACAAATATTTGAGAGGAAGTTGCCGAAATGTCCCTTTATCGTAATTTTTGATATTGAATAGTGTAGGTCAGGACGCGTTTTTTAGGGCAAAAGGCCACATACTCGCACATAGCCATTGGTCGGCCTCGCTGATGGACGGACGGTCCGTGCTGACCTGAATTTGGTCAATCATACAAGAGAGCGGTGCGAAGTGCCTCCGACTCCGCTCAAGTTCAGTTAGAAATCACAAAGAATTCACGACCAACAATACGTTCACCATTTCCCAGCCTAATCCTCCCCGGAATTGAATTTGTCCTTTTTACATTCATGACACAGTGGTCAAGTGATAATCCCCGAAGAAAAGACATTTACCGTAAAAGGGTTGGTCAAAGAAGAAAAGAAAGGGTTAGCAAAAGGGTTCCCGTTTTGACCGTACCGTTATTATACCTCCGCCCGCATTTGTTTTGTTAGGTGGGCGTTTGAGGGTAATGTATGGCCGCGGTAAGTGCGAGTGTGTCCCGTTCTAACGGCACCGGAGCCTGCATAGCGTTCGATTCGATAATCCGATATCTTGAGCAATTATCGTGTATGTGGAACGAATTCGAACAGTCCGTTATATGCGCTTCCTGTTAGAACTGCAACGCACGCCGACGACGACGACGAATACACGACGGCGGCAATCCAGTTGAAGGGAAGAGGACATGCACCGCGATAACGCGAACAAAGGCATCGGATGTACGCGGAACGGGACCTTTTACGGCACTTTGTGCTTCTATTATCTGAAAACGTAATGTGACATCTACCGTCACTTTTTAGAACAAAATTAAATGTCGGCCATTATGATTTCATGGCAAACCTTTGTTTTCAGTTCAAAATCATTGTTGAGTTTTTTGCAAATACAGAAACTATTGATTAAGGCACCGAATCAATCAGATTTTTTTTGATTTTTTAGAACATGTATTTATGTATTTTTTTGCCCATAGTATTAAAGAATTTAAAATAATCGAACAAAAAATTTAACTTTCAACAAGTTAAAACCTATAAGATGGTCTTCAAGGAGTGACTCTATATTAGCTTTGAAATTAAACTACACCGATATTTTAAAAGCTTTACAGCATATTATTTAACTTCCACCAGTGGCGGGTTCAAGGGGGGGGGGGGGGGTAATTGGGTAATTATCCCCCTAAGAATTTTTCGCTTATCAATTTTTATTGTTAAAAATTACCGATATTTCATATTCCAAACAAATAATATAACCGGTAAATTTTTCCGGGAGAGTCGTGGTAGTAGTGTTGCTAGGAGTAATTTTTAATTTTCCTCAAATATTTCATAAAAATAAATTATATTTCTTTTATTTAATTACCCCCCCCCCCCCTAGACTAGTTGGCTGGAAACTCCCTTGACTTTCACAATAAAATCTGAAAAACTGGCGGCACTCTGAACTTGAATTTGAGTGAGTGAAGTGTTTACATCGTGATTAAAAAATATCATCGCACGTGGATTTACCGTAAAATTTTTCAAATACTCTTAGAAATGTCATATTGCTTGTAAATAAAATGGCGGCGCTCTGAACTCGAATTTGAGTGAGAGAAATGTGCACCACCCGATTAAAAAAATTCTAAAAAATTTACCACCGGCGAAATTTGCTTCAAAATCTCCATATTTGCTTAGAAATAACATATTTTCGACGTTCCTAAAGATAATTGACGCACCTTGCTTGTAAACAAAATGGCGGCACTCTGAACTCGAATTTGAGTGAGCGAAATGTGCACCTCGCGATTAAAAAAATTCTTAAAATATCATCGGACGTCGAATTACCTTCAAATTTTTCAAATGCATTCAGAAATAACATATTTTTGAGACACCAAAAAATAATTGTCGCAAGTTGCTTGTAAACAAAATGGCGGCACTCTGAACTCGAATTTGAGTGACAGAAATGTGCACCTCGCGATTAAAAAAATTCTAAAAATATCATCGGACGTCGAATTACCTTCAAATTTTTCAAATGCACTCAGAAATAACATATTTTTGACACACCAAAAAATAATTGTCTCAAGTTGCTTGTAAACAAAATGGCGGCACTCTGAACTCGAATTTGAGTGAGTGAAATGTGCACCACCTGATTAAAAAAATTCTAAAAAATTTACCACCGGCGGAATTTGCCTCAAAATCTCCAAATTTGCTTAGAAATAACATATTTTCGACATTCCTAAAGATAATTGACGCACCTTGCTTGTAAACAAAATGGCGGCACTCCGAACTCGAATTTGAGTGAGTGAAATGTGCACCTCGCGATTAAAATTTTTTTTTTAAATATCATCGGACGTGGAATTACCTTCAATTTTTTCAAATACACTCAGAAATGACATATTTTTGAGTCACCAAAAAATAATTATACATGTACAACGATGTAGAAGCCTCCACTATAAATAACATTATCGTAAAGCTTTATAAAATCTGCATTTTGAATCTTGATTTCTATTTTGTTTGTTATGGTAGTATTTGGGAAGAGTGCTGGGGGGGTGGGTGTGCTGGGGGGATGGGCGGCGGAGAGGAAGCGGGGACGGCGGCGAAATCGATCCGCGACTTGCGTGACGGTTACCATGGAAAGTGTTGGCCCAGGTCACGAGGGGTCAAACCCGAACCTTCCGCAAAACACACAGACACAGAGCACGGGGATGGATGGATACATTCACCCCTTTTTAGGCGCGAGAGGGGGGCGCGGGGTTTGAAACGCGGCGATCGTCCACCCTCGCGGCAAACAAACGAACAAAAACATAATAGACGATATATATGGAAACAATGCATCTCTGAGAATGAGAAAAAATAGAAGTGCCAAACAACAAAACAAAGGAATTGTTGGTTGTATTGAATCATGTTAGGGGTGGTTTTGTTTCAATTCCATTGTCTACACTTATGTTTTTCGTTGACTGTTTATTAAACGCTCTGAGTCAAGTAAATACTACTCATTTTGATGATTATATTATATTATTGGAACCAACAGTAACTAGCCCTTGGCATTGTATAAAAATCGAAATATATCTTTTAAATTGTTATGTATATGTAATGTCAAATAAAGATGTAATACTACTATATTATAGATTACTAAGTAGTAATGGTCGCAACCATTATAAAGATCATCTTGTTTCGTGTTAATGATTGATGTATCGTGTGAGCCACTAAATTTTGTTTCAGAGTTGGCTGTGAGATAAATGAGGGATGTCGCGTATTATTACGTCATGAGACTTTAAAAAAATGAATTAATCTCAGACATGACTGCTATGTTTCTCTCTCTCTCTCTCGGGCATGGCCAACTCCGCAACAAAATTCTGTGGCTCACACCTTACAATATCTTTATTAGTGGATATACTGTTCACAAATTATTATTAGCATGATTAATCTGATAAATAACTATCGACCAGATGTCTTTCATTTATTTATTTATTTGTCTTTCAGCCCATTGATGTTTATTATATCTCAATGAACCCTTACGTAACGAATGCTACTATATCAGCGAAAACTAAAAACATTCCCCTAAAATCGAATCAGCCTACTGCGAGCGCGTCAAGTAAAATTTAAGTACCCGGCGCAACCACCAGAAATACAATTTATCAATGAATCCATTTTAGTTGTCTGTTCTTGTTATTATAACGTGTGAGCCACAAGATTCTTATTCAGAGTTGGCTGTGAGATAATTAGGAATGTCGTCGAATATTAACAATTAGGTTATTAGAACTAGTATCTACGAAAAAAAGGGTTAATTGGAGAAAATCAAAGATTGTAAGACATGCCCACCATCTTCATGAATAACACAAATTGTGTCGACTTGTCACTTTGATTTTAATTTGACAATTCACGTCATGAAAGACCGGATTAGTTCAGTTGAATTTAAAAAAAAAACATTAATCTCACAATCAGACGTGACTGCTATGTTTCTCTCTCTCTCTCTCATGAATGGCCACCTCAGCAACAAAATTCAGTGGCTCACATCTTATAAATTTGAAATTACCATTATCTTAATTCTTGAATCTTGGAAGCGTTTACTTCGTGGTACATTTTCAATTTCAATATAAAGAAAACAATTAACTTTTTTTACCACTTTTATTTATTATTATCTTAAGTTTCAAGTTTCGTGTTAATGATTGAACATGTTGATGGTAGAGCCACTTATACAACATTTATATATTTTTTTAAATTTTTCACTCGAGTAGTACAACTAAAATTTTCAAAAATTCACAACTCGTGAAATAATTAGTGGATTTTCAAAAACTGCACTTAATTTGATAAAACAATGATTTGCAAATCCAGTTTAATTTTTGTAGAATTTAGTCGACACGTTTTATATATTTTTTAAATTTTTTGCTCGAGTATTACACAATTCGAAAACTAAAATTTTCAAAAATTCACAACTTGCGAAGTAATTGGTGGATTTTCAAAAACTGCACTTAATTTGATAAAACAATGATTTGCAAATCCAGTTGAATTTTTGTAAAATTTAGTCGACGCGTTTCATATTTTTTTTTTAATTTTTTGGTCGAGTATTACACAATTCAAAAACTAAAATTTTCAAAAATTCACAACTCGCGAAATAATTGGTGGACTTCTAAAAACTCTATTTAATTTGATAAAATGATTATTTGCAAATTCAATTTAATTTTTGTAGAATTTAGTTGACACGTTTTATATTTTTTTTATTTTTTGCTCGAGTATTACACAATTTGAAAACTAAAATTTTCAAAAATTCACAACTCGCGAAATAATTGGTGGATTTTCAAAAACTGCACTTAATTTGATAAAACAATGATTTGCAAATCCAGTTTAATTTTTGTAGAATTTAGTCGACACATTTTTTATATTTTTTTAAATTTTTTGCTCGAGTATTACACAATTCTAAATCTAAAATTTTCAAAAATTCACAACTCGCGAAATAATTGGCGGATTTTTAAAAACTCTATTTAATTTGATAAAACGATGATTTGCACATCTAATTTAATTTTCGTAGAATTTAGTTGACACGTTTTATATTTTTTTTATTTTTTGCTCGAGTATTACACAATTTGAAAACTAAAATTTTCAAAAATTCACAACTCGCGAAATAATTGGTGGATTTTCAAAAACTGCACTTAATTTGATAAAACAATGATTTGCAAATCCAGTTTAATTTTTGTAGAATTTAGTCGACAAGTTTTTTTTTTTTTATTTTTTGCTCGAGTATTACACAATTCGAAAATTAAAATTTTCAAAAATTCACAACTCGCGAAATAATTGGCGGATTTTTAAAAACTCTATTTAATTTGATAAAACGATGATTTGCACATCTAATTTAATTTTTGTAGAATTTAGTCGACACGTTTTATATTTTTTTTAAATTTCTTGCTCTAGTATTACACAATTCGAAAACTAAAATTTTAAAAAATTCACAACTCTCGAAATAATGAGCGGACTTTTAAAAACTCTATTTAGTTTGATAAAACGATGATTTACAAATCCAATTTAATTTTTGTAGAATTTAGTCGACACGTTTTATATTTTTTTTAAATTTTTTGCTCGAGTATTACACAATTCGAAATCTAAAATTTTCAAAAATTCACAACTTGCGAAGTAATTGATGGATTTTGAAAAACTTCTTAGTCGACACGTTTTATATATATTTTTTTTATTTCTCGAGTATTACACAATTCGAAAACTAAAATTTTCAAAAATTCACAACTCGCGAAATAATTGGTGGATTTTCAAAAACTGCACTTAATTTGATAAAACAATGATTTGCAAATCTAATTTAATTTTTGTAATATTTAGTTGACGCGTTTCATATTTTTTTTTAAATTTTTTGCTCGAGTATTACACAATTCGAAATCTAAAATTTTCAAAAATTCACAACTCGCGAAATAATTGGTGCATTTTCAAAAACTGCATTTAATTTGATAAAATAATGATTTGCAAATCCAGTTTAATTTTTGTAGAATTTTGTCGACACGTTTTATATTTTTTTAAAATTTTTTGCTCGAGTATTACACAATTCGATAATTTAAATTTTCAAAAATTCACAACTCGTACTTAATTTCAGAGGCGACTCGTGGAACATGTTGATGGTAGCGCCACTTATACAATATAGCCCCCCCCCCTTTATTTTTTTAAGAAAGAAAGAACGATTTATCTTCCTAGACCAAAATAACTGGCGAAAAAGTGTTTTAAGAATTAATTAAAAATTATTGCTTAGCTTGAAACTACAGGTAGTGCCATGGCTCCATGGCTCTATATAACGAGCCGCCCCTGATTGATGTACAAAATATAACTCAATTAACCATTAACTAATTAATGCTGTCATATTCGTGAAAACTAAAAATATTCCCGTCGTATAATTTGAAAATCACAAATTAGGATACATTGGAATTGCTCTTATGGTGCATGGGCCGGGAAATTAAAAAGTACCACGAGCGCGTGACGTATTTTTAAGTTCCTGGCGCATGCACCATAAGAGCAATTCCAATGTATCCTAATTTGTGATTTTCAAATTATATACCGGATGTTGACTTGTTGTTGTTTCAATTCCATGGCATGCCATTATTTTTTATGAAATCACATTCAACTTAGAGAAACGTAAAGTGTTAAGTGTGAACATTAATAAAATCAGAATTTTCTCCTCTACAAAAAAGTTAAATACATTTTGTCTCCAAAACAAATAGGGGAGCCAATATTTGAACACTTCAAAATTAACATGCAATTTCCTATATTGCGTCCGCCAAATCAACACCCTGTATAATTATAAACTCACCAAATAAGATGAAGAGAAAGAATTATTGTGTAGTGGTCAATCCTACCCTTACAATGTTCAACTTAGTGTCACCAAACTGTGTATTGTTATCTTTTTTTTAATTCCATCTACCCTTACAATGTTCAACTTAGTACCATCAAATCAAACAGTTTATTATATCTAATTTTTTTCTTAATTTCAAAATTCCCTTTCTGAACGAGTGATCCAATATTCAATTTTTGTATTTTTATGTGTGTGTACATGTTTCTGTTGAATAATTCGGTTATAACGTGAACGGCAAAGAAAAAGGCGCAATGATGAATGCGAGAGGAGCGAAGTGGATTTCCCGGAGTTTTCCGGGGTGGCGAGGGAGGCGCGGGGGCGGGCGGGGGAGGAGGCGCAGCGTTGCAGCCGGAGTTCGTCGACCCCGGAGCTGCTCCGGCTGGAGTTGTCGGAGTCCTCTCTCTCCCATCGATTCCCGTGTAATTTCACTTTTATTTTGTTTTGACGGAAACTCGCACCAAATATTGATTCGCGCCCCTTTCGCACTCGCTCGGGCGACCACCCGCCCCCCGCCCGCATTCTTACACATACAGTACACACCTGCATATGGGCACGTAGTTGATGTACAATGAAATAAGGATTTTTGGAAAAAAATTGAAATATTCTATTCAAATCAAACTTGTAATATTTGATGTTTCACGCAAGGCAAAGACATCGAGCAGATTTGGACGACGACACTCACGGCCGTTCTAAATTGCTGAAATCGAGCCGTCACCTTTTTAATGCCCTAATGGTTATATTTTTGAAACATTTGCACATTTTGAGAATTTCTACATGTCTGATTTATTGTGAAGATTTATTTGATCTTTACTGATTAAATCATACAGATCACTAGTATTGACTTGTCTAATATTGTTAACCAGCAATGAAAAAGACCAATAAACTCTAATATCTAATAATAATATCTAACTAGCTTTAGGTGCGATTGTTTTTTTTTAATTTCGACATTTTTTGTGAGAAACACTAGAAAGTGAAAAGTGCCATGAGAAAAAAAAATGTAATTTTGCAGCATGTTAAGTTGGTACAGGTATATTCCAATATATTCATACGCGAAGTTGCCAACAGATACATTATTGATCGTTTGATTTTTTTTTGCCAGCCAGATTCTCATGAGAGAGTGTGATTTTCGTAATAAATTGCAATTACCCATTTTTACATTTCCCGCAAAGTTTCATTAGTAGTACTTTTGTGACGAGAGTTGTTTGGCAACCTTGTAAGATTTCTGTCACTAAAGATGTCAAAAAATTGGAATCCATGGGTAGATGTAGTATACTCTGTTGTAGTAGTCACACAGCTACTATTGCTACTATGGATATTTTAAAATTCACTCGTCAATGTTCTTAAAATAAATGGAGATATACTATATTTGACCGCTATGGTAAAGTAAAGAAAAGTAGATCCAATATAGCAAGGGAGAATGTCAGTGACGGTTCGCGGGTTTTTTTCTGGTACGGCCGAGGAACAAGAGGTGCTAATAGAGATCTCTGGAACCGACTCTACCTATCTGTATTACCACCTCTTGTTCCTCGGCCGTACCAGAAAAAACCCCGCGAACCGTCACTGGAGAATGTTCATAATTACAACACCCGTACGAAAATCTTTTTTCAAGACTCGACACAGCCTAATATAATGCTCAGTGTGTATGAATTAAATGGTATAATCATTATTTAACTCCTTGCCCAATAATATTGATATATTTAACTCATCTATGTATTATTTCGCAAGAAATGTCTAAGCGCCCTTTCCTCACCTCTTTGAATTTCAAATTTTATTAAATTTTCTATTAATTAGGCGGCTCCTACTATTTTAGTTTTCTTGCTTGCGTTATATTATACTTAGCATTTTTTCTATTTGTTTTTTTGTTTTTGTTTTTATTTTTATTTATATTATATCTTTAGTTGTCATGCACGCATATATTTGTTTCTATTTAACAATCTTAGATTATAGATAAACTGCTTGTAAGTCTTGTAAAAGTTGATACGTTAATAAATAAATAAATAAATATGCTGAGACTGAAGAAAGGACTACAATCCAATACAAAATTAGACAAATTCAAATTGTTCATGAAAAATGTTTTAATTAAAAAATGTCAATAGGAGATTTCTTCACCGGCAAAAATCTATATGTTTGACGGGTTCATAGGCTAATGTTTTAAGTAGCCACAATGGGTGTCATCCTGTCCATCATCTAATTTTATTTTACATTTTAAATTTGATATTTATATTTGTATTTTAATATGTTAACCACATACAGGGTGTACAATTGGTTTAGGCACCATACGGATTTCCATGTTAAATTTTTAATGTTTAAATATTGGCTCTCCAAATTATTTTAGAGAAAAAGTGTAAATATGGTAAAGAAGGGAAAATTTATTGCAACAAATTGTTACAACTTCAAAGCGAATATTTATTGTCAGTCGATATTTAACGAGATTGTTACTGTTTGGCAGACTTTCTCCTGTGCTTGCCAAAACCTGTTTTATGTTAAAGTGTATACATGGTTGCCTAGCATGTGTCACGTGAACACCAAATAATATTAAAAATAGTGTAGTAAAAAAAGTTCAGCACTGTAACGATGCCATTCCGTGTCAATGTGTCTGAATGCCTGTGACGGCTTCTGCGGTGACTCATGGTACGGTTGACGTAGCAAAGGTGGTAATACAGATATACTTTGATCAATGGATCTTTGCGTGCACGTCATAGATAGCTGAACATCATGCGTTAAGTTGAATTAGACGCAATCATGTCTGCACGTATGTCATTCAAGGCGAGAAAACTCGGTCTTTGGTAATAACGCACACGCAAAGATCCATTGATCAAACTATAGATATTACCACCTCCGCTACCTTGGCTGTGCCATGAGTCATCTCGCGAGCCGTCACTGATGAATGCAGAAATATTTCAAAACGAAGCAAAGAACGGGATTATTAGCAGGGGAGGTAAAAATTAATTCGACAACTGCAATTTGGCGATGCCACTAAACTTTAACTCACAAATGGGATTTTGTAAGAAATTTTGGACGATGAGTCGTAGCTCTAAAAATTAGAATCCCCGTGATTGTAATTGAGGATAAGGCTCACATGTGCATGTCGATTAATAACATAATGAAATGAATGAGAGTTTTAATTTATTAAGGCTTAACTCAAATGGCCGATCAATTTTACTATTACATATCGCAACTTATAAATTTAATTTTGAAATGATAATCGAAACCGATTAAATTATCATTGGTTAGATAATTCAATCAACTCTATAAACAAGTTGGGTAAAATAAAACGCTTGTTTTGTTCCATAATTTTATTTTTACTTTCTCCGTTACGAAGTACGAGAAAGTATTGTGATCGTGATTTTTTTTTCAAAAAATTTTTTTACGGAAATATCCGTTTTGGGGTCCCTAGATGCCATTTCAACAATTTCTGGAAAAAAAAAAGTTTGTGTCTGTGTGTGTGTGTGTCTGTGTGTGTGTGTGTCTGTGTGTGTGTGTGTGTGTGTGTGTGTGTGTGTGTGTGTGTGTGTGTGTGTGTGTGTGTGTGTGTGTGTGTCTGTGTGTGTGTGTGTCTGTGCGCGCTGTATCTCAAAACTAATAGACCAATTGAAATGAAACTTTGAACATAAGTTTTATTTGATAATCCGAAGAACTGAAAAGCTTTTGGTAAAATTTCGTACACCGGAAGTGGGTGTTTACCTTAACTGTTTTTTGTTTTTTGCCAATATTTTCTTAAATATGAAAAATATCACAAAAACATTTTAAAAGATATTGAAGACAATAAAGAAATTCAATTATTTTGTTTGAAAACATTTTTCATAAAATCATTGTTATTCGAGAAAAAAATTTATTTTCTTTTTTTTCATTTTTGGTATACAATTATGAAACGCTAATAGTTACAGCAAACTTATGTTAATAATAATTGTAGAGAATGCCAAAATAAACAATTTATGAAGAATAAGTTTTTTTCGAAATCTCTTTAGTTTTTGAGTAAACTGAGTTTTTTAATTTGAAGTACATTTTTCCATCTTTCATAATTTTGACGTTTTAAACGTCAGTTTTATCCGAGTTAAGAAAACGTTCGATGCACACTTAAAATATGATTTAAATTGAAAATAAACCCATGAAAACGTAAATATAAAGTCGGAGAAAGTAACATGATGGCCACATCACCATTTTTTTTTAAAAGGAAGAATCTCAGACATGCTATGTTTCTCTCTCTCTCTCAGGTATGACCAACCCTGAAACAAAATTCAGTGGCTCACACTTTATCAAATTATTGTATTTCCTTGCTGGATTTCCTTCATTCATCTATTAACAAAATTGATGAAAATAGAAATTCCTACTTCTACTACAACTAGTTTTGTACTCTCATACATCTTCGTGAGTTATTAATATTTTAAAATAATTAACATAACAGTGAAAAGCCCAATTTTTGTAGATACGATGAAGTACTATCTACAAAGTGTAAACGTTTTATTTTCGGGGCAATATTTAATTTACAAATAATAATAAATCTGTAATAAATGAGGTTGTCCCAAGTTAAAATATTTAATGTGTTAATTATTATTGAAAACATGGAACTTCCAATTTTGATCGGTTAGGATCATTTTCAGTTAAACTGAAAATGATCGAAACACGTGTCAGGCAACTGAAAATAAAATTATGGAACAAAACAAGTAACTTTACCCAACTTGAAAATATGGTTCCATCAAGAAAGTAGCACAACAAGTATTCAATATATCTATAAACAAGACTCATGGCGTGTCATGTTGGTATTTTCAAGACAGTGTCATTAGACGAAAAAGTTGGTCGTAACCATAACCTAACTTTTTGACAGCCCGGGGAGAGACACCGCACCGTCGCGTAATAAAAGCAATTTGTCAATTTTCGGGCAAAGTGAAGGATTAATTAGATGCAAGCGGGATGGGGACTTACGATGCAGATGATGGTAATCAGGGGGGAATTAGGCTATGTGTGGACGTTATCAGCGCATGATTGCGACACATTCGCGGGGGGGCCAGTAGCCGTAGAGTTAGAAGAAGATGGCGAGAGCTGAAACGAGAAGAGAGAATAGAGCGCCACCGTGAACTAGTGGTAGTGCAGCGTCGTTGCATCGAGCGCACGGCAGAGTGTGTTGTGCTAGGTCGGCGTCGGGGCGCTCCGATGTTCTCGGTGCATTTCCGCGTCGTTGTGTCGCGCGACAGTGCCCCACAGCCAGAAACCACGTGCGGCCGCCGCCGTCCCCAAAACAATCCGCGCCGCCCCCGGCTCTTCTCCTCCTCCACGTCTCCCCATCGGCACCGTCGCCTGCCCGATCGCACAAATCCAAAAGTGAAACTTAGATCGATCACGTCCGTTTATAGAAAAAAGCTCTATCACAAAAAAAATTAACGAGAAGCGAGAAAAAAAAAATTCAAAACCGGCTGAAATCGCGACGTTCAATACGATCAAAAGTGAAAATTCAAGATGGCCGCCGGCCGGTTTCCGCGTAGAAAACGACGCCCTTCGGAGGAGCTATTTTAGACGTCCTTCGAAACCAGTCCCAAGGTAAAGTCTGTCTGTGTGCTCTTGCCATCACCGCCACCTCGCAAGCCATCAATCATCCCGCGAGCGCCGGAGTTAGAATATCATTTCTTTGAAGACGGCGAGAGAGAGAGGCGCCTCCACCAAATATGTTCGCGTGAACCGTGACATTTACAATTGCATCACCGATAGTGAAACCGGTCGGCGGTTTGTTTATTTGATAGTAGCGTTACGGCTTCAAGTGCACACCAAGGTTATCACCTCACGGTTGGTTTATTTATTTGTTGATTGAACAGCAACACCACCAACCATCACATGCTTTGCGGATGCAGCTTTTGTCCAACACACATTCAACATCATAACCTAGCTTTCGAACAAAAGCTGTCCACGCCAAAATTAGTCAGACGCACACGTGATTGCGGATTTAAAACTATGCAACACTTGCACGTAAAACATTGAATGATATCTTTCAAGACATTCTTCTACTGATACATGTATCTACTTTATGACGATTAGCTGAATATGTTAAAGGGTTTTGGGCTTCACTGTATTAATGTTGAGCAACATATTGACTTTCAAAAATACATACAAAAAATACTTTTGGATTTCTTTACATTTATTGTTGAACACTTTGATAGGAGCATGCGTTGTTGAGTTTTAAATGAATTAGAAAATCATTATTGATAAATTTAGTACAAAACTTGGTACCTACTTTATCACGATCAGCTTTATGTGTTGAAGTAAGATGAAGGGTTCGGACTTTGCTGTATTAATGTTGAGTAGCACATTGACTTTCAAAAATATATACAAAAACTGATTGAGGTTGGCGGCACTTACTTCGTGATACATTTTTAATTAAATAATACACACTTTTACTTAGTTAAACTTATAGTTTGATAATGATCATTGTTTGATCGAAACTGCAGTCACTAATAAATAATCAGTGTGATATTAACTTTCGGATTACATTATGTTTAATGTTGAACACTTTTGATAGAAACATGCGTTGTTGAGTTTTAGATTAATTAGGAATATCACTATATCACTATATGTTGATGGGCTAAGTTATGCGAAGGTTGATACATAAATATACAGAATCTGTAAGGAACGAATCTCACTCATATTTTTATTCAACCATATCAGAATGAAACAATTTCTAAGAAGTGAATTCCACGGGTATCTTCTCTTTCTCAATTAAATGTATTGGTTAAGTTTCGTTATACACAGTGGGCCAAAAAAACGGGTATAAATTAGAAGAATTCATGTTTTCAATAATAATTAACACATCAAATATTTTAACCTGAGACAACCTCACTTATTGCAGATTTATTATTTGTACATTAAATATTGACCTGAAAACAAACTGTTTACACTTTGTTGGTAGTTCTTCATCTTATCTACAAAAATTGGGCTTTTCACTGTTATGTTAATTATTTAAAAATATTAATAGCTCACGAAGATGTATGAGAGTACAGAACTACTAGTACCGTTTTTTTGGCCCACTATGTATATTTAGTAGAAGTAGAAATTTCTATTTTGATCAATTTTGTTAATAGATGAATGAAGGAAATCCAGTAAGGAAATACAATAATTTGATAAAGTGTGAGCCACTGAATTTTGTTTCTGAATTGGCAATGCATGAGAGAGAGAAACATAGCAGTCATGTCTGAAATTAATTCATTTTTTTTAATCTAATTCGATTGAACTCATGACACAATAGTATAGAACATACCTCATTTATCTCACATCCAACTCTTTGTGGCTCAAACGATACAATGATGCCTATTTGCATCACAGCCGATTAAGGGGTTATCCCACTGTGAAATGTTCAAAAAATGGAGAAAAAAAAATTGTCTTTAAAAAGTTCTTTGAAGTGTTCAGAATAATATAGAAAAGGTTTCATGTACATATTCGAAGTATAGTTTGAGTTATAAAAGAATTGGAAGCTCAGGTGAATTTATCGAACCGGCACGCACTTTAAACGCTTTTTTCTCGAAACTATGTTTTTTGAAACGGTGTACACAATATCTCAGGCTGTGATTGATGAATCGACTTGAAATTTGGCACACATGTTCAGAGGATTACTAGTTTAGCCGTGAAGGACGATTTTGTCAGTACGTTTTGTTTTGCGATATCTCTTCTAATATATAAAATTTTCGTGTCACAGTGTTTGTAACAAAACTCCTCCGAAACGGCTTGACCGATTCTTATGAAATTTTGTGTGTATATTGAGTAGGTCTGAGAATAGGACGTAAACTATTTTTCATACCCCTAAGTGACAAGGGTGGTCCACCGCAAATTTTTTATTTTTATTTTTTGGACAAAATGTTTTATTTTTATTTTTTTATGATTCGGCATTGAAAAATACATACAACCCTAATTTTTCACCCTTCTACCATCAACCCCTATTTTTTAATAGCGATTTTAGTATTTTAATAATTTTCAAGTTGGGTAAAGTAAAACGCTTGTTTT
Organism: Ocypus olens; assembly: GCA_910593695.2. Taxonomy (NCBI): domain Eukaryota; kingdom Metazoa; phylum Arthropoda; class Insecta; order Coleoptera; family Staphylinidae; genus Ocypus; species Ocypus olens. The sequence continues at coordinate 496,848 of OU343048.1, forward strand.
GTTCCATAATTTTATTTTCAGTTGCCTGACACGTGTTTCGATCGGTTAGGATCATTTTCAAAGTTAAAGCGTTTTACTTTACCCAACTTGAAAATATGGTTTCATCAAGAAAGTAGCACAACAAGTATTCAATATATTAATAATTTTCTACTCTCGGCGATCGACCGCTCGATCAGTTATTCCGGCCAGGCGTCTACCGATGTCACTTCTCACCCCGTAACAGCCTAAACCGTTTTCGGCCATAATCGTCACCAGTTTATTTGCTTAATTTCAATGGGCCTTGCACGGACGACGGCGCAGCGTAGCGGAGCCGTCGTTCGTCACCAGTAATAAGGCACGTATTGACGACGGCGCAGCGCAGCGGAGCCGTCGTTCGTCACCAGTTACTTTTCTTAATTTTTAAGGGCTACGCACGGACGACGGCGCAGCGCAGTCGTTACTTTGCTCAATTCATGATTATGGTATCGATTTTAATACTTTGGCAAAAATAAAACGAAGAATGTTGTGTATCATAAAGCATTACAATAATAAACACTATGTTTTTGAATATTTTTTTTTTATTAATTATACCAATTCGAATTCAAAATTCATAATTAAGACAGGACAACGTCTGTCGGGTCAGCTAGTATATTAATAATAATAACATGTATTATTGCTCCGACAACTGCGAAAAAGTTTAGGAATTGTTTTCTCGTAAATTAAGACGAAAAGAAAGAAAAATCTCCGCCACGTCATAGCTAATGCCATGTAGTTTATGAGGATATTTTTATTTTTTATTTATGACCAACCATATTTGCATAAACATGTACACCGACCGATCGAGCACGGTAAACATCAGCCGACGCGAAAAAGAATAACGTGTGACAATTTCAATATTTCGTAACGACTAGTGTGTAAAACTTCAAAAGCAAAGAAAATTTTAACCCACTTAACCCACCTTTCTACATCAACCTCAACATTATTCTTTCTTGTGAAAATTACAAAGATCATGACAGTGAAACTTGGAAAGCAAAGAAAACCATTTCAAATGAAAAATCTACAACAATCATTTTCCTTGTGAAAATTGCAAAAATTATAGGTGAAATTTCATAATCAAAGAAAACTTTACCAGACCTTTGTACACCAACCTCAACATTGTTTTTCCTTGTGAAAATCACAAAGGTCATGAAAGTGAAACCCGTGAGTTTTTTTTTACATTTTTCTCTTCAGCGTTTACTTTTTGTAATATTTCACTTTTAAAGAAAATCTGTGGCTGATTTCAAAAATTATTTCCATCGCAATTTATAAAGACTACTGGAAATAAATTATTTTAAATTGTTTATTAGTTGTTTCTTAACACACCTATTAAAGTCGTGCAGAACTAAAACAAAAAAAAATGCAGACATAAAATGCGTATTGGCTATCCCTTTTGTTGAGATTGGTCATAATTGGAAACACGAGTTGTTTCATTATCTTGACCTGCTCGATCATGAAAGTGAAACCCGGGAAGCAAAAAAACTACCGACCTTTCCAAATCAAATAAAAAATCTACAACAAAAAGGTGAAACCTGGGAAACAAATATAACCGCAATCAACCTTTCTATGCCAAAAGAAAACATACAAGATTCATTTATCTTTTAAAAATTGAAAAAATTATAAAGGTGAAAGGTGGAAAGCAAATTGCATCTATTGCACACGCAAAATAAAAGCGCCGAAACATCACGAACTCAAAATTACATATTCAAATGTAGCTTGATGTCATTTATTTCTGTTTGTTTAATATCACTGATAGCCTCATGGTACGGTCGAGGTAGCAGAGGTGGTAATTCAGATATCTGTATTACCACCTCTGCTACTTCGGCCGCACCATGAGTCACCCCGCAAGCCGTCACTGGTCGATACGCAGTAATAAATACAGGGTGGTCCGAAATTTTAAACGTTTTTGGTATGTTGAATTACACGGAAATAGTGAGGAATTGGTGAGTTGTTCATGGGCTCAAGTGGGTATGCAAGAATGGTTTTTGTAAATTCAGTTATTATGGTGAACAACGTGAATCGCAACATTTCTTGAAAGCCGCAATTCTTATATAAATAGTCGTCATTTTTTTACGAAGAGAAATTGGTTATCTTTTGGAAGATCTATTTTTAAAAGCGCGTATGAAGATTTGTAATTCTTTTACGCCATGATGACGGTAGGCACGTCGATATTTCTAACTCTCTTTCGTGTCTTTTGAGTCGTGGATGTCACAGCGAGTTTCTTATTAAATTTAAAATACAGGATGGGTTGTGCGTACATTTAGTTTCTATCAATTTTGACACATTCTATTCATGCAACTCCATAATTTGCGTCTAATACCAACTATAATCAGTGGTGTATTGGAAGAGGAATGTGGAGGAACGACGTTCCGGCACCTTTTTTCAGAAACGGAAGGCGTTTGTGTTTGTTAATATTTTGTATAGTAAGAATAAAAAAAATAAAAAAGCTGGCAAGGAAAACAATAGTTTGCTTAAAATAAAATGATCCGAAAAATTTTCAGCAAGCTGCTTGTGGAAAATTGTGGACTATTTTTTTGCTCTCACCATGCGTTCCCTTACTTCTTATTTTACCAATACACCACTGACTATAATAATGAAATAACCAAAGTAACTAGTGAAGAGCGACGGCTTCGCTGTGCCGCACCGTCATCCGTAGGTAGCCTGTTAATAGATATTATTAAACGAGTAAGAAATTGGTGAATTCCAACTTCACCCTCGTGGCAACGGCCAACTTGTTCACAAGTTTCATACTATACTTTTTCGCATCATATTAAATAATTACCTAAAGATTTTTCTGTTTATATTAAATTGTATAGTACTCTTGTTTTCATTTCATTTCGCTGCAGCACTCTCCTGGGGACAGTATGACGTTTATGAATACGTGTTTACACAAACAAATCGTAACCATAGTAACTAAACTGTTGAGAAAGTAAAATCGCCATTATTTCATTGGCTGAAATTTGTTGGGCAATGAAACCGCTATCATTTGATTGGACGTCACCTGCGGAGAAAATGATTCGGCCGAGTAATGGACAGCTTTCTCAATCAAAAACGATTTAACAGAGTTTATATTATTTAATGATGCGAAAAAAATATTTCTTGGATACCCAGTGATGGCTTTATACTAGGTTTAAATCTAATACTAACCAAATAAAATAAGTACTCTAATAATGAATTAAGTAAAGTAATTGGAAACGAACAATGAATTTTTTTACATTTTCTGCAAAGTTCCGTAAGTACTACTTTTTGTGGCGAGAGTTGTTTGGCAACTGTCAAAAAAGTCTAATCTATGAGTAGATGGAGTATACCCACACATACTTTGGGTATCATAAACGGTTTCAAATTTTACTCATATCCACGCTTCGTAGTTCTGTTGTTGTTAGAAACGATTTTGGGTGGGAAATTTTTCGTTGGCAGCGATCGACAACTGGTAATAGGAAAATTTCGCTCGCGCCGAATTCGCCGCTGCACTTAATAATAGTGCAAGGTTATTATAATGCACCGGAGAGAGAACCTTGACGTCACCTGTGCGTGTTGTGCGAGAGCATCTATCGTCCTTGTCTAGGACGTTGCGAAACGGCACATCGCGCCGATATGTGCACTTCCTCCTGTTCTCCCGCTCGCTCTCTCGCAGCGCTTCCTTGTCCGCCCGTCCGACAACCTTGCGACTGTTTGGCACCCGACGCGCGCGACCCTGACTAATCTCTAAACATCCAATGTTAGACACACACACACACACACATGCATACGCATACACATTCGAACAAATCCGACCATTAAAACCGAAATAGAATCGTCATTATGGTTAAATTAAAGCTGTAAATACCGTATGGAAAATAGTAATGTTAATGGAAGTCAAAAATTCTCTTAGGCTTGATTTTGGCTGCTGAATGTCGTCGTGAATTCATCCACAAAGTTATAGTTTTTGGCAATTATTCACAGATAAATTTACAGTATGTATTTGCAAATTAAAAATTGTCATTTTGGCAGTTGAAAATTTACGATTTTGGCTGCTGAAAATGATCAATTTTGATACTATAAAATTTTAGTTTTTTGATGTTGAAAATTTACGATTTTGGCTGCTGAAAATGATCAATTTTGATACTATAAAATTTTAGTTTTTTGATGTTGAAAATTTACGATTTTGGCTGCTGAAAATTATCAATTTTGATACAATAAAATTGTAGTTTTTTGAAGTTGAAAATTTACGATTTTGGCTGCTGAAAATTATCAATTTTGATACTATAAAATTTTAGTTTTTTGATGTTGAAAATTTACGATTTTGGCTGCTGAAAATTATCAATTTTGATACAGTAAAATTGTAGTTTTTTGAAGTTGAAAATTTACGATTTTGGCTGCTGAAAATTATCAATTTTGATACTATAAAATTGTAGTTTTTTGAAGTTGAAAATTTACGATTTTGGCTGCTGAAAATTATCAATTTTGATACTATAAAATTTTAGTTTTTTGATGTTGAAAATTTACGATTTTGGCTGCTGAAAATTATCAATTTTGATACAATAAAATTGTAGTTTTTTGAAGTTGAAAATTTACGATTTTGGCTGCTGAAAATGATCAATTTTAATAGTATAAAATTGTAGTTTTTTGCAGTTGAAAATTTACGATTTTGGCTGCTGAAAATTATCAATTTTGATACTATAAAATTTTAGTTTTTTGATGTTGAAAATTTACGATTTTGGCTGCTGAAAATTATCAATTTTGATACAATAAAATTGTAGTTTTTTGAAGTTGAAAATTTACGATTTTGGCTGCTGAAAATTATCAATTTTGATACTATAAAATTTTAGTTTTTTGATGTTGAAAATTTACGATTTTGGCTGCTGAAAATTATCAATTTTGATACAGTAAAATTGTAGTTTTTTGAAGTTGAAAATTTACGATTTTGGCTGCTGAAAATTATCAATTTTGATACTATAAAATTGTAGTTTTTTGAAGTTGAAAATTTACGATTTTGGCTGCTGAAAATTATCAATTTTGATACAATAAAATTGTAGTTTTTTGAAGTTGAAAATTTACGATTTTGGCTGCTGAAAATTATCAATTTTGATACAATAAAATTTTAGTTTTTTGATGTTGAAAATTTACGATTTTGGCTGCTGAAAATTATCAATTTTGATAGTATAAAATTGTAGTTTTTTGCAGTTGAAAATTTACGATTTTGGCTGCTGAAAATTATCAATTTTGATATTATAAAATTGTAATTTTTTGAAGTTGAAAATTTACGATTTTGGCTGCTGAAAATTATCAATTTTGATACAGTAAAATTGTAGTTTTTTGAAGTTGAAAATTTACGATTTTGGCTGCTGAAAATTATCAATTTTGATACAATAAAATTGTAGTTTTTTGAAGTTGAAAATTTACGATTTTGGCTGCTGAAAATTATCAATTTTGATACAATAAAATTTTAGTTTTTTGATGTTGAAAATTTACGATTTTGGCTGCTGAAAATTATCAATTTTGATACAATGAAATTGTAGTTTTTTGAAGTTGAAAATTTACGATTTTGGCTGCTGAAAATTATCAATTTTGATATTATAAAATTGTAATTTTTTGAAGTTGAAAATTTACGATTTTGGCTGCTGAAAATTATCAATTTTAATAGTATAAAATTGTAATTTTTTGCAGTTGAAAATTTACGATTTTGGCTGCTGAAAATTATCAATTTTAATAATATAAAATTGTAGTTTTTTGCAGTTGAAAATTTACGATTTTGGCTGTTGAAAATTATCAATTTTAATAGTATAAAATTGTAGTTTTTTGCAGTTGAAAATTTACGATTTTGGCTGCTGAAAATTATCAATTTTGATACAATAAAATTTTAGTTTTTTGATGTTGAAAATTTACGATTTTGGCTGCTGAAAATTATCAATTTTGATAGTATAAAATTGTAGTTTTTTGCAGTTGAAAATTTACGATTTTGGCTGCTGAAAATTATCAATTTTGATATTATAAAATTGTAATTTTTTGAAGTTGAAAATTTACGATTTTGGCTGCTGAAAATTATCAATTTTAATAGTATAAAATTGTAATTTTTTGCAGTTGAAAATTTACGATTTTGGCTGCTGAAAATTATCAATTTTAATAATATAAAATTGTAGTTTTTTGCAGTTGAAAATTTACGATTTTGGCTGTTGAAAATTATCAATTTTAATAGTATAAAATTGTAGTTTTTTGCAGTTGAAAATTTACGATTTTGGCTGCTGAAAATGATCAATTTTGATTGTATAAAATTGTAGTTTTTTGCAGTTGAAAATTTACGATTTTGGCTGTTGAAAATTATCAATTTTAATAGTATAAAATTGTAGTTTTTTGAAGTTAAAAATTTACGATTTTGGCTGCTGAAAATGATCAATTTTAATAGTATAAAATTGTAGTTTTTTGAAGTTGAAAATTTACGATCTTGGCTGCTGAAAATTATCAATTTTGATAGTATAAAATTGTAGTTTTTTGCAGTTGAAAATTGTCAATTCGGTAGCTGAAAATGATTATTTCTGGCCATCGTTTTCAGTTAAAAATAATATATTTCAGCTACCAAAATTAACTGTCAAAAACTACAACATTTTACAATCATAATTAAAAATTTTCAACTGGCGAAAACTTCGATTTTTCACTGCAAAAAAACGTAAATTTTCAATCGCCAAAAACTATAATTTTCAACTATAATAAACGAATATTATTGATACATAAAGTTATAATTTTTGGCAGTAGAAAATTGTCATTTCTCGCAGTTGCAAATTGTAGTTTTTGATTGCTGAAAATTATCAATTTTGGCATCGTAAAATTGTAGTTTTTGGCAGTTAAAATATTCGATTTTGGTAGCGGGAAATTATTATTATGCGCGTCATTTAGATATCTATATTTTGTTTTTTGTAGCAGCCCATCTTGAAAATCCAGGTTCGCACAAACAAGCGATTGAAAATAATAATAATAATATTAGTAATCATGTTTATTAACGGAAATAGTATATTATTAAATGAGTGAGAAAACGAGTTTAATGCTATATTTGTTCGTATCATATTAAATAATTACCTAAAGATTTTTCTGTTTGTATTAAATTATAACGAATAATTTTTCTATTTGGAAATTGCGGCAGTTCGCTGACAAAAAACAAATCGTAACCATAGTAACAACTAAACCGTTGAGAAAGTAAAATCGTCGTCATGCCATTGGCTGAAACCTGTTGTGCAATGAAATTGCTACCATTTGATTGGACGTCACCTGTGGAGAAAATGATTCGGCCGAATAATGGACAACTTTCTCAATCAAAAACAATTTAACAACGTTTATATTATTTAATAAGATGCGAAAAAATCCATTTTACAAAAATAATAATACAATTGGCTGAAGGACTTCGGTCGATGGCCATTGTATTTATTATTTATTATGTATTTAGTAAACGTTTATTATTATTTAATAATACAATTAACAAAGTTATTTTGCGTATCTTGGGTTCCTAGAAGTCCCACAAAAAATAGTGTTCAGAATGAGACTCGAAAAAAACCAAAAAAAAATATTTGAATAAAAATAAAGAGCAATAGAATACAAAAGACTTGTTTTGCTAAATTTGGATATTCATCAAATACATCTGACCAGAATTTTGTTAAAGAATCTGTCTTAAATTTTGCTTCCAATTGATTATTACATTTCAATTAAATTTTTATAATTTGTGGGCGTACATTTTTTACCCCTTCTCTTATATTGGAAGGATTTGGTAACCAAAAATTGCGGTTCTTCAAGTTCAGAAAGTAATAATTTAGCGATTCCTGTAAACTGGGAAGATATGTTTTTATATCATTACGAACTTCAGCTTCTTCAAAATGTTGAGTAACACTTAAAGTTGTACTTTTCGAGATAAGGCTACCAATGTATCTTTTGTTTGGAATTGATTGTCTTCTCTCCTTTGTTAACTAAACGCGATTCATTTAGTTTGCCAAATATGTCAGCAATATACCATCGCGATAGCCATGTAACTTCTGTATGTAGAAATTAGGTGATGTGAAGGCTTTAAAAATACGTGGTCGTCCCAGAACCCCAAAACTCTGAGGTGTGCGAACAACACACATGACTTCATCATCGTTTTCTTAGTCTTGCAATTTATTCAATTGCAATAAGTGAGGGTTTCCAATTTTATTTCGTATAATCTAGTTTAAACAAGTGGCGGCTTCTACGCTCCCTAGATTAACATAAGGTGTTCTGCAAGGATCTATTGTAGGACCTATACTATGGTCGGTGCTAAGCTTATCTCAGATGGAGTGAAAACAATCGGATATTCCGACAGCCTAACGCCGATTACGAAAGAAAATGAATTTAGTTCTCATATTGCTGAATGAATAATCCTTAATGCCAAGCATTTATTAGATGATTAAAGGAAAAAGAAGACAAATAATAAAACCTTCGTCCCAGTGTAAAAATTGACGCTGTTACTTTATTATTATTGTATCGTGTGAGCCGTGTGTCGGACTTTTGAAAACTCGCTCTAAGGTTCCGACATGAACCACTAATACGTAAATATCGTGTGAGCCACAAAATTTTGTTTCAGAGCTGGCTGTGAAATAAATGAGGTATGTCGCATATTATTACATCATGAGACAATTGAATTAGATTTAAAAAAATGAATTAATCTCAGACATGACTGCTATGTTTCTCTCTATGAAGCATGGCCAACTCAGAAACAGAAGAAAAATTCTGTGGCTCATACCTTATTATCTAGTAATAAATCATTTTCCCAGAGTTTCTAAAACTAGTACCATTGATTTTGATCGTGTTGCATATTTCTCGTTGGTTTCGACAAGAGGGTGTTTCTCGTATTTCTTGTTAATTTTAAAACATAAACACTAGCGTACGATACAATTTACTTTATTATATGTAATTACTTAGATTTCGTTGCGTTAATTGTATTTAACGTTTGTTTCAGGAATGAAAGATGAGCGTCGTTTGAGGACATCGCGAAAGTAAAAGCCAGAGGTGAGTAACTACGTGGTAATTGGGGGGGTGTACGTGTGTGTGTGTGAGAGAGTATGTGAATCGATGGACAAACGTTATGTAAAAGTTGTTGCGCTGTCCTCGGCTGTCCTGGGCGATCAATTTCGGTTGCATTCTCCCGTTGCAGCGGCGGGACGAAGTGAAAGCAAATATGGGTCACTGTGTAAGCGAGAGAGAGTATCGACCGGCGTCGCGGCGCTGCCGGAACGGTGACGTCGGAACGGCGCCGTCCGTGACGTCACCGTTGCCCCGTCTCTCTCTCAGATGCGGGCGCGCTCGCGCCGTCACCTTTGAACTTTGGGGAGGAAGAGGGATGATGATGATGCACATGGCGCACGGTGTGCACCCGAAATGTCAACGCATCGCCCCGTAACCTTTGACCTTACACGACGCGGCGCACGGGGCCGAAGAGGGAACCGGAAATGCACCACCGATCGCATTCATTGAATTTTAAATGTCATTTCACCTATTCAATGTTTACGTTAAATAATTAACATAATTGTTACGGTTGCTGGTGGATGTACCATCAAGCCAACAAAGTGAATATCATTGCAAAATTCCTGAACATAAATGTATTTTTATTATTAGAAATAGACTGTAGTACTTCCTGATATCTATTTTTATTTTATTAACTGTACTAGTTTCGACTCCCTTGCGTAGTCATCTTCAGCAGGAAAACGTCAATTTATAAAAACTTATTTTGTGGATACATGTGCATGCGGTTTTATTTTTGGGGTTAAGTCTGTTGAATGTTGAAAAATGTTGAAAAAAAACTGCTGAAGATGACTACACAAATGAGTCCAAACTAGTACAGTTAATAAAATAAAAATAGATATCAGGAAGTAATACAGTCTATTTCTAATAATAAATCACCTGATAAACATGGATTACCTACTACAAACAATAAATGTATTTGTTGTATGCGTGTTTACGTTCCTTTTGCGAAGTGTCGATTGCTTGCAGATCATCCACAGGGGCTTGAGAATGTTTTTGCATTGGATCTTTTGAACGGAAAAAGTATGTTTAATTTGTAGAAAGTTTCTCTTTTGAAAAGTGCATGATAATTTTTGTTTTGCGTTTTTAATTTTTAGAAAATGATCGAAGAAGGTCAAGTATCGTCGGCCAGCGAGTTCGACTTGGCGACGATACGCGAGGAGGACTTCGAACAGCACACCACCTACATCGTGCCAGACCTTCCCGTAGAGGTGGGCACGCCCAACAGGGCCGAGGCGACCCTTCCCAGGAATCTCGTTCTCAAATCATCGCAAGCACTATCAGATGTGAGTACAGAAGAAAAAAAAGCATTAAGAAGGCAGGAGATCAAAATTCTTATTATTATTCGAGAAAAAAATGTATTATTTCTTTTTAATTTTTGGTTTATAATTATAAAACGATAATGGTTACAGTAAAAGGTATAGCCGAATAAGATGGTGAAAAGTGCCCCCAAAGCAAATCAATAATCGCGATGACTGGATGAAAGATAATTAAAAATGCCGTTGATTGCTCGAAATTTCAGCCTCCTGAAGCAATTCGTTGTCGAGATATAACAGAAAACGTGAATTTTACGTTTTATTTTTTTTCGTTTTTTTCTCGTTTTCTATGGCACGAATCATTCTGAAACCACGTCTACCCAAAACACAAAAAAAATACATCTCGCAGTATTTTTTGGAGCCAAATTCAAATAGAAAAATGAAGTAAAAGTTTTCAAAATTCATTTTTGCAGTGACCCTATGCGGTAGTAACTTCACACGACGCTTGTCTATTCCAATAAAGTTTGTGCTTATACACTATTTTAATTCAATTCATTTCAATTTTCAATTTAATTTATACGTGCTAATAAAAATATATAAAAAATAAAAATAAAAAATGGTGATGTGGCCATCATGTCACTTTCTCCGACTTTATATTTACGTTTTCATGGGTTTATTTTCAATTGAAATCATATTTTAAATGTACATCGAGCACTTTGTAAACTCGGAGGAAACGAAAAAATTATGAAAGATGGAAAAATTATACTTCAAATTCAAAAACTGGGTTTACTCGAAAACTAACGAGATTTCAAAAAAACCTTATTCTTTAGAAATTGTTCATTTTGGCATTCTCTACAATTATTATTCACATAAAATTGCTGTAACTATTATCGTTTCATAAATATAAACCAAAAATTAAAAGAAATTAATAAAATTTTTTCTCGAATAGCAATGATTTTATGAAAAATATTTTCAAGCAAAAGATGTTCATTTCTTTGTTGTCTTCAATGTTTGTTTAAATGTTTTTGTGAAATTTTTCATATTTAAGAAAATATTGGCAAAAAACAAAAAACAGTTAAGGTAAACACCCACTTCCGGTGTACGAAATTTTACCAAAGGCTTTTCAGTTCTTCAGAATATCAAATAAGATAAATGTTCAAAGTTTCATATCAATTGCTCTATGTTTTTGAGATACAGCGCACACAGACAGACACAAAAAATTGTTTTCCAGAAATTGTTGAAATGGTATCTAGGGACCCCAAAACGGATATTTCCGTAAAAAAAATTTTTGAAAAAAAAATCACGATCACAATACTTTCTCGTACTTCGTAACGGAGAAAATAAAAATGTCATTCATTACTTAAAATGGTAAATTTTTATTTTGTTGGATTAACAACATAAAATTCTTTGTTATCTTTAATCATCAATTTCATAAATAAAAAAAATATTAACAAGCTTTTCATTCTGCAATAAATTTGACATTTACGTGCCTTAAAATTTTTAAAGCACTAGTGCGTTAAAGCAACAAAAATCAATACACCGCCGCAACGAATTGGGCGAAACTACCACGAAAAAACATTTGTGGGTGTATTCTTAATATAATAGCAGTAATATACAATGGTGGCGGCTCATGGAACATGTTGATGGTAGAGCCACTTATACAATACATTGCTTAAAATAAATTCGAAAATAATAACAAAAATAAAAAATAAAAAAAAATTCGCACAATAAAATCAATAATTCATGAAAATCTAAAAATAAAAAATAAAAAAAAATTCGCACAATAAAATCAATAATTCAAGAAAATCTAAAAATAAAAAATTAAGACCAAAAATCTAAAATTCGTACCCAAAAATCAAAGTGGTAGACCAAAAAATCAAAATTTTTAACAAACGAATCGAAAATTTAAGTCGAAATAAAGAAAATTTCGGCCAAAAGACCTAAAATTGAAACCAAACAATCGAAAAAATACAAAATATAGGCCAAAAAGTAGGTTCTAAAAAGGTGAAAATTTAGACAAAACATAGAAAATAGGCGTAAAGATAAAAATTGCAGACAAAAATCAAAAATTTCTACAAACCAATCGAATATTTTGGTCAAAATAAAGAAAAATAAAAAGAATTGGAACAGAAAAATCGAAAATATGGGCCAAAGAATCAAGAATCCTGATCTAAAAATAAAAAAAAAACGCAGACAAAAAATTTAAAACTTAAGTAGAAGCAAAATAATTTGCCAAAAATAAGTTTCTGATCAGAAATTCGAAAATAATAACCAAACAATAAAAAAAACTCACAAAATGAAATCAATAATCCAAGTTAAAAAATCTAAAATATTGGATAAAAAAATAGACTAAAAATCTAAAATATCCGATATAAAAATAAAAATGGTGGTCCAAGGAAAAAAAAATTTTAACAGACAAATAAAGAAAATTTTAGGGCAAAAGATAAAAGAAAATAATAATCTGCAATGATCACCAAAAAATCGAAAATTTTGACAATAAATTCGAAAAGTTAAGTAGGATTAAACAAATGAAATGAAAAATAAAGAAAAATTTAGGTCAAAAGATTAAAAAAATAATATTAATAATTTGTAATGTTGGCCAGAAACTCGAAAATTTAAACATTGCATAGAAAATTTGATCCTAAAGATAATAAATGCATATTCGATGATTTATATTCGATGATTTCCCGAATTACGGAGTATTAACATAATTAAATAAATAATATTCGAAGATTCTCCGTATAAAGCTGAATCAAATAATAAATGCAGGTTAAAAAATCGAAAATTTCAACAAACAAAACTCGAAAATACCGTAAAAAATAATAAAATCTCGCATATAAATCAATAATGCAGATTATAGATATTTTAATCAAAATCAAATCAAAAATTTGGAACTAGAATTAAAATTTCGGCCCGAAAAATAAAAAAATGCGGACCAAAGAATAAGAATTTTTAACAATTAAATCGAAAATTTAGGTCAAAATAAATAATAATTAGAGATTTAATTATTTACGGGAATTTCCCTTTATAATACACAAAATACTTCTAAAAATATTACAAATCTGAAAAAATAGTACAAAAGATCAAAAATTTAGACCTAAAAAAAAATCGGAAATACAAAGATAAACTATTTTGACTAAAAGTATCGAAAATACAGGTCCAAAATTTCAAAATGAAAAATTCGTCGAGAAAAATAAAAAATGCAGACCAAACAGTCAAAAATTTTACCAATTAAAACGAAAATTTAGGTCAAAATAAATAATGTTTGGGCCAAATAATCAAAAATTTAGATATATAGGTCAAAAATCAAAAATACGGACCAAAAAAATCGAAAATTTTAATAATAAAAGAAAATACAGGTCAAAAATCTAAAACATAAAAATTCGGCGGGAAAATCAAAAAGTCGAAAATTTAAACAATTAAATCGCAAATTGAAGGATATTTAGCACAAAAGATAAAATATTGTGACCAAAAATATCGAAAAAACATATCAAAAATTAAAAAATTCGTCGGGAAAAATAAAAAAATGCGGTCGAAAATTTTACCAATTAAATCGAAAATTTAGGTCAAAATAAAGACTATTTAGGCCAAATGATCAAAAATTTAGACAAAAAAAATCGAAAATACAGGCGTAATAATAAAAAATGCGGAATGGTTTAAATTAGTCTCAAAAATCACTTCAAACTAATTTTTCAATTTTTTTTTAATAGAATAACATTGTTTTTTTTTATTTTCGCTTTAATTGTTCAAAAAATCACTTCAAACTAATTTTCCAATTTTTTTTTTTTTAATAGAAAAACATTGTTTTTTATTTTCGCTTTAATTGTTCAAAAATGAGAAACTAATTTGAAAGAGAATTCAAATAAAACCATTAACTTTATTGTTTCACCTTTTGTGTCGGCAGTTTCGACAACTTTAGATTTAGTAGATACATTTTGAATAATTCAAATAAAACAATTCATTTGGTTAGTATGACAATATAGGCTCCTTTTTTGAAGAAAGAAAGAACGATTGATCTTCATATTCCAATGTTATTTTGAATTGTAAAGTAAAGGTTCATAATTTCAAACAAGCTAAAAATATGATTTATGTGTAAAATAAATTCAAAAAAACGAAATATAGCCTGAATATATAAATATTTATATATTCAGGCTAATTTATTTAATAAACAAGTAAGGTTGTTTCTATTTTATCGATTTATGTGTACTTTCGATTTATCGTGCGTTTACATTTTGTCCCAGACATCAAAACAATACACACGGAAAACAAAAAAAAAGTTTCATTAAAGTTATGCAGGCGTTGTTTAACATTTAAATTGGCGAAAAAGTGTTTTATGAATCAATTAAAAATCTTTTAATTAATCTTTAAAGGCATTCGAGGACTGTCTCAGTTTTTTTTTTTGTAAATGTGTTTTACCAAATTCTAAAACATACATTTTTTCAGAATTTTAAACAGTGTGGAAGATAGTTAAAATAATTAAAAACCACTTTTACCACCTTAAGTATTTGAATTTCGCGCTAAAATTGTTTTAAAAAAGTTATTTTTGTGAAGTGTATCTCTCTAATTAAAAAAAAAGATAATCTAGAATGCCAAAATGAACAACTTCAAAAGAATGAGTTTTTTTCTAAATCTTGTTAGTTTTTGAGTAAACCGAGTTTTTATATTTGAAGTATAATTTTTACATCTTTCATAATTTTGACGTTCTAAACGTCAGTTTCATCCGAGTTTATACAACGCTTAAAATATGATTTCAATTGAAAATAAACCATGAAAGCGTAAATATAAATGATACCATCAAGTCGGAGAAAGTAACATGATGGCCACATCACCATTTTTTTAGTAAATTGCTACAATATTTTATTCAATTCCTCATGTAATTTCATCTAATCAATAATTGAATTCTTGTAAAATATATATTTTCTGGTTAATTGCCTGTTGAGGTCATTTGTAAATGTGTTTCAATAAATATATTTTCGAATATTCCTTTTATAGGCACAAGGTGTTTGGAGCACTGGGTATATCCCACGAGGGACACGCTTTGGACCTCTCGTGGGAGAAATCTACGCCAAAGATGCGGTTCCGCCGTCCGCTAACAGAAAGTACTTCTGGAGGGTAAGTGTACTCATATTAAAAAAAAATCAACAACATACATTTTCTCTCGAAAAAACACTTTCCAATGGCTATGGTTCTAATACTCCACATCTTCTTACACGTTAGGTTCAGCTGCGAGAAGGGTTTTTCCGTAACACTTGTAACGACTCTAAGGTACTTAATCATTTCCATTATACGTTCCATCAAACCTCATACTAACAAATTTAAAAAAATTGAAACATGTGCTTTGGTGTTTTGTGCAAGATGAATATTTTCCGTTTTATTTTACAATTTAAAAAAAATGTAATAATTTTTAATTAATGAGTTTTAAAGTTGTCAAAAGTCAAAAATAAAGTCGCTAGAGCTTGGGGCATTTTTCGTGAGACACACAGTATATATTATATCATGTGAGCCACAAAATTTTATTTCAGAGTTGGATGTGAGATAAATGAGGTATGTCGGATATTATTACGTCACGAGACTATTGAATTAGATTTAAAAAAAATTAATTAATCTCAGACATGAATACGTGGTGATTATTTATTTATTTATTTATTTACTATATCTTTGTTCTCCTTTCTTACAAAATAAAATTCACAGTAGAATATTAAATTTAAAAAAAATCTCAAAAATAAAAAGTTAAATATTCATCTGAAAACTAACCGCTTTGCCTACTAACACGTTATGTTAAGCCGGCGTGAATATTTTCTAATGGAAATGGCGTTTTTTTTGTTTGTTTTGGTTTTTATAGATATACAAAGAGAACGAGCTGTATTACTACATCGATGGCTTCGATACGTCGAAAGCGAACTGGATGCGCTACGTGAATCCCGCCTATTCGAGCGAATCGCAGAATCTGATCGCTTGCCAGTACAAGATGAACATCTACTTCTACACGATAAAGCCCATCCTGCCCAACCAGGAGCTGCTCGTGTGGTACTGCAGGGAGTTCGCCGAGAGGCTCAACTATCCGCTCACCGGCGAACAGATGCTGCAGAGGATACGTAAGTAAACAGAGATAGATGATGCTCTCTGGCAATGATATTCAATTACAAGACTTAAAAAATGTATTACGTTCTCATTTAACATCCGAATTGGATCTGCTCTGGTAAAGGACATTCATTTACATTAAAGATATCAACTTTTCTAAATCCCCGCGTAAGTTATGATTTTAACAAGATGGGGTTATAAAATTTTTAAAGTTACATTGCACAAAACCGACGAGTTTTTAAAAGAGATAGATGTTGCCTTAATAATAAAGTATTTATTGTATCAAAAAAATATGGTAATTGTGGTGTATTTACCCAAACTTCAGGATTGGAAATCCAATTAATACACACATAAACTAACTTAACACTTCATGGTGATGGTTGCGACCGTTACTACGTGGTAATTCATTGTAGAAACACTAAATAAAACACTTACTAAGTTTTTTAACACAATTTATTTGATGTATGTACAAATATTACGTATACATACATATCACGACTTAAGTTTCGACGTTTTACTGTCATTATCAAGTGATATGTATACGTAATATTTGTACATACATCAAATAAATTGTGGTAAAAAACTTAGTAATTGTTTTATTCAGTGTTTCTAACTTTTATTTAATAATTCTAATACGATTTCAACAAAGATCAGATACATACTGTTTAATTCTCGTCACGTTCCTCGAGATATCAAAACATCCGCATTACAAATAAAATACATTTGCTTATATTTAAAATATAATTATAAATATACCACAGTAATTTAACCCATTGAGTTTGTTTTTATATTAAATTCATTTTTTTAAATTACAATTTATAGATTAATTACAAAGGCAGAACTTTAATAATATCATTTTTATTATACGAAATATTGAATATACCATAGATGGAATGCTGAACTCCGTCTACTTAGAGATTAGACTTTTTTGAGATCTTTAGTGGTAGAAATCGCATGTGGCTCTTTGGCTCCTTAAGAGCCGCACTCTGGCACAAAAAAGCAAAAGAAAAATAATTTGCCATTTTCAGCCCCAAAAATAACCATTTTTAGCTTAAAATAAGTTCCAACGAGAAGTTCGAAAATAATAGCAAAAGTCCTAACAGCCCTTTCACAGACAACGGAAAGCGGATTTGAAGTTTTTAACATAATGTATTTAAGTGTTATTTCTGTGAATAAAGATGTTTATAAAAATAAATATATAAAAATAAAAAAAATTACGCAAGAAAATCTAAAATATGGGACAAAAAATAAAAAATTAAGACCAAAAATCTAAAATTTGTACCCAAAAATCAAAGCGGTAGACCAAAAAATCAAAATTTTTTACAAACGAGTCGAAAATTTAAGTCGAAATAAAGAAAATTTGGACCAAAAGACCAAATATTGAAACCAAAATGAATGAAAATACAAAACATAAGCCAAAAAAGTAAAAACCTACAATAGGGCCTAAAAAGGTGAAAATTTAGACAAAACATCGAAAACGAGTGTACAGATAAAAATTGCAGACAAAAACAATCGAAAATTTCTACAAACCAATCGAATATTTTGGTCAAAATAACGAAAAAAAAAAATTAAATAAAATTAAATTTATGGCTAATTTGTTTTCTTGCGATTTAAATTTAATTTAATTCGTATGTTAGTTTTTGTTTCTAATTTTGTATTATTGGGATTACCCGTTAATTAATAAATAAATAAATAAATAAAAAAATCGGAAATACAGAAATCTAAAATATGGGCCAAGGAATCTAAAAATAAAAAAAAGCAGACAAAAATCGAAAACTTAAGCAGAAGCAAAATAATTTGCCACTTTCAGCCGCAAAAGTTTCTGATCAGAAATTCGAAAATAATAGTAAAAAATAAAAAAATCAGGAAATAAAATCGATAATCCAAGTTAAAAAATGGAAAATATAGGATACAAAATATACCAAAAATCAAAAAAACATATACCTACGTTAAAAAATTCAGACCAAATATCTAAAATTCTGGCCTAAAAATAAAAATAGTGGACCAAGGAAAGAAAAATTTTAACAGACAAATAAAGAAAAATGTAGGGCAAAAGATTTAAAAAAATCCACAATGTTGATCAAAACGTCGAAAATTTAGACAAAACATGGAAAACTGGGACCTAAAGATAATAAATGCAGACTAAACGAAAGATCAAAAATGGGGGGGCAAAAAAATCGAAAATTTTAACAATAAAATCGAAAAGTTGGATCAAAGTAAAGAAAAATTTAGATTTAAAAAAATAATAAATATCTGCAATGTTGGCCAGAAAGTCGAACATTTAGACAGTATATCGAAAACTCGGGCCTGAAGATAATAAATGCAGACTAAAAAATCGAAAATTTCAACAAACAAAACTCGAAAATACCGGAAAAAAAATTAAAAGAAATTCCCATATAAATTAATAATTCAGGTTATAGATATTTTAACCAAAATCAAATCAAAAATTTGGAACTAGAATGAAAAATTCGGCCCGAAAAATCAAAAATGCGGATCAAAAATTTGAATAATTGAACCGAAAATTTATGCCACAATAAAGAATATTTAGATCGACAGATTAAAAATTGAAAATACAGGTCAAAAGTCTAAAAATTAAAAATTCGGCGGGAAAATCAAAAAGTCGATAATTTAAACAATTAAAT
Source organism: Ocypus olens (assembly GCA_910593695.2). Lineage (NCBI taxonomy): Eukaryota > Metazoa > Arthropoda > Insecta > Coleoptera > Staphylinidae > Ocypus > Ocypus olens. Next base: position 515,839 of record OU343048.1, read on the forward strand.
CGCAAAAGGTCAAAATAAAGAATATTTAGGCTAATATTTTGAATAAAAATATCGAAAATACGGGTCAACATTTAAAAAATAAAAAATAAAAAATGCGGACTAAATAGTCGAAAATTTTGGCAATGAAATCGAAAATTTAGGTCAAAATAAAGACTATTTAGGCCAAATGATCCAAAATGTAGCCAAAAAAACAAATAGAAAATACAGGCTTAATAATAAAATATGCAGAATATTGTAGTAAGAAAATGGTTTAAATTAGTCCTAAAAATCACTCTATTGTTCAAAATCATTTCCCAATTTTTTTTTTATAGGAAAATATTTTTCTTTAATTTTCGCTTTAATTATCCAAAAAAATGAAATTAATTTGAAAGAGAATTCAAATAAAACCATTAACTTTATTGTTTCACCTTTTGTGTCGGCAGTTTCGACAACTTTAGATTTAGTAGATACATTTTGAAAAATTCAAATAAAACAATTCACTTGGTTAGTATGACTCTTAGTAGCGGCTCGTGGAACATGTTGATGATACTTTTACAATATGGGCAGGCCCTCGCTTCTTTTTTTTTTAAAGAAAGAATGATTAATCTCTATGGTCCAAGATTATTTTGAGTTCTAAAGTAAAGGTTTATAATTTCAAACAAGCGGAAAATGTGATTTATGAGTACTTATCGCGCGTTTACATTTTGCCCCAGACTGTAACACCATTCATTCTTCGATATCAAACAATACACATGGAAAACAAAAATAATTTTAAGAATTAATTAAAAATTCTTGCTGAGCTTGAAACTACAGGTAGTGCCATGACTCCTTGGCTCTATATAACGAGCCGCCCCTGCTTTTACGATCAACTGAAAAAGCTCGCGTTTGCTGTTCTTTCCCTTTTCGGTTCTACATATACAGGGTGTTTCAAATTCGAGGCTCACCATGGGGATCTCGCTTATTAGAAGAGATAGAGGATATATTAAAATTTGGCACTTTTGCAGAATTTTATGCTGATTAAGAATCCACTGAAAAAAATTACTTAAATTCTTCTGTTTTTGAGTAAAGTCCAAAAAAGTGAAAAAACTGATTTTCGTTTTTTCTTTATATCTTCGTTATTTGAGGCGATATTTAAAAACGGTAAAGACCTTCTTATGGCACTTTTTTACTATCTAATAGATGGCGTAAGAATTTTCTTTGTAACATGTTTCGTTTCTTTTCAACCATCATCAACTTTCTTATTTCTTATAGACGCCATATTTACTTTTTGTCACATCTGAATGCTCAATTTTTTGTGATGACAAAAATATAACACAACATACATTTAATTTCATAAATCGACATATAATCGTTTAAACCACTTTTATTGGTAATCTCTGTAGCGCTTACTAAAAATCATCCGTGCCATGGAATTAAAAACGATTCAAAATCTGAATACATCTTTGGTTGTCAAACATTACTATTTTGTATGAATGAAAATGTCGTTCGACAATTCAGAAAAGCGAGATGTTACGTATTTTTTATTCAGTAAACAGAAATGCAGAATTTGCTAGTCAAAAATATTTACAAATGTATACAGAAAGAAGGCAACTGTATCGAACAATTTTTTATGCAAATGAACAATTATTTTGGTCGATATAGATGATACAAAATTAAAAGAACTTAATAATTAAATAATATACAATACTAATAACTATAAGACAAATATGGAGCTTATTAATAATAAGGGCGAATCCATGTCAATTGTCGTGAGGTTCGTGCGTCATAATTTTTTTCCCAAACAAAACTATTTCATTGTATTTTAGGTTCGATTACAAGTATTATCCTAAATTTTCAGCCAAAAATATTAATAATAGCGTTTTTTTACGGCCAATTTTCGTTTTCTTCGCGTTTTCTGTTTTCAATGACAAATTTTCTCCAAAACATTACCAGAAACACATCGTACGCTGGAAAAATTTGAGAGTACCTATAATCGATGTAAAATTCTCCAAGGAATCCATTCCCGCCCCCAGAATTGCTCTAAAATGTTTCCATTTGCAAAAAATCCCCATTTTTTTTAAACTTGCTCTAAAATTAAAGAATTAAGATACATTTAGTATTACCATTTCCAAAATATAATTGCTATCTTCTTGGGTAATTTTACTATCGTATGCTTTATGATGTTGAATCAATGATCCGAACTCTCCTAAATTTCTGTCCATCCGTAGAAAAAATGTTCGATGAGGTTACCTTCTTTCTGGATACATTTGTAATTATTTTTCACTAGCTAACACCGTATTTCTATTTACTAAATTATCGAACAACATTTTTATTCATAAAAAATAATAATGTTTGACAAACAAAGAGCTATTCAGATGTTTCATTGCTTTTAATGCCATGGCACCGATGATTTTTAGTAAGCACTACAGAGATTGTCAATAAAAGTGTTTTAGAAGATTATATGTTCATTTATGAAATTAAATGTATGTTGTTGTCATCACAAAAAATTGAGCATTCAGATGTGACGAAAAATAAATATGGCGTCCATAAGAAATAAGAAAGTTGATGATGGTTTAAAAGACACGAAACCTGTTACAACTAAAAATCTTATGCCATATATTAGATAATAAAAAAGTGCTATAAGAATGTCTTTACCATTTTTAAATATCTCCTCAAATAACGATGATATAAAGAAAAAACGAAATTCAGTTTTTTCGGTTTTTTTGACTTTGCTCGAAAACAAAAGAATTTAAGTGATTTTTTCCAGTGGATTATTAATCAGCATAAAATTCTGCAAAAGTGCCAAATTTAAATATACCGTCTATCTCTTCTAATAAGCGAGATCCCCATGGTGAGCCTCGAATATGAAACACCCTGTATATGCGAACAATCTTTTTCAAACATGAACATTATCAAGAGTTAACTGAGAAGTCGTTTTATTGATGAGAACTTGGAATCATGACAACATATAAACCTGACTTACTCAAACTTTCCAAGGAGATGCAAGCACATTGTAAATATTTATTTATTAAGTATGAAATTTAGTTTAATTTAGTGTACTACTTATTTAGTGTAATAAAAGTTTACCAAACAAGCAGATTTGGCTCCCTTTTTTTAAATTGTTGTAATGCTCATATTTGGCTCTTTGGCTAATAAGTTTGCCGACCACTGCCCTATACCAACCTAACTTGCAACTCATAGCCGAGTTGGTACTTTTCATTTTTTAATGTTTGTCACTGAAGATGTCAAAAAAGTCTAATCTTGATAAAATTGATAAAATTTGTGTTCCTCATATGGTACACGAGGTAGTAACGAGTTAAGATAAAATAATAGTAATGATTTATTTTGGATATTAGGTCAACAAGTCCAGCAAAGTTCGGAGGTGATAACAGTGAGTACGACGGAACCGCAAGCGAAGGAAGGCGCCGCGTACGAACACCAGCTGACGCCGACGGACGGAAGCGTGCGTTCGGACGAGGGCTACCACAGCAACGGATACCACGACGACGCGTTCACGCCCCCCGAGGATTCCAGCGACTCGGACAGCGAGAACAACTACGTGCTGGACTTCAGCACGAAACCGAGCGCCAAAGAGACGGCGGTAATAAAGCCGGTGGCGCCCGAGAGCCAGAAGAACGAGTACAGAAAGGTGAAGATCAAGATCTCCAAGGCCTACCATTACAAAGCGAAGACGGCGGAGAGCGACCACGAGATCGAGAAGGCGCCCTCCTCCCCCGCGACCACTGCAGTACCTGAAATAAGCACCCAAATAGTGACACCCCCTAGTTCGGTGATAGTCTACGATTCGCCACCACACGAAGTTCCTAACAAACCATTCTACGAGTCGGACGTGAAGGCGCAACCGATCATCACGCGGTACACGCCGCCCTCGTCGAGCATCCTGGAGAACATCCTGCTGAGGAACAGGATCGATACGAATAATAATAACAATAATGAGAATCAGCGACAGCCCAACGCGACGCCTCCTCCGAGCTCCCCCACGGAGATGGCGTATTCTTACAAGAAGAGCCACCGGTACGGGACCGTTCCCTGCAGCCCGGATTCCAGTTCAAACCTCCCCGTGCAGATCGCGAGTCCTCCGGCGCCGCAATCGGCGAAAAGCTCAAACTCACCCCCCAGCCCCGCAAACTCGGGGAACTTTTACATGGCGCACAACTACGAATACACGAACCACATACAACCGCAGAACTACTACAACATCTACCAATCACCGAACAATGTGCACAGCACTATAACATCGGCCCCCACGACGACGTACTCACCCCCGATCACCACGAGTTTCGGATCCTCACACCCGAACACGACGAATCTTATGATTTCAACGTCGCATATAATGAGCACGAATCTAACACACCAGCTCCTCACCCCGTTAACCCCCCTGCAACACCCCACGCGACCCTCTCCGCCCGGCTCGAGAAGTCCCGACCACAACTCCTGCAGCATGAGCCCCACGAGTCCCAACGGAACGTCCCGGGGATACCGCAGCCTGCCCTACCCCCTCAAGAAGAAGGACGGCAAGATGCACTACGAATGCAACGTGTGCTGTAAAACGTTCGGACAGCTATCGAATCTTAAGGTGCATCTGCGAACGCACAGCGGCGAGCGGCCGTTCAAGTGTAACGTCTGCACGAAGTCCTTCACGCAGTTGGCCCACCTGCAGAAGCACCACCTCGTGCACACGGGCGAACGTCCCCACGAATGCGTGATTTGTAAGAAGCGCTTCTCCTCCACGTCCAACCTGAAGACGCACCTCAGGCTGCACAGCGGACAGAAACCGTACGCGTGCGACTTCTGCCCCGCCAAGTTCACCCAGTTCGTCCACCTGAAGCTCCACAAGAGGCTGCACACGAACGAGCGGCCCTACATCTGCCAGGAGTGCGGCAAGAATTACATCAGCGCGTCCGGGCTGCGGACGCACTGGAAGACCACCAGCTGTCGACCCAACAACATCGAAGAGGAGCTCAGCGGCGAGTGCTCGCCCAATGGTTACTACGAGTACACCACTTCAGATAATAGTATGGGTAAGTAAATACATAATTTTTCGGGAGGGGACATTTTTCGCCTGCCTCTACCGAAACCATTTATTTCGGCCATAAAAATCGCTCCGAAACTACGATTTAGCGTATCTAGGGCCGAAAAAATAGACAACCTTCCGCGGAATATGAGTAGGCTATGCAAAAATCTGACAGTGACAGTGACAGTTCAATGGTACGCGATATAAAATTTCCCGAAACACTGTTTTTACTTGAGGCAGGCGAAAAAATATCGAGTGTAACTCATGCCGAAATGCTTTAGCAACCCTTCACTCTTAGCAACTCGAGAGAGCGAAGGGTTACTAAAAGCGGCGGGTTGCTGAAGCCTATTTTCAGCCCTTGATACACTATATACTATTTGAGTTTAGGAGCCCTGCAATATCGAATACCCTGTTGCTTGGTACTTCTTCTCAAATGTTAATGCGTCTCGATCGCTGGCAGTCAGCCCATTCCTGTTCTTCAGAAGCACACTCTTTACAGTGTGTTTGTATAACTCTACTGAGCACTTAAGTCGTGTGCGGGTAAAGTTTGCGCAGAGTGAGAAAGCATTCGGAAAACGCGACAGCAAATCTCTGGAGCCAATTGAATTTAAAATTGTTACGGCGCAACACATGCTTGGTAAAGTTGTACAGTCAGAGAAAATACAAATGCGAAACTCGCTCGGCGAAGGAATGCTGCTTAGTTCGGTCGAAACCCCCTGCCTAAAGTACAATTATGAGGTAATAAAAAGGTAACCCGATATAAAATGGTCAAAATGCCACCCGGCACGGATTTTTAAATAAATATGAGAATATAACTGATTTGAAATAATACAACTCAAATCTGGGACGCCGATTGACTTGCACTGATTATTTCATTCATAAACAAATGGACGTTTCTGATTGTTTAAAATTGACGTACTATTTTGGAAAAACTTTTATGGTAGAATGAAGTTTTTCCGATTTGTTTTACCGATTTTATGCTCCTGCAAATATCAAACAATCGAGAAATTTGACAGTGACAGTAAACATGAATTGATTTGGTGATAAATCTACCGATGAAATAGATGCAGAAGTAGAAAACACGGTTCCAGTCAACACTACTAAAAGTAAGAGATCAATCTGGAAACAGTTTACAGTTTATTTTGTGATGGATATATATTAGAATTATGTACCATATTAAAGTCGTGGGCATTCAATATGCGAAAAATCAACGTCAGTGTTGAATACAAAGAGTGCGTTATTAACGTTACAGCTAAGATGCTACAGGAGATATACTTCACCCAATTTAAAATTAACTTTGATCCATTTAAAGACATTGCATTTAAAAGTGCTCGCGATGCAAGAAATGCAAAAAGACGTGAACTGAAAATTAAATAATTATTTATTCATGAAATAATCATGCAAAATACACACTCGAGCTTAAATTTTGCAAGGAAAAACGAATTTTCACTCAATGTTGGTTGCCTTAAGAAATTCAACTCGTTCAAACTGACATTTGATAAAATCACTCGAGCTACGCTCTCGTGACTTTATCATGTCAGTTCGAACTCGTTAAATTGCCAAGCAACCAACATTTTGTGTAAATTAATATTTTTCCAGCAAAATTTAGCCTCTTGTGGTATTACTTGTGATAATACAACTGATCCTTGAAAATACAACTCGAATGTAGGACGCTGATTAGCTAGCACTAATACAAACTAGACAGTGACAGTGGTTGTCAAACGGCGCATTCAATACACGAATTTGTAAATTCCGCTACGTTTACACAAAATGCGGCGTTTTTGAAACCGCCTGCGTCACAGTTGTAAAAGAAGTGAAAATTACGTTCCGAACATACAAAACCAAACAAATTTTATGTGTAATTCGTTATATTCTCTGACCGAACATAACGCGTGGGGAAATTAAAACCATTGCAATTTTATTTTGAAATACACTCGTTATAATCTCGGATGAAAATGCAACTCCTGCTTCGCAGTCGTTGCATTTTCATCCGAGATTATAACTCGTGATTTCATTGAAAAAAAAAATGCAATGTTATAATCTCCCCACTTGTTATATTATAACTGAAAATATCATTAGTTGTAACCTTAACCGAAGTAGTTGTAAGCCGTATATCAAAACAAATGGTGATGTGGCCATCATGTTACTTTCTCCGACTTGATGGTATCATTTATATTTACGCTTTCGCGGTTTATTTTCAATTGAAATGTACATCGAGCCTTTTGCAGGATGAGATGACACTGACGTTTAAAACGTCAAAATTATGAAAGATGGAAATTATTATTAAAAATTACATTCAAAATGATTTACTGAAAAAACCACCGGGATTTATATACGTCATTCGAAAGATCTCATTAAGACGCTTCAGAAAAAGTACTCGCGAAAAAACAAATGTCAATATTAACCGCGTGAGGCGCTCGCAAAAAAAATTTAAAAGTGGAAAAAATAATTGAACTTTTTTAATAACCATCCCTGATCATCAAAAAACACTTTTTCTTCATCAAAAGAACTAGACAAATCGATTGGAGTAATCAAATTTGAGCTAGCTATTAAAATTAAAAAGTTGAAAATTTGAAAAAATAATTGAACGTTTTTAATAACCATCCCTGATCATTAAAAAAACACTTTTTCTTCATCAGAAGAACGAGACAAATCGATTGGAGTAATCAAATTTCACCTAGCTATTAAAATAAAAAATGGTGATGTGGCCATCATGTTACTTTCTCCGACTTGATGGTATCATAGCCATTTATATTTACGTTTTCATTACGTTTTTATTTTCAATTGAAATCATATTTTAAATGCACATCGACGGTTGCGTAAACTCGGATGAAACTGACGTTTAAAACGTCAAAATTATGAAACATGGAAAAATTATACTTCAAATTCAAAAACTCGGTTTACTCAAAAACTAAAGGGATTTCGAAAAAAACTTATTCTTTATAAGTTGTTCATTTTAGCATTCTCTACAATTATTATTAACATAAATTTGCTGTAACTATTATTGTTTTATAATTATAAACCAAAAATTTAAAAAAAATTAATACATTTTTTTCTCGAATAGCAATGATTTTATGAAAAATATTTTCAAGCAAAAGATGTTGATTTCTTTGTTGTCTTTAATGTTTGTTTAAATATTTTTGTGCTATTGTTCATATTTAAGAAAATATTGGCAAAAACAAAAAAACAGTTAAGGTAAACGCCCACTTCCGGTGTACAAAATTTTACCAAAAGCTTTTCAGTTCTTCAGATTATCAAATAAGACGGATGTGTAAAGTTTCATATCAATTGCTCTATTAGTTTTTGAGATACAGACACACACAGACACAATTTTTTTTTTCCAAAATTGTTGAAATGGCATCTAGGGACCCCAAAACGGATAAATTTTTTTTTTTTTTAAATCACGATCACAATACTTTCTCATACTTCGTAACGGAAAATGTAAAAACCCCGATATGATCTGGGAAGCCCCAAAATAAGATTTTTTCAACAAATATAATTTTTTTAACTACTAAAAAATTATTTAAAAAATCTGAAAAAATTACATATACACTCGTGGACAAAAAATTCCGGACACCGAAGTTAATATTATCATAAGAAAAACTTTTTTTGTTCTTTTTTCACAAGACATAAAACATTACCTGCGAAAATTTTGTATGTTTCTCTACCAATTTTTTTGGACAAAATTTGAACTCAAAATATAGTTTCGAGTCCAAATTTAGTCCCAAATAATTGGTACAAAATTTTAGTAGATAATGTTTAGTAGATATTTAACTTCAGTGCCCGAAGTTTTTTGTCCATAAGTGTAGTTTCTAGTCCAAATTTAGTACCAAAACATGAGTACAAAATTTTAGTAGACAATATTTTCTCTTGTGGAGAAAACGAAAAAAAAACTTTTCTTACGATAACATTAACTTCAGTGTCCGGATTTTTTTGTCCACGAGTGTATTATTGACTCAAATACCAAATTAGGTGAATTTTTCAAGGTCATTGAACGTTATTTAGAGTATTAAAAAAAGAAAATTTGCCCAGTAGTTAAAAATTTTATTTCGTCATATGATTGCTATCAATCTCTGTGACTTTTTTCATCTTCCAACGTTCGGTGCGACATCTTCAAAAATTCGAATAACTAATATTTTTACGATATTTTGATATTTTTATAAATTTATCAACAATTGATTTTATGTAAAATTATTATTAGTATTTTAGTATTAATAATTTTTTTTTCAGTTTCGTATAATCAACCCCATTTTTTTGTCAAACCCTCGAAAAATAGGTTTTTGTTTTTTAACCACTATAAAAATCTGAAAAATTTATATATATTTTTGTTCCAAATGCCAAATTAATTAAATTTTTCAAGGTCATTGAAGGTCATTTAGGATATTACATTTGTTTTGCCCCTAAGTGATCAAGTGACGGAAAATTTTATTTCGTCAATGTTCTTTCAATGTTTGATGCGTCTTCTTGAAAAATTTGAATAACTAATCTTTTTACGATATTTTTCAGATTATTATAATAATTTTTAGTGGTTAAAAAAATAAAATTTTATTTTTCGAGAGTTTCAAGGTCATATCTTGGCAAAAATGGTATTATTTATACGAAACTGAAATAAAATTATTGGTAATATTTTACAAGCTAGGAGACCAATAACGGCTGATCGTTTAATCGCCGGTGCACTTATTTCCGACACACATAAAAGGGAAGACACCAAATACACTAATATATAAATGTTTATTTCATACTATTAGAACATGATAGAACAAGATGGATATTAAATGCAATCCAATTCTGCATTTTACGCATTGTGGCAGCGCCACCGTACACTTGCGACATCTCACGACACTACACCGAAGTACGAAATCTGTGTCGGGCTTAAATGGCAAATGTACATAGCTAAATGTGTATTATTGGTGAACTGGCAATACTTACTCAACTTATACAAGGATCGGAATCAAAATCGCGAAATAATTTTCACGTGGAAGCGTGTCCGAAACGAATTTCAATTATATTTCACCGCAGAGGCATTCAGAACTGACACGAACTGCCAGATTACAACTGAAGTCAGCTATTTACTAAAATTGTTAATATAAAGATCGTTGTCATGGTGAAGGTAAATAAATTTTTAACCTTTTGCAAATTTTTTTGTCCGCCGTTTTAAATGCACGTTTTTACACATGAGTTGAATTATCACGTATAAATTTAATTTTTTCAATTAATTTCAGGAGCGATGGAGATGAAGAAGGAGATGTTCGAGGAGGCGAGAGAGATGTACGACGTGCACTCGCAACCCCCGCAGCTGGGCCACACCGTTCTGCACCCCGGCCTCTCGAGGCCCGTGCCCCAGACGGGCATGCTCAACGGACACGGCCACCCCCGACCGCCCACAACAAAAGTGGAGACGAGGCCCAGCGTCATAGAGTCCTCACAGCCGCACATAATCGAATGTACCTAAGATGCTCACTCACTCACTCACTCACATCACCCCCCTTCTCCCCCCCCCCCCTCTTGAACAAAAACACACACACTGAATATAAATATTTATACATATATACATACATATATAAATAACGAGTAGTTAAGTTGTTAAGTTTTTAATGTTTATTTAATTTGTAGGACGTCCTTTTCTCTCTCAATCTCTCTCTATCTCTCTCACTCTCTATCTCTGCGTTTCCGCGAGTTTCAATAGAAATATATTTTTTTATTTTAATGGGAAAAAAGATACTCAAACTTTGTAACATACAAAACATATATATTTTTGTTGAAACATATTTTTATATAGATTTTTTTTTAAATTATTTATTTGTTCTTGAAAACAAAGTATTGAAGAAAATGACCGAATTTCGATTTTAAGAAATAAAAAAAAAATTAGACTGATCACGAAGCCAAGCAAGCAATAAGTGGAGTGTGGACTGACTAACTGATAATTGCATGTAAACATTTTTTAAATCATAAGTAAACACATAACATACACACATACACACCAGTGACGGCTCGTTTCGATTTCGATTTCGACGGAAGCGAGCCGTCACTGATACACACACGCATGTAAAGAGAACAACGCGCTAAGAAAAAAAACTAAGTGTCTGCTCCCCCCGCCCCCCCCATTAAAAGAAGTACTATGTAATCCGCTAAATAATCATATAGTAATAAATAATGTTTAATATTCATTGCAAATTCAGTCCGAGTCTTTTTCTCTCATTACAAACGGCGTTTCGGCGTGAAAATTTAGATATAACCCAAATACTTTCAAACCAAATAAGAACATGTTAATATTTCGCCTAAAATAATATATATTTATAGTTGTATATGTAAGTATTTAAATAATGATGTACATGTATAAAATCGATGGTGCTTGTGACATTTTCCGTTTTTATTATTATAATTATCGTTAATTTTCCAATGAAAAAGAAGGGACTGGCGTTCACATCAAATCAACTCAAACTACAAAAAAACAAAAAACAGTATTAAGTGCGTTTTGGTTCATTTCTTTGTACATACAATTTCCCCTTAATATTTGTGAGTATGTACTGTGTACAGTCATGTTTTATTTATGTATTTTGTTGATTAGTGTTTATTTATTGCATTATTTATTCTTCGACCCTCCCGAGACTTAAATGTTCACGTGTAACTAAAACAAAAAATATTGTGTATTTATGTGTGCTTGATAAAAGGAAACAATTTTTGTTCGTTTAAGGTTGTGTGCGTTATTTTTTTTTATTATTCGTTCAATCGTACGTCCGATCCATTCATCGTCATCGCGCGCATTCACCAAAATCATCCCCGAGTATCCATTTCACGAATCCATTTTTCGAACTGTTCGTATTTTTGGTATAAATATGCATGTAAAAAAAATGTTCATATTACTATTAAAAAATGTAAAATTAATATTTATAAAAGATATAAATATTGTCGTTTTTTATTTTTATTATTTTTTACAAATTCCTCAACGATTTAAGAAAGAAAATATATTATGATTAAAAAATTTGATTCTAGATTTATTCAACCAATGTTAATCTTTAACTAACGAGCTGGTCCATCGCTTCAGAGACAACTAAAAAGAATTAATTTATTAATTGATCTTATGGTCATGGTGATGGTTGCGACCGTTACTACGTGGTATTGTTTCACTTGATAATGACAGTAAAACGTCGAAACTTAAGTCGTGATATGTATGTATATGAAATATTTGTACATACATCAAATAAAATGTGGTAAAAACTTAGTAAGTGATTTTTTTTTGAACTTATGGTGGATGCGCCAGGAATTTAACATTTACGTCATGAGGTTTTTGATCTGTTATTATTTCTTGATTAATATACAGTACATTTTTTTTTATCGTGGGTCATAGGATTTTACATGCTAAAAATGATACCTTGTTTTATCATAAAATTTTGAGGGAAATTTGGGTGGAATTTATAACGGCAATTATAAGAGGTTTGTCCAGCAGGGAAATAGTTGTATTTTTCTACAAGAAGGCAGGGAGTTTTTATTTTAGGGAAATAGTTAACAACTTTTCTGCAGCGTGTCCCGATCGTCCGGTTCCGAACAAAAGCACTTTTTAATGGAATAAAACATGTTTAAATTATTCTAATTAAGGGCATCGTGTAGAAAAATAATTGATTTATTTTACTAACTAAAATAACTTCAAAATTATATGATAAAATGTACATTAACACAAGTTATAATTTTTAACATGTAAAATCATATGGCCCACGATAAAAAAAAACATACGGTATATGCTAAAATGTAGAAAATTAAGTGTGTTTTAAGAATGTATAAAAAATATTCATATTGTTTATGCTGGAGGCTTCTACTTCGTTATACATTTTAAATATTATAATAAAACACTTTTAACTTTGTTTTGTATATAAGTTATACAAAACAGTTAAAAGTGTTTTACTATAAAAATATTCATGGCAATGTGCGAAAATTAACAAAATCTGAAATTTTTCAAGACCAACATCAACAAAATCGCGTTTTTCATTTTGAAAAAATGCTTAGCTTCCCAACGGGTTATTTGATTTTGAAAATGTAAACATCAAAATGTAATGAATTTAGTGTGCTTGAAAAAAGTATTAGGAAATATTCATGTCCAATCAATGAAAATTGTTAAAATTCGGTTTTAAAAGTTGACAGAAAAATATTTTCGTTTTGGATTTTTTTTTGATGTTTTGATTATGATATTTTATATGTTAAAAAGTTGAGAATTTTGGAATGTTTTAAGTGGCATTAAATATCTTCAAGTAGAGACAATGAAAATTGCTACAATCGAAAATTTTCCGTTCGACAAAATTAAGTTTTTAATTTAGAAAAATTGTTTAATTTGCAAACGCGGCATTTTATTTTGTTGATTTAAATGCCAAAATGTAGTTTAGTGTGTTTAAAAAATATCAAGAATTAATAATGTCGAGTCAATGATTTATAAGTCCAAAGTCAACAAACAATCGTTTTTAATTTTTAAAAATTGCCGAAGTGTTAAACGCATTTTTTGATTATGATATTTTATATATTAAAAATGAAAGAGCGTTCAGTGTGTTTTAAATGGTACTAAAAATATTCATGTCGAGACGATGGAAGTTGCCAAAATCCAAAATTTTTCAAGTTCGAAATTTTGACATTTGTCAAAGTCATTTTTTAATTAAATGGTAATGGTTCAACTTATTTTGTTCACGAAAATGTTATAATGTGCGCATTATTTAATTGTATAGGCAGCATTAATGGAGTGCATTTAACACTCTTTTCATTAAACATGCATTTGTGTGTTTAATATGGTCATTAAACACGCTAATTCGCGCTTTGATTCACAGAACGCGATTTATGATAATATTTTGTTTACCCTGTTTAATACTGATTTTAACTTTGATTTTAAAATTTTTACAGTTGTAATTGTAATTACAACTTCAATTTTGATTTTAATTGTAATTTTAAATTAAATTTTGATTTTGATTTTAATTTTCGTGAACAAAGTATAGTGTACAACTCGCATATAATGGCTATTAATCACTCAAACGATTTGCTCCACTCGCCTACGGCTCGTTCCGCAAACATCGTTCTCGTGATTAATAGCTATCATTATATGCTCGTTGTACAATATACTATTTATTATTTCTGAGGTGGATTCTGATACAAGCGTAAATTAAATGGATGATACATTTACAATTTTTAATTCTCTAAAAAATATTCCGTTACGATTTTTCTCTAAAATGAATAGGGGAGCTAATAATTACACATATTTCATTTTACAGGTTAAATCCCTATGTTCACCCCTTATCCCAGACACTCGGTATATGTATTACACACTATATATATGTTTGAAATTATTATTATTATTGATAGACTAAAAAACTTCGGTTTTATGAATTGGAGTTTCAATGAACTGTTTTCGTTAATATCATTAGAATATTATTTATAATTATCGATTGGAGTTTCAATGAACTGTATTTATTATTGTTATTAGAATATTATTTATAGTTATCGTTCAAGCACAGAAGGCTTATTTCAATTTTTGAATAACTGAAGTTCGCCCTCTAGAAACCACAGCGATGTACCAGCCGGGGCTAACCAACTGTAATGTATAAAATGCTTAAACTCCCTGTACTGTAGGGTAGGTAGGCAACTAAACTAGCATATCCTAGAAAACTACATTTTCAACTCTCACTGCTTTCACCTTTCTAACCAAGATGGCGCTTAATATACGTGTTCGTGATATACTCATTTTTTGTAATTGAATTTTATAAACGCGAAATACAAAAAATTCAACTTGCTTACCCACTCGGTATATATGATTTTAGGGGCGGAAAGACCTTGGTCGATAGCCCGTTTAGTAACAATATATTAAATAAAACTTTTTAAATAAAAGAACTGTACATATATTTATATAGTTATTGAATAAATATGTTCTCTCTCTCAACTTGCTTATAAATCTAAAAAATGGTGATTTTAAATGATATTTTTCATGTTTATTATTTTTTTTTCAAAATCTCGTAAGATTTCAAATTATTGCACTTTACGGTCCCGTGCACGATTTCGGAAAAAAAATTGGGGGCTCTAGATGTGTTATTATTGAAGTACCTACAAAACATTTTGTGCGGAAACGTGTTTTAAGCAAAAATTCAATATTATTTCATCAGCAGCCCCACCTACGCGCATTCGCGCGGATTTGAATAATTTCCAAAAAAATCCCTCGATGGATGTTCTTTAATTTTTGACATCATATTCTACACACCTTCAGCTATAAAACAAATGAATAATCTAGTAACACATGGTCACTAGTTTTTCCGGAATTTTCGAGCAAACATTTTCAAGCTGTAAAAACGTGCGTTAGCGTGGATTTGATTAATTTCCAAGAAAATCCCTCGATGGATGTTTTCTAATTTTTGACATCATATTCTATACACTTTCATTTATAAAACAAATGAATAATCCAATAACACGTGGTCACTAGTTTTTCCGGAATTTTCGATCAAACATTTTCAAGCTGTAAAAACGTGCATTTGAGAGGATTTGATTAATTTCCAAGAAAATCACTCGATGGATGTTCTTTAATTTTTGACATCATATTCTACACACTTTCAGCTATAAAACAAATGAATAATCCAGCAACACGTGGTCACTAGTTTTTCCGAAATTTTCGATCAAACATTTTCAAGCAGTAAAAACGTGCATTTGAGAGGATTTGATTAATTTCCAAGAAAATCCCTCGATGGATGTTCTTTAATTTTTGACATCATGTTCTACACACTTTCAGCTATAAAACAAATGAATAATCCAGCAACACGTGGTCACTAGTTTTTCCGGAATTTTCGATCAAACATTTTCAAGCTGTAAAAACGTGCATCCGCAAGGGTTTGATTAATTTTTAAAAAAATCCCTTGATGGATGTTCTTTAATTTTTGGCATATTCTATACACTTTCATTTATAAAACAAATGAATAATCCAATAACACGTGGTCACTAGTTTTTCCGGAATTTTCAAGCAAATATTTTCAAGCTGCAAAAACGTGCGTTTGTGAGGATTTGATTAATTTCCAAGAAAATTCCTCGATGGAATTTAATTTTTCACACAACACTCGCATTATACAAAGAAAGAATTTTGTATCATAATAGTTTAGCACGCGAAATACACACTGTTAAAATTGTACACGAGGTGCGAGTTTGCGAACAACATTTTTTCTTCGCGTTATAATTGAAAAGCTGACAGCCGCGAGCACCAATGCACCCTCTGGTGCCAATCATTTGAAACTTTATTTGCTTGCTGGGATAGAAGTATTCTGTTTTGCACGAGCTTTCGTTTTTCGAACTTTCACACATTTTTTTCTTTAAATAAATACTAACGCTTCATTTCATCTTATGACGATGTAAACTTCAACACAAATATTGAAGATTACTAACAAATTAACATTTTTTGTTTTAAAAGAATTTTTTTTTTCGAAAAAAATAAAAAATCATTCATTTTGTAATTTTTGGCCTCTAATTATAAAATGATAATAGTTACATCAAATTTGTATGAATAATAGTTGTGGATAATACCGAAATGAGCAATTTATAAAGAATAGGTTTTCTACGAAATCTCATTAGTTTTTGAGTAAAATGAGATTTTTCGGCTTCAAAATTTTTTACGGAAAATTTTTCAAATTTTAGTTTCTACATCACTAACCCGATCTAACCATATCAAACGCCTTTTTGCGATAAGACCGTAAAGTGCAATTCACCCTTATTATTTTAAAATTATTATCGAAAACAAAATAGTAATTTACGTAATGAGTTCCGAAAGTGATATTTTACGAGATGAGTAGGAACCCGCGAGCGAGGGTTGCTAAAGCATTTCGGAATGAGTTATTTTTTCACCTGCCTTAAGTAAAAACAGTGTTTCAGGAAATTTTATATCGCGCATCATTGAACTGTCACTGTCAGATTTTTGCATGGCCTACTCATATTCCGCGGGAGGTTGTCTATTTTTTCGGCCCTAGATACGCTAAATCGTAGTTTCGGCCCGATTTTTATGGCCGAAATAAATGGTTTCGGTAGAGGCAGGCGAAAATATAATATTGCGGTTACTTAAAATATGATAAAACGTAGGAAACTGTTAAAACAAATGAATAAGGTCTAAACACCCTTAAAAAAATGCACATGTATGCGCTATGCGTATTGCTATAGTTGTGATATTATATTTGGGTCGTTAAAGTTTGTCTACAGAGATAATAAATTTGAATTTTTTTATTTATAGAAATACATTTGCAAAAATTATCGAGTTTGTCTACAGAGATAATAAATTTTATTTTTTTTTTATTAGAGAAATGCATTTGCAAAATTATCGAGAGAATGAAAAAAACGACAGGTATCTTTTTTTAGATTTCGTAGCGACATGTTTAAAACACGGCACAAAATGGAGAACTCCCCCTTTGCATGTTTTGAACAAAATAAAAAAATCCGCCGAACATTCGCCACCCCTATACGCCAGTGTTAAAGGGAACAAGGGAAGAAGAGAGTAAAAAACAAGGGGCGAAAGTTTCACCCCAGCGCTATATCCGCGAGCCAATCGCCGATTTGAAAGCTGAACCAATGGGGGGCGCAGATCCCCGCAAATTCTCCGGTGACTCACGCTAAATTAATATTTGATATTGATTGATGGCTGCGCACACACACACACACACACATCCTCCTGAAATATTTTCCTCGCCCCCCCCCCCCCCCCCATTATTCCCTTGAAATTCAACCGAATCTAACGGCGGTGAGACACTTTTACGATTCCGAGGTTTTATGGGGCGCGCAATTTGCAATTTACCGCCGAAACGGATTATCTCTTTCTGCATCGATAAATTTAGCCCCGAGCGAAAATGTTGCAATCTTTCAGAATTGTAAATCACATCTACAAAGATGGTCCTAAAGACGTTTAGCATAACTTAATTTTAACGCAAATTTCATATTAGTTCTCATACGAAGAATTACCTCCATTCAGTTATTCTCACCCCAACGAAAATGTTGCAAATTTTTCGGAATTGCAAATCATATCTATAAAGACAATCCTAAAGACGTCTGCGGTAACTTAATTTTTACACAAGTTTCATATTTCCATTTGCGTTAAAGTTAAGTTACGACAGACGTCTTTAGGATTGTCTTAATGGATGTGATTTACAATACTGAAAGATTGAAACATTTTCACTGAGGTGAGAATAACTGAATAGAGGTAATCATTTTTCGTGTTCTGAAGTCAAAATCATCACCGCTAGAAACCTATGGTTTTAATATCTTATTAAACGTCAGTTAATAAATATCGTTTTTCAACAGTAGAAATCTTAGTTTGTAGCTCCGTTTTCAGTTGTACAAAGTGATATCTTGTACAACTGCTGCTATATGTCAGAAAAATTACTCTACCGGTAATGTCTGAACCGAGATGATATGCTCTGGACATTTGCCATTAACGATTTCGTTAGTTGTTATACTTGAAATACCTTCGATTTCATTGGTATATCCAATTAAGTAATCATTACCTATTATTAACAAATTCGAGAAAGCCACACTTGCAAAGTCAGAATAATAACAATAATCATTTATTTGAAAACTCCAGCTACGGGTATAACATAATATAAGTAGGATTACAAATAGTTATTAATTAGATATCAAAAATCTTAAAAATTAACCAAAGCTAAGATAAAATATTAATATTGCAACATAATGTAAGGTAAGTTTTAAATGTGAGATCTGTATGTACGAATGTTAGATTGTTATTTACGAAAGAGAAAGCATATTGTATTCATGTTACAAATAAAAATTGCCAGTTCGTGCTTTGTTAAATTTGTCAAAAACGACTCGACTCACATACAATTTGACGAATTGTAACTTTCTTTCTTTTTTATTCTCATGCGCTTAAAACTGATTTTTTTATTTTGTTTTTTTTGTTTTTTGGCGTCGGCTACTTGGCCATCTGCCACTAAACTGATTTCAATATATAATTTTAATTTGTTGGGTTTAGTAAGATTTTATTGAATATTTCATGTTATCCTTAGTATTTGTGTTCACTTGACTTCTTTCGATTTTGTATATGTACTTAGATGTTCAATAGCGGAATGAGTGTTGGAGTAAGGGGAAAGTGAAATAAATAATATTAGAAGAAAGGACACGGGGAGGATGACATTTTTCGCGAAATGTGCGCCCAAAGCAATAAACAGCCCGCACAAAGGGCTCTTTCACGAAATATGACTGATGACGGTGGGCACTCGGATCCTATTTGCGGTGCTGTTGGACACGTCACTCGACTGTCATAAATAATTATGATGTATCTGGTTGTGCGGGCTGGGGAGGCGCGCCTCTTGTAAAACGTCAACCGAACACTTCGCCGTGTTTAATCAAATTCCACTGAACCAACAAATTGATATCGTTTCTAAGCATTTTTCAAAAACGGCTTTTAATCTAGGCTAGACTGGATTCT
Source organism: Ocypus olens (assembly GCA_910593695.2). Taxonomy (NCBI): domain Eukaryota; kingdom Metazoa; phylum Arthropoda; class Insecta; order Coleoptera; family Staphylinidae; genus Ocypus; species Ocypus olens. The sequence continues at coordinate 535,260 of OU343048.1, forward strand.
CTACGTATCCATAGAAATGATTAACCCTTTGCACTCGAGCGGCGCTGCTACGGCGCCCGGGAGGTGTGGTGCATCCTAACCATACCTAACCCAACCTTACCCAGCCCTACCTAACCTAACCCAATGATTTTAAAGTACCTGTAACTCGTTTCGGGCGAACCAGCAACTCGTCTCGCCAGAGCGAAAAATACCTTGAGTGCAAAGGGTTTAAATCTTTTTAACCAAACTAGTGTTTGTGAATACGTTGCAGTACTGTCATGTGTCGGTAATTCCCACCCTTTTTTAATAATTACCTAAAAACTAGGTCAAAAGAGAAACTATACTGATACAACCAATTTTTAAATTGAAGAAAATCGGAATGGCTGAAAGACTTCGGTCGATGGCCTTTTGAGCTCATGCTTGTGTGCATGTATGTATGTCGGAATTGCAGTTATAATCAAATTCGTCGCTAAAATTCAACTATTCACTTTATGTTTAATTAAATTAATTAAATTCAAATTTGAGTCATTGGCCTATCCACATACGCGTTTTTTGATACATTCTTATCTCAAAACGCGTATGTGGATAGTGGATAGGTCAATGACTCAAATTTAATTACAAATAAAGTCAGTATTTAAATTTTAGTGACGAACTTGATTATAACTGCAATTCTAATTTTCTTCAGTTTCGGTTACTTAAAAAAAACACATTTTAGGCGACTGGAAAAATACAGCGCATCTTTCTTGGTAAAATTAAGTAACCACAAGCAGGTGGTTTTCCTCTTCCATTTCCCAGCCTACAAGAAGGTGCGCTGCGCCCTCCAAATGGCCTTTTAAGTGTCGCCTAATTTACCCCCTCGACTCAAAACCCGCCACCCCCTCCCACCAAAAAAAAAAATACAGGGCGCACGTTAAATATTTGCCGCGTGCATTTAGCACGTGCCCCTGTGATCCGTTCCAAAAAAAATCCAACAAAAAATGGACACAGGCCAACGGTCAAATCTATAAAGGGGCCCACAAAACATTAAAAAAAAAAATGTCGGCGGGATCAAAACATTTTTTTTTTCGCAAATCCCCGAATTTCACAGTGGGTTTTTTTTTTGATCGGAATAAAGGAACTTATCGAAGCGCACGTGAATATGATTAACTGCAAACAAATGGGAGGATTGTGCGTCCGATAATTGGATAGATGAAAAAACACGATTGCTGATTTGTTTGGTAGTTTTTATGTCGTGCGAATAATAAGGGTCGTCACATTTTGTTCGAAACACATTTGCATGCCTGTTACAATTATTTTTGATGGACATTGTATTTGGAGGTTTCAATCTGAATTAACAATTATAAAATAGTACATTGTTATACAAGTTTAATAAGATGGTATATTGTGGTAAGAGTTTAACTGCTTGTCTGCAGTCAGGAAATTTTAAAAAGTGTAAATAATGCTTATTGTTTATATTTCTACAATCTCACGCCTCGTTCGGAAGAGATTATCTCGAAATCTTAGGATTGGTTGTTTATGGATTTTTGCAGAAAATAATCACGAATATGTTTTGAAGAAATTTGAAGAATTCCAAGTCGATGGCAAATGTTTTTAAATTTTTTTCAAGCCATAGAAGTATTTTAAAATTTCTACAATCTTAAGTTTCGTTCGCAAGGAATTATCCCGAAATCTAGGGACAGGGTGTTTATAGATTTTTGCAGAAAAACAATTAAGACTGCGTTTTGAGAAAATGTGGGTATTTTCAAGTCGATTGCAATTGTTTTTATATTTTTTTCAGGCCATAGAAATATTTAAAAATTTCTTTAATCTCACGCTTCGTTCGCAAGATATTATCCCGAAATCCAAGGATAGGGTGTTTATGGATTTTTGCAGGAAAGTAATCAAGAATGTATTTTGAAGATATTTAAACATTTCCAAGTTGATGGCAATTGTTTTTGTATTTTTTTCAGGCCATGGAAATATTTCAAAAATTCTTCAATCGCACGCTTCGTTCGCAAGAGATTATCTCGAAATCTAAGGATAGGGTGTTTATGGATTTTTGCAGGAAAGTAATCAAGAATGTATTTTAAAGAAATTTTAACATTTCTAAGTCGATGGCAGTTGTTTTTGTATTTTTCAGGCCATATAAATATTTTAAAATGTCCACAATCTTTGTGAATTTTTGCAGAAAAATAAATACGACTGCGTTTTAAACAAATTTTATATTTCCAAGTCGATAGCAATTGTTTTTATATTTTTTTCAGGCCATGGAAATATTTCGAAAATTCTTCAATCTCACGCTTCGTTCGCAAGTGATTATCTCGAAATCTAGGGATAGGGTGTTCGTGAATTTTTCTAGAAATGTAATCAGGAATGCCTGTTGAAGAAATTTGAAAAGTTCCAAGGCGATGGCAATTGTTTTTAAATTTTTTTCAGGCTATAGAAATTTTTCAAAATTTCTTTAATCTCACGCTTCGTTCGCAAGAGATTATCTCGAAATCCAAGAATAGAGTGTTTATGGATTTTTGCAGGAAAGCAATCAAGAATGTATTTTGAAGATATTTAAACATTTCCAAGTCGATGGCAATTGTTTTTATATTTTTTTCAAGCCATAGAAAAATTTCAAAATGTCTTCAATGTCACGCTTCGTTTGCAAGAGATTATCTTGAAACCAAGGATAGGGTGTTTAGGGATTTTACAGAAAAACAATTAACACTGTGTTTTGAGAGCATTTGGAAAGTTCCAAGTCGATGGCTATTGTTTTTATATTTTTTTCAGGCTATATAATTTTTTTTTATTTCTTTAATCTCACGCTTCGTTTGCAAGAGATTATCTTGAAATGTAGGGGTAGAGTGATAGTGGATTTTTTCAGAAAAGTAATCATGGATGTGTTTTGTAGAAATTTGAAAATTTCCAAGTAGATGGCAATTGTTTTTACATTTTTTTCAGGCCATAGAAATATTTCAAAATTTCTTCAATCTCACGCTTCATTCGCAAGAGATTATCTCGAAACCAAGGATAGGGTGTTTATGGATTTTTGCAGGAAAGTAATCAAGAATGTATTTTGAAGAAATTTGAACATTTATAAGTTGATGGAAATTGTTTCTATATTTTTTTTCACGCAATGGAAATATTTCAAAAATTCTGCAATCTCATGCTTCGTTCGCAAGAGATTTTCTCGAAATCTAGGGATAGGGTGTTCGTGAATTTTTCTAGAAATGTAATCAGGAATGCCTTTTGAAGAAATTTGAAAAGTTCCAAGTCGATGGCAATTGTTTTTATATTTTTTTCAGGCCATAGAATTTTTTCAAAATTTCTTTAATCTCACGCTTCGTTCGCAAGAGATTATCTCGAAATATAGGGATAGAGTGTTGGTGGATTTTTTTCAGAAATGTAATCATGGATGTGTTTTGAAGAAATTTGAAAAGTTACAAGTCGATGGCAATTGTTTTTATATTTTTTTCAGGCCATAGAAATATTTTAATTTTTGTTCAATCTTACGCTTTGTTCGCGAGGAATTATCCTAAAATCTAGGAATAGGGTGTTTGTAGATTTTTGCAGAAAAATAATCATGACTGCGTTTTGAAGAAATTTGAAAAGTTACAAGTCGGTGGCAATTGTTTTTATATTTTTTTCAGGCCATAGAAATTTTTCAAAATTTCTTTAATCTTGCGCTTCGTTCGCAGTTCGCAAGTTAGTAGATTTTTTCAGAAATGTAATCATGGATGTGTTTTGAAGAAATTTGATAATTTCCAAGTAGATGGCAATTGTTTTTATATTTTTTTTTTCAAGGCATAGAAAAATTTCAAAATGTCTTCAATGTCACGCTTCGTTCACAAGAGATTATCTCGAAATCTAGGGATAGGGTGTTTATGATTTTTTGCAGAAATGTAATCACGAATGAGCCACAGAATATTGTTTCAGAGTTGGCCATGCCCGAGCGAGAGAAACATATAGCAGACATATCTGAGATATTGTCATAGTTACATGACGTAATAATATGCGTCATACCTCATTTATCTCACAGCCAACTCTGAAACAAAATTTTGTGGCTCACGCGATACAACGTTCGACAAAAAGAGCCAAGAAGTTTGAAAGTGCTGAATTTAAGCTTTCACGCCAGCACAGATTGTCAGTGGCGGCTCGTGGATGTTTGGCGAGGAGGCTGCGGAATAAAATTTGAGCTAAATATTTACTTTCTATACATGGCGTTGAATTGCAAAGCGGGCCATAGTGATTAACATGTAATATTTGAATTGTGATAATAGAGGCTCCCCTAATTATTTAGCAGAATCGATCTTTTTCTTTTTCACAATTACATTGTGAAATTTAGCGTTGACTGCTTGGTCGATCTTCGTACATTATTTTTAAAGATTTTTAAGCTAAATGATTTCGTACCTTACTCAATAGTTTCTGCAGAGTATTACCGAGATATTTGCAAAGAATTTTACAATTAAAAACAAAGGTTTGCCATGAAATCATAATGGCCGACATTTCATTTTGTTGTTGTTTGAAAAAAGTGACAGTTGCTGTCACATTACGATTTACCGCAACGAAATCGGTAGCCGATACAGTCAAGCGCAAGAAATATAAAATATCCGCTTTCATGATAAATTTCCATCGTTTATTACAAGGGAGGATTTGGGGATTTCTGTATTTCTGGCGCGCGCCAGGTGATTATTTGCGTTTATCGGTCCAGCAGCGTTCAAACCTTCACCTGGTCATCTCAAGACCAGCTGCTGTCATTGTGGTGCTGAATTGCCGGAGAGTGACCCAAACGCTTTATGTCCCGTGGACCTGGGATGAAATTTACCATCGACGTCTAATAAGGGTCGATGATATCGGTAAACTCGACGCCATTTTATTTCACGTGTATATTACATACATATTTTTGAATAAATACGATAGGGATTATATTTAATGAACTATCGACCACGAAAAAAATATACGACCTTCTGTTGAATTTATACAAGAAAATGAAATGAAGAAGCACAAGAATAATTACGATTTTTTCAACACACATTTGAAAGTTTTTTAAAGTTTTCAAAAGTAAACAATTATCAGTCTCGTCCATTAATTTATTGATCATAAAATAAGGCAATTTAAAATAGACTTGTTAAGTACGTTTTTGTTGGTTGTAAATACTGTTTAACTCTTCATAATCTTGGAATGATGTATTTATAGAGGGACAATACATTTATTGAGACACTTTTACAATTGACCTCAACAGGCGATTGACCAGAAGTTTTTCAGACTGCATTTATAGTTCTTACAAAATCTTAATTTGGCATGCATTTTGAGTAATTTTCAAAAGATTGGAATAAAACACTTTAACTTTTTTATACCACTATATTTTACTTATGTGACTAGTTTCGACCATTCACTAGTCACATAAATAAAATATAGTGGTATAAAAAAGTTAAAGCGTTTTATTCTAATCTACAATCAAGATGTACCATGAAGTAAACGCCGCCAACATTAAACATTTAATTTTCAAAAGTTTGTTTTCATATTATTTGAAAATCAACAAAGTTCGAGTAATAAATATCGGCGATATAGCCTTTATGCTTCTGCTGCATTAGAGCATTTCGTCTCGTGTACAAATTGAAATGAATCATCGTTCCGAATAATTCGGTCCAATTATCCTCGTAGTAGTCCGAGGCAAAAAAAAAATCGGCACCCCGCACTCACTTCTATACTTCTGCCTCCTGTCAATCAGCATGTCGAAGGGATGGTCACTCCTGGTCGCAAACAAAGAACGGCCCCGCGGACAATGGCGGAGGCCCATTTGCAAATCTGCACGTCGAGCGGACGGAAATCAAATCGGGGCCAGTTCATCTGCACCAAATCCCACTTTTGTCCCGGTCTTTGCTTTGTGTTCACAAATAGAATACGTAAACAGTGCATTTACTGCGATGTGTTAATATTGCTAATAAAAATAGCAAAAATAATACGAGTAAAGAAATAATGGAGAAGATTCTCCGTATATATAACACATCATCGTGTGCATCCTTTTAGTGCATGAATAATTTAGACAAACTTCGGCAATATTTAAACAATATAGCTATTTATGTAACAAGTCCACAATATAGCACTTTCTTGGACGAGACGTTTTATGGCCGAGCGAGCAAAGCAAGAGAAGCTAATAACGGAGGCGAGTCCATGAAGTGCTATCATAGACGAGTTACATACAAAGCTTTATATTCGACTGCTTTTAGCATTTTTGGAATACTTTTAAAATACAAGCTGAAGCAATTTATTTATATATATTTTAATCATAGTGTGCATTTGCTGCCACACTAATATCAGTCATTGTAAATTTCATAGAGAATGGATGATTAGGTTAAACAATCTAACTCGCACAATAAACGTCCAAACATTGCAAACTTCTTCAGGAGTAAGTGTAATGAATAATAATAAGTACTATCGCTATAAACCACTATCAAAGTTGATCTCTCTTTTGCATGAGTAATTTGCATTGTATTTATAAGGTGTTCTAACCAAAATTAAAATCTGTCATTTCTGACAGTGACATAAGAGTCCAATTTACTTTATCAATTATGGGACTAGTACGAAATGGCGTACATTTTGGCCTAAAAACAAACCCACAAAGTTACTATTTTCGTACAATTGAACATAAATACATTAATGAAGTGCACAAAATTTTTTCGAAAGTGTGCAAAATACGTGTGGGATTGAAACGTGAAGGAATGAACATCCATTATTTATACGGGGGATAACTAGGTGCCGTTTTAATTAAACTTAATCGCGTTAATTAAATCAAATTGAAGTGGAGGGAGGAGGAGGCGTAGGTGGCGGAGGGTAATCACGAGGACGAGTTCGTGCGGCGCTCCGGGGCTATAAACGCCGACAACACCGACGCCCACTAATTTATCTCCAATCACCAACACTTAATACATTTTCTATTCCGTTTTTTTTTTATGAAAAACGTCTTTTAGTCATTATTTTGATCAATTTCTAATCTTCAAAAGATCGTATCCTATCAGCTAAGATTTATCAATTCTTTTTTACCGTCTTGGCATTTGTTACTGCGAAAAAAACATTTTCTGAAGCGTCTTGAAGCGATCTTTCGAGTGACGTCAAGAAACCCCGGATCCAACCAGTGGTTTCTTCAGGAAATCATTTTTAGTGCAATTTTTGTTAAAAAGTAAGAAGGGGGGACCCTTGGATAGAATTTCGGGTTTTCGTCAAAAATTAAAAATCCCCAATTTTAATCAAATCCGACTAATTGACACGCGAGGAACACAGATTTGCAATCCGCGTTCAAATTGGATTCTTCGTTCGGCCGCAACAGCCGTTCAAAGTTTGAAAAAATCGACTTTTTTCAAAAAAACTCATGGTGACTAGCTAACTTTTTTGCAAATTTCTCTGGATGAAATTTTTTAACGCCAATCGTTTTATCTCGTTCTTCTGATGAAAAAAATGGTAAAACACAAGCGTCTACAATGATTTATAAAAAAGTTGATTTTTTCGATTTTTTCCATTTTCGAGTTTTTTTGCTGACGTCTCACGGCCTTAAAATTGACATTTGTTCTTGCGAAAAGACATTTTCTGAAGCGTCTTGAAGCGATCTTTCAAGTGACGTCAAGAAACCCCGGATCCAACCAGTGGTTTCTTCAGAAAATCATTTTTAGTGCAATTTTTGTTAAAAAGTAAGAAGGGGGGACCCTTGGATATAATTTCGGGTTTTTGTCAAAATTAAAAAATCGCCAAATCTAATTAAATCCGACTAATTAAAACACGAGGAACACAGATTTGCAATCCGCGTTCAAATTGGATTCTTCGTTCGGCCGCAACAGCCGTTCAAAGTTTGAAAAAATCGACTTTTTTCAAAAAAACTCATGGTGACTAGCTAACTTTTTTGCAAATTTCTCTGGATGAATTTTTTTAACGCCAATCGTTTTATCTCGTTCTTCTGATGAAAAAAATGGTAAAACACAAGCGTCTACAATGATTTATAAAAAAGTTGATTTTTTCGATTTTTTCCATTTTCGAGTTTTTTTGCTGACGTCTCACGGCCTTAAAATTGACATTTGTTCTTGCGAAAAGACATTTTCTGAAGCGTCTTGAAGCGATCTTTCGAGTGACGTCAAGAAACCCCGGATCCAACCAGTGGTTTCTTCAGGAAATCATTTTTAGTGCAATTTTTGTTAAAAAGTAAGAAGGGGGGACCCTTGGATAGAATTTCGGGTTTTCGTCAAAAATTAAAAATCCCCAATTTTAATCAAATCCGACTAATTGACACGCGAGGAACACAGATTTGCAATCCGCGTTCAAATTGGATTCTTCGTTCGGCCGCAACAGCCGTTCAAAGTTTGAAAAAATCGACTTTTTTCAAAAAAACTCATGGTGACTAGCTAACTTTTTTGCAAATTTCTCTGGATGAAATTTTTTAACGCCAATCGTTTTATCTCGTTCTTCTGATGAAAAAAATGGTAAAACACAAGCGTCTACAATGATTTATAAAAAAGTTGATTTTTTCGATTTTTTCCATTTTCGAGTTTTTTTGCTGACGTCTCACGGCCTTAAAATTGACATTTGTTCTTGCGAAAAGACATTTTCTGAAGCGTCTTGAAGCGATCTTTCGAGTGACGTCAAGAAACCCCGGATCCAACCAGTGGTTTCTTCAGGAAATCATTTTTAGTGCAATTTTTGTTAAAAAGTAAGAAGGGGGGACCCTTGGATAGAATTTCGGGTTTTCGTCAAAAATAAAAAATCGCCAAATCTAATTAAATCCGACTAATTGACACGCGAGGAACACAGATTTGCAATCCGCGTTCAAATTGGATTCTTCGTTCGGCCGCAACAGCCGTTCAAAGTTTGAAAAAATCGACTTTTTTCAAAAAAACTCATGGTGACTAGCTAACTTTTTTGCAAATTTCTCTGGATGAAATTTTTTAACGCCAATCGTTTTATCTCGTTCTTCTGATGAAAAAAATGGTAAAACACAAGCGTCTACAATGATTTATAAAAAAGTTGATTTTTTCGATTTTTTCCATTTTCGAGTTTTTTTGCTGACGTCTCACGGCCTTAAAATTGACATTTGTTCTTGCGAAAAGACATTTTCTGAAGCGTCTTGAAGCGATCTTTCGAGTGACGTCAAGAAACCCCGGATCCAACCAGTGGTTTCTTCAGAAAATCATTTTTAGTGCAATTTTTGTTAAAAAGTAAGAAGGGGGGACCCTTGGATATAATTTCGGGTTTTTGTCAAAATTAAAAAATCGCCAAATCTAATTAAATCCGACTAATTAAAACACGAGGAACACAGATTTGCAATCCGCGTTCAAATTGGATTCTTCGTTCGGCCGCAACAGCCGTTCAAAGTTTGAAAAAATCGACTTTTTTCAAAAAAACTCATGGTGACTAGCTAACTTTTTTGCAAATTTCTCTGGATGAATTTTTTTAACGCCAATCGTTTTATCTCGTTCTTCTGATGAAAAAAATGGTAAAACACAAGCGTCTACAATGATTTATAAAAAAGTTGATTTTTTCGATTTTTTCCATTTTCGAGTTTTTTTGCTGACGTCTCACGGCCTTAAAATTGACATTTGTTCTTGCGAAAAGACATTTTCTGAAGCGTCTTGAAGCGATCTTTCGAGTGACGTCAAGAAACCCCGGATCCAACCAGTGGTTTCTTCAGAAAATCATTTTTAGTGCAATTTTTGTTAAAAAGTAAGAAGGGGGGACCCTTGGATAGAATTTCGGGTTTTCGTCAAAAATTAAAAATCCCCAATTTTAATCAAATCCGACTAATTAAAACACGAGGAACACAGATTTGCAATCCGCGTTCAAATTGGATTCTTCGTTCGGCCGCTACAGCCGTTCAAAGTTTGAAAAAATCGACTTTTTTCAAAAAAACTCATGGTGACTAGCTAACTTTTTTGCAAATTTCTCTGGATGAATTTTTTTAACGCCAATCGTTTTATCTCGTTCTTCTGATGAAAAAAATGGTAAAACACAAGCGTCTACAATGATTTATAAAAAAGTTGATTTTTTCGATTTTTTCCATTTTCGAGTTTTTTTGCTGACGTCTCACGGCCTTAAAATTGACATTTGTTCTTGCGAAAAGACATTTTCTGAAGCGTCTTGAAGCGATCTTTCGAGTGACGTCAAGAAACCCCGGATCCAACCAGTGGTTTCTTCAGAAAATCATTTTTAGTGCAATTTTTGTTAAAAAGTAAGAAGGGGGGACCCTTGGATAGAATTTCGGGTTTTCGTAAAAAATTAAAAATCCCCAATTTTAATCAAATCCGACTAATTAAAACACGAGGAACACAGATTTGCAATCCGCGTTCAAATTGGATTCTTCGTTCGGCCGCAACAGCCGTTCAAAGTTTGAAAAAATCGACTTTTTTCAAAAAAACTCATGGTGACTAGCTAACTTTTTTGCAAATTTCTCTGGATGAATTTTTTTAACGCCAATCGTTTTATCTCGTTCTTCTGATGAAAAAAATGGTAAAACACAAGCGTCTACAATGATTTATAAAAAAGTTGATTTTTTCGATTTTTTCCATTTTCGAGTTTTTTTGCTGACGTCTCACGGCCTTAAAATTGACATTTGTTCTTGCGAAAAGACATTTTCTGAAGCGTCTTGAAGCGATCTTTCGAGTGACGTCAAGAAACCCCGGATCCAACCAGTGGTTTCTTCAGAAAATCATTTTTAGTGCAATTTTTGTTAAAAAGTAAGAAGGGGGGACCCTTGGATAGAATTTCGGGTTTTCGTCAAAAATTAAAAATCCCCAATTTTAATCAAATCCGACTAATTAAAACACGAGGAACACAGATTTGCAATCCGCGTTCAAATTGGATTCTTCGTTCGGCCGCTACAGCCGTTCAAAGTTTGAAAAAATCGACTTTTTTCAAAAAAACTCATGGTGACTAGCTAACTTTTTTGCAAATTTCTCTGGATGAAATTTTTTAACTCCAATCGTTTTATCTCGTTCTTCTGATGAAAAAAATGGTAAAACACAAGCGTCTACAATGATTTATAAAAAAGTTGATTTTTTCGATTTTTTCCATTTTCGAGTTTTTTTGCTGACGTCTCACGGCCTTAAAATTGACATTTGTTCTTGCGAAAAGACATTTTCTGAAGCCTCTTGAAGCGATCTTACGAGTGACGTCAAGAAACCCCGGATCCAACCAGTGGTTTCTTCAGAAAATCATTTTTAGTGCAATTTTTGTTAAAAAGTAAGAAGGGGGGACCCTTGGATAGAATTTCGGGTTTTCGTCAAAAATTAAAAATCTTCAATTTTAATCAAATCCGACTAATTGACACGCGAGGAACACAGATTTGCAATCCGCGTTCAAATTGGATTCTTCGTTCGGCCGCTACAGCCGTTTAAAGTTTGAAAAAATCGACTTTTTTCAAAAAAACTCATGGTGACTAGCTAACTTTTTTGCAAATTTCTCTGGATGAAATTTTTTAACTCCAATCGTTTTATCTCGTTCTTCTGATGAAAAAAATGGTAAAACACAAGCGTCTACAATGATTTATAAAAAAGTTGATTTTTTCGATTTTTTCCATTTTCGAGTTTTTTTGCTGACGTCTCACGGCCTTAAAATTGACATTTGTTCTTGCGAAAAGACATTTTCTGAAGCCTCTTGAAGCGATCTTACGAGTGACGTCAAGAAACCCCGGATCCAACCAGTGGTTTCTTCAGAAAATCATTTTTAGTGCAATTTTTGTTAAAAAGTAAGAAGGGGGGACCCTTGGATAGAATTTCGGGTTTTCGTCAAAAATTAAAAATCCCCAATTTTAATCAAATCCGACTAATTAAAACACGAGGAACACAGATTTGCAATCCGCGTTCAAATTGGATTCTTCGTTCGGCCGCAACAGCCGTTCAAAGTTTGAAAAAATCGACTTTTTTCAAAAAAACTCATGGTGACTAGCTAACTTTTTTGCAAATTTCTCTGGATGAAATTTTTTAACGCCAATCGTTTTATCTCGTTCTTCTGATGAAAAAAATGGTAAAACACAAGCGTCTACAATGATTTATAAAAAAGTTGATTTTTTCGATTTTTTCCATTTTCGAGTTTTTTTGCTGACGTCTCACGGCCTTAAAATTGACATTTGTTCTTGCGAAAAGACATTTTCTGAAGCCTCTTGAAGCGATCTTACGAGTGACGTCAAGAAACCCCGGATCCAACCAGTGGTTTCTTCAGAAAATCATTTTTAGTGCAATTTTTGTTAAAAAGTAAGAAGGGGGGACCCTTGGATAGAATTTCGGGTTTTCGTCAAAAATTAAAAATCTTCAATTTTAATCAAATCCGACTAATTGACACGCGAGGAACACAGATTTGCAATCCGCGTTCAAATTGGATTCTTCGTTCGGCCGCTACAGCCGTTTAAAGTTTGAAAAAATCGACTTTTTTCAAAAAAACTCATGGTGACTAGCTAACTTTTTTGCAAATTTCTCTGGATGAAATTTTTTAACGCCAATCGTTTTATCTCGTTCTTCTGATGAAAAAAATGGTAAAACACAAGCGTCTACAATGATTTATAAAAAAGTTGATTTTTTCGATTTTTTCCATTTTCGAGTTTTTTTGCTGACGTCTCACGGCCTTAAAATTGACATTTGTTCTTGCGAAAAGACATTTTCTGAAGCGTCTTGAAGCGATCTTACGAGTGACGTCAAGAAACCCCGGATCCAACCAGTGGTTTCTTCAGAAAATCATTTTTAGTGCAATTTTTGTTAAAAAGTAAGAAGGGGGGACCCTTGGATAGAATTTCGGGTTTTCGTCAAAAATTAAAAATCTTCAATTTTAATCAAATCCGACTAATTGACACGCGAGGAACACAGATTTGCAATCCGCGTTCAAATTGGATTCTTCGTTCGGCCGCTACAGCCGTTTAAAGTTTGAAAAAATCGACTTTTTTCAAAAAAACTCATGGTGACTAGCTAACTTTTTTGCAAATTTCTCTGGATGAAATTTTTTAACGCCAATCGTTTTATCTCGTTCTTCTGATGAAAAAAATGGTAAAACACAAGCGTCTACAATGATTTATAAAAAAGTTGATTTTTTCGATTTTTTCCATTTTCGAGTTTTTTTGCTGACGTCTCACGGCCTTAAAATTGACATTTGTTCTTGCGAAAAGACATTTTCTGAAGCGTCTTGAAGCGATCTTTCGAGTGACGTCAAGAAACCCCGGATCCAACCAGTGGTTTCTTCAGAAAATCATTTTTAGTGCAATTTTTGTTAAAAAGTAAGAAGGGGGGACCCTTGGATAGAATTTCGGGTTTTCGTCAAAAATTAAAAATCCCCAATTTTAATCAAATCCGACTAATTAAAACACGAGGAACACAGATTTGCAATCCGCGTTCAAATTGGATTCTTCGTTCGGCCGCTACAGCCGTTCAAAGTTTGAAAAAATCGACTTTTTTCAAAAAAACTCATGGTGACTAGCTAACTTTTTTGCAAATTTCTCTGGATGAATTTTTTTAACGCCAATCGTTTTATCTCGTTCTTCTGATGAAAAAAATGGTAAAACACAAGCGTCTACAATGATTTATAAAAAAGTTGATTTTTTCGATTTTTTCCATTTTCGAGTTTTTTTGCTGACGTCTCACGGCCTTAAAATTGACATTTGTTCTTGCGAAAAGACATTTTCTGAAGCGTCTTGAAGCGATCTTTCGAGTGACGTCAAGAAACCCCGGATCCAACCAGTGGTTTCTTCAGAAAATCATTTTTAGTGCAATTTTTGTTAAAAAGTAAGAAGGGGGGACCCTTGGATAGAATTTCGGGTTTTCGTCAAAAATTAAAAATCCCCAATTTTAATCAAATCCGACTAATTAAAACACGAGGAACACAGATTTGCAATCCGCGTTCAAATTGGATTCTTCGTTCGGCCGCTACAGCCGTTTAAAGTTTGAAAAAATCGACTTTTTTCAAAAAAACTCATGGTGACTAGCTAACTTTTTTGCAAATTTCTCTGGATGAAATTTTTTAACGCCAATCGTTTTATCTCGTTCTTCTGATGAAAAAAATGGTAAAACACAAGCGTCTACAATGATTTATAAAAAAGTTGATTTTTTCGATTTTTTCCATTTTCGAGTTTTTTTGCTGACGTCTCACGGCCTTAAAATTGACATTTGTTCTTGCGAAAAGACATTTTCTGAAGCGTCTTGAAGCGATCTTTCGAGTGACGTCAAGAAACCCCGGATCCAACCAGTGGTTTCTTCAGAAAATCATTTTTAGTGCAATTTTTGTTAAAAAGTAAGAAGGGGGGACCCTTGGATAGAATTTCGGGTTTTCGTAAAAAATTAAAAATCCCCAATTTTAATCAAATCCGACTAATTAAAACACGAGGAACGCAGATTTGCAATCCGCGTTCAAATTGGATTCTTCGTTCGGCCGCAACAGCCGTTCAAAGTTTGAAAAAATCGACTTTTTTCAAAAAAACTCATGGTGACTAGCTAACTTTTTTGCAAATTTCTCTGGATGAATTTTTTTAACGCCAATCGTTTTATCTCGTTCTTCTGATGAAAAAAATGGTAAAACACAAGCGTCTACAATGATTTATAAAAAAGTTGATTTTTTCGATTTTTTCCATTTTCGAGTTTTTTTGCTGACGTCTCACGGCCTTAAAATTGACATTTGTTCTTGCGAAAAGACATTTTCTGAAGCGTCTTGAAGCGATCTTTCGAGTGACGTCAAGAAACCCCGGATCCAACCAGTGGTTTCTTCAGAAAATCATTTTTAGTGCAATTTTTGTTAAAAAGTAAGAAGGGGGGACCCTTGGATAGAATTTCGGGTTTTCGTCAAAAATTAAAAATCCCCAATTTTAATCAAATCCGACTAATTAAAACACGAGGAACACAGATTTGCAATCCGCGTTCAAATTGGATTCTTCGTTCGGCCGCTACAGCCGTTCAAAGTTTGAAAAAATCGACTTTTTTCAAAAAAACTCATGGTGACTAGCTAACTTTTTTGCAAATTTCTCTGGATGAAATTTTTTAACTCCAATCGTTTTATCTCGTTCTTCTGATGAAAAAAATGGTAAAACACAAGCGTCTACAATGATTTATAAAAAAGTTGATTTTTTCGATTTTTTCCATTTTCGAGTTTTTTTGCTGACGTCTCACGGCCTTAAAATTGACATTTGTTCTTGCGAAAAGACATTTTCTGAAGCCTCTTGAAGCGATCTTACGAGTGACGTCAAGAAACCCCGGATCCAACCAGTGGTTTCTTCAGAAAATCATTTTTAGTGCAATTTTTGTTAAAAAGTAAGAAGGGGGGACCCTTGGATAGAATTTCGGGTTTTCGTCAAAAATTAAAAATCCCCAATTTTAATCAAATCCGACTAATTAAAACACGAGGAACACAGATTTGCAATCCGCGTTCAAATTGGATTCTTCGTTCGGCCGCAACAGCCGTTCAAAGTTTGAAAAAATCGACTTTTTTCAAAAAAACTCATGGTGACTAGCTAACTTTTTTGCAAATTTCTCTGGATGAAATTTTTTAACGCCAATCGTTTTATCTCGTTCTTCTGATGAAAAAAATGGTAAAACACAAGCGTCTACAATGATTTATAAAAAAGTTGATTTTTTCGATTTTTTCCATTTTCGAGTTTTTTTGCTGACGTCTCACGGCCTTAAAATTGACATTTGTTCTTGCGAAAAGACATTTTCTGAAGCCTCTTGAAGCGATCTTACGAGTGACGTCAAGAAACCCCGGATCCAACCAGTGGTTTCTTCAGAAAATCATTTTTAGTGCAATTTTTGTTAAAAAGTAAGAAGGGGGGACCCTTGGATAGAATTTCGGGTTTTCGTCAAAAATTAAAAATCTTCAATTTTAATCAAATCCGACTAATTGACACGCGAGGAACACAGATTTGCAATCCGCGTTCAAATTGGATTCTTCGTTCGGCCGCTACAGCCGTTTAAAGTTTGAAAAAATCGACTTTTTTCAAAAAAACTCATGGTGACTAGCTAACTTTTTTGCAAATTTCTCTGGATGAAATTTTTTAA
Organism: Ocypus olens; assembly: GCA_910593695.2. Lineage (NCBI taxonomy): Eukaryota > Metazoa > Arthropoda > Insecta > Coleoptera > Staphylinidae > Ocypus > Ocypus olens. Next base: position 551,210 of record OU343048.1, read on the forward strand.
CGCCAATCGTTTTATCTCGTTCTTCTGATGAAAAAAATGGTAAAACACAAGCGTCTACAATGATTTATAAAAAAGTTGATTTTTTCGATTTTTTCCATTTTCGAGTTTTTTTGCTGACGTCTCACGGCCTTAAAATTGACATTTGTTCTTGCGAAAAGACATTTTCTGAAGCGTCTTGAAGCGATCTTTCGAGTGACGTCAAGAAACCCCGGATCCAACCAGTGGTTTCTTCAGAAAATCATTTTTAGTGCAATTTTTGTTAAAAAGTAAGAAGGGGGGACCCTTGGATAGAATTTCGGGTTTTCGTCAAAAATTAAAAATCCCCAATTTTAATCAAATCCGACTAATTAAAACACGAGGAACACAGATTTGCAATCCGCGTTCAAATTGGATTCTTCGTTCGGCCGCTACAGCCGTTTAAAGTTTGAAAAAATCGACTTTTTTCAAAAAAACTCATGGTGACTAGCTAACTTTTTTGCAAATTTCTCTGGATGAAATTTTTTAACGCCAATCGTTTTATCTCGTTCTTCTGATGAAAAAAATGGTAAAACACAAGCGTCTACAATGATTTATAAAAAAGTTGATTTTTTCGATTTTTTCCATTTTCGAGTTTTTTTGCTGACGTCTCACGGCCTTAAAATTGACATTTGTTCTTGCGAAAAGACATTTTCTGAAGCGTCTTGAAGCGATCTTTCGAGTGACGTCAAGAAACCCCGGATCCAACCAGTGGTTTCTTCAGAAAATCATTTTTAGTGCAATTTTTGTTAAAAAGTAAGAAGGGGGGACCCTTGGATAGAATTTCGGGTTTTCGTCAAAAATTAAAAATCCCCAATTTTAATCAAATCCGACTAATTAAAACACGAGGAACACAGATTTGCAATCCGCGTTCAAATTGGATTCTTCGTTCGGCCGCTACAGCCGTTCAAAGTTTGAAAAAATCGACTTTTTTCAAAAAAACTCATGGTGACTAGCTAACTTTTTTGCAAATTTCTCTGGATGAATTTTTTTAACGCCAATCGTTTTATCTCGTTCTTCTGATGAAAAAAATGGTAAAACACAAGCGTCTACAATGATTTATAAAAAAGTTGATTTTTTCGATTTTTTCCATTTTCGAGTTTTTTGCTGACGTCTCACGGCCTTAAAATTGACATTTGTTCTTGCGAAAAGACATTTTCTGAAGCGTCTTGAAGCGATCTTTCGAGTGACGTCAAGAAACCCCGGATCCAACCAGTGGTTTCTTCAGAAAATCATTTTTAGTGCAATTTTTGTTAAAAAGTAAGAAGGGGGGACCCTTGGATAGAATTTCGGGTTTTCGTAAAAAATTAAAAATCCCCAATTTTAATCAAATCCGACTAATTAAAACACGAGGAACACAGATTTGCAATCCGCGTTCAAATTGGATTCTTCGTTCGGCCGCTACAGCCGTTCAAAGTTTGAAAAAATCGACTTTTTTCAAAAAAACTCATGGTGACTAGCTAACTTTTTTGCAAATTTCTCTGGATGAAATTTTTTAACGCCAATCGTTTTATCTCGTTCTTCTGATGAAAAAAATGGTAAAACACAAGCGTCTACAATGATTTATAAAAAAGTTGATTTTTTCGATTTTTTCCATTTTCGAGTTTTTTTGCTGACGTCTCACGGCCTTAAAATTGACATTTGTTCTTGCGAAAAGACATTTTCTGAAGCGTCTTGAAGCGATCTTTCGAGTGACGTCAAGAAACCCCGGATCCAACCAGTGGTTTCTTCAGAAAATCATTTTTAGTGCAATTTTTGTTAAAAAGTAAGAAGGGGGGACCCTTGGATAGAATTTCGGGTTTTCGTCAAAAATTAAAAATCCCCAATTTTAATCAAATCCGACTAATTAAAACATGAGGAACACAGATTTGCAATCCGCGTTCAAATTGGATTCTTCGTTCGGCCGCTACAGCCGTTCAAAGTTTGAAAAAATCGACTTTTTTCAAAAAAACTCATGGTGACTAGCTAACTTTTTTGCAAATTTCTCTGGATGAAATTTTTTAACGCCAATCGTTTTATCTCGTTCTTCTGATGAAAAAAATGGTAAAACACAAGCGTCTACAATGATTTATAAAAAAGTTGATTTTTTCGATTTTTTCCATTTTCGAGTTTTTTTGCTGACGTCTCACGGCCTTAAAATTGACATTTGTTCTTGCGAAAAGACATTTTCTGAAGCGTCTTGAAGCGATCTTTCGAGTGACGTCAAGAAACCCCGGATCCAACCAGTGGTTTCTTCAGAAAATCATTTTTAGTGCAATTTTTGTTAAAAAGTAAGAAGGGGGGACCCTTGGATAGAATTTCGGGTTTTCGTCAAAAATTAAAAATCCCCAATTTTAATCAAATCCGACTAATTAAAACACGAGGAACACAGATTTGCAATCCGCGTTCAAATTGGATTCTTCGTTCGGCCGCTACAGCCGTTCAAAGTTTGAAAAAATCGACTTTTTTCAAAAAAACTCATGGTGACTAGCTAACTTTTTTGCAAATTTCTCTGGATGAAATTTTTTAACTCCAATCGTTTTATCTCGTTCTTCTGATGAAAAAAATGGTAAAACACAAGCGTCTACAATGATTTATAAAAAAGTTGATTTTTTCGATTTTTTCCATTTTCGAGTTTTTTTGCTGACGTCTCACGGCCTTAAAATTGACATTTATTCTTGCGAAAAGACATTTTCTGAAGCCTCTTGAAGCGATCTTACGAGTGACGTCAAGAAACCCCGGATCCAACCAGTGGTTTCTTCAGAAAATCATTTTTAGTGCAATTTTTGTTAAAAAGTAAGAAGGGGGGACCCTTGGATAGAATTTCGGGTTTTCGTCAAAAATTAAAAATCTTCAATTTTAATCAAATCCGACTAATTGACACGCGAGGAACACAGATTTGCAATCCGCGTTCAAATTGGATTCTTCGTTCGGCCGCTACAGCCGTTTAAAGTTTGAAAAAATCGACTTTTTTCAAAAAAACTCATGGTGACTAGCTAACTTTTTTGCAAATTTCTCTGGATGAAATTTTTTAACTCCAATCGTTTTATCTCGTTCTTCTGATGAAAAAAATGGTAAAACACAAGCGTCTACAATGATTTATAAAAAAGTTGATTTTTTCGATTTTTTCCATTTTCGAGTTTTTTTGCTGACGTCTCACGGCCTTAAAATTGACATTTGTTCTTGCGAAAAGACATTTTCTGAAGCCTCTTGAAGCGATCCTACGAGTGACGTCAAGAAACCCCGGATCCAACCAGTGGTTTCTTCAGAAAATCATTTTTAGTGCAATTTTTGTTAAAAAGTAAGAAGGGGGGACCCTTGGATAGAATTTCGGGTTTTCGTCAAAAATTAAAAATCCCCAATTTTAATCAAATCCGACTAATTAAAACACGAGGAACACAGATTTGCAATCCGCGTTCAAATTGGATTCTTCGTTCGGCCGCTACAGCCGTTCAAAGTTTGAAAAAATCGACTTTTTTCAAAAAAACTCATGGTGACTAGCTAACTTTTTTGCAAATTTCTCTGGATGAATTTTTTTAACGCCAATCGTTTTATCTCGTTCTTCTGATGAAAAAAATGGTAAAACACAAGCGTCTACAATGATTTATAAAAAAGTTGATTTTTTCGATTTTTTCCATTTTCGAGTTTTTTGCTGACGTCTCACGGCCTTAAAATTGACATTTGTTCTTGCGAAAAGACATTTTCTGAAGCGTCTTGAAGCGATCTTTCGAGTGACGTCAAGAAACCCCGGATCCAACCAGTGGTTTCTTCAGAAAATCATTTTTAGTGCAATTTTTGTTAAAAAGTAAGAAGGGGGGACCCTTGGATAGAATTTCGGGTTTTCGTCAAAAATTAAAAATCCCCAATTTTAATCAAATCCGACTAATTAAAACACGAGGAACACAGATTTGCAATCCGCGTTCAAATTGGATTCTTCGTTCGGCCGCAACAGCCGTTCAAAGTTTGAAAAAATCGACTTTTTTCAAAAAAACTCATGGTGACTAGCTAACTTTTTTGCAAATTTCTCTGGATGAAATTTTTTAACGCCAATCGTTTTATCTCGTTCTTCTGATGAAAAAAATGGTAAAACACAAGCGTCTACAATGATTTATAAAAAAGTTGATTTTTTCGATTTTTTCCATTTTCGAGTTTTTTTGCTGACGTCTCACGGCCTTAAAATTGACATTTGTTCTTGCGAAAAGACATTTTCTGAAGCGTCTTGAAGCGATCTTTCAAGTGACGTCAAGAAACCCCGGATCCAACCAGTGGTTTCTTCAGAAAATCATTTTTAGTGCAATTTTTGTTAAAAAGTAAGAAGGGGGGACCCTTGGATAGAATTTCGGGTTTTCGTCAAAAATTAAAAATCCCCAATTTTAATCAAATCCGACTAATTAAAACACGAGGAACACAGATTTGCAATCCGCGTTCAAATTGGATTCTTCGTTCGGCCGCTACAGCCGTTTAAAGTTTGAAAAAATCGACTTTTTTCAAAAAAACTCATGGTGACTAGCTAACTTTTTTGCAAATTTCTCTGGATGAAATTTTTTAACGCCAATCGTTTTATCTCGTTCTTCTGATGAAAAAAATGGTAAAACACAAGCGTCTACAATGATTTATAAAAAAGTTGATTTTTTCGATTTTTTCCATTTTCGAGTTTTTTTGCTGACGTCTCACGGCCTTAAAATTGACATTTGTTCTTGCGAAAAGACATTTTCTGAAGCGTCTTGAAGCGATCTTTCGAGTGACGTCAAGAAACCATGGATCCAACCAGTGGTTTCTTCAGAAAATCATTTTTAGTGCAATTTTTGTTAAAAAGTAAGAAGGGGGGACCCTTGGATAGAATTTCGGGTTTTCGTCAAAAATTAAAAATCCCCAATTTTAATAAAATCCGACTAATTAAAACACGAGGAACACAGATTTGCAATCCGCGTTCAAATTGGATTCTTCGTTCGGCCGCTACAGCCGTTTAAAGTTTGAAAAAATCGACTTTTTTCAAAAAAACTCATGGTGACTAGCTAACTTTTTTGCAAATTTCTCTGGATGAAATTTTTTAACGCCAATCGTTTTATCTCGTTCTTCTGATGAAAAAAATGGTAAAACACAAGCGTCTACAATGATTTATAAAAAAGTTGATTTTTTCGATTTTTTCCATTTTCGAGTTTTTTTGCTGACGTCTCACGGCCTTAAAATTGACATTTGTTCTTGCGAAAAGACATTTTCTGAAGCGTCTTGAAGCGATCTTTCGAGTGACGTCAAGAAACCATGGATCCAACCAGTGGTTTCTTCAGAAAATCATTTTTAGTGCAATTTTTGTTAAAAAGTAAGAAGGGGGGACCCTTGGATAGAATTTCGGGTTTTCGTCAAAAATTAAAAATCCCCAATTTTAATAAAATCCGACTAATTAAAACACGAGGAACACAGATTTGCAATCCGCGTTCAAATTGGATTCTTCGTTCGGCCGCTACAGCCGTTTAAAGTTTGAAAAAATCGACTTTTTTCAAAAAAACTCATGGTGACTAGCTAACTTTTTTGCAAATTTCTCTGGATGAAATTTTTTAACGCCAATCGTTTTATCTCGTTCTTCTGATGAAAAAAATGGTAAAACACAAGCGTCTACAATGATTTATAAAAAAGTTGATTTTTTCGATTTTTTCCATTTTCGAGTTTTTTTGCTGACGTCTCACGGCCTTAAAATTGACATTTGTTCTTGCGAAAAGACATTTTCTGAAGCGTCTTGAAGCGATCTTTCGAGTGACGTCAAGAAACCCCGGATCCAACCAGTGGTTTCTTCAGAAAATCATTTTTAGTGCAATTTTTGTTAAAAAGTAAGAAGGGGGGACCCTTGGATAGAATTTCGGGTTTTCGTCAAAAATTAAAAATCCCCAATTTTAATCAAATCCGACTAATTAAAACACGAGGAACACAGATTTGCAATCCGCGTTCAAATTGGATTCTTCGTTCGGCCGCAACAGCCGTTCAAAGTTTGAAAAAATCGACTTTTTTCAAAAAAACTCATGGTGACTAGCTAACTTTTTTGCAAATTTCTCTGGATGAAATTTTTTAACGCCAATCGTTTTATCTCGTTCTTCTGATGAAAAAAATGGTAAAACACAAGCGTCTACAATGATTTATAAAAAAGTTGATTTTTTCGATTTTTTCCATTTTCGAGTTTTTTTGCTGACGTCTCACGGCCTTAAAATTGACATTTGTTCTTGCGAAAAGACATTTTCTGAAGCGTCTTGAAGCGATCTTTCGAGTGACGTCAAGAAACCCCGGATCCAACCAGTGGTTTCTTCAGAAAATCATTTTTAGTACAATTTTTGTTAAAAAGTAAGAAGGGGGGACCCTTGGATAGAATTTCGGGTTTTCGTCAAAAATTAAAAATCCCCAATTTTAATAAAATCCGACTAATTGGCCACGAGGAACACAGATTTGCAATCCGCGTTCAAATTGGATTCTTCGTTCGGCCGCTACAGCCGTTCAAAGTTTGAAAAAATCGACTTTTTTCAAAAAAACTCATGGTGACTAGCTAACTTTTTTGCAAATTTCTCTGGATGAAATTTTTTAACGCCAATCATTTTATCTCGTTCTTCTGATGAAAAAAATTGTAAAACACAAGCGTCTACGATGATTTATAAGAAAGTTGATTTTTTCGATTTTTTCCATTTTCGAGTTTTTTTGCTGACGCGTCACGGCATTTGACATTTGTTCTTGCGAAAGGACTTTTTCTGAAGCGTCTTGAAGCGATCTTTCGAGTGACGTCAAGAAACCCCGGATCCAACCAGTGGTTTCTTCAGAAAATCATTTTTTGTGCAATTTTTGTTAAAAAGTAAGAAGGGGGGACCCTTGGATAGAATTTCGGGTTTTCGTCAAAAATTAAAAATCCCCAATTTTAATCAAATCCGACTAATTAAAACACGAGGAACACAGATTTGCAATCCGCGTTCAAATTGGATTCTTCGTTCGGCCGCTACAGCCGTTTAAAGTTTGAAAAAATCGACTTTTTTCAAAAAAACTCATGGTGACTAGCTAACTTTTTTGCAAATTTCTCTGGATGAAATTTTTTAACGCCAATCGTTTTATCTCGTTCTTCTGATGAAAAAAATGGTAAAACACAAGCGTCTACAATGATTTATAAAAAAGTTGATTTTTTCGATTTTTTCCATTTTCGAGTTTTTTTGCTGACGTCTCACGGCCTTAAAATTGACATTTGTTCTTGCGAAAAGACATTTTCTGAAGCGTCTTGAAGCGATCTTTCGAGTGACGTCAAGAAACCCCGGATCCAACCAGTGGTTTCTTCAGAAAATCATTTTTAGTGCAATTTTTGTTAAAAAGTAAGAAGGGGGGACCCTTGGATAGAATTTCGGGTTTTCGTCAAAAATTAAAAATCTTCAATTTTAATCAAATCCGACTAATTGACACGCGAGGAACACAGATTTGCAATCCGCGTTCAAATTGGATTCTTCGTTCGGCCGCAACAGCCGTTCAAAGTTTGAAAAAATCGACTTTTTTCAAAAAAACTCATGGTGACTAGCTAACTTTTTTGCAAATTTCTCTGGATGAAATTTTTTAACGCCAATCGTTTTATCTCGTTCTTGTGATGAAAAAAATGGTAAAACACAAGCGTCTACAATGATTTATAAAAAAGTTGATTTTTTCGATTTTTTCCATTTTCGAGTTTTTTTGCTGACGTCTCACGGCCTTAAAATTGACATTTGTTCTTGCGAAAAGACATTTTCTGAAGCGTCTTGAAGCGATCTTTCGAGTGACGTCAAGAAACCCCGGATCCAACCAGTGGTTTCTTCAGAAAATCATTTTTAGTGCAATTTTTGTTAAAAAGTAAGAAGGGGGGACCCTTGGATAGAATTTCGGGTTTTCGTCAAAAATTAAAAATCCCCAATTTTAATCAAATCCTACTAATTAAAACACGAGGAACACAGATTTGCAATCCGCGTTCAAATTGGATTCTTCGTTCGGCCGCTACAGCCGTTTAAAGTTTGAAAAAATCGACTTTTTTCAAAAAAACTCATGGTGACTAGCTAACTTTTTTGCAAATTTCTCTGGATGAAATTTTTTAACGCCAATCGTTTTATCTCGTTCTTGTGATGAAAAAAATGGTAAAACACAAGCGTCTACAATGATTTATAAAAAAGTTGATTTTTTCGATTTTTTCCATTTTCGAGTTTTTTTGCTGACGTCTCACGGCCTTAAAATTGACATTTGTTCTTGCGAAAAGACATTTTCTGAAGCGTCTTGAAGCGATCTTTCGAGTGACGTCAAGAAACCCCGGATCCAACCAGTGGTTTCTTCAGAAAATCATTTTTAGTGCAATTTTTGTTAAAAAGTAAGAAGGGGGGACCCTTGGATAGAATTTCGGGTTTTCGTCAAAAATTAAAAATCCCCAATTTTAATCAAATCCTACTAATTAAAACACGAGGAACACAGATTTGCAATCCGCGTTCAAATTGGATTCTTCGTTCGGCCGCTACAGCCGTTTAAAGTTTGAAAAAATCGACTTTTTTCAAAAAAACTCATGGTGACTAGCTAACTTTTTTGCAAATTTCTCTGGATGAAATTTTTTAACGCCAATCGTTTTATCTCGTTCTTGTGATGAAAAAAATGGTAAAACACAAGCGTCTACAATGATTTATAAAAAAGTTGATTTTTTCGATTTTTTCCATTTTCGAGTTTTTTTGCTGACGTCTCACGGCCTTAAAATTGACATTTGTTCTTGCGAAAAGACATTTTCTGAAGCGTCTTGAAGCGATCTTTCGAGTGACGTCAAGAAACCCCGGATCCAACCAGTGGTTTCTTCAGAAAATCATTTTTAGTGCAATTTTTGTTAAAAAGTAAGAAGGGGGGACCCTTGGATAGAATTTCGGGTTTTCGTCAAAAATTAAAAATCCCCAATTTTAATCAAATCCGACTAATTAAAACACGAGGAACACAGATTTGCAATCCGCGTTCAAATTGGATTCTTCGTTCGGCCGCAACAGCCGTTCAAAGTTTGAAAAAATCGACTTTTTTCAAAAAAACTCATGGTGACTAGCTAACTTTTTTGCAAATTTCTCTGGATGAAATTTTTTAACGCCAATCGTTTTATCTCGTTCTTCTGATGAAAAAAATGGTAAAACACAAGCGTCTACAATGATTTATAAAAAAGTTGATTTTTTCGATTTTTTCCATTTTCGAGTTTTTTTGCTGACGTCTCACGGCCTTAAAATTGACATTTGTTCTTGCGAAAAGACATTTTCTGAAGCGTCTTGAAGCGATCTTTCGAGTGACGTCAAGAAACCCCGGATCCAACCAGTGGTTTCTTCAGAAAATCATTTTTAGTGCAATTTTTGTTAAAAAGTAAGAAGGGGGGACCCTTGGATAGAATTTCGGGTTTTCGTCAAAAATTAAAAATCCCCAATTTTAATCAAATCCGACTAATTAAAACACGAGGAACACAGATTTGCAATCCGCGTTCAAATTGGATTCTTCGTTCGGCCGCAACAGCCGTTCAAAGTTTGAAAAAATCGACTTTTTTCAAAAAAACTCATGGTGACTAGCTAACTTTTTTGCAAATTTCTCTGGATGAAATTTTTTAACTCCAATCGTTTTATCTCGTTCTTCTGATGAAAAAAATGGTAAAACACAAGCGTCTACAATGATTTATAAAAAAGTTGATTTTTTCGATTTTTTCCATTTTCGAGTTTTTTTGCTGACGTCTCACGGCCTTAAAATTGACATTTGTTCTTGCGAAAAGACATTTTCTGAAGCGTCTTGAAGCGATCTTTCGAGTGACGTCAAGAAACCCCGGATCCAACCAGTGGTTTCTTCAGAAAATCATTTTTAGTGCAATTTTTGTTAAAAAGTAAGAAGGGGGGACCCTTGGATAGAATTTCGGGTTTTCGTCAAAAATTAAAAATCCCCAATTTTAATCAAATCCTACTAATTAAAACACGAGGAACACAGATTTGCAATCCGCGTTCAAATTGGATTCTTCGTTCGGCCGCTACAGCCGTTCAAAGTTTGAAAAAATCGACTTTTTTCAAAAAAACTCATGGTGACTAGCTAACTTTTTTGCAAATTTCTCTGGATGAAATTTTTTAACGCCAATCGTTTTATCTCGTTCTTCTGATGAAAAAAATGGTAAAACACAAGCGTCTACGATGATTTATAAGAAAGTTGATTTTTTCGATTTTTTCCATTTTCGAGTTTTTTTGCTGACGCGTCACGGCCTTAAAATTGACATTTGTTATTGCGAAAGGACATTTTTTGAAGCGTCTTGAAGCGATCTTTCCGGTGACGTAAAGAAACCCCGGATCCAACCAGTGGTTTCTTCAGAAAATCATTTTTAGTAAAATTTTTGTTAAAAAGTAAGAAGGGGGGACCCTTGGATAGAATTTCGGGTTTTTGTCAAAAATTAAAAATCCCCAATTTTAATCAAATCCGACTAATTGACACGCGAGGAACACAGATTTGCAATCCGCGTTCAAATTGGATTCTTCGTTCGGCCGCAACAGCCGTTCAAAGTTTGAAAGAATCGACTTTTTTCAAAAAAACTCATGGTGACTAGCTAACTTTTTTGCAAATTTCTCTGGATGAAATTTTTTAACGCCAATCGTTTTATCTCGTTCTTCTGATGAAAAAAATGGTAAAACACAAGCGTCTACAATGATTTATAAGAAAGTTGATTTTTTCGATTTTTTCCATTTTCGAGTTTTTTTGCTGACGTCTCACGGCCTTAAAATTGACATTTGTTCTTGCGAAAAGACATTTTCTGAAGCGTCTTGAAGCGATCTTTCGGGTGACGTCAAGAAACCCCGGATCCAACCAGTGGTTTCTTCAGAAAATCATTTTTAGTGCAATTTTTGTTAAAAAGTAAGAAGGGGGGACCCTTGGATAGAATTTCGGGTTTTCGCCAAAAATTAAAAATCCCCAATTTTAATCAAATCCGACTAATTGACACACGAGGAACACAGATTTTCAATCCGCGTTCAAATTGAATTTTTCGTTCGGCTGCAACAGCCGTTCAAAGTTTGAAAAAATCGACTTTTTTCAAAAAAACTCATGGTGACTGGCTAACTTTTTTGCAATTTTCTCTGGATGAAATTTTTTAACGGCAATCGTTTTATCTCGTTCTTCTGATGAAAAAAAAGGTATAACACAAGCCTCTACGATATTTCATTTATAGTAAAAATAATCGCCATTAATTTTTATATATTTTTTTCGAATTATGCAATGATATATGGTGACAGGAAGGCAAAAAGTGAAGGGAACGGAAAAGACGTCCTTGGAAGCCGGGTGTGCGTAGGCGGCGGGGGGCGAGGGGCCGAAAGCAGAAATAGATAAATTACCGTCCAGTTTTCCCCGGCTCGGATTCTGACCATTCGGGCCAGGATTCCGAATTCTCGGGGTGTTGCGCGAGGAGAGAGGAAAAAGGGAAAGGAGGGTGTGCGAGGGATGACAAAGGGTCCGCGGAGGGGGCGAGCGGGGGTGCCCGCGTGCTCCCTTTTTCAGCCCCGTTCGCCGCCACTCGTACGTTCGCCGAATTGTCAATCTGTGGTCGAGAAATGTTATGTTCGTCCGATATTACTGCTCCCTCACCTTGCTCTAACCAGACGCAATTTATTGGCTGTTGATTGCCACCGCAATTGGGCGGTAATTAATAGTGCGTGCGCGCGTGTGTGTGGGTGCATGTTCAGGTGTTTGGGCTATTACTCAGGTAAGTCGCCGAATTGTTTTCTTACGTCTCCCACCCTTTCTGAATTTTCAACACGTGCTTAATTAAAGGATTTAATAGTACGTAATTAGTCCCGCAAAAAAAAGTTTAGGGTAATTTTTTTAAGGGACTAATGAGTAATTCCACAAGTGTATAATATAACATTTTATCCAAAATCGTCTGTAATTACGATTAAAATCATTTCTATTATTTGGTTGAAGGTTCGAACTATAGAGCTAACCATGATTTCATGCAAAAAATTATATAGGGTGATAAAAAAATGCGGTAGAAAAACCCAACTTTTAAAGTTAAATAACTTAGTTTTTTCAAATGGCACACCCTGTATTTAGTAACGTATTCTTAAGTAGAATCCAATTATCTTTCAGATTGTATAAGGGTTCCCTGTTCCTAATCTCAATAGTTTTCTTGTATTCGGCGATTATCATATCAGGAATAATTATTATAATCTGAAAGATAATTGGATTCTAAATACAGGGTGTGCCATTTGAAAAAACGAAGTTATTTAACTTTATAAGTTCGGTTTTTCTACCGCATTTTTTTTTATCACGCTGTATAATTTTTTGTATGAAATCATGGTTGGCCGTATAGTTCGAACCTTCAAGCAAATAATAGAAATGATTTTAATCGTTCAACGTCAATCACTGGGGCAGAAATAAAATTTCACCCAGACCATGCATTTCAACAAATCTTCAAATATTTCGAAAACGGCAAACAATAGGTATAGGGAGTATTGAAGTAACTCACCTTTATTTGCTCCATATAATTCAAAAATGACAAAAAATACAGGGTGTTCCGTTAAAAAAAAAACATAAGTTTGGTCTGTAACTTTGTTATGAGACACCCTGTATAAATTTAAATATTTTTTTAGGGCGTGCAGCTCATTATTATACACAACTTTTGTATAAAACATTTTTCGAAATTTTGAAAAATAAGGACGTGATTGACCGTTCCCAGAGCGCTAAAACACCCTGTATACTGAATTTGTTCCAGTTAAAGTTTCCACCCTGTATATAGTTGTAGAGGTGGACAAAATATATTTATAAAAAATATGTCTAAATTTTATTGACTATTAGTACACATGAGATCATATAAAAATGTTTGAGTAAGACATTCCTAATGTGAAATTATTTTTTTTTTTTACCTAAAAAGCAGTGTCCTGAAGACTCACCTTATGGGTTAAACTGGAAAGAATGGAAATTGCCTATCCTAGAATCTTACACTTTGTGAGGTTTAACACAATTTTCATGTATTCATTCAAACAATCCATCGATTTAATTATTTTCAACTGTTATTGAAATTAGCACAGTGATCATTCATTAATAAGACTTGATTGATGAAAGTGTTAGCGACTTCTGAAATTCTAGAGGATTAATTATTGGTATTTTCTCTGCGTGGACTATACGCTTAGTTACCTCAATTAAGTATTGTTTTTTTTTAATGGCGAGAAACGTGATGATAAATATAGCAACTTGCCCTTCTTCCGTTTCTATAAGAGGATATAACGAGGAAAAGTTGATGTATTCCCGTCACTGCGTGGGCAGCGAATAAATAAGGCTTTTCTGAAGGGCTCTCCCATCATTTCTTTCAGGTCTTCCGATGACTGTGGTAACGGCGGACGACGACAGCGGCGTGGAAATGTCCAACCATAGAGCAGACAACGGTAAGTTTATATTTTGTGCAGATTCGTAATGTAATAGAGTAGAAGGGTGAGTGCAAGGACAAAATAGCATTCGCGTCGTTTTTAGTATGTGCGTGAGTGTGCAGGGGGCGCCACAAGTATAATTGCCCAAGAGCAGTGATAATTACGAAATAATTTTGGTATTTAGGTCCGAACGTCAAACAATGCTTTATTGGACTTTGAAATCTTGCCGTTTGATAAGTATAGTTCGGGCGGACACGAGGAAAATTAATTGAAATTGTGGATTAGCTGCAGTTCTATAGGCTAATTCTCAGCATTTGATTTATTTTTTTATTTTTTTTTTTACTTGAGGCATTAGCCATTCAGTCACATCACATATTTAATTTTTGTGTTTTTAATTTTTGGGATGAATAAATGAATAATGTCAGACATATACACAACAACCATGGACCTGACTGAATACTTCTCGATCCCCGAAAAATCTTTCGTCAGGGCTGGGAATCGAACCCACACGACACGCGGTGCAACCGGCACAAGCGCTCGCCTGTACCCACTACACCATATGATTTATAATAAATCGTAAATAATGAAGAAATTTATATTAATTTTAATTCGGAGGTGAACGCGCCAGGAAATCCGTAGCTATCTTTACATCGGTAGTAAATTTAATCCTGGAATGCCTAGCTTTATTCTCTGCATGTAAAACCGGCCTTAAAATAGCATTCATCCAACAGTTCATCATCCAGGAGTAACAAATAGCCCTTCAGAAAGTTTTTTTCTATCGGAACTAATTTAAAAATAAATGACACTGACAGTGGTGGAAAGAGATTAGCCAAATAAATAACTAGTGGGCGCAAGTGTGTGAATTATTATTCAATTTTATAACAATGGAACAGAAAATGATGGTAGAATATTTAAAGTTCAAAAGTTGAAACGTTACATCATAAGCAGATGTAGTTGAGGTCGCAATAACGAATTTTTAAAGTTCAAATGATGATAAACAGACGTATACTCGGCGCACCGAATCGGTGGTGTTATGGGTTTGCGTGATTTTCGCGTGATGTTCGCTGATTGGTGAAACGTGTGTCACGCAGCCGAAATTTTTAACCATACCCGTTGTATGCCATATGTTCTCGTTTTTCTGTCTTATTTATATGTACGTTCTATCCTTAAATCAGCCTTTTTCAATTACAATTAATTAGGAAGTGGTAAATACCTAGTTAGTATTTGTGGGTTAAAGTAGAAAGATTTATATTTCCGGCACAGAACTAAAGTGTGGTAAGGCTGTGTGAATCAGGCTTTTCATAAAGTCTCGACGAACTATCACGAGGACGCGGGGTGAACGTAACGTGACCATACCACCTATTCGATGCGCCGAGTATAGTTGAGGTCGCAATAGAGATGGGTGCGGGTCAGTCGAGTTCAATTCTATTAGTAGGATAGAGATGTATTTTCCTGACTAATCTCTACTTCTGCTAGTCGTGCTAAGTGTCCCGTCGCCAGCCGCCATTAAAGATAAACTCAGTGACGTATTTACCATTTGAATATGATTTTCCCATTTTTAGTGCCTTTAACTGTCCGCCAAATAAACGAACGCGAAACACGTAAATAAAATGCGACAGAATCAGGAATTCGTTACGACCAAACATTTGTTTGAGTCGCCACAGTGCGATAAAACAAATATCGCGTCGGAATGATCCGCGAAAGTTAATAAAATTAATAATCACGTTTCGCCACAAAACAATATCGCAAATGTAGGTTTACTATTAACAGAAGTTTTCATTAAAATGCACTTTATCGGTATCACACACGTTTGCTGTGTTATAGTATAGTTTCAAAGTTGTACACATTGAAACTATAGTCACAAACTAAGAAAAACGTGTGTGATCCCAACAAAGTACAATTTATTAAAAGTTCGTGATTGGATACTATTACATACCTACATCTTTATTCAGACCAATTTTTGTATAAGTAATTTTGGTAATTTTCCAGTTACTGATACTAAACAATACGCATGCGCGAAAATCATGCGGACGGTATGGTATGTTGTCAGGTCTCCTTATTTTAATCGGGGTATTTTCGTTTACAACAATTTGCAACTATTGGTGCTTATACTGTATGCAAGTTAATGGTTGCCAATGGTAGGTGCTTATGCTTAGGTTAGGGTTAGTCTAAGTACCCCCTCCTTTAAACCGACTGGTAGTTTAACCCCCAGTAGTCTAATTATTTTAATTTTATTTTACGTCAGTCATAGTGAGACAAGAAATCCGGCAATGTCGCAAATATTGGCCTGAAGTTGTTGCGTTTACTTCAGTCCATTCATTAGTATCAGTAACTGGAAGATTACCGTATTTTTTTTTAATGTACAATAAATTTAGGTCTTTCTGCATTTGTGATTTTTATTGAAAGTTTCCAATTCAATCATATTATTTGTATTATATTTCTGACTGGACGGAAAATCGCGATATACGCGCTACAAAGTTATATGTAGGCGTGTGAATCTCGAGGTGTCGATCGCTCTTTCACCCTCTTCCCGGTGTCTCGTCATTAGACATTAGACACCGAAGTCGCCCTTCTTCCGGGAAACATAGGTGCTATCCTCCCGCCGCTCGGCGAGAAGCGACAAAGGACACCTGAAAGGAAATGCTCGGCAAACGTGCCCGGAATTATTTCCACAATTCTTCAATACAATTCATTACACACAAATAACGAAATATTTATCGTGTAATAATTATCAGCTCCGATGATCAATCGGCTATTTTTAACCCTTTCGGAAAGTGAAGAACTCACAAGTTCATGGATAGAACATTTTATACGTACCCAGAATATCTTCTGGAAATGCGCGCGTGTTTTGATATCCTAGAGCAAATACGTGCTCATATTTTAATTCACCATTAACTAAGATGGTAAAATTATATAACACCATTCACCATTCTATATGATTAATTAATTTCTCACTTAACCCGTGGTGAAACATAATTATATATTTGATTAATTAAAACACTTGGTTTTGTTTCACTGATCCATTCTCAAGGACCTAAGGTCGAAACTAGTCGGAGAGAAAAATAAAATCAGTGAAACAAAACCAAGTGTTTTAATGATTCAAATTCACCATTCTGTTGACATTTTTAGTCACACCTTGTCAGGATTTTTAAAGTTAACTCCTGATCTTATTTAGTGAGAATTACAAACATTACCACTTATTATATCATATGCTGTATCATATTGTAGCTTGTTGTGATAATACGCTTGTTTCGCCTTTAGTTATAAATTCATAATTAGTAACATACTATATGCGTTTTATGATGTTTTAGATTTAGTTAGTTTTATAGTTTTTCCCTGTAATTGGAATTCTTTTCTGTTGGGAAATAAATTATTATTATTATTATATCTACACTAGGTAATAATTATTATGTAAGTGAAATATGTGATCGTTCGCCCCAAATAAAGAATTCCATTAGACAAAGAGTTTCGTGGAAGAAAAAATCTCTAGTCTTTGTCTTCGGAGTTTTGTGTTTGGGCAATAGCCGGCGACCGAGATCCGAAAAGTGAAACCAAAGTCAGGTATTGTCGTTGCCTTTTCCCCGTCATTATCCCACTAAGGATCGTAGTACGCGCCCTTTATGCCAATAAACCAGCCCTCCGTCTCAAACAAAGGGAAGAATGGAGAACAAAACAATGGCTAGTAAAATAGATTATTAATCATAGAAATTACACTATTGTGTAATTGATTTTTTTTTGCTTTTCAATACTTGTAGTAAACGTATGTACGAGTATTTCAATTTAATCAGAGAGGAGATATTATTTTACAAAAGAGACAAAACCTCAATAATATAATAAAAGAGAAATCATTGAAAGTTTTCCCAAATAGTATATAGTGTATCAAGGGCCGAAAATTGGGTTGCTAAAAGTGAAGGGTTGCTAAAGCATTTTGGCCTGAGTTACACTCGATATTTTTTCGCCTGCCTTAAGTAAAAACAGTGTTTCAGGAAATTTTATATCGCGCACCTTTGAACTGTCACTGTCAGATTTTTGCATGGCCTACTCATATTCCGCAGAAGGTTGTCTAGATTATGCATATTATTTTTTCGGCTCTAGATACGCTAAATCGTAGTTTAGGCCCGATTTTTATGGCCGAAATATATGATTTCGGTAGAGGCGGGCGTAAATGTATTTTAACCCTTAAATACATGTGTTGCCTTTTGGCAACACATGTATTTTCTAGCTCTAAATTCACTCCAGGAACGTTTAGATGTTTTTTACGCATTTTAGCCAAAAGGTAACAGACCGCTCACAAGTATTTGTAAACGGTGCACACCATTCATGCGTCGTGGATTTTTTAACCGCAAATAATGCGCCTCAAGATGTAAGGCAAGACCAATTTGGATATTGGCCGATACATGTACATAGATACCAAAATGCTACTTGCAAGGATTTTCTTGTGTCAAATGCGAAAAATGTGGAGTCGGACCGTTTGAAGAATTTTTTCGTGAAATAACTTTTACTAATACGTATTACCCAGTAACAGAATGCGCACTGTGGCCATTTGGCAAAATATTTTCCAAAGATGTGATTTTTTTCCTTATTTTTCCCTTAATATACACTCTTTTTTTAGTAATGTCTGATAAATATAAATTGTAAACAAAAAATTGTGCATTTAAGGGTAAAAATTGTTATGCCTTCGGAAAATAATAATTGCTACATACTGTTATTTACAATTCAATAATGGCACTAGGAGTATTTTTTTAAGGTGTTTCATGGCCACTTTCGCTGTTAGAGCCATGAATCTTCGGATGGGGGGGGGGGGAGGGGGAAGGAAAATCGGCAATTATGAAAATGATATCTGGCGTCGTTATGAAGCGTGGGGACGCCATTACGGATGCGAGGGCGTCTCTAAGCAACGACCAATCATTCGGTGACGTTGGAGAGGACGCAGAAAAACCGCGGAACCGAACGCGGACGCTCTCGCCCTTTTATAATCGATAATGTATTGTGAACATCGTTTAATCCGCACGCACGCTAAAAATGCCATCTATGTCATCCGTAACGTGCCCACTAACGAACATTTCAAAGAAGGAAAAATACTGCAGTGGATCTCATCAGTGACAACTCGTGGTACGGCCGAGGTAGCAGAGGTGGTAATACAGATATCTGCAACCGACCCTACATATCTGTATTGCAGTGAAGGCTCGCGGGGTGATTCATGGTACGGCCGAGGTAGCAGAGGTGAAAATACAGATATCTGCAACCTACCCTACTTATCTGCTACCTCGGCCGTGCCATGAGTCCCCGCGCGAGCCGTCACTGGTTCTCATATATAACAGATATGGAACCAGTTTTTAAAGTTTTTCTTGCTTTTCTAGGTTTAAAAAATTGCAACTGCAGCCATAAAATTTAGAATTTCAAGTAATAATCAAAACGTAATAGTGGACACCAGTACAAAATTAATGTTGATCTGATTTGGTGTTGGAGATTAAATAATAAAAGTCTCGTGTTATCATAACAAATTATAAGATAGCATTTCACCAACTAACAATCACATGGACAAGACATGTCTCTATAGTCTGTCCACGGTACACATAGAGTTGTAAGAACGCCCACAATCGCCATTTGTTCTGAGCAAAAGTCTGATTTACACTATGTAAATTTATTTAAACAGATTGGGTAAAGTAAAACGCTTGTTTTGTTCCATAATTTTATTTTCAGTTGCCTGACACGTGTTTCGATCGGTTAGGATCATTTTCAAAGTTAAACTTTGTTTTAAACTTTGTTTAACTTTGAAAATGATCCTAACCGATCGAAACACGTGTCAGGCAAGTGAAAATAAAATTATGGAACAAAACAAGCGTTTTACTTTACCCAATTTGAAAATATGGTTCCATCAAGAAAGTAGCACAACAAGTATTCGGTATATTTATTTAAACAGAGCTAGTGGCGCCACCTGTTAGGAACAGTCCAAACTGTAAAAGTTCAGTTTTTGTCTTGGTCGTGCTGTGCATGTTGCTTAGTATATTGTTTCGTAGAACGTTTTTAGGAGGCTGAAATTTTTTTGCCGATTGATGTTCCCTGAGTATGTTATAAACGCTGGCCACACAAACACCTACAAATATATTAATATAGCCCATGGAACCAGTACATTTAGAAATTAACAACGTACCTCCTGCATTTGCGGCGAATACCACATTTTCAACTTTGGTGCGTTCAGGATAATTTTCCTGACACTCCTTAAAAATATTAAGTATAGATTCCTTGGTGGACACTAAAAAATGCTTCGCACGGCTTCGTTTTGATGGAGATAGAGCCATTATAATGAAACAAGCAGAAAGGTACTCGATCGCAACAGACGCTAACAGCTAACACAATATGATGATGCAATCAGCTGACGATCGCGTCAACCCTTTGCATTCGTAACGCGTGATTCGGACGTGCGGATTTCCCGCAATTTTTCGAATCGGCCAATTGACGATTGTGGGCGTTTTTACAACTCTATGTGTACCGTGGACAGACTATAGAAGCAGTGTTGCATGTTGCGGAAATAAAAAGATAAAGACCCTGAAGCAGTGACGGTTCGCGGGGTTTTTTCTGATACGGCCGAGGAACAAGTGCGGTCTCTGCAACTGACCCTACCCATCTGTATTACCACCTCTTGTTCCTCTGCCGTATCAGAAAAACCCCGCGAACCGTCACTGTCCTAAAGAGAATGCAGTAATCTATTAAGTCTGTTTAACATTTGTAATATTAAAATAAACTCTACGATGACATTTTACCAACTAATAATCTTAGCAATTGATCTAGAAGACTAGAAATATTATTTGGCAATTTTTTTCAACAAATAGTTGAGATGGTCCATCTGGGCTTCAGTAAAAGGTAAAGTAGATAAGAGAGGAGATACCATCACGTTGATATCCGCTGCTGGCATCCGGGAGGTCAAACAAAATTCGAACATTTGACAAGCAAAATTTTAAAACGTAGGATATCCCACGAAAATACCCTATATTTTCCATCTAAACAGCATTTAACAATATACTCGGTTTAAAAACATTCCTATGATACACGCACGACCACACAAAAATATTTGGGTAGAGTGCAATAATCTTTCTCTGCGGACGTTAAAAATTCAAGCGCGAAATTAGTTTTCATGAAGCTGATACGTGGCGTTGAAAGTTGTTTACGCCGTCATGGTAACGTGCGCGAAACAATTTTCACGCCCGCGATGATACGTGTTGAAATTAGTTTACATACCGACACCGACATGGTAACGTACATGAAATGCTTTTCACGCCCGCCAAGTACGCACTATTAGAGCGAAACTAGATATAGTTTGATCAATGGATCTTTGCGTGTGCGTCACTACCTAAGACTGAGTTTTCTCGCCTTGGTCGACACATGATTGCGTCTAATTTAACTTATCCTAGAGAGAGAGAGAGAGAGAGAGAAAACGCATGAACGTATTGTTCAGCTATTTATGACGTGCACGCAAAGATCCATTGATCGAAGTATATAAACCTATAGATCCTAATTGAAATTTACTAATACGCGCATGTATTTCACAATTTATATTGTTAATAAAATTTATAATTGAGACGTTGATTTCATATATAGCATTTGTCCAAAAAATAGAAAATCGAAAAAACTGTTTATCTTGGTTACCCTTACAACTTCTATTTTCACAATTATTTTTATTATTTATCATAGATAATTGATAGTATTAAGTGACTAATCATTTAGTCAATATACTGGGTGCCCGGATTTCGTAGGGACCACATGGGCAACTTCTGCATTTGAAGAGGTACAAAGATGGTTAAATTAGCAAAAAGGTGCAGGTTCGAGAGCTCATTAAAAATCCACCTCCAAATCTCACTTGTCATGACCCAATTCTTCAAAATAAAAATAAAAACAAAATCTCAAAATTTCTTTCATTTGCCTTCTATCCAAGATATCGAGATGCGGTTTAAACCAATTTGTATGGCAATTTAAATACTTTCATTGGCACTTCGTAAAATCAATTTTATTTGTGTAAATGTTTAGTAATCTAACCTAACCTCCAAATTTTAAATCGGTACCGCGCAATATTTTTGGCCCTTTCAATAGGGTATTTTTTTCTGAATATAATAATGTATCACATGGTATGGAAAAACTAAGCTTATTCTTTTTATGGGCGGAAATCACTAGTGCCATGATCACAATAACTTTGTTTTTTTTGTTTATCACGTTATCTGTCAAGTTATGTTTCGTGCGTCTCAATAGTGTAAGTGTTATTACTAATATGATGTATTTTGTACGTATATCAAGTGCTACAAGAACGTTGAACTTAAACGTCAAGCATATGGAGCTCAATATCCAGACAGGGGATTACCTGATCGTAAAACAATATTGCGATTAGACAGGAATCTAAAGAATTCGGATTCGTTCGCTGCAGTAAGGCCAAAGATGTACAATAAGAATAATACAGAAAAGGAAGAATTAGTTTTAGTTGGTGTTAATGTGGATAAGTGTGTTTCTTCTAGATAAATTTCGCAGAGTGTAGGTGCGCCAAAGACTTGAGTTTTTTAACAAACACAAGTACAAGTGTTATAAATTTAAACCATCTCAAAGATTAAGTCCTGGAGATGAAGAAAGAAGACTGCACTTTTGCAACTGGTATTTGAGCCAAGTGAACACAAATTGGCCTGCAAGATCACCTGATTTGGCTCCATGTGATACTTTTTTTAAGGGGAACTGTTAAAAATAAAGTCTATGGACCTACATACAACAACGTTGTAAAATTGCAGGAAGCAATACAGGAGACATTGCGCAATATTAATGGCATTACTATCCGTAAAGTAATTAATAGTGTTCAGAAACGGTACCCACTTTGCATTGCAAAAAATGGTGTATTATTTGAGTAATTTATCATTTATCGTTTTTGTAGTTGTGTAGGTATGACAGTTCGTTGTTATAAATAAATTTTGTTCTATTACTATTTACTCTTATTCCGGCATACTTGATTTTGAAGAAGTTTCCATATCATGTAATCATTGTATTCAGAAAAAAATACCCTCTTAAAACGGCCAAAAATATTGCGCGGTACCAATTTAAAATTTGGAGGTAAGGTTAGATTATTGAACATTTGCACAAATAAAATTGGTTTTACGAAGTACCAATGAAAGTGTTTAAATTGCCATGCAAATTGGTTTAAACCGCATCTCGATATCTTGTGCAGAAGGAAAGTTACGGCAAATGAAAGAAATTAGGAGATTTTGTTTTTATTTTTATTTTGAAGAATTGGGTCATGACAAGTGAGATTTGGAGGTGGATTTTTAATGAGCCCTCGAACCTGCACCTTTTTGCTAATTTGACCATCTCTCTATCTCTTCAAATGCAGAAATTGCCCATGTTGTCCCTACGAAATCCGGGCACCCTGTATATACAACATCTTTATTTCAGTAACTTTTACATATTTAAGTTTTTTCAGTTATTACTATTTGGTTAGTAAGTCACTGTCTGGGCTATCGACTCATTTAGTCAATTAACTTGTATTAAGAAAAAAACAAAGACAAACAGTTGTTTTTAACAGAAACAAGAACAATTTTGCAATAAGCAATAAAATTATTAGAATCGAAAGCGTTGTAACTTTGTACGTGTGTGGCTTTAAATGAACAACGTCCACCTTCGAATAGCTTGCAAAATACTCTACCAGATGGCGTAAAAATGTTGATTTCTGCAATTTTGAACACATGTTGCTTATAATTGGTTAAACACTACTAATTCTATTTACGGAGCGCTTTCTGCACACCGTGCGCAAACAAGCACTTTCCACACTAATGACATTATCTTGTTAAGTACTGATTAAATTCGTTTCTTAAACGAAATCTCAAGATAAAGATAAAATATATTGTAGTTATGTAGTAATAGTGCAAAGGAATGTTATGAATGGCACACATACACACGCGTGGCTCTCTCTCTCTCTCTCTTTCTTTCTCACTTTGAAAAGACGGCGAGCGGATAGTGCTCCATAGGCAATGCCCGAAAAAAAAAAAGGTGGTTTACATGTACGGCGTGTGGAGTGAGTAGAAAATGTAGTAGAAGGGCAGAAGAGCGGCGCGCGGAGACCCTTCGCCCGTTTTTTTTCGGCCTAGAATAGAAAACCGTCCTAGTTGAATGTGTGCCATCGGTCGGCATTAGTCCGTAGTCGTCTACCACCACCGTAGGGCGCGACTCGTCCTTCGTTCCCGCTACGAAATGTAGTTTCACTTCAGGGAAAGGAAACCACGTTTTTTTTTTTGTTCAATTTGTGTGCAGCATTAGTAGTGCCGCAAATGATTTTCTGAGGACACCAGCAGAGATTTCGAACGCGGGTCCAATGGAGTGCGCGAACTTTGAAAACGGAAAAGGTAAATATTAACGGGTGTTATCAGTCCTTTCTTATCGGATTTCCGGTGCTTGCTTACTTTCCACTCTGAGCCGATGTACTTGCAAACGAAGTAAACGCGTTAGTTCTACGCACGTGTGGTATATTAATGGGATGCTGAATATTTTCGATCGCTACAGTGTTGCTTTGCAACCCTTCCGATGGTTTTATTAACGCTAGAATTCTTTACTTTGAAGTGTGATATACAACACTTGAAATTCGTGAAATTTCGACCATTATGATCAAATGTTAATGCCTTTATGGTGGATCGAGTCGACCATTTTTTTCCAACACCGTACACATCGTCAAAATTAGACATGACTTTCTGAAAAAAAAAAGTTTTTTCACAGGGGTGTTAGAGAGGGGCGGAAGAGGTTACGTTTAAGTTCGCATGCATGACTTTAAAGAAGACACTTCAAAGTTTTTCGCTCTCAAAGATTCATTAAAATCGATTGAAAATACACCGAGTTACGGCGGTTTGAAAATGGTCGAAATTTCACGAATTTAAAGTGAAAATTGGATATGATTTCCTGAAAAAGAAAATGTTTTTTCACAGTGGTGTTAGAGGGGGGCGAAAGGGGTTACGCTTAAGTTCGCATGCATGACTTTAAAGAAGACACTTCAAAATTTTTCTCCCTCAAAGATTCATCAAAATCCATTGAGTTATAGCGGTTTGAAAATGTTAGACATTTCACGGATTTCAAGTGTTTAATTTTTTTCGACCAGTATACTTATGGGATACCGAATACTTTCGATCGCTACAGTGTTGCTTTGCAACTCTTTCGATGGTATTATTAACGCTAGAATTCGTTACTTTGAGATAACACTCATTTATTTAATTACAGGAGTTTTGAACTCGAAGTCATCATCAAATAAACAAAAACACTAATATTAATAAAGTAGTAATTAATTACTTAAGCTTCTGCAGCGAAGTCTTACTTAATATAGTAAGAACAACAAATATCAATCAAAACAACTATATTGTAACTTGTATAACTTGATATTTGCTGTTCTTACTATATTAAGTAAGACTTCGCTGCAGAAGCTTAAGTAATTAATTACTACTTTATTAATATTTTAATTAACTGCAGCTAATTAAACGATGTATGTTTAATATTTTCTATTAAAAACACTAATATTTATTGTTGTTATAATTTATTTGATGATGGTTTCGAGTTCAAAACTCTCGTAAATAACTAATATTTATTTTTGTTACCAGGTTTTGGTAACTCAGCTTACTAACTTTTAGTTTGAGTTACCAAAACTTAAGCCACACAAACAAATAATAACGTTATACGGAACAAAGTAAAAGTGTATGATGAAGCGGAAGACTCCAGCATAAATAATAACAAATTTAGTAAATACCGATACGGTGCAATTAATCAAACTGGATTATCGACCCGATAACTTATTTTTAACCTAATTATTTCACTCTGATGATTAGAATCTTCTTTCTATTACAATAATAACCGACATAATATGTTCATTTAATAACATGCTTATTATTGAGAATAACTTGAAAATAATAACAATAAACAAAAAAACCAAGAGGTTGGCCATTTTGATGATTTATGGTAGCAAATGAAAAATCCTCGTTACGATCGTTTATTACTATAAATCAGCAAAATGGCCAACCTCTTTTGATAGTTTTATTAAAGTTCTAATCCACTTGAAAAGTGGCTTAGAGAAATATTTCAAATCACCATGGAGATATTGGAGTACTATA
Source organism: Ocypus olens (assembly GCA_910593695.2). Lineage (NCBI taxonomy): Eukaryota > Metazoa > Arthropoda > Insecta > Coleoptera > Staphylinidae > Ocypus > Ocypus olens. The sequence continues at coordinate 576,690 of OU343048.1, forward strand.
CCAATAATTTGATATGGAAAAATAAATAAAGTGTAATTGCATTGAAGAGAAAAACTGCAAACATTTATAAAAAATAGTTTCTAGAAAAATTAGTTTTAATCGTATTCAACCCAGAAAACGGAGTCCTATATGCCACCACAAATATAATCCCTCTACAGGAACGCACACTATTCCTTGCTGAAAAGTTTTCAAAAAACCCGATTAATCTCCAGACCCTTAACCAATATTGTATCCATCGCAACCCCAATATCCCACCAAAACACAAATTTCCTATCCAAACACTTCATCATTTCATACAACAGACTAGCGAATAACGGACGAGACAAGACTGACAGAGACCTATGGTCGATAGCCCTTGACAGTTCATCATTAATGTAGTATGTAAAAATTAATGTAAAAAAATTATGTCTTTCAATAAAGATGTTTCATATATATAGTTTTAATCCATTTGAAAAGCGGTTTAATGAAATATCCCAAATCACCATGAAAATATTGAAATACTGTAATACGCTTACAAAATTTATTTCTTTTATGGCGAGAATTAAAGCAACCCTGTACAACGGCGTATAAAGATATGCAAATGCGTGGGAAAATTTTTACCCGTGTTAGACATACCCCCACAGGTATCCCTGTTTGGGACGTTTTCAAAACCAGTGCCCTCGCCCTAACATTTCACGTAGACCCGACCTTCGTCTCTTGCTCACATGCCCCAGCGATAATCCCACCAACAAAGACGAGCTAATATATATTTTTTTTATTTCATTAAAATTTGTAAAAATCTGTGCAACATTTAAAACCAAAAATAAATGCTAAATTTGATAGTTTGCTTTCGCTACAATTATTTCGCCACACTTCGGATTCTTCAGGCGAAGATATATCTAACAAGGGAACATGGGGAACCCGTAAATTTAAAAAAAATCTGAAACATCGTGTGGAAGTAAAGTGGTTTATCCTTAGCACAAAACCATTTTCTGTTGCTGCGGAATTTCACTCCTCAAAGAAAAAGGACAGTTTTTTTTTTAAAGCAAATTTCTTCTAAAGTATGAATAACATGAAAATGCCATAATTCTGAATCCAATTAATATTTATAATTAATAACGTTTTCTGTTTCTGCGGAATTTCAGTCTGAGGCGATAAAACCACTCACCAAAAAAAAAAAAATTCAAGTTTTTCTTAGCAAATTTCTTTTAAAGTACATAGATATACAGTATGTTTTTTTTTTATCGTGTTATAATTATACCCTGTGTTAATGTATATTTTAACATATAATTTTAAAGCAAATTTTAGTTAGTGATAAATCAATTACTTTTCCACATGATGCGCTTAATTAGATTAACTTAAACATGTTAAATTCCATTAAAAAATGAAATTAATTCACAAATCAATCTGATATTTCGTAAATTCAAGGTACTCTGATTATTTTTGCTCAGTTATTTATTTTAAATAATTTCATTTTTTAATGAAATAAAACATGTTTAAATTATTCTAATTAAGGGCATCATGTAGAAAAATAATTGATTTATTACTAACTAAAATTTTATGATAAAATACACATTAACACAAGGTATAATTTTTAGCATGTAAAATCCTATGGCCCACGATAAAAAAAATACCCTGTATGAAAAAATGGTTCATATAAAAGTTGTAGAGTGTTTTATTCTCTTTGCTACAGTATTCCGATTTTTTCTAAATGAAACATTTTTTAGGGGGAGTGGAACATTTTGCTTTTTCGCAAAATCTGAATACACCGTAGCAAAGGGAATAACATACTCTACAACTTTTATATAAAACATTTTTTCATATGTGTTGCAAAAAAATTGCGAAAGAAAAAACTTTTATTTTTCTTTGAGGAGTAGTTTCATCACCTCAGACTGCAATTCTGTACAAACAGAAAACAAAAAGGTTTTGTGCTACGGATTTTTTTTTTAATTTACGGGTTCGCCATGTTCCCTTGTAAGTCGCAGTGTGACGAAACAATTGTAGCAAAAACAAACTATCAAATTTAGCATTTATTTTTGATTAGTTAATTTTTTTTTAATATTGTACAGATTTTAAGAGGCTCAGTTCCTTAGCCTTTAAAAAAAAAAACGTGATTTTTAGGAACACTTTTCTATCTAGAAAACTACTGGATCGATTTCTCTAAAATTTTGCACACATCTTCTTACCTACGCATTTATGGCTGAGGAATTAAAAAATAATAATTTATTCAGAATTATGGCATTTTCATGATTTTCATCTCATAATTCTAAATCCAATTAATATGTTTACAATTCCTCAGCTATGCATGCTTTTTTTGAAGGTAAGAACATGTGCGCAAAATTTCAGAGAAATCGATCCAGTAGTTTTCTAGAAAAGTGTACCTAAAACCACAATTTTTTTAATGGAAAAATGCTGAAGAATTAATTATTTAAATTAATATAAATTTTCAACTCAAAGTCTCACCAATCAATTGATTGATGGTTGAGGCGTTAACTTCGTGATACATTTTGAAACTTTAAATAAAATTTCTTTGTTAATATCTCACTTTATTTTATGATCGAGTCTAAAAAATAAAGTGCGGCATTAACAAAGAATAGTATATTATTAAACGAGTGAGAAAGTTGGCCATTGCCACGAGGGTGAAGTTTGCAACACGAGCCGTAGGCGAGTATTGCAATTCACCCGAGTGGCGATGGCCAACTTGCTTACGAGTTTAATACTATACTTTTTCGCATCATATTAAATATTACCTAAAGATTTTTTTGTTTATATTAAATTATAACGAATAATTTTTCTATTTGGAAATCGCGGCATTTCGCTGACAAAAAACGAATCGTAACCATAGTAACAACTAAACTGTTGGACAATGAAACCGCTATCATTTGATTGGACGTCACCTGTTCGGCAATGAAATTGCTATCATTTAATTGGACGTCACCTGTGGAGAAAATGATTCGGCCGAATAATGGACAACTTTCTCAATCAAAAACGATTTAACAAAGTTTATATTATTTAATAAGAAAAACTGTTTTATTTATTTAAAGTTCTCATCAATCGGTTTGTGATATTTCTGTTTGTTGGATTGGTGTAAAAGGGTATTGGGGCAAAGGGGGTAGGAAGCGTCGCGCGTTACCATAATATAATAAAAACCGTTGCAAAGATAAGAGAGCGGTGGTGCAGGTATAAGAAGCCACCGCCGAAAGAAAGGAAAGGAGGCATTGTTGTAGCAATTGCGCCGACCGACAACGGCCCGTTCGGGGATGGATTCGGTTAGGGGTCGCTTGACGGGGTGCGATACCTGAATATACTCAGGAATCTGGTTCCTCGAAAATCAGTGGCGTGCATTAGAAATTATATAACGATCGTATAACATAATCAGAAAAAAAAAATTCCGGAGCCTAACAAAGAATATTTTGGTAAGAACGCAATTAATACGATTGTAAGCCTAATCAGTATAATAATAATAATCATAATAATAAATTGCTTTATTCAAATAATTTCAAACACAAATTGATATTTGATAATAATTTGACGCCAGGAAACAGAATTACAAGACATGTAATGTTAACATTATAATCTAATACATAATTCTGCAGCTTCAAATTTTTCTAAATCCATTGTAAAATGTACAAATATATAAGTTGTACTACCAGTTATTGTTTGTATATATTTTATTTTACTTTTATTTTATACGTAAAATAAAATATATACAAACAATAACTGGCAGTACAACTTATATATTTCTTACTCAATCTTACTCAACTATACAACCAGTTAAAATTAATAATATAACTACCTAAACAATAAAATGTACAGTTTTTTTCATTAATTTGCCTTCAAACGGCGTGAAAAAAGTGCCACAACAGTTCATTTTTAACGCTACTATAAAATTGTTTGTGGAAAATGTTGTCATGAACGTTCATGTTATAACCGGTTTCACCAACGTCAGTTGAAACGCTATTCAACGATTACATTTATTAATCGAATAAAATTGACAGTTTCACCAACGTCAAATAACATCATTGATTTAAGCGACCCATCGAATTTTTCTCCAGTTAAGATTTATTCAGAGTTTTCCAACCTCAAATTGAAAGCATTTTTAAACCAAAATACATAAAGTTCAAGTTAAATACATGGAATTAACGATTTATAACAATTAACTAAGGTCTTATCGAATTTATTTAAAGTTACGGATTTTCTATGAAGCAACTTTTTTTCACTTGTAGGAATTGCCGCAATCGTTCCCACTCGTGAAAAAAAGTATTACTTCACTCACTTGTTGCATAAAGTATTATTGAATGACAATATGATACTCGATGTGAATTAATTGCGAGTATATACAGTTGTTTCAATTACAAAAATAAAATGTTCTTTTTTTCAATTTTAGTATTGTGAGATTGAAAAAAAACTTTTCACACGTGTGTGATACCAATAAAGTGTATTTTTTGTAGGTTATCGAAATGAGGCACTTGGTAGGTTTCACAATTTTTTACCATTTATTCCGACTAGTTTCCATTTTTCCATCATTATCTACGAACCTTTAATATTAAAAATATTTCACCACGTGATAAACGAGAACCAAATTCAACAAAAAAAAAGTGTATAAAGTTCTTGAATCAAAATGTATCACAAAGCAATGGCTTCCACCATCAACCAAAATATCAAAAAAAGTCGCATGTCCTTTCCGAGTTCCTAAATTTGAAAATAAAACTGACGGAATTAAACTTGAAGTTTTTTGGGAACTAAGAAAAGACCAACATCAAAATTTCTGCTTCCAAAAATTTCATTGTTACACATTGCTTATGATATAATAATTGAACAGCGAAACTTATTTTTTAACGAAAACATTTATGACCTCAAAAAGGCGATTACGCCGCTATTAACAATGGCCCCGTCATGGATGGATTGGGATGTTGCATTTACTGAAAAGCATCTGGAATTGTTTTATAAAATCTTTTTCGATGTAATCAAAATGTATAATAATAATACATTTATTTCATAATATTAAAGTACATCTAGTGTTTATAACTCAATTTTTTTTTTATCTTATGATGTGAAATTGGTTATGACCGAGATCTTTCCACCCTCAAAATGTATATTTATACGTTAAAAACTATTTCTACTACTCACTATTCGAAATGGTTTAATACTGTACTTATAGTTAGGCAATTGCAAAATTTGAAGACATTTTCAAGATAGACTAAGTTATTGTTCGGCTTATTATGGCAAACAATTTGAATATTTATTATGAAGTGAATAAATTTAAATATTTTCCAGGGCAATTTTTATTACGTTGTATTTTATATTCTAATTCGTATTTACAACTTTTGTAAGTTATTTATTGGTGATTGTCAACAAACGCGCCTATGAATAAAACAAATAATAAGCACCGAATAATATTTTTTTTAAATTTACGATTTTTTTTTTTAATAAAAACTATTGGAAGTTGTGAAAGACAATGCAAACTTAAAGTGTACCAAAAATGATACCGAAACTCTCAATAGGAAAACCATTAACAGGCATACAAAATTTAACATGTAAATCCCTACGGTGCATCTATAAAAAAAAACGCACTGTATAAATAAATGCTGCAGTGTTAACATCGAATCTAGCGTATTTAAATTTGAACTTTGAATTTGTTATTATCGGTGTGTAAATGATGGTTCAGTTGAATAAATAAAGTATTTGGCTGGATGCAAAATTATATTAATCGTTTCTAATTATTCTCAGGTTCCGAAGGCGGAAGCGCCAGCCAAGGAGGATCCGAAGCCAGCTTCGGCTTGAGAAGAGGAAAATGCAAATGGTTCAATGTGGCCAAGGGCTGGGGATTCATCACCCCCGATGATGGAGGTCAAGATGTGTTCGTACACCAGGTAAAACATACATACATCTCGTAACCTCTTGGGTGAATCTCTAATAAAGGGTTGTTTTATATTTTGACTAGATATCCATTTCAAGTGACATTGTAAAAAATCAAGTTTGTGCCATTTTTTTTTAAATTTCATTGCCGCTCGTGAAAATGTGAACTTCAGATATATTTTCGTTTGTTTATCTCGGAATCGAGTGAAGAAATATTTGCAGATTTATTCTGAATCTTAAAGAAAGAACTATTTTAAAGACATTTGTATAGTTTCAAATTTGTTTGTTTTTATATCTGGAGAAAATTTGAAGTTTTCAAATTTGAATCGATTGCGTTTTCGTGTTTTTATCTAGAATTCTAGTTCAGTATTATTCCACATTTTTACTGAATACTAAAGAAGGATCCATTTCAAACAAATTTGAAAAAAATCAAGATTGTGCTATTTTGTTAAATATTTTTTTGCCGCTCGTGAATTCCAAACAGATATATTTACGTTTGTTTATCTCGGAATCTAGTGAAAAAAATATTTGCAGATTTATTCTGAATCTTGAAGAAGGAACTATTTTAAGAAAATTTCTCAAATTTCAAATTTGAAGCAATTCCGGGGAAAACGATAGCTTAAAAATTGCAGTCGGTTGTATTATCCTGCGTTTATCTGCTCAAATTCAGAGAGATTAAAGAAACTAGAATTGCATCCAGTGAGCAGCAAAATCATACAAAAAAAATATTTGCAAATTAGCTTAAAAATTTCAAAATTAATTCAGAATGAACTCATTTCAGACATTCCATTAAAATAAATGCGTAAAATGTAGATATGGGCAAAACTGCTACTTTTGAATCACGTTGCTACCTGTGATTGCTACTTTCTAATACCAGTGATCTTAAACTGTTACTGTGATCACGGTTAGTAAACGTCGTAACACCTTCTGAAATTGTTAATGGTTTCTCAAAAAAGTTTTTGATAAGATATTTATCCACCTGGTCACGTTAATAGTGTTACTTTTGATATTATACCTGTGACTGAAGGTAATATTTTACCTATATTATCTGCTATACCAAATAAACATACGACTATCCTTGATTCACTTTAAAATTTGAGAAGTAGTTGAAGACTTTTGCAAAATCTTATAACAGAATGTTTATTCAGTAAATTTAAAAAGTTGGAAAGTTTTAGGTATGTGGCAAATGTTTTCCTATTTTGGTTTTACCCCTGAAAAAACGCATCTTTTGAAAGATGAGTTGCTCTGTTCTCGAAGAATTATATTGAAAAATAAAATCATGAATCAATACAGATATGGATTTTTGAAAATTTTCGTTTTAATTTTTTGAGGACTTGGATGAAAAAATCGCAGAAAAAATATAAAACGCGTAGAAAAAATTCCTTAAAGAAATATTCTCAATGGTCGTAGTATCGCTTATTCAAAGTAAATTTGGTTTTTGTAAATTCAAAATTTTTTAATGGACATATGGATTTTGGAAAATTTTCGTTTTAATTAGCCAAATACATCGCAGAAAAAAATATAAAACGTGCAGGCAAAATTCTATAAAAAATATCCTCAATGGCCGAAGTAATACTTATTCTAAATCAATTTGGTTTTTGTAAATTCAACAATTTTCAATACAGAAAATCTTCAAAAATCCTTTTGGAGATTTTCGTTTTAATTTTTTAACACTTGAACAAAAACATCGCAGAAAAAAATATAAAACATGCAGGCAAAATTCCATTAGAAGTCATCCTCAACAGCCGAAGTATCGCTAATTCAAAATAAATTTGGTTTTTGTAAATTCAATAGTTTTCAATAGAGATGTGGATTTTTGAAGATTTTCGTTTTAATTTTTTAAGCACTTGAAGGAAAACATCGCAGAAAAAATATAAAGCGCGTAGAAAAAATTTCTTAAGACAATATCCTCAATGGTCGAGGAATCGCTTATTCAAAATTAATTTGGTTTTTGTAAATGCAACAATGTTTAATGGAGATGTGGATTTTTGAAAATTTTAGTTTTATTTTTTTGAGCACTCGAATGAAAACATCGCAGAAAAAATATAAAACGCGTAGAAAAAATTCCTTAAAAAAATATCCTCAATGGTCGAAGTATCGCTAATTCAAAATCAATTTTTTTGCATATGGATTTTTGAAAATTTTCGTTTTAATTTTTTTAGCACTTGACCAAAAACATCGCAGAAAAAAAATATAAAACGTGCAGGCAAAATTCCATAAAAACTTATCCTGAATGGCCGAAGTACCGCTTATTCGGAATCAATTTGGTTTTTGTAAATTCAACAATTTTCAATATAAATATGGATTTTTGAAGATTTTTGTTTTAATTTTTTGAGCACCTGAACAAGGAGGAGCTTTTGGAGATTTTCGCAGTTTGGTAAATTGTTTATATTCATTTTTTTCCGTTCATGAAGTTTGCAATTTCAAAATAAGTTTCGTGGTATAGTTGTAAAATGTGTGATTTAGATATTTGCACTGAATCCTAAATTAAAATTAATTGTGTGTCATTTTGGGTTTATTAAGTCGTCGGACTCATCGCTTTCGATCACAGCGAGTTTATAGTTCAATTCCATGCCGTGTTTTTTTTTTAGTTTTTATAAAATCTCAATTAATTATAATAATTAATTATTGTTAGGTATACTATCGCATTTTATAAAAATTTGTCTTGTTTATTAGATATTTATTCAAAATTTATACAATACTCTGCACAAATAGGAGAATAAAGTAATGAATATTAAATAACATTTGGAAATGCCATCTTGTACTGTCTTCTTACAATTATGTTTTAAGTAACAGTCATAGTTTAAGTAGCAATCACAGTTTGTCATAGTTTAAATAGCAGTGATTTTAAGTAGCGGTGATTTTAAGTAACAGATATTAAGTAGCAGTGATTTTAAGTAGCAGTGATTTTGAGTAGCAGTGATTTTAAGTAGCAGTGAAATTCGCCTATTAGTAACAATAACGACCTGTGATTTTTCAATACCAGTGAAAAATCACAGATACGTGAAATATCGCCCATCCCTAGTAAAATGAGTTAATTCTGAATTAATTTTGAAATTTTTAAGCTAATTCTAATTCTTCTGATCACCGCAAACAATTTTCTTTTCTTTAATTTTTCTAAATTTTGACTTTTTCGAATCCAATCTATGATATACAGGGTTGAGTAAATGTGTCGGAACACTTGATTTCTGGCTTAACGTCTGTTGTTTTCTTATAGCTTTTAAAAGAAATGTTTATGGTTTTATAATCACTGAATAAAACACTTACTATGTTTTTTCCCGCAATGTATACAATGAATTACCACGTAGTAACGGTCGCAACCATCACCATGATTATGGTTTTATTTATTTTATATGATTTTTAACAGCTACCCTACTACTCCTACTTTCCTGCTGTTATAATATAATATTTCTCGTTATTTCGCAGTATAATACTAACAAATGATTTGCTCATTGTATGACGAAATATAAAACTAAGCATTTTGTTATTCAAATAAAGCAGTATATTTTTTTCGGTTATTAAAATATCCGCAGTTGCTCACAATGGAAATTTTCAATATCACGTAAAATTTATTCAAACTACCCTATTGATATTTAAAAATTTCTGGTAACCCAGAATTTATTTTTTTTGTTTCGTTCGAGAAGAGAAACAATGGGTGGAAATTTGGCGATTTAAAAACGCGGAAAGGAAATAACTGTGCACCAGGAGAGCGAATTTGAATGACAAAGCGCGTAACGAACACGTGGCTATCATAACACACCCTTTCGTGCGAGTATCGAATTTACACCGCCGCTCTTTTAGTAACAATGCGAGCGCAACAAGTCGCACTAAACTAACATGTTTGATACCTATCAACCGGCACACGGGGTGTAAAAAACGGACTAATAATGAATGGGGTGGAGAGGTGCACAATGCCCCTCTATCGATGAGTACCTGCGGTACCGATTACCTTGCTTTTTTTTGTTAGGGCGCCCTCGACTTTTTTTTTTATTGTGTGTAAAATTTCGGTTTGAGCAGAGTGTCATCCAGATGACGGGATTCCGGTCACTCGGAGATGAAGAAGAGGTCGAGTTCGAATGCCAGGTTTCGGACAAGGGGCTGGAGGCGACGAGGGTGTCCGGTCCGCAGAGCTCGGATTGCAGGGGGTCGCACAGGAGACCGACGTCGAAAAAGCGGTTCAGAAAAATAAGGTAAGTCATAGTTGTAATCGAAACTGCGTCGAAGGTGGAATATGCTATATTTCTCTTGATCCTGGCAGAGACATGATTCAGTGTGAGATGTCACAGCGCTCCCTACTGCTCGCCATGATAATAGGTATAGTGGGAAAAACTATTGATTTCCGAACGAATATAAAATATTACAGATTCTCGGATAATACTGAATGAGACGTCAACCCAAATAAGTCTAGAGTAGTATATTTATTTAAGAGCACCAAAATTTTATCCTCTCAGATGCTACAATTGTGGCGAATTCGCAAACCACATAGCCGCAAAGTGCACCCTGGGGCCGCAGCCGAAGCGGTGCCACAACTGCAAGAGCGAGGACCACCTGATAGCGGACTGCCCCAACCGACCGGAGCCGCCCAAGACGCGCGGAGCCGAACACAACGGAAACGGAAGTGCCATCGTCACCCCGGAACCGGCGAGCACGATATCCGGCGAAGTGGCCAAACTGCAACTGGACTAAAAACAACACCCCGAAAATTCGTAAAATCCCGCAAAAACTAGCATATCCTCAAAAACACCACGACGACAATTTTTTATTAACCTATTTCGTACAAATCGAGACATTCGCACTTTAACGATTCTAAAGTGCGTATAGCTGTAGAATTTAAAGAGGGCTTCGTGTAATTTTTTTTTCGCGGAAAGTTGCACGAAACACTCACCCCAAGCGTAGCGATATAAAGAATTCCCCAGAAGGCGATGGATGGACAAAACAAATTTTTTTTTTAAGTCGCAAACATGGTAGATTCAGGGTGCGGGCGTCCCGATTCCCAATTGGGACGCCCTTTCGTAGGTTAACGTAGATATTTGCAAGTCGCACAGGACGTCGGTCGCCGATCTCCGGTGCGATTTTCAAACTAGCAACAACGGCGGTGCAATGCAATAATTTTTTTAGACAGTCGGTCGCCAATTACATCTATAAACAAACGAATTTACATATCGTGCTGTGAGGAGGATCCGGCGCCCCCGGACAGGGAGGCCCTTTAAGGGCTCCTCGCGGGGACCCACTTTCCACTGGATTCTCAACTATGGGGGTGTAGAAAAAAAAAACTGAGTGGAAATTAGTCTTTAGGGAGAGATATTAGTTTTTGATATTTATTTAATGATAGGAAACGGGATTATTTTTCATTTTGCAAATTCAAAATTTGCTTTTTTTTTTATTTTAATTTATTGATTATATTTTAATTTTATCTTTAAATCTATGACAACATTAATTCTTTTTTGGGCGTGCTTTATCGTGGCTACATTATTTTTTATTTGTTTAGTTTCTAGCTGTGTATGTTACTTTTACAACGGTTCTACCTCATTTCGCACTTATTTTTAGTATGTACTTAGATTTATACCATACAAAGTTTCGTACCTGTACACACTGTATGTTAGCTGTTACAGTATTTACTTTCGGAGACTGATTTTGCCATATTTTTTTGTCAAACGATAGATTTGCGCGCGCGTGCGGTTTCCCTCCATTTTGAATACGTGATGTCATGGTGGAGAATGAAATGGGGGAACGAACTGAAGGGGAGCCCGCGCCCGTCATCAAACCTACCACTCAGGGAGTTAAATATGATCGAAATATTTCTGTATACAAATATTTTATAGTTGTCGAGTTCGATGAAATAAATTATAGGTAGTTTGTAAATTGTGTTTCTTTTTTCTGTCACAAAAATATAACATTAACGTTTGTTATGTAGGAAGCTTCTACTTCGTTATACATGCTTTTTTATATAGAATAAAACACTTTTTTACTTTGTTTGTATAACACTTATTTGTTTATTTTGTTTGACTGATAATGGCAAGCTGAGTTGCCGAAACTGCAGTCAAACAAAATAAACAAATAAGTGTTATACAAACAAAGTAAAAAAGTGTTTTATTCTATATAACATTAACGCCTACATTCATAGGTATAGTTTCTTATAACCAAAATATACTGTATCTTCCTAAACTGACTTCGGAAGATTGTGTGTAAGAAAAAACGGTTGCTAGATTATATCGTATACAGGGTGTTTCAGAGCTCTGAAAACGGTCAATCACGTGCTTATTTTTCAAAATTTCGAAAAATGTTTTATACAAAAGTTGTGTATAATAATGAGCTGCACGCCCTAAAAATATTTAAATTTATACAGGGGGTCTCATAACAAAGTTACAGACCAAACTTATGTTTTTTTAAATGGAATACCCTGTATTTTTTGTAATTTTTGAATTATATGAAGCAAATAAAGGTGAGTTACTTCAATACTCCCTATACCTATTGTTTACTGTTTTCGAAATATTTGAAAATTTGTTGAAATGCATGGTCTGAGTGAAATTTTATTTTTGCCCCAGTGATTGACGTTGAACGATTAAAATCATTTCAATTATTTGCTTGAAGGTTCGAACTATAGAGCCAACCATAATTTCATACAAAAAATTATACTGGGTGATAAAAAAATGCGGTAGAAAAACCGAACTTTTAAAGTTAAATAACTTCGTTTTTTTAAATGACACACCCAGTATTCAGTAACGTATTCTTAAATAGAATCCAATTATCTTTCAGATTGTATAAGGGTTCCCTGTTCCTAATCTAAATAGTTTTCTTGTATTCGGCGATTATCATATCAGGAATAATTATTATAATCTGAAAGATAATTGGATTCTACTTAAGAATACGTTACTAAATACAGGGTGTGCCATTTGAAAAAACGAAGTTATTCAACTTTATAAGTTGGGTTTTTCTACCGCATTTTTTTTATCACCCTGTATAATTTTTTGTATGAAATCATGGTTGGCTCTATAGTTCGAACCTTCAACCAAATAATAGAAATGATTTTAATCGTTCAACGTCAATCACTGGGGCAAAAATAAAATTTCACCCAGACCACGCATTTCAACAAATCTTCAAATATTTCGAAAACGGCAAACTATAGGTATAGGGAGTATTGAAGTAACTCACCTTTATTTGCTTCATATAATTCAAAAATTACAAAAAATACAGGGTATTCCATTTAAAAAAACATAAGTTTGGTCTGTAACTTTGTTATGAGACCCCCTGTATAAATTTAAATATTTTTAGGACGTGCAGCTCACTATTATACAAAACATTTGTATAAAACATTTTTCGAAATTTTGAAAAATAAGCACGTGATTGACCGTTCCCAGAGCTCTGAAATACCCTGTATAATTCAAAAATGACAAAAAATACAGGGTGTTCCATTTAAAAAAATAAAGTTTGGTCTGTAACTGTGTTATGAGACACCCTGTATAAACTTAAATATTTTTAGGGCGTGCAGCTCACTATTATACAAAACATTTGTATAAAACATTTTTCGAAATTTTGACAAATAAGCACGTGATTGGCCGTTCCCAGAGCTCTGAAACACCCTGTATACTGTATCATCCTAAACTGACTTCGGAAGATAGCGTCTAAGAAAAAACTGTTGCTAGATTATCATAGATCGTATATAAATGCATGTTCCATAAATATTTTCACGTACACTGGATGTTCCATTTAGGTTTGTTAGGTTAAAAGTGCTAAAACTTTTAATATGTCATCATGTAGCTAAATGATATGCAACTTCATTTTTGAAATCAGCTTTCGGTAACTTAACATTTTTAATAGGTTCCATGACCAAAAAAAAAAAGAAATAACAAAACAGACGCATGTAAAATATAACTGGATTTAAAAAAAAAACATTAAGAGGCCAAAAAAATGTGAAGTATATCAAAATGACAGTTCATTAAAAGCTGAAGTAATGAAAATTTCTAAATGAATAAAAAAATCATTGCGTTTTGGAACACCCTGTATATCAAAATGACCGTCCATTAAAAGTTGAAGTAATAAAAAAATTCTAAATGAATAAAAAAAAACATTGCATTTTGGAACACCCTGTATAACAAAATGACAATCTATTAAGAGCTGAAGTAATGAAAAATTGTAAGTCAATAAAAATAATTTGCGTTTTGGAACACCCTGTATAAATACATCGCCACAAAATGACTATTAATTAAAAGTTGAATTAATAGAAAAAATTCTAACTGGATTAAAAAAAAACATTAATAGGCCAAAAAAATGCGTTTTCGAAGTATATCAAAATGACAGTTCATTAAAAGCTGAAGTAATAAAAATTTCTAAATGAATAAAAAAATCATTGCGTTTTGGAACACCCTGTATATCAAAGTGACAGTCCATTAAAAGTTGAAGTAATAAAAAAAATTTAAATGAATAAAAAAAATCATTGCGTTTTGGAACACCCTGTGTAACAAAATGACAATCCATTAAGAGCTGAAGTAATGAAAAAATTTAAGTCAATAAAAAAATAATTTGCGTTTTGGAACACCCTGTATAAATACATCGCCACAAAATGACAATTAATTAAAAGTTGAATTAATAGAAAAAATTCTAACTGGATTAAAAAAAGACATTAAGAGGCCAAAAAAATGCGTTTTCAAAGGATATCAAAATGACAGTTCATTAAAAGCTGAAGTAATAAAAATTTCTAAATGAATAAAAAAATCATTGCGTTTTGGAACACCCTGTATATCAAAGTGACAGTCCATTCAAAGTTGAAGTAATAAAAAAAATTTAAATGAATAAAAAAAATCATTGCGTTTTGGAACACCCTGTGTAACAAAATGACAATCCATTAAGAGCTGAAGTAATGAAAAAATTTAAGTCAATAAAAAAATAATTTGCGTTTTGGAACACCCTGTATAAATACATCGCCACAAAATGACAATTAATTAAAAGTTGAATTAATAGAAAAAATTCTAACTGGATTAAAAAAAGACATTAAGAGGCCAAAAAAATGCGTTTTCAAAGGATATCAAAATGACAGTTCATTAAAAGCTGAAGTAATAAAAATTTCTAAATGAATAAAAAAATCATTGCGTTTTGGAACACCCTATATATCAAAGTGACAGTCCATTAAAAGTTGAAGTAATAAAAAAAATTTAAATGAATAAAAAAAATCATTGCGTTTTGGAACACCCTGTGTAACAAAATGACAATCTATTAAGAGCTGAAGTAATGAAAAAATGTAAGTCAATAAAAAAATAATTTGCGTTTTGGAACACCCTGTATAAATACATCGCCACAAAATGACAATTAATTAAAAGTTGAATTAATAGAAAAAATTCTAACTGGATTAAAAAAAGACATTAAGAGGCCAAAAAAATGCGTTTTCGAAGTATATCAAAATGAGAGTCCATTAAAAGCTAAAGTAATAACAATTTCTAAATGAATAAAAAAATCATTGCGTTTTGGAACACCCTGTATATCAAAATGACAGTCCATTAAAAGTTGAAGTAATAAAAAAATTCTAAATGAATAAAAAAATCATTGCGTTTTGGAACACCCTGTATAACAAAATGACAGTCCATTAAAAGTTGAAGTAATAAAAAAATTCTAAATGAATAAAAAAATCATTGCGTTTTGGAACACCCTGTATAACAAAATGACAATCCATTAAGAGCTGAAGTAATGAAAAAATTTAAGTCAATAAAAAATAATTTGCGTTTTGGAACACCCTGTATAAATACATCGCCACAAAATGACAATTAATTAAAAGTTGAATTAATAGAAAAAATTCTAACTGGATTAAAAAAGACATTACGAGGCCAAAAAAATGCGTTTTCGAAGTATATCAAAATGAGAGTCCATTAAAAGCTGAAGTAATAACAATTTCTAAATGAATAAAAAAATCATTGTGTTTTGGAACATCCTGTATAACAAAATGACAATCCATTAAAAGCTGACGTAATAAAAAAATTCTAACATTAAAAAAATTATTTGCGTTTTGGAACACCCTGTATAAATACATCGCCACTAAATGACGATTCATTAAAAGCGTAATAAAAAAAATCTAACAATAAAAAAATCACTTGCGTTTTAGAACAACCTGTATAACAATTTTGCCGTAGGTGACTATTGAGGTTAAGTTATAGTCAATTATCAGCGGCGTAACTAAGGCCCCGCAGCACCCGCAATTGCGGTGGGGGTATCGTTTTTTCTTCCGTTGCCCCACCGCCGAACATCCGCGAGCTGCCACTGGTAACGAGGCGGGAAAGAACATTGATTAAGTTTCTCGTTCCCGTTCCCGTTACCGGAAATTAGTTATTATAGAGCTATTCAGCAGAGATGGCGGTCGGGGTGTCTTGTCCGTCTGAATCAAGTAGTGCCCGTTGCAATTTTCCGCCATAGACTAAATCGCGCACGCCTATGAAATAACCGGTAAGTAAGAGACGTTGCAAACTATTGCTTTCTCCTTCTACCGCTCGGTCCAAGACCGAGCTACGCAGACCGCGTGCGTGTTTTCTAGATCCGGCCGACGACGAAATCGTACGTATTGGGAATATCCGCTCGGTTATCAGGTAGTAGAAAAGGATACCGATATTATTTGAATGTTCCGAACTTAGTTTGTAAACCGCCCTTATTCGTGAATAGGTCTATAGTTGTGTTCAATGACGGTTCGCGGGGATTTTTTCTGGTACGGCCATACGTCACGTGACGTGGTCCGGTAAGAAAAATTGGCGGCTTGCCCATCGCCACTGGGACTTAAATACTAAAGCAACCGATTACCTTTCTTTCACGACCGCCTGCATTGCATTGATTCTTCCGCGAAGTGATAATGCGTTGCACAAATCATGCCCGGCCTGGAAAGACGTTTGTAAAACTTAACGGCAAAATGGCGCGTGCATGCGATCACCCACGCTAATTTTCACGAACGAAATACGCTAAAAATTTTCGACGCATCCCCGAAATTTTTAGCTCGGCGCGAGTATACATAATAGTTAAACAAGACTCACTCGTATCCAGACGCTGCAGCGACGATCCAACACCAGGAAACCACTTTTGATGCACAGGAATTATTCGAAAACTACGCCGCCTTGCGGACACCTCGTTACTGTCAATTCCGCGCAGCAATTGTTTTCCAGCCAATGAATTTGCGGCAAACGCGTGTACCGTTAGGTAGAGTAGAAACTTGGTTAATTTCGTGTTAAATATTTAAAATCATCGTTTTGTACTCGCAGTATTTGTAAAAATTACGAGATGATCGCAATTTTAAATATGTAAGTGTGTGCTTCAGCAGGTTGTGTTTGTTGTGAAGCAGTGGTGCCAACTGTACTGGATCATTCAATCAAAGCTCTCGCTTTTAATTTATTTACCGTATTTCAGTTGAAATACTATTAGATTGACTGTTTTTATAAGCAATGCAAGGGTTTAATTAATTGAATTATATTTTATTGATTAATCCACGTTCGAGGTTTTTTTTTAAGTTGGCAGCGCCACCTTGCGATTAGCACTTGTTGCACGTAAAAATTATTATTGTTTTCGTGCGATAGATTTATCGATTCTCGCGGCCGTATCGCGGGTCCTAATTAGATAAAGCACTGCGCGCGTGGCAGCATGAGCAAGTCCCCAATCACCGTGCAACAGTGGCTGGACACGTTACCCGAGAGTTCCGCGGTGGAGCCCCCCAAGTGCACGGGCGCCATGTACGGCTCGTCCGGCAAGCCCAGCCTGCGTCTGCTCGGGAGGGACATGTCGGTGCAGTCGGACGACTGCAGCCACTGCTCGAGCGTCGAATCGGTGCTGGAGTTCAGGCGGCCCGATCCCGAAGCCGTCCTCCTGGGGCTCGGCTTCGGCCCGTCCGCCTCCTCGCAGCAGAACTCGCGCATCCCGCAGCGGTTCCTGCAGCCCTCCAAGGTAACGTATCGATGCGAGAGTAACACGGGGGTTTGAATATTTATATACAGACCGAACGCCTTTCAGCTGCTCACGCAAATTGACATTAACAAGTTCCTAGAAGAACAGGGCGAGTTACAATACGTGGAGCAACAGTAAGTACTCATCCCGGAATGCCCTTTATGATTTCCATTTATCGTTGCTAAGGATCCCTTTAGAAACTCACAAGTTCACCGCTAGAGGTATAGCCAGTTTAAATTACATTAAATTTTCAGGGAAGTAGTTGTTTCAATAAGTTATTTGTTTATAGTCTTAGTAAGACTTAATTTTTTGCTTGCAGATTAACGAACAGGTTGAATATTCATATATTCAGGCTACATTTCGTTTTCTTGTATTGTATTTATTCAATTTTCATTGAAACGTGCGAAAATAGCAGATTTGAGTATTGCAGTAATTAGGAGATAATTGTTGGTTGTTTTGGTAATAATTAAAGGTTTAACACGTTCGCTGCCACTACAATTGGAATTGCATATACGCAAGTATAAAGTCGGACGCAGTAGCGCGTCGGTGGCAGCGAACGTGTTAACATGTAAAGATATTGTTAATAATTATATAGGAAGGTTGAGACCTTTGTTGTATTCACAGAGGGGCTGTTTTCAGCATAATTAACTCTGTCAATCTGAGATTGTTATTTATGATATAAGCAACGTTATGAAGGTTTTTACATTACGAGGAAAGTTTTAAATTCTCGAGTAATGTAAAAGTAAATAACATTACGTGTGTTGTAACACGGTTTATTTTATCCTATTTCTATTTTTTTAATTTAAAAACATGTTTAATGAAAACCGTCAAAAAGCGAAATCATGTTTGTTTGCCAATATCTCCATAGCAACGAATTGCGTTAAGATACATATAACAACACTAGTGTTGTTAAAGGTACCTTAACGTTACTCGTTGCTAAGGAGATATTGGTGTGTTAACATTATAGGGTAAAATAAATTAATTTAAAGCAAAAAAAAAATGGAACACAAAATTTACTTTCAATTATTTAGGAAATAACTTAACCCTTTCGGCCCTGGTGGTGGCAATTGCCACCGCAACATTTACTATGACAATCCATATTTCTGCCGTTTATCACTAGATGTTACTTCAACAAAGCCTCACTAATTAATTCCTATACTAATTAATCAAATCAGTTCAAATTTGGTATGTACGGTCTTAAGAAGCTCCCCATCAATAATAATTAACAAAAATTTTTTTTCAAATTTAAAAATCAAGGGCTGAAAGGGTTAAGATGATGTTACTCAGCCCATCATGTGTACTATTTAGGGCGAAATTTATCAAATAGATAACATTATGAAAGGGTCAGTTGTTTAGGTAAATTCTGTACGAAATTAATCTGTCGAGAGTGCAATTTTCACCCTAAAAATTTTACTAAACAATTTACAGGTTCAACTCGAATCCTCCATCGCCGGCCCGGATGCAACCTAAAACCTGCTGAAGAACAACCGAACGCCGTCTCTCGCACATTCCCTTTACGCCATTGAATTTCTAGTGGAATTGTACACCGAGCACTCGAGACGCGTTGCGCAGCGACTATTTTATTAAATTCAATTGTCGCGAATACTTTCCCACTCGAGCGCTCGGTAATACTGTAGTCAGCCTAAAATAATACAAAGGGTCTAACTATTATCACCACTCGACCCATCAAAATGGAAAACCGCAAGTCCGTCTCCTACCTGTGATTCTCGGTGTGATATTAATATTGGTGGAACAATTAGCACATAAGTATTTGTATATATATATTTTCAAAAATCGACCAATATATTTCTACACTTTACATTTTGAAGACCTTTTTGAATTATCACAATACTCTTGTCTGTCTATCTCTCTCTTAAATGTACGTCGATTGTAATGTGAATAAATAAAATGTTGTCAGAGGTGCAATAATTAAGCGCTACGCTTAACGTATTTTATTATTATAATTATTAAACTCTTATCTTAGTAAACACAGGTAATTAAATAAACAAACGATTGCTTAAACTTGAACAAACTAAATATATATAATCAACAAAACGCGCCCAATTCCAACTTAACTTTCGCTTTTTATAAAAATATCAAAAATATATCCCTCCTCTCGCCGTCTAGTCCTTCCTGTCCTCCCCGTTCCCGGAATGTTCGCCGGCCGTGCTCGCGTCGTTCAGCTCGTCGTCCGTCGTCACGGTCGTGTTTCCGTCGCTCGTGCTCTCGGCGATGGAAATGTCACCTTCGCAAGGATCGGCATTTTTGTCCGGTGATGTCTTGGAAATGTCAGTTTTTGGGGGATTCGAATTCTTATCGGCGATGGAAATGTCTCCTTTTGGGGAATTAGCAGTTTTTGTACTCAAAGTGTTCAGTTTAGAATAAAAAGCGTCATCGCTCTTCTTTTCTTTGGAACTGCGAGTGGAAGCCTCGTCGCTCGAATGAACTTCGCTTATGGGCAACGATTTCGAATTGGAACCATCGCTCGAGTCGACGTTGCTCTTGTTTTGCGGTGATAATTTCGTACTGGCCGATTCAACTTCATCGTTATTTTCAAGTGATGAATTGGAGGTATCGTCATTCTTTTCCGGTGATGCAGGTAGACTTTTCGTTAACGCATCATCGGGTATTTTATGTTTATCATTATTTTCAGGCGTTTCAAGTCCACTATTTTTGGATGACGATGTAGAATTTAAACTCTCATCACTCGACTCCTTATTGCTCTTGTTTTGTGGTGATTTGGTATTACAAGTGTCACCGGTTAATTCATCCTTATTTTCGAGTGATGAATCGGAAGTATCATCTTTCTTTTCTGGCGATGCAGGTTGATTTTTTGTTAATTCAGCCTTTTCAGATTTATCATCGCTTTCATCCAATTTTTCTGGTGTTTTAATCTCGCCCATTTCTGCATTTTCATTTTTTTTTGGTGTTTTAATTCCACTGATTATTTCCGAAATTTCCTCCCCGCTTACATTCAACGATGAATCATCGTCTGTAACAACCATCTCTGAATCGCTTTGAATCTTACCTTCGCTAGATGAAGAAACGTTAATTTCTTTTTCGCTTTCCGTAACACAAACTTCCTTCGACGTTTCACATTTATCATCACTTTCATTCAACTTTTCTGCATTTTCCTCCCCACCATCTTTTTCTGATGTTTTAATTCCACTTATTATTTCTGAAATTTCCTCCCCACTATCTTTGCTTTCGTTCATCGATGAATCACTGCTTATATAGTCTGAATCACTTTTAATCTTACCTTCGCCGGACAAAGAGACGTTAATTTCGTCTTCATTAGATTTTGCAGACTCGGTCCGCATATCTAGTCCCACCTGAATCGTCTCTTCGTCCAGGGGAATGAAATCTTCTTTTAGGGACGGTTGAATCGTCTCTTCGTCCAAGGGAATTAAATCTTCTTTCAGGGACGGTTGTTCGACGGATTTTTTGGGAGAACTGTGCACAGAACTCGCCGGCGTGCTTCTCGTCATGGAAATTTCAGATCGGATATCACTGCCATCGAGATACAGGCGGACCGATGCGTCAGTAACTTTTTCCACTTTAAACGTGGATTTACCTGAAGTTTAAAAAATCTATGGTTCTTCACATTTTAAAACAAGATCTAACTACGGTACTATTAATTAGCGTGCGTTGTGGGTTAAGCGGAGACGACACAGCGGATGATGGAGGAAGGTGTGAGCGTGAGCGCATTTGTGCTAAATGAAGGCGTGCGTGCGTGCGGAAGAGGTTGCAATGGGGCGCAATGAAAAATGGGTAGCGGTAAATTTAGAAATTGTGAACAAGGTTTCGTTCTTACATCATAATAGTAAATTATATATCAAGGAAGAGAAATTTGTGCCCCTCGGACGAAAGCCTGAGGAATACAGTGCACCGAGGAAAAATAGCATTCTCTCGTGAGGTATATGTACTATTTTTTTTCACAAACGGGATATTTTACGAGTAAAACGTCAGTTTTTAAAACCTAACCCAGAGAAAGTTCTGTGAGCCGTGACAGTTAAAATAACCTAACCTAAACTAGAAAAAGTTTAAGTTTAAAGTCAGCTGTGACAGTTAAAAAAGATAACCTGGAAAAAGTGCTGCCAGCCGTGACAGTTAAAATAACCTAACCTAAACTGGAAAAAGTTTAAGTTTAAAGTCAGCAGTGACAGTTAAAAAAGCTAACCTAGAAAAAGTGCTGTCAGCCGTGACAGTTAAAATAACCTAACCTAACATAACCCAGAAAAAGTGCTGTCAGCTGTGAAGTTAAAACAAATAATGGAACTTCATAGGCGAGAGAAATAATCATTTCTCTCCCTAGGACAAGAAATGTCGTTTCTCTCAAAATTTCAATAGCCAAAAACTCGAATTTCTCTCCCGTTTGTGAAAAAATAAATATCGATCGGTCATCACAGATTATTAGCCCAAATATTTTAAACAGTATTAAAAATTCGTACTCACCATCATTATAAATCCCCAGGAAATCCTTCCCGCTTCCCTCATTCCATATGTACCCGGGCAGGCAATCCATCCTGCACTGTTCCATCGACTCCCCGGTGCCGACGTTTTTCACCGTGAAATCGTTGATGGACCTCAGGGCCGTGATCGCCCCGTCGAAGGTCTCTGGCAGCAATTTCGTGCTGATGTCCACCTCTTCGTGCAGCAACTGCACGACCGACGTCTCTCCCTGCGATAGTTTATTGACCGTGAATATGGTGATGCCGTCCGCGGATATTTCCTTGAAAGTGTCGGTGGCCGCCTGGGACCATTGCAGCAGGCCGGGCGGTTTTTGCAGCATGCATTTTTGCGCCAGGGGGGGCAGCATCACCAGGTCTTCGGGCAGGTCGCGTAAACTGTTGCACGTGCACGAATTTCCGTAATCGATGAATAACACCTCCAAACCTAAAACAAAGTGAAATACAATAAAAATGTGAACTTGAGGAAAGTTTATGTACGAGTATTTAAATAGGTAATTGTGGAGGCTTTCACTTTGTGATATATTTTGAATAATTCAAATAAAACAAGTAATTTTGTTGGTATCACTTTATTAAATAGTTGTGACTCAACAATTTCAGTTTATTTATCGAAAGTTTTTTGTATTGTCGCAATTTTCATTGGTGGTAACACGAAAACTTCAATTAAAAATTTGTATGAAATATTTAAAAAAAGATATGCTCAATTTGATAGCAACTGTCATAAAATATAACCTCATTTTTCTAATGACTTTTTACATTGGCCAACAAAACTGTCACCCTAACAGAGCCAACTTAGCTAAAAAATAAAAATGGAACAGTTTACAATTAAATGGATATTATTTGTTATATAGGGAGAATTTCCACCATTAATCGTTAACAAATAATATCCAAATAATTACTGTTTATAATTGCAAGTAAATTATACTAACTTGTTATCATCAATATGCAAAAATTTATTTATCGAAAGTTTTCTGTATTGTCGCAATTTTCATTACTAAAACTTAGTACTGTATTTTCCCATTTATAAATTAAAAAAATTTGTCTGTGCTACTTCCAGAAGACATAATACAAAAAAGGGCAAATTGATTTTTCACTGTAATGTACGCCGGCTTTAGTAAAGATAAAACATTTTGAAACAGGAACCGTGAACTTTTGCCTGCGTATTTAAGGGTGGCATTTATACTGGAATTTTCCATCGAAATATTTTGCCTGGTTTTTTAAAAACAGTAGACATTCATAAGTGTAAACCTTATTGAAGTGTAGTCGAAAGTGGGCATTTTTTAATGGTAAATTGCGGAAAAACTAATTATAACCTATATGTGGATTTTTCTTTTGTTTTACGGCTACATATGTCTAGAATACTTCCTGAAATTTTTATTGAAATTCACCGGGGGTTTTTTCGGGAAAATGAAGGAAATCCAGTCGAAAGTCGGCATTTTTCAGATTGACGTTTTTTAATGGTAAATTCAGAAAAAAATTATTTATAACCTATTTGTGGATTTTTCTTTATGGCTACATATATCTAGATAAACATTCAATTTTATATTTACCTGCAACCGTGTTTGAAAGTATCCTAGCCCTATACCAGCTACCATCATCAGGAAAAACAGCCGCGCACAACGACCCCGGCCCCATATCCTCCAGCTGCAGATAATTCTCAGCGCTCATCAACTGATCGGCAATCCATTCCAAATCACTGCAAGCCGACTCCAACTGGATCCAAAACTCCGACGGTGAATTCAAGTGACTAACGAAACCCGTACACACCGAACTGATCTCCAACTGCAATTCCTCGGCCAAATTCTCCTCCAGCAGCACCTTTGCAATACTCAACCCATCCGCGTACAGCTCGATAAAAGTAGTTTTCTCGTCCTGGTGCAAAATCTCCACCGTCAAACTCTTATCCGTGATCAGCGTTTCGAACCTTTCGCAGCACGCCGTGCTCCACTCCCGTTCCGCCGGCTTCAGGTACAAGCTGCACCGTTTCGCGTGGTGTTCCAACGATAACAGTTCGGGCGGCAGCGTTTTGACCCTGGACACGGTGTTATCGAGGACGTCCGTGTTTCCGTAGTCCACGTACCGGACGGTGGTTATGTCGCTGTCGCCGTCCAGCACCTGGGCCCGGTACCACATCTGGTCGCCGCTGTAGGGGGCCGCGCAGAGGATGCCCGTGGTCACGTTTTCGATGTCGGGCAGATTGGGGGCTTCGATTTGAAGTTGCTCCTGCAGTTCTTCGATTGAATCCATGGCGTCGGATAGTTGGAGGTAGAACTGGCCGGGGTTATCACAGTGGCTTAAGTATACGGAGAAGCCAAACGATGCGGGCTGTTCGGTGTCTGCTTGAAGCGGTACCTCGACGTCTTCAGGAGGGGCTGCTGTCGTCGTTGTTGTTACTACTACGTCTTCCTCGCCCTCGGAAATAGCTGCCCAATTATCGTCAAGGTAATGGATGTTGAGCAAAATCTCTTGTTGGAGTATGCTTTCATCGGCTTTGTAAACTACCTCCAGGGCTAACGCGTGCGGTTCATAAAAATTCTCAGCTAGATTTCTGGAATAATAAAATTTAAAGAATAGTAATATGAACCAATACAAATTTAATCTTAAATAAATTCAAAAAATGAAATATAGTCTGAATAAATGAATATTCAACCTGTTCGTAACTCTGCAAGCAAATTAAGTCTTTACTAAGACATGTATAATTTTTGCAGTATTTTTAATTTTGTGTGTACATACGTACACCTTTTAAATTTAAAGTAGTTTTAGATTATATTTAAGTTTATACCATGTTATAAATTGGAGATATTCCGTTTTTTTTGAAATAAATAAATAAACAAATAATAAGTTATTTGTCTTAGTAAAGACTTAATTTGCTTGCAGAGTTACGAACAGGTTGAATATTAATTTATTCAGGCTATATTTCGTTTTTTGAATTTATTTAATGCTTTCTGCAACAAGTAAGGTTGCTTCTTTTTTAATCTTAAATGTGTACGATATAAATTGTTGATTAAAATTTCACCTTACCTTAAACTGCTAACTTCGACGTCCTCACAATTTCCGTAATCGAGGTAAAAGATGTTAACGCCGCCGCTCTCGTTGATCGAATTAACGACACCTCTGTAGCAGTTGCCGTCCGCCGACCAAGCCACGTACACGTGGCCAATCGTAGCCTCGGCGACCTCGGCCTCGGAATTTTCATAATGGGTGTACATCTCATCGAGGAGTCTATTGACTTCATCGGAATACATCGAGGGTTGCACGAAGACCGAAGTTTCCGTCACGTGCGAAACGAATCCTTCTATTTGAGGGGATAAAA
Organism: Ocypus olens; assembly: GCA_910593695.2. Lineage (NCBI taxonomy): Eukaryota > Metazoa > Arthropoda > Insecta > Coleoptera > Staphylinidae > Ocypus > Ocypus olens. Next base: position 602,214 of record OU343048.1, read on the forward strand.
CGGGCGTCGGTAATACGGGAGATATATTTTCGTCCGGCCGAGGTTCAGTATTTAATATGTCCAGCTTGCAACCGGAATTATTGTAAAATGTTACTTCCAATCTGAAATAAATAATAAGTACTATTTATTTATTTTCCTTTGTTATGATGCTTAATCCACATTTGCCCAAGATTTAAATTAAAGGAAAATATTTTTTTTCCAAATAAATGTATACAGGGTATTTTTTTTATCGTGGGCCATAGGATTTCACATGCTAAAAATTATACCTTGTGTTAATGTATATTTTATCATAAAATTTTGAAGGAAATTTTAGTTAGTAATAAATCAACTATTTTTCTACATGATGCGCTTAGTCAGAATAATTTAAACATGTTTTATTCCATTAAAAAATGAAATTATTTAAAATAAATAACCAAAGTACCTTGAATTTATGAAATGTCAGATTGATTAGTGAATTAATTTAATTTTTTAATGGAATAAAACATGTTTAAGTTAATCTAATTAAGGGCATCGTGTAGAAAAATAATTGATTTATTTTACTAACTAAAATTTCCTTCAAAATTTTTTGATAAAATATAAGGTATAATTTTTAGCATGTAAAATCCTATGGCCCACGATAAAAAAAACATACTGTATATTTATTTTGACTATAAAATTAATGATGAAATAAACTAAAAAAATTAAACTTGAGCTCATGGTCGTTAAACGACTAAAGATACATTACTTCCAGAATTTGTCAATTATGATCAGGAAAATATTATAGTTTTTGAAATTGCAAGGTTCAAAATTTATTTAAAATCGTTTTTTGAATTTATTTAATACTTTCTGCAGTAAGTAAGGTTGTTTCTATTTTATTTATTTAAAATCTGATCGTAAAAATTGAAATATCGACCATCGTGTAATAGAAACGACTCACCTGTTATCTTGAACATTTTCCACGTACACTATCACATTTTGGCCGAGCAGCTTCTGCAGATTGACCTCGCCGCCCTGTTTGGCCTCTTCCATTCTGACTAGGCCGCAGTGCAGAAACACGCCCGGTTTGAATTGCAACAAAACGTCGGAGAGTTTATTGACGGAGGCCAATTGGCAACGGATCGTTTGTCCTAATAAATGAGCACTGTCAAAATTGGCGATTTCACCGCCGGCAGTCTCTGTCGTTTCCAGGGCGAGTCCATCGTTTATCAGCAGATTTCTTATGTCCGATTCCTTGTGCGACAACTCGACGTTGTATCTAAAAAAAAAATTAAACATAATTACTATATGAAATACTATAGGAGGGGAAAAGAAGGATCGATTAATTAAATAAGATATAAAGAAAACACTTAACTTTTTTATACCACTTTTATTTTTACTTTACGTGACTAGTTTCAATTACACGGTAATCATTATCAAACTCAGTTTGACTTCTTGTTTGAAAATGGTAATTGTATTACCGAAACTTAAGTCACAAAAATAAATATATAAGTTATACAAAACAAAGTTAAAAGTGTTTTATTATAATATTTAAAATGTATAACGAAGTAGAAGCCTCCAACATAAACAAAGGTTGTTTTCTTTTTGTACTATTTGAAATGATTTTACCATTTACGAAGTTATATACTCTGTTTCTGTTTGTTTATTTTTAACTAAGAAGGCTCTGTTTTCATTTTATAAACCAACAAAAAAGATCTGATGGTGAAAAAATTATTAAATGTCAAATTTTTAAGAACGTTGCCTAATTCATATATTAAACTAGTGCTTTAATCATTTAAGTGTGCTGATCTTTTAATTATTAAAAAAAAAAAAAATGCCAAAAATCATTGAAGTAATACTCAATTCAAAATTTGTATGAAATATTTAAAAAAAGATATGTAATGAAGATACTCAATTTGATAGCAACATTGCCCATTGTCATAAAATATAACCTCATTTTTCTAGTGACTTTTTACATTGGCCAATAAAACTGTCACCCTTACAGAGCCAACTTAGCTAAAAAATAAAAATGGAACAGTTTACAATTAAATGGATATTATTTTTTATATAGGGAGAATTTCCTTCCATTATTTGTTAACAAATAACATCCATATAATTGCGAGTAAATTATACTAACTTGTTATCATCAATATGCAAAAATTTGCACAGGAACGTATCCTTCTCGAAGTAAGTACTGAAAGCGTCCGGATCCGGCCATCTATCTCCGGCCGGTGAAATTTGGTTAATGGAACATCTGTACGCCTGCATCGGCAGCCGCATGTGTTTCTGCTCGATCTGATAAACGGATTTTGCGCTGGCCACGTTTCCGAAATCCACGTACAGCACTTTGTAGACCGACAGGTTCTTCTCCACCACGGTTCCCCTGTAGAGGGCGCTGTCTTCGGGGAATTGGGCAATCACCGGACCGCCCACGGAAGCCTCAAACGTCCTGCGCTTTTTATAAGCCGCCTGAATGTCGGTCATCAATGTACCGAATTCATCCTGAAAAAAAAAAAAATGGGACATGAGGGAAAAATGGCATTCTCTCCCGAGATATATATACTATTTTTTTCACAAATTTTTTTTATTGGACATTGGCCATATTGCCAATCTACCAGTCACCTTTGTTAGCAATAAGAATCAGGAGTTTACAGGGTTACTCGTTTAACGTCAAGGGACCCATCATCACCATTTATTTACAGGTATAAGACAACAGTAACAATATAATTTTATTTGTTCAAATATAATCAAGTTTTTTTTTTTAAGTATTTAAATAATCAAGTTTTTTTTTTAAGTATTTAAATAATAAGTTTTTAGAGTTTGAGCGGATCAACATTAAAATATTTCACTGCTGCTAATTTTAGCTAGTTGTCTAATCAACTCTACAAATCCCATGATTATTATTAACGGATTCCTCTTACCTTTGAACTCGCGAGTTGACAGTAAAAATCGGTCGGATTGTAGAACCAGGAAATGCTGACGTTCTCGCTGTTCCCCGTCAGGTCGAGCGTCTCGAATTTGGCGTCGTCGGCGGCGTATTCGAACTTTTCGGCTTCACCGCCGGTTGTTTTCGTATCGCTCCAATTGTTCGAGGGGCCGTTGCTGTAACCATCGGATCTATGATTTTGTCTGGGCGGTTTCCTTTCCGTTGTCGTCATCGTCGTTGTTCTCTCCGGCTTGTTCCTGAATTTTGAGGTGCTCTTTTCGGAGCCGGACCAACTCTTTTCCGACCAACTTTTCTCGCTGCCATCGCTGAAAATTATTATAATATAATATAATCTTTATTTAGCAATATGCTATCTAAATACACATATAAACTAAAAAATATGTACAATATATAAAATATAAAAAACAATTTTTGTAACGATAATATAATAATCTTAAAATTTTAAAACTATAATATATATTTGTACTATATTAATTGTAACTTACAAATAATATAAAATAATTGTTAAGGCGTTCTTGCATGACACATAATCATAGGTTTATTGAAAAATTACATTTTTTGCCATATACTTGTTTCTCAGTGATCACTTGGTGAAACATTATGTTAATATAGGTTTAAAAATTAAAATTCACTTGGTTTGTTTCACGATTAAATTGTTTCATTCTTGAAAATGGCACTAAGTCGAAACTAGTTGATAATAAAACAATTTAATCGCGAAACAAACCAAGTGAATTTTAATTTTTAAACCTATATTACATTTTTTGTTGTTGTTACGTTTTTCTATGAAATACTATTCCACTATCACAAACTTACTCATTTATGCAAAAAAATAATCCATAGATGGCGCTTTTTTTTGTAAAATTTTCTTTTTCGTTTGTTGCCACATGTCGCGACCTTCGTGTGAAGAGGTTAATGTATCCCTAACCTCGCGCTAAACATAATTTAAACCCGAGGGCAGATTGTGAATATTATAGGGGTTAAATTTAAAAAAATTAAACAGTTGAGTTAAGCTAAACACTAGAATAAATTACTAGTACGAACAATTTTACTTAAATAGATGTACTGGTTTAGGTTGGGTGATAATAAAATTAAAATTATTGGTGCCACAATAAGTCCAACAGTGGATTCCACAAAGGTGGTAATAAATATAACACCAACATAAATTGACATAACACTGGGATTATATTTTCGGCTGTGTAAGTGATTTTTCAAAAGGCAAATGAAACTCATAATTTAAGGTTAGGTTATTCAGTGACTGACAGTGACAGACAATGGCACATAAAGAACGTTTACACAGCTGAAAATATAATACTGGCTTACGAAATATCCGACTTAAATAAATCTTTGTGAAATCCACCGTAAAAGTTATGTACTCACTTCTTTTTATTTCTATTGAAGTCATTGTTGCCTTGGAAGTCGTTTCTGTAAATAATAATGATTCAGTATGGATTAAGGTAAACAAATCAACAATGCAATTATAAATACCGGGACATAAAACCATTGAAAAAAAAAAAAAAAAAAGACCTTTATTGGCATATTAACCTATTACAAAAACAAAATAACTATTCTACATTCCCCAACAACTAAATCATAAATTTAACTCTCTCCTACATTCCTTCTCCCTCACCATTTTCTGCAATATCTTTACCCCGGCACCATCCTCTCTCATCCATTCCGCTACACCCTTGTTCCTTTTTCCCCCCATCCATCCTTCATTCACTCCCTCACACTCCTCCGCCAGATGCCTCCACGTATCCCTCCCATTTTCACACATTACACACCTCATATACTCTTCACCCATCCACTTCTTCCTCCCTCTCTCTTCTGATCCACACCTAGCCCTAGCTAATGTCACCCTCTCTTCTCTGTTCCACCCGTCCTCATCCAAATACTTCGGTCTCCTTCCATGAACCTGCCAACTCCCATACATGTCATTATATTCACTTTTTTCTATACTTCCCTGTCTCTCCTGTACATCCACTTCCTTCGCCCTCTCGCTCACCCACTTTGCCACATTTACCCCCCTCTCTAACCACTCCCTCACTTTCACCTCAGACAGTCCTACTCTCTCATACATTTTCATTCGTTCCTTCCTCCATTTACCCCCCCTTTCGTTCACGCATGTCTTCCATACCGCCTTTACCAACCTCTTTTCCCCTAACTCCCATAACCTCATCTCATACCTAACCATTCTCTCCATAGCCTCACATCCTAAGCTTCCTCTGTCAGTCTCCTGAAGCAGTATGTACCCGGGAGTCGACCTTTCCACTCCCAGCATACGCTTCAGAAACCAACACTGCTCCCTTTCCACGCACTCATACCCTTTCACGCCCCACACTTCTACTCCATACATTATTATCGACTTCACACATGCATCCCACACTTTACACGCCAATCTGACGCTGTTCTTCATCCATTCTCCCCATTTTTCCCACACGATACCCCACGCTTTCCTGGCCTTTCCTTGCACCCACCTTACATGCTCCTCATATCCCCCTGTCCCTTTAAACATAAACCCCAAATACTTAAATATTTTCACTCTCTCAATCACTTCTCCCTTCCATTCTAACACTTTCACGCTCCCCTCTCTTCCCTTATTCCTAAATCTCATCCATTTCGTCTTCTCCACATTCACACAGCGCGGGGCAATTCTGATCATTTTTGAAAAATGTTTATGTAATGTATGTAATCACAGATGCATGGTGGGTTGCATATGCTACAATGCCGGTTTTGATGTGGATGTTTTAGAGGCTGCAACCGCAGGGTAAGAAAAAGGAAATTGTTAGAATAGACTGGTGAAAGCAAGTCGTGTTTTATTTTTACTGTTATTGTGTGGAGGAAACAGTGTTTCCAATATGTGGACCACGGACAACACAACACAACAGTTTATGCGTTCTGAGGCACTTACTGCACTTTAATATTGTATAATACTGATAAATTGTCGATATTGATTCTTCTAAACAAGAGTCATCCACAAATAAATTCGAGACAACCTCGCTTGTTGCAGATGCATTAAATAAATGTACAATACAGTAAATGTAACAATAAATGAGTACTTACCTAGGTTTTCTCTTATAATCATTATTATGTTCGTTCGATTTGAAGTTGTTATTACCCCAATTTGAATCTTCGTTTCTGCAATAAAAAAATTAAAAAAAAATAACAGTAGAACTTAGAAATTACAGGGCGTAAAAAAAATGTATGTATATTTTTGGATAAAAGGTTGATATAGATTTGTCAAAAAAACAGTGAGGCAACCTTAATTGCTACCTTACTGAGATGATTTTTTTAATATTGAAACCAGTTAACACGTCGACTGCCATAGCCCTGCAAACTGCGTTAGAAAACTACGAGTATCCTCGTTGTTGGCAGCCAACGTGTTAACCCACAGTTCTATATACAGGACGAATATTTTAATAAAATAAAATCTCATCTATACCCTATTTTTCTTAAGATTGCAAACACTAGAAGACTGATTTACACCATTAACATATGTGAATCTGGTGACAAATATTGGTGCGAATATTATTATAATGGACAGTGCGAGGGAAAAGCATGGGATGAATTTATCAATCATTGTACAAATACAAAATTAAAGAAACACCACATAGCAATAAGGAGAAACACTAAACAAAACAAAACAGTAACGCGTGAACGGTGTATCTATAATGGCGGACGCTCGCACAGCTGGCATGTGTATACACTGCGCATGTTCACGCTTCATGAGCGTACACGCCGCAATACTCCTTAAATTCATATTTTCTTAGAATTTAACATTTCAGTTAAGTGCAAGAGTTTAATTCATTGTCAATTATGTTATTTAAATATAGTACTCTTATTTTGTACTTCAATTTATTCGGTAATACTACATTAACAGTATAATATTTACCCCCTTATGCTACGCTTATGCCAGCTAGTAAAATGACAGAGACCAGTTGAAAAAATGAAGATGGAGAATTAAATGTCTCCGGTGTGAGTTTTCCCACAATTTCAACCAACCACTGAACAAAGTCATATTTGCCCTATCCTTCCCTGTTTGCAATCTTACGAAAAATATTGTCATCTATCATTTTTTTTATTTTAATAATTACGTTTGGTGATTATTCATTAATATTTAGCAGGAAGCTAAAAATAACCTCTTTGTGTTTTTAAATTTTAATTACTCAATTTAGAGAAACATATCATTTACTTTCCTTTAATTTAAATGGGTTAAATGAAAACAGTAATGCAGTTGTGTTATTTGCAAAAAAAAAAAGTAAAACAACGGATAAGCTGTACACTCACCGGTCATATCTAGTGTTTTTATTCGAGTCGAATTTCTTGTTGAATCGTTCCTCACGTTGCTGTCCGTGGTCGTTTCTGCGGAATAAACAAAAATATTTACTTAACAAAATCTCAATGCCGCTTACTACAGTTATATACCTGTTCGTTTTGTCTCTCCATTCCTGTCTGCCATCGGTATTATCGAAGGATTTTCTGAAATTGCGAATGAAAAATAAATCGTGTTTTGTAAATAATTCAACAAGTACCTCGGTTTGTCCCTCCAGGATTGTTCGCCTTTTCCATTAGGTCGTCTATCGTTATCTTCCCTGCAAAAAAAAAAAAAGTTTTCTCTGTCAAAGTAGTAAAAAAATAAAGTGAAATATAATCTAATGTGCTTTAACACGCTGCCACCGTCGCACTAGTGCCGTCCGACTTTACACTTGCGTAAATGCAATCCCAATTGCGGCGGCAGCGAACTTGTTAAATAAAACTGAATTATGATAGCTTCTGCTCGTTTCAATCTTTATTTCAAGTAACAATTATGGGATTTGAATACCACAGGAAACGTTTTGCTTTATATAGCAAATAAATTCTGAAATTGTGGAACAATCCAATTCCAAGACAGATTTTTATTTCTTTGATTTTTTTGCAGAAATTTTTTATTGAAAGAAAATAATCTGCAACAAGAGCGAGATATCCAATTTCAATTTGCAATAAAAAGAAATATAATAAACAACACGTTGTTCTCTAATGATTTTAAATTTTAATATTATTGAAAAATTAAAATCCTTATTTTTTGTAGAAGTATTCAAATAGTGGTTTCAATAAGTTAACAAGTTCGCTGCCGCCGCAATTGAGATTGCATTTACGCAAGTGTAAAGTCGGACGCGCTAGCACGACGGTGGCAGCGAACGTGTTTATTGTTTTTGGACTTAAACTAGACCTAACCCAGATATGCCTACAGTTCTATTTGTAGGACGACCGTTTTACCCTAGATAACTCATAAATCATTCGTCCGTGTGACAATGCAGCTTTAAGTAAAGGCATGTACTTTTTTTAATTTTTATTGTTTTATAGGTGAAACGGATTTTTTTTTTCATATTCAGGATAAATTATGTGTACTTGAATATATTCCTAATGACATAATTGAAGACTGGCTACATAATGTGTCCTTTTGATAATGGATAACTGGTCCACGTCTGTATGCAATTGCGGCCCCCATAATGTGGACAAATGTAGCAATTGTGTGTAATCATATTTCTTAAATATTTTATTCTAATTTAGTTCCAACTTGCCCATAACGTTTTTAATGCGTAATCCTCTCGGCGAATGAGTAGTTATAATGTAACTGAGAATTAAGTTTAGTTATCTAGGGTTAAAATTCCTTTTAAAATTATTGTGACGCCATCTATCATTTTTTTATTCCAATTATTACGTTTAGTCAGTATTCATTGACATTAGACAGGAACCAAAAAAATAACCTAAATCTTAATTATTTGAGTTAGGGCCGGTTTTTCAATAGCAGCTTCAACCAGGCTTATCCTTAAACTCGGTATAAGGTGTTTTTCAACCGTGGTTTATCGATAAACCTAGCTTAAAGTACGGCTTTCGTAAGCGGCCGGCGACGACCGCTTAGCGGGTAAAGCGGCAGTTTATAACCTTCAAAATGGACAATACAAATATGATGTAGAATATATTACATGAATTAACCGATTATGGTTTATTACAATAATTTATGGACCTCCGCGTCTGCCAAAAAAGTGGTTTGAACATTTTAATCTGTGGAGTGAAGTAGTGTTTGTGGACAGATTAGATTATCAAAAGAAGCATTTGTATGGGTGCTCCAAACAATTATTTTTATTAATGGTAAATACATATTTTCTGAAAAGGTATGAAGGTATATAATGTGCTGCTTGTAACAAAAATAACCGAAATTAAGGCAAGTGTTAAAAGGAAATCAATAATTAAGGAAGCATGTACGATAATCAGCTGTTTATGACAGGAATTATGAGAGAAATACCAACTCAAAAATATGTAGTAATATTGTATTGCCAACACAATTTTTGATAGGATAAGTAAACTTGGTTTATGTAATGCTTGAAAAACGCAGTCATAAATAAACTGCAGCTTAACATAAATTTCAGCTTACATAATCTACAGCTAAAGCCGACATTGAAATACCGGCCCTTAGAGAAACATCATTTACTTTCCTTTAATTTAAATCTCAGGCAAATGTGGGTTAATTTTGACAGCTTCAATATTCATATATTATTCCACTCGGATTGGGTTTACTACAACATTCAAGCAATAGATTCCGCACATCGCAAGTGTTCATACGCTTGAGCGGTTACAGTGTAAATTTAATGTAATTTTAGTAATGTGAATATTGTAATTAATAATTCAATAATTAATAATAATATATTACTCACCTCGGTGATCTACGTGCATTCCCATACGGCGGTGTCCTCTTCCTGACCTCGATGGTGCTGTCGTCCTGTATGAGGGCGGGGCTGACCTGCGACCGTTTCACGGCGATCTTTTCCAGCAGCAGCGACGCCACGTTATAATGGTCCTTATCGATTAGATCCACCAGCATCTTGGTCCCCTGAATCTCGACCACCCTCATATTGAAGTCCTGCTCCAATATCAGCTCCTCGAAAATGTTATCCCTCTCCTCGTCCGCCCCCATGTTCTGGTACCCGTTCAGGCAGCACTCGATGGCCTGCGGACGCAGGATCGTGATCAAATCGACCTCTGGCATTTTGACGTTGTGCAGCTCGACGGTCTCCACGTTGCCGTAGTCGATGTAGCGCAGCTTGGCCTGAGACTCCCCGTCGGCGCTTACTATCAGCGCCCTGTAGTACATCCCGTCTCCGGTGTACAGCGCGTTGCAGGGAGCGCCCTCCTGGATCAGTTGCTTCTCCAACGGCTGGCTGTCGGCGCACACCTCCTGCAGCCTCTGCATCAGATTGTTGAGGTCTTCCTCCTTGCTCTTCAGCTGGACGTAGAAGTGCTTGCAGCCGTACACGAAGCTCACTTTGATCTCCTGGTTGATTCCGCGTGCCAGGGGCATCGGGTCGGGGTAGGACTGCAGCGCGGCGCACTTGACGAAGTCGATGGCGTTCACGCTGTTCTCGTCCCAGAGGTCGCACAGCGGGAGGCCCGTGCCCGGCGAGGGGGATTTCACGCGCATGAAGAGCACCTTGTTGTTGACGAAGCTCTTGAAGGCGCATTTCATGTCGAGGGACACGACGGAATTGTTCAGTCCGTTGAGGGCGAAACGGGTCGCCATCACCTTCGGTATGACGTACTTGAAGGGTATTTGGAATAGTTTGGTGAACGGGCGTACTTCCGTGTTGCCGAAATCAACGTAAAATACCTGAAAACGGTAACCATTGTTATTGTGAAGGAAAATTTAATATCAAAATACAATCATTGATTATGACTATTTACAATTATTTTTTGCAGTTTCAATTATGTATTATTTGTTCACACACTGTATGCCCATGTAGTATTGTGTATAAAGATATTTTGTTAAATGAATAAATAAACAAATACACGTGATATAGAATAATTTTAAGTTTCGATTTAAGTAATTATTTTGTATGTATACAGGGTGTCCGAAAAGCATGGAATATCCCGTATAGCTCAGTAAATATCCACTTTAGAGAAAAAAGTTTTAAATAGAAGTTATTTGACACTTGATATATCAATTTTATTTTTTTTTTTTGACTTGGGCTTTAGCCATTCAGTCACACACGGATATTATTTTTGTATTTTATTTGTATGAATAATGTGAATAAATGAACAAATGAATAATGTAAGACGTATACAACAACCACGGACCCAAGCGAATACTTCTCGATCGCCGAAAAATCTTCCGCCCGGGATGGGAATCGAACCCACACGGCCGCGGTGCAGCCGGCACAAGCGCTCGCCTCTACCCACTACACCAACGGACCGCCCTAATTTTATTTTTTGCTATAAACAAAAGCGCAACGAATAACACTTACATTTTTTTTTAATGACAAGGCACATATTTTTTATACTCATTTGATAGAGTTTTTTTTCTCTTTTCAACGACATAAAACTTGATTACCTTTATCTAAAAAAAATCAATAAAAAGAAAATATCTTGGATATTTATTTTTTGTAATATCAAATTGTTTAACAAATGAGTAATGTAATTAAACTAAACTTACGGGAAATATTCAAAGTGTAAACCATTCATGATTTGACAGTTGGTAAATTCGGTTTTTAAATACTGCATTTATGATTTGATCAATGAAATGAAAATAAATATCCAAGACATTTTCTTATTTTTCTTGAAATTTTTCTTATGTAAAGGTAATCAAGTTTTATGCCGTTGAAAAGAGAAAAAAAACTCTATCAAATGAGTGTAAAAAATATGTGCCTTGTCATTTAAAAAAATGTAAGTGTTATTCATTGCACTTTTGTTTATAGCAAAAAATAAAATTGGATAACTTCTATTTAAAACTTTTTTCTCTAAAGTGGATATTTACTGAGCTATACGGGATATTCCATACTTTTCGAACACCCTGTATATTATATGTACTTGTATAAAGGGAATTCCTATAAATAAATATTTTTTTAACATATGCATTGACTTATTTTCTTCTTACAAAAAATATAATACACTAAACGAGTGAAAAAAAATATACAATACAATTTTGAAGCCATATCTTCATTTGGACTTTTTCTGCGAAGTGTGTAATACATTTCTAGCATATTGAGTTGTTCTACATTTCAACTTGTGAAATTGCAAAATTCATTTTTTTTTTGATTAAGAAAGAAAAGAAAGAATTTTTGTGAAAAACATGGAATATCCAACCAAACAATTAATCAAAATTAATTATATTTTGATATTTTGAAGAAAAAAAAAATATTATTTGTGAAGGAATTTTTTTAATTTTATCTGTCGTCAACATATAGATGAGTCTCAGACGTGTCGCCCCCTTTTTAAGGTGGAAAAATATATGTGCATGAAAAATGGATGAAGAATTATACTTTATATACCCTTCTGCATTTTTTTTACTTTCTCCGTTATGAAGTACGAGAAAGTATTATGATGGGGATTTTTTTTTCAAAAATTTTTTTTACGGAAATATCCGTTTTGGGGTCCCTAGATGTCATTTCAACAATTTCTGGAATTTTTTTTTGTGTGTGTGTGTGTCTGTGCGCGCTCAAAAACTAATAGAGCAATTGATATGAAACTTTGAACATATGTCTTATTTCATAATATGAAGAACTGAAAAGCTTTTGATAAAATTTCGTACACCGGAAGTGGGCGTTTACCTTAACTGTTTTTTGTTTTTTGCCAATATTTTCTTAAATATGAAAAATATCATAAAAACATTTAAACAAACTTTAAAGACAACAAAGAAATGAACATCTTTTGCTTGAAAACACTTTTCATAAAATCATTTTTATTCGAGAAAAAAATTTATTATTTTTTTTTTTAATTTTTGGTTTATAATTATAAAACGATAATAGTTACAGCAAATTTATGTTAATAATAATTGTAGAGATTGCTAAAATGAACAACTTATAAAGAATAAGTTTTTTTCTAAATCCCTTTAGTTTTCGAGTAAACTGAGTTTTTGAATTTGCAGTATAATCTTACATAATTTTGACGTTTTAAACGTCACTTTCGTCCGAGTCTACAAAACATTTAAAATATGATTTCAATTGAAAATAAACCATGAAAACGTAAATATAAATGGCTATGATACCATCAAGTCGGAGAAAGTAACATGATGGCCACATCACCATTTTTTTAAATTCTTTCTCTTACCCTCTGCATGTGTCCATTTTTAGTCGTTGAATACAAAGTGCACATACTGAGAGCGCAATTACACAGAGCATAAATAATTCATCGATGTATTTGCATCTGGAATTCTTCGTTACAACAGATGATACTGTTAATTAAATCGACATTAACTTAACCCCAGATTTTTCTCCAGCTAAAGCTTATTCCGAGATTCCTAATGTTTACACAAGAAAGGTTTATTTAATATTATGGATATCGGCTACATACGGATATGTCTAGTGGCGATGCGACGGCACAGGTGGATTTTGCATTTCGAAGGTGAAGTTGCAGGCAATGTAAATGTCAAAACTGAACCGTCGACATTTTGTTTTAAACAAAAGTGTTGATTTTGTCTCCATGGCTGTCTTTTGGAAGAAAATTTTGCTCAATTGTAGAATTATTATCCAATAATGTGTATAAAATAATTTCAGAGTTAAAAATGTGTAGAAAGTATTTCTAGTTTTTGCATAAAAAAATTGATGATACCAGGAATTAAAAATAGTTTTATGTACTAAATTTATTATGAAAATATGTCTTAAGTCATGATTTTTGCATTAAAAATTAAAAATTGATGAATACAATTAAAATTTGTGGAAATGTGTCATTTACCAAATTTATTATGGAATTAATTATTTATTTATTTTATTTTAACTTGCTTATTAGCTCAATTTGTATTGACTGTTAAATTAGGATTTTTTTTAATTATTATTATTATTTTGTGCATATATAACTTTTTTTTTTCCTTATCTTTATCTTTTAATTCAATTTAATATACTGTATTAACTAATGTTAAGTTTCCCTGTTATTGGATATATGTATGTCTGTTGGGAAATAAACTAATTATTATTATTAATTAAGTCTCATCAGGTCAATAATTTATAATGGAAATGAATTGCAAATTCTTTAATAGACAGAGATGAAGTCGAAGTGATCTCATCTCGTTTGTGAAAAATTTATAGAAGCTCATAAATATGCAAACAGTTCAACCATATGGTGGGCTTTAGTCATCAAGGCAAACCCTACGGCGTGTGGGCGGTGCTCGTCTGTAAAAATCTCAGCTGTAGGTATAACCTGTACGGCCTGCAATGGTCTCTATTTCTGAAGGCAAGACAAATTTCTATCAACGTTTTTATTAATTATAAAATGTTTCAACTATGGAATAGTCCATCACAACCCGTGAAAGCTTGATAATTAGGATGTAAACATCCACTAACAATTAATTGGATTAAAAAATTTACTATAGTTAATTTTAACCCTTACACAAAAAGGTATAAGGAATAATTAAATAAAATAATTTTAAAATTCTGTTTAAATGATGAATTTCTTTCACAATTTTTTCTCACCAATTGCCAATTCATGACATAGAAAAGGAAATATATCATTAATAATTGTAAATGTAAACAATTCTCATGTTGTATTGAGTGTGCTGCGATCGATGACCATTCAAAGGCAATGGGGCGTAAAGTTATTCCGCCTCTCTAAAAATAGGAATGCGGTTCGTTTCCATGGAGAAACTGATATTTTTATTTTAGGTAAAAATGTGATTCATTACCGGCTAATGAAAACGAGGATAATTAACACCAATAACTAAATTATCTTTTTGTATAATTTTTATTACAGAATTCTAGTAATAGTTGCATATTTTTCGAATGGCAGTATCAGTTGTTTAATTTTTTTTTTAAGAATTATTGTAAACAAGTATTGTAGGGACTAGTTATTTATATCTTTTATGACAATTTAAGGGTGTACATTTAAGTTTATGGCTAAGACATGTCCCAATTGCAGGGATTACAAAAAGGGTCCATGGCCATGTTTTGTTGCCTCTGGAACACTTCATTTATGACCAGAAAAACCCAACATCTGGCGCGTCTGGTTTGATGATGATGGTCTGGTTTACTCTGCAGATTTCTAATAAATTTGCATTTTATGACCACAGTGGAAGACTTGTCGATAGGCTTTGTAATTGTGCACAATTACAAAATTTATGCCATCGTGATTTGTTCAGAAATTATAGCCAAAAAACAAAAACAAAACTGACTTTGCTAGATTCACAGCCTCGCTCGCTTGGCGGTGAAATTCCAGCCACATCAGTAAATCCGCCACTTTGTTAATAAACATTGCGACAGAGTAAATATCAATTAAAATATGTGTAATGTAATCGCAGTATTTAGCCATAAACTGTGCATTCCGTTTACACTTTGAAGGATCGTTCACACAGCCGAAAATATAATACCAGTGTTATGTCAATTTAAACCAGAGATATATTTATTACCACCTTTGTGAAAACCACTATTAGAGTTGTTCTTCATTTGAAAATTGCAAAACAATCGTATTTCTAAAATTTTGACCTCTAAAAGGCAACTTGAAATCTGCCTGTAACTTAATAATAATAATAATAATAATAATAATGTTTATTGTGTCAGTATATTTACAAGAAATATATAATATACTACATAGTTTCAGATTACCTTAAGTATACTAAAATTAATAAGTTAAGAAATCATTTATATTGAATGGACATTTCATAATAAGAAATTGCTTTATACAACGTTTAAATTCGGTCAAATTCATGTTTTTGATCCGGGTTGGAAGATGGTTATAGAACTTTAAACCATAATAGTTGACACCGCATCTGGTTTTTTTCAATCTTGAGAAAGGTATGTAAAGATTAAGAGTAGATCTCGTTTCGTGATTATGTATTTCATTTACAGTTTCATACTTTGCTAAATTTTGTTTTATATACAATAAAGTCTGAAAGATGTATTATGCTGGTAAAGTTAATAAATTATATTTAATAAAGATTGGTTTAGTGTTTTGTCTATAAGCCGCTCCGTCGATTATCCGCAATAATTTTCTCTGTAGTCTAAAGCTTCTGTCAGCCGATGCCGCGTGCCCCCATATTATAATACCATAACTCATTTTGGCATGGAATAATGCATGATATGCAGCAATTAAGACTCTCTTGGATGCAGTAATATTCCGGAATAAGTATATTAGCGATGATAATTGATTCGCAAGTTTATCGCAATGTTCAGACCAGGTTAGTGTTAATTTTAATTTTAATTTATTTGACGGATTCACCTTTTTACAACTTTATTACATATGTATTATGTAAATAATAGAGATTGCTGTATGAAATTGAATAAATAAAAAATATAATAAAAACATAACAGAAAACAATGTACCACTTTATAATTAACTTAAAACTAATATAGTGTTGGCTCAAAGTATATTCCTAATAATTTGCATTTGATTACTTTATATTGTTCATCTAAATTTCGGGTTCCAAGAATAATTGTCTGCATTTTAGCCTGGTTTAAAGTTAGTTCATTGGCTGAAAACCAATTATGTAATTCATTTTTTATATCAGTTGTATCGGAAAACAATGTTTCAAGGTTTTTTGAACTGTTTAACGCTGATGTATCATCTGCAAAAAGGATTAAGTTTGAGTCAGTCATGTGTTGGTTTATATCATTTACATAGATAATGAAGAACAGTGGTCCTAAAATAGATCCTTGCAATACTCCTCGATTAATGGGTAAAGTATTAGAGAGTTTATTATTTAATTCAACATATTGTCGTCTTCCAGAGAAGTACGATTTAAAAAATTGAATTGTATTATCATCCATATTATAGTGTTTAAATTTATTTAGTAGAATGTCATGAGAAATACAGTCAAATGCCTTAGTTAAGTCGCAGAGTAAGGCACTTACATATTTCCCATTTTTGATATTTGAGTGAATGAAATTAAAGAAATCAGTTAATGCAGATATTGTACTCTTATTTTCTCGGAAACCGTACTGAACATGAGATAAAAGATTATTTTTTTCAAAGTGATGGGTTAATCTAGTCTTTATTGCGATTTCAAAAATTTTGCTAATGATTGGAATGATAGCTATGGGGCGGTAATCATTTACATTTAATTTGTCATCTTTTTTAAAAATCGGAAATTTTTAAAGACTGAGGAAATAAGTTTGAATCTATTGATCTGTTAAATGAGGTATAATTATGCTTTTTACGTGTTTTATAATACAACTATTAAGTCCATATGCATCAAAACTATGTGAATTACTAAGTTTATTTATTATATCCCGAACTTCAGATTCAGACAATTTAGATAAGCTAAAATTAACAGTTGATATATCATTATTGTTTGGGGTTTGTAGGGCAGTTTTTATGTTAACGTTCATTGAATTATGAACTGACTAATTCGTTACCAATGTTAGTGAAATAATCATTGAAAGTATCAGGTCTTATTTCAGAGGTAGTATTGCGCTTTTTGTTTGCATTTACAATATTCCACATAGCTTTAGCATAGTTATTGGAGTGGGTGATATACTCATCATTTTTAATTTTTTTTTTGTTTTAATATTTCTGCTTTGTAAGTCTTCTTCAGATTTTTAATTGATTCAGTTAAATGTAAGTCGGGGGGGTGTTTTGTGTTCATATCAGCAAGAAAATTATTTTTTCACGCATTTGTTTTAGTTTATCATTAAACCAGTTTAATTTACCACATGGTTTGCGAGAATTTTGGGGAAAAGCTAGATTTGCCGCATTTTGAAGTATTGAAATAAATATCTCAAAACATAAATCCACATCGTCACTCTCCAATCTACAGTGTCAAGTATTTGGTAAAGTAAAATTAAACCCTTTTGATGTACACATCTTGCGATTTTGGGACTAATTTTAAAGTCATTGCATAAATCCAACTTAATTTTTTGTCCATAGTGATCAGAGAAACCTGTAATAATGACATTACTAGTGTAAGAGATATTTTTAATAATATCAATATTAATTAATATATTATCCAGACACTGCAGCTTCCTGGTAAAATCACTGATTGTTGTCTTATGACCGAAAGAGGTGATTGAGTCATCGTTTTTTTTGCTTTGAAAATTATTGGAACCGAACTTTATATTGAAATCACCCGCAATTAAGATATGTTTTTGCTTTAAAAGCGTAAGCACTTTAGACATGATGAGTAAAAATTCGGAATAGTCAGAGTTTGGAACTCTATATACGCAACAAACACTCAAATTTAAGGATGGTAGTTCAACCGCACACAGTTCACACAGATTTTCAGTGGATAGTTTCTCGACACCGTGGATAAATCATAATGTAATAGAATCATTGATCCTCCATACGGCCTTTTCCTGCAGAAACTAGTGGCAGTGATGTAATTTTCAAGTGAGAAATATCTCAATTCCTCAGATAGCAGCCAATGTTCAGTGATGCATAAGATATCCATGACGTCAGGTTGAGTTGTTAAAAAAATTTGAAGCTCATTTAATTTATTTCTTAGCGATTGCGCATTAATGTGGAATAATGTAACATGCGAATTTTTAGGTTTCTCTTCAGAATAAGATAAAAATATGATTTATATCTCCAATATATAGGTGATGCCTCTATGAGTAAAATAATTGGAAACTATCAATCATTAGGGTGTTCCATTTTAAATAACAAATTTGGTCGTACTTCCGGTGGGACTGGAACTGATTCAACTGTGTGATGAGTTTTCTTAAATTTTTACCATGGCAACCCCCTAAACTTTTAACAAATTGTTTAGCGTAGACACCCTGTATATATTTCCTATTTTACTAGATAGATATAAAATTCCAGGCTAATCTAACGCCGCACCACAGACATAGAGTGCACTCCTAATGCCGCAGCGAAAGTACATTTTTCAATTCAGTTCAATATAAATTATGTAACAAGCAAAACACGTACCTTAAAATTCCCGTCCACCATGTTCGTGACGACCGCCCTGCAGATGTAATCGTCCTCGGTGCTCCTCGCCAGACAGACGCATCCGGGCAACGGGGACTCCTCGAGGGGCTGCAGCGGAATGACGTTGATCTCCGTCATCAGCTGCTTGAGCTTCTCCTCCATGTTCTGCAGCTGCACGGAGAACAGGCAGGGCCCGTCCGTCACGTAGGAAACGTACACCGTGTGCTCCGAGCCGTACTCGAGCGGCAGCGATTTGTAGGTTAGGATCGTCGGCTGGCTGAACCCGGGCGACCGGATCCCCGGCGGAGAGGTCTGCTTGGGGTACACCATCATTTCCTGCCTGGAAACATTATTCGCCGGCTTAATCAGCATGTTCTGCAGCACGACCTGTTGCATGGGGATGGGAACGGGGGTGACCAGACCGCGACCGACCAGCGAGTTGGTGATGTCCTGCATCGCGTGCGATAACGTTATCAGGATGAAATTGCCGATCTGTCCGATCTCCTGGTACTCGAGGTCCAGGTAGCGGATCTCGTTGGAGATCATGTCGAATATGTGGTCCTCCCACATCAGCCCCGAGTGCATGATCCCGGCCAGGATGAAGTCTTGGGCTTGCGGAAGGATGGAGATCAGGTTGCAGGAGAACCGGGCCATGGAGCGCAAATTGTTGACGGACACCACGTCCCGGTTGCCGTAATCTATGAAGATGACTTCCACCAGGCCCTGCTGGATGTACGCGGTGTTCACTACGCGGGCGCGGTAGTACGACCCGTCTTTGAATTTTGCGCAGCACAGCGAGCCCTGCTGGTAGAATTCGGGGGTCATCATGCACTGTCCCTGCTCGAACTGCGGCGTCATTTGTTTGAGGGCCTTTTCTATCATCACCGGGAGGTTCTTGTCCGTCTGGCCCCACACCTTCACGTAGGGGCCCTCCCGTTCCAAGTACGTTATGTAAATCATCGAAGACATGTTCACCGGCGCATTTTCCGCGTGAAAACCTCAGCGGGAACAGTCGAGAACGACACGCGAGAATAAATGAGGAAAGTCTGCCCACGGCGCTTGCGCCGCAAAAAAACAAATTTTGACAAGCGGGAAAAGTGAATTACGGATTTTCGTTTTAACCCACTTCCACCCGATACACAGTTAATCGATCAGTAATTCAGGCCAACACTTACCTTTTAATCTACGAAATCCAGCAGCATTGATATTCGTTAATCCTGCGAGGCCGAAGATGTTTTAAACCAGGAACAGAGTGCACTCCTCGACAGTACCGACACTAGATCTCGCTCACTGGAATGGGGACAAGAGCGCGGAACAATTACGGCCAACGACAAAAAACTACGGGTGAATTGAACCGTGCTGCTAGCGAACTAGTGGGGCGCGGGATGGGTGGGGGCCTCGAAACAGTAAAACAATCCGCCTCGCGTCGAATTTCTTTACGTGCCTAACACAATATCTCACGTTTTAGTTGACCATCTCTTTCTATTATATCCAGGAAGTGTTTATAAACTTCCGATTACGGTAATACCTATTTAGAACTGCGTTTTGAACACATTCGACTTTTGATGCAATAAGAAACTGTTTTACAATTTTTTCTGGATGAATTTTTTTCCGCCCTCAAATTAGATTCTTCATTTAGCCGCTACGGCCGTTCAAAGTCTGAAAAAATCGTCTTTTTTCAAAATTTTCCATGGTGACTTGCCAACTTTTTTACATTTTTTTCTGGATGAAATTATTTAACGCCAATTGATTTATTTCGTTCTTCTGATGAAGAAAATGGTATTACATAAAGGCCTACGATGATTATTAAGAAAGTTGATTTTCTCGATTTTTTCCATTTTCGAGTTTTCTTTGCTGACGCGTCACGGGCCTCAATTTGACATTTGTTCTTGCGAAGTACATTTTCTGAAGCGTCTTGAAACGATATTTCCAGTGATGTATAGAAACCCCGAATCGAACCAGTGGTTTCTTCAGGAAATCATTTCAAAGCTAATTTTTGGGAAAAAATTTAAATCAAAAATCGCAAATTTTAAACGAATCCGACCCGAGGAGCACAGATTTGAAATCCGTGTCCGATTTGGATTCTTCGTTTAGCCGCTACAATCGTTCCACCAGAGGTGGTAATACAGATCTCTGCAACCGACCCTACCCATCTCTATGATCACCTCTGTTACAGGACGGCAAACGTAACTTGCCCTTGCGCAGTGGCAAAATTGTGGACGGAACCTTCGAAGGGCGCTCTCGATAGATTTCGTGAAGAGTTCGCGCGCCTGGTACATTCAATTATGTGGAGGAGAACGCCAGATAGAGTTGCACGCGAAGAATATGTGCTTGCTTATTACAAAAACTGTACTCGGCCGGCTGTAGAGAGAGAACTTTCGCTTGCTCTCTGCGCGTCTGGCCAACTTATATTTGCCGTCCTGTACCTCCGCCGTACCGGAAAAAACCCGCGAACCGTCACTGCATACGAATTATCTTTAATAAAATAAAATTAAAATCGGTGTTGGTAAAAGCGTTTCCATTAAAATCAAACACTAAAACAACTAACGGAAAATAGATGTCGCCCGTTTTCTCTACGGCAGGGGTGACCAAAGCGTCGTCCGCGCGTTACTATTCCTAGTCGCCCGCCTGTCTGATATGTATACATCAAAGATGATTTTGTCTTTAACTTACATTTAACACATACGCTGTTGGTAAACCGCCACCAAAATTTAATAAAAACAAGTCGCCCGTAGTCATCAAAACTTTGGCCACCCCTGAACGACGCCCGTCAGTTTTTTTCCTTCAATTAAAGCCGTTTTACACTACACAATTCAACGATGAGAAGATGAGAGAAATGTACAGGAACCCCGAATCGAACCAGTGGTTTCTTCAGGAAATCTTTTCAAAGCTAATTTTTGGGAAAAAATTAAAATTAAAAATCGCCAATTTTAAATTAATCCAGTTTCAGCAATTTTACAATCCGACTCAATTTTTGAGACAATTTACTGTTTTTTTTTTTTTCGGCGTTACGCCTGGCTTTGGTTCTATGACCATTAGCCATCATCATAGATATATATGTATAAGTTATAAATGAAATGATTAATTTACTGTATGAGACTGGACAATTTAGATTGCACTTCTTTTCCAATAAATTGTGTAGTGTAAAACAGCTTTAGGGCATAATTTGAATTCGAATTCCGGCCGCGTTGTGTCGCGCAGTACTTTATCTTTTTATCGTACATTCCATAATTATTTGTTAAAATAATCGTGTCCTTATATAATCAGTTGGCCAGTGTGAGCAGACGTGAACAGGCCGAGGTTAGCAACAAAGGCGTATTTTGTTTAATAAATAATTGACCCGACTGATTTTGAGGTGAGTTTTTTTCTAGTTATTTTTACGTGATTTTTTATACGTTTATTAATAAAATTTCGCAACGCATGTTAAACATAGACTGGGGGATTCTGTTTAAACTTCGGAAAGCTTTTTCTGGTGCTGTGGCTACAATATTTCGGAGTAGGTTAGGTTTGATTATAAATAAACATTTGAAACAATTTACAAAATGTCGTGCTTGATCATTTCTTCACAAAACTTCAGAGTATTTTCGTCGATTTGCACAATGTTTTTGAGGTATTTAAAACATCCAGGGCGGATTCGCGAATTGCGCTGTATAAATATGGGTCCAGTTTTTGGGATATTTGCGCAGTATCTGCATGGATTTACTGGAGCCGGTTCGCAAACGTCGTTATTGCCTGCAGCCATTGTATAATTTGAAGAATAATTGTGTTTTGCAGAAAACATGGTTTATTATCCACCAACTTACGTGGAGGGTTTCCACGACAAGGAATCAGTGGCGCGGATGACTTACACCGCTTTGGGAGACACTGATATGATGGTCTCTAAACTTTCTCTCGGCGCTGCAGGGTTTTCACCACTTTACGGGTAAGATTTAGTGAAACGTTACAATTATGATTATCATTAAAAATGAATCTTCTATAGTACAGAAAATGTATATCAGAGTCACTGACGGTTCGCGGGTTTTTTTCTGGTACGGCCGAGGAACAAGAGGTGGTAATACAGATAGGTAGGGTCAGTTGCAGAGACCGCACCTATCTGTATTACCACCTCTTGTTCCTCGGCCGTACCAGAAAAAAAACCCGCGAACCGTCACTGTTCTGAGTTATACAAAACAAAGTGTTTTAAAATATTTCTGTTCCAGTAAAATGAATACCGACGAGTGCAGAGACACGGTTCATAAAGCACTGAAATCGGGCATTAATTACATCGATACAGCTCCGTGGTATGGGCAGGGAGTATCAGAAGAAACACTTCGTGAGGTAGTGTATATATTTTGTTGTCGTTTTTCATTATCAATATCATACAAATCAGTGACGGCTCTCGGCGGGGTGACTCATGGTACGGCCGAGATAATAGAGGTTGCAATACAGATACGTTGCAGAAATCTGTATTACCATCCCTGCTATCTCGGCCGTACCATGAGTCACCCTTCGTGCCATTACATACAAATAATTTGAATCAATGCCGATTGTTTATAGTCTTAGTAAGACTTAATTTTTGCTTGCAGAGTAACGAACAGGTTGAATATTCATATATTCAGGCTACATTTCGTTTTATTAAATTTATTCAATGCCGATTGATTGGTTTGGTATCATTAATTGATGAGAACTCTAATACATTTACTGCTGAGACCCATACAGGTTTCTACATAGAGTTACACCAAGCACTCGAGACGTGCTGCGCAGTCACCATTTCTCTCGCGTTCTCCGAATACTTTTCTCACTCTACGCAAACTTTATTCCTACACATCTCGAGTGCTCGATAATATTGTGAAATAAAAGCGCATTTAACAAAATCGACGTGTAGCGCGATAAAGTTACTCAAACTGTTATACACGATATTTCCATTTATACACTCCATCTCTTATCTATACACTGATTACATATTTATGTTTTATATATTTGATTTGATGCGAATTGCCAATTATAAGTTTTAAATTACATTTATTAACTCACATTTGCCCGATGAAAGTAAATAATATGTTTCTCTAAATCGAGTACATAATTAAGATTTAAAAACACAGAGAGGTTATTTTTCGCTTCCTGTCAAATGTCAATGAATAATCATTGAAAAAATGATAGATGGTGCTGACGAGATTCCAGATATAATTTTAAGAGGAACTTTAAAATAGTCGTCTGTAGGCATATCTGGTTTAATACATATTTTGATTTGATCTGAACTTTTATTTTTGGATTTCTTACTTCCAATACGGATTTTACCATTAATTTTAATTATATTAAGGTCATTTAAATTTAACTGACGATTAAATTTTAATTGACATTTGTGTTAAATGTATTTTGCATATAACCAAACTTCATTTAAATTTTAATCTTCAGTTAAATTTAACTGACCTTTATAATACCGGCCCTTAATCTTTTTACCTAACATCATCTAATAACGCTTTATTTCACTACCAAATATAGTTTTTTGCTCCAAATGACGTTTTTTTCTTTTTTTTACTTCAGTGCTTGAAAGATATTCCAAGGAAGGCCTACTACTTAGCGACGAAGGTCTGCAGGTACGAGTTGGACCCGAAGAAAATGTTTGATTTCTCGGGCAAAAAGACGAAAGAGAGCATCGATATAAGTTTGAAGCGTTTGGGACTTGAATACGTTGATCTGATTCAGGTATTTATAGTTTAATGCGTTTTATTTTCTTTCTTAAAATAATCAAAATCATATTATATATACACTGGCCGCAATAAGTAAAATAACACCAATAATTCGTCGTTCAATTTTTATGAAAATTTCAGATAATACGTAAATAATCCACACTAGGAAATGATTAAAATTTAAACAGTTAAAATATGTCCTGACTCTTCGTAGAAGAAAATAAGAAGTAGTTAAATTTGAAAACGGAGATAATTAAAATATATTTGATAAATGTATTATAAAAAATTTTAATCTACTAGTTTTTGTTGATTAAACATTTAATCATAAAAATAACATTAACTTTGAAACGGCTTAGTAAAAATAAATAAAACTAGGTGTTTTGAAAATATCTCTAATAGATCTATAAAAATGTGTAATAAAAAAGGATATTTCCTTTAAACAATTCAAGGTGGCCTTGCCTTGATCTAGGTTACACCTCTCAAGGTCAAACTAACAAGATCAATATACAGGGTGCCCGGATTTCACAGGGGCAACATGGACAACTTCTGCATTTGAAGAGATAGAGAGATGGTCAAATTAGCAAAAAGGTGCAGGTCCGAGGGCTCGTTGACAATCCACCCCCAAATCCCACTTGTCATGGCTCCAGTGGCGGCTCGTGAAACATGTGGATGGTAGAGCCACTTTTACAATTCATTAGATCGGATGATACTGGTGTTTGAAACGTCAAAATTATGAAAGATGGAAATGACAAGTTATACAAATTAAATACCGGCAAAAAATAAAAAAATTGCACATAAAAATCAATCACACACGTTAAAAATCTAAAGTATAGACCAATAAAAAATACGCTCTTAATTAAAGTAAAAAACTAAAATATACGCCCAAAAGATCGAAAATTTAGACAAATTTCGAAAATTCGCGGTTAAAAATATGTAGAAAATTTCAACATAATAATCAAAAAAAAAATTGGATCAAAGAAATGAAAAATACAGGCCATAGATCTGAAATCAAAAATGCTGTTCTAAAAATAAAAAATGCAAACCAAAAACTTGAAAAATCAAGGAAAACAAAATTAATTTGCAATTTTCAGCTCCTAAAATAACTCTTTAGCTCAAAATCAGTTGCCGACCAGAAACTCGAAAACGGTAGTCAAAAAGTAACCAAAAAGTAAAAAAAATCGCCCAAAAAAAAATAATTCAAGTCAGAAAATCTAAAATAAAGGGCTAGAAATCAGAAACTGTAGTTGAAAATAACGGAAAAAATAAAAAAAGCAATTATTTAGGTTAAAAAAAATCTAAAATATAGGATAAAAAATTAAAAACTCGATCCTAAAAATCAAAATTGTGGACCAAAATTCCGAAAATTTTAACAAAAAAATCGAAAATTTGGAAATTTGTAAAGACACATTATTCAAAATTAGTCTGTCAAAGTTGCAATTAATGAGGAAATTTCCATGCAAATTTCTGAAAAATGCGCCGTATTGGTCATCAAAATTTGCTTTTTAGTGCAACCATTTTTGTTGCGGTAAACTTGCGATTATTAAGACCCATTATTCCGAATTAGTTTGTCAAAATTTCAACCATCTGTAGCAATAAATGTAGAATTGTCATGTGAATTTGTAATAAATCCGTTTTTTTTTGTTATCAAAATTTGCTTTTCTAGTGCAACTATTTTTGTTGTGGTAAACTTGTGATTATTTTTTGAAGAAATTTATAAAGGGGCATTATATTCAAAATTGGCCTGTCAAAATTTCAACCATCTGTTGAAAGAAATACGGAATTCTCAAGTGAATTTCTGAAAAAATTGCCTTTTAGTGAAACCATTTTTGTTGTGGTAAACTTGCGATGATTTTCTTTGAAAATTTGTAAAGACGTATTATTCAGAATTAGGCAGTCAAAGTTTAAACCATCTGTTAAAATAAATGTGCAATCCCTACTTGTATTTTGAAAAATGCGCCTTTTTGGTCATCAAAATTTGCTCTTTAGTGCAACTATTTTTGTTGTGGTAAACTTGCGATTATTTTCTTTGGGAATTTGTAAAGACGCATTATGCAGAATTAATAGTCAAAGTTTAAACCATCTGTTAAAATAAATGTTGTATTTTGAAAAATGCGCCTTTTTGGTCATCAAAATTTTCTTTTTAGTGCAACCATTTTTGTTGTGGTAAACTTGCGATTGCTTTCTTTGAAAATTTGCAAAAACACATTATTCAGAAATAGTCTCTCAAAATTTTAACCATCTGTTGAAATAAATGTGGAACTTTCACGCGGTGTTTAACATTTAAAAAGTTTTTTTTAAGAATCAGTTAAAAATTCTTGCTGAGCTTGAGTCTACAGGTAGCGCCATGGCTCCGTGGCTCTATATAACGAGCCGCCCCTGCATTAAATTAAAACAAAATCTCCCAATTTCTTCAATTTCAGATTTTCTTTTAATTTTAAGTGAGATTTGGGGGTGGATTCTCAATGAGCCCTCGAACCTGCGCCTTTTTGCTAATTTGACCATCTCTATATCTCATCAAATGCAGAAGTTGCCCATGTTGTCCCTACGAAATCCGGGCACCCTGTATAGATCCTTTTAAACCCTACAACTTTTATCTGAAACATTTTTTTCTAACACTTATTTGATAGAGTTTTTTCTAGATATTCCGATGTCCACTAATTTATACAGTTCGTCCTACTGTGCGGCGGTACATTATAAACTCCCGCCTTTGCAGAGTGAAATATCCTCGATAAAAAAAAAACTTTTCAAAAATGCAATTAATCACAAGTATTTTTTAATGCGTTAATTATTATTGAAAATATGAATATTTTCTATTTGTACCGTTTTTTTGGCCCACTGTGTATAATAACATATTATAGTTATTTTTGTTATTATTTTTATCTTCAGATACACGACATAGAATTTTCTCCCTCTCTTGATTACTGCGTCGAAGAAACACTGCCGGTGCTTCAGGAAGCTGTCAAACAAGGCAAAGCCCGATATATCGGCGTCACCGGCTACGCGGTTTCGGTTTTGGAGGAATTCGTTCGAAAAGCGGCCCCGGTGAAAATCGACACCGTTCTCAGTTATGCCAGATTCACCCTCCTCGATTCCACATTGACGGATCAATTAAAATCCGGCAGTTTTCAGGTAAAAACATGGCTAGTTTGTTTTTTTAGTGATTCTTTTGAGATCGGTAATTAATCGCAAGAAAAAAGTTTTCATGAAAACATTTTTACGGTTTGATAAATTAAACTTTCTCGATGAATGCTAAAATGCAATACAATGTATTCGCTAGTAATGAAGATGGTATTTGAAATTTCCAATAAAATGGAATGAATCGCAGGTAATGCAAACATGCCTTGAAGTATTAGTTATGTGATCCATTTAATATTTTCTTTAATTGGAAGTACATCGTATACCCCAAATGCCTTGAAGTATTAGTCAAAATATTATGAAGGTCGAATTGTTTATGGTTTAACTTTCCTCCAATGTCAAATAAAGAAACTTTGATAAAGTATTGTTTGCTTTCAGCTACAAACTTGATAGCGTTTAATCTTTTGGAGTTTTATTTTATGGTTTAACCGTCCTCAAATGTCTACTAAATAAACACTGAAGCTTGATTGCTTTCAGTTACAAATTTGATCTCATTTAATCTTTTGTATCAATAGTATAATAAAATAATACACGCTTTCAAGCAGTATCGTTACTTGTATCAACGCTCAGAAGACATACGTTTCTACCATTGACCACGATGATGAGCATATAATAATATAAAATGGTAGAAAGCCGCTTATCTTTGATATGTTCAGAAACTGATGATGTGAAATAAACTTTATTTAATTAGCAGTAAATGTGCCGTAAACTCAAAATGGTAAATAAAATGCCCCAAAGCGATATAATAACGCCCTACAGTGGGAAAAAAGTTTTTATTTGTAGATAAGGCGAGTGGCGTCCCGTTCATTCGTATAAATCTAATATATTTCAGGGGATGGGAATAATAAATGCCGCTGGATTAGCGATGGGGCTGTTAACAAACGGAGGTCCACAGCCATGGCACCCTGCCCACCAAGATATCAAGGATGTTTGTTCAGAAGCTAGGGATTACTGCAAGGTAATTTATCAACAGTAGCCTACAGAAGTTTTATCATCAACTGCTATATTTGTATAGTTTGATCAATGGATTTTTGCGTGTGCGTCAGATAATCAACGCTAGCGACTCCACCAGTGGCGCAGTAAAACATTTGCTGTTATTTTCCTCTTTTGCAGCAAAACATGTTATACGACGGTGTATTTAAAATTAATCGCTCCATGGCTATAACTTTATTAGTAATAGATAAAGTCTGGCCGAGCTAAGAAGGCATCTGAGGTGTTATCTATAACCTTTTAAAAACGTCATTTATACATAGAAACCAATAGTGCACCAATAGCTAGCAAGTAAACTGTAAACATCTGTGAGTGTGAAGTAACAAAATCCAATCACTTCTGATAAGGGCGGCCCTTCCGACCCTTCAATAATCACCTCAGATGCCTTCATAGCGCGGCCAGAGTATATATTTAAACCATATATCTATTACTAATAAAGATATAGCCATGGAGGTATTAATTTTCAATATGGCCTCGTAATATTGACCACAAGATTCGGCGTCTGAAGGTGTAGACGTTTACTTGACATTTTGAGGTTAGACCACATGCATAGATTAGATGAAGATCTGAAGAGAACTATAACATGAATAAATTGTTTACACAAAGTTTTTAATATTACTACGTGTTAAAATGCTGGAAACGCCGCGCCGCCACTGCAGGTACGAATCGTGCAATGACTTACGTACGTCTTTGTTCAATGCATAGTTTTATCACGTATGTCGTCGAATTGGGCGACATACGTGAACAAATTATTGTCTAATTTAACGTATCGTGGAAAGAGTAAACGCATGAAAGTGAAGTCGGAACCAGGTTTCCCCATCTATGACGTGCACGCAAAGATTCATTGATCAAACTATATCATAGAATTTGAGACGTATTTTCCCAAGACAAACTTTTTCCGTATAAAGTGCAAGCTGTTTTCGTGATTTTTTCAAATTCAAAATTTCAACTCGTACATTAATTTCGAGGTCGCCTGAGACGATTTCGACCATTTTTGAAAAATGTGGCAGACAGACTGACATAATAATATTAATAATAATAACACTAGCCAACAGCCATTTTGTCCTTGGGACTAGACCGGAATTTTTCGATTGCTTGGGTGTAACAAAGTACGGAAATAGCGATGAAACGCCCGAGACTTTGGTTTTGAGGTTAGGATTCGCAAAAAACCTCTTTTTTTTACTTTTTTCACTATAACTTTGGAACAACGCAAGTTAATTTGAATCTAAAAATACTGCTTGAAAGCTTATAAACAGGGCTACATTTGGTATATAAATGACCTTGGTGGCGTAATCAAAACCCTAATCAAAAAAAAAATCCGTAAAAAACCGCAAAAATTACGTATTTTGAAACATTTTTGCGATTTCAATCGATTATAAAAAAAAACGACGCTAGATCTCTCAGATCAGTTTCGCTGACCTAAAAGCTTATTAAATGGGCTACAATTTCTGTATGGCACACCTCTGTGACTTAATGAGAAGTCTTCGAAATAATGGGTTTTGTTTGAAAAAATCGCGAAATTTACAAAATAGCGCGAATTTGAACAATAAAAACATGAGAATGAACAGTTTATGACGAAAACTACAAATTCTTTAATATTTTTTAGACTGATTTCTAAATGCTATGTAAATGTTATTCAAAAATATTGATGAATAATGAAAAATAAATTCGAAAAAATGCAGTTTTCGTGATTTTTTTCAAACACAAATTAGTATTTACAAAACTTCTGATCACGTAACAGAGGTGTGCCATGTAGAAATTGTAGCCCATTTAATAAGCTTTCAGGTCAGCGAAAATGATCTGAGATATTTAGCGTCGTTTTTTTTTTATAATCGATTGAAATCGCAAAAATGTTTAAAAATACGCAATTTTTGCGTTTTTTTTTACCAATTTTTTATTAGGGTTTTGATTAAGCTACCAAGGTCATTTATATACCAAATGTAGCCCTGTTTATAAGCTTTCAAGCAGTATTTTCAGATTCAAATTAACTTGCGTTGTTCCAAAGTTATAGTGAAAAAAGTAAAAAAAGAGGTTTTTTGCGAATCCTAACCTCAAAACCAAAGTCTCGGGCGTTTCATCGCTATTTCCGTACTTTGTTACACCCAAGCAATCGAAAAATTCCGGTCTAGTCTCAAGGACAGAGAAAAAGTCCAATTTTGTTGGCTAGCGTAATTAATCATTGTTTTAGGTAGACACTTTTTTCTCATTGCATGTATTATATTTGAATTTTAGTCTAAAAATGTTGAGCTCGCTCGTTTGGCCATGCACTACGTTTATGCGGAATCGTCTGGAAAATATGCACCACACACGCACCTCGTAGGGATGAACACTTTGACTTTACTGGATGTGAACATGGATGTTTTGCTCAATGGTCTTAATGCGGAGGAAGTTCAAGTTTTGGATTATTTACGAAAAAGGTGAGATATTTCTTTCTTTCTCCTCATAATTTGTTTTAAAAATAAACATAGCAATTTCAATGCTGGTGACGTCCCCGAAACAATTATTATAATTTGTATTTTATTTGTAATTTCAGTATTTTCACCAAATTAGTGCACCACCATTGGGAAAATTGCGAGAAGTTCGATTAAACCATTAAAACGCAACGAATTATTCAATTGAAATAAAATATATATTTTAAGTGTTGTTTGGATGATTAAAAAAATAATTGTTTCATTTACAACAATAAACAACCTTTTCCTTAAAATGTTTTCCAAATATAATAACCCGATTAGTTATCAGCGTGCGTTACATTTGATAAGACGGTGCTTCAAATCAAGGCCGTCCTTGGGATATCAGCAGTCCGCGATTAAAATTAAATTTATTGCTATTGCTACCCATTTCGGAAAAATAAAACAGTTCATTTTGAGCCCTAAAATAACGGAAGAGTGCATCCTGAAAGATTAACAATGTTTTGTCGGAGCATTGATTCCATTTGCTCATCATCATCATCAATAACTGGCATGAAGATATCTAAAGTATCTTCATAAAAAAAAAACCTCAAGTATGCCATGATTTTTTATTTAAAAAAAAATTTAAGTTGGTAACACAAATTGAGGTTATGTTACTTGTGGCATGTTCCTACTGATAAATTCATTTGCTGTGAAAAACGACGCAGAGTCGTAGGTTCATTTTCCAAAATTTCTTGGGATGTGTTAATAGCACCATGAGTACGTTTAACTGGTCTACCACTTCTTATTTCATGAAATAACTTAACGGATTGTGAAATTCTTCCTGAAACTCTGCCAAAGGTGCGTCGAATGAACATCCACTTTAGTTCCATTTCAGAAATAACTTTCAACTAAAAACGTTTTTGCTGGTTCCGTAAACCTTTGTGACTACGGAATAATTGTGACTTTTAAAATGATCTGACGTTTTGTATGTCAATTCCTAACATGTGTGCCAACTTAAATTTTAAAAAATAAAAAATCATGGCACACTTGAGGTTTTTTTTTATTGAACATACGATATATATCTTAGCATTTATTAAGGTACATTTACATCCTCATGCAATTTGTGCCAATTGGCTTGAGCAAGCTAATTTGCGCAAGTAAATCGTTGCATGTAAGCATCAAAAAGGTTAATCTGCTGTGCTAGAAAATTTCCATGAGGTTGGTGCATTTTTTAACTTTCTGCACGGATTTTACCTTATTTTTTAATAACATAAGCCGCAACCAGAGGAAGGAAGTATTGTTTCGTCGACATTTTCCATTTTTTATACCAAAAAACCAACACTTTTTTGTCGGCAAATTGTGCAAGGTAAACTGAACGTGTAAACACCAATACACGTTTAGTTCATTTGCACAGTTTTGCATGCACAAATTATATGAACATGTAAACCCACCATTAGAGTGTTTGAAATAGTTTTAATTTTATGGCAAACTCAATCTGAAGTTGATTAAGAGACGCCTTCTAAGAAAAATATATGATTGTTCTTTCAAGATATCTACTCCTCTGATCTGCAGGGTTTCTAATAAAAATGCAAGTTATCTTTATTTGCATTTGGAGGTTTTACTATTACTATTAGTGACGGTTCACGGGTTTTTTTCTGGTACGGCCGAGGAACAAGAGGTGGTAATACAGATAGGTGCGGTCTCTGCAACTGACCCTACCTATCTGTATTACCACCTCTTGTTCCTCGGCCGTACTAGAAAAAACCCCGCGAACCGTCACTGATTACTATTACAACTAGGAATATATTAAAAATTGAAGAATTTATATTAAATATTTTAGTGTAAAAAATAAATAAACTGTTTGCATTTTGTAACTAAAAGGTTGGATGATTTTGAAGAGTGGCAAAAAAATAAATAGCAGCTCTGTTGAATAATGGACGTAATTGTTCTAAATATAATTTATGAATTTTGATCACTGTAAATTATAGATGAAATGCATTAATTATAGTTTTTTCCGACAAACAACAGACCGGTTTTATCGGACTATTCGTGATCAACATTTTACGTAATTATTGATTCTATGTAAAAATATCTCGGTACGGAAATTTCGGAATGTGTCTCGACAATAAAACTTTTAGAACCAATTATCAAGAAAAACCTTTCACACGTGTCGACCTTGTCGGTGTCTGTAGTGGAGAATTTGCGATCACACTGTTGGACGGTTTGTTCGCCGAGGTGCCCCAAAAATTGAAACTTTTCAAGGAAACTTTATTATGCGGCGCTATATCTCGTATGAATAATATTTCCATTTCTACAATCTTGTTGTTTAAGTTCTCGTTGCCTCGTACCGCGGTGTGTTAAGTGAAGTTCCCAAAATTATATAAGGTAAATAACGTTCCGAAATCATTCGATTATTTAGAATTTTAATTAACCATCAGGGCAGAAAGAAATCGATAGTCCGGACAGATTAATCCCTACAACTTCAAATTGTGTACACCGTGTGTTCGATAAAAAACGCCCAACGCCATAACTCTGTTATTTATTGACCGATTTGAATGAATCAAAAAATAAAATCAATGGCTGTTTAAATACTATAAAATGACGGTAATTGTATATTTTTTCAAAATCAACTTCATTGCGAAATGATAGTCAACTTTTAATTTTTAAATGGCTGCATATACTTTTCTAATTTTATAATATTAGACATTGCTTTTCTAAATCCAATTATGCCCGTTATGTTGGTTTTAAGTTAATATTTATGCCAGAAAAAGGTAATAATAAATCTTGTTCGCATGATTTTTTTGGTAATAAATGTAGTGTGCCTTGAAAAAAAATTCGAATCGACAAATGTCATTTATTGTATAAGTAATGTCAACCATTTGTTATTGGTGTGTGTTTCAGACATAATCACGAACAATAGCGAATTAACAGACATGTTGCAAATTTATTTTCTATGTAATAAAAATGGAAGAGCTGCGGCACGAATTTATCATCTACGGTTTCCAGAGCGGCGAATACCAGAACTTAAATTTAGAAGGTTAGAAGGAAATTTGAGACGATATATAGCCTTTAAAAAGTCGAAGACAGTGGATCGACAATTTCGTAGACTTGCAGAGTTCGACGCTCTACTTGGTGTTTACAATAATCACAGAATATCTAAATTGCAAATTAATTAATACTTACACTACTTATGTATTCTATTTTTACATTCAGTTGTAACATTGGTATTTATTTATTGGGTCCTTATTGTTCGACATAACCTTTGTTATTTTTTTCCAAGGCACGCTAATTATAATTTTTGAAAAATATAATTTTAAATCGAAATTTTTTTCGACTAAAATATTGAACGAAAAATAACATATTGGGCATTATTGGATTCAGAAAAATAATGTCGAATGTAAAAAAAATAATACATTATATGCTGCCATTTAAAAATATTAAGTTGGCTATCATTTGACAATGAAGTTATTGTTGCAAAAAATCAATATTGATGTCATTTGTTAGTATTTAAACTACGATTGACTTTATTTTTTAGTTCATTCAAATCGGTCAATAAATAACAGAGTTATGGCGTTGGGCGTTTTTTTATCGAACACACAGTATAGTAATTTATAGATATGTAGTGTCTGAATAAAGATGTTTTCTCTTTGATATTATCATGAAAAAGTATACCACCAAAATCAAAAGATTAAAAACTGGATGCTTAGTCGTTGGATGTATATTTTGAGAGTGTTCCTTATTTCTGTCATGTTGAAAATAAAATTTTAGATACTAAATATGATTAATTTTTTATATACGAGTAAAATCCCAAATAATTATAAAACCCACATTTTTATAATTTGAGGGTTGAAATTCATCTTCTTACCAGGTTTAGATTCAGAAAAAATAAATAGGTATAGGATACGTAAAATTTTATTTTCGGTGGTCACAATCTTCAGCAAAAAACTACAAATAACACGTACATGTAATTGTATAAAAATTAATTACTGTATATTTTTAACACGATATTTTTAATCTAATAACCAAATTTACATGTACGTGTTATTTGTAGATTTCCGCTGAAGATGGTGTAACCACTGAAACTAGTTCGGAAAATAAAACTTTACGTATCAAGAAGTATCATATTTATTTTTTCTGAACCATATATATACAAATAACTTTATTAATAATAGTTTACATATTTTAAGGTACATTCAAAATTTTTATCATATCACTATTATTAACTGGCTATCGACCATAAGTCATATTTTTATGTCTATTTAATTTTGTTGCCGTCACACTTACATTATATCTAAATATAATTCTACATAAAATATACACAAAACATTCACAAATTTAGAACGTTAGATCAATGTGCCGAGTTTACTTCTGGCAAATTTTAAGTCTCTATCAAACCAAATTTTAACGAATGTTGTACGCAATATGTAACTAATAGTTATTTATTATACGAATGTGGAATGTACGTAATAAGTCCCGCAAGAAAAAGTTTATTAAGTGACTAATGAGTATAATATAAAATTTTATCCAAATTTGTCTGTAATTGCATTAAATAATGAAATAATGTTTATAAAATTTTGACAAGAAATTTTGACGTACGTGGTGTCAATTTGAAATATTTGAAAAATCCTATGAAGGATCTATGCATTCCGTGAGAGAAACTTATTCTCTTAAACATTACATGGCTTAAATGGCCACTGTAATTCGATTATTACACCCGATTTTGGATAAAAAATATATTATGTTAACATTTGTATAATCAATTAGAAATGAAATATTGGATTTATGCTATTTCATCACTTCATTGAGTTTTAAAATTAAACACTTATTTTGTTTCATTCATCTAAAACAAAACAAAAAAAAGTGTTCAATTCCAAAACCCATTCAATTCAAGTGAATAAAAATTTAATTTGAAAGTTTTATTTTATATAAATTTGTATCGCTAATGACAATTCAAATTACTGTCTTAAGATAGAAATTAATAGATATATCAATTATATTGTTTAGATTAAGTTATGATATACTTTGATCAATGGATCTTTGCGTGCTCGTCATTGATAGCTGAACTTAGCTCCGACAATGTTTTCATGCGTTTACTATCTCTGTGATAAGTTAATTGGACGCAATCTTATGTTAAAATTAAATTAAATTTAATCGTTTTTCGGCATTTCCAGTCGATGTGAGAACGATCCACGTAAAAAGAAAATTTGCTTGTCTCGGTTTCTTTCTGTACGTATGTCGTCCAAGGCGAGAAAACTCGGTCTTCGGTAATGATACGCACACGCAAAGATCCACTGATCAAACTATAGCTATAAGTATTTATTTGTAAACATCCTCACGACAATTTTGTGCATGTAATTGACACTTTGAAATAAAGAAAGAATTATTATTGTTATTAATAAAAGATGTTCGTTATAAGAATCATAACTAAACAAAACCCGCATCTCTCAAATATTTTATACTGTTACTTAGATCCAAATGAAGAGGCTGTCGGTGTTGTTAATATGTTACATGAATGTCTGCAATGCTGTAATCTTCGACACCCCTTCGGGACAGATAAGAGGCACGCGAATGCAGTCCAGGAGAGGGAAACATTTCAATGCCTTCAGGGGAATCCCCTACGCTAAACCGCCCGTTGGAAATCTCAGATTTAGCGTGAGTTTCCAAATAAAATTAACATTTTTTTCATCAGGATCGTACAGTATAAAAAATAAATTAAATAAATTAGAAACAACCTTACTTGTTGCAGAATAATTTAAATGTTACATTTCAAAAATATTCTGCGACAAACTTTTATTAGATATTTAAAAATACTATTACTTTAATAAGTACATTATTATACAAGTTTAATAAGAGGTTACATTGTGGCACGAGTGGGACGACTCGCGCGGCGAGGAGTGTTCCAATGGAACGAGTGCCCCACAATGCCTCTTATTAAAAAAAAAAAACAAATACACTGCTCAACATTTAAACTGGTACATTTACAAGAACCTATATAAAAAACAATTTATTACTTTTTGAGCAACACGTTCTTGCTTAATTGATAGTATATGGTTCTGGAAACACTTTTAGGACAATGAATTAAAAGAATAAAACTTAAATTGCGAATTTTAAATAACAAAATCTTCATTTTAGTACTACAGAAAAGTTTGCTCTGGAAAGAAATGATAACAAACACTTAAAGATGAATAATGCGTGGGACCTCCTCTAGATCTTATGACCTCTTGGAAACGTCTTGGCATGCTGGAAATCAAATCCCGAATGTAATGCTGAGGAATATTTAGCCATTCGAGAAATTAGCAAAAATTCTCTTAAAACTTGTTTAACCTCTTCAGGGACAGAAACACATTTGTGTACGTTTTAAAAAATTATGAACATTTCAAACAAATTTGATTTAGCTCAATACTGCCATCTCATGTCAAGCACGAAAGCTGCTGCAGTTGCACATTTCCATGCAGATACCTCCGGTCCGGTTCTACTGGCGAGATATCAATTGTTTCTTCAAGGATTTGAAACTTCAAAATTAATTTGTCCCTGAAGAGGTTAAGTATAAGCATTAGGCATTTTTTCACATTCCGAAACAGAGCCCTGATCATTTAGGAAGTCATGCCTAATGCCAAAAATTGTTGTTTACTTTTACTGCATTTTATATAAGTGTAGCAGTTTAAATGTTGAGCAGTGTATAATATATAACTTTATTGTTTCCAGAACTTAAAAATCTTAAATATTATAAGTTGTAGGATTCGCTAATTCCACTTCTACTGTAAAATCGAAATGTGTAGTTTAAAATTAAAAAGCTGTGATGGATGCAAACTCTTCGTGACTTATTTTATCATACCGAGTAAAAAACCTTGCTTGAGGAAGGGGCGCAAACTTTTAATAATACCCTCATCATAATTTAACTTCCGACATCACATCATTTTATGTTCTTGACTGGTTCCGCCACTGCCAAACAGCCCCGATGCTTATTTTGTTTTTTGTTGGCTTTAACCGTTCCGCGAATTTCAGGTGATTGAATCGCATCAGATGAAAGACTGATTTTTCAGGCACCCGTCCCTGCCGATCCGTGGACCGGAGTGTTAGAAGCAACCAAAGACGCAAACGTTTGCTTGCAGAAAAACGTCCTCTTTTTTAGGAATCCCGAAATCGAAGGTGTCGAGGATTGTTTGTACATAAATGTCTACACGCCTTTGGTAAGTGCATTACTTTTCGAATACCAATATAAAAGCTTTTTCAAAAGTCAAAAGTTTGAATGAAAAATACAACACCAAGAAAAACAGCCAGAATTTATTTAATTTTTCTACAATCGATGGCTTTCGGTATAAAAAGTAACTCATTAAAATTTCAATAAAAAAACTCCTTCGTCAAACCTCTTTTTAGGATGATTTTATATACGATAAATAGCAATATCGAATGGTGTTTTTATAAACATGGAACAATTTGGATTACTTTTCTCGTGATAATAGTGCGGAGAACATCATTTAAAATGCTCGTCGAAATTTTGTACAACTAAGTGATTTCGAGCGAGGTCGTATTATTGGCATGAGAGAGGGTGGTCTTTCGTTTAGAGAAATTGCCAATAGAATGGAACGTGACGCAACCACAGTAATGAGGTGCTGGCAAAGATGGTCTGAGGAAGGTTTTCATGGACGTCGGAGAGGATCTGGACCACAGCGAAGAACGACAGACCGCGAAGAGACTGTTGGCGATAAGAGAAAGATTATCCACTACGCGGGCCATTGGAAACACTTGGAGGGATACATTAAATGTTAGAATCTCATATCATCGAATACGGAGTTTTGGAATGCGTAGTTATCGTCCTTTTTGTTGCCTTCCCCTGACTCCACGTCATAGAGCTTCTGGGTTGGAATGGTGTAGAGAACGGGTGAATTGGAGACAAGAATGGCAACAAATTGTGTTCACTGACGAATCCAGATTTTGTTTGTGGGCCAACGATGGACGTAGAAGTACGAAAAGCAGTACAAAATGAAGAAGTACAGAAAAATAATTTAAACCTGTTAATTAATTATTGTTATTAATCAATTAACTTTGCCGCTCGCACCTCGGGAAACGTCTACTTTGCGTTGACAAACGCAAGCGCAAACGCCTGCTTTTTATATCGGTCGTAGAAAAAGTATAGTATTTCTCATTTTATTGTATTTATCTACAAGAAGTCAGGGAATTATAATTAAGCAACGATATTGTAAAAAAATGGAAATAACTTTTTTCAGATCTCATGAAAAATAAAATTAATTATCAGCCAGCAAAAAATAATAAACCAATAATTGTGATAGTTACTAAGCAATTCGTAAATAACCATGCCTAAATATTTTTTTCTGCAACTGTTAAAAAAGTTTTTTTCCTTCCTCTGTATTCTTTATTATGTAGATAGTCTTGTGCTACAAATGCACAAATAATTTACGTGAAAAAATTCTGTTTTTATTTTATAGAAAAACCAGCATTTAAACAAAACTTACTCGGTAATGGTAAATATACATTATGGCGGTTTCATAGTTGGATCTTCTAAGAGTACGCTCCTTGGCCCCAAAATCCTGCTGGATCAGGATATTGTTCTCGTTACGTTCAATTATAGATTGGGAATACTTGGTAAGTGTAATATTGCTCAACTAAAATTTATCAATCTATAACATTTACGGTTTTTGCAGACCTTGTCTGTATTACACTCTGCGGAATGTCAGGTGATTTTTTTGCAACGTCACTTTCGAAAATAACAATTTAGAGAGGGAAACAGACAGTGACGGTTCGCGAGTTTTTTTCTGGTACGGCCGAGGAACAAGAGGTGGTAATACAGATAGGTGCGGTCTCTGCAACTGATCCTACCTATCAGTATTACCACCTCTTGTTCCTCGGCCGTACCAGAAAAAACCCGTGAACCGTCACTGGAAACAGACGTTTACTTCATGTGTGTGAAATTGATCTAATTTCCATACAAGTGAGGAAAGTGAATCCATTTTACCACTAGTGAAGAAAATAAATTGTTTGTTTTTTACATATAGCTATGTTTGTGTGTGAGTTATTATCTTATTATACACATGAGCCCTCCTTAACCCAAATTTGTGGGTGCGCGTCTGATGGCAACTGTGTATCATTTTGAAAGATTGACATGTTTTGAATTAAACGGCGCAAACATGAGTTAACCCAATCTTCAGTGAATTCATGAAAACTATAAAAACTATTTTACATGAATAAATAAATAAATAAGGTTTATTTCTCCATTACAAAAAAATACATAATTAATTATTACTTAAAACTAAAATATTGATTAATTACCCATTAACTATTTAACCTGTTTAGTTTTAAGTTTTTGACAATCGACGCGTTTTAAATTTCGTAATATTTCTTCGTGCGACATTGCGAAGAAATCTATATTAAAATTAACGTAAAGGCAATTTGAATAACGCATAAAACGAGACAAGCTGCTATTTACACCATAATTAGTTCTATGGAAAGGTATTTGAAATAATGGGCGTTGGCGAGTTAACTTATTATCTGCCTTAAAATAAAAATTAATTTGAGACAGGATATCAGGACACTGAACATTTCCATTGATAATTTTTTGAAGGAATAATACATCGAAATAAAATCTTCTACAGCACAAATGATCAAGACCGAAACTATCCCTAAGAGTTTCGATGTCTGTAATGTTGTTATTACCCATTTTAAACAATAGAGATTTTAAGAATCTTTTCTGCAAATTTTCAATTTGATTTATGTATATTGACTGATGTGGTGACCAAATACATGTAGCATATTCTAAATGAGAACGTACAAAAGAAGCAACATAGATAATCTTGAATGATAGTGGGTTTAGTTTACTTGACATTCTCTTAATGTACCTTAACATTTTAGCTGCTTTATTGCAAACATAATTAATATGACCAGCGAACGTCAGTTTTGCATCGAACAAAATCCCAAAATCGTTTATTTCGCATAATTTAAATAAATCAGTGTTTTTCACAGATTTTGACAACACCAAACATAAACTGAATTGAGATCTTCTTGAAGTACGAAGCAATCATTGATGGATTTAATTTCTTTAAATAATTTTAAATCATCCGCGAAGAGTAAAAAATTTGAGTGTTTAACATGATGAACTTTTAGGATTCTACACTACAGTGGACGACTCGGCCTGGGGCAATTGGGCCTTAAAAGATCAAGTTTTGGCGTTGAGATGGGTTCAGGATAACATCGGCAGTTTCGGGGGGAATCCCAAGGCCGTCACGATTTTCGGGCAGAGCGCGGGCGCGGGTTCCGTCCACCATCACATCCTGAGTCCCGTCTCGCGCGGCCTCTTCCAAAGGGCGATTTCGCAGAGCGGTAGCGCACTCTCGCTTTGGGCGAAACCCTTCAATCAACTCCAGGAAACTATCTACAAACTGATCGCAAATGGTGTTGGATGTGATGGCGATGCGGACACAAAAACGGTCATCGAATGCATGAGACTTATCGATGCTGAGAGCTTAATTGAAATTCAAGACAAATTTAAAGTAAGTTTTCAAAATCACACGCAACGGCGTCGTCATCGTAGATGAGGCTAAGACAGCGATGGCAGTCGTATTACACCACCTGCTGCGAATACTCCGAAGCTGTTT
Source organism: Ocypus olens (assembly GCA_910593695.2). Classification (NCBI taxonomy): domain Eukaryota; kingdom Metazoa; phylum Arthropoda; class Insecta; order Coleoptera; family Staphylinidae; genus Ocypus; species Ocypus olens. The sequence continues at coordinate 643,729 of OU343048.1, forward strand.
TGGTCAAATTTTCTTCCGTCGATCATTCACAAACAAATATGCAATATGCAGTGATGTATTGGTAAAATAAGAAGTATGGGAACGCATTGTGAGAGCAAAAAAATAGTCTTTCCACAAGCAGCTTACTAAAAGTTTTTCGGAGATCATCTTATTTTAGGCAAACTATTGTTTTACTTCTAAGCTTTTTATTTATTTTTTTTTATTCTTACTATACAAGATATTAACAAACACAAACGCGTTCCGTTTCTGAAAAAAAGTGACGGAACGTCGTTCCCCCTCCAATACACCACTGGCAATATGCCAAAAAAAGCAAATGCTTAATTCATCCAGTTTTAATTCATCATTTTTAACAACTGCCCAATTTTCTTCTCATTTTCAAAGAATAAAACGATTCTTTAAAAAATGAAAAGTTTAATTCATCAAGTTTTAATGTTGAACTTATTGCAGCAGTTTGTCAGTAAAATATTTGTTGCAGTATTTTCATGTTGAACCATTGAATATGTTCACGTTGGTAATTGAAGAGAAAACGGAAAACAATCCGGAACCTTTCCTAACGGAAAATCCGGTGGAGATCATCAGAAAAGGAAACTTCAGCAGGGTGCCGTGGATGATGGGAGTTGCAAAAGACGATGGGGTATTGAGAGCTGCGCGTATGTAAAAAATAATATATTTTTTAAGTTTTAAGTAATCACCTCCAGTATTAATCAGTTACTATAAATTAATTAATTTATTTATTTATTTATTTGTACATTTCTCAACAGAAAAATATCCAGTTACTGGGAAAAATTAAAATTTAGATACATATGAAAATATTACTATTCTAATTAAAAACTATAACATAACAATTAGACGAAAACATAGATAAACTTGGACAAAATATATCAATAAAACATTGAATGTCATGGTAACTACTTAACATCTGGTGTAAGGGAGAATTAGAAAAATGTGTAGTGTTAGATTTATGATAATAAAATGTTAAAGAATGACGTGTAAAAAATCGTGCAGCATAAAAGTGGAGTAGGTGCAGAAAAAATTGATTATCAATATGGTAGTGAATATGTTTATAAAGAGTTACAATCAAAATATATCTGTGACGTTGAATCATTGAAGACATTGAAAATTCATTCAGCAACATGTTGTAATTAACAGAGTTAGAAGGATATTCGTCAAACTTGAAATAATATAAATATTTAAGGAATTTTTTTTTAACCATTTCCAGAGACTGTATATGACCTAAATAATTGCCTCCAAACAGGTGCACAGTAATTAAGTTTACTTAAAATAAATGCGTTATATAAAGTAATAGCACTCTGAACATTTTTAAATTGCCTACAGCTTCTTGTAATGAAATGATGATTGAACAATGCTATTTATATGAGGTACAAAGCTTAATCGTTGATCAAAAATTACACCAAGGTCAGTTGTTTCAGATACTCTGCTTATACTTGTATTATTAATGGTATAATCAAATATTACAGGGTTCGCTTTACGGTAAAATGATAATGTGCTTTTCATAATAGCCTGACTGTATAATGGATAAATATCCTCAACACTGATGAAGCATGACTAATTTCTTGTTACTCTCTTCAATAGTTCATTCCGTTCATCCGGGGCGGTTTGTTATGTAGAGCCATGGAGCCAAGGGCGTTTCCAGACAACTTGTCTAGGGGGGGTAATTAAAAAAAAAAGATAAAGAAACTGGTGCTTCCGCTCCCATACACCTGTTCCATGAAATCTCCCTATCCTTTTCCAACGTTTTAAAGCGTTGGAAAAAGTTACCGATTATATTATTTGTTTGGAATATGAAATATCGGTAATTTTTAACAATAAAAATTGATAAGCGAAAAATTCTTAGGGGGGGGGGGGTAATTACCCGATACCCCCCCCCCCTTGAAACCGCCACTGCAAGGAGCCATGGCACTACCTGTAGTTTCAAGCTCAACAAGAATTTTTAATTGATTCTTAAAACACTTTTTCTCAGTTACTTTGGTCTTTCTTTCTTCAAAAACGGGGGGGGGTTCTATCATGAAAATGTTCCACGAGCCGCCACTACCGTTCATACCTTCATGGTTAGCACATTTAATTATTTGAATGCGAACTTTGTTGAATCTAGAGAAATTAAGAATTATCACGATTTATTCTCTCTTCAATAGTATACAAATTCGGTTCATACTTTTACAGTTAGCACATTCAATTCTTTGAAAGCAAATTTTGATTATCACTATTTATTCTTTCTTCAATACTTAACCAATTCTATTCATACTTTTAATTCTTTGATGAACCTAGAGAAATTAAATAACGATTTATTCACAGCTCTACTGAGACAATCCGACACTGTCGAAGAACTGAATGAAAAATTCGACACTTTACTGCCGCAAATGCTATTATTACCATCCAGCGTGCCGGAGGAAAAAGTTGCCGAGCTGTGGAACGCGATTAAAGATTTCTATTTGAACGGCACGAATCGAATCGACGTAAATGATCCTCGGAGCGTTCAAGGATTCACCGACGTAAGTTGGACTTTGAATTACAAGAAGAAACGATAAATTCTATTTCGCAGTTGTATTCGGATCGTGCATTCGCCTACGGCTCGTATCAATCGGCGACGTTCCATTCGTTGAAAGGGCACAGGCCCATTTGGTTCTACAAGTTCAGCTACAAAGGGCAGAACACTTTTGCTGACGTGTTCGCAGTCACCAACGAAACAATTAAGGGCACTTGGGGTAAAACGAATGGTCCGATGTGTTAAGCCCATGATATTAAAAAGCTTATTTAGGTGCCGGTCATTGTGATGAACTGATCTACTTGTTCGATTCACCCGATCTACCGTTTGGTGAGTTGTGCGGAGCGGATTTGCTCATGAGTCGACTTCTGGTGCGGATGTGGACCAACTTTGCCAAATTTAAGTAAGTGAGAATCGAAAGAGAATCAATTGTATATTTTATCTCAACAAAATCTTTGGGCCTACAGGACCATAATAAATTACATTACAAATAATTTCATAACATTTATTCACTGGGGCCGCAGTGGCCTAGTGAGTAGCGCTCCTGCTTCTGGGCCTCGTGGTCGTGGGTTCGAATCCCATCCGGACGGTCACTTTTTCTGAATGAAAAATGGCCGTACGGGTCCATGGTTGTCTAGTGGTTGTCCTTTCATATCAATATATGAATTTATTACAAAGAATCGGTTGTAGCAGAATAGCCAAGTAGCTTACGCCAATTTCCCTAATATCATTCACTCTCCTTAACCCGAAATCCCATCAACCATCCTTCCTTTTATAAATAAAAAAAAAAAAAAAAATTATTCACTGAAAGCAGGGATGGTTCGCGGGTTTTTTCTGGTACGGTCGAGGAACAAGAGGTGGTACTACAGATAGGTAGGGTCAGTTGCAGAGACTGCACCTATCTGTATTACCACCTCTTGTACCTCGGCCGTACCAGAAAAAAACCCGCGAACCGTCACTGACTGAAAGCATTCTTCATTTATCAACATCCATTTATTTGCTTTTCCGTGAGTTATTAAATTATGAATTATTTCTATTATTCAAGGGATCCATTCGAGGGATGGAAGCCGATTTCGGCGGTTCGAAATGTAAGCAATTTCCAATTGGATTATTTGCACTTTCCGAAAGACAACATCCAGCTCGAGCTTCGTAACGATTTCCTAACGAAGCGAATGCAATTTTGGAAGGGCTTGCCTCTGTCCGAGAATATTCCAGAGATCGCATAAAAATTAATTAATCTGCACGAGAATATTTCAGAGATCGCATAAAATTTAATAATTATGTTATGTGCATGTGATATTTTACGGGTGTTTTTTTTTAATAAAGTGTGTTTTAATAGTTTGGTAATTTAATCTTAATTAAAGTGAGCCAGAAATAAGAAAATTCTGATTCTCATGTTTTTGTGTTTATTTTAAGAATAATTAAGCCTACTAAATTGTCCGCGTAAATATTTTATTTCTGAAACCATCTCTTTCCCAAATTAATTTTTCGAAATAAAAAAAAAACTATTTTGTTAAATTCTTGATTTATATGGTATTTCTACGTAAAAAATAAATTTAAAAAAATGTCTCCCCATTTTTCCAGAAAACAAAATCGGAGTCATGACAAATTTGAACACAAATCGTCAGCAAAATATAAAATTCTTAGGTGTGTATTTTTAACCCAGAATGACATGGGATGTACAAGTTGATCATTTGAGTAAAAAAAAATTAGCAAAAATATATATCTGTTACGAAAAGTTGTCCTGAATACTAATTTTATACAAACAACAAAAATGATTTATTTTGCCTATATACACTCCCTAATTGGCCAGGGTATCCCACTATGGGGACCTCGTTAGAAGCTCAGCGTATATTTGTACTCAAAAGAAGGCTCGTAGTTGGGACTCCGCTCTTAGCTTCATGTAAAGCATACTTTAAAGAACATAAATTACATGTTCAGTTTATTATACGCCAAGGAGAGGCGTAAACATAATAATAATATTAATAATAATAATGATCTTTATTTCCATAATTGCCACCTTGGTGTGTACATAAATTAACGTAAACACAAAATGGCAATCACAAACACGATACTCGCAACAAACACAACTTAACACTGCCCAGAGTGAAATTTAAAAAAAAAACTGACCAAACTTATAAAGACCTATCTATAAGTATGTAATAGTTTGCAACAACTTCCTATTAATAAATTTAAACACAAACTAAAATGTGTTATATTCTTATAAATTCTTGATAGAGCAGTTTTCTGTTATATGTTTATTTAGTATTAATAAAATTTTAGTTATAGAAATTGATTATATTGGTTGATAAGTGTACGGTAATATTACATTACATTACGGTTATTGTATCTTTATTTAAAATGATTTTATTATTAACTTCTTTTTTTCTGTTTTACGTTTCCAAGTCATATTCTTTTAATATATATTTCAAAACTGACCTATGTACATTTTCCGTTATTAACATAAACAAACTATCTATCTATCGAATATGCTATATTATACTTATACAATGTATACTATTATAGTTTATTATTTACTTTATCCATCGTTATATAAGGGGCTCTAAAATATAGGTACGCCTCCGGGCCCGCAATTTGAACTGTTCTCTACAATTATTGTTAATGTACATTTGACGTAACTATTATCATTTCATAATTACAGAAAACAATATGTGCAATAGGGGAATTTTTTGAATTTTTACATTTATTGAGATGACCTCAACAGGCAATTGACCAGAGATCTTTCAGCCTTTTTTGAATGATTTTCATATTTATCATTTTTTATGAGATTTCGAAAAATACTAAATCGTTAATTTTGGCATTTTCTAAAATTCAAGTAATTCTTGTTTTTCCGTCATCAACAAGGAACAGGCCGATTTCTTCAGACTGATCGTCATCTTCAGTATAAGGCAACTTTACGTAATTATTGATTTTATTTATTTTTTAATCACTTATTATGTTTTTACCACAATTTATTTAATGTATTTACAAATATTACACACATACTTTCAAGATTTTGGTTTCGACGTCATTATCAAGTGAAACAATTGATTGAAAAAATTACATTTATATCGGTAAGAAAATAGGGCGAGGGTAGCAAAATACTTTATGGTGAACAGGTGCAAATATTTAATAGTTAATTAAGTAACAAGGAACGTAAGGACGTATTAACATTTGAGGTAGGCGAATACGTCGCCTGCCGAAAATGTTAATTGTCATTACGTTCTGTGTTGCTTATTAATTTTTTTCCGCTATCGGAAATATAATACAAAAAAAGATCAGAAAATATTCTAAAATACCGCTTGTAACATTTGGGATCAAAATTTGTATAGTCACCATACGTATGGTAACTCAGCAACCGAGAAAACAATGTCGAATTTTGTTTGTTTGTGTCAATTCAGTGACAGTTGTTGCGGGCATGGATACAAATGAAGCTGAGAATATTGCGTGTTAGAACCTGTTACCGATAAAATCGAAAAAGGTAAAGGTTATGTAAAACGGATGCCGATGCTATAGACGAAAATGTGTTGCTCGCCTATATGTTGGAGCGTTACGTTTCTGTTATTTTATTATGTACCTAGGTGCGTAAGTAGAAAATTAAGTTCCGTCGTCAAGGACAACAAACACCACAAATGTTATGAGCCACCTACAGTAACTGTAACCATGGATGCAATGCTTATCTACGTTGTCGGTAGCGGGAAAGATTTCTTAGTACAGAATTTCGAAATTTGCGATACGAAACCTCAACAATAAATCTTCTGGAACCAATTAACAGAAAAAAAGACCTTCCAAACGAGTCAACTATATTTGTGTGTGTGTGTGTGTTGTGAAGAATTTCCGGTGCTCTTGAATGTTTCAAGGAAACTCAATTATGCGGCGTTACATCACACACGAATTAAATTTCCATTTCCACAGCTTTTTTGCGCTAATGACCGTAGAGTTGTGGATGCGCCTTAAACACAATACATATTCATTCTACAATCTTATTTCGTCGTCGTTGCCTCGTACGTTACGTTGCGTTAACTGAAGTTGCCAAAATTATATAAGGTATTTACGAAATCAGCTTTTTCCTGAATTTTTATTTTTTGTTATCTCAATAAAGACTATTATTATTATTATATTATTTATATTTTAATACCAGCATTTTAATTACACTTAGTTTATCCGATAATCATCATCGAATCGAAGAATTGCTAGTTTCAGCCTTCAAAAATAATTTAATCAAAATTATCTAAAATTATAATCAATCAATTTAAAAATTACATACTGTTAAATGGTATTATTACGAAATAACATACCACCAAAATTAAGATCATATTTTCTCTAAAGATTAAAAATTGCGTGATTGCGAAAAATTTTGAGATTGTAGCTTATGTGTGTCATCAAGTTCAAAATGTTGAAAATAAAATTACCTAAATATTAAATAAAACACACTTTTACTTAGTTAATATCACACTATTTATAGTGACTGCAGTTTCGATCAAACAATGATCATTATCAAACTATAGGTATCATTGTTTGATCAAAACTGCAAATAAATAGTGTGATATTAACTTAAGTAAAAGAGTGTTTTATTTAACTAAAAATGTATCACGAAGTAAGTGTCGCCAACCTAAATATAATTAATTTTTTATATGCCTAAAATCCCTATATTTTTACTTACATTACGACGAGTACCTTTTATTGATTTCTCGTTGCAAACTTGGTAAAACATTTTAAGTAATGAGTAAGTAAGTTTTAAGTAAAGTGCTTTTATCATTTCACAGACTAATTTTTACATACAGTAAATTGTTTGCGTGTATAATAAATTTGGTTTGAGCAGTTTATCCGCGTTATCGACCATAGGTCTTTTTGCCCTTTTATAATTTCAATATTTAATCATGATAATGGTTACGACCGTTACTACATTAAATAACTTGTGGTAAAAAAAACATAGTAAGTGTTTTATTCAGTGATCAATCATTTAAGTTTAAAAATCAATTCAAGCGAGTAAAGATTTCACTTGAAAGTTTTACTTATTTTATATTTTGTAAAACAAATGATAATTAAAGAAATTCATTTAATGCTTTCTGCAACAAGTAAGGTTGTTTCTAATTTATTGATAATTAAAGATGTTTGTTAATACTTCATTCGAATGATGACTAAATAAAACCCGCATTCATTGATTATGTTTATAAAGTGTTACTTTATTCTCAGATTAGAATGAAGAGGCTGTCGTCATTGTTGCTAATATGTTACATGAATGTCTGCAATGCTGTAATCTTCGACACACCTTCCGGACAGATAAGAGGCACACAGATGCAGTCTAGGGACGGGAGACACTTCAGCGCCTTCAGGGGAATCCCCTACGCCAAACCGCCCGTTGGAGGGCTCAGATTTAGCGTAAGTTTCCAACATTTTTCATCAAGCAATTTATTTAAAATCGGCGCTCGTAAAAAAAAATCAATCCTCCCATACTTTGATAATGTGATTATATCCACTCCGAAAGATCAAATTTTAGCGAATTTAGACACATGGCTAGTGGGCCGGCTTTTGATGGAAGATAATTTTCGTAATTTCTTTAAATATTATGAATAAGACAATCGATCTAACTCCACGTCTACCATAAAATCTAGATGGTTAAATAAAAAAATGAAGGGAATAAAAAACTATTTTTTAGGCACCTGTCCCTGCCGATCCGTGGACCGGAGTGTTGGAAGCAACCGAAGACGCAAACGTTTGCTTGCAGAAAAACTTCCTCTTTTTTAGGAATCCCGAAGTCGAAGGTGTCGAGGATTGTTTGTACATAAATGTCTACACGCCTTTGGTAAGTGTATTATTTTCCGAATACCAATACAAAAACTTTTTAAAAAGTCAATACCGAATTTTAATAATAATAATAATAATAGCTTTATTGCCACCGAATGTACATTAACATACATATTGGACACGTCAAACAAAACACATAATACAGCATAATATCACTTAAAAATACTAACAAAGATATTCATTTAAATTATAATAATTCTGATCTATTAAAAATTGATGAAGGTGTTTCTTAAAAGTTTTAATATTCTTAGCAGATTTAATGTGGTTGGGTAAACGATTAAATAGTAGTGCTCCAAGTACTTTTGGTGAGTTTCTTGTAGTATTTAATTTATATTGACTTATGTATATATTTCCGTTACTTCTAGTGGGGTAATTATGAATTTGTCCGGCTGAGACAAAATCTGAATTACATTTAAAAATATATTGGCAAAGTTCATATATGATTAAGGATGGCAGCGTTAGTATATTAAGCTTCTTGAAGAATGGTTTGCACGAGTCTCTGCGGGTAATGTAAGATTAAAACTTACTGAAATAATAAAAAACTGCCAAAAAAGCAAGTTTCCCATTTCATAAGGCTTACATGTTTTTTCCCTTCTTCTGTATTCTTTATTTTGTAGCTAGTCTTGTGCCGCAAATGTAAAAAATAATTTACATTAAAAAATATATTTTTATTTTTATAGAAAAACCAGCATTTAAACGAAACTTACCCGGTAATGGTAAATATACATTATGGCGGTTTCTTAGTGGGATCTTCCAAAAGTACACTCCTTGGCCCCAAATACCTGCTGGATCAGGATATTGTTCTCGTTACGTTCAATTATAGATTGGGAATATTTGGTAAGTGCAATGTTGCTCAACTAAAATTCATCAAACGATTTTTCTGCCCTTATCTTTATTACACTCTGCGTAATGTCCAATAATTTTTTCCAACGCCATCTTCGAAAATGGCTCAATTTAGAGAGGAAAGCGGGTTTTTGTATCGCTCGTGGGAATAGATCTAATTCCCTTACAAGTGAGAAAAGTATAGTATATTTCATAACGAGGGCGGAAAGTGTCAAATATCACACGAGCAATAAGATGTCACACTTTTGATCAAGTTATGAACATGAGTTTTCCTACGACACCAAACAAATCTGTTTTTTCAACGTTTTATTAATATTTTTATTTTGTTATACCAACAATCAATGCCACCTAATAAAATAAATGTTAGCGGCAAATTCAAGATTTGCCTATTCTAAACATCCTTTTATGAGAAGATACTTGTTATGAGAAATTGGATAATTTGCTGTGATGTCAAAGTTTTTGATTTCTTCGGCTTATAACCTTCTGATTTGCGCTTCAACAGTGCTCTTAATTTAATGTAATTCACTATATTTATATCATGATGGATATCCTGTTTCGAACTGGTTTACTCACTTCAGGTGGTGTACAGTCAATTAACGAATCAATCTTCTCCGCACTCATATTTTCTAAAGGTCGTAGTACTATAAATTACAATTAAGCAAATAGCAGAAGTTTTCAATAACTTACCTGAATATATAATTACAAACACAACGATTCTGACTGACAGAAACTGTCAACATTTGATAGTTGGTATGCACGCTTGATACATGCAACCTCTTACGAAATGATATCACACAAGTGACGATATGGGATTTTTGACAGATGAATGATATTGTCATGTTTCCAGCCCACTTAATTGTGCGCTATTGACAAGTTTCTTATGGTGTCGTAGGAAAAATCCATTTCACCACTAGTGCAGAAATTAAATTGTTTATTTATAAATAAAACACTTTCTTTGTTAATATCACTCGATTTATTAGTAGCGACTATAGTTTCGATCACGTTCTGATCATTATCAAACTAAACTTTTAGTTTGATAATGATCTAAACTTTTAGTTTGATAATGATCAGAACGTGATCGAAACTACAGTCGCTACTAATAAATCGAGTGATATTAACAAAGAAAGTGTTTTATTTATAATTCAAAATGTATCACGAAGTAAACGCCTCCAGTGTCAATCAATTAAATTGTTTATTGTTTTTCATTTACACTGCTACTATGATTCAGGCGAAATAATAAATTCTTTAAAATTAATTAATTAGGAATCCTCTGAATTATATTTACGCACCGTGACGTTAGAAAAAATGGTATACACATGTTATTAAGGTGCCATTGTTCAATTAGATAAATGAACAATGAACAATGGAGCACTTTCATTACACAAGCAAAACTGTTTCGCTCGTTACGGCAAAACATTTCATAAATTACGTAAATAACCTCGATTTTCTAAATCCAATTTAAGTTTCGTACTTATTTGGAGGTTTAGCTTTAATCAACCGGTGACTAGTTTTCATTCCATATTCAACAAAGTTAGAAACACCAAAAGCGGATTTTTAGTAAACATTCAGGCAATAGATTTCGCCACTTTGTTGATTCTAACTTTAAAGGTGTTTATAATATTTATATTCCAATAGTAATTTCCGTTTCCTCATCATCAGCAACTAACCACACCGATGATAACTGGAAAGTCGTAACCGGTCTGCAGGTGTTCTGACGGAGAAATAGTATTCACATATTCTTATAGAGGTTCAAAACTTTCCCAAATTGTTTTTTTTTGTTATTTGTCAGTTTAATATTAATTGACCGAAGTTTAAAGGCGTGGGGTGTACCACACCCCGAATGACTATTACGTCATTTTTCGGAGGTGTGACTATTAAGGGTTAATGTTGAAAAAAATATAAATAAATTCAATCAATATTATAAAAAACCATTGTTACATTGTGAATTTTTAGGATTCTACAGCACAGTGGATGATTCGGCCTGGGGCAATTGGGGCTTAAAAGATCAAGTTTTGGCGTTGAGATGGGTTCAGGATAACATCGGCAGTTTCGGGGGGAATCCCAAGGCCGTCACGATTTTCGGGCAGAGCGCCGGCGCGGGTTCCGTCCACCATCACATCCTGAGTCCCGTCTCGCGCGGCCTCTTCCAAAGGGCGATTTCGCAGAGCGGTAGCGCACTCTCGCTTTGGGCAAATCCCTTTAACGAACTGCAGGAATCCGTTTATAAACAAATCGCAAATGGTGTTGGATGTGATGGCGATGCGGACACGAAAACGGTCATCGAATGCATGAGACTTATCGATGCCGAGAGATTAATTACGATTCAAGACGAATTTAAAGTAAGTTTTCAAAATTATACGCAACGGCGTCGTCATCATAGATAAGGCTAAGACAGAGATGCAGTGACGGTTCGAGGGATTTTTTCTGATACGGCCAAGGTAGCAGAGGTGCTAATACAGATAGGTGCGGTCACGCAGTCAGCCGTCTCTGCAACCGACCCTACCTATCTGTATTGCCCTCCTGCTACCTCGGCCGTACCAGAAAAAAACCCGCGAACCGTCACTGCAGACATGGCAGTCGTACTGCACCATTTGCTGCGAATACTCCGAGATGTTTTGGTCAAATTTTCTTCCGTCGATCATTCCCAAACAAATATGCAATATGCCAAAAAATTGTTTTTTTGAAAAGCAAATGCTTAGTTCATCCAGTTTTAATTAATAATTTTTAACAACTCCCCAATTTTGTTCTCATTTTCAAAGAATAAAACGATTCTTTAAGAAATGGAGAGTTTAATTCATCAAGTTTTAATGTTGAACTTATTGCAGCAGTTTGTCAGTAAAATATTTGTTGCAGTATTTTCATGTTGAACCATTGAATATGTTCACGTTGGTAATTGAAGAGAAAACGGAAAACAATCCGGAACCTTTCCTAACGGAAAATCCGGTGGAGATCATCAGAAAAGGAGACTTCAGCAGGGTACCGTGGATAGTGGGAGTTGTGGACGACGAAGGGGTGTTGAAAACTGCGCGTATGTATAAAAAATAATTTTTTTTTCAGTTTGACTTATATTTTAGGAGGTATCGCGAATTAATCGCCTCCAGTACTACTATACCTCATTGAATAACCAGGCGGACTAAATCAAATTATAGCCGCGAAAATACGTTGTTGTGATTGGCTAAACGGGCGCCGCTTTTACAATGGCCGCTGTTATGATCAGCTGATCTCTAACCGATCCTTGTGTCTCACCGTTTTCGCGCGTTTCACCTCAGTTTTTGTGTTTTTAGCCAGTTATTTCTACTGTTGATAATGTAAGAATCGATTCCTCTCATCCCGCGATTTTCGAGACCTAGAGAAATTAAAATTATCACGATTTATTCACAGCTCTACTGCGACAATCCGACACTGCCAAAGAACTGAATGAAAAATTTGAAACTTTACTGCCGCAAATGTTAACATTAACAGCCAGCGTGCCGGAAGAAAAAGTTCCCGAGGTGTGGAACGAGATTAAAGACTTCTATTTGAATGGCGAGAATATGATCGACGTGACTGATCCTCAAAGTATCCAAGGATTTACCGATGTAAGTTGAATTTTTAACTACAAGAAACAAACAGTAATTTCAATTTCGTATAATTAAGTCCCTGTTAATTTTCTGCATATCTCCTTGAGAATGACCTAAGGTCGAAACAATAGTCTATTTTTCGTAAGATTGCAAACAGGGAAGGATAGGGCAAATATGACCTTGTTCAGTGATTGGTTGAAATTGTGGGAAAACTCACACCGGACACATTTAATTCTCCAACTTCATTTTTTCGACTGGTCTCTGTCATTTTACTAGCTGGCATAAGCGTAGCATAAGGGGGTAAATATTATACTGTTAATGTTTAGTGTTTCTCCTTATTGCTGTGTGGTGTTTCTTTAATTTTGTATTTGTACAATGACTGATAAATTCATCCCATGCTTTTCCCTCACACTGTCCATTATACATGTAATCCACTAGATTTAAATTTCGCACCAATATTTGTCACCAGATTCACATATGTTAATGGTGTAAATCAGACTTCTAGTGTTTGCAATCTTAAGAAAAATAGGGTATAGTCGGAGAGACAAATAAAAGCAGTGAAACAAAACCAAGTGTTTTAATTAATCAAATTCTATTTCGTAGTTGTATACGGATCGTGCATTCGCCTACGGCTCGTATCAATCGGCGACGTTCCATTCGTTGAAAGGGCACAGGCCCATTTGGTACTACAAGTTCAGCTACAAAGGGCAGAACACTTTTGCTGGCGTGTACGCAGGCACCAACGAAACTATCAACGACAATTGGGGTAATGAATAGTCCAAAAAATATTTATGCCGTGATATTAAAGCTTATTTTAGGTGCCGTTCACGGTGATGATCTGATCTACTTGTTCGATTCGTCCGACCTACCGTTTGACGAATTGCAAGGAACGGACTTGTCCATGAGTCGACTTCTGGTGCAGATATGGACCGACTTTGCCAAATTTATGTAAGTGAGAATTGAAAAAGAATATACAGGGTTTCCCCCTATTTTATTTTATTAATTAATTCCCTACGAGATAACTAAATAAGTTTATCTCTGTGGGATTATGTTGGGATTTAAGTTAATTATTGATCAAGTAGGCATCTGTCACGAATAAGTTTTATATTAATAATTTTGTGGAACGTTATTTTTCTACGAGAAGTTTGTTAGTTTTCATCATAATTATTTAACTTTCATGGATTACTCAGTCCAACAACGTGTGTTTTGTGTAGAAACTTACATAAGAAGCAATTCGATAGAAGAAGTTAGGCGTGCATTCCGGCGTCAGTTTAATAACGAGAATAGAGGTCACGCGCTAAATCGTAAAATTGTTAAGTTATGGGTTCGTCATTGGCGTGAAAATGGCTCTGTACAAAATTTGAAGAAGCCTAGACGTTGAAGAACAATTCGTACACCAGAAAATATTAAACGAGTTAGAATTGCGTCCTAAAAGGTCTGCTAATCGACAAACCCTTATCCTAGGAATATCAAAGGGAAGCTTAGATCGAATTCCTCAAAGAGATTTAAAATTTCATCCCTATAAATACCAAATGGCACAGCAACTTATAAATTAAGATAAAGAAGCAAGGTTAGCATTTTGTCAAGAATTTTTGAATTTACATCAAGGAGCAATTCACAGTCTCTTAATGAGCGACGAAGCAAATTTTTATTTGAACGGCATGGTTAATAAACAGAATTTTAGATGAAAATCCTCGTGAAATCTTTACATAGAACCTCCATAATCCAAAAGTTGTTGTGTGGTGTGGAGTGGGATCTTTTGGTATTATTGGTCAATATTTTTTTGAGGATGAAAATAACCGCGCTGTAACAGTAACATCCGAGCGCTACGTATACATGCTGGAGACATTCCTCATTCCAGAATTAAATAGACGAGGATACAATGCCTTACTATTCCAACAAGATGGGGCAACACCTCATACCGCCAGAAACTCAATGCGGGTTCTGCGAGAAACGTTTAATGGCCGACGACTCATTTCTCGATTCGGAAATTTGCCTTGGCCTTCGAGGTCCCCCGATTTTTTCCTGTGGGGATATTGAAAAGCCAAAGTGTTTGCGAGTCGTCCAGGTACAATCGAGGAACTCAAAAGTCAAAATTCGTGAAGAAGTTGAAGGTTTGCTACGCCGTGTAATGAACCACTTTTTATCTAATATTGAAAAATGTGTTGAAGTTGGTGGAGGTCATTTAGAAGACGTGATTTTTAAAAGTTAGAACTAAATTAGCCAAATATTTATGTTATCATAAATCGCAAAGAGTTAGCTGTAATTTAGTATAATAAAAAGTTTGTTTTTTTAACTGAAAACAAAATTAGTTCAAATATTAAAATGGGTAGCCTATTATGGGGAACCCAGTACTTATAACGGGTGCGTCATCTTGTGGTAACTGATGGTTTTATTGAATAATTTCCTTGCCCGACGTGCGATTGACAAGTTGTCGACCATTTTGGAAACGTCAAAGCAGTACAATTGTTACCATGGAGCATTACACACCAAAACAAAGAGCCGAAATTGTGAAATTTTATTTCCAAAATAATTCCTCAGTTACGCTTGCTCAACGCGCGTACCGAGCAAAGTATCGCGGCAAAAAAGTGCCTACAGTGAAGACAATTCGCAAGTTAGTGACCAAATTCAACGAAAGTGGGTCTTTGGCAACATCCACGCCCAAAGTTAAGCCACGTCCAGGTCGAAGTAATGAAGTCATTGATGCCGTACGAGCCGATGCTCAAGACCTTCCGACCACCTCGTAGGAGTTTGGCCTGTCTCCGACAACATTGCGGCGCATTTTGAGGGTCGATTTGCGTTCATTCCCTTACAAGATGCAGATGGCTCAACGTTTATTGCCGGTTGACAAGCCTCGTCGCATTGAGTACGGTCGAAACATGCAAAACATCCTCGCCAGCCAACCAGATTTTTGGAGTCGTGTAATCATGACGGACGAGGCACATTTTACGCTGTGCGGCAGCGTCAATACGCAGAATGTTCGCTATTGGGGGACTGAAAACCCTCAATTGATATTCGAAGTGCCTTTACATTCACCAAAAGTCACAGTTTGGTGCCGATAGGATCATTGGCCCGTACTTCTTTGAAGACGACAATGGCGCGACGGTTACGGTCAATGGCATGCGATATAGGGCAATGATTCGCGAATTTTTGGCACCTGAGCTAGATGAATATGAAATGGAGGATTATTGGTTCCAGCAGGATGGCGCGACATGCCACACAGCCAATGAGACGATTAATTTATTGAAGCAAATGTTTCCGGATCGTCTCATCTTAAAAAAAGGGCGATTTTGACCGGCCCCCGAGATCACCGGATTTGACTTCTGCTGACTTTTTCTTATGGGAGTACTTGAAAAGTAAGGTTTACGCCAACAAACCTCAATCCCTCGCACAACTTAAGACCAACATACGCAACGAAATCGCTGGTATTGACCCGGAAACACTCAAAAATGTGATGGAAAATGCCGGAAAACGGGCGGATTTGTGCATAGCTGCCGGCGGTGACCACTTAGCGGATACTGTTTTCAAAAAGTGACCAAACAAATTGTGCTGGACCAAATTTAAATAAAATGAATGATCGTACACAAAAAAATCTGTTTTTCTTACTTTATTACTTCAGTTACCACAAGATGGCGCACCCGTTATATCACATCTACTGACAGTATAGACTTTTTTTGACATCTTTAGTGATAAACACTAGAAAGTCAAAAGTGGCAACACGGTAATGGAATAAACGTAATTTTGCTGAAAATTAGGTTGGTACGGGTATATTCGCCAACAGACATATTATTAACAGTTTGTTATTGCTCTTGAGTTTGAACTATTTTTCGAATTTCTGCCATGGAGAACATTCTAAACCAGTGTTTCTCAACGTGGGCGATATCGCCCCCTGGTGGGCGAACGCTATTTAAATTGGGCGAATATCAGACAATTCGCTTTTGGGGGCGATTGCCATTTTGCTTGGGCGAATACATTTTTAACACCTGCCTGCCGCTATGGCTCATTCATACAACCCGTCTGGAGAATACGCAGACGATTCTTTTAGATGTGTTGCAGCCCAGCGTAACATGCCGACTGAGAAAGTAAATTGCCTAAAAATTTGCCGACAACGTTATATCTCCCGAAATTCGACTATTATTCAGTGACGGTTCGCGGGTTTTTTTCTGGTACGGCCGAGGAACAAGAGGTGGCAATACAGATAGGTAGGGTCAGTTGTAGAGACGGCTGGCTGCGTGACCCTACCTATCTGTATTACCACCTCTTGTTCCTCGGCCAGAAAAACCAGAAAAAACCCCGCGAACCGTCACTGCTATTATTGAACTTTGCAAAGATCACTTATTATTATTTTCATCGTACGAGGTAGGGGAGAGTACTGTTTTCGTGATTTTTTCGAATTCCAAATTTCATGATCATGTCATTTTCAACTAAGCACATACCAATACAAAATCCAGAAAAAAGTTAAATTTTTGGGAGTAATCATTGATCCAAAATTAAATTTTAAATAGCAAAGAAATTAAATAGTTGTCTCTTTGCACTGAGGATTATATGTATATGGGATGGTAAATGCGGACGTACTTTGCACACTTTCGCTTATGCTATTATTTAATTACGAATTATTTTTATTATTCAAGGGATCCTTACAAGGGCTGGGAACCGATTTCGACAGTCGAAAATATATGCAATTTCCAAATGGACTATCTGCACTTTCCGAGGGACAACTTGCAGCTCGAACTCCGCAACGATTTCCTGACGAAGCGAATGCAATTTTGGAAGGGCTTGCCTCTATCCGAAAATATTCCAGAGATCGCATAAAAATTAATTAATTATTTCAGATTAAATCATTATTTTACGTGTATGTGATATTTTACGGGTGTTGTACTAGTTTAGTAATTTAATCTTTAGTAAGATGGGTCATAATATTATGATTCTCTTGTTGTACTTATTTTAAAAATAATTAAACTAAATTGTGCGCACCAACAAAAATGTTTAATTTCTAAAACCATTACAATACAAAATAATCAGTCTTATTGGTAAAATGTAGATTTATATACTGCATCTACTCATAGATTAGACTTTTTTGACATCTTGAGTGACAGAAATTCCACGAGGTTGCCGAACAACTCAGTAGTACCATTGCTTAAATATATACAGTTTTTTTACAACGCTTATGGAGGAAGAGGTAAGTAATATTTTAGTTCTAAAGTTTCCGATAGATGTCAGATAAATGCACATGCTAAATAACGTTATTAGTTCAACAAATCCAAGGAAATTTATATTTAAGCAAAAGTAGTACTTACGAAACTTTGCGGGAAATGTAAAAAATGTAATTGTAATTTATTACGAAAATCGCACTCACATCGTTTAGAGCGTTCTTCATGGTGGAAATTCGAAAAATACTTAAAACTTAGGAACAATAACAAACACATTTAATAAAGACGAAATTAACCTCTTCAGGGACAACTAATTTTGAAGTTGGAAATGGAAATGTGCAACTGTCACAGCTTTCAGAGCTTGACATGAGTTGGCAGTATTGAGCTAAATCAAATTTGTTTGAAATGTGTTGATCATTTTTTAAACGTACACAAATGTGTTTCTGTCCCTGAAGAGGTTAAATTAACTTGAGACAATTCACTTATTGCAGATTTATTGAATAATTTATTTATTCGTCTTTATTACTTATTCAGACGAAAATAGCCTGAATATATGAATATTCAACCTGTTCGTGATTGCAATTTATTTTTAATAACAAACTGTCAATAACGTATCTGTTGGTGACTATTGGAACTATACCGGTACCAACCTAACGTGCTGCAAAATTACATTTATTTCGTAGCCGCGTTGGTACTTTTCACTTTCTAGTATTCGTCACTAAATATGTTAAAAAAGTTTAATCTATCGGTTTACATGGTACATCGTTATTTAGGAAAGAGCACGTCCAACGGAAACAACCTGAACACGTTATTCACCGAATCGATGATGATGGACTTCACCGTTTCCACGAGAACGGGCTTCATCTCCTCGTAAAGCACATCGATATTCTCGTTGATGGCACGATTCGTGTGTTCGTTGAGTTCCTCGTTCGGCAGCAAATTCTCAAAATGCATTTTTATCTCGTTAATCTCGACGTTCAAGTCCGGTACTTCGAATTCCACGTGGATTTTGCCTTTCTTCAAGAGTTCGACGCCTTTCCACGTTCCGAAAATGCGCACACCGGCTGCAACACGGTTTTATTTTCAAAATTACGCACGTCGGATATTGTATAGTACAATCGCCCAGAGGTGACAGTAATCATCGCGTCTGGATAAATATCTATACTCGTTCGCATGCTTAAGAAAAACGAAATTAAATACGAAACGTCTTTTCTCATTCTATATATTCCAACCTCAAAATTCACGTTTTGACTGTCTCCGATTTCGATTTAGTTAAGAGCAGAATTAATTGTATCCATTTTATTAATAAAAATGTTAAATTTCCAGTTGTCTTTACCGATTGCCGAAAAATGCACTCGCAAAGTTTCGTCGGGAAAATATTTGCACGCTCGAGAATTTTTAAATTTCCCGCCTACACTGAATCGAATTATTTTACGGACATACATTTACTAGAAACTTAATTCAGGCAATTACTGTCACCTCTGCGCGATTGTACTATATGTGCACTTACTTAAATTTCCGGTGAATGCACCATCGCTGTCGAACTGGAACAACAAAACCCGACCCTTTGCGTTGAATTTGGCGTTCATGAATAGATTAGGGACGCTCAGGTCGACCGTAAAGAGCAACTTCTTCATGTCGATGTCGACCTTTTCCGCTCTGAGATTGGTCAAGCCGAACAGCATCAAATTTGTCAAGTCGGCTTTGAATCCCAGCGACGAGGCGGAGCCTTGGTCTAAAGATATCCTTTCCACCAGTAACGGATCCACTTTTCTCAAATTCATTTCGGGCAATCCGTCCCCGAGATGTTTGACGATCGCGTTCAAAGAGGCGGCGTAACATTCGCCGAGTTTTGGATCGTCGCGCTTACAAATTTGAACGAAATCGGCTGTGAAAGTTTTTTTTTGTTCAACAATGATATACAGGGTGTAGTGGAACAAAACGGAGTATAGGATTTTTAATGTTAATTCTTTTATACTGGAATATTATCTTATGTAGATTCATTTGTAACTGACGAGTGTAAACTTATAAGTATGAACACGAATAAACTACATTCCCTGATCATTTTAGAGGAAACATGTAAATAAACGTTTTGTAGAGTAAAAATTCCTGCATGCAGTCATGCTATTATTTATTTTTTAGCGTTTATAGAAACCCTAAAAAATGATAAAATAAAAATGATCATTTTTCACATTTTATCATTTTTTAGGCAAATTATTAATTAAATAACAAGTAATATTTATGTAGGAAGCTTCTTCTTCACTATACATACTTTAAAAACAGAGTTTTACTCCAATTAACAATTACTTACGTATTTTTTTAACGGCCCAAGATAAATTAATCGCGGACGCGATAATGCAGATCGCGACGACTTTCATTTTAGATTTTCTAAATGTCCAAACGAAATCTGGCCATTCTTATACCCCGATCCAATCCTCGGGCCGTTGTCCTTATTCATCACGTGGGATGCATACATTACGCAAGAACACCTAGTCGCTCCGTAATTGACCTTTTCTCAATCAGCTCTAACTCGAACCGTCAGAGTGTTTACATATGGTTTTACGTCTTAAATAAAATCGGAAATTTCATAATTACCCCCGGCTTGAAGGTTTTGTAATTGAAACCGAATTCGGTTGCGTTATATCCAATGCACTACTTTCATTTCATCGATTAATTTCGGATGCAATTTTTAAATTGTTTGCGTTTGCGTTTGCGTTTGCCTTGACATTAAATGTTCTGTGAATAATATTTGCAACGTAAACATTTTTTTTTTGTTATGAATATTATACACGCTTTTATATGGAATAAAACACTTTTTACTTTTTCCGTTACGAAGTACGAGAAGTATTGTGATGGTGATTTTTTTTTCAATTTTTTTTTTGTATTCGAAACAGTGTGTCGATGATGATAAGCTATTTCAAATTATCAATCAAGTGGTTGATTAAAAATTGCCAAAATGACGAGAATTTGTGTGTCGATGATAAGGCGTTTTAAATTACAAAGTGGTTGATTAAAAATGGCCGCTACAAAAAGTAATTTGTGATTAAAAATATTCATACATCAGTTTTAATGGTCGCCGATAATGAATTTTGAGTAAAAAATAATGAGCAAATTATGCGAGTTTTATTAATGGTCGCTGATAGTGAATTTTGAATAAAAATAATGAGAAAATTATGCGAGTTATTTAAGTATTCAATATGTACGTCGTAACTTTGGAAATGAAAACGTGTAAATTAATAGTAAAATCATAAAATTTTTGATTATTTCCAATATTCTTCAAAGCAAACATCGGGTAAGAACATCACCGTTTTGATCTAAATCGCCTGAATAATCGACCCCCCATTATATCCAGTCATTTAATCAGCAACGCGCGGATTTTTTACCAGCGGCTCATGGTGCGGCCGAGGTAGCCACCACCTCTGCTACCTCGGCCGTACCATAAGTCATCCAGTGAGACGTCACTGGTAAAAAATCCGCGCGTTGCTGATTAAGTGACTGGACATAATGGGGGGTCGCCTATTCGACTAGAACTAACGTTAAAAGCAGTGACGGCTCACGGGGTGACTCATGGTGCGGCCGAGGTGGCAGAGCTCTATATTACCACCTCTGCTATCTCGGCCGTACCATGAGTCATCCGGTGAGACGACACTGCTTTTAACGTTAGTTCTAGTCGAATAGGCGACCCCCCATTATGTCCAGTCACTTAATCAGCAACGCGCGGATTTTTTACCAGTGACGTCTCACTGGATGACTTATGGTACGGCCGAGGTAGCAGAGGTGGTGGCTACCTCTGCTAAAAAAAAACTAGTTCTTGCAATGGCTGTATGTCTTTAAACATAAACTTAAATTCGAAACCAATAGAGCACACAATCAATAGTTTAAAACAAGGAACCTCGGCCAATTATACCTGTGCCTTCCAACCGTACGTTTCTCTACAAACAATGACCATACTACAGGTGACTTATGTTATTCAATAAAACTTCCAACAGAAATTAAAGCCACTCCGCGGACTGCTATATTAAAAAAAATGGTGATGTGACCATCATGTTACTTTCTCCGACTTGATGGTATCATAGCCATTTATATTTACGTTTTCGTGGTTTATTTTTAATTTAAATCATATTTTAAATGTACATCGAACGGATGAACTGACGTTTAAAACGTCAAAATTATGAAAGATGGAAAAATTATACTTCAAATTCAAAAACTCGGTTTACTCAAAAACTAAAAGGATTTCGAGAAAAACTTATTCTTTATAAGTTGTTCATTTTAGCATTCTCTACAATAATTTTTTTAACAAATTTCCAAGGGGTTTACTCATGTCTTTTTTTCGTGTTTTCGTCAAAAATTAAAAATCTCTAATCCGACTAATTGACGTACGAGGAGCACATATTTCAATTTGGAGTTTTCGTTTGACAGCTACGGCCGATCAAAGTCTGAAAAATCAATTATTTTTGTAAATTTTCTAAAATGTTCACTGTGACTGACTAATTTTTTTGCTAATAAAGATAGCTGAAAATTTTTAACGGCAATCAATTTCTCTCGTCTTTCTGATGAAGAAAAAGGTATACTTCAATGGGTCTACGATGATTATTAAAAAAGTTGATTTTTTCGATTTTTTCCATTTTCGAGTTTTCTTTGCTGACGCGTCACGGGCCTCAATTTGACATTTCTTGCTGCGAAAAAACATTTTCTGACGCGTCTTGAACGCATCTTTCCAGTGGTGTGTAGAAACCCGGAATCGAACCAGTGGTTTCTTCAGGAAATTATTCCAAAGCCAATTTTTGAGAAAAAGTTAGAAGGGGGTACCCTTGGGTAGATTTTCAAGTTTTCGTCAAAAATTAAAAATCTCTAATTTTAATTGGATCCTACTAATTGACGTACGAGGAGCTCAGATTTGCAAACCGCGTTCAATTTGGAGTTTTCGTTTGACCGCTACGGCCGATCAAAGTCTGAAAAATCAATTCTTTTTGTAAATTTTCTAAAATGTTCACTGTGACTGACTATTTTTTTTGCTACTAAAGATAGCTGAATTTTTTTAACGACAATCAATTTCTCTCGTCTTTCTGATGAAAAAAAAGGTATACTTCAATAGTCTACGATGATTATTAAGAAAGTTGCATTTTTTAACAAATTTCCAAGGGGTTTACTCGTGTCTTTTTTTCGTGTTTTCATCAAAAATTAAAAATCTCTAATCCGACTAATTGACGAACGAGAAGCTCAGATTTGCAAACCGCGTTCAATTTGGAGTTTTCGTTTGACAGCTACGGCCGATCAAAGTCTGAAAATTCAATTATTTTTGTAAATTTTCTAAAATGTTCATGGTGACTGACTATTTTTTTTGCTATTGAAGTTAGCTGAAATTTTTTAATGGCAATCAACTTCTCTCATCTTTCTGATGAAAAAAAAGGTATACTTCAATAGTCTACGATGATTATTAAAAAAGTTGATTTTTTCGATTTTTTTCCATTTTCGAGTTTTCTTTGCTGACGAGTCACGGGCCTCAATTTGACATTTCTTGCTGCGAAAAAACATTTTCTGACGCGTCTTGAAGGGATGTTTCCAGTGGTGTGTAGAAACCCGGAATCGAACCAGTGGTTTCTTCAGGAAATTATTCCAAAGCCAATTTTTGAGAAAAAGTTAGAAGGGGGTACCCTTGGGTAGATTTTCAAGTTTGCGTCAAAAATTAAAAATCTCTATTTTAATTGGATCGTACTAATTAACGTACGAGGAGCACATATTTCAAAACCGCGTTCAATTTGGAGTTTTCGTTTGGCCGCTACGGCCGATCAAAGTCTGAAAAATCAATTATTTTCGTAAATTTTCTAAAATGTTCATGGTGACTGACTAATTTTTTTGCCAATAAAGATAGCTGAAATTTTTTAACGGCAATCAATTTCTCTCGTCTTTCTGATGAAAAAAAGGTATACTTCAATAGTCTACGATGATTATTAAGAAAGTTGCATTTTTTAACAAATTTCCAAGGGGTTTACTCATGTCTTTTTTCGTGTTTTCGTCAAAAATTAAAAATCCGACTAATTGACGTACGATGAGCTCAGATTTGCTGTAACTATTACCGTTTTATAATTATAAACTAAAAATTAAAAAAAATAAAATAAACTTTTTCTCGAATAAAAATGATTTTATGAAAAATGTTTCCAAACAAAAGATGTTCATTTCTTTGTTGTCTTCGAAGTTTGTTTAAATGTTTTTGTGATATTTTTCATATTTAAGAAAATATTGGCAAAAAACAAAAACCAGTTAAGGTAAACACCCACTTCCGGTGTAGGAAATTTTATCAAAAGCTTTTCAGTTCTTTAGATTATCAAATAAGACGTATGTTGAAAGTTTCATATCAATTGCTCTATTAGTTTTTTAGATACAGCGCGCATAGACACACACACACACACATACACACACACACACACACACACACACACACACACAGACACAATTTTTTTTTCCAGAAATTGTTGAAATTGCATTTAGGGACCCCAAAACGGATATTTCCGTAAAAAAAATTTTTGAAAAAAAATCACGATCACAATACTTTCTCGTACTTCGTAACGGAGAAAGTAAAAAACTAAAAGCGTATCAACTTGATAAAGCCTAATACTCCACAATGACTTTATCAAGTAGACCGCTGCCATCTCAGGTAGCAGACTTACGTTATTTTGACGCCGAATTTTGGTCACCCATTAATTGACGTTATTTAACTATTAAAAACACGTGTATAAGTCACGTCATATAGACGTCAGTTGTCAACGTTTAAATGACGTTACGTAATGCCTAATTTTCTACGTACTTTGAAGGTCATTAACTGAAGTCTGTACAGCGGCAATTGGCGACGTTCATTTGAAACGTCTTAAAATGAAGGGTAAAATGACGTTTCAATTGAGACGTTGCTGTCATTTTTTGTCAGTAACCTTAAAGGTCTAATATCCCCCAATTTTGACGTCATAATGGCGTCATCTAAGGTCAGTCTGCTACCTGGGATAATTTCGCATATCTGTAGCCAATCGTATCTGTTGTAATTTAGTCTTAGGCTAAGTTATAGTTAGTTCTAGTTACCTCTCTTATGTATTGTTAAGCTATTTTTTAAAAATTTGTTAATAACCCTAATTGTTGTAATAATCCATGTCCCACTACACATCAATAAATAAATAAAAACACTTAACACTTAAAATACCATCATCATTGATTAACGGATAAAGATAAAGCCAAAAACATTCAAGGTTTCTATAATTTTTATTTTAAGTACAATCATTTATTGTTATGTTAAGCGAGTGGATACGGTGCTTGGCCTTGAATGTTTCCTCTGTAACAGAAACAAATGTAGATAAGATAAAAAAAAGTACGATATTGTCTAATGTTCTTTTTTTATTTGCGTAAAACAACTCACCCAGGGCCATAGTTGCAGGTGTAGAGTCTCGCATATGGATAACGGGGTTGGGAAATATCATAGAAGGCGATGAAATCACAACCTATATATTGAGAGTTTGCCCAAACAACCTATAAAGGACAAACAAAATAAACCGTCAAAAACCTAACCTAACATAAATATTGACAATTTGCCCGAACAACCTATAAAGGACAAACAAAATAAACCGTCAAAAACCTAACCTAACATAAATATTGACAGTTTGTCCAAACAACCTATAAAGGACAAATAAAATAAACCGTCAAAAACCTAACCTAATCTAACCTAGCTCAAATATTAAGAGTTTGCCCGAACAACCTATAGAGGACAAACAAAATAAATTTTCAAAAATCTAACCCAAGATAAATATTAGAGATGGGCAATATTTCACGTATCTGTGATTTTTCACTGGTATTGAAAAATCACAGGTCGTTTCTGTTACTAATAGGCGAATTTCACTGCTACTTAAAATCACTGTCACTTAAAATCACTGCTACTTTATTTATTTATTATTATTATAAGTAGTTTGATTCATTAAGAATATTACATTACACTTAATATCTCTGTTACTTAAAATCTCTGCTATTTAAACTGTGACAAACTGCGATTGCTACTTAAACTGCGACTGTTACTTAAAACATAATTGTAAGAAGACAATATAGAATATCATTTCTAAATATTATTTTATATTCATTACTTTATACTCCCATTTTCGCAGGGTATTGTATTTGAATTTTGAATAAATATTTAATAAAAAAGACAAATATTTATAAAATGCCATGGAATACCATATAAAATGAAATAAATTACAACTTATGTACTAACAATTATTAATTGATTAATTGAGATTTTATAAAAACGAAAAAATTATCTTTCCCGGCATGGAATTGAACCACAAACTCGTTGTGATCGAAAGTGATGAGTCACAATCGAAAATTTAAAACTAAAATTTAAAAAAAATCCATATCTCCATTAAAAACTGTGGAATTTATAAAACCCAAATTGATTTTAAATAAGCGATACTTCGACCATTGAGGATATTTTTTATGGAATTTTGTCTGCGCGTTTTATATTTTTTCTGCGATGTTTTCATTCAAGTGCTCAAAAAAATAAAACTAAAATTTTCAAAAATTCGTATCTTCAATAAAAATTGTTGAATTTACAAAAAGCAAATTGATTTTGAATAAGCGATACTTCGACCATTGAGGAAATTTTTTTATAGAATTTTGTCTGCGCGTTTTATATTTTTTCTGCGATGCTTTCATTCAACTGTTCAAAAAAATAAAACTAAAATTTGCAAAAATTCATATCTTCATTAAAAATTGTTGAATTTACAAAAACCAAATTTATTTTGAATAAGCGATACTTCGACCATTGAGGATGATTATCTTATAGAATTTTGTCTGCGCGTTTTATATTTTTTCTGCGATGCTTTCATTCAACTGTTCAAAAAAATAGAACTAAAATTTGCAAAAATTCATATCTTCATTAAAAATTGTTGAATTTACAAAAACCAAATTGATTTTGAATAAGCGATACTTCGACCATTGAGGATGATTTTTTATGAAATTTTGTCTGCGCGTTTTATATTTTTTCTGCGATGTTTTCATTCAAGTGCTCAAAAAAATAAAACTAAAATTTGCAAAAATTCATATCTTCATTAAAAATTGTTGAATTTACAAAAACCAAATTTATTTTGAATAAGCGATACTTCGACCATTGAGGATGATTATCTTATAGAATTTTGTCTGCGCGTTTTATATTTTTTCTGCGATGTTTTCATTCAACTACTCACAAAAATAAAACTAAAATTTTCAAAAATTCATATCTTCAATAAAAATTGTTGAATTTACAAAAACCAAATTGATTTTGAATAAGCGATACTTCGACCATTGAGGATGATTTTTTATGAAATTTTGTCTGCGCGTTTTATATTTTTTCTGCGATGTTTTCATTCAAGTGCTCAAAAAAAATAAAACTAAAATTTTCAAAAATTCATATCTTCATTAAAAATTGTTGAATTTACAAAAACCAAATTGATTTTGAATAAGCGATACTTCGACCATTGAGGATATTTTTTATGGAATTTTGTTTGCGCGTTTTATATTTTTTCTGCGATGTTTTCACTCAACTGTTAAAAAAATAGAACTAAAATTTTCAAAAATTCATATCTTCATTAAAAATTGTTGAATTTACAAAAAGCAAATTGATTTTGCATAAGCGATACTTCGACCATTGAGGATATTTTTTATGGAATTTTGTCTGCGCGTTTTATATTTTTTCTGCGATGTTTTCATTCAAGTGCTCAAAAAAATAAAACTAAAATTTGCAAAAATTCATATCTTCATTAAAAATTGTTGAATTTACAAAAACCAAATTGATTTTGAATTAGCGATACTTCGACCATTGAGGATATTTTTTATGGAATTTTGTCTGCGCGTTTTATATTTTTTTCTGAGATGTTTTTGGCCAAGTGCTCAAAAAATTAAAACAAAAATTTTCAAAAATCCATATCTGTATTAGTTAATGATTTTATTTCAAAATAATCCTTCGAGAACACCGCAAAGGCGTTTTTTTAGAGGTAAAACCAAAATAGAAAAACATTTGCCACATACCTAAAACTTTCCAACTTTTCAAATTTACTGAACAAACATTCTGTTTTTCTGCAAAAATCTCCAGATACTTCTCGAATTTTGAACTGAAGCAAGGATAGTCGTAGACCAGGTGGACAAATATTAGCAGAATTATATCAAAAACATTTTTGAGAAATCATTAACAATTACAGAAGGTGTTACGTGATCACAGTCACAGTTTAAAATCACTGATATTAGAAAGTAGCAATCACAGGTAGCAACGTGATTCAAAAGTAGCAGTTTTGACCATCTCTGATAAATATTGACAGTTTGTCCAAAGAACCTATGTATAAAGGACAAACAAAATAAACCGTCAAAAACCTGCATGAGGCAACTAAATTTGGAAATTGCGGCAGTTCGCTGACAAAAAACAAATCGTAACCATAGTAACAACTAAACTGTTGAGAAAGTAAAATCGTCGGTATTTCATTGGCTAAAACCTGTTGGGCAATGAAACCGCTATCATTTGATTGGACGTCACCTTTTGGACAAAGAAATTGCTATCATTTGATTGGACGTCACCTGTGGAGAAAATGATTCGGCCGAATAATGGACAACTTTCTCAATCAAAAACGATTTAACAACGTTTATATTATTTAATAAGATGCGAAAAATACATCTCTTCTACACTCACATGCTAGTCTCTTGTAATTAGAAAAGTAACTTTTTTTTTGGGACATAATTTCTCAATTTTCAAAATCAGGTCACCGTACCTACTTACTAGTTAGCGTTTTGTAATCTTTACTTTAAGAGATAGTCGCTGACGAATTCTTTCATATCTTACGTTGCTCATTTTTAAATATAGCGAAACCCAAATACATTTGCTAACCATTCCATTACGGCTCGAAGGCAATATACCGGGTGTTGACTTGGCGGACGCAACATAGGATATCGCATGTTAATTTTGGAGTGTTCAAATATTGGCTCTCCTATTTATTTTAGAGACAAAATGTATTTAACTTTTTTGTAGAGGGGAAAATTCTGAATTTATTAATGTTCACATCTAACACTTTACGTGTCTCTAAGTTGAAATAGTTAAGAAAAGTTAATGTGATTTTATAAAAATAATGACATGCCATGGAATTGAAACAACAGTTGCGGATATCAAAATGGCGCAACATATCGCTGTCATTTGAGGAAAGTAAATATTTTCTAAATGGTTTACACTACACAAGAACAAATCCATATAATTAAGTAGTGTTATGCAGGCTAGAGTTATCAGGATCTTTACGACGTGCTTTCTATCCAATTTTCAGACAAAGCGATAACTGATGAATCTACTGTTCAACGATTGGTAAATACAAAAATACAAAAAACCAATTAAAGTAATTTTTTAAATCAAACTTAAGGCCTTACTTGCGTGTAATGTCCGGTCACCCCGCGGCTTATATTCGGGTAAGTAAAGTCCGTGTATTCATTAAACCAAGCTCTAACCGCCGCTCGCCAGTCTTGACTCGTCGACCTGACCGACGACCAAGATATGTAGAGGTTCTGCCCGACCCATCTCCAACGACCTGAGAAGTTCCAATTACGATGCGCAGTGATAAAATTGTCAATCAACTATTAAAGTAAGAAAACTTACTGTCTTGGGCGAGGATGTGTTCCATCTTGCAGGTGTTCGAAACCACACGTCCTTTTTCACCTAATTGCGTATCGTAGATCTAAAAGTACGGTATATCGCTCATCCCGAAGTAAAACGTCACAACTCAAAAAAGTTACATTTTCAGGAGAAGCAAATTAAAGTTGGAAAAAAAAGTTTTTCTAAATTCTAAACAGTAGAGTAGCTGAGACAAATTCCCATAAGAATTTACACATGTGTCTCAATTTACCTTTAGGGGATGAACAAGTAAATTGAGACCCCTGTGTAAATTTGTTCCAGAACTATGACAGTTCTAGTCTACTGTTTAGAATTTAGAAAAACTCGATTTTAGTAGGTGAATTAAATGAAGAGGATGCTCGCAATTGCTAAATAATTAGTTGTGGTTGAAACATAATGCATTTTTCAATTGAGTTTGAGTAAAATGAACGGTGATATCTTTTCTGGCTCACCATTGTCCTTAGATTTCTACCTCTGGGTTGGTTTGGAACCGTTCCGTCCATAATCTGTCGTCTGTATTCATTGTGCGCGTTCGTCACATCCCCTCTCCCCAGGTTAGAAATACCCCTGGCTAAGAACAAATTTAAAGTTTTCTCGTAAATAAATCGATTTACGAATGAAACACATTAGTTCCCATCGCATTCAAGCAAGTATCGTGTGTTCATTAAAAAAAACCTCAAGTGTGCCATGACTTTTTCGTTTTAAAAATTTAAGTTGGCACATGTTAGTAATTGACATACAAAACGTCAGATCGTTCTAAAAGTCACAATTATTCCGTGCTCACAATAGTTTACAGCAACCGGCAAAAATGTTTCTAGTTGAAAGTTATTTCCGAAACGGGATTAAAGTGGATGGAAATTGGGTGTATTTATTGGACGTACCTTTGGCAGAGTTTCAGGAAGAATTTCCTAACGTGCCCATTATTTATGATGAATTTAAAAATACCTTATCACGATCTGTTGTATTATTTCAGGGTGAATTGCACTTTACGGTCACACTCCCGATTTCGGAGATTTTTGGTTTAGGGACTCTATACGTGTTATTATTAAGGTACTTACAAAAATTTTTGTGCGGAAACGTGTTTCAAGCCGAAAAATCCAATTTTTATTTCTTCAGTTGCGCATTACGTCAATGTCCACCATAAATTTAATTGTACGCACGGCACGAGAACACTCATATACATATCATGATAATTTAGCACACGAAAGGCACACTGTTAAAATTATACACGAGGTGCAAGTTCGCGCAAACAACATGTTTTCTTCGCAAAGTAATTGAAACGTTGACAGCGGCAAATACAGACTTAAGGATGCGCCCTGTATTGCCAACCGTGAAAGTTGGTTTGTCGTTTTCTGTTTTCAAACCTTTTCATAAAACGGGTAGTATTCTCCGTAAACCAGGAAGTGTAGGGACTTGGGATGTTATTAACACTGCCCAAGGAATTTTGGAAGGTGAACCTACGTCTTCTCCGCGTCGTTTATCACAGCAAATTAATTTATCGGTAGGAACACGCCGCAAGTAACATAACCTCAAAATGTGTTACCAACTTAAATTTTTAAAACTAAAAAATCATGGCACACTTGAGGTTTTTTTTTAATGAACATACTTTACAACAAACATCACGTTACATTTAGTAACAATTAGTGGCAATGTTAATTACTTTAGAGAATCCCTTCTATATTCAAGGTAAAACAGATGTTCATCAGTGATTGTATTCTGTTTCACCTAATTTATTTTTTTTAATGGAATGGGCTAATGCAATTATGAAAATACATATTATTAATTTATGCTAAAAATTGTATTTAACACGTTGAATGCGTTGAACACGGCTCTTGTGTCCACGCTGTCGCAGATCCGCACGAATGTTTAACATTTGAATACGCATGGAACGTGTTAACAAACATAATCAAATTTCTACTGTTCAAAACCCCGGAATTACGTTGAAATTATTAAATAATAGCAGAATATACCGTCAAGATTTTTAGGTGCCGCTGGACACTAGAGGATTAACGCAAAAATCTGGAAAGTCCTCAAAAAGTCAAAGATTCGTTTTAATGTGTACCATCTTTGTTTGTCTCACTCCATACGTATAAACCAGGGGCGGCTCGTTATATAGAGCCAAGGAGCCATGGCACTACCTGTAGTTTTTCATTTGAAATAAATGAATGCAAACGGAGCGTAAATTAGCGAAAATTTTTAATAACTTTCGTGACTCGAAAAAAATATAAAGGCAATTGCTATCGACTTAAAACTTGCCAAAGTTGCTTAAAATACACCCTAAATTATGATTCTTTAAAAACCATAAACACGCTTTACCCAAATTTTGAAATAAATTTATGCAAACGGAGCGTAAATTTGCGAAAAATTTCAATAACTTTCGTGACTCGAAAAAAATATAAAGACAATTGCTATCGACTTAAAACTTGCCAAAGTTGCTTAAAATACACCCTAAATTATGATTATTTACAAAACATTGACACCCTTTCCCTAAATTTTGAAATAAATTTATGCAAACAGAGCGTTTTGCGAAAAATTTCGATAACTTTCGCAATTCGATAAAAATATAAAGACAATTGCTATCGACGTAAAACTTGCCCAATTTACTCAAAATTCACCTTAAATTATGATTCTTTAAAAACAATAAAACATCTTTTCCTAAATTTTGAAATAAATTTATGCAAACAGAAAAAAAATCAGTAACTTTCGTGACTCGAAAAAAAAAATATAAAAGCAATTGCTATCAACTTAAAACTTGCCAAAGTTACTCAAAATACACTCTTAATTAACAGAGTGTAAGCTCAGCAAGAATTTTTAATTAATTCTTAAAACACTTTTCGTCAGTTACTTTAATCTAGGAAGATGTTTGTTTATTTCTTCAAAAAAGTCGCTACATCATTAACAAGTTTCACGAGCCGACACTGCCTTATGGTACAACAAAAACCTAAAACCTCCCCCTCACTAGATTCCGAGATAAACCCACCAAAATTTAGTGAGCAGTCATTCTGGTGTTACTCA
Source organism: Ocypus olens (assembly GCA_910593695.2). Lineage (NCBI taxonomy): Eukaryota > Metazoa > Arthropoda > Insecta > Coleoptera > Staphylinidae > Ocypus > Ocypus olens. Next base: position 676,258 of record OU343048.1, read on the forward strand.
ATTTTCAAAATGTTGAAAAAAATATAAAAACAATTGGTATACACTTGAAACTTTCCAAATTTACTCAAAATAGATTCTAGTTTATGGTACGAGAAAAACCTAAAACACCCTCTCACCAGATTCCGAGATAAACCCACCAGAACTTCGTGTGCAGTCATTCTGGTGTTACTCAATTTTCAAAATGTTGAAAAAAATATAAAAACAATTGGTATGCACTTGAAACTTTCCAAATTTACTCAAAATAGATTCTAGTTTATGGTACGAGAAAAACCTAAAACACCCTCTCACCAGATTCCGAGATAAACCCACCAGAACTTCGTGTGCAGTCATTCTGGTGTTACTCAATTTTCAAAATGTTGAAAAAAATATAAAAACAATTGGTATACACTTGAAACTTTCCAAATTTACTCAAAATAGATTCTAGTTTATGGTACGAGAAAAACCTAAAACACCCTCTCACCAGATTCCGAGATAAACCCACCAGAACTTCGTGTGCAGTCATTCTGGTGTTACTCAATTTTCAAAATGTTGAAAAAAATATAAAAACAATTGGTATGCACTTGAAACTTTCCAAAATTACTCAAAATAGATTCTAGTTTATGGTACAAGAAAAACCTAAAACACCCTCTCACCAGATTCCGAGATAAACCCACCAGAACTTCGTGTGCAGTCATTCTGGTGTTACTCAATTTTTAAAATGTTGAAAAAAATATAAAAACAATTGGTATGCACTTGAAACTTTCCAAATTTACTCAAAATAGATGGGCGGCTCGTTATATGGACCCAATGAGCCATGGTATCACTTGTAGTTTCTACCTCAGCAAGAATTTTTAATTAATTTTTAAAACAGTTTTTTGCCATTTACTTTGGTCTAGGAAGATAAATCGTTCTTTATTTCTTCAGAAAAAGTGGGGGGGGGGGGTATATTGTACAAGTGGCTCTACCATTAACATGTTCCACGAGCCGCCACTGGTATAAACTATCAAAAAAATTGACATTTGACATCAGCCTACTTGATTTTTCTTAACAAATAATAACCAATCTGTGAATTAAAATCGTCAAAAAGTGCCATTTTATTAGGGACAGTTATCTGCTAAATTCCATTCTTCTAAATTCTTCCACTAGTGAATATATGAAATAAAAATAATTTTTTTCCACTGAACTTTAGAGGACTGTAACAAAAAATTATATGAAACACCTCCCTTAATTTTTGCTGAAAAATCACCCTTTAAAATCTCTTAATTTTAATTGACAATCCCACAATGTACAATTATATCCAGTATTAATAAATATAATTAACGCTAATTATTTTTACACTTACTATAAATTTCTCCACCGTTGGGACCGGGACAATTCTCACCCAGAACAGCGACGACCGATACCAGCGTGAAGCAACCAGCAATCGCAAACATTTTTTAACATGTATCGTTATCAAATTACGTTTCGTCTTTTATAATAACACCGAAATAGTGGGGTTTACATTTTCCGACCGGTAACGAGCTTTCTTGCAAATCACACCTCTTCGTCATATTTAATCGCAACGTGGGGGGGTTCCTCCGAATTTCAGTACAACCAGGTTAAGCCTGATAAGATAATTGTGCAAATATTTTTGTGTCTTGTGTGTGTGTGTGTGTCACGCGCAGTAATTAATACCTTGATTCGAAGAATTTTGCCGCCGAAAAATTCTTTTATAATGACTTGATTGTGCGCCTATGGAAGGACGATGCGACTAATACTTATATAATTGCGTCGTGCATTGGTTTATTGCCGTTTTTTTATTCGCGGAAGTCGTTATAATTCGCCGGAGTAAAAATACTGATGAGGCCATCATGTAACTTTCTCCGATTTTAGGATATAGGTGTATAACTCGATTGAAAATTGCTGCACATTAAAAAACCAAAATTATTTTAAAAGACACTACAATAAGCTGACGATTGCGTCAACCATTTGCATTTGTACTGCGTAATTTGGACGTGCGGATTTCCCGAAATTTTTTCAATCGGCCAATAAGAATGATGCATTGGCGATTGTGGGCATTTTTACAACTCTATCTGTAGAATGAATAGACTATAGAGGCCCAGCCCTCCTAAACCGCAGAAGAAAAAATGATTGCATATATTTATATCTTTTGTGTCTTTCGCGTTTATATTGTTGTATTCTAGGTTTATTTAGATATATATATATATAAATTATGGTTGCGTCGTGCAGTGCGGGTGGGAATATCGCGAGTCTCGTTGGTGATCCTTGTTATTCCCTTTAACAAGGAGCACGAGCGAGATTCGCCCAGCGTTGCCAACTGGTCACATGCTATTTCCGCCAGATAGCAAACGTAATTCCGCTAGAATTCCGCCAGAAAATATAAATAAAGTACGAAATAAATAAAACAAACATATCGATGTTACAAAACTCAACAACGTTATAAATAATAATAAAAAAATTAAACGATTACAGAATTCACAAACATTCTTCAATTATCGTTATTCATTATCTTCAGGCCTTTGATTATATTTATGAATTTTTGAATATTAATATTTATAGTTCTTGAAAAAATAAATTCCTCAACAATTTGAATATCTTTACAAAACATATATCCATTCCAAACTGCAATTTTTGAAAGTAAGTTATAAAATGTCAAAAGTTAATGTTTTAAGTTGTCGAACAAAAAAATCCTTTTATATGGTCTTTAACAGTAAACTCTGATTTTTGAAAATGTGTCAATTTCTGCGTGAGCTATAAATTTTGAAAAATGTTTAACATTTAAAATAACAATCTTTAACAAAATTGAGTTCCTCAAATATTTTAATACATTCACAGAACGATCACCTCTAAAACTAACTTAAATTTTAGAAATTGAAAATTAACGTTTTACTTGAGAAAAAAATCTAAAAAAAAATACTGATACGATAGAATTTTTCAAAAATTTAAGTAAATTCACAAAACATCTACCTTTAGAATTAAATAAAATTTTTGGAAATGTGTAAATTTTTACGTGAGTTATGAATTTTTGAAAATTATTATTTTTAAATTGTAGAATATATGAACAACGAAAAAAAATAGAAACAAAATGAATGCTGATATGATTTAATTCCTTAAAACCTCTAAGGCAATCAATAGTAATACATTTACCTCTAAAATTAACTTTGATTTTTGGAAATGAGTAAATTAATATTTTAAGTTGTCGAAGACTTAAACAAAACAAAAATCGTAAACAAAATTGAGTTCCTCAAATATTTTAATACATTCACAGAACGACTACCTTTAAAACTAACTTTGATTTTTGAAAATGTGTTCATTGCCGAACACTTGACAAAAAAAAAACTAAAAAAAAAAATACTGATATGATAGAATTTCTCAAAAATTTAAGTAAATTCACAGAACATCTGCCTTTGGAATTAACTAGGATTTTTAAAAATGTGTAAATTTTAGCGTGGGATGAATTTTTGATTAATATTTTAAGTTGTACCTTTAAAACTAACTTTGTTTTTTGAAAATTTCATTTTTGAGTGTTTTGTTGTCCAACACGATAATAAATACTGACATGATAGAATTTCACAATTTTTTTAATATATTCAATCAATCAATCAATCAATAAATTATTTTAATATACACATAAAACATCTACCTTTCAAACTAACTTTGATTTTTGAAAATGTGTTCATTTTTGGATGTTATGAATTTTTCAAAATTAATGTTTTAAGTTGAAAAAATCTAAAAAAAAATACTGGTATAATAAAATTTCTCAAAAATTGAAGTAAATTCATAAAACATCTGTCTTTGGAATTAACTTTGATTTTTGAAAATGTGTTCATTTTTGGATGTTATGAATTTTTCAAAATTAATGTTTCAAGTTGAAAAAATCTAAAAAAAAATACTGGTATGATAAAATTTCTCAAAAATTGAAGTAAATTCATAAAACATCTGTCTTTGGAATTAACTAGGATTTTTGAAAATGTGTCAACTTTCGCGTGAGCTATGAATTTTTGAAAATTATTTTTCTAAGTTGAATATTCGAACAAAAAAAATAGAAAAACAATGTATACTGATATGATTTAATTCCTTAAAAACCCTAACGCAGTCATAATACATTAAATTAACAATTAACTTTTATGTTTGAAAACGAGTCAATTTTTGAAAATTGTATTAATCAATATTTTAATTCATGTTGTATTGTTGTATTAAGGTTGTTTATATTAGATTAGTGAAATGTTCGTACTTCCTTAATAGTTTTTTATTTAATTTGCAAATTAAATAAAAAACTAGTAAGGAAGTACCAACCTTTCACTAATCTAATAATTAATATTTTAAGTTGTCGAACACTTACATAAAACCAAAATCGTGAACAAAATATTTTAATACACTCACAGATCGAATACCTTTAAAACTAACTTTCATTTTTGAAAATGTGTTTATTGCCGAAAAATCTAAAAAAAATATTGATATGATGGAGTTATGAATTTTTGAAAATTATTTTTTTAAGTTGTTGAATATTTAAACAAAGAAAAATTTGGAAAAAAAATGATACTGATATTATTGAATTCCTTAAAAACTCTAATGCAATCATAATACATTTAACTTTGATTTTTGAAAACGAGTAAATTTTTGCGTGGGATGAATTTTTGAAAATTAATAATTTGAGTTTGAGTCCCTCAAATATTTTAATACATTCACAGAACAACTACCTTTAAAACTTACTTTGATTTTTGAAAATTTGTTCATGATTTTTTTTAAATTAACGTTTGTTGTCCAACACGACAAAAAATACCGACTTGATAGAATTTTACAAAATTTTTAATACACGTTCACAAAACATCTGCCTTTAGAATAAACTTCGATTTTTGGAATGTGCCAATTTTTGTCCGAGTTATGAATTTTTGAAAATTAATATTTTAAGTTGTCGAACACTTACATAAAACCAAAATCGTAAACAAAATTAAGTTCCTCAAATATTTTAATACATTCACAGAACGACTACCTTTAAAACTAACTTTGATTTTTGAAAATGTGTTCATTGCCAAACACTTGACAAAAAAAAATACTGATATGATAGAATTTCTCAAAAATTTAAGTAAATTCACAGAACATCTGCCTTTGGAATTAACTAGGATTTTAAAAAATGTGTAAATTTTAGCGTGGGATGAATTTTGGATTCATATTTTAAGTTGTACCTTTAAAAATAACTTTGATTTTTGAAAATTTGTTCATTTTTGGGTGTTTTGTTGTCCAACACGATAAAAAATACTGACATTATTATAAATCAATCAATCAATTATTTTAATATTTTAATATACACATAAAACATCTACCTTTAAAACTAACTTTCATATTTTTAAATAGGAGTTATAAATTTTCTAAATTAATGTTTAAAGTTTTTGCCTTTTCTCTTAAAAAAATATATTCTTTGAAAATAAAGTTTAAATATAAAATAAATTACGCTAGATTTTTCAACAATCCAACATTATTCCGCTAGAAAATCCGCCAGCCGCTAAAACGAAAATTATTCCGCAATTTGGATTCAAAATCCGCCAGATCTAGCGGATTTTCCGCTGACTTGGTAACACTGGATTCGCCATAATCCCCCCACCGCCCCGCACTGCACGACGCAACCTCTCTCGCGTCACAGCCATGCCACTCATGGTGCAAAGATTAAAAAAAAAAATATTTGCACCATGATGCCACTTGATTCCATGCTCCAGGTGACGCCACAATATGTACGATTTTCCATCCCCTGAATTTTATTCTTTAAATTTTTGTGTAAATTCATTACAAGAAAATAAGTCCTACCAATCATTCAAGCCTCTGGTCGCATGGAGATTTTGTTTTTTTTTTAATTCTCCAATGCCAACTAGATGTGATTTTTTAAAAATATTTCTTACATTATATTATTTACAAGTGTCAATGTCGAAACAATTTAAATTCAAAACTTCATATTCATTGATAAGTGACAATGTCTAATCAATAATCATTTAAACAAATTTATCCATAAAAATGAAGCCCCCATTCTGTGTAAGTATATCGTATCATTCATAATACTGAAAATTGCCTACGTAGTCATGAAAATTCCACAAAAATCTACACAGTTGAAGGACCTTGTAATCGATGGCCAGTTAAGCGATTTGCCAAAGAAATGCCACCACTACTTAATTACCAAAGTTTGTAGTTTATTTATTTATACCTTTGGCCACCATTACAATTATAGAAACATGCAATATGTATTTTTTCATTGCGCCAAATGTGTTCGTGTAAATCAGTGGTTCCCAAACTCTTTTGTCCTACCGCCCCCTTTCCAGAAAAATTATTACTTAGCGCCCCCTGGAATTTTCTTTTTAATTTCAAAAGCAATATATAGGAAATATATATGTATTAATGTTTCTATCTTTTTCGTAAAATATAGTAAAGAATTTATCTTTGAAATTATGAAACTATTTATTGAAGCCAGAATAGGATGTTAAGAAAAAAAAGTTAAATATTCGAATGAGAAGGATGAACCTGTGCTGCTACCAATTTAGTAATTCGTGAGCAGTAATCTTAAATCACCAAAATTAATAAATTGATTACCGCACTGAACCCACGTTCCACTAAATCTTCTTTTCTTTCTTTTATACTATCACCACCCCCTTACAGTTATTCATCGGCCACCAAATGCACCTGTGGCCATCAGCGCCCCCCTAAATCGCTGCAGCACCCACTAGGGGGCGGTGGCGCCCACTTTGGGAATCACTAAATGGACGTTTTTTTCTGTAGTAGTAATAATCGTATTCATTAGAGATCCATCAAGAGATCCTTCAGTCATGTCATCATGTGCGCTGGTTACTTTAATATTTTCCACAAGTAATTAAAATTTTTGCATTTTCAGTTCGAAGCGTATCGCGATCCGATCATCAACGATAGAAACAAACGAATATCGTTCACCAAGAGCAAATACCAGCCGAGCGTCAGAAATGAGGGCTGGCAGGGGGTGTACGAGAGTTGGCCCTTCGACAACGACGTGGTAAACAGCCGAACCGCCCACTACAACCATCTGGGGCGCGATATCTGCCACTGTTACGCCACCACGACCAGCGACATGTACGGTCAGATTAAATTGAAAGGAGATTACTTCAACACGAGTCCCGACAAGAAGGTTACGAGTTATTTCAGTTTCAAGGAGTTAAGTCATAAGATTGTTTATACTGGAAGCTTCTACTTCGTTATATATTTTATATAATAAATAAAACACTATTGCTTTGTCAAAATTTTCAAAAGTTATAGTGTTTTATTTATTATTTATTATAAGTCATAATATAAAACTTGCAGAGCTCATACTCAAAGTAGCTAAGTCATAATACAGTACTTGGATTTATACCCAAAGCAGTTATTCCCAAATTTTAGGACATAATCCTAAACTTTCATTTAAAGGAATGTATTTCAATCGTTTTTTAACTGTTTAACCAATTATCCCGAATTAATTTGTAGTAATGCATTTTAGACATCATTATTTATGCTTAATACGAGATATTCTTATTCTTTTCATTTTAGTCTTTAACGACCATGAGCCACTATAGTGGCTATTATTGCATCCGTTACCTATTTTAACATAAATTTTATAGTGAAAAGAAATAATTAGTGTAATTTCAAGTCTGTTTTTCCATTTTCTATTGGCTCTTCTTATAAATTTAATAAAGAAAAATATAGCCTGAATATGTCAACCTGTTCGTAACTCCTCTTATGTCGAGTTCTTATATTATTTGTAGAAAGAAATGGGCTGTTTGCGGAGCGAAGTTCAGCAGTGCTCAGTTAATACACCAGAAATAACTCTTTGGTCTTTTTTTTAATAATGTAAGAAGCTTCTACTTCGTTATATACTCCATCTACTCATAGATTAGACTTTTTTGATGTCTTGAGTGACAGAAATTTCACTAGGTTACCGAATAACTTTTGAAACTAAAAGTAGTACTTACGAAACTTGATTTATTACGAAAATTAATTTTTGACAATGACAAGAGAAATGTCATAATAATTCGTCCTTTAAAAGACTAAATAATTGCTTGAAAATAGCATCAAATATACAAATGGACATCGCCGAAGAAAAACAGAAGTACCATCAATTGTCCACGTGAATTGGGTCTGAGTGGAAGATCATTCTGTGAACTCCGCCCGTGCTCCTTTCGTTTGATATTTTGAGTATGTTTTTTGATCTTTGTCATACTGTGAATTTTATTTTATAAGAAAGGAGAACAAAGATATTGTAAATAAATAAATAAATAATAATATATAAATAAAAAAATCGCACTCAAGAATCTTACTGCGTGTGAAGTTCGTTTGTCACATCATTTAGAACGTTCTCCATGGCGGAAATCGAGAACAATAACCAACTTTCAATGTGCCTATTGGCGACGTCGCATATGAATATATTGAAAGTATACCGGTACCAACTTAACTTACTGCAAAATTACATTTTTCTAATAGCCGTGTTGATACTTTTCATTTTCTACTGTTTGTCACTAAAGATGTCAACAAAGTCTAATCTATGAGTAGATGGAGTATACATGCTTTTATATGGAAAGCAAAGTGTTTTATTCCAAGCTTGTTGCTTGTTAAAGTTGATTGCACAAAAATTACAATCGTCACTACCTCGATACCAATGGCGGCTCGTGGTTCTTCATAAAAAAGGTTAACAAACATTCCACTGCTGTTTTGGTCAAAATTGCCATTAGAAAATTATTAATATCAATTCATTAATTCACTTACAGTTCAAACACCTGCAAAGACGTAAACATGTCCATGTTCCCGGAGATATGCGCCTCCGATTACATCACCACGACGCAGAAACATTACACCCCACCGTACCCCGCCCTACCTCACACCGTAAGCACTTAAAAATCCGTGTTTCCCCCTCCGTTCATTTCGATTCTCGAAGGTCCTGCAAGAGGAGACGCCGTTCATGGCCTACAGAATGATGAAACGCAACGATCCCGGATACTATAACTGGAAGTTTTGGGACGAGGGTTTTCTGGACGTCGTCAAGAGGCTGCAGTGCTACAAGGCGCAGAGACAGCGGTCCTACGATTTTTGCAAGGGAATATACACGGACGGCGGTCTGCCGCCCGAGAAGAGAAACAGCTGCGTCGATTATAAATCAATGTAATTGAAAACGATAATAATGGTCAAATTAAAGCTACAGGTAGTTTTTCGTCGTACACATTTCACTAAACGATAAAATAAAAATTGCAACGAATTAACTTGCCTAAACCGTTGAGGGACGAGAGGGGTGGGGAGGTTACCGAATAACAAGGGTCGGACGAGTGTAGCGACCGAACAACATTTTAATTACAACACGGGCCGCTTCCTCGAGTCCGCGTAATAATAATCATTTACAAAAAAATATATCATTATAAACGTGAGAAAATAACCGATTCGAGATAAAAAATTTACTATATCCAACTATATATCCTAGAAAATACACGTTCAAAGAACAAGAAGCTCGTGTAAAAATATCGATCATCAGTCTATATACGTATAGATGAGGGGGAGGGGGGAGAACGAGCCGAAAGTTTTTTTTTTTATTCATTTGGAAATAAAATACTAACCCTAAAAAACGACGTAAACCGATAATTAAAAAGAAACGAGCGCTTTTTTTTTTTGTTAACAAAACGGAAACTAATAAATAAGGGTTACCGTAGGCAACTGGGGTTTAAGCTCTTTACGAATTTTTATATCTGTGTTTTCTTCTCTTAAAACATCACAGACGGTTACGAGAGTGCGCCATCAGCCTAGTGAAACCTTTTCCGCTTCCTGCCCTTCTGAGATTTCGGAGTGCGCTTGCGTTTCGTGGGGGCGCGCGAGCCGCCGCCGAAGTCGGTCACCTCGTCCCCGAGGGTGCCGACCGTGGTGAGCATGCGGCGGGCGTGCCTCTCCTCCTTGCTGACGGGCAGGCGGGTCATGTACTCCTCCTCGAAGCGCTCGCGTTCCTGCTGCTTCTTGGAGATCAGCTGTTGGGCGCGGCTGCCCTGGACCAGCTCGGTCGGCGTGTCCAGGTACTCCTCTCTCAGCTCGTCCATCAGGGCGGACGAGAGGGCGTGTTTCTTCGATCTCTCCTGCAGGCGCTTGCTACGTTCCTCGACGTTATCGTCGCCTGAGAAGGGAACGAATGTGATAGATCGAATGAACGGCCTTACAGTGAATTTCACAAACGTTTTTCGTAAGCCGGTATTATATTTTCAGGTGTGTAAATGTTCTGTCAATCACCAAATACATTTTTGAATTATTATTGTTTAAATTAGAAATGGAAGAAGAGGATTTAAATTAAATTATAGGAAAGTAAATGTGTTTCTCTAAAGCAAGTAATAAAGACTTAAAAACACAGAGAGGTTATTTTTCACTTCCTGTCAAATGTCAATGAATAATCACTAAAGGTAATTTTAATTAAAAAAAATAAAATAAAAAATATGCAAGAATGCATAAACAGCCACAAGAATTTTTTGATAACTTTAAAAGTGTTATTTTATTGGGCTCATAAAACTGCACTTCTTTGCTCATTTAACCATTTCTCTATCTTTTATAGTTTCCGAGATCCCTATAGAAAACATTGGAAAAAACTCACCCTGTATATACTTTATTTTCAACGCCCTTTAGGGACAAAACAGGAAATTATAGGAAAATTCAAATGAGCAAATTTTCCACTCTACAACTTCAAATTTAATAAAGTAAGTTTTACCTAAAATGCATAGTTTTCACTATAAGTTCAAAAAACCACTGAAAAACGCAAAAATGAAATGTCTATTACTCCAAAACCACCGTTTTTCATGTGTGCATCAGGTGAACATGGTCTTCAGTGACGGTTCGCGGGTTTTTTTCTGGTACAGCCGAGGAACACGAGGTGCGGTCACGCAGCCAGCCGTCTCTGCAACTGACCCTACCTATCTGTATTACCACCTCTTGTTCCTCGGACGTACCAGAAAAAACCCCGCGAACCGTCACTGGTCCAAATACACCTAAGTGTACAGGTCGCTAAGCTGTGGATAAAATTTTCCTAAAAAACATCTAATTTGAAGGAACTAATATAGAACTGTGGGCATATCCGAGTTAAGGTAAAAAAAATACATCGAAATACAAAAGAATTGTGAAAGAGTAAATATCAATCAAAATAAGTATGTGTAAACCTAACCTCAAAATTTCTATTCCGTTTGTGATTTGAATGATCGTTTACACAGCCGAAGACATAATACCAATGATTGTCAATTTAAGCCAGAGTTGTATTTGTGAAATCCACTGTTAAATAAATAAAAAATGCATTTATTAAATTATAGCTATAATTACGACCCAATCGCCGTAATTATTACCTGTATAGTGTACTGCAGATAATTTAGGTGGAACATACACTCCAGTGCTGGCTTTCTTTTGCTTAACCTCACTCTCACTGTCCACTTCAGAATCTGAATCTTCACCCTCGTGCCCGATCAAGTTTTCAGGATTGGCCTTAAAGTTGGCGGGATCGTTTGCGTCCGCACCGGTCGCCGCGGTTTTCACGAGCTTATCAATCTGATACTTGAGCTTGTGGTCGATCGGCCTGATCTTTTCCAGCACCGTGCGGATCTCCACCAGCCTGTCGATGCACGGATCGTCCTCTATCCGTTCCCCCGAGCACTTCCTGAGCACGATGTACGTCAAATTGATCAGGTAGCTCAACAGCATGTTGTACTTCATCTCCAGAAAGCTGAGCCCCTGGTTGGTGGTGATCTCCCCGTTTCGCACCCGCAGCAGCATGTTGTCCACCAGAGCGGCCACGTTCTGCGCGCTCACGTTCATCTCCCCCAGCAGCACCAGCGCCTGGGGCAGGTCCGGGTGCCCAGCGTCATTTCCGGGCGCCTGCACCGAAAAAAAAAGGGAAAAAAACCGTCGAATTCGAACCGTTCAATAAATCCCAGCGAAAAAAAAAAAAACAAAGACAAACATTCGCCATTTTCTGGCCGCGCAAGGGGCCATTGGAAAAAACGCACCCCCGGTTTTTGCGCGTCCGAGAAACGTGCTCGTCGGCGGTTTTTCGAGGTTAACTCACCTGCACCATCGCTCCAGCCGGTTTCTTATCACGCGGGGCTCATGGGGAGGTCGCGAAACAGTCGTCCGGGTGCACGTGCGGGCCGCCTCATTAACGAAACTCGAGCCTTTTTTCCATGTTGCGTCGCACTCTTTTCTTTTCCCGAACGCTTAGAAAAAGTGGGGGATTGATGACGCATGGCGAAAAAATGCGCGGGAAACTTTTACGGATTCAAATTCGCCATGAATACATACGAACCTTTGACTGTATAAATTATATAGTCAACAGTACGAACCTTTGACTTTATGTAGTCAAAAGAGGGTCAAAGGTACGAGTCGTAAAACACCAGTGACGATTCGCGGATTTTTTTCTTGTACGGCCGATATAGCAGAGGTGCTAATCAGTGACGGTTTGCGGGTTTTTTTCTGGTACGGCCGAGGAACAAGAGGTGGTAATACAGATAGGTGCGGTCTCTGCAACTGACCCTACCTATGTGTATTACCACCTCTTGTTCCTCGGCCGTACCAGAAAAAAATCCGCGAACCGTCACTGGTGCTAATACAGATAGGTTACAGAGAGGTATGCCACCTCGGCCGTGCCAGAAAAAATCCCGCGAGCCGTCACTGAAGCACAGCATCAGCAACTAACTAGAAACTATACTGTGGTATAAGTAGGGTTGTGCAGAAGTAATATATGCCCTCCCCAACTTTAATTGTTAATTTTTTTGATATAAAAAAAGTCGAGGTTTAATAAATATGCAGTCTTCCCGACTTTTTTTTAAATTTCAGGGTTTTCCCATGCAAAATTCCCATTCTTAGTGAACTTCTGTTGGTTAGGTTATGTTTTAAGAGCTGCCAACTATTTGCGACTTTTTGATCTCGTAACCGTGAGTTGGGTTTTTAACCTAACTGACCGTCGATTGCAAGAGGGATAATTTAACGAAAAACCTGCAACACCATTTATGAAAGCCGCCAAACTGACTGTAGATCGTAACATCAGGAAATTCGCAATTAATAATTTGGGTTTAAGGCGCATCGACACCTCATTAATCAATTAATAATTAAAACCACTTATTTAAATAAATATACTGTTATTTTTATTAATATAGCAAAGTGCTAAAGTTATTATTATTATTATTTGAATCACTGTGCATATTTGACCGTAATAATAACCAATCTCTAGGGACTTAGCGCCCGTTCAGTTGGTACCATCCTGCGCCCGCCAAATTGCCATAACCTGTCCGCGCGTTCTTTCGTTCGTGAAGGGGCGCCGGCGTCACGTCGGCACTGATGATCGACGGCGGCAGTTTCCGAAACGGGGCCGCGTCCGTCCGCTTACGCAATTGTTTATTTAAAAATGCGGGACGGCGTCGATTGAATCGGGGCGCGCAGGCGCACTGGCCGCCAAAATATTACAAAAACAAAATGGTTCCCTTGTAGTGCGTGTGCGGAATGTTTACGTTTGCCGAGAATTCGGGGGAGAGATTTACCGAAATGGGAGGCGGATGGTAGCGGCGCGAGGAGCGGACGTTCGGCGTGATGCAGGTGAGACCGAAAACTGTCAGGTTCGGCGGTTGCGGGGGAAAAAAGGGAGGGAACGCGGGGGTGCTGCGCTCCAGCGCACCGACGCCAGCACCAAAACACTAGGGGGTTCGTCAGTGTGTACATTCGTTGATCTCGTTCCAGTGCGGGTTTCCGCCGTAATTATGGGGCACCGAGGTGCAGTCCGCGACGGGTGGCTGGCTGCGATGCGCTCTCTCCGACTCGATGCAACTTCGCTAGTTTAGCAAACGTTGTTCGTCTGCATTATGAAGGAGATGGTAGGAGGCTGTTGCGTGTGTTCTGATGACAGAGGCTGGCCCGAAAACCCCCTTGTATACTGCGATGGACAATCCTGCACTGTAGCCGTCCATCAAGGTAATCACAAAACTTCGTCACAGAAATAGAGTACGAAGTTTTACGAAGGATTAACTTTTGTCGACAGTCGAAAAGTTCTATGTACAATTTTTCCAAATTTAAGTTTGAAGCTACGAAAACTCAGACTTTGTTTCCTAATGTTATAGAGTATTTTATATCGTGAGATCTGAAAATGGGAATAATAATTCAAGTAATATCAAGTTGGCTGTCTGGAATTCACCAGTGCAGTGCGTTTTGTTTATTTTGACATTTTTTTGAGGTTTCTTGTTTATACTGCCGATTTTTAACCCTCTTTTGAGAGCCCAATTGTTATTTTTTTATTTGTTTTGACTCTATTTTTGAGGTTATATTTACATTTTTCAATAAAAAAATTTATTAAATGTGTAATATCCCTATCCTACAATTCAATCTTGCTTGAAAATGGTAATTGTATTACCGAAACTTAAGTCACAAAAATTCAATCTGTTGCTCGCGTATCCAGATTTCCACAAATATATACATAAGTTAAACGGATAAAAACACCACCCACCACCCCCGATTCCACATTTATTTCAACTACAAAATCACGTTCCTTATTATTTATAAACGTTACCACCCTCTAACGAATATTTTAAGAAATTTCTTCAATCAAACAAAGTTTTGTACTTTAAAATAATGTTGATTCGAGGGGGTGGGTGGGCACTATCCTACAATCCAATCCATCGCTCACATGTCTAGATTTTTACCAATAAATGAGTTACACAAGTAAGAAAGACAGTGAAGACTTATTCTTTTTTTTCATTCACTTATTAATTGTTGAAAAAAGGGGACGTGAGCCACAGGTTGGATTGTAAGATGAATAATCGATTTTCGGATTAATTTGAATATTAATCATTCGATTATGCACATCACTAGATTCAATTTGTAACTTTTTTGTCTCTTGACATTTTCACTTAAAATTGTCAGTTTGATCACAAAAAAACAAAATATGTTCAAATTCACCGATTGGTTATTATTTGTTGCAAAAAATCAAGTAGGCTGGTATCATAAAATGGCAAATTTTTTTATTGTTGTGAAGAAAAACAATTTATTACTTGAGTAAATAAAGTAGCTCCTAAATTCTTCCATAGTGGTGGATATATGAAATAATAGTATATTATTAAACGAGTGAGAAAGTTGGCCATTGCCAAGAGGGTGAAGTTTGCAATTCACCAGAGTGGCATTGGCCAACTTTCTCACTCGTTTAATACTATACTTTTTCGCATCATATTAAATAATTACCTAAAGATTTTTCTGTTTATATTAAATTATAACGAATTGTACAGCGGCAGTTCGCTGACAAAAAACAAATCGTAACCATAGTAACAACTAAACTATTGAGAAAGTAAAATCGTTGTCATGTCATTGGCTGAAGCCTGTTGGGCAATGAAACCGCTATCATTTGATTGGACGTCACCTGTGAAGAAAATGATTCGACCGAATAATGGACAACTTTCTCAATCAAAAACGATTTAACAACATTTATATTATTTAATAAGATGCGAAAAAAATATTTTTTCCGTTAACTTTAGAGCGCTGTAACTTTAAGAGGAAGGGGTTTTGAACAAAAAAATATATGAAACACCAAAATCCATTTGAGTTAATTCCCTTTGGTTCTAAGCCGATTATGTAACCTTCCTTCATAGCGTCGCATTTTGGAAAAAAAATTTGCCCTTAAATTTTGCTGAAACATCGACCTCTGAAATCTGTCGCAACAATTTAGAAACACCCTGTATAATCTACCATTTTGTATTAGTATAACTGAATTGGTCATCGACATAAATCCTGCAGAGTATTTAAGAGTTATTTTTACATGTATTTTTGTAGCATTTATTTCTTGCTAGAATTTATATTATTAATTCAAATTATTGACATTAAAATATATAACCTGTGTAAACATTATGTGCCAACATCAATAAATAGTTACGATATTAATTTAACAGATTTATTTAAATGAAATTTTTACAAACAAAAAATTAAATAAAACACTTGCTTTGTTTGTATAACTTTTGACAATTTATTATTTCCGTGACTATGGTTTCGGCAAAGGTACCTGTAAATTTTCAAAAGTTATACAAACAAAGCAACAGGATAAAATGACCTATTATTATTAAATATGTAATGTGCCAGAGGAATTATTATTATTTCTATTGTTAATCATCATTGTTATTAATTATTTAATCGACTTATTCCATATCATAGCTGTATTCTTTCTTATTCATATTATGGTTTTGTGATCAGTGAATAAAATTATTAAATAAATAATAATCGAAGATTCTCCGTATATAGCTGAATCAAAAGTGTGAACATGCCTCCGACAGGGATCGAACCTGCAACCCCCAGATCTCCGGTCTGGGATGCTACCAGTTGCACCACAGAGGCCACATAGTTTCTATCCCGCTAGAGTACACATTCACACTTCCAATTCAGCTATCTTCGATTATTATTTATTTAATTATGTTAATACTCTGTAATTCGGGAAATCATCGAATATAGTGAATAAAATGTTTATTATTATTATTATTATTTATTATATAAAATTTATAACAAAGTAGAAGCCTCCAGTATAAACAATTTAAAAATAATTTGCTAATACCAAGTAACTAAGTATATTTTCCAAATACAATTTTGAAATCTGTAGATTTCCAAATATCAGACAATTTTTAATAAAAATAAAAAAAAAATCAAATTTCTTCAATACCAAAGGAAAGTACCAATGAATCAAAGTGTTTTTTTATGTAAATACATATTACAAAGTGCAATATTTCATTGAGTAAGCAGATTTCGTTTGATATTTTCCATTTACGTCCACTCTGAATTTTTACTTTATTAATAATAATAATAATAATTCTTTATTAATCCACATAAATCAAGTCAGTCTAACATTTTGTTTTTACAAAAGAGATATTTTGTGATGGGCTTTTTAAATTGATGTAAATAAGATTTGTTAAAACAAGACCGACATCACCCAAATAAACTTCCCCTCCTCCTTCTCTCCCAGCCCCTCTCGCATACCCCACCAATAAACCACCCAGGTAACAGCACACACACCCATACACACAGAAACACACAATGGGACCTTTTTCTTTTTTTTTATTACACTCTCATACCTCTGCCCCAGCAGCCCAGGCCCACCACACTCTATGATTCTCTGCAATTACAGCTTGTTATGGTATAGTAACCGTGCCCACCGGTCCGTGGTACTGCCGCAAATGCGAGAGTCAAGAGAGATCCGTTAAAGTAGTAAGTCGAAAAGCCGAGCGGCCGCGTGTTGTCGTTGGTGTAACTCCTCTATACGAATGATTGCAGAAATGTGAATTGTGCCCGAGCAAGTATGGCGCTCTCAAACGTACCGACAACTCGGGATGGGCTCACGTCGTCTGCGCCCTCTACATACCGGAAGTGCGCTTTGGAAATGTTACCACTATGGAGCCGATCCAGTTGCAATTGATTCCGCAGGAGAGATTTAATAAGGCGAGTAAATATGTGTTTTAACATAACCTATAAATTTGCATTAATGTTTTTACACTTACTTCTGGGGGGGTGTTCGGATAGAATACTCCGACAATAAAAAGTCATTTGTACCAAGTGTGTTTATATTTGAGACAACCTCACTTGTTGCAGAAGCATTAAATAAATTTATAACCTTTAAAATATAAATATACTATTATTTTTCTAAAGTGGCGTTCACGTCATCGAAATAATAATCATAATATTGACAACACAATTTGTATATTTAAAAATGGCTGAAATCAGCTGGTGTGTCAATTATACAAATAAAAAAGTAATCCTTTTCTGATATGTTTACATATATTTTATGTATTTGTATACTGAATATTTTATGTTTTTTATACTATATATTTTGTGTTTTATGTATTTTATATTATATATCTTGTTTTCCCTGTAATTGGGCAATAAATATAATAATATAACAAGTTAAACGTCAAAAAAGTTTGGTTATGCACAAATGTATGAGTATGGTTAGTGAAAAAGATTTGGCATCGTCGCGAATAAAAAATCACGGCTGCCAACATAACAAAATTTTCTACATGATTGGCAGGCGAAAATTGTGTGCCAGGTCAATACGCCGATTACTTATTTATAACCACCGGTGATCAATTTTATGTAACAAATGATTCTCAGATTAATTTCGACTAATTTTATGCATATTCTCGAAAACAATCACGTTGGTACTAAAAAACGTCATTTCACATGTGCTTGATGACATGAACGCTACTTTAGAAAAATAATAGTATATATCTCATTGCCATAAAAGTCTGATGACCATAACATCAAACTAATAAGAGATCACTTGTACCCGGTCCAGAGAGTGCGCTCTGGTCATTTACTATTTACTATTTCTAAACGCAACCGACTAGATGATCAGAGCGTGATTCAATTGATTCTGAATGACGGATGGAGTAACTTTTTAGTCGGAGTGTCATTCCTAAACGCACCCCTGAAGTAAAAGAAAATTTTAAGCATGTTACTGTTAAGTTTGTTTATAGGGTAAAAATATAGTTTTATTGTTAGTTATAATCTTACTCTCAGACCTACTTTGAAGTATCTGGACACCCTCATCGCATTAGTCATATATTAATGGTTTATACCCGTTAATTTATTTTTCAAAGCAAAATATAAACATAACAGTTTGTAGAAAATTCTGAAAAGTACCATTATTTCATCAGGTCTGTTACATTTGCGAAGAGAACGGTAAGCCGGCGAACGCGAGCGTAGGCGCTTGCATGCAGTGCAACAAGTCCGGTTGCAAGCAACAGTTCCACGTCACGTGCGCCCAGAGCTTGGGCCTGTTGTGCGAAGAGGCGGGCAACTACCTGGACAACGTTAAGTACTGCGGATACTGCCAGCACCATTACAGTAAATTAGTAAGTGCTATTCGCGTATTTGTAATGCGTAAAATGTTTTACTTTGATGTTTAACAGAAAAAGGGCGGAAACGTCAAGACGATACCCCCGTATAAGCCGGTCGCCACCGAGAACCAGCAGTCGGACTCCAGCTCCGAGAAGGAACCGGCGGCAGACCCGCTGCTGGCGGCGAAGGGCGGAGCGGGCCCCGGCAGCCTGGGGAAGAGGAAGTCGTCCGGCGCCAGCAAGTCGGTGGGGAACAAGGTCGCGAACGCTAAAAGTGCGCCGTCCTACCAGAAACAAGTCAGTGGCGGCGGTGCGAGTAAGGTTCCCGACAAAGGCGGTAAGACTAGTGGTAGTGCCAAAAGTGCCAAAAGTACAGATGACAGTGCCGTGAGTGCGGACAGTGCGGAGAAAACTGCGGAAGTTGAGAAGGAGATTGGTAAGGACAACGGTGGTAAGGGGAAGAAGCGCAAGGCGAACTCTAGGACTCCCACACCGAATATTGTTAGTGAGGGTGGTAATCAGGGTGCGGTAGTGGAAAGTACGCCTCCGCCTCCGGTTGCGCCCGTTAATTCCAAGAAGGAATCGCCTGTTAGGACTGAAACGATTGAAAAGCCGAAAAAGGTTGGTTTTGCTATAATCTTTCGTTTTTACCGTTTTTAATGTTGATGATTTGTCTTTGAGACGACCGTGGTTTCATTTTTTGACTTTTCATTATGAAAGTACAAAGATTTTATTTATTTATGGCTGATTGCAAACTTAAAAAAAAACAAATTTTATTTCAAAATGAAAAATATAAATGGTTAAAATCAAGGGTTGATTTTTTTTGTGTTATTAATTAAGACCTTTCCTAATGGTTTTTTTTTTATTCGCTTTTCTTTTCACGAGATTAGGATTTTCCAAATCTCTTGCTAGATTTATTGGTAACTTCACGCCTGTAATATGGAAGTACCCAATGGATTAAATATTGCTTGTAAATTATTTTTCCTCTCTTCAAGATTATACTCTCCTTTCAAATTATTAATAACTGAAATAAATCAGACCATCGTGTAATATTTTCACAGGCAAAAACCGAGAGCTCGCAACAGCCGAGCCCACCGACGACCGGATCCCCCCAAACGACCGCCGCAACGAGCACCGCGTCCGTGTCGGCGCCGACGACGAGGACAGCATCCCCCGCGACCGCCGAGACGGTCCAAACCACTGCCGCTGTCGCCGCCGTGCCCGCCACGACCACCGCAACGAGCGCTCCCGCGGTGGTGTACCCCCAGACGCCGCAGGTGAACTCGGTGGTGGTGTCCGTGCCGTTGCACAACACCAGCCTGAGTCCGCACAGCGTAATCCCCGCGAGCAACCCCGCGGCGGCCGTCGTCCTGCCCCCTCCGCAGCCTCAAGCCCTGGAGGAGAGAAAGCAGGTCCCGGCGACGCCCAACCCGCCCAGCCCCCCTGTCGACGAAGAGAGCATGATCACGTCAGAGATGAGCGGCGGCGGTCTTAAGATTACGTACGAGAAGCAGCCGCAGCAGCAGCAGCAGGTTGTTCCCATGGAAATTGAAGAGATGGTCCCCGCGCCGGTCGTTCAGTTGCCTTCTAAGAGAGCAAGGTGTGTTTTATGATTTTTGTATGCTTGTAAAAAATGTAAGTTGTTTGTGCAAAGTATCAGGTCGTCAAATATGAAACTTGTAGTTGAAAATATTGGCAACTTTAACAGCTGACGCTGACTTAACATTTTGCTGTTCTGTTTTCTTTGATAGAAAATTGCACATCTGGTTTATTTAAATAATATAATTATAATCCCTAAAAAATATTAAACACATGTTCAATAAATTATTTTTGTTGAAAATGGAACTGTCGACAATTCGCAGTATTATAAAATATGAGTTCTTGCATGGAACTACGGCATCGCAGACCGCGCGAAACATTAATCATGTATTTGTCTCTAGTGTAAATACGCAACAGACAGTGTCAAGTTGGTTCGCAAAATTTCGTAGAGGTAACTTTGACTTTACAAATGAGCCACGCGGTCACCCAGAATCAAAGCTCAATAATGATGAACTAAAGGTCACCGTTGAATCTGATTAATCTCAGAGTACCTCTGAATTATCGTTAAAGTTTGTTGTTAGCAAACAAACAATATTAACACATTTAGCTCAAATCGGTGAGGTGAAAAAGTTGGATATGTGGGTTCCACATGAGCTGGCAGAAAAACAGAAACAAAAGTGTTTGGAAGCCTGCTTAATATTGCTTTCTCGTCACAAATCTGATCAATTTTTGAATCGAATTGTCATTTGTGGTGAGAAATGAATCCTATATAACAATTGCAAACGTTCAGCACAATGGTTGGATGAGGATAAATGTTCATCAAAAGAAGTTGATGGTAAGTGTTTGGTGGTCTAGCGTAGGTGTGATCCATTATGATTTCATGAAATCTGACTCATCGATCACGGCAGACATATACTGCAACCAACTGGACGAAATGATGCAAAAACTTAAGGAAAAACAGCCTAGATTGTTCAACAGATTGACTCCTATCTTATTGCAAAATAACTCTAGACCACACACTGCACAAATGACGGTGGCAAAACTGCAGGAATTGGATTTGAAACTTCTTCATCGTCCTCGATACTCACCAGACCTAGCACCCACTGACTACCACTTCTTCCGCAATTTGGACTACTTTTTAATTGGAAAACAATTCAATTCCGACAATGCTGTAATTGGCCTTCCAAGAATTCATCGACTCCCGTCCGCCAGGGTTTTATACCACCGGACTGAATAACCTGCCGCTTAAATGGCAAAAGTGTATAGATAATGTGGGTGCATACTTTCATGAATAAAATAATTCATTGTATTTGTAAATTACGAAAGAACTTTGCATTTTTTTCTAAAAGTTTTAAACTTGACGACCTGATAATTTCCACCATAATGAACCATTGACATTTTCAAAAGGCTCTCACTTAACCACTTCGTGCTCATGTTGCTTTGATTGGGTTACAGCATAATTCTAGGTTTATTGAAAAATTACTTTTGCTGTCATAAACTCATTTACGTAATAAAAAATATAAAAAATATTCCATGATGGCGCTAAAGGGGTAAAACAAAATTTATTTGTAAAATGTATATTTTTTTTTTTTGTTTGTCACCACATGTGGCGACCTGGGCGTGAAGAGGTTAACACTTCCTCCTTCACTTGGTCGTTTGTTAAACAAATGAATAAATACGATTGAAACACGAATTTTTCACTAATAAATACCAAAGTGAAAAAAGCCTCCTTAGTAAATAAATAAACAAAAAATCAAGCCTTAAAACCATCGAAAATTCTATTTGCAGTCGATCCCAGTCGACCGATAAGAACGAGAAGAGCACGCGATCCCGGAAGAAGAACTCGAACGGACTGATGAATTCCCTCGCGAACGTGGTGACGACGAGCAAGCGGTCGAGCAGGAGCCAGCACAACACTCCTCCGCCGCAGCCCTCGTCCTTCGCCGGTATATCCCAGAGCGGGGCCATCAAGGATTCTCCCCCGAGCTCCCCGAGCTCCGAAAGCTTGGGGGCGCCGCCCACGATGGGCAGGAAGAAAGGACGGAAAAGCGCCCCGGCCTCGGTTTCCGGTTCGTCCGCGAACAGGGAAAAGGACACCAAGGACAATATCAAGTTGTGAGTGATCGATACATACAAATCGTGAATGTATTTCGGGGCAAAACGAATTTGTTTTCAAAAAGTAACCTTTCATTGAAATATTTTGAATATTTCGAGGCAAAACGAATTTGTTTTCAAAAAGTAACCTTTCATTGAATTATTTTGTAATATACACTCTGTTTTATTTTGATATGGAGTATATTATGGGAATTGATACAAATCCGTTTATATAATGAAATGATAAATGCACTCTTGAATGTTTCATCTAACCTATAAATTGTTTCATTGAGAGGTTATTTTTTTTTTTTTTAAATTTTAAACAATTTCAAGCGTCACATAAAAATTATAGGTTATGTTTAATGTGTTGTTGGCGTTTAAACACAGAGTACCACGATTCTAAATAGTTAATGGAATACTAAAATGTTCTATCAATACAGAAATGTTGGTGGCATTTTTAGTACTGTCTTAATTCTGTGTACTAACATCTTTCAATTAGACTGTAATTAAGTATTGGATATTACTTTCAGCACTTTTCTGTCAAATAATTAATCAATTGCATATACAGGGTGTCCCAGAAGTCGACGTCAAGCCGAAATCTTTTAACAGACTAAGTCATGAGAGTTATCAGAAAAATATAAAAAAAAATCCAAATGTATTTAAAAAATTATGGCCATTTAAAAAAAAAAAAACAGAAAATCTACAGCCTGTGACGGTCTTTGATTTATTACAAGCATAACGAATGTTTAACATCAATTAAAATTACAAAAGATGTTCAAACTGCCTTCCTTCAGCCTCAATACAGGCTCGACATCTTCTTAAAAATGATCTTGTTATCCGACGGGCGAATCTTCCGTTCTTGATTGATTCAGCCGCTTGAGTTAATCTTTGCCTTAACTCAGCTAAATTTTCTACTAGCTTACAATAAACTTTTTTTTTTTAATGGCCATGATTTTTTAAATACATTGTTTGGATTTTTTTAAATATTTTTCTGATAACTCTCGTGACTTAGTCTGTTAAAAGATTTCGGCTTGACGTCGACACCCTGTATATCAATGACAAACAGTAGGGACACCCAAATAATCGAAGAACCTAAAAAAAATCAATCCCAAATCTGGTTGGCGAATAAAAAAAAAGAACCAAAGTGTATGTGTAATCGTTCTTTAAAAATAATCAATTGATAGGTTTCAAAACGGCGTGAATGCACCGCACATGTTGGGCAATCAACTGAATCTCAACTCGAATATGGCGCAGAAGATGTCGGATCACCTAAATTCCGAGATGGAAGCGCACAGCATATTTAATTCGGGCGAAAGCAGTTCCAATCTGATGGGACCGCAGTTGCACCATAGAGTGATAGCTTCCGTAAGTGGTGTTTTAATCATTTTTAATGTCGTGAGCAGCATTTACGCAAAGATCAATTGAGCCGAGTGTAAACGAATTCAAAGAATTGGGGATTTATCGGCGATAAATCAATAAATGCAATGGTTGTGAAGCTGGAGAATTAATCAAACTTTGTGGCCTACATAACTCTTCATACTTTACCACCATTAACACGTTCGCTGCCGCCGCAATTGAGATTGCATTTACGCCAGTGTAAAGCCGGACGCGCTAGCGAACGTGTTAATGACGGAATTTCGTTTATAATACCGAGCAAACTGAAATGTACCCATCTAGATTGACCCAATGTTTTCTTAACTGGAATATATACCCTGTTCACATTTTATTCTCATCGCAATTGGGGTGTTTTTTTGTCCTTAAGTTGGCTTGTTGTATTTTTGACAGTAATGATTGAAGTATGTTGTTAACCTATAATTTCAATAAAACGTGAATGAAGGATATTATAAAATGCAAGGACAGAAAGAACCATGGTCGATAGCCCAGACATTAACATATTGTATAATAGTTGATAATGTAAGATTAAGTATGTGTCTGTACAGGTCGGCAAACATAACTTGCCAACTTACATTTGCCATCCTGTAATAAACATGATGTATAAATATAAAATGCAACTTAACCAAAAAAAATGCAATGTCATAACCAAATTTTTAGTAACTTTTTTACTACCAACAAAAATGTCACCCTAACAAAGCCCACTGCAGCAAGAATAAAATGTGAACAGAGTATTTTCGACATTACAATACGTGTATTATTTTACCGAAGGCACGATCAAGTAGCGCCGGAGGTTCGAGCACCGCTTCCGGCGGCAGCGGTCTATCTTCGATGCTGGGAGGAAGCGGCGGACCGATCCCCCAAACGCTGGATCAGCTGTTGGAGAGACAGTGGGAGCAGGGATCGCAGTTTCTGATGGAACAAGCCCAGCATTTCGACAGTACGCCCCCGTCGATTCGACACGCTCGGCCGTTTTGCTAATTCAGACCTAATTTCTAGTCGCGTCGCTGCTGTCGTGTTTGCACCAACTGAGGGCGGAGAACCTGCGGCTGGAAGAGCACGTGAGTTCGCTGCTGCAGAGGCGGGATCACCTGCTGGCGGTGAACGCGAGGCTGGCGATTCCTTTGACTGGCACGCCGGCATCGTCGCAGTCTGCACACCCTCATACCGGTAAATTGCGCTAAATTATAAAAACGGTAGAATTGTATTTTGAAGTATCATCTGGAATTGCCGTGTTTTCCCCGATTAGATTCATAGTGTCTACTGTCTTGTTTTGTGTATAACTTTTAAAAATTTATTATTTCTGTTACTATGGTTTCGGCAGCTTCAACCTTATAGTGAAAAAATAGTGAATTTTCAAAAGTTGTACAAACAAAGCAATAGCATTCAGGCAATTGATTCCGCCACTTTGGTGTTTCTATCTTCAATCGTGTTTCAAATTCAAATAATTTATTTCATAATGAATAAAAACATTCATGTGAAATATGTCAATACAATCGTGTATTTAAGCCAAGTTTTTCTTAAGCCGGTACTATATTTTCAGCTGTGTAAACGTTCTTTATGCGCCATTGTCTGTCACTGTCAGTCACCGAATACATTTTTGAACTGTTATTGAAATGTAATAGCGAGAGGAGGATTTAAGGTAAAAATACATCGAAATACAAAATAATTTGTTAATAAACATTGTGAAAGAGTAAATATCAATCTGTAATCGCAGAACCTAACCTCAAATTGTGGTTAAGCCACTCGGATTTGGTTCAGTACAGCATTCAGGCAATAGATTCCGCCACTTTGCCGCCTCTACCTGAAATTATCCATTCCGTTTTTATAATTATAGAAGATGTATAACGAAGTAAAATCCCCGAGTATTGTAAGTCTGTTTCTCAATTTTTCAGTGAATAACATTCATCCGTCCGTGGGCGTGACGCATGCAGAAACGTCGTCCCGGTCGAGGCACAGCGGAGGAGGGTATTCCTCGCACGTCCAGCCCGTTTCGCAGCATCAATCCGTAGCGATAGAAAACGGCATATCCCCCACGGAGCAGCCGTATCCCCACCCGCCACACCGGAGCCCCGCGACGAATCCCACTCAGCCGAGCCCTAATATCAGGTAAGTCTCGGGTAACTCGACTCAAATCGTTTGCGATTATGATTTAATTTTAATTTAAAAAAAAAAAGATGCTAAGAGGTCCAAAACGTTTTTAATAATACACGCAATACTAAAACATAGGGTTATATTATTATTTTCAGAATGTTTCACCAAGTGATAAGTGAGAAAGTTATTCAAGAAAAAAAAAGTAATATTATGTTGGCTGTCTGGAATTCTGTTTATTTTGACATCTTTTGGTTTTTTGAGGTTATTTGTTTTAAAAATGTTTTTTGTTTTCATCTATTTTTAAGACAAGTAACCTCAAAAAACCACAAGTTATCAAAAAAAAAACAAAATGCAGAGAATCTGAAACAGCCAATATAATATTACTTGAATTACTCCTATTTTAGGAAAATGTGCTGCCAACTATTTTTGATTTTTAGATATCACAGTATATACAGGGTGTTCCAGAGCTCTGGGAACGGTCAATCACGTCCTTATTTTTCAAAATTTCGAAAAATGTTTTATACAAAAGTTGTGTAGAATAGTGAGCTGCACGCCCTAAAAATATTTAAATTTATACAGGGTGTCTCATAACAAAGTTACAGACCAAACTTATGTTTTTTTTTAAATGGAACACCCTGTATTTTTTGTCATTTTTGAATTATATGGAGCAAATAAAGGTGAGTTACTTCAATACTCCTTATACCTATTGTTTGCCGTTTTCGAAATATTTGAAGATTTGTTGAAATGCATGGTCCGGGTGAAATTTTATTTTTGCCCCAGTGATTGACGTTGAACGATTAAAATCATTTTAATTATTTGCTTGAAGGTTCGAACTCCAGAGCCAACCATGATTTCATACAAAAAATTATACAGGATGATAAAAAAATGCGGTAGAAAAACCCAACTTATAAAGTTGAATAACTTCGCTTTTTTTTATCACCCTGTATAATTTTTTGTATGAAATCATGATTGGATCTATAGTTCGAACCTTCAAGCAAATAATAGAAATGATTTTAATCGTTCAACTTCAATCGCTGGGGCAAAAATAAAATTTCACCCAGACCATGCATTTCAACAAATCTTCAAATATTTTGAATTATATTTGCTCCATATAATTCAAAAATGACAAAAAATACAGGGTGTTCCATTTAAAAAAAACATAAGTTTGGTCTGTAACTTTGTTATGAGACACCCTGTATAAATTTTAATATTTTTAGGGCGTGCGGCTCACTATTATACACAACTTTTGTATAAAACATTTTTCGAAATTTTGACAAATAAGCACGTGATTGACCATTCCCAGAACTCTGAAACACCCTGTATATATCCAAGAATGTGGATTCCATCATTTAACTCGTGTTTATGTGTGTAGCTGGTATTATTAACAATATGTTTCATTAATGGCTAGTTGTATTTATGTATATTGAATTGTAAGAAAAAATTTCAAGGCCGCGAAACCATAAATAAACCATAGGCACGGAAATAATACTTTTTTAAAAGTTATACAAAAAAAGCAATTGTGTTTTATTTATTGTATAAAATGTATCGTGTTAGCCACAAAATTTTGTTTCAGAGTTGGCTGTGAGATAATTGAGGTACATCATGAGACTATATTAGTTCAATTGAATTAGATTAAGAAAAAAAAAAAAATTAATCTCAGACATGACTACTATGTTTCTCCCTCTCGGGCATGGCCAACTCGGAATAGTATATTCTGTAACAAGGTTAGAATGGAAATTCGATGCGAGTGGAATATTCAGAGCGAGAGCCGCGAGCGAGCGCGAGGAACCACGAGCATCAGAATGTCCATTCTTACCGAGTATCAGACTATACTTTCTCCTCGACCAGATAAAATAAACTAATAAAATAATGAACACAAATAACTTACGTTTTATTCTCACGTTTGTGGTTATGTTTATAGTACCTATTTTGACAATTGTGATATCCAAGGCTAATTGTTTTATTCGAAACGGTGTGAGAATATTCATTCTATTACTTGTTATGGAATGAATTACATGCAAAACGCATAAGCGCACAGTGTTTTGTTCCATAACAAGAGTGAGAATGTGTTTGTTCTATAATCAAAATTGATTTCAGAATGCTTAAATTCTACAGCGGTCGTGGAGAATAGTATATTCTGTAACAAGGTTAGAATGGAAATTCGATGCGAGTGGAATATTTCGAGCGCGAGCCGCGAGGCGAGCGCGAGGAACCACGAGCATCAGAATTTCCATTCTAACCGAGTAGCAGACTATACTTTCTCCTCGACCAGATAAAATAGACTAATAAAGTAATGAACACAAGGAACTTACGTTTTATTATCACGTTTGTGGTTATGTTTATAGTATTTTGACAATTGTGATATCCAAGGCTAATTGTTTTATTCGGAACGGTGTGAGAATATTCATTCTATCCCTTGTTATGGAATGAATTACATGCAAAACGCATAAGCGCATAGTGTTTTGTTCCATAACAAGAGTGAGAATGTGAACGTTCTATGATCAAAATTGATTGCAGAATGCATAAATTCTACAGTGGTCATGGAGAAACAAAATTCTGTAGCTCACCTTATAACAAAGTAGAAGCGACCGGTATAAACAACAATAAATAAACATTTATTATTAGACGAATTTTGTATCCTTAGTTGGTAGTACTGAAAACTTTAACACTACGTATGTTTGAAACATCGCATAGAAATAATAAATTCCTGCCGACACCTGTTGAATTATTTGTAGACAATCTTCCGGCGGTTACTCTGGATTAATGAGAGGGAATACGGAGTCGAGTTCAGGCCGTTCAGCCCCTAGACCTCCTAGCTATTCAATGTATCAGGGGCCCCCGAACACTCAGCAGCAGGTATAAATTACGACAGTTGTAATTTAATGCTTGTTGCTTGTGAATTTTACGATTAATTAGGTTGAGGGTTTAGTTTTTTTTTGCATGGACCCGACGAGAGACCGCGTTGTTGCGTATCGAGTAAATCTCTTGCTTCCAGATGGTCATAAGGAGGGACGCGGAGCAGCAGCACACGAACCCGCCCAAACCGAGCTGAAACGACGACCCGACGTTCAGCATCACTCGTATACTTAACCTGTGCTGAGGACAGCGACGCGAGAGAAGTGGGCTAGTCACGCTGATGACGGATGTAAATAATGTACATTGACAAAAACGGTAGTACTTAAAGTATGTTGCCATTTGTAGAAAAGAATCGTCGCCATAACCCATTTCTCATACATCCACACACACACACACACGCATTAATTACGAAATAATTTCGATCTCAGGGAGGCTAGATTGTAAAATCGCGGATCATAAGTTTATAATGTTAAGCCAGTAAGGAAGCCATATTCTTTAAGTTAAATATTGAATATTAGGTGCTTGTACATATTACGAGGATTCCATTGATTTTGGGAACGTCCTGAACGGGCGAGCGTTCAATAAGGCTGACTATTAATTGGAAGAAAATGTTGTTTGTTTTTTAAGACTAGTCTAGAATCACGGAAATTAGTACAAATTTATATATTCCCGTGCTCCGGGTTCAGGACGTCGCCCGGGAACTTGAAAGTGTGAACGGACGAACGTTAGGAATAGTATTTTTCTAGAATGTAATGTATTGTATATAAAAATCCCTATTTTATAAATACACAAAAAGGCAAAGATATTTTTGGGATTTTTTGTACTTTTATATAATGAGATATATGATTAGAGTTTAGGTGCGTTACTTTTTAATTTCTACGTCCCCCTTTCCTTACTTTTTCTCGTCTCCTTTCTCCCATACTTGTTTTTTTTTTTTTCTGTAAATCATCATAAGGGTATGTGTGACGTGTGTATTCTTTATTGTGTTCTGTATATTTTATGCAATCTGTTTTGTTTTGTAATATATACATTTGTAGTAAAAATGTGTTCTGGTTTGTTGAAAATAAATAACCAACGGCGCTTGATGGGCTGAAAGCCCTGGTCCTGTCAGGACTTTTTATGAAAACTAGTCTATGGAAACCCTCATAGAATTCACCTACTGATTATTAAACAATTTTTTTCCGCTGACAACGTAAATAAGCATTGCATCCATGGTTACAGGTACCGTAAGTGGCTGATAACATTCGTAGTGTTTGTTGTCCTTGGCGACGGAACTTAATTTTTACTTACGGACCTAGGAAAATAATAAACAGAAACGTAACGCTCCAACATATAGGCGAGCAACACATTTTCGTCTATACCTATACCATCGGCATAATCATTGCTTAAAAGAGTCGTAACAGGGCACATACCTTTTTCGATTTTGCCGGTAATGGGTTCTAACACGCAATATTTGCACCCATGCCCGCAAAAACTGTCACTGGATTGACACAAACAAACAAAATTCGACATTGTTTTCTCGGTTGCTAGGTTACCACAGGACGCATAGGTGACTATAAAAATTTGAATCCCAAATGTTACAAGCTGTATTAGAATATTTTCTGATTTTTTTTTTACTATATTTATATTTCCGGTAGCGGAAAAAAATTAATAAGCAACACGGAATGTAATGACAATTAATACGTCCTTACGTTCCTTTTGCTTAAATAACTATTTTTACCCTGTGAACTTCTGTTTTTCTTATGCTAACAAACTGGTAGATTGGCAATATGGCCAATACCCAACAAAAAAAAAAAAAAATTGGGTTGAAATTGAAGATTATCTTGTGAGGTTGAATTAATCGTTTTGAGCAAAGATTTATAGTCACGTTATGTATTTTTTTCAATGACTAGTAAAATCGAAAAAATTACAAATGAATATCTCCACCAAAACGACATCGTGTCAAGGAATCGATTGTTGATATTTTTAAGATGTCAAGAAAATAATAATAAATTATTTTTCCTGACGCATAGACGCTTTACTACAACAGACGAAAATAAAAACCGGTGTTAGATGCCGAGGTCAGAGTATCAATAGGGGATTCCCTTGTCAACCCTATGCTGCGATGGATGGACAGATTATCGACAATCCACCCCAAATTTATGGTCCGTGTTGGAACCATGCAGATAAAGGCCGTATAAAAATCATTTCACTCACCGAACCCTCTGGTGCTCAATCTCTAGGACAGCCTACTTTAATCCAGTCGAAGATTCCGACACCGGCCTTGGATCCCTTCAAGAGAATCTGCAGGTGGCCTGTTGTAAAATAAAACAAAAAATAAAAAATAAATAAAACAAAATTGTTGCAATCGACGTATTTTCATTATTTGACTGACCCTCCCCCACATTCACTCGATCCTATCACTTTCCCTTACATTGCGCATTCAAAAGCAATACCAACAATTGCCGGTGTTAATTAAAATCTCTCCTTGTCCCTTACATAGTGCATTCAACAGCATGAAAGTACGATTGCCGGTGTTAATTAAAATAAATAAATAATAATATAGCAACATATAATCTGGCCACCCTATGATGGCATCTGAGGTGATTAAGTTGGGCTGGTGCTTTATTCGTCAAAAAAAAAGACCTTTATTGGCATATTAACCTATTCTAACACTAAGCTAAACTACAACTATTCCTAATCTCTATTCGTCTCGAATACCTGAGGTTTTCAATAAGCGAACATGAGATGTTGGGTTGCATGTATATTTATTTCTGTAACCTTTTAGAAAACTCTGATTTATAAATAGAAGCCGACTACACCATCACCTCAGATGCCATCGTAGCACGGTCAGATTATAACCATCCTCTTCATCAATACAGTTACTAACAGTTGTCGTTAAACATGAATGAATAAATACAGGTGAACCTTCCTTGAATCAAATAAATGGAAATAAGTATAGTTGTGTCTGGAGAATATTGCATTGTGTGTAAAATATTGGATAGATCTATTCGTACTGAATTGATGGAGATGAATCATGGAAATGATTGTATTAATCGGTAAATAATGGTTATATCAGCCTCGGGTGCTGGAAATCTTATAAAATGGGACGGTGGCGATGGTATTTTCAGGATTTACAGATACTTATCGATAAAAAATTTGTTTGTTTATAGGGCTTGCAAAATATCAAAATGGCCGGGCGGCGGTAAAAAAAATTGAAGAAAGAACGCCGTTCTTACCTCGAATTTCCAAGGGACTCGTCCATCCAGGATCCACGGACTTGCGGCATCGCTTCGAGGGCACGATTACGTTTAATGGGGACGCGGCCCCAACACTTTCACTGTTCATACGCGTTCACCGTGTACGGGAGCGGTTCATCGGGGGAGGCCGGCACTGACGCCCCCGATCCCGGTGATCGGGGGCGGCTTCGCGTTAACCCCAACCCCACCACGAAGTCACGTTTTTGCGTTTTAGTAAGCCCGTTGTAATTCACCGCCGATTTTAAGAGTTTTCAAGCTCAGCAAAAGTTACGCGCGCGTTTAACCTCTCGGTCGAAACTAGAATGGCGCGACTAACAAGCGAACGCACGCAGGCGCTTGTTCGGACTCGGTGCGGCGGCCGACTAGGGCTGCCAACTGTACCCGACTACGCAGCTGATGTACAAAAATATAAAATAAGATCATCAGATTTACATTTTAATATAGATGGTTTGTCTGTACACAAAAGTATTTTAATATAGATGACTTATCAGTATACAAAAGGAATAAAAAAATTACAAATTATTTGCAAGTTCTTATGTTTACGACAAAACATTTTTAATTACACTATATTATGAGAAAAGCCTCTATTGCCTCAAGTACCCAGAGAAATTTGTTAAAACAGTGGTTAGTCTGTGAGTTAAGGGTCCAAACAATGATTAGTCTGTGAGTTAAGGGTCCATGTCTGTAAAGTATTGTAATGTATTATTGTAATAGTTTGTGTTGAAACCCAGACAACCGAATAGGGAAAAATATCGTTTTTATTATAATTTTTAATAAGGGGTGGTGGTGGAAAAATACATTTTTTTTCCTTGCCGTCATAAATAAAATCTGGATTAAGGGAAATTATGTATGAACCGTAGGCAATCAAATATACTGAGCTATTCCCAGTGTGTATCTTTAAGTTTCGTCAGTAAAGGTATGCGTAATAATCATATTTATAGTGTGATTCATTTTAAAATGAATTAAATTCAATTTAGGTTTCCGGGTTCAGAACTTGAATTGAGATCCGCGGGAAAAATTTGCCATCTGAGAATACTGCGCCGTACAGATTCTAAAATACAGGAAGATTTATATATTCATACGCCGTAGGAAGAATGCAGGGCGTTAAGCTTGAATCCTGACGAAATCGGGTACAGTTGGCAGCCCTAATCGAGCCCCGCGCCGCCGAGACCGATCGAGCGCCTGCGTGCGTTCATCTGTTAGTCGCGCCATTCTAGTTTCGACCGTGAGGTTAAACGCGCGCGTAACTTTTACTGAGCTTGCAATCCCTTAAAATCGGTGGTGAATTACGGCGGGGCCCGTTCAAACGCAAAAACGCGATTTCGTGGTGGTGTTGGAGTTTCCGCGAAGCCGCCCCCGATCCCGGTGAACGCGCGATCGGCGAAAGCGTCGGTGCCGGCCTCCCCCTATAAACCGCTCCTGTACCCGGTGAACGTGTATGAACAGTGAAAGTGTTGGGGCCGCGTCCCCATTCAACGAAACCGTGCCCTCGAAGCGATGCCGCAAGTCCGTGGATCCTGGATCGACGATTTCCTTGGAAATTCGAGGTAAGAACGGCGTCCCTTCAATTTTTTCACTTTTCGCCCGGCCATTTTGATATTTTGCAAGCCCGGTGGAACGACCATTTGCAAATAAACAAACAATTTTTTTTTATCAATAAATATCCGGAAATCCTGAAAATACCATCTCCATCATCCCATTTTATAAGATTTTGAGCACCTGGGGCTGATATAAAAAAAATATATAAAATACTGGACGTACATATTTCCAACACCCTCTTTCAACATTTCCACCCAGTAACATGGATCAAACTCACAACTCTGATATAATTATGTTGACAAAGAGGATGGCTACATCTGTTGCTATGTTATTGTTTATTTATTTTAATCAACACCGGTAATTGTTGTATTTTCATGCTGTTGAAAGCACGTAAAGAGAAGGGAGAGGATCGGGTGAATACAGGGGAGTGTCATTGAAGTAGTCCAAATATGTCTATTGCAACAATTTTGTGTTTTATTTATTTTTCATTGTTGTTTTGTCGCTTGCAGATTGCGAACTGAAGATATCTTGAAGGGATCCGAGGCTGGTGTCTGTTCAAACCGGAGGTAGGTGGTCATCTTAGAGATTGAGCACCAGAGGGTTTCGGTGAGTGAAATAATTATGATATAACTGGCGTCTGCAGGCGCGCACCCAGAAATTTGGCTTGGGGGGGGGGCTCACGCATATAATAACTCATTCAAAGATATGTGTAAACTGAAGATCATGAATATGATATTAACCCCTTAATGTACACGCTCGAGTTAATTCGAGCGAGCTAAACGGTAACACTAAAAATGTGTGCATTAAGGGGTTAAATAAAAGTGCAAAAATATAGCAATGGCAATTAAATGAAATTCCAAAAGTCACTATTTTGCTATGGCCAGGTTTTGGTTGTTAACATTCGGTATATTAATGTCTTGGGGGGCTCAAGCCCGATAGCCACCTTCCGGGATTGCGCGCCTGCGAGGTTCCAATGCGGACCGGAAATTCCCCCTGTTTTGGGGTGGATCGTCAATAATCTGTCCTTCCATCGCAACATACGGTCAATGACGGAAGATCCCCTATTGATACTCTGACCTCGGTATCGAAAGCAGGTTTTTATTTTCGTCTGCTGCGGTAAAGTATCTATACGTCGGGAAAAATCCTCGATCTCAATTTTCTTCAAAATATAATCTTAAAAATCGTAGTGCACATTTATTGAACAATAACATTTTCTTCACAACTTATTTATTTGCACTAAACATACATAAAATGTCCAATTCCTTGTGCATCTTATAGAAGGTGCACTCTCTGTTTGTTCAATTTGAATTTAAATTGTTAAACTGAAACCGCCGCACATTTTATTTACACTAATTTATTTTTCCAATTGCTAAAAATGAAACGCTGAGGCACAGTATAGCGATACTGTGGCTGAGGTTATGTGTTTGTCGGGATTTTTAACTCAAACACAGGTGTTGCCAACTTTTGTCATAGACTACACATGTTTGCAACTTAAGAACGGAAATATTCAATTTTTTTGGGAAATTGTCTACTTTTCCAATAACCCGAGCAGTGTGTGCTCAAATACCCTAGTGAAAATTTGCTTCCATAGAAAACACAACAAACAAATAATATCATATTTAACAGATGGAGCATTTTTTTATAATCGCCATCCAGATTTGGGATTTATTTTTCTTAGGTTCTTTGATTATCCGGGTGTCCCTACTGTTTGTCATGTCATTGATATATGAATGCCATGTTGCAATTGATTAATTGACAGAAAAGTGCGGAAAGTAATAACCAATACCTAATTATTCTTTA
Source organism: Ocypus olens (assembly GCA_910593695.2). Lineage (NCBI taxonomy): Eukaryota > Metazoa > Arthropoda > Insecta > Coleoptera > Staphylinidae > Ocypus > Ocypus olens. Next base: position 711,629 of record OU343048.1, read on the forward strand.
TGATAGGGTAATAAAACACATGGCAACCATGCGGAAAACATAACCTCAAATTTATTTTGAAGGCAAAAGTCAGAATTACAACCAGAGCATCCAACATTATAAAAAAAATCACCCGCTCTGGTTGGCCAATAAAAAAAAAACAGAGTATACTCAGAATTCCGAGTTAGGATTCTGCTCCTCCGGAATTAAAATAAAACACAGTAGGCTGCTAATTTGTTTATTTAATATTCCAAAATTAGTACCATTATCGCAAAAGATCTATCTAAATCAGGCGTGAACAAACTACGGCCTCATCGAGCCTGTATGATTATTTATACAGTCTGCAAAACAAAACAAATAATAGGCAATAGTCTTCAATTGTAATTTTATAATTATTAAATTTTACTCTGAAGTTTGTGTTTACTCAACTCTCTAATAATAATATAAAAAAGTTTGGTCACGCCTGGTTTAAACTTTCCTTCGGCAGCTATGCCACCTATACAATCCGAATGTAATGAAGATGCCATAGTAACACAATTAGAAAACACTTGTCGTAGTTGAAAGACTTAACCTCTTCACACCCAGGTCGCTGCATCTGGCGACAAGCTAAGTATTTTACTAAAAAAAAAATTTACCCCTTTGGCGCCATCTATGGAATATTTTTTTGCATAAATGAGTAAGTTTGTGTATTTAGTAGAAAAAGGTAACAACAACAAAAAAGTAATTTCTCAGAAAACTTGGAATAGCGCAAAAGTGGTTAATACTCTGTTTAGTATGACAATCTCTTCCTTCTCGCAGTTGAAAGACTCGATACCGAAAGAACATATATTGAAGACCGATTATTATAATCTCTTCGAAGCGCGTCTCTTCTCGTTGGTTTTATTTTAAAAGGCAACAATACAAAAATTAAAAATAAATAATCGTTCGAGCGGTTACTGTACCCTGTGCGTTACGTTATCGTCGATAGCATTCTTATGATCGGAGATGTTCGGTCTGGATTCGTAGGTGCAGATCGTCACGCCGTGTCGGTGCGCCTCCGAGTATTCTCCTCTTAAGCCCATGTAGTAGAGCTTCGTGTTGTCGCCACCGAAATTTGACGGGATGTGTATGGTTAAGTGATGGACGTTGTTGAATAGCACAACTCTGAAACGAAATAATTACAAATTAATACCGTGAGATCAAAAAGTCGAAAATAGTTGGCAGCACACATTTTGTTTCAGAGTTGGCTGTGAGATAAATGAGGTATGTCGAATATTATTACGTCATGAGATTAAAAAAAAATGAATTAATCTCAGACATGACTGCTCAGGCATGGCCAACTCAGAAACAAAATTCTGTGGATCACACCTTATGTTCACCTTTATTTAGTTTATTCAGTGATGGTACCGTGAGATCAAAAAGCCGAAAATATTTGACAGCACGTTTACTCAAAATAGGGATAATAATTCAAGTGATATTATGTTGGTTGTCTGGAATTCCCCAGTACAGTATATTTTGTTTATTTTGACATTTTGTGGTTTTTAGAGGTTACTTGTCTTAAAAATAAATAGAAGAAATAGACTATTTTTAAAGCGAGTAACCTCAAAAAAGCACAAAATAAACAAAACACACTGCACTGGGGAATTTCAGACAACCAACATAATATCACTTGAATTATTATCCCTATTTTAAGAAAATGTGCTGTCAAATATTTTCGGCTTTTTGATCTCACGGTACTATCACTGAATAAACTAAATAAAGGTGAACATAAGGTGTGATCCACAGAATTTTGTTTCTGAGTTAGCCATGCCTGAGCAGTCATGTCTGAGATTAATTCATTTTTTTTAAATCTCATGACGTAATAATATGCGACACCTCATTTATCTCACAACCAACTCTGAAACAAAATTTTGTGGCTCACTCAATAATACTCAAATTGTTCATAACTCTAAATAAATTAATTAAAATTAATATTTCAATATGTTTGCATAAAAAAATTGGATATTAAAAATGGTTACTGGAAGACTTCAAAATAAATCAATTTATAACTTACTTTGTGGAATATTCTAAAGTACCGTTGGTATCGGGATGCAGCTCGAACTCTTGATCGGCAGCAATGTTTACATCATCGAAAGTCATGTGGGGTCTATTTTTGAACCTGCATCAATTAAAACCAAAATAATTATTTGGTCGTCCAAATTCGATGTTTCGATTTAAAGGGTCCCCCCGGTTAAGACGGGCGGAATTGCTCCGGATTCGGAATTCCTAATTAACCAAATAATGTCGTATCTTGAGGTAAGAATTATCCGCGAACATGGTTTATATGTACCCCCAGCCTCGTCGGTCAAAAAGGGTTATTTTTAGTTTTTTAATTTTTATCTTACCAAAATTAAAGTTGTACTTTTTGCTGTGGCGATGAAAAAGGGTAATTTTTTATTTTAATTTTTTATCTGACGATGTGTTTAATGCAAAATTCTGAAAAAATTCATCAAGGTAGGTTATCAAGAGACCTATCAATTGAATTTTTGGAGATGACTCACCACTCGAAATGTGTTAAAAGTTCCTGTCAGAGGAACAATTAATCGACTTTTTTTAATATAGTGAAAAAAATGGCGTGCACCTCAACGCTTTCTACCTTAAAAAATGAAAAAAATATTTTTTTAATTTTTTTGACACCAAGTGACCTTGGATGACCTTGAAAAAAATTCTATTGATAGGTCTCTTGATAACCTACCTTGAGAATTTTTTTCAAAATTTTGCATTAAACACATCGTCAGATAAAAAATTAAAACAAAAAATAACCCTTTTTCATCGCCAACAACTTTAATTTTGGTTTTTAAATTAAGAGTTTCTGAATGTATTATTACTTTTATTTAATGCATCTGCAACGAGTGAGATTGTCTCGAATTTATTTAAGAGTTTCCGTTTCTAATATCATCGGACATTGGGTTGGTACTTACAGTCGCATCTTAGCGGGATGCGAATCGTCTTCACCTCCGATCATCACGATACCTTTCAGTTTTATGTTTCCCGTAAACGGTATGTTAAACAGCAGTTCTTCATCGGCATCGGATTCCACGCACTGCAAATAACAAAATACTACCATCAAGCTTGACATTTCCGGTTCAAAAAATCTAGTCCACAAAAAATCCTCAAGAAAATTATAATAAGAATGATTTCATAATTAATTCACATTAAAAATGTCGGATTAGGTTCACAAGTTTAACCTAACTTTGGCCAATAGTGTGTATATGCACCATTTTAACAATGCAACCGTTTATTATTTTATTGTATCAATTGTTATTATTTCCATAATTAACATATTGAACTTAATTTAGAGATAGTTTAAATAATTGTTTTTTTTCTGATTGAAAATTGAGTGATATTGCCTTGGTTACGATATGTCATAACACACTTTTATTTCCCGAGGGAAATATAGACATCAAAAAATTGTCATTAGGAGCTTCTCGCAAGAATTGTTTTAATTGCTCTCGGGACAACACCTCCGATTTCTTTAGGAAGGTATCCTTTATGGATTTTATGGGAACCAAACATTCACGGTCTTTCGTCGCTTGCGTTAACACATAGTTTGACATTTCGCCAATTTATGAAACAACGCAAATACCAAAACAAGTCAACCATGATATTTACAAACAAGGCCCTTAGCAACGTTACCAATCCGATAAATTCAAAAATTTACAATCCAATATTTTCCCATTTACAGAACAATATTCTTCAATCAGAAAAAAACTATTGATTACAACAAGGGAAATATGAATACATTTCCCTTGGTTGTCTATACATCCCGAGGGCGGAGCCCGAGGGATGTAACTAGCCAACCTCGGGAAATATACTGTTCATATTTCCCTAGTTGTAATAATAGCTATTCTTTTTAATTACATTTGCAAACAATGCATGAAGTTGTGCAATTTTAGGTACGACTTCATTGAGGTTGTTGTAGGAAGCAGTGGCCCAAGATTTGATCCTCGTGGGGCACCACTAGTTACAATGTTCTTATATGAATTATGGCCTGAATAATGCACACACTGCTGCATAACTAACGGGTAAACTAATAGAAATATTAATTACTCTTGTTTCTGAAGATCTACCTTTTAGTAATCTAGACATATACTATAGAAACATAATTTCCAATTAACTTTGTTGATATATTTTTGGTTTGTTTCTCATTGATCACTTGATTGAATATTTATATAATTAAAAAACAAAGTTAAAAGTGTTTTATTATAATATTTAAAATGTATAACGAAGTAGAAGCCTCCAGCATAAACAATATTATAAAAAACAAGTGATTATCCTTTATTATTTTTTCATAATAATAATACTAATAACTTTATCGATTTTCAGATAGAAAATTAAATTGACTCGGCGAATAATCAATAAACCTGTATTTCGGTTGTGACATCCACGGTAAAGAAATTCCGAACGTAAATAACGAATCGTCTTTTGCTAATGTATAATAAAAGCCGCGGACTCACCGTGTCTCGATTTAACCTCTCCTCCCACGGTTTAAAGATCGATTTTCCAGAGTCCTCGGTGGTCTCGTTGAGGCACTCGAGGTTGCCCCTGTCGATTTTCGAGTACAGGCTGTACTGCAGGCCCATCTCGGGGCTCTCGTGGTGGTCGTGGTCACCTTCGCAACTGTGCCCGTTGTTGTGTGGTGACATTTTAGCTCGGAGTATCTGTTGATATTGTTGTGGTCTCTAGGAGAGCATCATTCTTGTAAGGAATCAATCAATTATTCTAAGAGAAACTTACATCGGTTCTAAACAGAAATCATCTGATTCGACTTGATCATCTACTATTTTTTTTTTTTGCTCGTGTATACATAGGCAACCTAAAATGTCACGAGCGAGAGATCGACAAGTTTCGGTGAAACGTAGAGAGAATGGAGGAAAGAGATACAAGTTGACAGGGCCGGCTCTAGGCATATTAATCCTCTTATTGTGAATATAAACTGTTTTATCCAGTGACGGTTCGCGGGGTGTTTTCTGGTACGGCCGAGGAACAAGAGGTGGTAATACAGATAGGTGCGGTCTCTTCAACTGACCCTACCTATCTGTATTACCACCTCTTGTTCCTCGGCCGTACCAGAAAAAATCCCGCGAACCGTCACTGGTTTTATCCTTTGATTGTACCGTGAAAATAGTTAGCAGCATATGAAAATAGGGATAATAATAATCTTTATTTAGCAATATGCTATCTAAATACACACATAAAATAAAAAATATGTATTATAATAATTCAATAATAAATTCTCCAAAAATAGGGATAATAATGCAAGTAATATTATGTTGGCTATCTGGAATTCTACAGGGTAGTGCATTTTGTTAATTTTGACATTTTGTGTTTTTTTGAGGTTACTCGATTTAAAAATATATCAGCCGATTTTGTTATTTTTAAGACAAGTAACCTCAAAAAAACAACAGATGTCAAAAGAAACACAGCACTGCCAATATAATATTACTTGAGTGATTATGGGGATTTTTATAGAACACATTTCTTTAGAAATGAAACCGGCATGCTAAATTTCGGAAACACGATTTTTGGCGCCGTCTGGTGTCAGGGTGTCAAAATAAACTGGAGAATTCCAAAACCAACCATTTTTGACTTTCTGATCTCAATGTGCCAGTGACGGTTCGCGGGTTTTTTTCTGGTACGGCCGAGGAAGAAGAGGTGGTAATAGAGATAGGTAGGGTCAGTTGTAGAGACGGCTGGCTGCGTGATCGCACCTATCTGTATTGCTACCTCTTGTTCCTCGGCCGTACCAGAAAAAAACCCCGCGAACCGTCACTGCAATGTGCAGTTGACAACTCTAATACGGACTAAAAAAATAACGTTTTCAAACAAATCAGCTAGCATTCTAAGAATGCAAGTGTGGCTGATCGGGGATTCAAAACAAACCAATTAGTTTGTTTTACACAGCTTGTTCCATTCCCATTGCACTTCATTCGAATAAAATCGTTCGCTTTTAAACTTTGGCGCTGCCTCTAAGTATGGCGCAAGCATCGCAAAAGCAGGCCACTGTAATCGAAGAACGCTAGAACATCAGCGAATCGGAATGTGCGTAAATAAACAACGCCGCGAACCTAACGCCATCGCGTAAATATTAGTTTCTGTTCAGTGTTTTATGTGCTGCAATCAATTGGAAACGATAAAACGTTTCATCATTCGATCATGGAAAAACTCGAATGGGAAGTAAAAGGTAAGAGATAAGAACATATGTTTGTTTTTTTTTGTATGACCAACCAGATTTGGTATTTATTTTTCTTAGGTTCTCTGATTACTGTCCCTACTGTTTGATTTATGAATGCCATGTTGCAATTGATTAATTGTTTGACGGAAAAGCGGTAATAAAATACCGAAATACTTAATTAATCTTTATGAAAGGGTAATTAAGCACGTGGCAACCATGTGGACAACATAACCTCAAATGTATTTTGAAGGCAAAATCAGAATTACAACCAGAGTACCCAACATTATAAAAATATCACCAGATCAGGTTGACCAATAAAAAAAAACCGCGTATACGTATTTATGTTACTTTGCAACGCCTCGCGTGTAGCAGCGATTAACGAATAATGCCGTAAATGTTTTGCACAAAGACCGGCCCATCTATATTAGTCAGTGACGGTTCGCGGGTTTTTTTCTGGTACAACCGAGGAACAAGAGGTGGCACTACATATAGGTAAGCTCGGTTGCAGAGACCTAGCACCTATCTGTATTACCACCTCTTGTTCCTCGGCCGTACCAGAAAAAACCCCGCGAACCGTCACCGATATCAGTTATCTAGGAAGTCAAATACATCATCAATTACGCAACCCAACATAACCTCCGGCGAGAAGTATTGCTGCGTGCACATTAAATTCCTTCTCTGTCTTACGCTTACGCCATCGTCCACTCGACCTGTAACCTCAAAATGTGATGCTGCTGAACGATACTACTCGAGCTTATCAAGGAAAAATGTACAAATAGTGAATGAAACCCAATTACGTTTATGATGTTCGCACGGAACGTGCGCGGCCTGTGCAAGAGCGGATTGAAAAAGTTCCACACCGGCACGTCGGTCTCAAACAAACAGGAGAATCCGGTAACGAGAACCTTCACGATACTGCGCGAGGAGTTCAGGCAAAAACTGAGACTGAATAAGAACAGCGGCGGTGGTAATTACTTGACCGACACCGTTCCTCATCATGTCGACATACTCATCATCGGCGGTGCCGCCATGGGCTCCTCCATAGCCTACTGGCTTAAGGAGAAGACGGGACTGAACGGGCTCAGATTGGCCGTTATAGAGAAGGATCCTACGGTAGGTAATTATTTTTGTTCTATATCTTAAACGAACTCATTAACGCTGCAAATATAATACAGTCGACTTAGTTATACTTCGATCAATGGATCTTCGCGTGCATGTCATAGATAACCGAATCTAGTTCTACAATATTTTCATGCGCTCACTCCCTCTACGATAAGTTAAATTAAACGCAATAATGTGTTTACGTATGTCGTCCAAGGCGAGAATACTTTGTTTTCGGCAATGACGCACACGCAAAGATCCGTTGATCGAACTATATCCAACATTCAGTATTATCTGACGAGACTGCAGAAAAAAAGGGCACTGAGATACAGAAAACTCTTTAACCCTTTAGCTACTAAAAAGTTTTCAAGAAACTGGCTGCCTGAACGCAAAAAAACAAAGACTGAAAATTTGATCAATTTTATTCCATTTGAACCAACGTATCATGTTACTAGTGGTCGTCAATAAGCGATTCACGGCATAAAAGAACGTCAAAAAATATGTGAATCGCTTATTGACGACAGCCGTAGTTACGGTAAAGTTTACCCGAGTCGCTTATTGACGACAGCTGCAGTTAAAGGGTTAAATCACCACGTGACTGAACTTTTTAATTATTGTATGTATACTCCATTTACTCATTGACTTTTTTTGACGTCTAAAAGTACTTATGAAACTTAATTTATTACGTATTTATGTTACAAATTTTTAGTAACTTATTTATTACCTATAAAAATGTCACAAAATCAAAAAAATATATTCAACAACAACCACATTTTTAGGTTCTTTCTTACTACCAATAAAAATGTCACAACAAAAAAAAATTCAATACAACCAAATTTTTAATAACTTTTTTACTACCAATAAAAATGTCACACAACCGAACGAAATTCAATAACATCCAAATTTTTTACTGCCAATAAAAATGTCACAACCAAAGAAAAATTCAATGACAACCAAATTTTTAGTAATTTTTTTTACTACCAATAAAAATGTCACACAAACCAAAAATGTCACACAACCAAATTTTTTTTTTTTTAATTCAGTGGTATTTTTAGTTATTATCATCTAGTAACACTAGATAAGTTTAGCACTGTGTGTCCTTGTCAAAATGTTTTCTGTTTTTTTCATTTTAATAATAACATTTAGAGTTTCACATTTCATTTTAGAATAATTTTCTAAGTTAGTCTTGTATGTAGAAATAAACGATCTTAAACCAATGTTATTCTCTAGTAGTACTAGTAATAACATGCAAATTTCTTTTGTATCATTCAATATCCGGCGTGGCACTAGCCAGGGAAGTAGTTGTTTCAATAAGTTATTTGTTTATAGTCTTAGTAAGACTTAATTTTTGCTTGCAGATTAACGAACAGGTTGAATGTTCATATATTCAGGCTACATTTCATTTTATTGTATTTATCTAATGCTTTCTGCAACAAGTAAGGTTATTCCCAATTTGTTTAAAAAAAAATTCAACAACCAAATTTTTAGTAATTTTTTTACTACCAATAAAAATGTCACACATAACCAAAAAAATTCGATGACATAACCAAATTATTGGTAACTTTTTACTACCAAAAAAAATGTCACATAACCAAAAAAAATGCCATGACAACCAAATTTTTAGTAACTTTTTACTATCAACAAAAAAGTTACACATAAAAAAAAAATCAATGACAACCTAATTTTTAGCAACTTTCTTACTACCAACAAAAAACCACCCAACAAAGCCTACTGTGGCAGGAATAAAATGTGATGTGTTGTGTATCATATTTTTGATAATGATTTCCCGACGAATCTTGTGATTAGTTAAATTTCAAGAGCTTAATATGTTCAAATATTTATTGCTCACAAAGAAGTTCAAAATTTGTTGTGAATACTCACTATGAAATCCAAGATAAGAACTCTTATCAAACAATATTTTGCTAAATCAATTTATCCAACACATTTACTGATAAGAAAATAAATCGTAATGTAACGTCAAGGTTTTTATCACTTTGAAATGAGGAACGTATTCTCAACCTTGAACTCGTTCGGGTAATAATATTAGTAAAAATATCTTATAGTAATAGTATTTGTTAAGCAATTTGCCTTACCGGCTGTTGATCACGAGATCATCTTTATTCAAACATAACCAAAGTCCGCAGGGGGGAGAAATATATGGATTTATTAAAATAAAGTAATTCATTGTATGTAGTCGATAAATGTATAATACAGTGCGATCGAATAAAATTAGTCAAAGTTGGCCATGAGCCAAAATCCTAACATTAAGTGTAAAGCTGACGTATATTGATATTTTCAAATTTAGAAACTAAGAAAATACATGCAGTTTTTTCATCATCTCTGCATTATTACTGTATATTTTCTATTTATTCGGTATTTCTGTATGAAACTTTTGCCCCACGTTAAAAAATTTCTGCGGACGCCCATGACCAAAGTTTGAATGTGTTGTAAATATACGCTCTGTTTACATTTCATTCTCGCCGCAGTAAGCTTTGTTAGGGTGACATAAAAAAGTTACCAACAATTTGGATGTCATTGCATTTTCTTGGTTATGTGTGACATTTTTGTTGGTAGTACAAAAGTTACTAACAATTTGGTTATGTATTTTTTTTAATTGTATTTATTTGCAATCTATCAACATTTTAAGACAATAAACAAATTGGCAACCTAGGGGGATTTCTGTCATTCAAGATGTCAAAAAAGTCGAATCTATGAGTAGATGGAGTATATCAAAATCTTATAGTCAGGTTTGATGGCTGGGTTCTTTTTAGTCTACTTATTCTGTTATTTTTACTTAACTGCTTGGCAAGCATGTTTGGGTGCGCTTTGAGTTTAGTGCTGGATTTTAAAATATCCCTCATTCACATGTAAAAATATTGTTTGACAACGTTTTATTGAAATTATAGGTTAACGACATACTTCAATCATTACTATCAAAAATACAGCTTGCCAATATAAATCCTGATTGCGGTGAAAATAAAATGTGAAGAGTTTAAAAAAAAGAAGATAATTATGGCATTTTATTGTTTCTTTTTTTTTAAGTACGCCAAATGTTCGACTGTGTTATCGATGGGCGGGCTGAGGCAGCAGTTTTCCCTCCCCGAAAACATCCAGATGTCGCTCTACGGCGCCGAATTCATGCGCACGCTGAAACAAAGGTTCGGACCCGAAGCCGACGTTTTCTTCACCCCGAACGGGTACCTGATGATGGCCAGCGAACAGGGGGCTCAGCAGCTAGTCGATAATGCCAAATTGCAGAAGGAATTGGGCGCCGTCAACGTAGTTTTAAGCAAAGACAAATTGAAGGAAAAGTAAGTAACGTTTCCGATTATTTGTATGCGTTTGTTAAAATTATTTTTTCTTTTCTTCATCCGTCTTCCTTTGTTGGTGTTTGTTTGTTTGAGTTATAACGAGCGTCAAGTCATGTCTGAGTGCACGTCATGTTGACATGTCAGATGATAATAATACCTGACATGTCACCGTTTCACTGCAACCAGCATTTTACGCGTTTGATCTTAGTGATTTTCAACGCCAACTTCGTCATCGATTTTTGTTGTACGTTCGGTATATTAATTTAAAGAGTTAAGCTTGAATTACACTATACTTTTTCCGTCTAGATTTTCCTTCGAGACAATCTAGTATGAATGTAATTCAGAAAATTCCATCCAATTTCCGTTCAAGTTTCTTAAATAGAAATATGTAGCCGGTCCTATTTTCCGTTCAATTTTGGTCCAAGTTTGGTACTGCCAACGACAAAAAAAAAAACAACAAGCATGAGTTGTTTGTGCAAGCAACATAACCTATGTAACCTGACAATTTTCATGATGTTTTCAATTTGATTCATTTTTACAATCTCAACCCTTAACCTCACTTGGACATGGACACGCGAACACAAATACTTTTTTATTTAGTGGGTTGGTAATTGCTAGCGGAGCCCTCTATATCGAATGCAATGAACTATAAATCGAAAGTAAAACTTGAACGAGATTCTGGACGAAAAAAGTATAATGTAATTCAAGCTTTATACTGGGTCCTAAAGCACGTTAATATGTTGAAAATGATCTGACTCAGCGGCTTTATCACAAGCATCACTGATTTTCAGTGTTGATCGGTTGTAGGTTTCCCTGGTTGAATGTGGAAGACGTGGCCGTGGGATGCTTGGGGCTGGAAAAGGAAGGTTGGTTCGATCCGTGGTCGTTCCTGTGTCTGTTCAAGAGAGCCGCCATGGAAATGGGCTCACAGTACATAACCGGAGATCTCGTGGATTTCACCTTTGCGAACCGGCAGGATATGATTGTGGAGGGTGTGGAACACGGCGCGTACGAGTCTTTGGACGAAGCCATAGTAAGCTCAATTTTAGTTGTTAACATTTTAACGACCACAATAAATTAGTAACACTTTTGTGTGAGGCCGGTAATTTTTTTAAATGACTACTTGTACCATAAATTATGTTTTCTCGACGTTTTTACTCTCCTGGCACATTTTCCAAAGAAAAATTTCACGCCGTTCACTCCTTTTTTTTTAGACAACCAGATTTTGGATTTATTTTTCTTAGGTTCTTTGATTATTCAGGTGTCCTTACTGTTTGTCATGTAATGACATTGATATATGCTATTGATTATTTGATAATAAAATGCAGAAAGTAATATCCAATCTTTATGATGGGATAATATGGCAACCATGTGAAAAACATAACCTCAAAAGTCAGAATTACAACCAGAGTATCCAACGTTATAAAAAAAATCACCAGATCTGGTTGGTCGATAAAAAAAACCTAGTATAGGCGTGGCGTGAAATGTTTCTTCTTTGGAAAATGTGCCATGAGATTATAAAATGACTTACTTCAAAGTCTGAAAATGTTGCCCATTTTTTTTTCAGGTGAAATTACCGAGTGGAGAATTAAAGTCCATTCAATTCGCATACTGCATTATAGCAGCCGGAGGAGACTCCGGAGAAATAGCAAAATTAGCAAGGATTGGAACGGGACCCGGCATGCTCTCGATACCTCTTCCTGTTGAAAAAAGGTGAGTGATGCATTACAAAATGATGGTAAACGGATCATTTTTTGTGTGCCGTATTTTTATATTTGCATCCCGATACATTAGACATAATAATAATAATAATAATAGTTTATTGCGTGCTATTACATGGTTTACACAAGTCACAAATATGTAGGCGAATGGACGCTGAACAAACGAAACCAGATTTTATATCCAAAATCCAAATATAGGTAACAGACTTACATAATGGTAAAATAAATAGATAATAACAAAGACAAACATAAACAAAAAGCACATTTGTATACATAAAATTGATATTAAAAGCAATAATTTATTATTATTATTATTAGAAATTGAACCACACTCGGTCAATGAATATTACACATATTTTTGTAATGTTTAGATGTAAAGGTTTTTGACTGTTTTCTCTCCGTCATTTAAATGTTATTATTATTATTTAGGTTACAGTACGATTGAATTTTTTGTTACAGGAAACGGTACGTTTACTGCTTCGAGTGTCAGGGAGAAGGACCCAGTATTAACAGCCCCTTAACGATAGACTACACCGGAACCTACTTCAGGAGGGAGGGTTACGGAGGCACCTACGTCGGGGGACTTTCTCCTCAACCGGACGAAGAACCTCTAACGGATAATTTAGATGTGGACTACAAATATTTCGATGAGAAAGTTTGGCCCATTCTGGCGCACCGAGTACCTGCATTTAATTCAATTAAGGTGAGTGAAAATTCAATCCTTTTTACAACTTGATTTGTACAATCCGTTGGCATTTCTTCCGCTTCTACTGAACCTTGTGTTACCCTTTAGGGCGTTGGGCATGTATTATCGATCCTTCCTAATCTTTCCGTTTCTCTGTTGTTTCCTGCATTTTCAAACTTCGTGATTTTTAGTTACGCTTGAATTCTCGGATTGGGTTTTTTTTTTTTTTTGTTTAAATTAATAAGATTTTGTAAAGGTTCGTAACGGTTGGGGCGGTTATTACGATTACAACTCTTACGACGAAAACGGCATCGTGGGCCCCCATCCTTACTACCACAACCTGTACATAGCGACGGGATTCAGCGGACACGGAATCCAACAGGCGCCCGCCGTGGGCAGGGCGATTTCGGAAATGATACTGGACGGCGGCTTTCAGACGATAGACCTCACCCGCTTCGGCTTCGACCGGTTAATAGTCAACAAGCCGATGTTCGAGGCGTGCATAGTCTGAAGTGTTGATATTTTTTTTTTAAATTATTTATATAAATAAAACTGTTACCGTCACGCGTATATTCTTTCTTTTTTTATGTAAAACAATGAGACCTGAGCAATAACAAATGTGTGGCTATATATAAATAAATTATTTGAACTGTCCCGGATTGGGCCCGAACAGGCTGTTTCCCTGTTTGGAGGCGGCTCTGGAGGGCGCGAAGCCCAGGAGCTTCTGGATGTTCTGCCGGATGGACATTGTGCAGAGGATGTAGAGGAAGATGAACGAGCACTCGGTGTAATCCTCCCCGGGCAGGTTTCTGTGGCTCAAACCCTGGATCCATGTTAGGGGTACGAATGGTAGTTTGGCTACGACGCGGCCATCAAATCTGAAAATAATTACGTTGTTGTATACTCTGTTCACGTTTTATTCTCACCGCAGTAGGCTTTGTTAGGGTGACATTTTTGTTGGTAGAAAAAAATTACCAACAATTGGTTATGTTATTGCATTTTTTGTTGGTAGTAAAAAAAGTTAACAATTAGGTTGTCTTTACATTTTTCTGTTGGTAGTAAAAAAAGTTACCAACAATTAGGTTATGTTATTGCATTTTTTGTTGGTAGTAAAAAAAGTTAACAATTAGGTTGTCTTTACATTTTTCTGTTGGTAGTAAAAAAAGTTACCAACAATTAGGTTATGTTATTGCATTTTTTGTTGGTAGTAAAAAAAGTTAACAATTAAGTTGTCTTTGCATTTTTCTGTTGGTAGTAAAAAAAGTTACCAACAATTAGGTTGTCTCCATTTTTTTCTTGGTCATTCATTTCATTAAAAAAGGAAGAATGTTTGATGGAATTGCGGGCTAAGGAGAGTGAATGACTATTAGGGAATTGGCGTAAGCGATTTGCTGTTCGGCCACTAACGTAAGTTTTTTTTGAAGATTGAATTTTTTAAATGATTGGGACATACACTACACATCCATGGACCCGCACGGTCACTTATTCGTTCTGAAAAAGTGACCGCACGGATGGGATTCGAACCCACGACCACGAGGCCCAGAAGTAGGAACGCTACTCGCAAGGCCACCGCGGTCCCATTTTTTTTTTGTTGGTAGTAAAAAAGTTACCAACAAATAGGTTGTCTTCGCATTTTTTTTGGTTATGTGTAGTGCAATTTTGCATTTTATAATATCTATCTATCTTCACGTATAAAATACGTATATGAAATATATATTGAATACTTGTGCTACTTTCTTGATGGAACCATATTTTCAAGTTGGGTAAAGTAAAACGCTTGTTCTGTTCCATAATTTTATTTTCAGTTGCCTGACACGTGTTTCGATCGGTTAACTTTGAAAATGATCCTAACCGATCGAAACACGTGTCAGGCAACTGAAAATAAAATTATGGAACAGAACAAGCGTTTTACTTTACCTAACTTATATGAAATATGTTAACCTATAATTTAAATAGGTTAACATATTTCAACATCATTACTGTCAAAACTACAGTATGCCAATATAAGAATAAAAAAAACACCCCGACTGCAGCGAGAATATAATGTGAACAAAGTATATTGCTCCTCATCACCAACAAGTGTTTGACTATAGACTCCGCCCCGTTTTATCCCACCACCTATTTCTCGATGCCAAACTGGCCTTTCCCTATTTCTTATGGGTATTGGGCACGTTTAACAAACGCAACTCTCGGTTCGCTGAAAGAGTGCGTTAACTGCCGTCGGCTACTGTTAAATTTACTGTTAAATTTACGGCTACTGTTAAATTTAAGTGCAATTTTTGTACAGCGGCGTTTCCTAACCTCAAATAATGTAAACAAGTGCAAGTGACACTTTTGATTCTGAATCGTTCGGCGAATCTGCAGCAGTCAACTGTTATTACAAACTTACATGCTATTAAACATGCTGAGTAGAGCCGTGAACGCGAAACCTATGGCAAACATGGACTTCATCTTCACAAACGACAAGTCCTTGTTGTTGTTCTTCAATCTTTCCTCCTCTCGTTCTATTTTCTTTTTGTGCTGCTTGTCCAACGAATCGCCGTGTGCTTCTTTTCTTTTCTCCACTGTAAATAATGAATGTTATTTTTTTAACTGATGGAACTTGAAAACACTACTGCCATTCTGTTCGGATATTTTTGATCCAAAATTTAATTAACCCGTTCCAATTACTATTTGTGTTTTATTTTGTCAAAGTTGCCATTCCAACACCAATCATTTCAACTGGTAAAATGTGTATTTATTTTCAAGGCCAACCTTCAAATAATTGTTTTATTTGATCACAACTTATTTAGATTATCTTTATTCGGAATTATAAATTCATTATTAAAGATATATGATATATACCGTGAGATCAGAAAGTCGAAAATATAGTTGGCAGCACATTTTCTGAAAATAGGGATAATAATTCACGTAATACTATGTTGGCTGTCTGGAATCATACATTTTGTTTATTTTTGACATCTTGTGATTTTTTGAAGTTATAGACAAAACTATGTTTAGAACAAGTAACCTCAAAAAAACGACAAGATGTCAAAATAAACAAAACGAACTGCACTGGAGAATTTCAGACAGCCACAGTAACGGTTCACGGGGTTTTTTCTGGTACGGCCGAGGAACAAGAGGTGGTAATACAGATAGGTAGGGTCGGTTGCAGAGACCTAGCACCTATCTGTATTACCACCTCTTGTTCCTCGGCCGTACCAGAAAAAACCCCGCAAACCGTCACTGGACAGTCAACATAATTTTGCATGAATGATTATAGGGATTTTCAGAAAATGTGCTGCCAACTATTTTTGACTTTTTGATCTCACAGTACACACGCTGAAAGGATTTCGTGATCAATTCCCCGTTAACGCTGGTTACGATAGGCTGTGTAACGTGAAGCGAGTGTCATGCCTGAATTATTATTACCTATGATAAACATATCTTAATTACAAATGCTTTTTACAGCTGGGAAGAGTACAATCAAATGTTCATTTATTTATCTTATGAATACATATTTTGTTGATGTATGTAAACCTTTAGGTGATAGCATTAATATTATTATTATTATTCTACTTTCGATAATACAAGTAGATTATATGGAGCATATGACAAAAATTGACGATGAAGTTGGCATTGGAAATCTCGAGTCATTTGTTGTACTCTTATTATATCAAGGAATAGGAATGCATGATTTTTTTCTGAAGTGCAAATAAAATAACATTCTCTTGTGAGATATAGATACTATTTTTTTGACAAATGAAATATTTTAAGAGTAAAATTTTTTCTATTGCTTATTTTAACTGTCACGGCTGACAGCGTTTTTTTTTTTCTTGGTCAGGTTGTAGCAACAAATAAAACCTAACCCAGAAGAAAACGTTTTTTCTAGGTTAGGTTTCAACAACGAATAAAACCTAACCTAAAAAACGCTGTCAGCTGTGACAGTTAAAATAAGTAATCAATAAAACCTAACCTAACCCAGAAGAAAACGCTTTTTCTAGGTTAAGTTTCAACAACGAATAAAACCTAACCTAAAAAAACGCTGCCAGCTGTGACAGTTAAAATAAGTAATGGAAAAAATTTATTTTAATGGCCGATGGCACATTGACACAATTCACGAAGATTCTAATTGAGGTTGTAATCATCAGCTATAGAAGATATCTTTACACTCGCTGATTAACCATCAGATAACAAGGAAGTCATAACTTCGATAAAAAAAAATTCACCTTTGGGTGAGACGGCGCAAATTCGACATTTGCCACGCCGCTTGATACGCCTGTTATGTCATCGTTCGACAGTGCCCGAGAATTTCTCCGTTGAGATCTTACACGAACAGTGCGTTCTGTGATCTAACAAGCTAGGTTTGCTTATTAATTAAAGCAGTGACAATTTACTATTTGTCACATTGATTCATATGACAAACAGCATGCGTCTCTCATTTGAGACAACTCATGAATTAAACTGTGCCCCGGTAATGTCGATAAATGCGTGTCGTTCGTACTCACGGCGTTTGCTCTGTTTCTCCACTTCGTTCTTCAACTTTTGATACTTCTCCGTTCTGTACACCATCAGCCAAGTGAGCCCCTCTCCGAGTAAGGCGGTGCACACGGATATGAACACGATCAGCAGCGTGTCCGCCCACATTTTACAATTTATTTACTATTTACAGGTAATTTGTTGGATTGTAAATACATTCGGCCCTTAATTGAATAAAATTGGGTTATCCTGCTCCACGTTCTGCGAATCCACTGACGTTTAACTTCAAGGCCGCGGCCCACGCTTGATTACAACCTTAGAACACAAAACTATGAAAATTTTGATCAATGGACGTCATAGATAGCTGAACAATATGTTCATGCGTTTACTCTCTCCACGATAAGTTAAATTAGATGGAATGATGTGTGTACGTATGTCGGCTAGATCCCATATGTTGTACCACCCGCAAACGTGCAGGCGCGAATCTCGCGTTTCTAGCGGCACTCGACGAGTTTCATTTTACCCACACACAGGATTTTGACGATTGGTTCGACCCAATGCGAGAAAACTCGGTCAAAGATCCATTGATCAAACTATAATCATTTATTAATTAATTATGTATAAAACATCCACCGATCCTAAAATCAAACAAGCCAATTGTAAGAAATTGATTGCAATGCGTGTAGAACGTTTTGTGCTTCATCAAATGAAATACATACTGTTCTATTTTCCAATTTTTTTATTTACATGTTGTAATACTGCTGGCGTCATTTGGTTGGAGATCTATAACTTGTCAATGATTATTAGCAATATTTCGCAAGCAAAATGTTAAATTTAACGGCATGTTAAAAATGTTACAATAAGCCATCTCTTATTGTAACACATAACGTTCAGCCCTTTAAATTAAACGTTTCGTAAGAAATAAGGGTGTACAGAAGTTGCACTACAACGCCCACTCGGCACGTTGTGTTGCCTACTTCGCTCCGGACCGCCGGCTCTCGCATTCATTTCATTCGGCAATGGTGTATTGAGTGGTGCGGGCGGCGGACGACTTAGCGTAGCGGTTCCTTCGTACATTTCCACAATTATTCAGCGATTGCATTCTTGACGACAAATCAGAGTTCAGGTAAGCGCGAATGATCGAACGTTTCCCCGTCGCAACGCGCGTTATTATTACATATTTCACACACGAACCTTATTGATTTATTTTGTTATTATTAGTGCGCACAATTTTGAATTAAATCGTCCGTATTAAACAATGCCGAATTTCCGGCGCCTCCGTGACGAAAACGGCGTCCCGTTATTCCGGGTTCGATATGGATTTATTTTCCGGCAATATGGCTTTGGGTTAAGCAAATATTTATGTGTGTTGTTTGTTAACGGGGGCGCCCTCGCTTGTTTGTTTGTTGTTTCAAGGGTTTCTACGTATATATTTAGTTGGGGTTGGTTTTGCGTTGAGAACGGATTTTGCTGTCATTTTGATTTGGTTGTCGAAGTGCTTTATTGTGAAATTTCTTAATGGGAAATAATTTTGATTTAGTTGTCGATGTGCCCTTTAAAATTTTATTTTTTAATATTGGTATAACATATAATCTACATTTATGTTACGTGCAGTTTGCTTATATCCTAAAATTTTTTTTTTCATTGTTTTATTTTTATAATTATTTCATGGCTAACCATTTTTTTTTTAAATAAAATGATAAATTTATGACGTGATTATTTTTATAAATACGTATGTCAAGTGCTAGATCGGATTAAAGAGAAAGAAAATGTCTTTCCAATGAAGCCATAACCAGCTATGGTTTTCATTAAAAAAAATGTAAGCTTTACATTCTAATAAAATTTTATTATTTAGTCTAAAATTATCTAAAACTTTGCCCTTTACAGTTTTTTTCTATCTCCTATAATAATTTAAAAAAATTGATTTAAAAAAATCAGCACTTTTTACATTTTCTTGAAAATATCTAGTTACCATTGACATTTTATAAAATTTTATATTCGGCTTGTAAAACTGCAATTCCTTCCCCAATTAACCGTCTCTCTATCTCCACTAGTTTCCGAGATAATAATAATAATAATAATAATATGTTTATTTCCCAACAGATCTTACATCTTATTACAGGGAAAAAATATATAAAAACTAAGTAGCTTAAAATAAAAGAGAAAATATAATGTAATTGAGAGTTTTTAACTTATAATTAAAGCAATCCTACTAATACAGCAAAAAAGTAACTACCCCATACCATACCCATACTAAACATAAAAAAAAAATGATTAGCCATGAAACAATTATAAAAATAAAACAATTAAAAATTTTTTTTAGGATATAAGCAAACTGCACGTAACATAAACGTAGATAATATGTTATACCAATATTAAAAAATAAAGTTTTAAAGGGCACATCGACAACTAAATCAAAATTATTTCCCATTAAGAAACTCACCCTGTATATTATTCAAAAATGTACTACCACAAAATTATCATGTAATCAGAAGCATTTATGTAAATATTTACTCAAACAATAATTGCAGCCAATTACAATGTATTTGCAGATTACAAACAAAAATCAAATCACCGCTTCTTTATCCAACCCCCAATTACTCAAGAATTACCTTATTTACACTGGCAATTTGCCTCGCTCCAACTAATAATGAGGATAATGTTTATTTAATAGAATACCAATTCATTAGCCGTTTGTCCGGACCATAAAGCACAAGTTTGTTTTTGTTTGTTTGCGTGTGTGTTGCTAATGCCTCGTATTTCTCATATTTCTGGTCCACTCTCGAGAGATAATTACCTCCATTAGAGGGCGGCGAATGAATTCACCCCAATGCGTTCCCTTTTTGCACATGATGTTTGAGGGGGAAAATCAATATTGGGCCATTAAGTCCGAAGCTCTGTGTTTTACCCATAAAAACATATTTAATACTCGGATAATCCGAAATTGATTGCATAAAGTATGAATTTCATTAATGGAAGTTTTAATACAACTTGCTGTGTTTGTTTCAACATTATATTTTAGAGGAAAACGAAGAGATCATTAATCAAGTATGCATCCCTAGAAACCCCAATATATTTTTTTTAAATATAAAAAATATCACAAAAACATTTAAAGAAATATTGAAGACAACAAAAAAATTAACATTTCTTGTTTGAAAATATTTTTCATAAAATCATTTTTAATCGAGAAATTTTTTTTTTTTTTTTTCAATTTTGGTTTATAATTATGAAACGATAATGGTTACAGCAAATTTATGTTAATAACAATTGTAGAGAATACCAAAATGAACAACTTATAAATAATTAATTTTTTTCTAAATCTCTTTCGTTTCTGAGTAAACTATTACAGCCTTATTAATGGAATCACCCTTAGTAGAGTTTTAACAAGCCACTAGTTAGTGGCCATTAAGACCGTACTAAGATATCACTAATGTCCTACATTAATAGAACAATATTTAGACGCCATTAGTTAGTTGCGTGCTAACAAGGAAAATCATGTGGCAACATCGCTTTTGGCGCGCCAACTTGTCTTATCTAACCTATAAATTGTTTCATTGAGAGGTTTTTTTTTTTAAACTTGAATAGGCGTGCAAAACAAACGTCTGATTAATTTAATTTGCGATATTTAACACTAAATGCACGTAAGAAGTATGTGAACATTAATAACATTAATCAAATGCTTAATTATGTAATTATTATCCAACTTTCCTGCGATACAGTTACATGCACCACTCTTGTCTTTATTGCAAGATGTTAATTTTCTTTTGTTTTCTATAATGTTAATTTCCTCTCGGACCGAATGCAATAGCAATTCTTTTTCATAGATTCAATTTATTTGTTAATTCTTTTTCATACTCATTCCAGTTTTGGGATCTACAACATTTTCTCTAAGCAAATTATTATTTTTTATTTATAAAACATTGTAAACGCACTCCAAGACAAGTTTAAGCACAATACTAACATTTTGGCTAGTATCCATTACTTACATACACAACATACACAAATATAACTATAATAACGATTTCAAACGTCACGCGGTTTGAATTATAGGTTATGTTTAATGGTGTTGTTGGCGTTTAAACATGGAGTACAATGATACTAAATAGTTAGTGGAATACTAAATTTAGTGAGCCACTAAAATGTTCTATTAATACGGACATGTTAGTAGCATTCTTAGTACGGTCTTAATTCTGTGTACTAACATCTATTAATAAGGCTGTTAGAATTTGAAGTGAAATTTGTCATTTTCATCTTTCACAATTTTGACAGTTTCATGCGAGTCTACAAAACGCTGTATGTACATTTAAAATATGATTTAAATTGAAAATAAACACGAAAGCATAAATATAAATGGTACCATCACGTCGGAGAAAGTAACATGATGGTCACATCACCATTTTTTGATTAGATGCCATCAACAATTTACGTTCACTCTCATCCGTAGGAATTTTTTATCCGCACAGTTAATAACAATAAATTTATTTGCCCATCAGATAACCAATTACAGGACAAAAATTAAGTAGAACAATAAACAAGTACAGTTCCATTTATAAAAGTGCATCAATTTTATCATTTACTTAAGTAAATACCAAAAGTACTACTGATAATATTGTCGTGGTTGCTTGAAAATTCAATTTCCTTATCTGTAATTGATAATTCATTCAGTTTTAATCAAACCACAAATACGCAATGAGTCAGAATTCGAACGACGAAAATGATGGTATGTAGTAAAGTAATTAAGCCACGTTTGCCCGAGATTTAAATCAAACAAAAGTGGATAATACGCTCGTCTGGATCGAGCGATTGAGATTACATAAACTCGGAAAGAATGTCAATTAAACTTCAACTACAAACACCGTTTTATAAACCCATGTTTTATAATAAATAGACAATGGACTTTTATTTAATCCAAACAGAATTCAACTCGAGTTGAAGTGAATATAAAGGTCGGTTTCGGCTCGAATTTCTTGATCACAAAACAAAGTTGTCGCCTTAAAAGCCTAAGTCAAAAGAACATTTGAAATTTTTTTTCTAGAATCAATATTTTTGATTTTCTATATTTTAATAATAATAATAATGTCTTTATTCACATATATACAATGTACTTATAATTGGAGAAACTAATTATAATACGTGAATGCGTAGGCGGGATTCAGTTGAGATCTAAGTAGATTTCGAACTGTTCTTCGATCCATTTGCATGCAGAAACCAAGGTTGTCGGTTTAACTAATTGGATTGTAGGACAGGGCCCACCCAACATACTCTGTTTCATCCTTAAAATTACCCACAAACCGTTTTTTTTTAATGTCTAGTGAGCTTTGATTGTAATATATGTCAGCAGTGAAAATAAAACAATTTTTGTTTTGAACAATAAATTTTAACAAGAAAATATTCCAATGCATTAAAACCATCGAACAAGACTTACTCAAACATTTCTTGCACACCTTCACAAGTAAGAGAAGATGCTAAGGATGCGACGAACAAAGTAAGTTGAAACAAATCGTTACACCGCAACAATTGGTGATTTAATTTTGCATTCGACTCGATTCAAAGAATTACCGATTAATTACGTTTATATCGTTTTCGACGTTACAGTATCAATCACTTATAATTACCAGTGGTGGCTCGTGGATGTTCGTGGATGGACGAAGATGTTGATCATACTGCACTATTGGCAGAGGTTATAGAGGGGGCCAATATTCTGTTGCTGTTTTTTTTAAATTCCGCCTGCTATTTTTTTTAGCTGTTGTTTTCATCAAATTTTCTTCCATAACCTTCTATCCTAACCCCCACAATCCACCGCCGGTGTGTACTACTATAATAAATTAAATATTGTCTTTTATGTGCGTTGTAGGTGATATTTCGTTGTTGTTTTCCAGTGACACGCCACAATTTTATCATTTGATGAAAACAACCAGTGACGGTTCGCGGGGTTTTTTCTGGTACGGCCGAGGAACACGGGTGGCAATACAGATTGCAGAGACGGCTGGCTGCGTGACCGCACCTATCTGTATTACCACCTCTTGTTCCTCGGCCGTACCGGAAAAAACCCCGCGAACCGTCACTGGTTGTTTTCATCAAATGATAAAATTATGGCGTGTATTTTTGTACACACAAATCACCTCCTCGCCGAACCTCCACGATCGCCGCCTGTTACATTAAATTAATTATTGTCTTTTATGTGTGCTGTAGGTGATGGAATAAGCCTTTAATCAAAATTTCGAATGAAAAATGTCTTGATTACATTTTACAATTCGATCAAAATTAAATTACTCCATCGCAAATTTATTAATCAGTTTTCGCGCCCACAAATTACTTTTTAATTGAAGCCCCGCTGATTACTTATTAAAGGCCCGCATGCAAACTGTTGATTTCAAATTTAATTGGAATAATTTCATCAAATATTCAAAGTGCGACACAAAGCGGCCGTAAATCTCGACGCACGGGGATGCTGTATTATGAATGAAGCCCCCGATGCCATTTCTGGAACAGTAATTTAAATAATCCGGATTGTTGGAGTTTGAGAGTTTGGGGTTTTTCTTTGCGTTGTATTGCCATAATATTATACCGCGAGATCAAAAAGTCGAAAATGGTTGGCGACCATTTTAATAATGTGAAAAATCGATCTTTTCTGTTTTATTCAGAAAGAAATCGATTGTCGGGAAACAGGGAAAAAACTGAGGAGGAAGTTTTAGAATTATCTTGAAAAAAAAATACTTCAAAATATTTGCTATCAAATATACTGTGGTAAAACACGGTTTTTAAGTGTTTTATTTCGAAATAATATCAAGATGCACCACCAAGTAAACGGCGCCGATATTCAAAAATGTTCTGAATTTTTTTTTATTGCATATTGTCCATAATACCAATCCGTGTTAGCATAAGAATAAGAAGAGTTTACAGGGTCATTCGTTTTATGTCAAGGGGCCCATCATGATGACTTCACTTCGCCACGGATGCAGAAAATCGAATCCACACACATTTGTTTCATAATTATTTTTATAATTGATCCGCAGAGGAAAAAGAGATGGAGGAAGAGGACCACGACGAACTGCTGCAGTGCTCGGACGACGACTCGATGTCGGAGAGCGACGACCAGTGCATCCCGACGGACAAACCGGACGACCTGCCCAGAACCCTCACGCACACCTACACCTCCCACTCCAGGACGGAGTTCCTCCTCACGAAACTCGTGCTGATCCTCTCCTCGACCGCCCTCTTGATCCTCCTGCCCCTCTACCAGGAGTCCATAAACATAAAAGGAGACGCCTACATAATAATCTATTTCACCACGACGATAACCGTCGTGGTACTCCTGGCCACCGTGCTGGCGCTGAAGAGGTTCTCCCCTAAATTCAGCGGAGTGAACGTAGCGAAGCCGCCCCTGAAAATAAAGGAGATAGCCCTGTCCTCCCTCGTGTACACGCTGAGCGGATTTATCATAATTTATGCGGTGGACAGGAAAAAGGTCATGTGCCACCTGCAGGATCCGATAAAGGGATTGATCCTGGTGTTTTCCCTGATATATTACTTCTTTTTCTGCAAGAAGCGTGAGTGAGCGTGGAGCTTTATAAATTGCCACCCGGGGTGTGACGGATTGATTGTTTTTTTTTTAGTCATGGGATTGCAGAGGATCTTTTCGACGACCACTATCATCGTGGGGCTGTTCACCTCGGTGGATTACGGGCTCTGCGACGAGTTCAGGTGCCGGGGCAACGACAGGGAGCACAAGTCGGACGATGCCGGGGTCTGGACCTGGCAGACGCACTCCGTCTGGGCCTCGGTTTACATCGTCGGGCTGGCTCTGTTCTCCGCGTACTATACGCTCTTGGATCAATACTTGATATGCTCAACAAATGTAAGTTCAATTTTTTTTCTACAGACAAAACTACATAAACTCTGTTCATATTTTATTCCCGCCGCAGTAGGGGTATTTTTTTTCTTTATATTGGCATATTGTGTTTTTGATAGTAGCGATTGAAGTATGTTGTTAGTGGCGGTTTGAAAGGGGGGGTAATCGGGTAATTACCCCCCCTAAGAATTTTTCGCTTAACAATTTGTATTGTTAAAAATTATCGATATTCCATATTCCAAACAAATAATATAACCGGTAAATTTTTCCAACGCTTTAAAACATTGGAAAAGGTTAGGGAGATTTCACGGAACAGGTGTATGAGAGCGGAAGCACCAGTTTATTTATCTTTTTTTTATTACAACCCCCCCCCCGACTAGTTGGTTGGAAACGCCCTTGTATGTTGTTAACCTATAATTTCAATAAAACGTTCCCAAATGAGGGATTATAAAATGCAACATTGCACTAGACGCAGTGTTGCTAGGCGTAATTTTTAATTTTCCCCAAATATTTCATAAAAATTCCCCAAAATTACACCGCCATAGTGATGATTTCGAGCAAATTTAATAACACGTTCATTCATACTTATTTCCCCAAAAATACCCCTTGTATAAAATACCCACCCCAAAAAATACCCCATTGATTGAAGTTTCCCAAAATACACACCAAAACCTTAATTTATCCCATTTTGGGGAAAAAACCTCAATCTGGCAACACTGATACACATAATCAAAAAAAAATGCAATGACAACCAAATTGTTAGTAATTTTTTTACTACCAACAAAAATGTGACCCTAACAAAGTATACTGCGGTGAGAATAAAATGTATAAATAACGTTTTTTTTACAGTTACTGAGATAAAGATGTAAATGAATAACATTCAAAAGGTGCTAAATATCTTTTAAACTAACACATTTCAGATTTTGTTTAACAATCGAAGTTACCAAGATTCCCTATGAAAACATCCAAAATGGGTCACTCTGACATTAATATGAATTATTATTATTATTTTTATACTAATAATAGACTGCATTGGTTTTTGTTAATTTTATTATTGTTTACCCTCGGTGAACTGATTGAGGTTGGCGGCACTTACTTCGTGATACATTTTTAATTAAATAAAACACACTTTTACTTAGTTAATATCACACTGTTTATTAATTAGTGACTGCAGTTTCGATCAAACAATGATCATTATCACCTTCAGTGATTTTTTTTTACAGAAAACCTTATTTAAATAATTATTAAAAATATTAAACTTTTCATAACTCACAATATGCTACTATAATAAAATAGGCACTTATTCGTACTATTATTTTATAGTACAATACATCACATTGAAATTAAGAGACAAAAAGAAAAAACTCTACTTTTCTTGTTAAAACCATTACGAACCTATGATTATCATCAGTGGCGGCTCGTAGAACATGTTGATGGTAGAGCCACTTATACAATACACTCCTTCCCCCCTTTTTTTGAAGAAAGAAAGAACGATTTATCTTCCTAGTGTTTTAAGAATTATTGAAAAATTCTTGCTGAGCTTGAAACTACAGGCAGTGCCATGGCTCCTTGGCTCTACATAACCAGCCGCCCCTGATTATCATACGCATTTAACGTTTACATTTTGCTTGTTAAAATAATTAGGGGAAGCAATTACGAATTAACCATCGAAATCCTGTAATAGTATAAATTGTATAATTTAATGTCGGGCAAATGGACGAAGAGGACGAGTGCTTGTTTAATTCGGGCGACACAGCACAAAATAATCACTTCCATTGTCTCTCTTGACTTTGCTTTTTGTGCCGCCTCCGTCCGTTACAATCGCGCCCCCGGAGATCTCATAAAAAAAAACCCCGGACCTGGAATTATACTCGTAATCTGCTCGAATAATTTCACCAATTAGAATAAGGGGTTGAAAGAGAGTGCGGCTATTTATTCCCTTTGTGGGATTAATATTTACTTTATGGTAATTAATCTCGTTAAAAACATTCGCGGAATTAATTTGAATTACGTTTTTTTTTTCGGTGGTATTAATAATAATTACGTCCTGAAATAACATTTTTTTAATTATCATCGTTCCGGCCTTTGTAAATCTGTAAATGATTTATTAACCCAAATGTGCCTACAGTTCTATATGTAGGACGACTATTTTAAAGTTCCTCCTAAAAAAATATATCTATACCCTATGCGAGAAATAGGAAGAGCTATGGAATGCACGTGGAATGTGCCGATGGTCGTTACCAGTGGCGCAGCATAAATTCAGTAATATTATCGTTTTAATTATTAATAAAATCTCTTTAAGTATTTTTTTGAATATCACAATATATAATTAAACTTAAAACATATTTAAATATGTTTATGGTTTAAATTATTTGTAAATAATGGGCATAAACGACAAACTTTATAATTCCCGTTTCGAAAGACGTCTACGTTCATGGAAAAGCGGAGCGATAACTTTTGGTTGAGTGTTACAGCGGTCGGGCCATGTGTTCAGCGAGATATGAACGAACTATCACAAAAAATATATTGGTCCACAGCTTATACCCTCAAACACACGGTGAACAGAGCGGCCCATTAAAAATAACATGCCAAAAAAAAAATTATTTTCTAATTCATCGCTGCGCTCACCATTTTAAAGGCCCATGCTATTTACATTCTTTAAATTCCATAGCTCTCTGTATTTAACCAATAGACTATAGAATATCGTCAGCGCCATCTATAATTTTTTTTGTGATTATTAATTGACATTTGACAGGAAGCGAAAATATCCCTTCTGTGTTTTTAAATCATAATTACTTGATTTGGAGAAACATATCATTTACTTTCTTTTAATTCAACTCTTTGCTGCATGAGATTTCACACATTTTAAAGGGCCTAAGTGGACTTCTCTCAGTTGGCACCATAAGTATAAAAATGAGGTGGGGATAGGTGGTTCATAATTCGTTTTTTTGTTCAGCTTTATTCATTTGAAAGTGGTCTATTTTGTGGACTGATGTGTCACAACTTGCTTAAATTTGGTGGTTCAAATTGTAATCCCATATGCTGCAGAGTTAAATCTTGGGTAGACAACCACAATGTTTTAAAGAATCTTTATATGATTCTGGAAATTACTACCGCTACCAGAATTTCCGCGTGATCAAGGTGATGCTCTAAATAAATTTATAAAACGAGATATTCACGAAAACAACACTTGGATCATTTCAAAATGAGATTCATAATATCTCCTAAACTTCATAACTACGCAGATTATTCAGATTCGCCAACTTGGTCCAAACTTGTGAACCCTTTCCTCGAGGGTAGGTCGCGAGTGTCTAATTTGCCGTCACTGTGGGGACCTCCGAAAAGTTGAAATTAGCGGTAATAAAGGGCCTGAGGGGAGTTGTATTTTGATAAGGATCCGATATTGTAGTCTGAGATAATGTGGGGGCTTGAGGGATAATCCCCTCGTTCTTTGTCCATTAAATACGCGAAACTTAATTAGATCAATACATTCCTACGTGATGCGGGGCCAATTAAGACGCGAACACTATACACGATTATTGGCGGTGGTTATTAGAAATATTACCCGAGTTGTTTGTGTGCAATATAGGGTTACGCGAGAGGTGTGAAATTGATATGTGTGGACGAATGGAAGTGATGAATTTAATTAAGATGGAAACCGTTAATGGCTTGGTGTGGATTTTACTACAACTTTTGATTCTTTTACTTCTTTTTAACGCGATTTACTGTTTTAAACTCGTTTATTGCCAGCAACTTGAACTTGTAATATGTTCATAACTAAAATTTTAGTTATTTTAATGCAGCACTACTATTACTGTAATGTATTTCTAACTAATACAGTCTCAATTATGAGAGATGAAATTACCGCGCGGACGGATCGTAAAATCGCGATCACTGTCAAATGTTATTTGACGTCGGCGCAAGCGCAGTGCGGCTGTTGCCGTGTTAAGGACAGGGACGGCTCGTTATATAGAGCCACGGAGCCGTGGCACTACCTGTAGACTCAAGCTAAGCCAGAATTTTTAACTGATTCTTAAAAAAACTTTTTAAATGTTAAACAACACCTGTAACACCGCGTGGAAGTTCCACATTAATTTCAACAGAAGGTTAATATTTCTGAATAATGTCCAAATTTCTAAAGAAAGCAATCGCAAGTTTACCACAACAAAAATGGTTGCACTAAAAAACAAATAAGGCGCATTTTTCAGAAATTTGCATGGAAATTCCACATTAATTGCAACAGATGGTTGAAATTTTGACAGACTAATTTTGAATAATGTGTCTTTACAATTTTCCAAAGAAAATAATTTTCTCAAATAATTGAAATTTTCGAATTTTTGGTCCGCAATTTTGATTTTTAGGATCGTTCCGAATTTTTTTAACCTAAATGATTGCTTTTTATACGCAACTTTTATATTTTTCTACCGATATTTTCAAGTACAGTTTCTGATTCTTGCCCTTCATTTTAAATTTTTTAACTTGAATTATTATTTTGTATGGGCGAATTTTTTTAATGTTTGGTTACTTTTTGACTACCGTTTTCGAGTTTCTGGTCGGCAACTAATTTTGAGCTAAAGTGTTATTTTGAGAGCTGAAAATGGCAAATTATTTTCGTTAATTTGACCTGTATTTTTCATTTCTTCGTTCCAAATTTTAGAGTTTTTGCCCAAAATATTCTTTATTTTGGTTAAACTTTTCGACTTTTTTTTTGTTGAAATTTTCGGATTTTTAGTCTGCATTTTTTTAATCGCGAATTTTTGATATTTGTCTAAATTTTCGATTTTTTGTGCTTATCTTTTGATTTTTAAGAGTTATTTTGGGGGCTGAAAATGACAAATGATTTTTGTTTTTCTTGATTTTTCAATTTTGTGGTTTGCATTTTTTATTTTTAGACCGGCATTTTTGATTTTTTTGGCCTATATTTTAAATATTTGACCTGTGTGTTTCATTTCTTCGTTCCAAATTTTAGAGCTTTTGCCCTAAATATTCTTTATTTTGGTTAAACTTTTGGAATTTTTTTTTGTTGAAATTTTCGGATTTTTGGTCTGCATTTTTTTTACCGCGAATTTTCGATATTTGTGTAAACTTTCGATTTGTTTTAGTTTTTTATCTTCATTAAGAGCTAGTTCTGCAAATGATTAATTTTTGTACAATTTTTCAAAACATGAGTGCAGTTTTCGTTCCCTCCAGTGCAGTTTTGAGTCCATTCCTGTTGTTTCCAGTTGCAATATTGCAATTGTTTTTTCAAATAATCACAAATACACTCTTTCTGAATGGTTTCAGCAATTTTGAAACGATTTCTGCAAGTGATTAATTCGTTATAATTTTTGAAAACATTGAGTGCAATTTTCGTTCCCTCCAGTGCAGTTTTGAGTCCATTCCTGTTATTTTTCTGTAGCAATATTGCAATTATTTTTACAAGTAATCAAAAGTACACTCTTTTTGCATAGTTTTAGTAATTTTAGAGCTAATTCTACAAGTGATTAGATTTTTACAATATTTCAAAACATTGTGTGCAAATTTCCTTCACTACAAAGCAAATTTTGAGTTTATTCCCTTGTTTTCTGCAGGAGCATGTCGTTGTTTTCAGGAAATCAAAAGGTCGCCATTTTTCAATAATTTAAATTTATTTGAAGCGAAACCTTCAAGTAGTAATTTTTTTAAATTTCCTTCGCTACAGAGCAAATTTTAAGTTTCTTCCTGTTTTCTGGGGCTAATCAGCCCGAGTGCTGAAAATGGCAATTTTCGGACTTGAATTTTCAATCTTGTTTTCATTTTTTATCGTGATTTTGAAATTTTGGTCTAAATTTTTAATCTTTTAACCTAAATTTTTTTCTAAATTTTCGATTTGTTTGTTAAATTTTTTGATTTTTTCGTTCACAATTTTGATTTTTAGGAATTTTTGAATTTTGTATCCTATCTTATTAACCTAAATGATTGATTTTTATGCGCGACTTTTTGTACTTTTTTGTCGAAATTTTCAAGTTTTTTTGACAGTTTTTGATTTCTTGCCCTTGATTTTAGATTTTCAACTTGAATTATTATTTTTTATGGGCGAATTTCTTTTACTTTTTGGTTACTTTTTGACTAAAATCGATTAAATTTAATTATTTTCAAAAAAAAATTTAATTTTTTTCAAGACGAAGACCTGAACACTATTTGTCCATAAAATTTTGTTGTGGGACTTCCAGGAACTGAGGTTTTCGAGTTTCTGGTCTGCAACTTATTTTGAGCTAAAGAGTTATTTCGGAGGCTGAAAAAGGCGAATTATTTTCGTTTTCCTTGATTTTTCAATTTTTTGGTTTGAATTTTTTATTTTTAGATCAGCATTTTTGTTTTTTTTTTTGGTCTATATTTTAGATCTTTAACCTGTTTTTTCATTTCTGCGTTCCAAATTTTAGAGTTTTTGCCCTAAATATTCTTTATTTTGGTTAAACTCCTGTTGAAATTTTCGGATTTTTGGTCTGCATTTTTTTTTAAGCGCGAATTTTCGATATTTGTGTAAATTTTCGATTTTTTGTGCTTATATTTTTAGTTTTTTTACCTTAATTAAGAGCGTATTTTTAATGGTCTATACTTCAGATTTTTAACATGATTGTACAAAGTTTTGATTTCTTGGCCGGTATTTAATTTGTATAATTTGTCATTTCCATCGTTCATAATTTTGACGTCAGCATCATCCGATCCAATAAATTGTAAAAGTGGCTCTACCATCAACGTGTTCCATGAGCCGCCACTGGTTAAGGATGATGTAATACACGAAATTGTTGCGTAAGCCTGCCGACGAAAACCATCACTTTTTTTACCCGAAAATTGCCGAGTATTTATGTGTATAAAAATTGCAACGAGTAATTTGATTTGTTTGTGATGTTCCCGTATCAATTGGATATAAACTATTTATCTTTATATTTGACAACAAAGCATTTCTAATTAGTTATTAGAACAATTGCCATATCTAACAAACAGTGACGGTTCGCGGGTGTTTTCTGGTACGGCCGAGGAACAAGAGGTGGTAATACAGATAGGTCTCTGCACAGAGCATTAAGGATAAAGAGGGACAGTTCAATGTTAACTTTTGGAAACGCCATCAGCGCCGTCTGCGAGTCATCTGGCCAAACACATCGAGCCAGCGGGAAATTTAAAATTGCGAGTTTACAATTCATTTTTGCAAGTGTTTCGAACTTTTTGGTTCTCATCAGTGCGACGCATCCAAATAAAAGTGGAAATCGCAGACACTTGCTTTATAAAGAGCTTAGATTTAATCAAACGCAAAAAGTAAAGCTCTAAATGATGTTGAAGGGGATTCGCTTGAAATTTTTTCCAAACGAATTCTTTTTAGGGCAGATGTTAAATCATGTAGTGAGCTACATTCTTGAAGGGGCCGTTTTAAAAAAGATTTTGCAGGAACTGTACTACAAGAAGGTATATTAAAAATTGTCGGAATTGCATTCCAATTTAAATATTTTCTACAGGAATTAATAAATACTTAAAAAGTGGTCCTCACAAATGTGCATAACTTTTGAAAGTAGAATTTTTTTAGAGTAATACATTCAATGGAATTAACCCATTCATCTCTGCGATTAGGACATTTCGGAAATGTAAAGAAAGCTTTATTTTTAATATTTGAATCGCGGGTATAAACGTTACTGCAATAAGGTGCCTTAAGAGTACTTAATTTACCCATTGCACACTCTTTTAGGTTTAAGAATATTAGCTTAAATTTGAATTATAAATACCTGGCCGAATACCAATTCAACTCGTGACGTTAATGAGGTTATGTATAAAAAGGCCGGAAATTTCATGGGAAATAGATGTTGTCATATCTCATTTGTGAAATTATTCAAAAGTCTATTTTACTTTAAAATTTATCAAATAGACTTAAACAAACAATTAACACTAGTGGACTTTGAATATTACCAGATATTCTGATGTTCTTAAATACCTAAAATAAATTTAACCAACAAAAATATGACCATATTGCTTGGTTACAAAGATTTGTACATAGATTTGGCAGCGTTGCATTGCGTTAGTTGGGCCAGATGACTGTGAGATGGCGTGGAAGTCGCGTTTCCAATTCTCCCTATTCAATTAACCACCCCTGCCGTTTAACGACTACCTGACGATAAGTAATGCCTAGACCAGCGTTTCCCAAACTTTTTAGACCGTGGCCCGGTACAAAGAGGTGGTAATACAGATGGGTGCGGTCTCTGCAACTGACCCTACCTATCTGTATTACCACCTCTGCTACCTCGGCCGTACCAGAAAAAACCCCGCGAACCGTCACTGCTAACAAAGAAACGAGCCAGTCCAATTTTTAGGCAAGAATACAGAAAATGCATTAAAGCGCAAGATCCACAAAAAAAACAATACATTTCTGATTACCCCTAAGAACAATTGTCATATACTAATAATAATAATCTTTATTTAGCAATATTGCCATCTAATATATACGTATACATTAAACACATAATCTAACTTAAATACTAGGTGAAAATACAACGCCAACGCTCCAAAATTGTACTGGAGGAAACGAAGATTTACTCTTTGTAACGAGCGTAGAATATATTCTATATAATCTTAAATAGTTGATGTCATAAAAATTATTTTCACTCGAGATGGTGCTCTTTGTCTTATAGATTCCTCAATATACAAGCTTTTCATCTCAATTTTTGACGACGGTGTCACGTCTGGTGTCCTTCCAGACCGCCACCAACTCCATGTCTGGGCAAAACAGACCTCTCGCCTCACCGAAAACGAACAAGAAAGTAGACTCGGCGTTGCACCTAGTGTTTTGGATACATATTTTTACCTGGATATATACTGTAGCGTTATTTTGGACCGACATTCTACCCCACGTAGGAAAGGTAAGACGAATTTGTCTATGATGATGTCTTTAGACGAAAAATCAGTTTTTCAATTTGTGGTTTTTGCTTTAACACACTGCATTGAAGGATTAAGTAACAAGTAAATCCTCTTGACAAGCAAGAATTTAATAAAGTACTTTTTTTATTTATTGAATTTGGTTCTCGTTTAGTCGGAGTAAAAAAAAGTAAACAAAAAAACGTCAAACCAATGAAGTGCCTTATTTTAACAATCCTAAAAAGAACACTTTGTTGTTTACTGCGTGTTATTTCAAATCAAATCAAATATTTATTCGTGTTTGTAGATAATACATCTTTACACAAGTCAACAAATTCAAATACACATGTATAACATAATAAACATACAAAAAATTACATAAATTATTTAAAAGTTAGTTATTATTTATATATATACCGGGTGACCCAGGGTTCTGTAAAAGCCCCATAACTTATTTGCTATTTGAGATATCGACTTCTAGTTTTCTTGAACTGGTACCCACACTTATTCTACATATTTTAAAAATATGTATGTTTTTGTACAGGGTGTCCCAGTATACATTACAGACCAAAGTTATGTTTTTTTAAATGGAACACCCTATATTTTACACTTCATTTTTAACCCTCTTGAGAAGCTGATAAAAATAGTATAAGATAGTATGGGTCTATTATGGATGGTTGGTTAGTTATGGGCAAATTTGTGGCAAAAACATGTACACATTGAAAACATTGCAGAAGCGTTCCTAGCAAAGATAGCATCATTTTTTATACACTGAAAAATTTTCCACATCATGAAGAATAATACACATCGGCTTTGGTTCTCTTTTATTCATAGTGCTATACAGGGTGTCAACATACGCAAAACAATGGATAACTATTTTTTTTTCAAATGGAACACCCTATATAAGTTACCACCAATCTATGGAATTTTTAATAAGCTTTCCAATGATATATAGTTTGTATAACAAAATATTAAGGATTCTTGAGATTTATCAATAAAAACATAATTCTTTTGCCACCTTCTGCTGATTTTTGGATTTTCAGCCAAAACCATGCATTTTCAGGAAAATATATAAGATACTAAAGTTGTAGAGCGAAAAATTTCCAATCGATATAGGTCTTTCAACTTTTAAGATAATGCGTGCATTGCCCGCCAGAGCACGCAAAATCGTGACCGTATATGCATTTTAGCGTTTTCTTTTAAAAAATGTTATTAATAAATTGCACTATACTTTATTTTCCGCACCCTCTAGCGGAAAAACTTGAAATTAGAATGGCCCATATCGATTGAAAATGTTCCGCTCTACAACTCTTAATGGAAGTAATTTTTGCCAAAAATGTATAGTTTTTCCTAAAAATGCAAATTGAAAATATATGTATCAATTTTTGCGTTTTTCAATGGTTTTTGGCATTTTTAGCGAAAACTATGCATTTTGGACAAAAATTGTTTCGTTTAAGAGTTGTAAAGCGAAATATTTTCAATCGATTTAGGTCATTTAAATAATTCTATAATTACCCGTTTTGTTGCTAGAGGACGTGGAAAATAAAGTATAGTGCAATTAATTAACAAAAAATTTGAGAAAACCGCTAAAATGCATATACGGTCACGATTTTGGACACTCTGGCGGGCAATGCACGCATTATTGGGAAAGTCTAAAGACCTATATCGATCGAAAATTTTCCGCTCTACAATTTTGGTCTCTAATTATTTTTTCAGAAAATGAATAGTTTTGGCTTAAAATCCAAAAATGAGTAAGAGATGACAAAAAAAAATGTTTTTTATGGATAATTCTTAAGAAACCTTAATATTTTATTATACAAATTATACATCATTGAAAAGCTTATTAAAAATTCCATGCATTGGTGGCAAGATATATAGGGTGTTCCATTTGAAAAAAAATAGTTATCCATTGTTTTGCGCATGTTGACACCCTGTATAGCAGTATGAACAAAAAAGAACCAAAGCCGATTTATATTATTCTTCATGATGTGGAAAATTCTTTAGTGTATAAAAAATGACGCTAGCATTCCTAGGAGCGCTTCTGTAACTTTTTCAATGTGTCCTTGTTTTTGCCACAAATTTGCCCATAACTAACCAACCGCCCATAATAGACCCTTAGTATCTTATACTATTTTTATCAGCTTCTCAAGAGGGTTGAAAATAAAGTATAAAATATAGGGTGTTCCATTTAAAAAAACATAACTTTCTTCTGTTATGTATACTGGGACACCCTGTACAAAAACATACATATTTTTAAAATACGTAGAATAAGTGTGGGTACCGTCGATATCTCGAATAGCAAATAAGTTATGGGGCTTTTACAGATCCCTGGGTCACCCGGTATATATAATTAAACGCTATGCAATAACAATTTAAAAATACGCATTGTAAAATGAAAGAACAACAATTCACACATTAAAATGAAATTTAAAATCTGCAGAGATTTATTTTAATCCTTTGCACTTGTATGTCACCACAATACGTTTACCATTGCGCTCTCAAATATAAATACGAGTGTAAAGGGTTAAATTTTTTGTCTTGAATCTTTTTTTACCATATTTAATTCTTCGAAAAACGCTTCGTTAATATTTCCAGAGTACAAATATGACTGAATTCTTTAATCACACGACCTCCGGATTGATATGCATTTTCTCCGTGCCGAAGCTCAGCTACGCCACCGTCGCCGACTGCGGGAACACTTCCCTCTATGCTTGGACCTTCCTTCTGTCCTATCTCATTTTCACAATCTCCTCAGTTAGGTTCCTTATCTTGTGTCAGAGTGCCGTCTACACGATCGCCACCTGCACGGTGTCCTTGCCTTTGGTCGGGATCTGGTGGTCCCTCTTCAAAATGACTTCTTTACAAAAAGGTAACCCTTTCGCTACTGCGTACAAACTTGCTTATAGATGTGTACTGCTAGGCGATTAGAGGGTGCCATAATTGAAATTATTTCCAGGTTTCATAATGTGGTTCCCGACGTTATCGGGAGAGTTGATCTGCGCCCTGCTGGGCCTGCCCATCGTGATCGTGGGCCTAGCCCTGCTCTGTAAGTCCCATTTCGAAGATTGCCGGGCGTCGCGCGTAAGCACCACCGCCACCTGTACATCGCACCTAGCTTGAACAAGGTAGTTACTTACTAGCTTCAATTCGTAGCGGTTTCGTTGTTGACGGTTACACTAGAATAATGTGAAACGTGACTTCCATATTAAAAAAAAAAAAAATAGATGTCATAGGCGAAAGTGAAACTTATTTTTGGTAGTCAATTTATTATAATTATAAAAGAAAAAAAACCAGAGATAAAGAGGCGTAATAGTTTTTAATAATAAAAAAAAATCGACTGTACAAGTGCTGTGCTTAAAAACAAAATGTTAATTATTGACACTGCCGCCATCACAGTCCGCAGGGGGTGTGATGGCGACGCGTTGCCAGAACATAAAATATTCTAGTCTTGTACTTAGTTTAATAGCGGGGATTAGCGAATCAAAGTAATGAGGAAATACAATAATATTGCCAAACTTTTATATAAGAGGAACACGTTTTTGTTTTACAGAAGACTGAATTTTGAGTATATATATATATATATTTAGAATTGTGCCAATGTTAGTGTTGGGAAATCCGCACCGTCGTTTACGATGTTTAGGAAGGATTTATTTTGATTGATTTTTGTGATATGTAAAATGTATGTACATAATGCATAATTTGAGTTTCGACACGAATACATCGCTTCGCACGTTATATGTCTACGGGGTGTGGCATTTAAGGATAATCGGTTGATTGTTGAAAATTGTGATACTGCGTAACTACAAATAATTAGTTTCTCACTTAATCACTTAATCCATGGTGAAAAATTTCTGTATTGTATATCGATTAAACCAAGTGTTTTAATCAACATATAATACAAATATTATTGTGGTAATTGGTTCTACTGCGTGGATGAATGAATTTTGGGTTTGACCGTAGATGTCAATTTTTTCAAATAAATATATGTCGGTTATTAAGACAGATAAAAAGAAAACAAAGTTAACAAAACGAATTTACTTTAATCTTTTTCAAGGCTAACAATTTTTTGATTTATAATAAAACTTAAAAATGACTGTAACTCACTTATTTTTAGAAATAACTATGTCATATGTGATATCGGATTAAAGAGAAACAAAATAGTCTTTCGAAAGAGGTCATAGCCAACTATGGTTTCCATTTAAAAAAATGCGGCGTTAAAATTTTTCTGAATTTGTTTTATTAAGCTTCGTAAAATTATCTACAACTTAGTCCTTTACAGTTTTTTCTATCTGTCATAATAACAGAGATATATTTATTTGAAAAAATTGACAATAAAGTATTAATAACTTACGAAGATATACGAGAATACAAAACTATTTGTACCGTTTTTTTTTTGCCCACTGTGTATATATTTCAGTTATATAATTTTATATTTTTATTTTTATCAAGTTACCCAATTTTTAGGATAATTTTCATATTTGATGGCCATCATGAACTTTCTCCGAATTGATGGTGTAATTGGAAATTTTCACAAAACCAGCATGTTTTTGAAAAAAAATGCTTTATAGAAGCAACCTTCTATGTCCCACCCAGTATGTATAAACTTTTATGTCCGACGATACGTTGCGCATGCTACGAAATTATTACCCTAAAAAAAAACATAAATGTTGCATCTATGTATTGTTACAATATATATATTATATGTTTTATGCAGCGCCGCACACGCAATATTCGTTAAGATTTAACGTTACACGAATGTCCAACGTCCGGCGCTCCGTAATTATGTGTATATTTAACCATGTTACTTGTTCACTATATAGATAAAAAAATTTAAATTTGTATATTTAAAAAAAACCAGAGGAAAACAAAAAAACCAACCCTGAGAGTGAAGGATATACATGTATATATACAACTCGAGGTATTTTTAGCGGAAGTATATATATTATAAAATTTTCATAGGAATTTTACGAGTTATACACACAAACATACACACACACAAGGTTCCGTTGACAAATAATGGTTAAAACTTTCGGATGCCACTTTTATTGAAAACAAATTCAGAGACCACCTTGATATATAATTTTTACCCCCCAGTGTTCAGGTAGGGTAGGGTGTAGATGATCGCGGATCACCGACAGGGTTAGTCTTAGAGTGGGATGTCGCTTCTTTTACAACTGTATATAAATACTAGCTTATCGGTAGATTAGATTTTAGTGTCTTCGTCACTTCCATTTGCGGGTTTCTAATGTATTTAACATGTGGACTGCCGTGGCCTTGCGATCTACAAGTGGTCTCTTGTTGGAAGTTTAAAATTTTGCTTTCCATTCCGCATTATCGGAAATCCAAAAATTCATCAATCTCCATGCTGGTAGTCGATGTGCCAGGTGACATTCAGTGACTGATTGAGGAGCTTTTGGTCGCTCCTTCTCTTAGAAAAAGCTGACTATGATCCCCCAAGCATTAACCCTTTTGCATTTTCTTATGATTTAACATTTTTAAGTAAATTTTTATGTTAATGGAACTTAAAATTAATTGATAAAAGTAATGTCTTTATTACTTTTATCAAATAATAATGCAATAAGTAAGGTTGTTTCAAGTTAATTAAAATTGATTGTTTTCAAAATTTTCAGGTTTTTGTTTTACTTGTAAACAATTGTGTTGCAATGTTGTTAAAACCCTGCAATACTAATGTAACATTTAGTAATACTTTTATTATGTAAATACAAGAAAACGAAATGTTTTCTTGTATTTATCTAATGCTTTCTGCAACAAGTAAAGTTGTTTCTAATTTGTCTTTTATTATGTGTCTGCAACATTTCAGTAATTTTTGAAAATATCATGGTGAAAGGGTTAAATTTGGCTTTTATGTCTGGATGCTTATATTATACTGTAAAGTATAATAATATAAATAATATATGTAAAGATGACTACTAATTTATTTTAATTTATTACTATCTATTTTTACATGTTATTGCAATTAAAAACAAACAATTATTTTACTTATTAAGTTTTTTGCAGATCCCTCAGAGCTTTATAATTTTTCATGAATCAAATTTTTTAATTCGTAAAAATCCTTTTTCATTCTAATTCATCACTTACTGTACCATTTTGATAATCATGGTTTGTATTACCGTATAGTAGACCCACTTGTTAATTTGACCTTCTCTCGCTCATCAAAGTAGATTTTTTTTTATCGAAATACCATTGGCACATCAAAATTCAAAAATGCACTCTCTGGAGTTAATTAATTAGTGCTCGTTTTATTCGAAGAAGTGAAAAGAACATTTGGTGTAAGTGCGCGAATTATTTTATTTTTCCGCCCTTGCTTTCGTGATTTTATACTTGAATTATTATAGTGTGATCAAAAAGTTACGCAATTCATGGAAATACCAAATAGGATAAAAAAATTATGCAATTCACGAAGATATTAACCAGTTAGCTGTGTTGTGACAAACAAACACATCATGAAAAATGGCAATATTTTGTGTTATAATGAGTACCAACTCAATGTAAACACAAACTATTGCCGTTTCTTCTGTTTGCTGTTTCTTACGAGTGTACTCATCATGAAAAAATGGCAACATGACAAGTACTTACTCGACATAACACAAAATATTGCCAATTTGTTCACGTAGACTCGTCACGCAGCTAACTGGTTAAATAAGATGTTGCAAATGGCCACCGTTTAATTTTTCGCACATGTTTCACCCCTCTGATCATGTTCCTGAACATCTGGAACTCTCGAAATGTCCTCCACAATTCGTTGAATGTCGGTCTGCTGTTCATCCCAAGCTTGCAGACGGGTTGTGTAAGCTATCTTATCGTAGGAAAAAATCTGGTGGAGGTCGGAAGACCGGAGAGGCCACAGTGGCTTGGTAACGATGGTTGCTGGTCATTTTCCTCATCAGTCAGAGTATTGCCTAACCAGCTGAAGATAAGGTTCACCATTGATTCTCGTGTGGAAGAAAGAAACAAAAATTCCTTTTTGAGACACGGCACACCGTACATGTTTTTTTTTTGTTTAAGCAACACGTGCAATTCTAATCTAATTGTAAAGTTAGAATCCGCTCGATTCCGCATCCTTGTTGTAATTACTGTACATGTTTAATGATTCATTTAAAATAAATTCATACCGGCATGTTAAACAAATGAATCACGAAATGAATTTTATATTAAAAAAAAAAACATTTTATTGTGAATAAAGTTAAAAACATATTTTAATAGTAAATATCACACTATTCACATCGGTATCTAAAATATTGTGTTTATTGTGAATCTTGTGTTTCACCTTGGACTAAGGCTTGGTGATCCGTTTTATTAAGGCTTATTTGTGTACAGTTTATTTTAATAATAATAATAAACGTTTATTGTACTTACGCGACATAATAAAAACAATGGCCATCGACCGGAGTCCTTCAGCCAAGTTTATTTTATTATGTTGCATAAATTTAGATGAGTATTCGATTAGATTTGAAGGAGTATTTATCATCATATTCACCGGCAGCTCGTGGATGTTCGGCGGTGAGGCAGTGGAAGAAAATTTTACCGAAACAACAATGGAATATTTGCTTCCTCTCTAAGAGTAAGTAGTGCAGCGCAAGCGGCATCTTTGTCTTTGCCTCCCCTATGGAAATCCACGAGCCGCCGCTGTATTAGCTTTCCAAATTAATACTCAAAATGCATTTATTTTGAATGAATCGTTCGACATATATTATCTTGTAACTCTATGTATATTCTACAGTGTTTCAAAAAGAGATTAAATTGAAATGCGCATGTCTCTGATTAAGCATTCACAGTTACAATTCAAAGAGCTGCAGTAAACGTTGACCAATTTGTGGAATCATATTTTGGCGATGGCGGATTGGATGCATTCACTATAAACTTTGCCAGCGATCTCACGCTAATGTAAATTATTAATTACGGTTGAAGCCTCCGTTAATTTTTGTATTTTAGGCATACATTTAATCAGAGACAATTAAACACTATACAGGATGTTACAAATTCGATGTATTTGCATTGCTATCTCGGTAACTGTAAGAGATAAAGAGTTGGTCAAATTAAGGCAAAGTTGCATATTTAAATGCTAAATAATTTCATTTAAAGAAATTTAACATAAATTAGAAACAACCTTACTTGTTGCAGAAAGCAATAAATAAATTCAATACAACGAAATGTAGCCTGAATATATGAATATTACGAACAGGTTGAATATTCATATATTCAGGCTACATTTCGTTGTTTTGAATTTAAATTTAAAATATTCTAATAAAACACTTTTAACTTTGTTTTGTATAACTTATATATTTATTTTTGTGACTTAAGTTTCGGTAATACAATTACCATTTTCAAACAAGAAGTGTTTTAAAACCGAAACTTAAGTCACAAAAATAAATATATAAGTTATACAAAACAAAGTTAAAAGTGTTTTATTATAATATTTAAAATGTATAACGAAGTAGAAGCCTCCAGCATAAACAATATTAAAATATTCTGTTTACTTCCGGAGATATTTGTTAAAAACTGAAAAAGTCAATTTAACCAACTCTCCATCTATTAATAATAATAATAATAATAATAATAATGTTTATTTGTGTTGATACCAGTAAGTTTACACATGTCAGCAAACATAATTAAAAATAAACATAGATATAAAATGAGACAGTAATAAAATAAAATAAAAAAATAGAGAAAAAACATTTAGTACAGATGAAAATTTAAAAATAGTAATTGATATAAAAGCAATGCTCCAATGGATAGAATTTGTAACACCCTGTATTTAAATTCGCTCCTTTAAAATTTTAATATCAGTTATGCATGCACATTTCAATTTATACAATTTTTTTAAACACACTATATATAAATTCATGTTTATTATTTGATCTGTGTAATATATTATATCTCCGTGTAAAAATTATATATCGCGTAAAAATGTAAATGTGCGTTTTCTATTTATAAATGTCTACATAATTCCGTATATAACTTGAAATGTTTAAATTATATTGTAGGGGACATTTATAAATGATCTTGCATAAATGGAAAAAATTCACGAAATATTGTTTTGGATGTGCTCACACGTTTTTAATTCACGTTGAAATCAGGGTTATAAATTCTAATATGAAAATAATGTAAGCTGAAAACAATTATTTATGCTGTGGACTATATACAGTTGTTGCTCAATATATAACTTTGTGATGGAGTTGGTGTCGTCGTAATTTCCTTCCCAGCGGTATATTTATACTCGGCCGACCCAAATTACTCGCACGAGCCCTCACCGATTCCCAGTTTTCTTCCCAGAGCTTGTTCTCTAGCTTACCATTCTTTACGATATATCGCGGGTATCCATCTATCGACAAT
Source organism: Ocypus olens (assembly GCA_910593695.2). Lineage (NCBI taxonomy): Eukaryota > Metazoa > Arthropoda > Insecta > Coleoptera > Staphylinidae > Ocypus > Ocypus olens. Next base: position 755,142 of record OU343048.1, read on the forward strand.
CAAGTGGCAAGAACAATAAAAAATCGCATTTTACGCTTACTAATGATTTTAAGTTGAATTCGTTGATTTTTTTTCTAAATTCGTATGATATTTAAACGGAGGTTTTTCCACATAAAATCAGATATTTTTTTAATTCAAATAAAACGAATAACTTTGTTGGTATCACTTTATTAAAATATATAAAATAATAAATAATAAAGTGATACTAACAAAGTTATTCGTTTTATTTTAATTATTCAAAATGTATCACGAAGTGAAAGCCTCCACAATTACTTAAATATTTTTTTGTTAATTGGTTAAGTTTATCATTTCTATAAATGAATTTATTATTTTTATTTTTCACCATTTTTTTTAAATAAAACCATGTGATCGTGTAGCCCATTAAATGTAGTAATTGATTCCGTAATTGTTTTTTCAAAAAATTTAATCGTCCAAGCTTTGAGCTCAAAATCATGAAACCTATTTGCAGGATCGCACCAGCAATTCAGATAGGTAGGGTCGGTTGCAGAGATCTGTATTACCACCTCGCGCACCTCGGCCGTACCATGAGTCACCCAGATAGGTAGGGTAGGTATCTGTATTACAGGTGGTAATACAGATCTCTGCAACCGACGGATCAACCACTGTCGAGGTAGTAGCGGTTTTACTACCTCGACCGTGCCATGAGTCACCCCGCGAGTCGTCACTACATCGCGGGTATCCATCTATCGACAATCTATTGAACTGCCAAGTGGCAACCACATAATTAAAAACGCTACCCTATCCAATCCATATCTCTCCATCGCTGTCTCAGGAGGCGCCACTATCACGTTTCTGGATTTCGTGTTCAATGTTAGTGGGACTACAAATTCTACTCCAGAAAAATTATCTTGCTTAAAAATTGCATAACTACTAGTGGTGCCATCTGTCTCTGCAAAGGTGGAACACATCTCGGAGAGTTCGGGAATTATTTCCACCGTGGGTCGAAGTCGGTTGAACACCGGCGAAATAAATAAATGCTTAAAAGAAGATGTTTGCGACCGTTACTACGTGGTGATCCCAGTGGTGTTTCGTGAATTTTCGTAGAGGAGGCAAAGAGAGAAACTATATAACTACCACATAAATTTGAGGCAATCTCACTTGTTGCAGAAGCATTAAATAAATTTTTAAGAGATTTAAGATCATTTTTTTCTTCACACCTGTACTTTTATTAATCACCTGCAAATCAGTAACAGTTCGCGGGGTTTTTTCTGGTACGGCCGAGGAACAAGAGGTGGTAATACAGATAGGTAGGGTCAGTTCCAGAGACGCACCTATCTGTATTACCACCTCTTGTTCCTCGGCCGTACCAGAAAAAAACCCGCGAACCGTCACTGCTGCAAATCACCTATATAACTACCTCTTGGGATGCACGACTAAAAGCCGCTTCACAACCTGGGAACGGGAATCAAAGGGTAAATGAAATGATTCGCATGTTGACATACACAACTAATAACTAATTTCCGGTAACGGGAACGAGAAGCTTGGCATATTTTCGTTACCGGTTCAGAGCTGTTGCGAAGCTGCCTTTACTCTTAAGCAAGTATTGAGCAACTGTTTTCTTCAGTGACGCCTCGCCGGGTGACTCATGATACGGCCGAGGTAGCAGAGATGGTAATATAGATCTCTGCAACCGACCCTACCTATCTGTTTTGCCACCTCTGTTACCTCGGCTGTACCAAAAAAAAAACCGCGAACCTGATGTCAATATTCCGCCGCCATGTTCGCCTTCACGAGCCGCCGCTGCTGAATTGAAAAAATCTTAAAAATAATAATATTTGACTTATTAATGAATTGATAACAAAATGATACATTTATTATCAGTGACGGCTCGCAGGGTTTTTTCTGGTACGGCCGAGGAACAAGAGGTGGTAATACGAATAGGTAGGGTCAGTTGTAGAGTGACCGCACCTATCTGTATTACCACTTCTTGTTCCTCGGCAGTACCAGAAAAACCCCGCCAACCGTCACTGTTTATTATTACTATTTGAAAACCTTATTTCGCTAATTTAATATTACCGCATGTACTCAATCTTGATGTAGCTTGTGAACAATAGATGGCGCAACGGTCTTAGATTCAAATAAATACACGAATGTCACATCATGTTGCATACCGTGTTTGCAGGTTAAAAGACCTGATAAAATGTAAACAAACCGTGCAATTGTTCCATTTGACAATTGTGTCCGTTTATTGCGAGTTTCGAGCCGTACCGTGTGGAAAACGAAACGAAAATTCTCTTAGGAATCGAGAGCTTGGCGCATGTTTAATCGCGGCAGACGTGTAACGTTTTCCCGTGGGTGCGCATAGAGGGGGGTAGAAGACGCCGCGCGTCCGTCGCCAGTGCCCGCGCCGTGCGCCCGTTCGCCTGTGCCCGTTGTTATAAACAAAACCGTCTCCGCCTGGGTTAAAAGTGGTTTTATAAACAAATGCCCGGCGGTGTCGTGTTTCCGCCGCAGCGTCGAGTGGCGGCCGAGAGAGACGGACTTATGGGGCCGGCGTGGCTTCGCGGTAACGGTGCTACGGCGGTCTCTGTCGTCGGGCCGTTGCAGTGAGTCAATGGTGGACAGCTGGTGCGCGTGCGCCGTCGCTCGGGTGCGAACCAGCGTATGTACGTGATCTCGCCCTACGTGCATACACATAGTGTTTTTGTTTGTGTATTTTAACCTGTACAGATAGTGTTCTAGTCCGATGGATCCGTGTACGGGATGCCAGGATATTCCTTGGACCTAGTGGATATACAAACCTGCGAGCTCCAGGTAAGCGCTCGGCCTCGCGTCGGTTTTGGGGTTGCCTTGTTATCACACGTTCACTACCATTCCGTGTTTTTACTTTACATGCCCCTATTATCGTTGAACAACATGGCAAGACGGACACGGAGTGCCCAAATGGAACACTGGAATGTATACGTGAGCGTGTGCTGTGTGTGTGTATGTGTGTGCATTGGATGGTACTGCATGGGCCACCGATGCACACTCACATGATAATGATATGCCACGGAATGTACTTTGGATCAAACCTAATTTACATCCCTTTCACTCTTGATCCGATAGCACGCTATCAATTCAACCGTGAATTCATTCATTAACCCCAATTCGAAACATGAACCCCATTTGACAACTGGGAAAATTTAACACGGCAAACTAGTAGAGTAGGCCCTGGATGGTGAATTAGAACCATATTTGACAACTGGGAAAATGGACCAGAATTTCTGTTCCCCCAAAATGCGGCGGTCCAATTTTGTCATATAAAAAAAAAATAGAAATTGTTCCAAATGACAAGGTTAATTAATAAGGAATAAAATTTGTGTGATACATCGCAAGGGAAAGTTGTAAAATCTGACGTGTTAATAATACAAGTAAAAAAAACTTGATTTTGGTGTAATGTTTGGTAAAATTCTGGATTTCGACAGCGAAAAAGAACGAAGCATGCGCGCTGAATCAGCTGACCCTAACATTGTTGTCATATCTCGGGTTAACCGTCTTGGACCCCGCATTTGGAATCGCTTTTAACGAAATGATGGAAAAATGCGAGAGTAATAATAATCGTCTTTATTGTCCATATTAGGCGATCTTTCATTTGTTCGATCGAGAAGTGAAAATTCAAAATAAATAACGTGCGAGTTAGCTATGAGACAAATTAGGAATGTCGTCGAATATTAACAATTAGGATATTTTATTTATTTATTTATTCATAAACGGGAGATCCCTTTTAACAAAAATTAAATGACAAAAATGAAGTATAATTTAACTAACAAAAATAATTACTTTAAAGTAGATACAATAGTTGTTAACACTTAACACGTATAATAACATAAAATAAATATGTAACTATAAATAACACATTATAAATATTTAATTAACGTCCGCTTAAAATCATTACCATTGGAGTTATATAAATTGAACCACCATTCGTTATAGATATTAGGACTAATATCTACGAAAAAAAGGGTTAATTGGAGAAAATAAAAAAAAGTAATGTCGACCATATTCATCGATAACACCATCTACCACACTTGACCAAACCTTTCATTGAGCCTGAAGCGAACATTCAAAATAAACAACGTGCAAGCCATAAGATTTTTATTCAGAATTGGCTGTGAGATGAATTAGGAATGTCGTCTAATATTAAAAATTGGGACATTTAGCCTAGAAATGGTTAATTGGAGAAAATCAAAAATTGTAACCCATCATAATCATGAATAACACAAATTGTCTTAACTTGTCAGTTTGATTTTATTTTGACAATTCACGTCATAATAGACTAGATTGGTTCAGTTGAATTAATAAGAATAATAATTCATTTATTAACGGCAAACGCTTTTTTTACATAAATAATATAATAATAATAGATAAGTATAATACAATAAATAAATATATAATCAAGTTAAAAACAGTTATACAACAAATACGCCTTGAAAATAATAAACAAGTATTAAGTGAACAAAATCGTATACAAGAAAAAAATTAAAAATGGTGATGTGGCCATCATGTTACTTTCTCCGACTTGACGGTATAGCCATTTATATTTACGTTTTTGGTTTATTTTCAATTGAAATCATATTTTAAATGTACATTGAGCGGATGAAACTGACGTTTAAAACGTCAAAATTATGAAAGATGGAAAAATTATACTTCAATTGAAAAACTCGGTTTACTCAAAAACTAAAGGGATTTCGAAAAAAAACTTATTCTTTATAAGTTGTTCATTTTAGCATTCTCTACAATTATTATAAACATAAATTTGCTGTAATTATTATCGTTTTATAATTATAAACCAAAAATAAAAAAAAAATTATAATTTTTTTCCTCGAATAAAAATGATTTTATGAAAAATGTTTTCAAGCAAAAGATGTTCATTTCTTTGTTGTCTTCAAAGTTTGTTTAGATGTTTTTGTGATATTTTTCATATTAAAGAAAATATTAGCAAAAAACAAAAAACGGTTAAGGTAAACGCCCACTTCCGGTGTACGAAATTTTACCAAAAGCTTTTCAGTTCTTCAGATTATCAAATAAGACGGATGTTCAAAGTTTCATACTAGGGACACCAAAACGGATATTTCCGTAAAAAAGATTTTTGAAAAAAATCACGATCACAATACTTTCTCGTACTTCATAACGGAGAAAGTAAAAAATATGCTCTTATAAACTTAAGTCTATTGGAATCACTGAATGAAACACTTACTATGTTTTTTACCACAATTAGTAAGTGTTTTATTCAGTGATTCTATAATGAATTACCACGTGGTAACGGTCGCAACCATCACCATGATTAAAGTCTATTGATTAAATTCGATTTAAAATAATTAATGGATGACTCGAATGGGTTAAACCAGGGCTCGGCAACCCATAGCACGCGTGTCACGCGAAAGTATTTTTGGTGGCACGCCTCGAAAGTGACAATTATGAAATGTATAGGGTTTTTTAAAAGTATTGTAAATGTGTAAATGTAATTGTAAATGTGGTGAAGAAAAACACTCGTTATGTTCCATGATTTTATTTTCAGTTTCCTGACACGTATTTCGATCTTTACAGATCATTTTCAAAAATTATTCGGTTCCATCAAGAAAGTAGCGCAACCAGCATTAACTCATTAATACTCGTATCGAGGCTGATTTTTATGCATTTTTGAAATCGAGTATCACAGTATCAGATCACAGGGAAAACAAGTTTTTTTTTATTTTTACCTATTTTTTTTTTAACATTGATGACTCCCTTAAAAATTAAAATATTTTTAAAAACCAAAACGATTTCCAAGAAGTAAACCCGTTTTCGTGATTTTGGCGTTTTATATGTTTTTTACTTTCAAGTATTGTGATCGTGATTTTTTTCAAATTTTTTTTTACGGAAATATCCGCTCAAAAACTAATAGAGCAATTGATATGAAACTTTGAACATTCGTCTTATTTGATAATCTGAAGAACCGAAAAGCTTTTGGTAAAATTTCGTATACCAGAAGTGGGCGTTTACCTTAACTGTTTTTTGTTTTTTGCCAATATTTTCTTAAATATGAAAAATATAACAAAAACATTTAAACAAACTTTGAAGACAACAAAGAAATGAACATCTTTTACTTGAAAACATTTTTCATAAAATCATTTTTATTCCAGAAAAAAAATTATTTTGTTTTAATTTTTGGTTTATAATTATAAAACGATAATAGTTACAGCAAATTTATGTTAATAATAATTGTAGAGAATGCTAAAATAAACAACTTATAAAGAATAAGTTTTTTTCGAAATCCCTTTAGTTTTTGAGTAAACTGAGTTTTTGAATTTGAAGTATAATTTTTACATCTTTCATAATTTTGACGTTTTAAACGTCAGTTTCATCCGCTCAATGTACATTTAAAATATGATTTAAATTGAAAATAAACCATGAAAGTGTAAACATAAATGATACCATCAAGTCGGAGAAAGTAACATGATGGCCACATCACCATTATTTATTTTCGCCTATTTTTTTTTTTAACATTCATGACTCCCTTAAAAATTGAAATATTTTCAAAAACCAAAACGATTTCCAAAAAGTAAACCCGTTTTGTGATTTTGACGTTTTATAAGTTTTTTTTATTTCTTTGATTTCCCGTTGCGCAATTAAAATATATATTTTTTTAACATTAACAACCTCCTTAAATATTGAATTATTTTTAAAAACCAAAATGATTTCGTTAAAATCGGTTGTTTTAGCGTTTTTTTTTTCTTTCGATATTTTATTTAATTGAAAGGGTTGTTTCGGCAAAGACTGACACAAATTATTAGTTGGACATAACGGCAGAAAATTTAGATGATCGTTACATGATTTTTCGGAGCCATTTGTGACTGACACAAATTATTAGTTGAACATAACGGCAGAAAATTTCGATTTTTCGGAGCCATTTGTGGTTAACCTTAAGCGATTGCGTTTTTTTTTTATCAAGAGCCTAATGATAAATTTAGACTCGAGAGGCTTGTCTAGTTTAATATTATCTGTTTATAATTAGATCGGCCACAAGTTGCATAAACACTTCCTGCCATGTGCTCCGATATTAAACTTCTCGACATCGTGACATTTATTAAACACATTCCGAACCAATCATTAAAAAAATATTATAACTTAAATGTAACAAAATATCACTTTTTACTTTCTCGGTTACGAAGTATTGGAGTGTGTTAAGTTGGCACCCAAATGAAGAGTTCTGATAGTTCTAAATAGAGTTCTCAATTCCTTTTGATGCATCTAGAAGTACTATCAATTTTTAAAAAAGAGTTCTGTAAAATTGGACTGTCAGTAATTTTTTGAAAAATGGGGTGCCAACTTGACATTGTTATCGAAAAGTTCTGAACTAGTTTTAAGATGTGTTTGGGTTAGTACTATAGTTCCTGATACTTTTAAAAAAGAGTTCTGTTGAATTTCCAGAGATAAAAGTTTTCAAAGTTGGAAATTCGAAATATTCAAATTCATATTACTCACTTAATATTGGTCGAATCTAAATATTTCATAACAACTATGGATAGAATTCACAAAGAACTACAGGAAACACCAATCAGAACTATCAAAAATGTTTTTTTTTTTTAAAGTCGCAAAGTAAAAAAAAAATTGAGAGTTCTAGGAGTTCTGAGTTAATTTTCTATTTCTACTCATTGAGTACAATAATTCTTTCTTATAAACAAATTCGATACAATAGCGATTTATGGCATTTTTAAATAAATTTAAAATTCGATGATAGAAAATTTAATTTTGAAAATACCCATTTCCTGTCATTTTATCGCAATTTGCCATTAGAGTTTTCGTTAGAACTCCTTGAGTACAGTAACCCATAAGTCAAATCATAACTCCCGGAACTATTAAAAAAATCAACATTTTGAAAGAAAATTAAGTTCGAAAAGAAAAAAAAATTGAGAGTTCCTAGAGTTCTGAGTTAATTTTCTATTTCTACTTATTGAGCACAATAGTTCTTTCTTATTAACAAATTCGATACAATCGCGATTTATGGCATTTTTAAATAAATGTAAAATTCGATAATAGAAAAATTAAATTTTGAAAATACCAATTTCCTGTCATTTAATCGAATTTGTTTGTAAGAAAGAATTATTGTACTCAGTAAGTAGAAACAGAAAATTAACTCAGAACTTCTGGAACTCTCAATTTTTTTTTTCTTTTCGAACTTAATTTTTTTTTCAAAATGTTGATTTTTTTTTAATAGTTCTGGGAGTTCTAATTTGACTTATGGGTTGTACTCATGTTTGCTTTGCGACTTTTTTCAAAAAAATATTTTTGATAGTTCCGGATAGTTCTGATTGGTATTTCCTGTAGTTCTTTGTGAATTCTATCCATAATTGTCATGAAATATTTAGATTCGACCAATATTAAGTGAGTAATATGAATTTGAATATTTCGAGTTTCCAACTTTGAAAATTTTTATCTCTGGAAACTCAACAGAACTCTTTTTTAAAAGTATCAGGAACCTCAATATATGTTACCAACTTAAATTTACGGGTGTGAAGTTAGTAACCTATTGCTGGATCTATTGCTAACTTCACACCTGTCTTGAATTTTAAAAAATAAAAAATCTTGGCACACTTGAGGTTTTTTTTTAATGAACATTCTTTACCTCGCTCGAGACATCCCCATCACACTTGATGCAATGAAGACAACAGATGTAATACTCAATGCAATAATCGTGTTTAGTTATGCCTTCATACTCAATAAAATGTAATTCCCAATAAAGTCGAATTGTTTGTTCGAGGTGTAAAATTTACGACCGGGGGAACACGTTGTTGCGATCCCAGGAATTTGCGTAATTATAAATAATTCAATCGGGGTTAATACCGACGTTAAATTTTAATTTTTTTATTCATAATCGGAACCGTTATTTATTGCTATTATTTTCAGCGTCCGTCGAGCAAACTGTGAATAACAATTTACTATTAATAACTCGGTCTATTCCGACTATTATTATCATCGATCACTAATCGACAATTATGCAACGCGATCCCCAGTAATTATCTCCATTACGGAGAATCGTTATGAATTGACACACGAAAACGTGCGTAAACAAAGTTGGCGAATTTTTAAATGTGTTAACAGATCGAAGTTATTTGAATAATTAATGTATGATAGTTTTGTTTGTATTTATGTTTTGAATTTTTTATTCGTCTTGAAAACATTTATGAGTCATCTTTAAGTGTATAAATATTGCAAGTGCAGCATTCAATAATAGTAATTTACGATATAAGTAAAGTTATGAAGGTTTTTACATTACGAGAGAAAAGTTTGAAAGTACGACCGACCAAGGGCGTTTCCAACCTACTAGTCTAGGGGGGGGGGGGTAATTAAAAAAATTCATTACCCGATTAACCCCCCACCCCCCCCCCCCTCTTGGAACCGCCACTGCGACCGACGTAGAGACTGTTTTTAATATAATAATAAGTCGACTATTAATCCAAAGTAGAAAAAAAAAGCTATTGTTTTGATGATTGTAAAATATAAGGAAATCTATTGTACGTCAGCCCTTACCTAACGAATGGCACTATACAGGGTGTATTTGAAATAACGAACAGGCTCGTAACCCACAAAGAGATTATATTATTTTTAAATAATATTCGCAATTATTTTGTTTATAACTGTAACAAAAAGGCCGCAATTAATTATTAAAATTAATGAGTGAAAATACGCAGTGGTAATGTGACCTAATTTTTAAACGGCATCGGCTTTAGATATCGAATTACAACAAGCGCGTAGGAAATATCTGAGTTCGGCTCTTTAAGCGTCAATGAACTTGAGGACTGTTTATCTTTTACAAAAAAAAAAAAAAACGTTGCGATAACACTTCAAATTTCGGAGGCAAGAAATTGTATCTCGCGTTTTAAATAAACAAACACACATTCCATGCAGACCTAATTAAATGAGAAAAGCATCGGTTTTCAAAATATTTAAAAACCTCGAAAAATTAGGAAAATTAAAAAAACAATTTTTCGAATAAATTTTGACGGGAATGGGTTCATAAATATTTTGTGTATGTGCCCTTAAATGCCTGTTCGTTATTTCAAATACACCCTGTATTCGCGATAACAAAAAATATTCCCGTAATATCGAAGGTTGACGTATTCGCAACAATACAAATATTCTCGTAAGATCGTAAACTTTAACTTCCCGGCGCGTCCACCATAAGATCAATTGATAAATCAGCTCATTTCAATTATTTGAAAAGATACGGTATTTTTATAAATTCCGTATTATAAGATCCATCGATAAATGAGCTCATTTCATTTGTCTGGAGAGATATGGTATTCTCATAACTTCCAGGCGCATCCACCATAAGATCAACTGATAAATGAGCTCATGTCTACTGTCGATGTTTGCTTGTTAGTTAAGGATTAGAAATGTAAAGATGCTAACGCAATGTACATGCAGGCCAAACAATACGAAACACAAGACCGTATTGTGTTTCGTGTATGCGGAGATTCCGTGTAGGCGAGTTTTCATGAAGAGACCCCGTCGGAATCATAAGCGGGCGGAGGGTGGATCGATGCGGCGCAGCTGAGAGTCGGAATTCCGAATCAAAATGCGCATTCGAGTGCCGAAATTGCTGAAATACGTCGCTACTACGATCCCCCTTATTATTATAAAATCGATTTAGACTTAAATTCTGCATTAAAAAATTTCACTATGGACAAATTGTCCTTACTATTTGAATATAGTAATGCTCTTACTAAGAATAATCAATCAATATTTTTATTAAAAAGAATACATTTGGTTTACGGGTGTGAAGTCAGCAATAGTTTTCAGCGATAGATTTTAAAATGAGTTATTTCCTCTAAATTCACTTTAGAAAAATTAAAAAAACCTCAAATGGCAACTTAAGCACTATCATATTAATCAGTTGTCACACAGCCACCCCTAATTTTCAACCTCATAATTATTTGGCACACATCTAATAACATGTGACTATTTTCAAAGTTAAAAAAAGTATTCGCGAATTCGTGGCGCAAGGGTGGAAATTAATAAGTGTTCGGGGGGCGGTGATCCGAATTTTATTTTTTATAAGTTAGTATGGTTAATGAGGAAACTATTAATGTGCTCATATTTTTTTTATGGCGGTATGCGAACTTTGAAAATAGTCACATGTTATTAGATGTGTGCCAAATAATTATGGGGTTGAAAATTAGGGGTGGCTGTGTGACAACTGATTAATATGATAGTGCTTAAGTTGCCATTTGAGGTTTTTTAATTTTTCTAAAGTGAATTTAGAGAAAATAACTCATTTTAAAATCTATTGCTGAAATCTATTGCTAACTTCACACACGTATTTGGTTTACAATGTTAACAATCCTTATATATTTTTACATTAGTGTTTACATATTTTTTTAGTCCTCCTCACTTTATTGATAGTTGGACATACATTATCTAAATCAAAAATATTACTTAATGTTTCGGCCGGTCTTAAAATTCTTGTCAAATATCTCGAGTGTGTCTCAAGATAAAAATTTTCCAAAGATTGAATAACATACAGGGTGTTGCATTTAAAATAAGAAAGTTGGTATAGGCCTCTGTTACATGACACATCCTATATAAAAAGTATTTGTTGTAAAAAAAAAATGCGCAACTAAAAATACCAATAGCCGTATACAAACGTTTTTTAAAACACGCCCCCATTTATTTATTATCGAATTTATTCAGTGTGTCAAGTTGGCACCCCAATGAAAAGTTCTGATAGTTCTGAATAGAGTTCTCAATTCCTTTTGATGTATCTAGAAGTACTATCAACTTTTAAAAGAGTTCTGTAAAATTGGGCTGTCAGGAATTTTTTGAAAAATGGGGTGCCAACTTGACATTGTTATCGAATAGTTCTGAACTAGTTTTAAGATGTGTTTGGGTTGGTACTATAGTTCCTGATACTTTTAAAAAAGAGTTCTGTTGAATTTCCAGAGATAAAAATTTTCAAAGTTGGAAATTCAAAATATTCAAATTCATATTACTCACTTAATATTGGTCGAATCTAAATATTTCATAATAACTATGGATAGAACTCACAAAGAACTACAGGAAACACCAATCAGAACTATCCAGAAGTATGAAAAATATTTTTTTGAAAAAAGTCGAAAAGTAAAAAAAATAATTCAGAGTTCAACTCTCAACTAGTTAATTTTCTATTTCTACACATTGAGTACAATAATTCTTTCTTATAAACAAATTCGATACAATCACGATTTATGGCATTTTTAAATAAATTTAAAATTCGATAATAGAAAATTTAATTTTGAAAATACCTACTTCCTGTCATTTAATCGCAATTTGCCATTAGAGTTTTCGTTAGAACTCCTTGAGTACAACCCATAAGTCAAATCAGAATTCCTAGAACTATTAAAAAAAATCAACATTTTGAAAAAAATTAAGTTCGAAAAGAAAAAAAAATTGAGAGTTCCAAGAGTTCTGAGTTAATTTTCTATTTCAACACATTGAGTACAATAATTCCTTTCTTATAAACAAATTCGATACAATCGCGATTTATGGCATTTTTAAATAAATTTAAAATTCGATAATAGAAAATTAAATTTTGAAAATACTCATTTCCTGCCATTTAATCGCAATTTGCCATTAGAGTTTTCGTAAGAACTCCTTGAGTACAACCCATAAGTCAAATTAAACCTCCCAGAACTATAAAAAAAAAAACGAAAAAAAAAGTCCGAAATGAAAAAAAAAGAGAGTTCCATGAGAAAGAAGAAAGAATTATTGTACTCAATGAGTAGAAATAGAAAATTGACTCAGAACTCCTGGAACTCTCATTAAAAAAAAAACGAAAAAAAAAGTCCGAAATGAAAAAAAGAGAGTTCCATGAGAAAGAAGAAAGAATTATTGTACTCAATGAGTAGAAATAGAAAATTGACTCAAAACTCCTGCAACTCTCATTTTTTTTTCATTTCGGTAATGAATTGACTTATGGGTTGTTGTACTCAAGGAGTTCTAACGAAAAATCCAATAGCAAATTGCGATTAAATGACAGGAAATGGGTATTTTCAAAATTTAATTTTTCCATTATCGAATTTTAAATTTATTTAAAAATGCCATAAATCGTGATTGTATCGAATTTGTTTATAAGAAAAAATTATTGTACTCAATTAGTAGAAATAGAAAATTAACTCAGAACTCCTAGAACTCTCAATTTTTTTTTTACTTTTCGACTTTTTTCAAAAAAATATTTTTCATACTTCCGGATAGTTCTGATTGGTGTTTCCTGTAGTTCTTTGTGAGTTCTATCCATAGTTGTTATGAAATATTTAGATTCGACCAATATTAAGTGAGTAATATGAATTTGAATATTTCGAATTTCCAACTTTGAAAATTTTTATCTCTTGAAATTCAACAGAACTCTTTTTTAAAAGTATCAGGAACTATAGTACTAACCCAAACACATCTTAAAACTAGTTCAGAACTATTCGATAACAATGTCAAGTTGGCACCCCATTTTTCAAAAAATTCCTGACTGCCCAATTTTACGGAACTCTTTTTTAAAAGTTGATAGTACTTCTAGATCCATCAAAAGGAATTGAGAACTCTATTCAGAACTCTTCATTGGGGTGCCAACTTGACACACTCAATAAATTCGATAATAAATAAATGGGGGCGTGTTCGAAAAAACGCTTGTATACGTCGATTGGTATTTTTAGTTGCGCATTTTTTTCAACAAAAACTTTTTATATAGGGTGTGTCATGTAACAGAGGTCAATACCAACTTTCTTATTTTAAATGCAACACCCTGTATGTTATTCAATTTTTGGATTCTTCCAAAAATTCTAGACATATTTCATGTACCATCTCCTATACTTATATTCTGTATACAGAGGGCTGTACAGTAGGGTGGAGTGAAAAAAATCAATTTTTTTTTTTCGAAAACGGGTACCCTTCAATGGCTGTGTATGAGACCTAATAACAATTCTGTAAAATATTTAATTTTTACGACGTCATTTTGAGTCTGCACATTTAGCTTAAAGTTTTAAATTTTTTTACATTTTTTACAAAAAAAAATTAAGTACTTAAATCAAAAAATAAATGCTAACAGGTAGTCGCTAAATAGTTGAACAAGTCCTTAAATATAGACACGATTTTTTGAAATATTTTTAGGCGGTGGTTTTATTCTGCACATTCTGTGCATATTTGTGGTATTTCTTGCGTAGAATCTTCTTCAGCTTTCAGTTCTTCATAATTTTGGTTTCGCTGGCTCACTAGCCGCGTGCGTTAGCGCGCCTGAACTAATACGAAGGGTCGTGGGTTCGAATCCCGGCGAGGGCATATGGGTGTTTGTGGATGTCTATTTTCATTTAATATGAATAATATATTATAAATAATCGGTTGTGGCTGAATGACCTACGCTGTCTAAGCCAATGTCCCATATCATCCATAATTCCCCAACCCAAATTTCCGTCAAACATCCTTCCTTTAAAAAAAAAATAATAATTTTGGAACAAATTAGAAACAACTTTACTTGTTGCAGAAAGCATTAGATAAATACAAGAAAACGAAATGTAGCCTGAATATATGAATATATGTTTATAGTCTTAGTAAGACTTAATTTTTTGCTTTGCAGATTAACGAACAGGTTGAATATTCATATATTCAGGCTACATTTCGTTTTCTTGTATTTAAATAATTTTGGTTTCGAAATTGGCTAAATATTCTAATTTTTAATATTCGACGTCGTTCCTTTATTTACAATTTATCCCACGACCAACTCTGAATAAAAATCTTGCGGCTCGCACGTCACATCGATACAGGGTGAACGGGAAAAATAAATGCCGAATGGAATACACCGTCATCATCATCATCATCATCAGATAATGAATTTTAATCGCGCAAATTGTAGTCAAGGGGGGATTTTGGAAAGTGTTTTCTAATTGTGGCGGGGAAGGGACGCCGAGCGGAAAATCTAGGCAGAGTGTGTGGGAGGCTGAAAACTCAAAACTCTCTCTCATCCACGCCTACGTAATATTGATCCGTCCTCCGGTTCCCTTCTCCCCTCGCCGGTTCCGTGGTATTAACTCATTTCCAGAGAGGCGAGTCGGACTTTTCCCCTTTTCCCGCGCTTTTTTTTTCCGGCGAATCTCGCGCGGAAATCCCAGTGAAAGAAAAATGACATATCGCGAATAACGCGTTGAAAGATCAAAAAAAATGTCATAGGAAATGTAAAATTGGAATTTTCTTTGAAATAAATGAAAATGTACAGATGTTTTCTTTTTTAATTATGACAAAAATTCATATTTTAATTTTATATGTACCATTAGATTGTTGCCGTCTTGTTTCTATTCACGATATGGCAATTGTTTTAATGGAAAATCAAAGATGCATCGTTTGTTAATGTATCTTGAGATTTTTAAGAAATTTCCTTAATTATTTCTAATTTTTACAATTTTTCAAACCGCCGGATGCATTTTTCATTTTCTCATTTTAAGTTTAGATTGTTGCCGTTTTGTTTCTACTCACGATACGGCAATTTTTTTAATGGGAAATCAAAGATGCATCGTTTGTTAATGTATTTTGAGCTTTTTAAGACATTTTCTTAATTATTTCTAATTTTTATAATTTTTCAAATCACCGAAT
Organism: Ocypus olens; assembly: GCA_910593695.2. Classification (NCBI taxonomy): domain Eukaryota; kingdom Metazoa; phylum Arthropoda; class Insecta; order Coleoptera; family Staphylinidae; genus Ocypus; species Ocypus olens. The sequence goes on from OU343048.1 coordinate 770,733, forward strand.
GCATTTTTAATCTTCTCATTTTAAGTTTAGATTGTTGCCGTTTTGTTTCTACTCACGGTACGTCAATTGTTTTAATGGAAAATCAAAGATGCATCGTTTATTAATGTATCTTGAGCTTTTTAAGAAATTTCCTTAATTATTTCTAATTTTTACAATTTTTCAAACCGCCGGATGCATTTTTCATTTTCTCATTTTAAGTTTAGATTGTTGCCGTTTTGTTTCTACTCACGATACGGCAATTGTTTTAATGGAAAATCAAAGATGCATCGTTTGTTAATGTATCTTGAGATTTTTAAGAAATTTCCTTAATTACTTCTAATTTTTACAATTTTTCAAATCGCCGAATGCATTTTTCATTTTCTCATTTTAAGTTTAGGTTGTTGCCGTCTTGTTTCTATTCACGATACGGCAATTGTTTTAATGGAAAATCAAAGATGCATCGTTTGTTAATGTATCTTGAGATTTTTAAGAAATTTCCTTAATTATTTCTATTTTTTTACAATTTTTCAAACCGCCGAATGCATTTTTCATTTTGGATTGTTGCCGTTTTGTTTCTACTCGCGATACGGCAATTGTTTTAATGGAAAATCAAAGATGCAACGTTTGTTGATGTATCTTGAGCTTTTAAAAACAAATCCTTGATTATTTCTATTTTTTTACAATTTTTCAAATCGCCGGATACATTTTTCATTTTCTCATTTTAAGTTTAGATTGTTGCCGCCTTGTTTCTACCCACGATACGGCAATTGTTTTAATGGAAAATCAAAGATGCATCGTTTGTTAATGTATCTTGAGCTTTTTAAGAAATTTCCCTAGTTATTTCTATTTTTTTACAATTTTTCAAATCGCCGGATACATTTCTCATCTTCTCATTTTAAGTTTAGATTGTTGCCATCTTGTTTCTACTCACGATACAGCAGTTGTTTTAATGGGAAATCAAAGATGCATCATTTGTTAATGTATCTTCAGCTTTTTAAGACATTTCCTTAATTATTTCTATTTTTTACAATTTTTCAAATCACCGAATGCATTTTTCATCTTCTCATTTTAAGTTTGGATTGTTGCCGTCTTGTTTCTACTCGCGATACGGCAATTGTTTTAATGGAAAATCAAAGCTGCATCGTTTGTTAATGTATCTTGAGATTTTTAAGGAATTTCCTTAATTTTTTCTATTTTTTACAATTTTTCAAATCACCGAATGCATTTTTCATTTTAAGTTTAGATTGTTGCCGTCTTGTTTCTACTCACGATACGGCAATTGTTTTAATGGGAAATCAAAGATGCATCGTTTGTTAATGTATTTTGGGCTTTTTAAGAAATTGCCTTAATTATTTTTATTTTTTTTACAATTTTTCAAATCACCGAATGCATTTTTCATCTTGTTGCCGTTTTGTTTAAACGTTCTAACATTCTTCAAATTTATTTATTTTTCTACAATTTCTACAGCGTTACAGATTTTTAATAAAATATTCGTATTTGGGTGTCGTGAAAAATATTGCAATAAATTCGGAGTAAGTTCGTAACACATTCGTGGGCGCCCGCGCGATAAATTCTCCCTTCGGGATCCCGTTTTCCCCGACGAAAAATCTAATTATAAAGTTTCCACGAACGGGACGCGAGCCAGTTCGAAATTCATCCATATTTAAGGGACGATGCTACCTTATTATAATCGAAGTTCCTCCTCGTGCCTCGGATACAACAACGGGTTTTCTCTTCCTCGATTTCATCGAGAAATTAGAAATAGTTTTCGACGAAAATTAAACGAGAATTACACATTACGATCGGGTAAATAAAACATCCATTGTTGAACACAAGTAAACAGTGAGAGGTCAGCTGATCATAACAACGGCCATTACTGTTTTAAGCAATTTAGTCAGTTTAGCCAATCACCACAACGTCTTTTCGCGGCAATAATTTGATTTAGTCCGCCTGGTTATTAAATGAGGTATAGTCACATTTTCCTGGCATTTGAACAATACTTTTCAAATGCTCATATAAGTTATCGTGTTTTTATTATATTCGTAATTTGCACGCCAGCCAACATCAACACCTCCGTGAAATATAAAAACCAGACAAATTTGTACTAATTAGATTTTTTTTTTAATTTCCCACCATTGAAATTGGGCACATTTAAGCTCCTAAAATATCTGTATAACAACACGAGTGCAACGGATGGAGGTCATCGCCAAGGAGCGGAGCGGAGCGACGGTGGGTCGCTGCTGCAGGCTTGCAGGTAGAAAACGGTGTTTGTGTGCGGAGCTCAATTTTCGGAACGGACAAACCCAAAAACAAAAAAAAAACAATTTAAAAAGAGGCGCGCGAGCATCGAACGAGCAAACGCCGTGACCTTGTTTATTTTGACAGCTGGTTTAGTCGATAAATAAGACCCGACGCGCTGCGGTGGCATTTCTGTTTGTATTTATGTGCATTCACAAAATATTCGCAACTAGCCGTTGTGCATCAAGATCGAAAATGCGAATATGTAAACGCGCGCGGCGAACGGTCTTTACACTTTTTACGAGCGATATCGCCGCATTAAATCGTTTCGAATTGATGATTGCCGCGCGGGTCTTTGAACTTGAACCGATTACAACTGTTTTTTTGAATTGGAGTACAATGCAATTTTTTTTTGTAAGAGGAAATTAGTTTTAATTTGTATAATAAAACACTTTTACTTTGTTGGTATAACACACATTTTATTTGATTGTTGACTATAGTTTCGGCAATTCAACTTGCCATTAACAAAACATAAAGTTTTAATTTGGCCTACTCGGATCTTATTAAATTTGAATCTAGTGAAGATTCAATTTAATAAATAGATCATCTCTATTGGTCGAGCACCATACAACTCATGGCCTACTAGAATGTAATCAGATGCAAGGATATGCACTGCAGCATCTGTATCACACTGACGATAAAAAAAAGACAAAAGTAGCGGTGATAATTTGTTGTCATGTCAGAATTTTAAACGTCAAAATGGACGTAGCGAATCGTTTCTAACAGTGAAATCAGTGAAATGGTGAAAAATACGACGCCGAGAAACAACAAATTACTGTTCTGTTCTGTTCAGTCCTCTTTGCATTCACGTTGTGATAACTTTTGTTTTCTGTTCGTATCCTTTTGTTGGTTATCTCTACCACTAGATATTCGCATGATTCAATCTGTACTAAGCTTTTTCCGTTCGTACTTATGTTTGTTGTTACATATTCTTCGGTTGTAACTGAAAAATTTTTGTCGCTGGAAGAAGATTAGGTTAGAGTTAATTTTAGTAAATGTGGCTTTATCCTGATACCACGAAGCGATTGGAGATCTGTTAATATCTAAAACTTTGCAATCGAGTTTCATTAACCACTTCGCGCCCATGCTGCTTTGATTGGGTTATAGCATAATCCCAGGTTTATTGAAAATATACTTTTTTCGCATCTTATTAAATAATATAAACGTTGTTAAATCGTTTTTGATTGAGAAAGTTGTCCATTATTCGGCCGACAGGTGACGTCCAATCAAATGATAGCGGTTTCATTGCCCAACAGGTTTTAGCCAATGAAATGACGACGATTTTACTTTCTCAACAGTTTAGTTGTTACTATGGTTACGATTTGTTTTTTGTCAGCGAACTGCCGCAATTTCCAAATAGAAAAATTATTCGTTATAATTTAATACGAACAGAAAAATCTTTTTAATTATTTAATATGATGCGAAACAGTATAGTATTAAACTCGTAAGCAAGTTGGCCATCGCCACTCGGGTGAATTGCAATACTCGCCTACGGCTCGTGTTGCAAACTTCACCCTCGTGGCAATGGCCAACTTTCTCACTCGTTTAATAATATACTATTTTCTTGTTACGGTTTTCTACGAAATATTATTCCACTATTATAAAAAATATTTAAAAATATATTCCATAGATGGCGCTTAAATGTTAATTTTTTATAAATTTATAAAAAAAAAATTTTTTGCTTATCGCCTTATGTGGCGACCTGGGCGTGAAGGGGTTAAACATCAATCCGGCAGTTTTAAAATTATCCTGATACCACTGATACCACGAAGCGATAGAATTATATATTGGAGATCTGTTACTTTATAAACTAGTTTCATTAAACATCAATTCGGCAGTTATAAAATGAGAACGGTTAAAGTTCTTCTTTTATTAAAAGAAATTCACAATCAACCGAAGATGGCGGGCAGTCGTCGATTTCAGAGATTGTATTCTTTTGCGAAGGCATTAATTAATTTGATGTTATTTTTTAGAGTGCTTTTGCGGATGAATAATTCTGTCATTGCCTCGGGGCTTCATTTCACCGCCATTTGTCGGAACGGAGAAGGTTTTGCGCTCTGTACGCCCAGTGCGCCCCCTCCGCTATCGATTTTCCGATACTGAAACACGACGGTCTGCCTCCTAATTTTCGAATTGGGGTCGCTGCAAAAAAAAAGAAATAAGTTGAAACTTAAAACTCCACAGGAAAAAATTCACGAAATTTGCATTTGTTTTTATAGGAAAATTCAATCAATCTAAAATCTTTTTTTCTTTAAGGCTGAAAGACCTCTGATCAATTGCCTGTTGAGGTCATTTGTAAAAGTAACTCAATAAATGTATTCTCTCTCTTTCTCTTTTTGTTTAGTATCATTTAAACATGAAATTCTATATTATTTAATATTATTTCATTTTTCTAAAGTAAAGAAATATTACAGTGAGAAAATAGTTGGCAGCACATTTTCTGAAAATAGAAAGTTATGTTGGCTGCCTGGATCAGGACAGTATATTTTGACGTCTTGTGGTTTTTTGAGGTTACTTGTTTTAAAGATAACGTCAAAATAAATAAAGTGCACATGCACTGCACTGAAGTAATTCAGGCAGACAACAACAGATTACTTGAATTAATATAGGGATTTTCAGAAAATATGCTGCCAACTATTTTCGACTTTCTGATCTCACTGTATACAGGGTGTTTCAGAGCTCTGGGAACGGTCAATCACGTGCTTATTTTTCAAAATTTCGAAAAATGTTTCATTCAAAAGTTGTGTATAATAGTGAACTGCACGCCCTAAAAATATTTAAATTTATACAGGGTATAATAACTTTAAATTCAAAATTCAAAAGGTTGTTTCTATTTTATTGAATAACTTTGTTTTTTTTAAATAGCACACCCTGTATTTAGTAACGTATTCTCAAGTAGAATCCAATTATCTTTCAGATTATAATAATAATTCCTGATATGATAATCGCCGAATACAAGAAAAATATTGAGATTAGGAACAGGTAACCCTTATACAATCTGAAAGATAATTGGATTCTATTTAAGAATACGTTACTAAATACAGAGTGTGCCATTTGAAAAAAAACGAAGTTATTTAACTTTATAAGTTCGGTTTTTCTACCGCATTTTTTTATCACCCTGTATAATTTTTTGCATGAAATCATGGTTGGCTCTATAGTTCGAACCTTCAACCAAATAATAGAAATGATTTTAATCGTTCAACATCAATCATTGGGGCAAAAATAAAATTTCACCGAGACCATGCATTTCAACAAATCTTCAAATATTTCGAAAACGGCAAACAATAGGTATAGGGAGTATTGAAGTAACTCACCTTTATTTACTCCATATAATTCAAAAATAACAAAAAATACAGGGTGTTCCATTAAAAAAAATATATAAGTTTGGTCTGTAACTTTGTTATGAGACACCCTGTATAAATTTAAATATTTTTAGGGCATGCAGCTCACTATTATACATAACTTTTGTATAAAACATTTTTCGAAATTTTGAAAAATAAGCACGTGATTGACCGTTCCCAGAGCTCTGAAACACACTGTATATTAAGAACAACTGATCCTCCATCAGTTTCCCATGAAATAATTACTTTATTGTATCGGATCCGCAATTTCGTTTTGTGATTTTTTAAGTTCATGTTCTCGCTCTGCGACCTCAAAAAAATGTTCGAAATTTCAATAAAAAATTGCAATTGTTATAATTCATATCCCCCATTTTGTTTTTCAAACTTTTAATTCCAGATTCTTAATCAGCGACCACGAAAAATCCTATATCCAAAATTTTGTGAAAGAATGACAATTTTTATCATTTTTATCTGCTCTATTGGATCCGCCATTTTGTTATTCAAATTCGTAATTTTAGATTCTTAATCAGTGACCACGAAAAACCCACTAACCGAATTTTCATAAACATATGAAAAAATTTTTCCGCCATATTGGATCCGCCATTTTATTATTCACATTGGTAATTACATATTTTTAATCGGCGACCTTGAAAAGCCCTACGTTCAAATTTTCATGAAAATATGATAAGTTTTATAATTTCTGTCCGCCATATTAGATCCGCCATTGTTTTATTCAAATTTGTAAATACATAGTTTTAATCGACGACCTTGAAAAGTCGCATGTCTGAATTTTCATGAAAATATGATAATTTTTATCATTTTTGTCCGCCATATTAGATCCGCCATTGTTTTATTCAAATTTGTAAATACATAGTTTTAATCGACGACCTTGAAAAGCCCTATGTCTGAATTTTCATGAAAATATGACAATTTTTATAAATTTTGTCAGCCATATTGGATCTGAAATTTTATTATTCAAATTTGTAATTATACATTTTTAATCAGAGACCTTCAAAAGCCCCATGTCCGAATTTTGATGAAAATATGACAATTTTTATAATTTTTGTTCCGCCATATTGGATCCGCCATTTTGTTTTTCAAACTTTTAATTAATCGGTGACATTAAAGAACTCGAAATACTAATTTTCATACTATTCGGATAACGCCATCATATTTTGGCCACATTTTCGGCATTTTGGGACAGAGTGGGTACTTTTCACTTTCTAGTGTTTGTCACTAAAGATGGCAAAAAAAAAAAAGAATTTTGTTTCTGAGTTGGCCATGTCCGAGAGAGAGAAAGAAAGAAACATAGCAGTCACGTCTGATAGAGAGAGAGAAACATAGCAGTCATGTCTGAGATGAATTCATTTTTTTTAATGTAATTCAATTCAACCTCATTTATCTCACAGCCAACTCTGAAACAAAATTTTGTGGCTCACACGATGTAATCTATGGATATACAGGGTGTATTTGAAATAACGAACAGGCTCGTAACCACAAAGAGATTATATTATTTTTAAACAATATTCGCAATTATTTTGTTTATAACTGTAACAGAAAGCCCGCAATTGATTGTTAAAGTTAATGAGTGAAAATACGCAACATGTTTGGGGGCAGTGGTAATGTGACTTAATTGTTAAACGGCATCGGCTTTAGATATCGCATTACAACAAGCGCGTAGGAAATATCTGAGTTCGGCTCTTTAAGCGTCAATGAACTTGAGGACTGTTTATCTTTTACAAAAAAAAAACGTTGCGATAACACAAATATCGGAGGCAAGAAATCGTATCTCGCGTTTTAAATAAACAAACACACATTCCATGCAGACCTAATTAAATGAGAAAAGCATCGGTTCTCAAAATGTTTAAAAAACCTTGAAAAATTAGGAAAATTCAATTTTTTTTTTTTGAATAAATTTTGACGGAAATGGGTTTACAAATATTTTGAGTATGTGCCCTTAAATGCAAACACACCCTGTATAAGGTATACTCTGAGAAATGAACACTGCCACTTATTGTCCGCGTTTACCATTAATAATCTTAATAATAAAATATTTTTAACTTTCCCCGTATTTTAACGGATAGTTACGCCCCATTTTCCCAATTCATTGAACTTGAAAACTTTTCGAGAATGCTTAAATCCTCACTCACAAAGCCTCCACTCTCATTTCGTACGCGCACACACACACGTACAAATCACGTTTAATACTTTTCAAAGTAAAAGCGCGCCTCTAATGCATTTTATTCGGGCCCCACTACCCCTTTTATTATTCGAGATTTATTTAGAGCCCCGCGCCGGATTAAAACCTGGCCTTTTTAAAGGATTTTTATATTCGTCCTTTGTGCACCGGCCGCTCTCTCTCCACGTAATAATTGGTTCCGGCCTTAGCCTCAGTTGCGCCGGATAATTTCCCTCCCGCACGGCCTTTTAATCGTTTTTAATTAATTAGTCTCCCTGGTAATTACACGAAATGCTAGATGCGATTAATGCGCAACAAAATTGTATATCGTTGTAATTTGTTTATGGTTACTGGTGATGCATCTCCATGGCAACCGATTATGTTGTACTATAATCGGGGGTAACATAACTAGTACTATAGTCTGTCCACGGTACACATAGAGTTGTAAAAACGCTCACAATCGCCAACGCATCATTCTTATTGGCCGATTCGAAAAATTGCGGGAAATCCGCACGTCCAAATCACGCAGTACAATTGCAAATCGTCAGCTGACTGCCTCATTGTATTGTCTGTTTGCGATCGAGTACCTTTCTACTTGTTTCATTATAATGGCTCTATCTCCATCAAAACGACGCCGTGCGAAGCATTTTTCAGTGTCCACCAAGGAATCTGTACTTAATATTTTTAAGGTGTGTCAGGAAAATTATCCTGAACGCACCAAAGTTGAAAATATGGTATTTCCCGCAAATTTACATAGTGTAAATGAGACTTTTGCTCAGAACAAATGGCATTTGTGGGCGTTTTTACAACTCTATGCGTACCGTGGACAGACTATAGTGAGTTAAAGCCTATGAAAATTGAGCTATTATTGCGCGGGAATTTTAAACGCCAAACACTCATCTCTGATCACCCGTTACTAACAAACGATGTCGTAATTGCACAATCGGTCGGCGCTTAATTAAAACTACAATGTAGCCTCGTTATCTGGCCGTTGTCCAACGAGCTCCTCCGATTCCGTGTGGTTTATTAACCAACCGAGAGGGATATGTTTGCCATGACGAAAAATTATAATTCAATCTTTTAGCGGAACCATTAACAAAGCTGGACGCGCGCGGTGCAGCAGCAACAGCATCAACAAAAGTCTATTTTCTGTGCCATGGTGCTAATGAAACTTCAAATAAAAATAGAACACCGAGCCAAATAAACGCCACCTATTGGCGAGTAAATAAATACCGCACGGCTATTCTTATCGGGATAGAGGGGTCATCTGCTTTCAGATTTTTTGGTCATAATATTTTTACTTTCTCCGTTACGAAATACTAAGTGTTGTGATCGTCAAAATGTTTTCAATTTTTTTTTAAAGAAATATCCGTTTTGGGGTCTTTAGATACCATTTGAACAATTTCAACAATTTCTTTCAAATACTTTCTCGTGATTTTTATTCAAAAATTTTTTTACGGATGGGTCCCTAGATGACATTTCGATAATTTCTGAAAAAAAAAAATTGTGTCTGTCTGCCTGTCTGTCTGTTGTGTGTCTGTCTGTCTGTGCGCGCTGTATCTCAAAAACTAATAGAGCAATTGATATGAAACTTTGAACATACATCTTATTTGATAATCTGAAGAACTGAACAGCTTTTGGTAAAATTCCGTACGCCGAAAGTGGGTGTTTACCTTAACCGTTTTTTGTTTTTTTCCAATAATTTTTTTAATATGGAAAATATTACGAAAACATACAAATAAATATTGAAGGCAACTAAGAAATGAACATCTTTTATTTGAAAATATTTTTTATAAAATCATTGTGTTTCGAGAAAAAGTGTATTTTTTTTTTCATTTTCGGTTTATAATTATGAAACGATGATAATTACATCAAATTTACATTAGTAATAATTGTAGACAAAGCCAAAATGAACAATTCATAAGGAATAAGTTTTTTACTTTCTCCGTTACGAAGTACGGGAAAGTATTGTGATCGTGATTTTTTTTTCAAAAATTTTTTTTACGGAAATATCCGTTTTGGGGTCCCTAGATGCCATTTCAACAATTTCTGGAAAAACATTTTTTGTGTCTGTGTGTGTGTGTGTGTGTGTGTGTGTGTGTGTGTCTGTGTGTGTGTCTGTCTGTGTGCGCTGTATCTCAAAAACTAATAGAGCAATTGATATGAAACTTTGAACATACGTCTTATTTGATAATACGAAGAACTGAAAAGCTTTTGGTAAAATTTCGTACACCGGAAGTGGGTGTTTACCTTAACTGTTTTTTGTTTTTTGCCAATATTTTCTTAAATATGAAAAATATAACAAAAACATTTAAACTAATATTGAAGAAAACAAAGAAATGAACATCTTTTGCTTAAAAACATTTTTCATAAAATCATCGCTATTCGAGAAAAAAAATTATTAATGTTTTTTTAATTTTTGGTTTATAATTATGAAACGATAATAGTTACAGCAAATTTGTAATATTTGTAGAGAATGCTAAAATGAACAACTTCTAAAGAATATCTCGAAATCTCTTTAGTTTTTGTGTAAACCGAGTTTTTGAATTTGAAGTATAATTTTTCCATCTTTCATAATTTTGACGTTTTAAACGTCAGTTTCATCCGAGTTTACGCAACGCTCGATGTACATTTAAAATATGATTTCAATTGAAAATAAACCCAGGAAAACGTAAATATAAAGTCGGAGAAAGTAACATGATGGTCACATCACCATTTTTTTTAAATCTGTTTAGAGTAAATTTCAAGACAAGTTACCTCTTTTCGTTCTTAATCTCCGGATACAAATTTTGAACATTTTTCGAAATTAATAATTCCTGATGCAATTCGTAAAATTTCTCGTAAATAATAATAATAATAATAATAATAATAATAAATGTGTTTATTTGCTAACTCAAAGATATACATAGAAAGAGATATAAGTAATAAACGATATATGATACATGAAAATAATAAAGTTTAATAAAGTTTAAATAACTGAGCAGCAAACACAATCTAGATCAGCTTATATATCAGACACATGTACTAAGTACATAGTATCTGATACTGCTGTTACTTCCTCTAGATCGCTAAATCGAAGTTAGTTAATATATTAAGTTTATAAACAATGAATAGATCCGATGATTCTAAGATTATCTAAAACAAATATTATATACAAAAGATGAAAAATAGAATTAAAAAAAATCAATCAACTAAACTGTTCAGAATGTCTTCCTAAAATCAATTTTGGGTAGACATCAATAGAAAGTGCATTTTAAGATATACAACTTACTTAGAACATTAGGACAAATTAGCTTTTTTCGACACAAATTGTGAAAAATTTTCGAAATTAATTATTCCTCATACAAATCGTAAAATTTCTCGAAAATCAACTAAACTATTCAGAATGTCTTCCCAAAATCGAATTGTAGCCTTCTACTGATATGAATAGACTACGGTAATTAAGTAGAGCCTTGAAAATTTAACAAGACTCAGTTTCAATCTGTCTTTAGTTTAAGCGAATAAAAGTAAGGTCGTAGGTAAAGTATAGTACATAACGCGAGTTGTAGCGCAATCACGCGCGCGAGAAATTACGCGTAATTTGCTACTTACAACACTGGATATGTAATATACTATTAAATTTCCGCGACGCACAAGCTGTAGAAGAAGAAGAAGAACATTTTACTGAAATCTGACTCGATTGAACGTGCTCCACCTTCTTGAGAATTATGGGTGTCAAAAGTAAAAGGAGTCCATTGAAACCGCCGTCGACGGTCGTGTGTGCATGTATCCCGCATAAAGGACGGATCAGGCGGACATCTCACGTGTCGCATGATTATAAATGATAGATGGATCAAGTTCTCTCCTAAAACGTGAATATGGGTTACCCGTACGTCAGTCAAGGATCTGTGCAAGGCTTTGTCGTTGCGAGTGTTATCTTTTAATCGGTGCCCCCAGGTGCATGTGCGAACGCCACTATTTATTACGACGAGTTCATATTGTTAATTTAAAAGCCTCTAAAAATGAAAGTTTAAACTTTAACAATGCGCGCCCGCTAGATAATTAGATGGGTTAACGGCTGGCTAATGGAGAAAGCTGTATAACTTGTGAGTGTGAATTATTACAGTTTTGAATTATTCTTAAAGCTCACTATATTTAACATTTCGTTTTTAAATCCCATGACATTCTGCCATCTGTTTTAAATTATTCTTAAAGCTTATTTCAAATCAATTTTTTACTTTCTCCGTTACGAAGTACGAGAAAGTACTGTGATCGTGATTTTTTTTTCAAAAATTTTTTTTACGGAAATATCCGTTTTGGGTTCCCTAGATGCCATTTTAACAATTTCTGGAAAAAAATTTTACTTTCTCCATTACGAAGTACGAGAAAGTATTGTGATTTTTTTTCAATTTTTTTTTATCCTATGCTATTCCGCTATTTTTTTACTTGAATAGTTATTTCCGATAGAAAGCATTATTTATAAAATATTTACAGAAATAAAAAGAAGCCATAAAATGGCCTCATTAGAAACAAAGAGTGTCAATTATTTGCAGCAGTATCGAAAAGACTTATCATTAACAAATCCTTCTGCGCCAAGAAGGTGCATACAGTCTCGATGCCATTAAGAACGATTTTATTGCGCCAGTATAAAGTCGTAAATGAATGCGGTACAACGTGCAAGTCGAGTCGCTAGACGGTATCGTTAGATTTTATGACGAATCAAATTTGCAAATTATTGTTGTTTGTAGGAAAGTGTGTTTGTATGTGTCGTAAATAGCTGTACGTTGGTATACCATGCTATAAAATTACTGAAAATCACATTTTTGCTGTTTTTACCAATCAAATGACAACAATATTGGTGGCGCGTCAATGGAATGTTTAAATTTATTATACATTTCCAAAGAGCGGAGTATAAGATGGATCAGCCGTTGTACACACGTTGTGCCATTCTGCTGGAACCTAAACCTAGAACAAGAATCAGTTATGTTCACTGCCGCACTGGTTGCCTGCTTTATTTTCAGGCAAGTAGAAGTCAAACGACGTCAAATAGCCAATGAACGGGCGTTACACGATTAGTGAACTTGCTTAAAAGATACGCTGTTTGACGGCTGGTTTAGGACATTGCGCCATCCTGCTGGAACCAAAGCCCGCCTAAGTTTAAATCGTGCAGTTGCGACTAGAATAAAAATCAGTTATGTTCACTGCCATACTGGTCGTCTGCTTCATTTTCAAACAAGTGGCAACCAATAATATATCACTTCTCACTTTCCCAAAAATAATTTTATTTAGTATTTTTTTGGTGATATGTATGAAAAGTCAATTTTGCCGACAGTTTAAATTTTCATTAAAATACACAATTTTTAGGTATAAACGCCAAGCCACTTGGCTCAGTACAGCATTCAGGCAATAGATTCCGCCAACTAACCACACTGATGAGACCTGACCTGAAAGTGAACATTTTGTAAAGTCACGAATTTTCACGTAAAATTTCGAAAAAAAAAACTAGTAATTACCCAAATTTGGGTTTTTTGTTTATTTCATGTCTAGAATATTTCCAGAAAATTTTAATAAACTCCATCGCAGGGTTTTCTGGAAAATTCAAAAAAATCTCGTAGAAAGTGCGCTTTTGCAAAGCCACTAATTTTCACGTGAAATTTCGAAAAAATAGTGATAACATAACATAACACTCTTTATTTCTCTAGACAATAAATACATAAAATAATATTGTATATGAAAAAGTTGTCAAAATGGAAAATAATGGTGATCTATAACAATATTTACAATTTACATTTTTCATAAAATTCCCTCAAAGAATATGGCTCCATAGAGCATAGGAAATTAAATAGCATTTTCTTTGCAATGCTAAAGCTACATGCATCTTTAATATTTTTAGGAATATGATTGTATAGTTAATTCACAGTTAGGTTCTTTTTTTGTTTCATGGGTACATAAGTCTAGAATGTTTCCTGAAAATTTTAATAAAATCCATCGTGAGGTTTTCGGGAAAGTTGAAAAAATCTCGCAGAAAGTGAGTATTTTGCAAGCCCATGAAATTTCACGTAAAATTTCGAAAACATTAGTAATAACCCAAATTGGGTTTTTCGTTTATTTTATAGGTACATATGTCTGGAATGTATCCTGAAAATTTCAATAAAACCCATCGAGGAGTTTTCAGGAAAATCGAAAAAAATCTGATAGAAAGAGCGCATTTTGCAAAGCCACGAATTTTTACCTAAAATTCTGAAATAACTGATGATAACCAAAATTTGGGTTTTTCGTTTGTTTCGTAGGTGGATATGTTTAGAATGTTTCCTGAAAATTTCAATAAAATCCATCGAGGGGTTTTCAGAAAAATTGAAAAAATCTCGTAGGAAGTATGCATTTTTCAAAATCATGAATTTTCACGTAAAATTCAGCAAAAATTAGTGATAACCCAAATTTGGATTTTTCATTTATTTTATTGGAACATATGTCTCGAATGTTCTGAAAATTTTAATGAATATATTAAGGGGTTTCCAGGAAAATTGATTTTTTTTTCTAGAAAGTGAGCATTTTGTAAAGCCACGAATTTTCAGGTAAAATTCAGAAAAAAAACTAGTATTGTTTATGCTGGAGGCTTCTACTTCGTTATACATTTTAAATATTCTAATAAAACACTTTTAACTTTGTTTTGTATAACTTATATATTTATTTTTGTGACTTAAGTTTCGGTAATACAATTACCATTTTTAAACAAGAAGTGTTTGAAAATGGTAATTGTATTACCGAAACTTAAGTCACAAAAATAAATATATAAGTTATACAAAACAAAGTTAAAAGTGTTTTATTATAAAAAAAAAACTAGTGATAACCCAATTTTGGGTTTTTAATTTATTTCATAGATACATGTCTGGAATGTTTCCTGAAAATTTTAATAAAATCTATCAAGGCGTTTCCAGGAAAATTAAAAAAATCTCATAGAAAGAGCGCATTTTGCAAAGCCACGATTGTTCACGTAAAATTCCAAATAAACTAGTGATAATCCAAATTTGGGTTTTTAATTTATTTTATAGGTAGATATGTCTAGATTGCTTTTTTAAAATTTTAATAAAATCCATCGAGGGGTTTTTAGGAAAATTGAAAAAATCTCGTGGAAAGTGAGCATTTTGCAAAGTCCACGAATTTTCAGGTAAAATTCCGACATAACTAGTGATAACCCAAATTTGGGTTTTTTGTGGTTTCATAGGTGGATATGTCTAGAATTTTTCCTGAAACTTTTAATAAAACCCTACGAGGGGTTTTCAGGAAAATTGAAAAAATCTCAAAATACCACCGAAGAAAGTTTTAACCTCTTCAGGGACAGAAACACATTTGTGTACGTTTTCAAAAATGATGAACACATTTCAAACAAATAGGATTTAGTTTAATACTGCCATCTCATGTCAAGCACTAAAAGCTGCCACAGTTATGCATTTCCATGCAGATACCTCCTCTCCGGTCCTACTGGCGAGATATCAATTGTTTCTTAAAATATTTGAAACTTCAAAATAATTTGTCCGTGAAGAGGTTAAGGAAGAAAAAAGAAACAATGCAAGGAATTACGTGTGTACTAAAATAAGGTGCAACTTAAATTATACGGAAGCAATCTCCAATGAATTTTTAGACATTTTGGAAAATTTCAAGTCGTTAGGAATGGTTTTTTTTTCAAATCTGCAAAATTATTACTTTTTTTTTTCACGAATTCGCTCTCTGGAAAAATAAAATTATCCCAAACGCTAGCAACCAAAGATACATAATATTTTACGGAGTCAATCTCTAATTAATTTAAAGATATTTTGGAAAATTTCAAGTCGTTAGCAATTTTTTCTCAAGTCGACGAAATTATTACTTTTTTTTCACGAATTCGCTCAGGTCGAAACCGGTCTGTAGGTGTTCTGATGGGGGGTACAATATTTAATGTTTACACAATTTTTATTTCCCAAATATATAATTACTAAAATTTCAACATTTTACACATAAAAAAAAAACATGCGTCGTCAACCACAGATTATCGTATCTTTAAGAGCCGAGCATCAGTGCCGTTGATAACACGCATTATCTAATAGACGAACCAGCAATTGCCCCCGGGGAAGATTCCATTAAATTCCGGCCTACATAAATTGCCAGCTAATATTATGTTACGCCGCCCGGTCTCTTATTATTCTTCTTATACAAGCGAGTTTCCAACTTTTCGGCAACTTCTCGCCGCTAATTCATGCCATCTTTGCAGCAATTCGTATTCCGCTCTCGGGCACTGCGAGTTACGGAAATGCGTATTTAATTACGTCTCGGAAAACCGCGCCAAGGAAATTGGAGCTTTTTGTGTAAATATTGTCCGCCATTGGGATGAGAGCACGCGTATGTTTGAAATTTATTAAAATCCACAATCGGTTACCAAACTTTGCGCAATGGCCCCTTGTATGCTACGCCACTGTGTGTTATCCAGACGTCCGCACTCTAGTAATTGATGCTTTCATCGTATATTTTCCAAAGGTGTTATTAAATATGACTTGGGCTTAAATTGACATAACACTGGTATTATATTTTCGGCTGTGTAAACGATTCTTTCAAATGGTAAACGAAATGCATAATTTGAGGTTAGGTTCTGAGATTGCAGATTGATTTTTACTCTTTCACAATGTTTATTAATAAATTATTTTTTTTACCCTAAATCCTCTTCTGAGGCTCCATTTCTAATTTAAACAATAACGATTCAAAAATTTGATAGTGACAGACAATGGCACATAAAGAACGTTTACACAGATGAAAATATAATACACTTGGGAAAAACCTGGCTTAAATAAATGCTTGCGGAATCCACCGCCGTAAAATGCTTGCTATCACTGTTATTATTATTATTGTTCTTTGTTTTCTCGTTTTATTCACAGGAGAGGATTTGTGTCGCCAAGTGCACACAAATTTTATTTCGATATAAAGAAAACACTTAACTTCTTTATACCACTTTTAAGTGAACGCCTCCAAGATTCAAGAACAAATTTTATTATTTAAAAATGATTGAAACATTTTCGGGTTATGTTACCATTGTGTGTGTAAGTTGTGGCTTATTATTATTATTAGCCCAATTAAAATTTTGTACGAACAGTTTTCAAACATCACACTTCCGTGGGTCTTGTTTGAAACAATATGGCGGGTAAAAGAATTTTTGGATAAGTCGGCCGTTGCGCAGGATGAATACGAGCTTGTGCGGAGGGATCAATGTGTGGAGGACGGAGGAAAAGAGGAAAAAAGGTCAATTGCATGTTCTCATTAAAAAAAAATAGCGAAACCGGGGGGGAGAGCAATGGCAGTTTGTTGGACGCGGGAATGACGCATCGCCGGAAAATTGCGTAAATAATTTAACCCCCGCTTATTGCAAGCTACTAAGTTTTTTCTTCGACCAATATTATCCGCGGCATTATCCAAAAGAGCTAAACGGATATAAATTCGGTACGGGAGCCGCGGTGGCCTAGTGAGTGGAGCTCCCGCTTGCGGGCATCGTGGTCGTGGGTTCGAATCCCAGCCGGGTGTCACTTTTTCGGAACGAAAAGTGGCCGTGCGGGTCCATGGATGTTTATATAGGTTTAAAAATTAAAATTCACTTGGTTTGTTTCACGATTAAATTGCTTTATTTTCAACTAGTTTCGGCTTAGTGCCATTAGTGAATTTTAATTTTTTAAACCTATATTAACATAATGTTTCACCAAGTGATCAATGAGAAACAAGGATATACCATGGATGTTTAGTGTTTCGTTGGCCGGACAGCATAGTTGCTTACGCCAATTCCTAAATCATCTGCACTTTCTCGACCCGAATTCCCGTCAACTATCATCCCTTAAAAAAAAAATCGGTACGGTATCAACAACCCTGATGATGCACAAACAACATTTATCACGACTTCCAAACCTTTATGCAAAGGCTACCGAAGTTTTTAATATTTAAGGTTTACCTTCATTCTCGCTCTGATTCAAACATCCGATACATTTCTTTAACTGGCCCTCACTGGCAAAATCCTGATTCCTTTTACTATGTGCAGAATTTATATAGAAATAATAATATTAATATTATTAGTATGAATACAAGTTACACAAGTTATAAGACTACATATTAATATAATTTTTTTTTTCTGTCATGCTGACATAAAATGTCGCAACAAAATAGTTCCATGTTAAATGGCTATAAATAAGCCAGGAATCGCCAAAATAATGCCTAAATTTGTAATCATTTTGTTTTTTTTTTCTCACTGTATTTACTCTGTAATTGGGCTTTTGCCTGTTGGGTAATAAATATTATTATTATTATTAAATGGTAATAATCTGAAGCTGATCGGGAACACCATCATGTGGAAGAGAATAATAGGTCTGAGTGGAAGAGCACACTGTGAACTCCGCCTGCAAATGGGTGATTAACTTTAATTATATTTTGTTTTGCACATATTATAGTAACACGATATGTAAAGTTAATAAATAAATAAATAAATATGGTTTAAATTAATAATTATTTAGAAAAAAACTAAGAACACATGTCCTAAGTGGTTACATATTTCTTATTTAATTACATAGAAAGAAAAAAATGTAAGAAAACGGTAGTACAATGTATATTTTTATTGGTTCTGATAACCATGATTTTATTTAGAATCTTCGTTTTGAAATTCTATTCGACTGGATAGGGGCCAGAAGACCAGAATTTTAGTTTGTGAAATGTATGTTTGTTTGTGAAAATATTGTTTTAGAAAAAAAAAAAACTTTCTTTGCTTCAGGTAAACACACTCGGATCAAGAATGGATGAGTCAGCATGGCATCCAAACCATCCACACGTATTTCTGCGGAATGCAATGAAAACTGAAACCGTGATGAGTCGACATCTAATCGTACGGTAGGCAAATTATCACTATTTATTCGTAATATTTGCTCAAAAACTGTCATCAAATGAATCAACTAATACTTACTATACTTATCGATGCGAAATCTTAAAATTGCATAAATGGATGTTGGATATTTACACACTAATGACAATAAAACGTCGAAAGTTGTTTCAATTAAAATCAAAAATCATATTTTGAGTCAAAGTATTTATGTTCGACTATTCTAATGTTAAAAGCAGTCGAACATAAAACTTTTATGTAACGCGTACATAATTGAACTTTATGAATTTGCTTTATTTATATTCCTCACCCGGATAAACTTTAGGCTTATCCATAAAGTCCTAAATTATACTATCGTGGACAAAAAAAATGATACCCCTAATTTTATTAATGTAAATATGACTTTTCATTTGACACACCGGCAAATGTCAATCTTGTCAGATATGTGTTAATCATATAGATATATGAACATAAATTGAATATGCCACACTTAAGTAACACACAGAAAGCACAAATTGCTATATGCAGGTCAAATGTGGCAGATATATCAATGATGTAGCAGCTGAATTTAATGTAAGTAAACGTACAGTGCAATATTTTCAAAAATGTGGAGGAATGAAAGCCGATTGGAGATTAAAGGTTTGGCCCGCCCAAAAGTTTCAAATAATGAAGAAAATGATGCTGTTATAAACTATTTAATAGAAAATCCGTTTGAAAATGCTACAAATGCCGCATTCATAACAAATTTTCCTGAAAGTTCCCGAACAGCTCGCAGAAGTCTAAAGTTAAGTGCATCTATGCCTAGGCGTCTAAATAGTGTTATAGATAATAGAGGAAATGTTACAAAATATTAATTTAATAAACATTATTATCACATTCAGATTTACTGTATTGCTAATTATTACTGTCACTGTCAAATATTAAGGTTACATAAGTCAAATTCACAACACTAAAAAAATAAGAAATAATAGACACATGACAAATTAGGGGTGACATTTTTTTTGTCCACGGTAGTATACTTCTTACACAAATAGCTCGTCCACAATAGCACTTCCATTATTGCCTCTCCTGCTTCGCTCTCTCGGCCCTAAAACGGCCCGTCCAATAAAGTGCTTGTTACATAAATGGCTATTTTGAGCCAATTTTATTTAAATTTAAAAACTATTAGATATTGGTTTTGGGAATAACTTTTGATATGCTTCTACTTAAATACCAGAATAGTCTGTGGAGTATTCTATAATTTTACGATTTTCCTATCGCCTAGCCGAGCGAAGGTTGCGCGCTGTATAGAAAAAATTAAATTGCCCATTTCAACAATGGTACAATAAAATTCACTCCATTAGCATTCGTTTGTGTCCATTGAGAATGTGAATACAATCGCTTATACTTACGTACAATAAAAAGCTTAATTAAATGTTTAATAATAATGGCAAATGACAGAACGATAAATACTAAAAAAAATGTGTTATTAGTTCTGCACAATTTTTTTAATCATTGAATGTAGTTTTCTTTTTCTCCAATCTAAGTTTTGGGTGTTGTGGTTTTTTAGCTTCGACATGTCAATTGTTTTGATGAGAAATCAGAAATACAATATTTCTTAATTGATTTGGAAACTTTCAAGATAGTTCCTCTAGTTATTAGTTTTGATTCAGGAAGTTGGGTAAATGAGTTTGAAGTGAAATACGTTTCTTTAGTAAGTAAGTAATTTATTAGGGTTGGTACAAATGTTTACACAAGTCAGAGTAGTACATAATGAGACTCACCCAAGAAGTATATGACACATTTGAACAAATTTCATACTCCTCCGCAACTTTTATGAACCCCGGAAAGGTTTTTGAATTGTGTTTCGCATTAAATACTTTTGCAAACGCTTTATTGCCATAATTTCCACCCCAGCAGCAGCTGCCGCTTGATTACATCTTATCTGAGCTATCACCAACAGCGGGTTTGTATTGATATTATTAACATTTAATCCAATTTTTGGCAATATCATACCCGATGGACGTAAAAAATGTCCATATTTTTCAAACATCGATTTCTAGTATTGGATTTTGCTCCGAAACTAAAAATACATGTTTCTGCTTTTGATTAATAATAACGACTCATCAATAACTAATTTTTGAAACGGATAAAAAAAATTAGAAAATTTTGTTGTAAGTTACGTTAAAACGCTTATTGATGTGCCCCGTCCTGAAAGGGTTAAAGAGATGAAACTGAACTGTGTTGTGCCTCAAGGATCAATTCTGGGACCATTGCTGTTTTCGATCTTCTGTGTCAACTGGATAATTCCTTGGTAGTAATGTTCGTTAACGATACTACCATTTGTCCGCTAGTAAGAAAATTGTAATTTATAAAGAAACTTTGAACAAATTAGGTGACAAATATTATTATTTGTTCATAGTTTCTTTATTAATTAAGATTTTCCCTTGAAATTACTTCATTGCGTAGATATATTTATTAGTTACCTACATGTAACTGTTATTATTTAATTGGTTCTGCATTTTATCTGTTTAAAGTGAAATGTTGCTAACTGTGTTAATAATAAAAATTAAACCAAAATCTATAGACAGAAATACTTGCGGATATTTATGATACATGTTAAAAAATAAAATATTTGAAATGGTTTATATTTAATAATAATAATAATAATAATACATATATTTGTAGTGTGATTCTTTAAAGAATATTACATAGTCATATAAAACATTAGGTATTGTCATGGTAAACTGCTAATTATAAAAATATATTCGATTTCATGAGCGG
Source organism: Ocypus olens (assembly GCA_910593695.2). Taxonomy (NCBI): domain Eukaryota; kingdom Metazoa; phylum Arthropoda; class Insecta; order Coleoptera; family Staphylinidae; genus Ocypus; species Ocypus olens. The sequence continues at coordinate 792,151 of OU343048.1, forward strand.
TTAATTTAATGGGTGCCCTGCCCTACCTATTTTTTGCAATCCCACCCTATAATTTCCGGTGTCTCTTGTTCTAGCCTGAATTAATTATATTTTAACCATAAAAGGTTCGAAAGAAAATTCCTAATAAATCTCGTCTTATAAAAATTACGCAACCTCCAACTAAACAAGGAAGTCCATTCGATTATTCTGCACAACCTCAATTAAAATTTTCTGCATCCATCAAGGTCGCGGCGTTAATTTATGCAGACGTTTTCAAACCGGCGGAATTCGAACGTTGCAGCACATTAGTGCGACTTTTTTTTGTAATATTCGATTTTTCTAAACACAAATTCGTTTTAGATGGATCGAACGGCCTTCGTTCGCAATCGTAAAATATCTTACGTGAGCAACTCTGGGCATTTTTGTTTTGTTTTGCAATTAATTCCATCGGCTCGTGCAGAACCTGCTGACGACTAGACTTTTAATAGATGATTAATTGTGGACAAAGAGTAATTAGAACGTGCATCTCGTATGTTTATTACGGAAATCTGTGTGGAGTGATTTATAAACAAATTGTTCTTTCATATACAGGATGTTAAAAAATATTACAAACAAAAAAAGGTAATTTTTTCAGACAAACAAGATTTTAGTACAAAAATATATCATACCAGGTCGTAATAGCTGCAATATAGGCAATGAACATTATCGTTGACTAAATTTTATCTTTTTGACGATAGAAACGCGCTCCACTCATGCGTCTCGCGAGGAACTGGATTAATGGCCTGGCGAACACGCACCTCGCCTTAACCCTAATACGCTCAAAGCTATAACCTCCCTGTCTAATTTAATTCAATGAATAAATTGTTTCTTTTCACAACATTTTGGCTCTCTAGTTAATATATGAAAAACATCAAGTCTGCTGCCAATTCCATGCGGACTTTAAAAGCCGAAACAAAGTCCATTTAGTTGCTTTTGCAGTTCCATTAGATTTTACCAACTAATAAAATATGAATGGGGGTCGCATTTCGACGTGTTGCACCGTCGAGTTTCCCAACTAGCGAAATTGCTTTTCGGTGTTCCGACCACATGATGATCTAATCCGGAGAATTATAAAATGTAAACTTTCGTTTGAACGCGAAATTCAACGCGCGCTTACCTATTGATAGAATTTTTAGTTTTACTCCCTTCGTTCCAACGCAATACCATTTCAAACTTCAATTTTACTCGAAGTCGGAATTAAAAATTAGGATCGTGTAATTCTTTTATATGCAGAGGGAAGTGACGGCTCCCTACATTACACTGAATGTAACCCTCTGCCAATGACGGCTCTTGGGGTGACTCATGTTCCTGCCGAGGTAGCAGAGGTGGTAATACAGATATCTGCAACCGATAATATGGCCGAGGTAGCAGAGGTGATAATACAGATCTCTGCAACCGACCCTATCTATCTGTATCACCACTTCGGCCGTAGGGTCGGTTTCAGAGATCTGTATTATCACCTCTGCTACCTCGGCCATATTATCGGTTGCAGATATCTGTATTACCACCTCTGCTACCTCGGCCGTAACATGAGTCACCTCACGAGCCGTCATTGGCAGAGGGTTACATTCAGTGTAATGTAGGGATTACTTGTTCGTAGGTTCTGCTTTTTTGGATTTCGGCCATCCCATAAATAAATGCACACATTTTGGGGGTACATCAGGGATTTTAGCGAATTTCACATATATTATAAAGACTATCAAGACATGGTCATTACTAGAGGTTCAAAAAATTATTGTGTCAAAAGTTATAACAATATAAACTTTCAGTACAATTCTATTTTGAACTAAAAAAAACCGTTACGCATACGAAAAAAGTTATTCTATACTTTTTTATGCTCAAATGTTTAAAGTTTAAAATAAAATACTTTAACTTTTTTATACCACTATATTTTTAAAAAGTTAAAGTGTTTTATTCTAATCTACAATCAAGATGTACCACGAAGTAAACGCCACCAATATTAAACATTTAAAATAAAATGTTTTCCAAAACAAAAAAGAAACTTTATTTAGATGGTTTGTTTTTAATAAATAAAATATATCACAATACACAAATAATAAATAATACTCGCGGCGCGCGCGGACAAATGAAACAGTAAATCATATCGCCGGTGTGTGTGTGTGCATTTGTGCGCGAATCGGACGCGGAATGAATTACCGTTGAATGGGATTAATTGGCGACGACGACGCCGATTACACATTTCAGCGGTATGAAACATGAAAACCGCATTTAATTTCGCATTAAAATTATTAACATATCTCTCTATCCCTTTGTTCGAAAACGGGCGTCGCGACGCCCCGACTAACGCCGGCGGATATTACCTACCGGAGAATGCCTTCTCGCGGTCACGTTACGTTTCCACGCCAAACGAGATACTGCAATCTGAATGCCTCGGTGGGGGGTGTATGCATATTTGCGATAAAGCTAATGAAATAATGGCACGAAGTTTGAGTTATTTGTAATTCTAACATATTTCAGTTATTTACACTATTTCCCATTTTTTTATAAATAAATTTTACAATTGATTTCTGCTAGTTGATAAATTTCGGCGAGATATTTAGTTTGTGGTAAAATAAATTAAGTTTATCCACTTGTAAACTTGTGCCTACCTTTTTATCCGCTTGCAAAATCGCTTGCTCGGCTATTGTAAATACACATTTTTACACACGAGTTGATACATATGTATTTAAGCTCTATTTTAGGAACATTTACAAACAAATATACATTCAGTGGTTAAACACTTAATAAAATTACAGTAAGAGGCTGTAAAACATTTTACAACCCCTTCTACTTCGTGCGTTCTCCCGCATTGATTTATTGATATGAATGAGCCGACGAGAGATCTCTCCATGAGAAATGGCACATTGCCAGTCCAAGCATGCACGATATAATCAAATCCCGAACAAAGCGAGAGCAAAAAAAAATAAAAATGCATAACCCATACATCATCATTATTTTCTCCTTTTATTTTTGCCGCATCTCGTGCATCGAGATTTATTTTCAAAAATAAGTTCATTTTTAAGACATTAAGAGAGCTTGTAAAAAAATATAGTTATTAGAGTATTCTATAATAAATATACTCTAAGATCAGAAAATCGAAAATAGTTGGCAGCACATTTTCTAAAAATCCCTATAATTATTTAATTGACGCCTTGAATTTTTTTTTGCCTCGGTTGCAAGTCCAGCTAAGGGAAGCCTTGAATTCTTCAGTGCGTTTTGTTTATTTTGATATTTTATGACTTTTTGAGGTTACTTGTCTTAAAAATCGGCAAATAAAAAGACGAAACTATCTTTAAAACAAATAACCTCAACAAAACACAAGATGTCAAAATAAACTGGAAAATTCCAGACAGCCAACATAGTATTACTTGAATTATTATCCCCAACTATTTTCGACTTTTCGATCTCACGGTATTTCTTTAACGATATCCGCACGCATTTAGCTATCAGTTATACAAAAATTACTCCAATTTTATCCGAAATGACAAACAGAAAACGGCAATTACCTAATTGCGTAACCACTCGTCATAATTGAGTTGTGCGTTACACGTTTCCGGATGGTATTAATGCATAAATTAGGGCAGAAACGTCGGAATGAATGATGCGAAACGCGTTTTCGTGTATCGACTGCGAATTTAGTACGTTAAAACATTAAAGTTCACCGTTATCAATTTATGTTTTGCGCTGCGTTTAGATTTCGGTGAATAATAGAGCATTTAATCGTGGAATGTTTCTACCAACACCGATATTGATGTATTCTGTGGAATGAATAACACGAAATATTTAATTTGGACGTGTGAATTATAGTAGAATAGCTTATTTATAGGAAAATATGTTCTAAAAATAAGTTATTATATTGTAGGTAAGTGGCCATGAAAAATCCTGGATATTATTCTTAAGTTCCGCATTTCGCCGCAAGGGGGCCAATTGATAGAGTAAATCAGTGATTCCCAAAGTGGGTACTACAGCAATTCAGGGGGGCGCTGATGGTGTGTAAACACAGAAGAATTTCCGCAGTTACAAGAAGAACTGATGAAAGTAACTGCAAATGATTCAATAGTTTCATAATTTCAAAGTTAAATGTTTCTATTTTACACAATTCTTTACTATATTTTGCGAAAAAGGTAGAAACATTAATACATATATATTTCCTATTAATTGCTATCAAAATTAAAAAAAAAATATAAAATTTCCAGGGGGCGCTAAGTAATATTTTTTTCTGGAAAGGGGGCGGTAGGGCAAAGAAGTTTGGGAACCACTGGAGTAAATCATAAAATTAAGGATTACTCCGAAAATTCTCATATTAAGCTATAACTTTAAAAACATCATTGGGAAGCCTGAAAAATTCCGCGTAATTTCTGTCTGAGGCTCATTGGCGTACCGACATTAATAAGAGTGGGGGAAGCTCCCGAATGTGTGTGTAATTTTTTAAACCGTTGCATCTTCTAAACGGTTTATCCGATTTTAGCAAACTCAGGCTTGTTTGAAAGAGAAATGTAAGTATCTTTAAATGTCATGTCTAGTACCGCACGATAGTTCCGAATAAAATTGCTAGGTGGCGCAATTTGCGATAATAACAGTTTTTTTTATTTTGCCACAAAAACTTAAATCATACGATATGATAATCGGAAAGTAGATGAAATTTGCAAGAAAAAATGTGAAAACCGCAGTCCGATATCTTCGTTCGTTTCAGAGTTATTGCAAAAAGAATCATTTTTGGCACTTTATTTTAAAAAAAAATATGGTTTTTATTACTTTCGAAGGTATGTAGGTTAGATTAGTAATAATTTTTTCTACGTCCGTTATAAAATGTACAGTTTTTTTCATTAATTTGGGTTCATAAAATATGTGATTCCTGAACCCTACAAACAGCGTGAAAAAAAGTGCCATAACGGTTCATTTTTTCACTCTTTTGCGTGAAAAAAAGTGCCGTAGCGGTTCATTTTTTAACGCTACTTTAAAATTGTTTGCGCAAAGTGTGTCATGAACGCTTCGCAACGCGCCGCGAGTTCCGCCGATAAATGTTTCCGATCAAGAAAACTTGATGATTATTATTTTCTTCATTTAAAAAAAGTATTATTACTTATAAAAATTGATTAAGGTTTTATCGAATTTATTTAAGTTACGGACGTAGAAAAAAAATTGTATGAAACTCGAGAGTAAAGCACCTTTTTTTCACTCGTAGGAATTTCCTACTCGTGAAAAAAAGTACTACTTTACTCACTTGTTGCACAAATAACTATTTTTTCTTGCAGTTCTATGTCCAGTAGTTTACGAGATATACCCGGTGGCTACCCTTCATCAAACACCCCGTACATATTTTTCACGAATCGGGAAATGCACGTGAGTAAGGGAGTCTATCGAGAGACAAATTTGAATTTAAGTCTTTAAACCTGCCGAAAGATAAATCACAGCGTTCTCCATCTTTCGTTATGGTTTTCCAACAAATAAGCTTCACTCAGAGTAGAAATCTGTCCTGGGAACAATCTTGCGAGTAGACCACAGCCATAATCCCCCAGACGATCCCCCTCGCAAAACTAAACTTGTACATGGCCACGAATCGATAGCATGTTCTATACGCGGATTCAAGAAAACCCCAACTGGTTATTTAAAAATTATATTCGTAACGAAAAAAAAAAAAAATGGAGGCAAATCCGGAATGTCTGGTGACGTCTGGTCACCTTATAATAATAACCAAACTTTATTCCAAAGATGTTCACGAAACAAGCACTATTATTGCGAACAAATAAAATTGTGATGATGAAGCCATTGTGTGGCGAAACATATATGTCGTAGTGTTTGTGAAAATTCTCAAACACACGTGTTTTACTTACCAAATAAAATTGTGTCAAAAAAATAAAAAATAATAACAAAAGATCTTCCTTTGTTTGTTATTATCTATAGTAAGTTATCATTTTTATAGTAAAATTTGAAGATACCGTAACTGCTGTGACTTTGTTTCATCGTCGTTTATTTGTTATCCATTTTGTTTAAAGTTTTCTCGTGATATCTCGTCCGAAAATGACTCGATAAAAAAAATGCACTGATTTTCTATTTTTGCTATAACATCTTTATTTCGCAATTTTTTACAATTTTTCATTTTTCCCCTTCAATATACTCTCCTTCCGCATCCCTACACCGCTGCATGCGAATCTTCCATTGTGCTAATCTAGTCATCTTCGGACGGGCTCTTGAGTATCTGCGCCGATTTTTGTTTTACGTCCTCTAATGACTCGTCCCTTCAAGCAAGATTTGATTTTTGGGAACAGGTAGACTTGTTTTACGTCCTCCAATGTCTCGTGGCGGGTTCCCTTCAAGCAATATTTGATTTTTGGGAACATGTAGAAGTCGCAGGGTGCTAATAAGGTGGGCGCTCCACGACTGTGACCTGATTTTTGGCCAAATAGACCTTGACAGAGTGCGCGTTGCCTTGATGGAGGGTCCAGGAGTTCTCTTTCCATATTTCGGGCCTCCTTTTGCGATTTTTTTCTCGGAGTCTTCGTAAAACATCTAAATAGTAATATTGATTAACTGTCTGACCTAGTGGTGTACCCATTCCATGTGAACTACACCCCGTATATCGAAGAAAACAATCAACATCGCGTTGAATTTGGATTTGTTCATCCTCGCTTTTTTTACTCTAGGAGAGTTTGGAGTCTTCCACTGCATGGATTGCCGATTGGTTTCAGGGTCATATTGAAAAATCCATGTTTCGTCACAAGTCTTGGCAAGAAGTCCTTTTCGATGCATTCCATGGTGTCAGAACAAATGTCTTTACGATGCATTTTCTGTTCCGCCGTTAAGAGTCTGGGCACAAATTTAGCACACAGTTTCCTTATGTTGACTTCCTCATGCAAAATTTGTCACACAGTTTCTTTATTAATGTCCACATATTCAGCAGTGGCCCGGTCTTTTCGAATCATCTCGGTCATTTTTTGAAGTCCCTGGGCACTCGTCATCTTCAACATTTTCCATCCCCTCCTGAAAACGTTTGTACCACTCAAAAATTCTGGCACGGAATAGGCAACCATCTTCAAAGTTTCATAACTTTCCGTCGCGGACTTCCCGAGTTATAAACAAAAACTTTAAATTAACTCTTTGCTCAATTTTTTCATCCAACAAAGAGAGATCTAAACCACGCCCCTTTCATTCTTCTCACTACGCAGGTGTTTCAGTCTCGGAACTTAATTGCCACACCTCGTATTCTATTAATTTTTTATTCTATCCACAAGACAGTTGATTTTCAGGCGTTTTATGCAGGTTAAGCAAAACCGTGTAAATTGAGAACGTGGGTTTTTTGAGTTGAAATAATCTTCCGCGTGAAAAAACGAAATAACGTGTAGTAAAAAGAGAGGAAACTTGCAGCATAAGAAAAAAAAAATTTTATGCTTCTTACTAAACTTTTAAAATCGTTAAAGGATTACATAATATTTTCCTACCCACATTGAAAATTTCCCATGTCCATTTTTTTTTTGTTGTACAATCGCAAATACGTTTTTACACTGTGACGACTCCTCGTGAATTTTTCCCCGTTTCTGTGTGCCGAGTGTGATACTAGGGGGAGGTAGAGGGCGCGGGGTGCGGTGACCAACGCAAGGGGGATCGATTCCGGGAGAGCTCGACGCCTTTGTTTGCGCGTCCCGACGCCCTCCGTCTTTCAAACCGTCTCTCCTCTGGCACCGTCAAAAATTTTACGACACGCCACAGCGTATGCTCTAATAAAAAAGTACCAGTTTTCTCTGTTAATATTTAGGGTACCATCCAGAAGCAAATAATACGGGTATAAATAAATTAGAAACAACCTTACATGTTGCAGAAATCATTAAATAAATTCAAAAAACGTACATATAAAGTAAATAAAATAGAAACAACCTTACTTATTGCAGAAAGTATTAAATAAATAAAAAAAACGAAATATAGCCTGAATATATAAATATTCAACCTGTTCGTAACTCTGCAAGCAAAATTAAGTCTTACTAAGACTATAAACAAATAACTTATTGAAACAACTACTTCCCTGGCTGATGCCACCCCGAAGTACTAAGTGAAATAACATTGGTTTAAGATCCCTTATTTCTACCCACAGGACTAACTTGAAAAATAAAACTAAATTGAATTTGAAAACTTTAAATTATAAAACTGAACCCAAAAATATGTAAAAATTAAGTAAATAGCTATTTGCAGACGCGTCTTTCGTTTTTTGAATTTATGTACATATAAAGGTATATTCGGTTTGTTTTTTAATTGGTCAACCGGATTTGGGATTTATTTTTCTTGGGTTTTTTTGATCATTTGGGTATATCATGTGCCACAAGATTTTATTCAGAGTTGGTTGTGAGATAAATTAGGAATGTCGTTAAATATTAAAAATTAAAACATTTTCATGTAAACTAATATTTATGAAAAAAAGAGTTGGAGAAAATAAAAAATTGTAAGATGGGTTATATTCATGAAGAACACAAATTGTTTTGACTTGTCAGTTTTTTTAATGACGTCATGACAGACTCGATTAGTTCAATTGAATTAGATTAAAAAAAATGAATTAATCTCAGACATGACTGCTATGTCTCTCTCTTAGACGTAGCCATCTCAGCAACAAAATTCACACTTTATGAATGAACGTTACAATTGATTAATTATTTGACAGAAAAAAGGCAATAAAATGCTGAAATGAGTATCCAATATTTAATTCATTTTTACGATAGTGTAATGAACGGATGGCAACCATGTGAAAAACATAACCTCAAATTTAGTTTGAAGGCAAAAGTCAGAATTACAACCGGAGTATCCAACATTATAAAAATTCACGATCTGATTGGCCAATAAAAAAAAAACCGTTTCCATATAAGTCATAATTTTTGGTCATTAAAATTTCAGCAGAGATCATTTTTTTTACTATTCTTCAAATCGCCGAATGCAATTTCGCTCTATACAGTTAAAATCGATTTGTTTCCAGCTGTGATATGTCAGAGTGTGTCAAGTTGGCACCCCAATGAAGAGTTCTGATAGTTCTGAATAGAGTTCTCAATTATTTTTGATGTATCTAGAAGTACCATCAACTTTTTAAAGAGTTCTGTAAAATTGGAATTTTTTGAAAAATGGGGTGCCAACTTGACATTGTTATCGAATAGTTCTGAACTAGTTTTAAGATGTGTTTGGGTTAGTACTATAGTTCCTGATCCTTTTAAAAAAGAGTTCCGTTGAATTTCCAGAGATAAAAATTTTCAAAGTTGGAAATTCGAAATATTCAAATTCATATTACTCATTTAATATTGGTCGAATCTAAATATTTCATAACAACTATGGATAGAACTCACAAAGAACTAGAGGAAACACCTATCAGAACTATCCGGAACTATCAAAAATATTTGTTTGAAAAAAGTCGCAAAGCAAAAAAAAATAATTGAGAGTTCCAGGAGTTCTGAGTTAATTTTCTATTTCTACTCATTGAGTACAATAATTCTTTCTTATAAACAAATTCGATTAAATGACAGGAAATGGGTATTTTCAAAATTTAATTTTTCTATTATCGAATTTTAAATTTATTTAAAAATGCCATAAATCGCTATTGTATCGAATTTGTTTATAAGAAAGAATTATTGTACTCAATGAGTAGAAATAGAAAATTAACTCAGAACTACTGGAACTCTCAATTTTTTTTTGCCTTGCGACTTTTTCAAAAAAATATTTTTGATAGTTCCGGATAGTTCTGATAGGTGTCTCCTGTAGTTCTTTGTGAGTTCTATCCATAGTTGTTAGGCAATATTTAGATTCGACCAATATATATTAAGTGCGTAATATGAATTTGAATATTTCGAATTTCCAACTTTGAAAATTTTTATGTCTGGAAATTCAACAGAACTTAAAAGTATCAGGAATTATAGTACTAACCCAAACACATCTTAAAACTAGTTCAGAACTATTCGATAACAATGTCAAGTTGGCACCCCATTTTTCAAAAAATTCCTGACAGCCCAATTTTACAGAACTCTTTTTTAAAAGTTGATAGTACTTCTAGATACATAAAAAAATAATTGAGAACTCTATTCAGAACTATCAGAACTCTTCATTGGGGTGATATGTCAATTGTTTTAACAGAATGTCAAAAATGGTTGGATTTTGAAGCTAATTACAGCAGTGATTACTTTTCAGCAATGCTTTATTAGCCGAACGCCAAGAAAAAGTTTGTAGATGAGACGGATACTATTGCATGCGTGTGTGTGTATGTGTGTGACTTTTTTTCGCGATTTCTTGTCGGCTTTTTGGCATCTTGCCCAATTATTTGTCTACAAAATAAGATTTACTAACGTTTGTCTAGTCACGGCATGACCTTTAAACGTGTACATTTGTTGTAGGGGAGTGTTTTTAATTAGGTAAAATAACTGCGAGCACCGTGAGTTTGATTTTATTAACGATAATTCAACTCGTATATAAAAATGAGCATTTAAAAAAAATCCATCTCAATTCATCCTCGAAATTCGTGTCGATTCAATGGCTCGTGCGAGAAAATAAAATTTTTAAAAATTCTAACCTCTTGTGGTATTACCCCTGATAAATTTTAATTTATTTAAAAAATAATACCACAAGCATTTATTTATTTGACCTGTAGCCAATTTCTGTATTTCATTGCTTGTGTGGGGCTGTGTGTGTGTGTGTGTGTGGGAGGAGGGCACCATATGATCCCGGGACAAATAACGGAATTCCCGAACTTACAAACGGAGGTTATGGGTCGTAACTTCGGGGCGAAAACATCATTCCAGAAAATGCGGTCCTTTTATTATGGGGAAGGTTTCGCGGAAAGAATATACGTTCCGTGTTAGAAAGCCCATCCGTATTTTACCGAATGAATTCGTGTAAAAGTTTATGAATCGGAATTAATTCCGCCGCAAAAAAATATAACCAATAGATAGTCCAGAAAATATTGCCATTTGTATTGGTGATCGTTTGATCGTTTCTACCGTCCAAAAGGCATATAAATTTATGAACGGTTATTATAAAGTATGTTCATTAAAAAAAAACCTCAAGTGTGTCATGATTTTTTTTTTTTTTAAATTTAATTTGGTAACACATATTGAGGTTATGTTACTTATGTTGTGTTCCTACCGATTTGTCATCGTTTGAATGGTACAATTTTCTTCTACCATCCAAAAAGCACACAAATCACTAGACGGTTACTATTATTTACTGAAGAATTAAAATTAAAAATTGTTGTGCAAATTGTGCACAGAATTACTTCCAGCAGCCTGTTTTGAGGATATTTTTAGTAACTTAAAGTTACTATAACAAATATCATCGACATTGTTGGCGCTGGAAATCTAAAGTCGTGTCCGCGCACGCGTATAGCACTTACATTTGAGATGTTAATAACACCTAAATATAATATCCGACATGTCACGAGTGATCTTATTGGTAGTGCAGACATGACTCGAGATTTCCAACGCCAACTTCGTGTTCGATTTCTGCTGTACGCTCAATAAAGAGTGTTAGCAAAAAAATGGTTTCGAAGTAAACGCTTTCAGTATCAATCGGTTAACTTTTTGCTGTTCACGACTCCGTCAATGGAATCCATCATATGCAACTTCATGTACGCATCCACGCGCATTTAGTTGCATACGATGACATAACAATATCTATCTGAAAGACTAGTTTTATAATAGTGATCTTAGATTAACACGTTGACCGCTTTGTCTGTCACCGGTGACTGACACGGGCCGCCTCAGTCACTGATGACTGAGAGTGAGTACCTACTTTAAACTTACTATTTAGCGCTGTCAGTCACGTGTTAAATTAAATAAACATATTCGTACCTACTTTAACCCTTTGGCCTACCTTCCTTACGTCCGAATGCCGTGCACTTTTAATAGCGCTCCAGTCGCGACGTACGTGTACCGATTCAACCCACGCAGACGCGACGGAATTGTATACGCACAAATTTATGCTTTTTCATAGCATAACTGAAAACGTAAAATATGGACTTAAAAAAAATCTGTTTCGCAAGAAAATGCATTCATTGTGCAGCACTACTAACGCAAGCGCTGCGCCACGAGTTGAGCTCGTACTCAATTTGATTAACCCAAGCGGCTTGTGCTCGATGTGATTGGCCCAAGCGGCGCGCCACAAGATATGCTCGTGGTCGTTGTGTTTGGCCCGAACATTTAAACTCCTTGTAGGTCAAAGGGTTAAAAAATAAACCTTAAAAACAAAGAAAACTTTTTTTGACATTTTACAAAAAAACTTGTTGCCAGCCAATGCGTTAAACTCATCTGGAATATTGTCACTTGCGCTACCTGTACATTCGTAATTTCCATCAAATTTGTCCGTCCGTATATCGCACGCCATTCATAACGCCCGAGTCTAGGAAACGTTACATTTTTCATTCGAGCACGTTTCATCGCTCATTTTTTTTTTTAACGCAATTTATCACGCGCCGTTGTTTCGAAACTCCCCGAGCCGACATTAGAGGGGCTCGCTCGCCCGCCTAATCGAATCGACGGCTCTCGGAGTACCGTGACTGACGTTTCGAACGTGGAGACAGCAGGTATCAATGTCGCGGATCGCGGCAGGTCACTAATTTACGGGTTATTGTATTCGTTTGTGGCCGAGATCGGACGACGACGCGCGTGCATTTCGAATAGACCAGACGTCACCACCGGGGCCCCGTCGTGTTTGGACGAGATAAGCAAAGCGAGAAGTTACGTAATGTCGTTAGAGGAGATAGTCGGACTGACACAATTACCGAGTTTCACCTAGAAATTACCCTCGGTTGCAAAGCGAGTATATTGTACGCTGTTTGTAGATGTCGAGAATTATTTTTTTGATCTCCAAGGTCCTAATATCTGTGGCTTGGTGCTAAAAAGGCCAAAGTCAAATATTTTAGAATTGAGATAATCGAGATAAAAGTTTTATTAAAAATTTTGGAAGTATAAGTTTTTTTAAATCTGCTATTGGTTAAACTAGACATTGGCTCTTTCAGTATTAAAGATATTATTAACGATATTTAGAAAAATAATCTAATGTACCGCTTAACTCCAAACAGTAAAATTGTGACATTGGCCCTTTTAGCACCAAGCCACAGATATAATCTATCATTATGTACCAAGTATTATTGAATATTCGATAGATAAGCGAATTTTTCGTGCTCTCTCCGAGTTTATAGAAATGTATAATAAAGAATTGGAATATTTTTTTTTAGAAAACATTCTAGACGTTTGCAGCTATGATGCAAAAGAAAAAAAACCAAAAATTAGTTATCAATAGTTTTTTCATAAATAAAACCACAAGAGCTTTATTTTTTCCGGAAAAACTTCGAAATTTTTCACGATAACTTTGTTGTTTATTAATTTCACTAGAGCAAAATCACGTCTTAAATCGCGAGACCACAGGTCGAGCGATTTGGTGATTTTGCTCGAGTTAAATTTTAGAAAATAACAAAGTTTGAGTGAAAATTTTTGAAGTTTTTCCTGGATAAAAATAAAACTTGAGTGGTTTTTGGCATGATTATTTCATGAAAAGCAATTTCCTTACACATTTCTTACAAATAAATAGGACATATTTCTTAAACGGTTTTATTAATTGGTTTTATTAGTATTTCAAAAATTTGATAGATGGAACAGTTTCCAATGTTAAACACTATTTGTTCATCAATCATTTTTGAAGATTATGTGTTTTTGAAGTTTTTTTAGGTACGGTACCTGCTATTATATCGTTGATTTCACTATTCCTTTTTGTATCGAAATCCGAAATCTTGAATTACCTTAATTAATTTCACTGATCCACAAGATAATAAATTGAAAAGTTGGTGGGTTAATTTGACGTTTATATGTTTGTATTCCTAGTTTGCGTTACCAACGAGACACAGGAAAAACTTTTACTGGGCCTGTTCGGACTTGCCCAATCTGTCAGAAAATTGTCTCATTTGGCAGTCGATCAGAGAGAATTTCCGCCGTTGGGATCGAAGCATAATTTCCACGTTAATGATAGTGCAATTATTATCACTGTATTATATTACTATATGCTTTCAGTTATCAAACATTTTTAGTACCAGAAAGGTGACAAAGTCCAACTCTGACTAGCATGGTGAAGTTTTTCCGGAAAAACTTCATGGTACGATGCGGTTTTTCCGTTTATTAAAACAAGTCACCTGGTACAATTTGGGGGTTCTGATTGGTTCTAAATGATTTGAATGAAATAATCAGGCAAAATCATTGCTGTATAAAATGCACACATTCTAGAAGGTTTCGTTAATTTTCCCGAAAACCCCTCATTGAATCTGAAAAAGATTTCAAAAAGACATTCTAGATATATTCAAGAAATTTGTAGCTGTAAAGCAAAAGAAAAATAAAAAATGCGTTTTTGCGAAATATCCTATGTAAAATCGCTGTTGTAGAAAATGCATACTTTCTACCAAATTTCTTTAATTTTCCCGAAAAACCCCTCCATGAATTTGAATAAATTTTTCAGAAAATATCCTAGACATTTGTAGCTGTAAATCAAAAGAAAAATCAAAGAATGCGTTACCAATAGTTTTCTAAAAATTTCCAATGTAAAATCGCTATTGTAGAAAATGTGTATTTTCTACAAGATTTCTTTAATTTTCCCGAAAACCCTTCGATGAATTTGAAAAAAAAAATCAGAAATGTTTCTGGACATTTATAGCTATTAAACAAAACAAAAATCAAAGAAAGACTATGAATAGTTTTTTTCTACGTCCGTTATAAAATGTACAGTTTTTTTCATTAATTTGGGTTCATAAAATATGTGATTCCTGAACCCTACAAACAGCGCAAAAGAAAGTGCCATAACGGTTCATTTTTTCACTCTTTTGCGTGAAAAAAAATGCCGTAGCGGTTCATTTTTTAACGCTACTATTGCGCAAAGTGTGTCATAAACGCTTCGCAACGCGCCGCGAGTTCCGCCGATAAACGTCAAACAATCGTTTCCGATCAAGAAAACTTGATGATTATTATTTTCTTCATTAAAAAAAAGTATTATCACTTATAAAAATTGATTAAGGTTTTATCGAATTTATTTAAAGTTACGGACGTAGACAAATTTTTGTATGAAACTCGAGAGTAAAGCAACTTTTTTCACTTGTAGCAATCTTTCCTACTCGTGAAAAAAAGTACTACTTTACTCACTTGTTGCATAAATAACTATTTTCTACGTCCGTTATAAAATGTACAGTTTTTTTCATTAATCTGCGTTCATAAAATATGTGATTCCTGAACCCTTCAAGTAGCGTGAAAAAAAGTGGCATAACGGTTAATTTTTTCACTCTTTTGCGTGAAAAAAAGTGCCGTACGTAGCGGTTCATTTTTTAACGCAACTATAAAATTGTTTGCGCAAAGTGTGTCATGAACGCTTCGCAACACGCCGCGAGTTCCGCCGATAAATATCAAACATTCGTTTCCGATCAAGAAAACTTGATGATTATTATTATTTTCTTTATTTAAAAGAAGTATTATTACTTATAAGAATTGATTAAGGTTTTATCAAATTTATAAATTTATTTAAAGTTACGGACGTAGAAAAAAATTTGTATGAAACTCGAGAGTAAAGCAACTTTTTTCACTTGTAGGAATTGTCGCAGTCGCCTTCGGCTCGTGTGGTAATCTTTCCTACTCGTGAAAAAAAGTACTACTTTACTCACTTGTTGCATAAATAACCATTCTGGAATTTTCAAAGTTTTTCGCCCTCAAAGATTCATCACAATCGATTGAAAATACGCCGAGTTATGGCGTTTTGAAAATGGTAGTGTTTCATTTTTTTTTCCACAAGTGTAGATTCAAATAAGTTATTTATCCGTATCGTCAAGTTTCATACTAAAAAGTTGTAAATAAAGTAATTTAAACGTCAACCATATTTCACGCCCGCACCGACCGTATTTCAAATTTTACTCATTACTCAGATCCGGGGCATAATGTATGTGCAGAGGGTCAGGGTAATTTATTAATAAAGGGACCCGGGTATCCGGGAATGAAGACCCATTACGCCCCTATCGGACCGCGCGAGGGTGCTTCTTATCGCCAAAGCCCTCGGCGAACGTGTGAACACGGCGGGGTTGGCGTTTTTGCAACTTGCCTCAAAATGACTACAAATTATACTTCCTCTGGACTTGAAAACGATTTTTTCCTCATCAACATTAATGCATTTATAAATTTCCGAAAGACCGCAGTTCGCTAGTTAAATTCGCATAATTAGGGTGATGGCGGATGCGCCAAAATCCGTGGCTAACTTCTCGTCAGTATAAATTTGGTATTAATTTTAGGTAAACTATTTTTTCTGCAGCCGTCCCGAAAATAAAACTTTCGGTATGATTTATTAAATCGAAAGTGCCACTTTACATAAATCGTACCGAAAGTAGTTATTTTCGGGACGATTTTGTTTCACTTTCGGAACGATTTCTTTACTTTCGGGACGATTTTTGCGTATATATGTAGGCGGCCTTAACAAAAACATGAACATCGTATTTAATTATGACAGCGCATGTCATATAACATTCGTGTGTGTTTAAGGTTTTTTAACATTAAAAAACGGCTGCAGAAAAAATATTGTACGTAACGCGTTCCAAAAGTGATTTTACGGGACTCGCAGGATTCCATTACTCGCCTACGGCTCGTCCTGGAAACTTCCTAGTCATCCCGTAAAATATCACTTTCGGAACTTGTTACGTAAATTACTATTTGATTAATTAAAACACTTGATTTTGTTTCACTGCTTTTATTTGTCTCTCCGACTAGTTTTGACCTTAGGTCATTCTCAAGGAGATATATACAAAATTAACATGGACTGGTATTTATACAGGAATTATTACATTTAAAATCACGTAATAAGGGACGTTGAAATTGGGGAGTTCCAGATCTCTTCGATGTTATTAAGCGTTATTAGGTAAACTATCCTAATCCATTAATGCAGTTTGAAAGAGTTACACACACACATCAACAGCTCGCAGCAACTGTGTCACACTATAAATAATCTGAGAAAGAAAAGCGTTATATAATTAGAGTACATTTTGTGTAATTCATTTAATTTACGACGACTCACACCTGTCCGCCGCACTAATCCAGGGATTCCTTCCTTTTTGCAGTCATGGTAAATAACGAAATGTCGGAGGACATGCTGGGCGAAACCGGAGACGGGAGCGGAGACTGCTGCACGGAGACGAGCACCTCGTCGAGCGACTCGCAGCCGAAGAGCGAATCCAGTCCGTCCGCCAGGGAGGCGGACGAGCCGGCCAGCTCGGCCGACGAGAACGTCAGACTGAGTCCGACCAGTCTATATTGCAGCGTGCCTCTCAACAGAGACGTGCAGACCATCATAGACACATTTCCAAAGACTGAAGCCGAGAAGGCGGGGAAGAAGACGAGGAAGATACCGTGCCTGTACTGCGACCGGACGTTCGTGGCCGACAACCTGCGGCAGAAGCACGTGGAGCGGTCGCACTCGATCAAGCAGGCGCGGCGGTCGAGCTCCAGGTTCCAGCAGTCGATCGCGACCGTCTCCTGTCTGTTCTGCAACAGGTTCACGCTCACCGAGAACAAACTCAACGACCTATTCCAGCACCTGGTGACGGCCCATCCGACGAAGTACTTCGGCTGCCTGCCCTGCCAGGAGCGTTTCCCCACGCTCGCGCAACTCGAGGAACACAATGATCACTCGCACGGGATCAGGCGCGAGGTTAAAGTGCAATCAAACGAAGAAGTTAGTGATACGAAAACGAATAGTGCAATTACAGATAGCAGTGTAGTGAAAACCCGGCATAAAGCCAAAATTAAAGACGAGAGTGAACAATCGGATGAAACCAGGCCGATGCTCCGGCGAAGCAGGCATAAGAAGATTTCTATTAAAAGTACAAAGCTGGGCATTAAACGTAGTGCCCGCCTACAGACTAAAGTGGTCCCTAACAAGGGCAAAAAACGGCCCAAGACTAAAGCGAGGATGATCGAGCAACCCAAGCTGGATAAAGATAAAGAGGTCAAAGTGTCCTCAACGGAAAACCCCTATCCCACATTCGACGCGTTTTACAGGGTGAAGAAGATAACCGACCACTCGATAGACAACCTGCGAATAACCTCACTGACATTCAACGACGTCTTCGACCAAGCGTTCTACAACCGAATCAAGTGCAACATCCGCGAGAACCTCCTCAACCATCTCGACGGGAAACTCTTCAAGAACGAAGAGTCCGAAAGCAGAATCTCCAATTTTGAAAAGGCGCAGCCGGACTTCCCCGCCGCGGAGAGTTACGGTTGCGAGATTTCCCTGAACGCGGCCACGCCAGTCGCGACCAGTTTACTCACGGCGCAGTTCGGCGACGATCCCGAATCGCAAATCGAGTACGGCTCGAAGGCCTCGAAGAAAAAATCGCTCCCGAAACAGGACGAGGTCCACTACAAGTATTTCACGCGCAGAAAGTATCAAGCCAGTATTTTAGAAAGTAAGGAGAACCGGGACCTGTCGAAGCTGGACATGTGGACGCAGCTCGTGATCAAGCGGAGGCAGCAGAAGATCCTGAAGGAAACGAAATCGGACAGGGAGAAATTGGATTATAAAAAGGGGGTGGAGTACCGGGCGAAGAAACAGAATCAGGAACTGAATCGCGTTTTGGATAGGCGCGGCCCGTTCGAGGACCTTAAAGAGGAGGCTAGTAAAAAGGCAGCTTTGGAGGGCAACTTTAATCAGGAGGCGCACTCGGATGTTACGTTTATTTTGGACGACATCCTCGGCGGCATTTTCTCGAAAGTGATCGAGGACGTCGAGGTCAAAACGGAACTGACGGATTCGGAAATTCCCGCTTATTTGAATTTGCGAAAAGCCTCGCTTTCTAATGAAAGCTACGTGGATAAATCGGATAAGATCACGCTGATATGCTCGTCGCAGGAGACCGAAAATTTCGAAGCGCCCGACATATCCCCGAAGGACAAAAACGCGCTGGTGGAACTGACGGGGGAATGGGCGAGATCTCGGCTGTACATCTGCGCCGCGTGCGGTGTCAAGATGCCGAATATCAAGCTGCTGATCGATCACAAGAACTTGATCCATCAGAACGTGTGGTGCCAGCATTACGAGTTCGTGGGCAACCAGGGCGGGTTCTATAAACACCTCAGCATTCCGGGATTGGGAAAGATGGAGCGGATCGAGACGAACTGCACGTACAAGGTGTGGAAACGGAGCGAGGCGCGCGTTTGCACGAAGTGCAAGAAACAGTGCAACTCCTTGGGGGAGTTGCACCGGCACGTGCTCGAGTGCGGCGAGGACTGGAGCTGGATGCTGGTAAGGAAGAAGTGCAAATACAAGCCGTTCGGCGCTAAGACCAGGAAAAAACGAAGAGGTTCGTATGCTTTCTTGATTATATTCGAATTTCCCGCGTATAATACACACATTGCACTTACTGTTCCATTTTTATTTTTGGCCAAAAAGGCTGTGGTTTTATTTTATGAAGTTTTACCAACAAAAATGGTCTGACAGTGAAAAAATTATCAATATAGATAGATAGATAGATAGATATTTATTTGTGCTAGTACACGATGTTTACACACGTCAAATATACAGTATACAAAAAATTACAAAAAGTGTGATAAAAATAATGTTTAAATCTAAAATGCAGGGCAATAAATAGAATTTAAAATATTACAATCACAAACAATATACCGGGTGTGGCACTTAAGACGCCTCGGACCATAGCTCCTTTACGATAAAAGCTATCGACAAAAATCTAAGAACAAAGTGGTGCATAGTTACCGTCGCTATGTTTCAAAAATATTTCTAATCATCAGTGGCGTGCCGTACTCCAGTGGCGTACCAAACTTATGTTTTTTTTAAATGGAATGCCCTATTTTTTATTGCAGATTTGGAAAGTGCTCGACGAGTACTTATTTTTTTATCTAACATGTTATACCCTTCACTTTAGCGGTTTCTCTGTTATAACCCCTGCTTTCAAAATTGCGCCCCATTTTTGAGATTTTTTTGTAGATAAACTAATTGACGCCGGCGCCTAAATTTTGAATTGAGGTACAGGTTAAGACCTCGTATACCTTCACATAATTTTTTTTCGGGTAATTTATGGAAAAAAAATAATTTTTGATTGATCTTCGCATGTTGTCATTGTTTCCGAAAATTTCAAATGGCACCCCCCTAAAAAAATTACGGCGTTGTACAGCCGAAACTCTAAATTTTTCATTGGTGTAAAAAAAATTACACATTGCATGACAAAATTTCGGAGAAAAAAGGAATCTCATCGCAAATGTCGGGAAACGTTTTCCGTTCCCAAGTGTGCCATGAAAAAACAAAAGATTGGTAATTGTCAAAGTAAATTATTAGACGTCAGTAGCAGCCATAAGTCATTTTTGATAAACGTTCTAAAAATGTTCCGAACTCAAGAGGAAATGGTTGACATGATATTTATTCTTGGAGAATGTAACAAGAATTGTTTCTTGGCATCACGAGTGTACGCTGCGAGATATCCGCACAGGGCACATCCAAAATGAACGTGCGTTTCAAAAAGTGTTGGAGAGATTTATTACTACGGGAAGTGTGAAACGGCCAATGAGAGTTAGAAAGAAGGCAGTTATTACCGAAAATAATGAACTGCAGGTTCTGGAGGCAGTTATTGAAGATCCTCATACCAGTATCCGTGATATTAGTAGGAATCACGATATTTCAACGCGATCCGTACATCGTGTTTTTAAAAAGTACAAATTCCGTCCATTTAAGATCAACTGCACCAAGATTTTCAAGCGAGGCAAGATTTCTGCATGTGGGCCATCAACAAAATTGAGCAGGAGGAATCATTTCTTATGCGCGTATTATTTTCTGATGAAGCAACATTCCATAGAAATGGGCATGTCAATCGCCACAACTACCATTATTACGCCGATGAAAACCCACAAGCCATGCGAATGATAAACCACCAGCAAAGATAATCGCTGAATGTTTGGGGAGGCATACTTGGAGAACACCTTTTGGGTCCTTATTTCATCGAGGGGCACCTGAACGGCAACAGTTATTTGAGGTTCCTTCGCGACGACTTGGATGATCTCTTGGAAAATGTCCCTCTAGCCGCTCTTCGACAGATAGTTTTCCAGCACGATGGAGCTCCTGCACATAATAGCTGTGTCGTTCGGGAATTTCTCGATGAAACGTTTCCGGACTCCTGGATTGGTCGTGGGGGTCCTGTGAGGTGGCCGCCAAGATCACCAGACCTCACTCCCCGTGACTTCTTCCTTTGGGGCCATATCAAAGACGAGGTTTACAGGACGGTACCAACTACTGTCGAGGATATGAGGGAGAGAATCACCAGAAGTCCTTAGGGCAGTGTCTAGAGCCTGTGAGTCGAAGTTGCGGTTATGCCTCCAGCAGGAAGGTCGTCATTTCGAACATTTAGTTTAAGTTGTTAAATTTTCTTTATCTGCATTTTTCATATCATGTTGAATAAATAGGTACATACTATTATGTTGACCGTATTTGTGTATTTGTTTTCTCTTGGCACACTTGGGAATGGAAAACGTTTCCCGACATTTGCGATGAAATTCCTTTTTTCTCCGAAATGTTGTTATGCAATGTGTAATTTTTTTTACACCAATGAAAAATTTAGAGTTTTGGCTGTACAACGCCGTAATTTTTTTAGGGGGGTGCCATTTGAAATTTTCGGAAAAATGACAACATGCGAAGATCAATCAAAAATTATTTTTTTTCCATAAATTACCCGAAAAAAAATTATGTGAAGGTATACGAGGTCTTAACCTGTACCTCAATTCAAAATTTAGGCGCCGGCGTCAATTAGTTTCTCTACAAAAAAATCTCAAAAATGGGGCACAATTTTGAAAGAAGGGGTTATAACAGCGAAACCGCTAAAGTGAAGGGTATAACATGTTAGATAAAAAAATAAGTACTCGTCGAGCACTTTCCAAATCTGCAATAAAAAATAGGGCATTCCATTAAAAAAAAAAACATAAGTTTGGTACGCCACTGGAGTACGGCACGCCACTGATGATTAGAAATATTTTTGAAACATAGCGACGGTAACTATGCACCACTTTGTTCTTAGATTTTTGTCGATGGCTTTTATCGTAAAGGAGCTATGGTCCGAGGCGTCTTAAGTGCCACACCCGGTATAAACATGGACTGCTACTCCTCAATTTTCCATATGATCACTGCTCAAATATATGTCTGCGAGCTACAACTCGATATGATATAATTAAAAATTTAAAAACTGGAAAGCAGAATCCTTACAATTTATAAAGCAATTGATCTTACAATCCAGAAAACATCATCGAGTCATATGTCATAGACACAAAATGGCTACCAATTTAGTAACATACTTCAGCCACTTAGAGTCTCGCCGCGCCACCGTTGCTAGGAGACACACATGAAGTTGGCGTCCATATTTTTATAGTCAAAGATTAAATTATTGCTTCAATCATTCAAGTGTATTGATGGCAACATTGTCCACTGTCCCATTGGCCAACACCCTAACTCTCACCCTAACACAGCCAACATGGTTAGAAATAAAAATGGAACAGAGTTTAAGCGAGTACAACAAACATCATAAGCTTCAGTAACACTTGGTGGCAATGTTATTTATTTTAGAGAATGTATCTGTGACACAAACTCTTCTGTATTAATGGTAGCAGTGATTATATTCTGTTTCACCAAATTTAGTTTTAAATGAATCTGAAATCTTTTGAAAAATTGACATGGCTTAAGCCAAGTGCGTACTTCTAGAAATTGTACAATCATGGTTTAACGCAGCGGTGGTTCGTGGATGCTCAGCGAGGAGGCTATTAGAAATAATCAATATTCGATTATTAATTTCCATAATCGACGGATGCGTCATCGCAATCAAACCTTTAGCCTCCTCTACGAAGATCCACGAGCTGCCGCTGGTTTAACGACAATCTGTAGAATAAGAGCAGCCAATAACTACACATTACTTGCAATAATATTTCAAACTCATTATTTCCGTTTGGTTGCAGGTTTATTCAAACGAATAATACACAAACAAGACAAACCCACGGACGAAAACAGGGAGAAGAAAACGTACCAAAAGCAAGGCCCCAGGGTCAAACCTAGCGACGGTAATATATACGAAAACCCCAACAAAAATATTCTAATCACAATTTACAATTTTCACAGCCGACACGATCGAAAGAATGCTGGCCAACCTTCCGGCGAAGCGAGCGACGCGAAAAATCATGAGCCTCAAGGACGGCTTCCCGAAGATCGGAAGGAAAACCAACTACAAGAAGAAGACGCCCGAAGCGGTCAACATCAAATCGAAGAAACAAAACATGCAGATGCGACGCGACAGGGGCGAGGTGCTCATCCAAGACGCGCAGCAACCCGCACCCAAAGAAAAGCGCAGACTGATGAAATGCAATCCGGTGAACAATCTCAGAAAATCGGTGCGCAACCTGAACAAAGTCATATCGAGCGCGATCATCGACAACAACAGCACGCTCATGGTGAAGAGGAAGCTGAAGAACGCCATACAGAAACAGAGACTGACTAGGCGAAGCCAACAACCTCTGCTTCCTAAGGAGGAGGAGGAAGAGGAAGTGAAGAAGCCTAGCAAAAAAGTTAAGAAACCGATTGAGGAATCGGATAAAGTCGGTGAAAAGGAGGTGAGGAACACCAGGAGCACGTCTAGTCTGCCGGACTTGGAGGAAGCGAAAATCGAATCTCCGGCGAAGAAGAAGAACAAATTCGGAAAGAAGCTGATGCGCACCCTCAGTTTGCGCAGAACAACGGAGAAGCCTTCGACCGACAACGAGAAACAGACTGCAAGCGTGGACAACACGAAGAACACCGGCAAGCGGAAGTCCAAGCTGGAGGCCATCAAGAACGCCGTGAAGAAGATCAGGCTCGTGAAGGAGAACCTTCGATCTCAAAAACAGAGCGGAGACGTCGTCGCAGCGGGAGGACATTTTTTAGAAGACGGCGCAAGCGGCGCTGCTGCAGAGACTGTTACCCCCGAGGAGTTGTGTAGTGATATCGATATTGATAAAGATAAAGCAGCTGATGGTGAGGAGAATAAAAACGAAACACCCGATGTCAGTGCGGAACCGGTTATTTGTGATATTAGTGAGGCGGCAGCGGTTAGTGCTTGCAATTCGGTTTGTGACGACGCGAAACCCGAAAAGGTGATACCCAAGGCGAAATTGTGCAAGCGTAACAAGGGGCTGAACGCTTGCATCGCTATGCTGACGAGTAAATTGCAACAGAAGGAGGTTGAAGACGGTCCGGTTGACTTAAGCGTCTCCGGCAACGAAGAAATACTCGATTTAACAATTCCGGCGATACGAATACCAGAGATCACACCGGTAGTACCTGAAAAATGCCCCAAAACTTTTAGCGGCGCGGAAGCACCGCTGGAGGAGAAGGAGAACATCGTCTTGGAGCAGAAACCGCTGGAGCAAAACTCCCCGAAGAAGGAAGAGGTGCGGCTGGAGAAAGTCGTCGATATCATCAAGTGCTTCGAGGATATGAACTCCAAGGAGAACATAAACGGGCACACCAAAAAACCCCCGAGGAAACTCGGGAAGAAGAAAAAACCGGGAAAGACGAAACTGAATCTTATTAGCGAGAACGTCATTCCTTCGATTGAAGAACAACTCAACACCGCTATTCTCGAGGTGGACAACAACGAAGTGCAGCGTGATGTAGGTGTAAGGAAACTCGGACAGCGGAGGACGTTACCTAAAAGGAACACGAAACCTGACCTGGTGGATTCAACCGTTACAACAAAACCAGAGTCGAGCAAGACGGCGGATCTTCCCGTTCCCCTCAAACCGGAGGTGAAGAAATTAATCAAGGAACCCAAACTGATCCTCGACAGCAATTTCAAAATCCAAACCCCCATCAACTTCACCGAAGCCAAGGAATTGAAGACGCTGATTCAACCGTTGTTCAGCTTCCCCAATCCCAAACCCTCCGAGAATTTCGCAAATCTCCGACCACCGAACGTCTTCCCGAAACTTACGGATCCAATCATGAAATCGACGCTCTTGAAGGACGTCTTCACCTTCAGCGAGCCGAAACTATCCGAGAATAAAATCCACCCGATCATAAAACCGCCGGTAATGAAGGACATCTTCAGTTTCACCGGCGAAACGCAGCCTAACTTGATTAAAACCCCAATTTTGAAAGATGTGTTCGGTTTCCCCGAACCGCCGATGATCGCCAAACTCTTCAACCCGCTGCAGAAAATTAACGGTCTGAGCAAACCGAGGAGCCAGTCGTTCGGCGTCTTCGATAAACCCGACGGCAAAACCCTCAACACGAGCCTGCCGAACTTGCAAATCAATTTAGACGAACCGGACGTTTTGGAGAACAAGAGTTTCACGAAACAGAAACACACCTCCGACTCGGAAGATGAAATCCCGCTGGCCGTTCTCGCCAAAGACGTCCTTCAAATCCCCAAACCGAACACTCCGCAAAAGGAAGTCGTCAACACAGTGCTTCAAATTCCAACGGTTAAAACGAAGGAAAACAAACTCAACATCGTGCTGCAAATTCCTTCCGTCGTCAAATCGATGCCCGGAAAGAACAGAAACGAGGACTCGGGCGTCGAATTAACGCCCAAAGACCAAAGCCTGGTTTCCGAGAAGGACATCATCCAATCGTTTGCCGATTTCATAAAACAAAACAGTCGAAGTTTGTTTACAAATGCCGCCGAGCCGGTAATCGATAATAATTCCGCCGCGGATTTGGTAACGACCAGGCCCCAACAAAAAGAGAAAAAGAAGTGCAAAAAGAAAGGTAAGCTAAAGAAACCACCGCCCGATGACCTCGAGGAGAATTTCATGGAGCACAAACCGCTGCTAGATGTCGCGATTGCACCGAAAAGGAAAACCAAGAAGAAAAAAAACAACGACAAACTGGTCGTCGAAAATTCCGTAATTCCTGAAACAATTGCAACCGAGAAAATAGATGTTGAAGGAGAAAATCTTCTAAATAGAACAGTTGTAGAAACATTTCTTCCAGGAAGAAGTGACGATAGATTTCTTCCTGGAAGAAGTGATGACAGATTTCCTCCGGGAAGAAGTGTTGACAGATTTGTTTCGAAACCCATTGAAGATATTCTTCATCGAAAATCCATTGAAGATATTCTTCCAAAACCAATTGAAAATAGTCTTCTTCGAAAACCTTTTGAAGATATTCTTCCAAAATCAATTGGAAATATTCTTCTTCGAAAACCCATTGAAGATATTCTTCTTCGAAAACCCATTGAAGATATTCTTCTTCCGAAACCCATTGAAGATATTCTTCTTCCAAATAAGCACGATGACATTTTTTTTCCTGCAAGTGGTGAAGACGGACTTCTCACTAAAAGTAGCGAAAACAAAAAAAGTGAACCCAAAAATAGTGAAGATCAACCACCTAAACCAATTAACAATACATCCACTACGAAGAAAATAAATATCGAACTTATTGCAAAAAATAGCGAAGATAGCAAATTTCTGTCGGAAACAATTGAAGACACACCTCTCGCTACGAATATTACAATAAAACATATTCCCAAAATTAGTGAAAATCCACTTGTTTCTGATAAAACCGAAGAAAGATTTTTTCATAAAAAAATTGACGACCACGAAGATAAACTTAAACCAACTTCCCAAAATAGCGAAGATGGACTTTTTCTCGACAAAATAGAAGAGAGAAATGTTGAAACACTTTTCACTCAAAGAATAGAACCTGTCATTCCCAAAACTAGCGGAGGCAAAAGCGAAGACAAATTTCTTTCAATACTCAATCAAAAATTCGAACGCTTTCCTAAAACAATCGAAGCTTACATCCATCCCAAAGAATTTGGAAAAAGTGAAGACAAAATTCCCACCGAAATACTCGAAGGCGCGTTAAAGCAAAAACTCGAAGATCGACGCTTTCCCAAAAAAACAATCGAAGAATACATCCATCCCAAAGAATTCGGAAAAAGTAACGACAAAGTTCTTACCGAAATACTCGAAGGTAGGGCCGTAAATAAAAAAATCGAAGATACACGCTTTCCTAAAACAATCGAAGAAACCCTTGAAACAACACCCACGCTAATAACGGATCAGTCTGAAGAAGAAATTGAACAAAATCCAGTCGAAGAAACCTTATTACAACTCGACGTGTTTAGAAAACCTGAACCTATAATTGCAAAAATAACAATACCTAAAATCCATATCATCCAAAAATCTGAAACAATTCCAAACCTGGACGATCCCGAAAAAATCAGAAAGTGCAGGAGAAGAGACGGCGCGAGTCCTAGGCATAGAAAGTGCAAGAAGACAGAACCGATAATCGATGAAATCGACGAAGAAGAATCATCCCAGCTGATGATCGAATCGAAGAAAGACAGAAATAATAAGGAAAGGCAAGAAGAGACTCCAAAATCTTCAGCCAGAACGACGACACCGAAAAAGAAGAAAGGCAAATCAACTCAAAAATGTTCGGAATTTGAAGAAACGGTTCCTCTCGATAGAGATATTTTAATATCCTCGGAGATGATCGATGATTTAACAGCACCGAAAAAGAAGAAAGGCAACAAATCGATTTTTGTCGGAACTCAAAAATGTTTAGAGTTCGAAGAATCAATTCATTTCGTTCAAGATAATATTTTAAAATCCTCGGAGATGATCGTTGATTTAACAGCACCTCTAGAAGCTGCAACATGTTTAGAGACCGAAAGTCCTATAAAGAAGAAATATGACCCAGTTATTTTCTTTCAAAATGAAACTCTGCAACCTTTAGAGATCGAAGATGGTACAACAGTGCCGAAAAATAACGAAGCGAAATTAATATTTGCGGAAACTGTAAAATCTTTAGAGATTGAAGAGACGAAGAATACAGACATATCAATTATTGACGATGATCGCGGGGAAGGCAACATCCACCACTCACTAGTAGATGTTGAAGGTGCAACAATTCCACCAAGCACTCAGAATAAGGCAATTGAAGAACCTCAAGTGAAACTCACCAAATTGATCATCGACAAGAAGAAACTGATTAATTTCGAACCCCGAAAATCTAAATGTAAGAAACTTGAAGAATACATCCCTAAAACAACAGACTGTGCAGAATCTGAGGTTAATCTAATATATTTAATTAATACAAAAGTTCCCCCACCGAAATCTAAAAGTAAGAAGATCGAAGAAAACGACATTACAACGTATGATGAAGAAACGAATCTTCAAGAATTTATCACTACGCAAAATCTTGATACGCGGGAAAACAATGGTAACCTTCAAGAACTAATCGCGGAGAAGATTGAGAAGAAAATTATTTGTGATGTTGCAGAAATCTTATCACAGAGTAAAAAGCAGAAAAACAAGAAAACCATCAATGCCAACAAAGTATGTGAAGATATGCTTGTACCGCAAGTACTTACGAAGAGCAAGAAGCAAAGGAACAAAAATTTTAATCTTCTTAAGGAGCCGGAAGTTTTTAACGAAGAGAACGTAGCAAAAATTACACTGCAAAAGTTGAAGAAAGTTAATTGTAATGAAGAGCAAAATTTTTCCGTTACAAACTTTGAAGAAATTTCACCGGAAATCGTAAATAATGAAGAGAAATTCGTGAGGATTAGGCAACAACAGATGAAGAAAATTAATTACAATGAAGAACTTGATCTGAGCCAAAATTTCTCTGCTGAAGAAAATGCAACTAATGAGAACATTTCAAAAATTAAACAGCAAAAGGTGAAGAAACTTGATTGTAATGAAGAAATCGATCCGGCCGAAAATTTATCCCTTACAACTTGCGAAGAAGAAACACGAGGGATTTTGAAAAATGCAAATGATGAGAACATTTCAAAAATTAAACAGCAAACGGTGAAACTTGATTGTAATGAAGAAATTGATCCGGCCCAAAATTTCTCTGTCGAAGAAGAAATGCAGGGGGGTTTGAAGAATGCAACTAATGAGAAAATTTCCAAAATTAAACAGCAAAAGGTGAAGAAACTTAATTGCAATGAAGAAATTGATCCGAGCCAAAATTTATCTAATGAAGAAAATTCGTACGATGAACAGTTTGTGAAAATCCGACAACAAAAAGTGGATTATAGCGAAGCACTTGATTCCTCCATTGCAGCAAATAATGAAGAGCAGTTCATAAAAATTAGACGGCAGAAAATGAATGAATTTTATCCGAACCCAAATTCTTCCCTCGGGGAAACTTCAACAAAACCGCAGAAAGTTGCGAGAAGTCGAAAACAAAAGAACAAGAAGATCAATTATAACGAAGAAACCGGATTTTTCTTACAGTTCGATCCGAAAGCGGCGCAATTATCCGACGATCAAACTTGTACGGATGAAGAAACTCCGGCTCTGCAGAGAACGCCTTCAAAAGGGAGGAAGCAGAAGAGCAAGAAAGAAGAAGAAGACAATCAGGAGGAAACCGTACCGGAATTAGAAGAAGTTACATCAAGATCGTCATCGAGAAATAGGAAACAAACTAACAAAAAAATCAAGGAACCTAAAGTTTTCGATACCGAAAGTCTATCGAATCTTGAAGACCACGACCAAATTCTTCCTTTCGTTGCGAATGTTGAAAGGACCCCGAACGATGATCCGCAAAAGCCAACGGCGAAAGGAAGGAGGCAAAAAAATAGGAAAATTAATTACATCGAGGAGCCTGAAGATTTTTTACAAATTTATACCGAAAAACCGTTAAATCTTGAATCTTCTATTGATGATATGCCAAAACAGACACCAAAAGGAAGGAAACCAAAGCCTTTAAATCTTGAAAATAACCACATTGTAAATATTGATGATGATATGCCGAAACAGACATCAAAAGGAAGGAAACAGAAGAACAAGAAAATTAATTACATTGCGGAACCTGAAGATTTCGATCTTGAAGTGATTTCCAATACAAATATGGAAGAAACCACGAATGATGATCCACAAAAACTAGTTTTGGAAGAAAGGAAAAAAATGAACTTAATTGAAGAAACTGCACGACTTGATTCTGAAAAGTCTTCTCGTGTAGACAACAATGAAATGATCTTTTCTATTATAAACAATACGGAAACGGCAAAAGATGGATCGAGATCTTCGTTAGAGAAAGGAAGAAAACAAAATAGAGAGAACGAGGATTTTTTACAATCTTCAGATTTAGATGTCGACAATAAAATAATTTCTTCTTCTTCGCTTAGAAACAACGAGCAAACCTCAAAAGACGGAGTAATCACATCATTACCGAAAATGAGTTATATGGACGAACCTGAAGATTTTCATCCTGAAACATCTGACAAAAGTCAACTGATGTTTTCCATTAACAGCATCATGGACAAAACAAAGGATTTGTTCGCACCGAAAGGAAGGAATCAACAGAACAAGAAAATCAACCACATCGAAGAACTACAACTTGATTTCCAAACACCATCAAATCTTGAAGAGTCCAAGGTCGAAGAAATTAATGAACAGAAGCAGAAACAAAATATCAGAAAAATCAGTGAAGACTTCCCACAAATTCCATCGACTAACATCAAAATTAGTTTGCCCGAAGACTTCCCACAAATTCCTTGCGAAACATCGACCAACATCAAAATTGGTTTTTCCGAAGAAATCGCAAACCAGGAACAACAGAAACTCGCACCGAAAGGAAGGAAACAGAAGAATAAAAAAATCAATTATATCGAGGAACCCGAGGATTCTGAAAAACCCTCGAGTGCAGATGACATCATTCCTGCAACCGCACAATTGCTGTCAAAAGGCAGGAAACAAAAGAATAAAAAAATCAATTATGTCGAAGAACCTCGAGATGTTGAAAAACCATTAAATATAGAAGATAACGACCAGATGGAAACTCCGAAAAATTCAAAACCCGTAGAACTGCAGAAATCAAGAGGCAGAAAACAAAAGAACAAAAAAAATAATTTCCCGCAAATTTATTCTGAAAAAAGCATGGATGACAGCATCCAAATGATTCCAACTCTTGAAGGAACTGATGAAGTGCAGAAAGAAAGAAAACAAACGAACAAGAAAATTAATTGTATTGAAGAACCTGAAGATTCTGAAACCCAGGTTATATCTTTATCAAAAAGCAGGAAACAAAATAACAAGAAAACCAATTATAGCGAAGAATCTGAAGATTTCCCACGATTTGATGATGAAAAACCCCCAGATGCAGTCGACGAACAAACCATTTCTTCTGAAGAAATCGTAAAAGCTCCGGCAAACTCAGAACACCAGAATGTCAGGTCAGCATCGAGAAGCAGGAAACAAAAGGACAAGAAAATTAATTACAACGAGGAAGATTTTCCACAACATGATTCTGAAATAGATGACGATAGCCAAATCAACATTGAAGAAACAGCACAAGAACTATCCGCTTCATCATCGAGAGGTAGAAAGCTAAAGAACAAGAACATCTGTTATAGCGAAGAACCCGATGATACGGAAACACCCAAAAATTCTGCAGACAACAACCAAATAATTTCTTCTATTGCAAATATCGAAGAATCATTTCCAAAAGGAAGAAAACAAAAAAACAAGAAAATCTGTTACAGTGAAGAACCCGATGATACGGATAAACCCTCAAACTCTGAAGATAGCAACCAAATCATTTCTTCCATTACAAACATTGAAGAATCATTACCAAAAGGAAGAAAACAAAAGAACAAGAAAATCTGTTATAGTGAAGAACCTGTTGATATGGAAAAAACGTCAAATTCTGAAGACGACAACCAAATAATTTCTTCCATTACAAACTCTGAAGAATCCTTACCAAAAGGAAGAAAACAAAAGAACAAGATACATTGTTATAGTGAAGAACCCGATGATTCTGAAGATAACCCAATAATTTCTTCCATTACAAACATTGAAGAATCATTACCAAAAGGTAGAAAACAAAAGAACAAGAAAATTTGTTATAGTGAAGAACCCGATGATACGGAAAATCCTTCAAATTCTGAAGACTACAGCCAAATAATTTCTTCCATTACAAATACTGAAGAATCCTTACTAAAAGGAAGAAAACAAAAGAACAAGAAAATCAATCACAATGAGGCACAACTTGATTCTGAAAATACAACCAGCGACCGAATTATTTCCATTACAAACATTGAAGAAAGTTCAAAAGATGCGGAACTGGTTGCGACATCAAGAGATCGAAAACAAAAGAATAAAAAAATTAATTACAAGGAAGAACCTGAAGAACCATCAAATCTGGAAGACAATACAGATGATGAACAGCCGAAACCTGCGTCGAGGGGAAGAAAACCGAAAAACAAGAAGATTAATTGTGTTGAAGAGTTACGAAACAAATCTGAAATACACAATTCTTTAACCATTGAAGAAAATGTTAAAGACCAAACCATTGATTTCTCACGATACAACGAGCAAAATTCTTCCGTTTCAACCATTGAAGATAAAAACACCGTAGCCTTGGTTCCATCAAGAAGCAGAAAACAAAAGAACAAAACAATGAATTACGGTGAAACATCCGATGAAGTATTGAAAGGTGTTGCCCCTACGACCGATGCAAAAATTATAGAAGAAAGAGAAACTTCTACACCGAGAGCGAGGAAGCAAAAGAGCAAGAAAATAAATTACAACGAAGAAGATTTGTTGAAACTCTGTTTCGAGGACTCGATCGATAACGATACGTCGTTAATACTAAAAACTGTGAGACAAAAAGGCAAGAAGATCAATCACGATGGAGATTGCGCGCAAGAAATTGCAAATGAAGAAGAAATTGAAGCAAAATTGAAGAAACAAAAAACCTATAGCGGGAATTTTGAAGAAATCAATATGAATTACAATGAAGAATCCGAGGATGGTTTCTTGCCAGCAGATTTGATAGAGAATGAAGAAGTTGAAGCGAAATCGAAGAAATTAAAATTAAAGAAACAAAACACCAAAAAAACCGTGAGTGGGAATTTTGAAGAAACCAATGTGAATTACAATGAAGATACCGATGATGGTTTCTTGCAGGCCGGCTCTGAAGATGTTGATGAAGCAAAATCGAAGAAATTAAAGATTGATAATGATACGTCATCAATACTAAAAATTGTGCGGCAAAAAAGCAAGATCAATTACGATGGAGAATCGCAAGAAGAAATTGAAGCAAAATTGAAGAAACAAAAAACCGATAGCGGGAATTTTGAAGAAATCAATTATAATGAAGATGGTTTTCTGCAAGCAGATTTTATAGAGAATCAAGATGTTGAAGCGAAATCGAAGGAATTAAAATTAAAGAAACAGAAAATCAAACAACCCGTGAGTGGGAATTTTGAAGAAATCAAAATGAATTATAACCAAGATACTGATGATGATTTCTTGCAAGCGGGCTCCGAAGATTTTACGGAAAATGAAGATGTCGATGAAGCGAAATTGAAGAAATTCAAGCAGATCGACGAGAAGAGGCATTTCGATCATTTCGAGGGTCACAAGTGTTTACACGATACACCAAATGCCATACAAAGAAGAAAGGAAAAAGTGTCGGCCGAAGGAAACATGATTGTTGATTATGATGAAGTTTCCTTGGAGGAAACAAATCCGAAAAGATGGACGAATGAAACAATCGACAAAATAATGCAGAATGATTTGGAGGAAGTAATGCCAATGCGAAGAAAAACTGCGGAATACGACGAAATTTCCTCAAAATTGAGGAAGAATGAACGATACGACAAATTTCCTTTTGATGAAGTAATGCTGAAGGGAAAGAAGAACGATAGAACGGTTGCTGGATGTAACAAAATTTCTTTGGAAGAAACAATAGCGAGAGCGAGGGATAACGAAAGCACCTTTGCTGCATACGATGAAGAAATGACGAGAAAGAAGAATGTTCGAGTGGTTGCTGATTGTAACAAAATTTCTTTGCAAGAAACATCGACGAAAGCGAGTGATAATGAAAGCATCTTTGCTGCATACGATGAAGTTTCTTCAGAAGAAATAAGGAGAAAGAAGAATGATCGAGTGGTTGCTCAATATAACAAATTGGAAGAAACAATGGCGAGAGCCACAAGGGATAATGAAAGCACATTTGCTGCATATGATGTAATTTCTTCAGAAGAAATCAGAAGAAAGAAGAACGATCGAGTAGTTGCTGAATATAACAAAATTTCTTTGGAAGAAACAATGACGAGAGCAGCAAGGGATAATGTCGACACCTTTGCTGCATACGATGAAGTTTCTTTGGAAGAAATAAGGAACACTGAATATGTTAAAGTAATACCGAAAGGTAGAAACAATGAATGCAATGAGGTTTCATTAAAAGAAAGGAAAATCACTGAGTACGAAGAAGTTTCATTGGAAGATGCAATGCCCGAGAGCATGAAGTACGATGAAGTTTCCTTGGATGAAGTGATGTCGAAAGAAAGAAATAATGAAAATAATGAACTTATGCCTCAAGAAAGAAAGAATGTTGAATATAAAGAAACTTCTTTGGAACGTCTGATATCGAAAAGAAAGAAGAATGAAGATGGAATATTTTCCGAATTTAATGAAGAAGTTATATCTAAAGAAAGAATGTTTGCTGAATATGATCGAGTTTCCTTGAGACAAGAATTCTCTAGAGGAAGGAAGAGCGAAGGTTTCTCGGAACAAATAATGTCGATGGGAAGGAATAACGAACAAACAGTTTCTGGATATAACAAAACACCTTCGAAAGAAACGATGTTGACAGGAAGGAATAACGAAAGTAATGAAGAAGTAATACCTAAAAAGAGAATATTTGCTGAATATGATCAATTCTCTAGAGGAAGGGAACACGAAGATTTCTCGATTGGAAGGAATAAGGAACGAATAGTTTCTGGATATAACAAAACATCTTCGAAGGAAACGATGTTGAAAGAAAGGAAGAATGAAAGCATCTTCGCTGCTTATGATGAAGAAGGAAGGAAAAACGAAGAATTCTCGGAACAAATAATGTCGATGGGAAGGAATAACGAACGAACGGTTTCCGGTTATAACAAAGAAACGATTTTGAAAGAAAGTAATAACGAAAGCATCTTTACCGCT
This sequence comes from Ocypus olens, assembly GCA_910593695.2. Lineage (NCBI taxonomy): Eukaryota > Metazoa > Arthropoda > Insecta > Coleoptera > Staphylinidae > Ocypus > Ocypus olens. The sequence goes on from OU343048.1 coordinate 827,118, forward strand.
TACGATGAAGTTTCCTCGGAAGAAATTAGAATGGTTGCTGAAGCAACGTCAGAAGGCAGGGATGACGAAAAAATGCTTGCGGAATACGAGGAAGTGTCGCTGGAAGAAGATTCACCGAGAGGCATGTTTGCCGAATATAAGGAAACAACGCCAAAAATAACGGTCGGCGAATACGAGAAATCAACGCCGAAAAGAAGAAGGCAAAAGAATAAAAAATCCACCGAAGAAACTGCCGCGAGTGTATTCGATTTCAACGAAGATTTTGAAAATGATCCGCGTACAAATTTTAACACCAAAAAGCACAGCAATATTGAAAACAGCCGGTGGAAACAAAAGAAACGAATCGATTTCGAAAATAACACCAAGCAACACAGCAATACAGGAAGAAATTTTGATTTAAGATTGCGACCCGAAGAACTCGAGGTTTCCAATCGGAATCAGAATTTTGCAGACGATGCCAATTTAGGATTACGACCTGAAGAACTCGGGGGTTCCAAGAGTCACAATCTCGACGATTCATCGGATGATAGCAGCGACGCCGAACCGCTGATTAAGATAATCGACAAAATTGCGAAATCTGCAGAATCTGCGAACGCGAGAAAACCGGATGACTCGGAATCGCCTGTAAAAATAAAAAATGATACAGAACTACCTCAGAAAAGTGAAGAAGCAAAATTAAAAAGCGTAATTATTTTGAATAATCTGGAAAGCGCGGCGAAGAAATCCGCGGACGCAATTTTTGACTTTGAACACGATTTTTCCCGGCTGCACTCGAGTTCGAAACTCGAGGAATCCGAAGGCGAAGATGGCGTGATCACGATCGCGTCGGATGATGATGATGAAGAAGAAGAAGATGAAGAAGACGAGCCGATAACCATTTCAGACGTGAGCGATCCGAAAAACGAAAGTGATAATTCTAAGGAGAATCACGTGATCAATTCAGGGAAACCGAAGCCCGCTGAAACCTCAACCTCCATTGACGAACCGGAAGAGGCCTTCGAAATACCAAATGCCGAAGTACTAAGCAATAAGATTAATAAGAAGCAGCAGTGCAAGAAGAGGAAGCCGAAGAATTTGAAGAAGAAAACAAACGTTGATATTTACTGCGAGATTTGCGATAAAAAGTTTGTGAGAAGCGATAGTTTGATCAAGCACAAACGGACGTTGACGCACATCGCGAAGCTGTCGGAGATCGAGGCGAGGGAGGCCGAGGAGCGCGCGAAGAGGGAGGATGAGGAGATTCAAAAGTCCATCCTGGTACCATCGCCGTTCAGTTTGAAGACCAACAATGATACGCTGAAGCTTGCGGATATTATCAGCGATGTTTTAAACAAGCCCGTGCCTGAAGATAATATCGAGATGCAGGAGACGAAACGGTACAAGAGTCTGGGCGAGAGGAAGAGCTTCGATTCGGACTCTATCATGTTTAACCCTCCGAAATCATCGAGCTTCACCAATCATATCAATATGGGGAATAAGTTGCCGCACTCCACGGGCGCTTTTTTAGAAACGCAAATTTCGCTTTTGGAGAATATCATAGAGAACAAAACGAACTTCCAGTATATAGATGATTTGTCGAATAAATCGGACGAGCGGTGCTCCTCCGATATGAGTTTGGTGAGTGACATCAAACAAGACGATTCGAACATAATCTCTTTTTCGCACAACACTAGTATAGTCAGCAGCATCATACACTCCGACACGAATTTCGTGAAGCCTTCCCAGTACGAGGAAATCTCCGAGGATACGCGAAACTTCGACGAGCAGCGTGCGCGCAAGGCGCTGAATCGCGACGAAGAATTGTTCCTGGAGTGTTGCAGCTTGTTGAAGAGCAGCTCGGAGGTTAGTGATTACAGTAAGAAATCCGCGAAAACGATTTCCATGGTCAGCACGTACGGTTTGAAACCGGGCGAGGAGACCGGATGGTTGGAACACAAGAACTTGATCGCTAAGCGGAACAACGAGGAGTATCTGTCGCGTCCTGATACTCCCATCGGCGACAATTACGACGACTTCTCCAACTCGAACACCATCCGGACGGAGTGGAACGCGAAGATGAAGGAGGGGGAGTTTGAGGACATCTCGCTCGATTCGCTCACGAACAGCGAGAACAATTCGAATTTTAATAGTTTCGGGATGAGTTTCAACGGGGGGGATAGTAACGCCGGCGGCGGTGGTGAAAAAGGGATCGAAGACGAGGGGAAGAGCGGTGGTGGTGGTGGTGGTGGTGGGGATGTTGAAGATGATAAGTTTGATGATTTGATGGATGACGATTGTTTGGAGATTATTGATGATGATGATGATGACGATGAAGACGAAGATCGTGATGCTGTTGAAATCAGGTTTGTACACTTCTGTAATTTAAAAAACGCCTAGCGGGACAAATATTAAGCTCTAATTAATGTCACAAGTTTGCGTCCATTTGGTATGAAACTCTACTAAATTTTAACTTTGAAATTCAATTTTTATGGGAGATATGGAGGGGGAAAGAAAAATAAAACATTACATAATCTGAAACCATTTTTTTTTTTATTTAATGGTTAATGGATTTTTTCCTAGATTAAAATTTTTTGATTTTTGGAATTTTGCTCTGCAAAAATTCTAAAGTAAAATTATTATTATAATTGTATATTTATTGTTTACAGTGAACATATCAAACCACCAGAAGATCCCCCGCAACCCCCAACAGCAACGTACACAGTGCCCCTTCCCAAAAAATCCGACAGCGATTCCTCGACAAACGACAGCAAGAAAGTCATGACCAAGGGAGCCATGAAGGTCTTCGAAGGCCTCAAGGTGTCCATCCCCACCGAAGAGTTGGACATGAGCGAGGTGTTAAACTGCAGCCCGACGACAAAGCGCCAAGACCCAGCGGAACCACCCGCCGAAGCCCCCAAAACAGACAAACCGGAAAAGCTGGAGAAATCGCAAAAGGACAACCTCAACCGATTCGGCAACAAGTTGGGCTTGAAGATAACGAAGAAACGCAACAAGCCCAGGGCGTCTCTGGAGAGGAAATTGGAGGAGGACAGTAGTAAAGTGCACGACGTATACGATTTCGAGGAGACGCAGGACAACACCGACCTCTTCATACCGAACAATCTGAAGAGCTTCCGATCGCAGTTGGCGGAGAAGAAAGTGGAGGAGAGCGATTTGGATTGTGTGGATTCGTTCGGTGCGGAAGCCCAATCGGTCTCGTCGTTCTCCACCGAGACCGAGTCGAGTTTGTCGACGATGAAGAAGAATACCGGCGCGAAGAACATAACGAAGAAGAAGTGCGTGATTATGGGAAGGATTTTCAAGAACGCCTTCAAGGCGAAAACGGACGAGATCAAGAACATTCCGGCCATCGAGAACGTGAAGTTGGTGGAGAATTACGTGATGAATTGTCCGGAGGGAAAACCGGTAAACGACGAGAGGATCAAAATGACGGAGCAGGAGATGGATTTGCTGTTTGATAAACTCTTGGAGGAGAATGCTGTTAAGGGTAAGGCGGTGCCGCAGGTGCGCGCCGCGGGAAAGGGACGTCCGAAAGGCGCAAAACAGAAGAAGAGAACCCGGAAGCAGAGCCAATCCAGCGACGATGAATTCAATCTGAACAAAACACCAAAGAAGCGCATGGCAAGGAAAAAGGTGAAAGACAACGGGATCAATTTAGAGCAGGAGCTGAAGGAGTGCATGGGTGTTGCCGGCAGAAAAAGCCAGAGGAAGTGCACCAGCGGGAAGCAGAACGTTTTGGTGGAAGACTGGAGCTCGGACGATTCGGAATTCGAGGCAATGCTCAGGCAAAGCATACAGCAATCCAAAACGACGGCCAAGAATAAGGAAAAAGTTAAAGAAACACCACCACCGGCAGCAATTGAAAAATCTACACCCGAGGCTGCTGCAATTGAAACGCCGATAAGCGAGGAATTCCTGAAGGAAATCGTAAAGGACGTAAACGAAGCGAAACCCAAACCGCGCAGGAAATCAACCGTTAGGAAGGAAAAAGAGAAAGAAGAGCGGCTGCCGAAAATAAAACCGGGAACCATAGAGTCCACGCTGGCCTCGAACCGTAGAAAACGGGCCGCGGCCGACACCCTCTATTACTGGTCGTCCTCCAGCGACGACGACTCGCAAAACTTGATCGAGGTGAAGTCGGTTCGCGACGAAATCGACGAAGACGACGACAGGCCGATGCAGCACGGTTGGATCGTCGGGGATTCCCCCAAGAAACTAGTTACGATGCTGGCGCAGGCGAAAGGCAAGAAAATAGACACAAAGTGCGTTAAAGAACAAAGTAAGAAACGGACTACAATATAAAATAGCTTAATTCATATAATAAAGTCATTAGATTCTTTATATTGTAAATAATTTTGAGGATGTTAACCGTAACAAAGAAAGGCTTTTATAAAAAGAAAAAAAAATGAATAAAACAAAATACCTGTATATATCTGTAAATTGTGCATTTAAGAGAAATGTGAGATTTTTTTTAAGTAAAAAAAATAATATAATTTTATACATAGTAGCTTCTAAACTGTAGTACAATTTAGCTTATATATATAAAAGTATAAAAGTATATTGTAATATAATGTATAGAAAAGTGTCTATAACGTTAAGAAAAAAACATATTTTATCATCCTTGAATCTGGTGAAACTATGTAATACTAATTTCAGACACACGGGATCGTTATTTTCGTTGAGGTTTTTTTTTTTAAATTAATTTAATCAAATTCATTTCTGCCATTTTTATGTGATTGATCGGCTTTTGTAAATATCGTTTTTTTATGTAAAAAAAAATAAATGTGTTCATTACGTTACGCGAGCAGAAAGTAGTTAGTTTTCCTTTTTTTTAAATTTCATTTTAATTTTTTTAATTTTTTCAATTCCGAGGCGAGCGCGCGCGGGTGCCCTCCTCTCTCTCTCTCTCTCTCTCTTTTTCAGTTTGCTATTCACTGCCAGATTGTGCCTTCGACAGATCATGTTGTCGAGAATATCTAGTACAGTAGTTCACCTCCTTTTTTCCTCCTGTACATATTTATAAATAAGCATATATATATATATATTATATTGTTACGGTTTAGGATTATTCGGGAACAGAAGATGTATGGACGTTGTTTTTTTTTGAATAAATCCCCCAGCGTGACTCTCGATTCGACTTCTCCGCATCCCTATCGAAGGTACCGGTGTGCACACAAAAAGAAAAAAACTAACTACTTCACGACCTTTTTTTTTTAGAATTGCTTTAGATTTTTGTTTTTATGATGATGATGATGAGATTAGTATTTGTACGATAAGCGAGTAATGTGTATGATAGTTGTTGAGTTATGATTCTGCGTACCGGAATTTATGGAAAATACATTTCGTAAATTCATTGAAATTTAGTTTTTTCGTTTTATTTATTACCACCTTTGGTTCTTTGATTGACTTATGCCCACTTGCACCACAGTCGATTAACTTTAATCAGTGGTTAGTACCGGTTAGTACTTCTTTAAAACACAACGATTTTATTGGCAAATTAATTAGACAATAACATATTGATCAAAGAGACATATTTGGGATAACTTACATATTTATAACACTTTTATATTCCCGAATTGTGACTTAATCAGAGGCTTAATTATGCTTAATTTTTAACCACGATTAAGTACCTGCGGTGCAAGTGGCCCTGCACCGCAGGTACTTAATCTAAAGTTAATCTGATTAAGTCAAAATTCGGGAATATAAATTTGTAATATATCTCTCTTTGATAAATGTGTTATTGTGTAAACAATTTGCGAATAAAATTGTCGTGTTTTAAAGAAGTACTAACCGGTACTAATCACTGATTAAAGTTAATCGACTGTGGTGCAAGTAATTACTAAAACTTCTAAATCTCATTCCTTTCGTGAAACCAACAACATTTGCATAATGCCTGAAAGCAACTCTTGTTTCGTATTGATTTCTTTAGCAAATACTGATCTAAAGGTTATAATAAAAATGCAAATACTTAAACATTTTTTTATTCTTAAAACAATATGTACATTTTTACAGAGGCTTGCTTGATCATGCATATGAATAAAAGAAGAATGGATGCAATTCAGTGACGGTTCGCGGGGTTTTTTCTGGCCGAGGAACAAGAGGTGGCAATACAGATAGGTAGGATCAGTTGCCTATACCTATCTGTATTACCACCTCTTGTTCCTCGGCCGTACCAGAAACCCCGCGAACCGTCACTGCGTGATGATCCATAAATCATCTAAGATTTCCTGAATGGTGAATGCCTAAGTCAAAAAAAATCTACGATTTCCGTTTGTTTGCGCTGCAAGAAAATTTAAAATTTACGTAATCCAACGACTTTGAGTGAAAAGCATCAGGCGGGTTGCTCGGGTTTGGGACAAGTGACAGCTGTCAAAATTATGTTTACTGAAAGACAATTGCGTTGTTTATAATTTTTGTTGAAAAATGTTTGCACTGGAAGGCGATTACGTTAAAAAAATAAATTTTTTAATTACTTTTATATCTACAGAAAACTGTAAACGGCGATTGTTGGTTAAGTAAACGTAGAAATTAAGGGTGGCGGGTGTTCCCTATCCTACAATCCAACCAATTAAACATAGACGAGGGTTTTACAGAAGTAAAGTAATCGACGAAGGAAGCAAATAAATATTGCTTTTGTTTGTATTTTGTAAATTAATTTATTTGAGTAAACAAACTTTTTGGATTGTAGGATAGTGTAAACGAAGGGTAAATTAAAACAATAAGTGCTTTTCGCGTTGTGTTTGATGAACGCATAAATGGTATAAAACAGGGTGATCAAATAAAATTAGTAAAAAAAAATACATACGTCTTTTCCTAAAATTATTGATATTTTCAAATTTATGAACCAAGAAAATACATGCAGCTTTTTGTTCATGACTAATTTTTATTTACTCCGTTACGAAGTACGAGAAAGTATTGTGATCGTGATTTTTTTTCAAAATTTTTTTTTTACGGAAATATCCGTTTTGGGGTCCCTAGATATCATTTCAACAATTTCTGTAAAAAAAAAATTTGTGTCTGTATGTGTGTGTGTGTGTGTCTGTGTGCGCTGTATCTCAAAAACTAATAAAGCAATTGATATAAAACTTTATACATCCGTCTTATTTAATAATCTGAAGAACTGAAAAGCTTTTGGTAAAATTTCGTACACCGGAAGTGGGCGTTTACCTTAACTGTTTTTTGTTTTTTGCCAATATTTTCTTAAATATGAAAAATATCACAAAAACATTTAAACAAACTTTGAAGACAAGAAAGAAATGAACACCTTTTTCTTGAAAACATTTTTCATAAAATCATTTTTATTCTAGAAAAACATTTATTATTATTTTCTTTAATTTTTGGTTTATAATTATAAAACTATAATAGTTAAAGCAAATTTATGTTAATAATAATTGTAGAGAATGCTAAAATGAACAACTTATAATAAATAAGTTTTTTTCTAAATCCCTTTAGTTTTTGAGTAAACCGAGTTTTTGAATTTGAAGTATAGTTTTTCCATCTTTCATAATTTTGACGTTTTAAACGTCAGTTTCATCCGAGTTTATGCAACGCTCGATGTACTTTGAAAATTTGATTTCAATTGAAATTAAACCATGAAAACGTAAATATAAATGATACCATCAAGTCGGAGAAAGTCACATGATGGCCACATCACCGTTTTTTATTCGATCTCATTGTATTATTACGGTACATTTTCTATTTATTCGACATTTCTGTATGAAAGTTTTGCCCCCCTACAGAAAAAATTTCTGCTGACGCCCATGACCGAAACCTTCCTTTTCCAATAAACTGTTGTAATGTTAATCAATTGAATGATTTTAAATCTCAATAATATAATTCGGTGGTAATAAATATTGTTGCTACCGAATATTAATTCAAAGAAAACTGTCGGTCATTGTTGATTCCTCACCTGAAGCTATTAAAAAATTGCAAATTAGGTTCCCTTCTTTTTTTATACTTTTAAAATTGTCGTACAAATCGACATTGACATAAAATACTTCCTTGCATGTGCAATGTCAATAGCGGTTTTAATGTTAAACCGTCGACGAGATTTCATTGATCCGAAAGATTTTATTGGAGCGCGACATTCAAGGATTTTACTCATTGCTACACCGCGATAATTGATTAATTAGCCAATAGAAATTGATAAATTCAAATATATTCATTCATTTTTATTAATTTTTTTAAATATGCTCAAAATGCTTACTAAATTATGATTTTGTAAAAATATCTTCATTTTCGAATAATCTCACAAGAACAGCGCGTAAATTTCTGAAGAATCGTTCAATTAATAAAATTGCACAGAATGAATTGCCGACAACTTGAAATTTTTTTTTTTAATTTTCAGTATCCAGCAATTTTTAGGCCAGAAAACCTGGAAACTAATGACTAAATTCACTGCAATTACGGTATGTTCACATTTTGCTTTTGTTTTCCACGGAGACGATTGTTCCGACTCAAAAAACTCATGTTCTCGATTTACGCGGTTTTGTTCAATCTGCATAAAACACCTAAAAAACAACCGTCTCGTCGATAGAACCAAAAATTAGTAATTTTTTTTTAATCGAGTCATTTTTGCAAGAAAATGGATAAAAAAAGAATCGACGATTAACCAGTCACTGCAGTCAAGGTATCTTCAAATTTGTCTATCGTTTTTTCATGCCGAAGATTGTTTCGACTCAAAGAGTTCTCGATTTACACGGTTTTCCTCAATGCGCATGAAACACCTGCAAAAAAATGGGCCTTTTATTTCAGTTTAGCATTAGGAAGCTTACCTCATTAAGTCTGCTCTTTTAATTAATCACCGTCTCTTTTCTGGTCATAACGGTATCGCCTCAAAAACCGCGCGGCCGTCTCTAAATATCAAAATTTGAATAACGGACTGCAGCGCAATTATTATATAATTGAAAGGTCAAACCTCCCGCAATAACTGTGTTGCTGGAATTGCGCTCGTCCAACTTTTACCTCGCGTTTTATTAATTATTCGTGAAATAATTGGCAGGCTAATGTTAATAAATTTCTATGCAACACTACCGTTTACGACATAATTATTATGTATTCATCATACACCTATATTCCTACCCAAAAATCACGTTATTAATTATTATTGGCATTAATTCACTGCGGTATCTTCAAATTTTACTTTCGTTTTTTCCACTCAAAAAAATCATGTTTTCGATTGGTCTGCATAAAACACCTGAAAACAAGACTCAAAAAACTAATATTCTCGATTTACACGGTTTTTCAAAAACTCGTCGATGGAGACAAAAATTGGTAGAATTTTTGTAATCGAGTCATTTTCAAGCAAAATATCACAAGAAAATGGATAACAAAAAAACGAACGACGATTGACCATAGTCACTGCGGGCAAAATATCACGAGAAAATGGATAACAAACGGACGACGAGTGACCATAGTCACTGCGGTTGCGGTGTCTTCAAATTTTACTTTACTTTTCAGCCAAAAACTTGTTTCGACACAAAAAACCCACGTTCTTGATTTACACGGTTTTGCTTAAACTGCATAAAACAACGGTTCAAAAATTAGTAGAATCAGGTCATCCGTTTAAGAATTAATAGTATCAAACTGGAAAATAATTGTATTGTTTTCGCCTTTTGAGAGTTTCCAGACAATACAATCAAAGTTATATTTTGCCTGATGTATATAATTAAGACTAAGATAAAATTCTTGCCTCTGCCCTCATATTTTATATTTTATAAGCTACATTTTTCAAGATAAATAGTTAATTTAGTCAACAACTCTGCCGTCCTTAGAAGAGCGCAGTACCTACAGAACTTTGAATCTGATTAAAAGTTATCTGAACAAAATCATTTTGTTTCCGTAAAGCTAAAAGTTGCAAAAGCAATAGCTGGTTTGGACAGGATAGTTTTATATTGTTTTTTTTTTTACTGTAAACTAAGGAAACTTAGACGAATCCAGTAATACCCATTTTCAATTTTTTGCAGTTACTGCTTTCTTCCTAAACACGGCAGAACTGCTAAGGGTATTTTTTCCTTCTTTTCACTGATGTATGTAAAACTTTATAGTTCTGGCATTAATAAACATTATTATTATTATTATTATCATCTGGGGGTTAATTCCTCATGGCATGTATAAAATTTCAATGTTTGTTGTTAATTTTGTTGTTATCTTTTAAACATTTCAAACGTGACAATTAGGTTGCATATGTATTATCGCCGTAATGTTTGGAAATGAAAGTGAAATTAATTTCGATGTGGAATTCCAAACACAAGTGATTATATCGTGACGACAACCGTCTTTTACCTTCCGGCGAAATTTGTTCGTAAAAAAAAAATAATAACCGAGACCTAGTAAAATTCTTGTCATTAGCAGACCTTACCTTTCTACAGCAAAGCGTTAATTCTTAATACATTTTCGGTACGCTGCAGTACAAAAGCTTTGAAGGGCATCCCTCACATTCTAAAATAACAATTTTACTTTTACATCTATTTGTGGAATTATTAATGGGTATTTCATCAAGATATTACAATGTGTGAAAGTGTTTTTTTCGTCATGAATGCGTGTATTAGAGAAAAGACGGAATTTTTTTGAAAATGAAGTATTTTAATTGATTGACACTGCAGGCGTTTACTTCGTGATACATTTTGAATTATAAATAAAACACTTTCTTTGTTAATATCACTCGATTTATTAGTAGCGACTATAGTTTCGATCACGTTCTGATCATAATCAAACTAAAAGTTTAGTTTGATAATGATCAGAACGTGATCACGTTCTGATCATAATCAAACTAAAAGTTTAGTTTGATAATGATCAGAACGTGATCGAAACTATAGTCGCTACTAATAAATCGAGTGATATTAACAAAGAAAGTGTTTTATTTATAATGAAGTATTTTTTCGTAGTGAATATTTGTATTGGAAAAGAGAAGGAAATTTTTCGAAAATGCTCTCCGGGACGAATTTCGAATTCGAAAAAATTATCACCGCAATATTTTCTTTCTCGTACTTCGCACGGAGTATCAAATTAATTTGCAATAAAACACTTCTTATAGCACTATTAAAAAATAATATCGTGTGAACCACAAAATTTTGTTTCAGAGTTGGATGTGAGATAAATGAGGTATGTCCAGTGACGGTTTTCGGGTTTTTTTCTGGTATGGCCGAGGAATAAGAAAGGTGGCAATACAGATAGGTAGGGTCAGTTGCTGAATCCGCACCTATCTGTATTAGCACCTCTTGTCCCTCGGCCGTACCAGATAAAAAACCCGCGAACCGTCACTGCTACCTATCTGTATTACCACCTCTTGTTCCTCGGCCGTACCAGAAAAAACCCCGTGAACCGTCACTGGGTATGTCGTATTTACGTCATGAGACAATTGAATTAGATTTAAAAAAAATGTATGACTGCTATGTTTCTCTCTCTCTCTCAAGCATGGCCAACTCAGAAACAAAATTCCGTGGATCACACCAATGTGTAAAAACATTATTGTTGAAACTTATGGATTTCGAAAGAGGAAATTTTAGAAACGTATAGTGAAACGTTATCGGAGGCAATTATTATTCAAAAGGCGTCGGTTTTTATGTACGCGACATTGAAAATTTTGTTATTTACGTTCGGGATGTTAAAATTATTTGAATGAAAGTAGGAAGCAGGAAATTTCTGAATAAATTCATTTCGCCCGGAGCTCTCGGGTGTCGCGCGTTTTACTCCCGTACACCGAAGAAAAGAAACAATGGGGAATTGTAATACACCCACAGAAATGGCTACATTTATTGTATTGTACGTGTGCTACAACAAATTTTTCGCGTTTTGTTTGTTAGATGATTTAAGACCTATTATGCATTGAGAGAAATCCGTGTTAAAAAATATTAATATCAAAGACTTTTACACATTACAATTATGTGCTGTGATGAAGGAGAAGAAAATAAATTAATGAATCTTAATTAACAGTTAATACTAATTTCAAGCGCAAATTAATACATTTATAATTCATGCAAATTTTCTACTTGACAATATAAAAAAGTTGCAAATCATGTTTTACATAATTTATTTTCTCACATTTCGTAATTTCCAATCAATTTTTGGCAGGAAATCACGTAATTTAGTGCGGAAGATTTACAGACCAGCATCATTAAAAAAAGCAATAGATTTTTACGACTAAAATTTTCATATATTCAGGCTATATTTCGTTTTTTTTTAATTTATTTGATACATTCTGCAACAAGTAAGGTTGTTTCTATTTTATTTTTATTTTTTATTTAAAAAAATTTTAAATACAACGATTGACTAAATTCACCGCAGTGATTTTTTTTTTATAATTCCGCGATTTTCGCATCCAGAATCCTCATGAAAAAAATGCATGCAAAAAATGTCATGTCTCAAAAGACTTTAAAAAAATGGTGATGTGGCCATCATGTTACTTTCTCCGACTTTATATTTACGTTTTCATGGGTTTATTTTCAATTGAAATCATATTTTAAATGTCCATCGAGCGTTGCGTAAACTCGGATGAAACTGACGTTTAAAACGTCAAAATCATGAAATATGGAAAAATTATACTTCAAATTCAAAAATTCGGTTTACTCAAAAACTAACGAGATTTCGAAAAAAACTTATTCTTTAGAAGTTGTTCATTTTGGCATTCTCTGCAATTATTATTCACATAAATTTGCTGTAACAATTATCGTTTCATAATTATAAACCAAAAATAAAAAAAATAAAATTTAATTTTTTTTTTCTCGAATAGCAATGATTTTATGAAAAATATTGTCAAGCAAAAGATGTTCATTTCTTTGTTGTCTTTGATGTTTGTTTAAATGTTTTTGTAATATTTTTCATACTTAAGAAAATATTGGCAAAAAACAAAAAACAGTTTAGGTAAACACCCTCTTCGGGTGTACGACATTTTACCAAAAGCTTTTTAGTTCTTCAGATTATCAAATAAGACGTATGTTCAAAGTTTCATATCAATTGCTCCATTAGTTTTTGAGATACAGCGCGCACAGACACACACACACACACAGAGACACAAATTTTTTTTTCCAGAAATTGTTGAAATGGCATCTAGGGACCCCAAAACGGATATTTCCGTAAAAAAAATTTTTGAAAAAAAAATCACGATCACAATACTTTTTCGTACTTCGTAACGGAGAGAGTAAAAATTCATGACGGTTCTTAATGACACGAAGAAGCGTGTAGAATAATTATTTTTTCCAGAAAAATTTTTTGTTTTCATGTTTTCAACGTTTCACGATTTTGACCATTTTTGCCATATTGTTATTCAGGGAAAAAATCGAAAAAATCAACTTTTTTAATAAGCATCGTAGACCATTGAAGTATACCTTTTTTTCGACCGCCGATGCAGCTGCTTTTGGATTTTTTTCCAAAGTTTTCTTACGGAAATCCGTTTTGGGGTCCTTGATGCCTTGATCAACAATTTCTGGAAGAAAATTGTGTGTGCGCTGTATCCCAAAAACTAATAGAGCAATTGATATGAAATTTTGAACATAAGTCTAATTTGATAATCCGAAGAACTGAAAAGCTTTCGGTAAAATTTCGTACACCGGAAGTGGGTGTTTTGGTTTTTTACCAATATTTTCTTAAATATGAAGAAGATCATAAAAACATTTAAACAAACATTGAGGACAACAAAGAAATGAACATCTTTTGCTTGAAAACATTTTTCATAAAATCATTTCTATTCGAGAAAAAAATGTATTGTTTTTTTTTAATTTTTGGTTTATAATTATAAAACGATAATAGTTACGGCAAATTTATGTTAATAATAATTGTAGAGAATGATAAAATGAACAACTTATAAGGGATAAGTTTTTTTCGAAATCCCTTTAGTTTTTGAGTAAACTGAGTTTTTGAATTTGAAGTATAATTTTTCCATCTTTCATAATTTTGACGTTTTAAACGTCAGTTTCATCCGAGTTTACGCAACGCTCGATGTACATTTAAAATATGATTTCAATTGCAAGCGTAAATATAAATGATACCATCAAGTCGGAGAAAGTAACATGATGGCCACATCACCATTCTTTTTTTAATTTGCACAAAACACCCAAAAAATGTCAATTTAGTAAAAAAATATTAATACAAATCTGAAACTAAAAATATATACAGGGTGTTTCCTTTAAAATCCCCGAATTAACATCAAAAATAGTACAAGCATTTCTAGTAAATATGACATTGAAGATGTTTTTTCTGCACACTGTCCCACTTATTACCGGTGCAACCCAGAAAATATTTGCAAACGAAATATATCCCGAAAATAAATTTCGCAGCAATAATATCACAATTGAATAAACATATATAAGGTGTTACATTATAAAATATATACGGCGATCCAGCAAACCAGTCGTCTGGTGAAAGTGAATCCGCGCGAGGAGCCGCGTTCTGTTTAGTGTGACCGACTGTAAAGTGAAGGGAAAAGTTAATCGAGAATTTATAAATATTGGAATGTACCGCTGGCGGCTTCTAGTGGTCTCGTCACTCTTAACGGTGCTACAACCCCTCCCAAATACAAAACACACCAACACACAATCATCATGAAATTTAAGTTATTGTAAGTGCACATATTATTATTATTTTTTATTTACTCTAATTTTGCGAATTTAAAAAAACAAGTGGTACGCAAATTTTCGCGAGACGGCTACGAGCGGCGACGAGCGAGAAACTTTCATTTCGTTGCGTCAGAGAGATAAAGAGATGCTTCGCAATTTGTGTGTGTGTGTGTGTGTGCAGTGTGTGCGTCTTAATTTTCGAAAATGTAGCCCGTTACCGAACAACGGATAAACATTAATTATCTAACGTATATTTTATATAATAATTAGGTACGGCTCGGCTCGCTTTATGCAATGGCAATTTGAGCAGATAAAAAAATCTGTATGTTACCCGTGTGGCGCTAGTTGTTTGCTAAGCAAACAAGAAAGTTGGTCTTGATCATGTGAGCCAAATGAAATGTAAAGATGGTGGATATGAGTTGTCGTGATTTTTTTTTTGTAGCACGTTTCAGGGATTGTTAGAGTCGAGCAACGTTGGATCGGATGTGAAGGTGGATGGGTAATCGGTACCATTCTCCATTGGGATGCAATTAATGGGGCGTAACACGAACGTAAATGGATAAAATTGCTCTTTGAATCTAAATTTTCTGAGAATGGTCTTGTAAAGATTTGCTATCTCAACGTTAAACTGTAGCTGTGGATACGTGATAAATATGATTTTTAACACGTTGACTACCACGACCTTGCGAACTGCATTAAAGAACTACGGGTATTCTCGTAGTTGGCAGTCAACGTGTTAATAAATTGTGGTGGGCGTAATTATCTTTGTGAAATTTGAAGGATTTATTTATCTCCGATTAATAGCCAGGGTGGGAATCATCGTCTGTGATTTTCACGAAATTTTTCCTTCGTCGGTCTGCTGTTTGTGACCTTTTACTTAGAACGCGTTTTGAATTTTTAGCGATTTTCAAGCGATATACCGCCAGAAAACCTGAAAACAAATAACCGATAATTGACTAAATTCACGGCAGTTGCGGTATCTTCAAATTTTACTTTTGCTTTTTCACGCAGAAGATTGTTTGGACTCAAAAAACCCGTGTTCTTGATTTACGCGATTTTGCTTAATCTGCATAAAACTGTCTTGTCAATAGTGTCAATAATTCGTCTGTGATTTTCCTGAAATTTCTACTTTATCAGTCTCTTCTGTTGCTTCTTTAAGTCGTAAGGTTTATAGAGTTAGTCCACCCTGAACTGGATATTTTGGATATTATTGGAATAAGGGACAATCAAGATCTTGCAGATGTTGCAACCATCCTCTTCATTCTTGCAGCAGGGTAATCGCGCAGAGATTGGAGTTTAAACAGTACGCACACACAGTGGCGGCTCGTGCAACATTTTGATGGTAGAGGCAGTGGTGTATTGGAGGGGGAACGTGAGGGAACGACGTTCCGGCACCTTTTTTCAGAAAAGGAACGCGTTTGTGTTTGTTAATATTTTCTATAGTAAGAATAAAAAAAGCTTACGAGGAAAACAATAGTTTGCTTAAAATAAGATGATCTCCGAAAAACTTTCAGCAAGCTGCTTGTGGAAAGTCGTGTTTTGTGTTTTGCTCTCACCATGCGTTCCCTTACTTCTTATTTTACCAATACACCACTGGGTAGAGGCACTTAGCATTCCATAAAATGTTGCTATTTTTCGTCTTCATTTAATGTATTGAATGCTTCTGCAACAAGTAAAGGTGTTCAATGGCAATTACCGTTTTCTCATCCCTCAAAAAACGATAATTGACATTGCAACATTTACTTGTTGCAGAAGCATTCAATACATTAAATGAAGACGAAAAATAGCAACATTTTATAGAATGCTGAGTGCCTCTACCATCAAAATGTTGCACGAGCCGCCACTGTGTGTGTGTAGCATTAAATAAAGACGAAAAATAGCCTGCATATACATGGTGTTGAATTGCGAAGCGGGCCATTGGGATTTTCATGTAAAAATTTTAAATGTATTAATATTGGCTCCCCTAATTATTTGTCACCATCGGTCTTCCTACATTATTTTTAAAGCTTTAAAGCTGAATGATTTGGTACCTTACTCAATGGTTTCTGCCGAAGAGTATTTACCGAGATATTTGCAAAAAACTTTACAATGATTTTGAACTAAAAACAAAGGTTTGCCATGAAATCGTAATGGCCGACATTTCATTTTGTTCTAAAAAGTGACGGTAGATGTCACATTACAATCAGCCGTGTATTCTACACAAGAAAAAGTATTTACAATTAAATATATTTACGCAGATACTACTTTACGTGAATTTCCGGACTAAGCAAATCCACCAAAACTACTATTCAAATAATTACTACTTTACTTTCTAATTTGAAATTGGCTCCCTTAATTATCGGTTTACTTACATTATTTTTAAAACTCGTTGAACACTACTTTTCCTTGCTGGGTATTGCCTTGTCCAAAAATTCAACACTAAACAAATCACTTCACTTCTTAAATAGTACCATTTAATCATAAATACTTTTTCTTATGTAGAAAACACAGCCGATTGTTAATCGTAATGTGACATCTACCGTCACTTTTTAGAACAAAATGAAATGTCGGCCATTATGATTCCATGGCAAACCTTTGTTTTTAATTCGAAATAGTTGTGAAGTTTTTTGCAAATATCTCGGTAAATACTCTTCGGCAGAAATGATTGAGTAAGATACCAAATCATGCAGCTTAAAAAGCTTTAAAAATAATGTAAGAAGACCAATATTGTCAAATAATTAGGAG
The DNA here is from genome assembly GCA_910593695.2 of Ocypus olens. Lineage (NCBI taxonomy): Eukaryota > Metazoa > Arthropoda > Insecta > Coleoptera > Staphylinidae > Ocypus > Ocypus olens. The sequence continues at coordinate 844,394 of OU343048.1, forward strand.
AGCCAATATTAACACATTTAAAATTTTACATGTAAATCCCTATGGCCCGCTTTGCAATTCAACATCCTGTGTTTATACATTCGTCTTTATACAGGGTGAGTCATAAAAAAAATAACCAAAGCTTCTTTGGGCCAATACAAAGGAATTAACTAGCTTTGCAATTCAACACCCTCGCAGGATTCCTGGAAACGGGTCGTCCTTGAAATTTCCTACTCATCCCGTAAAATATCACCTTCGGAACTCGTTACGTAAATGATTATTATAGGATGTGATATTACCCATTTAGGACGTAAACAGAAGACCTACCTTTATTCCGGATAACCATTTTGAAAAAGGATTTTCTATTTCTCATTTATCGTCGTGTGTAAAATGATACTGTTATTTGTTAATCCGTGTCGATGATAGGATATCCACGGTAGGGCCAAAAATTCCTTTCTCAAGAATTTGGGACGTATTCTAATATATTCTGTTTAGTAAGGAATCCAGGAGCAATAAACATGACATTTCTGGAGAAAGTGCATTTTTGGTAATCAAAATTTGAATTCTAGCGCTGCCATTTTTGTTACAACAAAGTTAGGACAATTATCTTTAGCAAATTTGAAAATACCATCATTCAAAATTAATCTACCCAAATTTTAAGTCATTGTCTAAAGAAGTGTGAAATATATAGAGCAATTACTGGAGAAAGTGCATTTTTGGTAATCAACATTTGAATTCTAACGCTGCCATTTTTGTTACAAAAGAGTTAGAATAATTTTCTTTAGCAAATTTACAAATACCATCATTCAAGATTAATCTGCCTAAATTTCAAGTAATTGTCTAAAGAAATGTGAAATTTATACAGCAATTTCTGGAGAAAGTGCATTTTTGGTAATCAAAATTTGAATTCTAGCGCTGCGATTTTTGTTACAACAAAGTTGGGATAATTTTCTTCTGCAAATTTGAAAATACCATCATTCAAGATTAATCTGCCTAAATTTCAAGTGATTATCTAAAGAAATGTGAAATTTATATGGCAATTTTTGGTAAATTTAGCCGCTGCAATTTTTAAAGACAAAGGGTGTGCCATTAATAATAATAATATTTATTTATTTAAGATCAATTACATATACATAAATCAATAAAATCAATAAAATAAATTGCCATCTTCAATTGCAACAATTGTAGATGCCTCATATTCTCCATTACTCAATATATTGTATCTATTGCTGCATTTGTAGCACGAGTGATGGTTTGGTTTCAGACTTATTTATAAATTGGGATCGTATACAAGGTGCTGTAAAAATGGTGGATTAACTCAATGGTACGTTGTTGAGGATTACCCTCGTATCAGGGAATCTAACATGTAAGTAATCATTTTTCAGCCTTCAGCACAGTTCGCACATAACCTTTCTATTTTCTTTTGCGCTAATTATACTTTTTATTAATTGTAGCGTCACCCTGATGAAGCAAATAAAGATTTGCGAAAGCTCGGTATTTGATAAATAGATGACTTACTAACACCCGTTTTGGTCGGATTCCCTGATACGAGGACTTTTCTTCGAAAAAATTTGTTACTATTCCCAACAAGTACGACCGTTGTTACTATATTTATATATATATATATATATATATATATATATATATATTTTTTTTTTTTTTTGGACGTGTGTATATTTCTTTTGGCACAAATAAAGTTATTATTATTATTATTATCGTACGTTATTGCGTAAGCTCGGGGAACGTCTGTGGAGGAAACAGTCGTTTGTCGAAATGACGCCGAGAAAAAAAACGTATCATTAGAAAGCACCAATTCTATTTTTACGCGTTACAATCATAATTATTATTATTGTTGTTTGATAAAGGAAAAAAAAAGAACGAGGTACGTTACATAAACACGCCGGAGAACGTTAAAATTCACAGAAGACATTACGCGGATGAAGAAATGATGGTCGGTCGGTCGGGAGAGAATTTAACCTCGACGAAATGTCAAAGGTTCAATTAAAAATGCCCACCTCTAATAATCCTCTTCTCGATCGACGACGACGGCGCGAAAGTGGCTTTGCGAAGAAGATGTCTTTTGAAACTTGCGCACGAGCGAGGATTTTCGGTTTTTTTTTTTTTGGAAAGTTGGAATTATCCGATGAATAATGTAACATTTTGCTAAAGGTAGAAACGCCCAAGTGGCGGAATCTATTGCCTGAATGCTGTACTGAACCAAATCCGGGTGGCTTTAACACCGACAAGATATGGACATTGCCAGCGGCGGCAAATATAACAATATTAATGTAAACATTAAATATCGTTCCTCCATCGCCACTTAGGCGTTTCTACCTTTAACGGTGTTTGGAATATTTATATTCCAATAGTAATCCCCGTTTCCCCATCAGCAACTAACTACACTGATGAGACCCGAAAGGTCGAAACCGGTCTGTAGGTATTCTGATGGGGAAACAAAATTTAATGTTCACATTTACATTTTGCTTTGAAACTCTCGTTTTATTATTTTTTTTAGATAATTTCAAATTTTATTTGACTTCTACTGTGACGCTAGATATCTTTAGAGCTGTGGCAATAATTTCACGTGATAGTGACCTTGCTGGTTATTATATATGTAATTGTTTCATCGAATTTATCAACCTCCAACGCTCTAAACATTTAAATATGAACCAGATTCCATCCGATAGATCAGACGTTCTCAATCCGTGTTACCGGTACGCGAATGTTGACCTACCGGTACACGATAAGTGAATGAAATAATATTTTTTCATCAGAGTTATTTAACGAAAATATCTTCGCCGCAGCATTCAAATTAAAACTGTGGCGTGTAAACCAATGCTTCAGCTACTGACGTTTTGTTAAAGGCCTTTGCTACATTTTTTCTTAACACAATTAACGTCGTGTCGAACTGAACAACAGCATGAGTTAGCCAATATAAGGAAGAGCAGAAGCTCTAAAATTGACCCTTAAGGGTCACCATGCTTTATCTACTGATGGTTTCTTTCTTTCTTTTCACCGAAATTCTTCCTTAACACAATGAATGCCGTGCCGTCAACATTAGCATCAGTGATATGTTTAGGAAGATCATTAACAAATATAAGGAAGAGCAAAGGCCCTAAAGTTGATCCTTGAGAAAAAAACGTATTCCACCAGCAACCCATCAGGCCCAATTTTATTATCAAATACCATTTGCTTTCTATTTTTTTTTTCAAAACGTTTAATATTCATTCTTCAATTATGCAAATGCCTTACCTTCGTTGCAAAATTTTGTCAGGAGCTTCACTAAAAAATAGTTTCGATTGTCACCATTTTCTTTCTCATTGCTGATTGCTGTTTATAAACATTATTATATTACCATACTCATTTGTTATGAGTAATAGTTAATAATTTTTATTGCACAGTATTGGTTGCCGCGGCCCAAACCACACCGCGCGTTGGTTACGTAAATTGCTATTTGGGTCAAGCCAGGGAGATGGTTGGTTATGCAAATTGTTGTCGTTATTTAATGGTAAAGATTATTTATAATTTCTATTGTTCGCCGCATTTGGGACGCAAAGAGAAATGCTGTCTGCAGTGACCTAGGTAATGGATTACACGATTTTGAATCGAACGTAAATTCTCAATTATTTATCGTTTTACTTTATCCATCCAATCATTGTGACATGCTAACTTTTTTGCATTTTTTTCTGGATGAAATTTATTAACGCCATTCGATTTATCTCGTTCTTCTGATGAAAAAAAAGGTATTACATAAAAGTCCACGGTGATTATTAAGAAAGTTGATTTTTTCGATTTTTTCCATTTTTGAGTTTTTTTGCTGACGTCTCACGGGCTTCAAATTGACACTTCTTCCTGCGAAAAAACATTTTCTGAAGCGTCTTGAAGCGATCTTTCGAGTGACGTCAAGAAACCCCGGATCCAACCAGTGGTTTCTTCAGGAAATCATTTTTAATGCAATTTTTGGACAAAAGTAAGAAGGGGGGACCCTTGGATAGAATTTCGGGTTTTTGTCAAAAATAAAAAATCGCCAATTTTAATCAAATCCGACTAATTGACACACGAGGAACACAGATTTGCAATCCGCGTTCAAATTCGATTCTTCGTTCGGTCGCTACAGCTGTTCAAAGTTTGAAAAAATCGACTTTTTTCAAAATTTGTCCATAAAGTTCATGGTGACTTTCTAACTTTTTTGCAATTTTCTCTGCATGAAATTTTTTTTCGGCAATCGTTTAATTTCTTTATTTTGATGAAAAAAAGGTATTACATAAAGGTCTACGGTGATTTTTAAGAAAGTTGATTTTTTTCAATTTTTTCCATTTTCGAGTTTTTTTGCTGACGTCTCACGGGCTTTAAATTGACACTTCTTCCTGCGAAAAAACATTTTCTGAAGCATCTTGAAGCGACCTTTCGAGTGACGTCAAGAAACCCCCGATCTAACCAGTGGTTTCTTCAGGAAATCATTTTTACTGCAATTTTTCGTAAAAAGTAAGAAGGGGGGACCCTTGGATAGAATTTCGGGTTTTTGTCAAAAATAAAAAATCGCCAATTTTAATCAAATCCGACTAATTGACACACGAGGAACACAGATTTTCAATCCGCGTTCAAATTGGATTCTTCGTTCGGCCGCTACAGTTTATAGAGTAAAATACCTCTTTGCGTTTCTGGTCTCCTGATACAAATCTTGAAAATTTGTCGAAATTATTTAGGGTACACATTCTGAACCGTAAATTTTCGATCGATTTTTGGAGAGTAAAATACCTCTTTGCGTTTCTGGTCTCCTGATACAAATCTTGAAAATTTGTCGAAATTATTTTAGGGTACACATTCTGAACCGTAAATTTTCGATCGATTTTTGGAGAGTAAAATACCTCTTTGCGTTTCTGGTCTCCTGATACAAATCTTGAAAATTTTGTCGAAATTATTTAGGGTACACATTCTGAACCGTAAATTTTCGATCGATTTTTGGAGAGTAAAATACCTCTTTGCGTTTCTGGTCTCCTGATACAAATCTTGAAAATTTGTCGAAATTATTTTAGGGTACACATTCTGAACCGTAAATTTTCGATCGATTTTTGGAGAGTAAAATACCTCTTTGCGTTTCTGGTCTCCTGATACAAATCTTGAAAATTTGTCGAAATTATTTTAGGGTACACATTCTGAACTGTAAATTTTCGATCGATTTTTGGAGAGTAAAATACCTCTTTGCGTTTCTGGTCTCCTGATACAAATCTTGAAAATTTGTCGAAATTATTTTAGGGTACACATTCTGAACTGTAAATTTTCGATCGATTTTTGGAGGTTAAAATACCTCTTTGCGTTTCTGGTCTCCTGATACAAATCTTGAAAATTTGTCGAAATTATTTTAGGGTACACATTCTGAACCGTAAATTTTCGATCGATTTTTGGAGAGTAAAATACCTCTTTGCGTTTCTGGTCTCCTGATACAAATCTTGAAAATTTGTCGAAATTATTTTAGGGTACACATTCTGAACCGTAAATTTTCGATCGATTTTTGGAGAGTAAAATACCTTTTTGCGTTTCTGGTCTCCTGATACAAATCTTGAAAATTTGTCGAAATTATTTTAGGGTACACATTCTGAACTGTAAATTTTCGATCGATTTTTGGAGGTTAAAATACCTCTTTGCGTTTCTGGTCTCCTGATACAAATCTTGAAAATTTGTCGAAATTATTTTAGGGTACACATTCTGAACCGTAAATTTTCGATCGATTTTTGGAGAGTAAAATACCTCTTTGCGTTTCTGGTCTCCTGATACAAATCTTGAAAATTTGTCGAAATTATTTTAGGGTACACATTCTGAACCGTAAATTTTCGATCGATTTTTGGAGAGTAAAATACCTCTTTGCGTTTCTGGTCTCCTGATACAAATCTTGAAAATTTGTCGAAATTATTTTAGGGTACACATTCTGAACCGTAAATTTTCGATCGATTTTTGGAGAGTAAAATACCTCTTTGCGTTTCTGGTCTCCTGATACAAATCTTGAAAATTTTGTCGAAATTATTTAGGGTACACATTCTGAACCGTAAATTTTCGATCGATTTTTGGAGAGTAAAATACCTCTTTGCGTTTCTGGTCTCCTGATACAAATCTTGAAAATTTGTCGAAATTATTTTAGGGTACACATTCTGAACCGTAAATTTTCGATCGATTTTTGGAGAGTAAAATACCTTTTTGCGTTTCTGGTCTCCTGATACAAATCTTGAAAATTTGTCGAAATTATTTTAGGGTACACATTCTGAACCGTAAATTTTCGATCGATTTTTGGAGAGTAAAATACCTCTTTGCGTTTCTGGTCTCCTGATACAAATCTTGAAAATTTGTCGAAATTATTTTAGGGTACACATTCTGAACCGTAAATTTTCGATCGATTTTTGGAGAGTAAAATACCTCTTTGCGTTTCTGGTCTCCTGATACAAATCTTGAAAATTTGTCGAAATTATTTTAGGGTACACATTCTGAACCGTAAATTTTCGATCGATTTTTGGAGAGTAAAATACCTTTTTGCGTTTCTGGTCTCCTGATACAAATCTTGAAAATTTGTCGAAATTATTTTAGGGTACACATTCTGAACCGTAAATTTTCGATCGATTTTTGGAGAGTAAAATACCTCTTTGCGTTTCTGGTCTCCTGATACAAATCTTGAAAATTTGTCGAAATTATTTTAGGGTACACATTCTGAACTGTAAATTTTCGATCGATTTTTGGAGAGTAAAATACCTCTTTGCGTTTCTGGTCTCCTGATACAAATCTTGAAAATTTGTCGAAATTATTTTAGGGTACACATTCTGAACCGTAAATTTTCGATCGATTTTTGGAGAGTAAAATACCTCTTTGCGTTTCTGGTCTCCTGATACAAATCTTGAAAATTTGTCGAAATTATTTTAGGGTACACATTCTGAACTGTAAATTTTCGATCGATTTTTGAAGTGCAAAACAACTCTTTTCTTGATAATCTTGGTTAGAATTTTTCAATATTTTATTATGAGAGCACTTTGGTCTTTTAATGTTTAAATACAAGCATTCATTCATTCATTCATTCATTGACAAAGAACAATCTTAGAATTAATTAGTTTTTATGGCCCTTAAAAGGGCCGTTGTTTTTGTGAGTGGGGCATCCAAAACTTGCCGTTGTCATATCTCTAGAAGATGTTGGTGTGGTCGACTACCTTCTATAGGGAGCCGGTTTCTCGTGACGGTCACAAATACCTGTTGCTTCTTCTTATCCTGTCAATCTTTGGGTAATTCTTGGATGCGTTTCCAATTATTTTATTGGGTCACACATATTTAGATAGGAAATGATTTGGGTATTAGGTTTTATTTATTTATATAATTCACCAAGGCTTCCAAAATATCCACCTGAAAATGTTTAAAAAACATTGACCGGAGTTTTAGTCGTAGAGACAAAATAATTTTAACTTATACCATTAGTTGCATTTAACTAAATGTAATAAAGTCCAATTTTCGGAATCATATCATATTAAGTTGACTTTTTTCTAAATTTCTCCATAAAGTTCATGGTGACTTGCTAACTTTTTTGCAATTTTCTCTGGATGAAATTTCTTAACGCCATTCGATTTATCTCGTTCTTCTGATGAAAAAAAGGTATTACACAAAGGTCTACGATGATTTTTAAGAAAGTTGATTTTTTCGATTTTTTTTATATTTTCGAGTTTTTTTGCTGACGTCTCACGGGCTTCAAATTGACACTTCTTCCTGCGAAAAAACATTTTCTGAAGCGTCTTGAAGCGATCTTTCGAGTGACGTCGAGAAACCCCGGATCCAACCAGTGGTTTCTTCAGGAAATCATTTTTAATGCAATTCTTGTTAAAAAGTAAGAAGGGGGGACCCTTGGATAGAATTTCGGGTTTTTGTCAAAAATAAAAAATCGCCAATTTGAATCAAATCCGACTAATTGATACACGAGGAACACAGATTTTCAATCCGCGCTCAAATTGGATTCTTCGTTCGGCCGCTACAGCCGTTCAAAGTTTGAAAAAATCGACTTATTTCAAAATTTCTCCATAAAGTTCATGGTGACTTGTTAAGTTTTTTGTATTTTTTTTCTGGATGAAATTTTTAAATGTCAATCGTTTTATCTTGTTCTTCTGATGAAAAAAAAGGTATTACATAAAGGTCTACGATGATTTTTAAGAAAGTTGATTTTTTCGATTTTTTCCATTTTCGAATTTTCTTTGCTGACACATCACGTGTTTTAAATTGACATTTGTTCTCGCGAAAGTACATTTTCTAAAGCGTCTTAACGAGATCTGAGAAATCCCAATAAACCGAAACTCTGAAATAAGCTCAACAAGCGCATTCTTATATTTGGAATGTTTCCAATAACAATTCAAGTTGTATCAAGTGTGCAACGAGAAATCAATAAAACAATTCAACTATTTCTTGTTTCGCTCATGACTCCGGTTCGATGCATTATGCAGCAGACTGTGTGCATGTGTGTGTGTGTGTATGTGACAATTTTTCTCAACAATGCCAGCAATTTCCTATTCGTATTCAACGACGTCGGTCGCGTACGTACGTTTCACAGGAGATAGTTGGTCATTGACTAACAGTGCATTTATTTCACAACCTTGTAGATAGTTATAACAGTTTAACATTACCCATAAAACCTTGATTCGCCTCTGCAGAAAAAAATGCTGAACGTGCATTTTACTCGAATTCCTTCTGTAAATAACACTGGATAATTGCGGTTGTTTAATGGCATTAGAATAACGAAAAATTTTGAAAAAAAAAGAACCATATTGGCAGAATTGACTATGTTTGTCTCATCAATACAGTACGTAAAATCGACCAATTTTTTTCAACACAATAAAAAATCCTTCATTTTTTGTATCTTATGGAAACATTTACAAATTCTTTAAGCAATTTTTCAGTCAAATATCCTTCTATTTCAATGAAACTTCTAAAAAGAAACCATATTGTGTTATAATTCTAGGTTAAAGTGTTTATTTCAGTGTCTATTTTATGGATTAACACATTCTTCATCATCATGATTGAATTGTAAACTTTGTAGATTTTTAGTATTTCCAGGTTAAAAAATTTTAAATGCTCCATTCAGTGTCAATTTTATGGATTACCACATACTTCATCTTAATGATTGAATTGTATATTTTGTAGCCTTTCCGTGTTTTCAGGTTAAATAATTTTAAGTGCTTCATTCAGTGTCCATTTTATAAATTACCACATTCTTCATCATCGTGATTGAATTGTTTACTTTGCAGCCTTTTCGTATTTTTAAATTATGACCAAATCATCATCCCGTAATTATTCTAAAACGTCAAAATTATTAAACAACAACACATTCCAAGGCCACCTGGATATAAAAACTCAAAAACAAACACCGAAGATCCTATCGCGACTCGTTTAATAATTACCCAATTAGCGTCTTCGTTTTATTAACATTGTCGATCGATTACGAGCTGAACCATCCGTTGATGGATCGTGATAAACGATTATTGTGCAACGGGCGCGTTTTGAAAGGAAACGGAGTCACGATCCTCGTCTGCTCCGTGAGGAGTAGGAAAGGTGAGGAACGTGCCTCGCGCCAGAATTCGGTTGTCTTTGACCGAAATGCGTTATTGTTGTTATTAACGCGGAAGGTGAAGTGGTTGTGGGCAAGGTTGATGGTAATTGGCGACATTCAAGAACTGCTGGCGTGCTTGAAAAGCGAGCGAGCCTTTTCCCGAATTATTAATTCAAAGGCTACTTTCGAAACAAAAAAAAAAAAGGAATTCAACCTCTTTGCCTTGGTCTAGGACGGCTGCATTAATCGTCTTTTAATTGATCGGGTTTTGTGACCTCAGGCACTTTCTTTACGAGTTACCAGTTTTTGTAAATAGTTTTTTTGTAGTTTTTATTTAGAATTATGGGAATTTAATGAATTTGAAATAATAATGTGTGATCAATCAACAAACTATACCGACAAATTTCTTTTCTGTAATTCAATTATCAATATTCGTCGTGGCATTAGCCAGGGAAGTAGTTTTTTTTTAATTTTGTAGGACTTAATTACTCTTGTTGTTTATAATGGAGTCCAATATTTATTTATGTGTTATATGGTTAGGTGAAAAAACAGTAACTGTCATCGCTGTCACTGTATACTGAACCTCGCCATTTTTTTTGTATTTGTAATTGTTTAATGATTTTGTAAATGTATTTGGAAAAGTAAGAAATAAAGTTTTTTTATTATTACTCTGGTGGAAAAAATGCACTTTTTTTTCAAACACCCATAACTTGGTGCAAAATCTCCATAACAACTTTGTTCTTTGATTCCTGCATAGGAATTGATCAAATATTAATGCCTTTTAATGGTGGATCGAGTCCACAAAATTTTTCCAACTCCGTAGACATCGTCAAAGTTGGGCAGGGTCGCCTGAAAAAAACATTTTTTTTCACAGTGGCGCTAGAGGAGGACGAAACGGGTTACGCTTAAGTTCGCAAGCATGACTTTAAAGAAGACACTTGAATGTTTTTTGCCCTCAAAGATTCATCACAATCGATTGAAAATACGCCGAGTTACGGCGGTTTAAAAATGGTCAAAATTAAATTTTTTTTTCCACCAGTTTGATTTTTAGTGGTTTTGCTGTTTGCAACACAATCCGAAATATGAGTTTCCAGTGCACTTAAGCGAAATATTAATAACACACGTTCGTGTCCGGTAAAATGGGTGAAGGTGAGGCTGATAGTTCACACGGAACACTTTGATTTACAAATAATATATTCGAGGCATGGCACAAACTGCAGAAAGCCGATTTGCATTATTTCCGCAGGAAAATTAATGCTCCCGCGCGGATGCATTCGCGGTTTTCGCCATCGATGCATTGCTACATTTTTCGTTAATGAATTCGCATGTCTTCACCAGTGAAACACTGCTTAAACATTACGAGCTTTGGCACACAATTCGTATGATAACAAATCATGTGTTTACTAGTGAAAAAAACTGATGTTGATGAGCTTTGACACACTAAATATGATTAATCGTTCATAATTAAACTGTAGCATAAATACAAGCAGAAAATATGGTGAAGTGGCCATCATATTACTTTCTCCGACTTGATGGTATCATTTATATTTACGTTTTCATGGTTTATTTTCAATTGAAATCATATTTTAAATGTACATCGAGCGTTGTGTAAACTCGGATGAAACTGACGTTTAAAACGTCAAAATTGTGAAAGACGGAAAATTTATACTTCGAATACAAAAACTCAGTTTACTCAAAAACTAAAGGGATTTCGAAAAAAACTTATTCTTTATAAGTTGTTCATTTTAGCATTCTCTATAATTATTATTAACATAAATTTGCTGTAACTATTATCGTTTTATAATTATAAACCAAAAATTTAAAAAAATAATAATACATTTTTTTCTCGAATAAAAATGATTTTATGAAAAATGTTTTCAAGCAAAAAATGTTCATTCCTTTGTTGTCTTCAATGTTTGTTTAAATGTTTTTGTGATATTTTTCATATTTAAGAAAATATTGGCAAAAAACAAAAAACAGTTAAGGTAAACACCCACTTCCGGTGTACGAAATTTTACCAAAAGGTTTTTAGTTCTTCCGATTATCAAATAAGATGTATGTTCAAAGTTTCATATCAATTGCTCTATTTTTTTTTTAGTTTTAGAGAAAGAGATTTTGCTTCAAAGTTCCATAAAAAGCAATGCATTTCGGATTTCTTATTAAAAACCAATTACCCTATGTTATGGACACAAAACGGCTACACTTCAATCTGTGAAACGCTAGAATTAACATTTGTAAAAAAAACTTTTTCGTTCAACTTTCTTCGGATTCAACTCGCCAATTGTTGCATTCTTTGCAAGAACTTGGAATCGCATGTTGATGCCGATGACACAACCGTTATAGAAAAAAGTAATCTGGAATCTGGCGCGCTGGCTCGAACTAGATTAATGAAACTCGTTTAGGAGTCTCCGCTTTTTCTATACTTGATGTCTTACCATCGAGAGTATCAATTGATTTAATCAAATACCACCAATAAAGATGGTTTCTGGGTTAAGTTAAAATGGAAACGAAGGGTGGTGGGTGGGCCATATCCTGCTTTCCAATCTGTTGAACACATTCCAGAGTCTCTATAAATAAATCAATTTGTCGAGGCAACAAAAATACTCTTTGATTCTTCTCTTATCAAATCGATTAATTAACAAATTCAATTGTAAAACCCTCGTTTATGTTCCAAGGATTGAAGGGTAGGATAGGGCCCACCCACCCCCCTCGTTTTCACTTTAACCTAACCAAGAAAACACTTTTAGATTCACGAAACTTGTTAGTCAAGAGTTTCAAAAGGCAAAAAAAATCTCTTTGATTCTTCTCCTTTCAAATCAATTAATTAACAATTGTAAAACCCTCGTTTGTGTTCCAAGGATTGGAGGTTAGGATATGGCCCACCCACCCCCCTCGTGTCCACTTAAACCTAACCAAGAAAACACTGTTAGATTAACAAAACTTCTTAGTCAAAAAAGAGTTTCAAAAGTTGCAAAACTTCCAATAAAAGTGATTTTTGGTTAAGTTAAGGTGGAACGGAGGGTGGTGGATGGGTCCTATCCTACTATCCAATTTGTCGAACACATCTCCGAGTTTCTATAAATGAATTAATTTGTCGAGGCAACAAAAAACTCTTTGATTCTTCTTTTATCAATCAATGAATTAACAATTGTAAAACCCTCGTTTGTATTCCAAGGATTGGAGGGTAGAATAGTGCCCACCCACCCCCCTCGTTTCCATTTAAACTAACCAAGAAAACACTGTTGGGTTAACTCAAAAAAGAGTTTCAAAAGTTGCAAAACTTCCAATAAAAGTGGTTTTTGGGTTAAGTTAAGGTGAAACGGAGGGTGGTGGGTGGGCCCTATCCTACTATCCAATTTGTTGAACACATCCCAGAGTTTCTATAAATAAATTAATTTGTCGAGGCAACAAATAATGATTTAATTCTTCTGTTATCAAATCAATTAATAATTGTAAAACCCTCGTTTGTGTTCCAGTGATTGGAGGGTAGGATAGGGCCCACCCACCCCCCTCGTTTCTACTCAAACCTAACCAGGAAAACACCGTTAGATTAACGAAATTTCTTTGTCAAAAAAGAGTTTCAAAAGTTCCAAAACTTCCAATAAAGGTGGTTTCTGGGTTAAGTTAAGGTGGAACGGAGGGCGGTGGGTGGGCCCTATCCTACTATCCAATTTGTTGAACACACCCCAGAGTTTCTATAAATAAATTAATTTGCCGAGGCAACAAAAATACTCTTTGATTCTTCTCTTATTAAAACAATTAATTAACAATTGTAAAACCCTTGTTTATGTTACAAGGATTGGAGGGTAGGATAGGGCCCACCCATCCCCCTCGTGTTCACTTAAACCTAACCAAGAAAACACTGTTAAATTAACGAAACTTCTAAGTCAAAAAAGTGTTTCAAAAGTTGCAAAACTTCCAAAAAAAGTGGTTTTTGGGTTAAGTTAACTTGGAACGGAGGGTGGTGGGTGGGCCCTATCCTACTCTCCAATCTGTTGAATACATCCCAGAGTCTCTATAAATAAATTAATTTGTCGAGGCAACAAAAATACTCTTTGATTCTTCTCTTATCAAAACAATTAATTAACAATTGTAAAACCCTCGTTTGTGTTCCAAGGATTGGAGAGTGGGATAGTGCCCACCCGCCACCCCTCGTGTCCACTTAAACCTAACCAAAAAAACACTGTTTGATTAACGAAACTTCTTAATCAAAAAAGAGTTTCAAAAGTTGCAAAACTTCCAATAAAGGTGGTTTCTGGGTTAAGTTAAGGTGGAACGGAGGGTGGTGGGTGGGCCCTATCCTACTATCCAATCTGTTGAAGACATCCCAGAGTTTCTATAAATAAATTAATATGTCGAGGCAAGAAAAAAAAAACTATTTGATTCTTCCTTTATCAAATCGATTAATTAACAATTGTAAAAACCCTCGTTTGTGTTCCAAGGATTGGAGGGTAGGATAAGGCCCACCCACCGCCCTCGTGTCCACTTAAAGCGAACCAAGAAAACACTGTTAGAATAACGAAACTTCTTAGTCAAAAAGGAGTTTCAAAAGTTGCAAAACCACCAACAAAGATGGTTTCTGGGGTAGGTAAAGGTGGAATTGGAGGGTGGTGGGTGGGTCCTATCCTACTCTCCAATCTGTTGGACGCATCCCAGAGTTTCTATAAATAAATTTATTTGTCGAGGCAACAAAAATACTATTCGATTATTCTCTTATCAAAACAATTAATTAACAATTGTAAAACCCTTGTTTGTGTTCCAAGGATTGGAAGGTAGGATACGGCCCACCCACCCCCCTCGTTTCCACTTAAACCTAACCAAGAAAACACTGTTAGATTAACGAAACTTCTTAGTCAAAAAAGAGTTTTAAAAGTTGCAAAACTTCCAATAAAAGTGGTTTCTGGGTTAAGTTAAGGTGGAACGGAGGGTGGTGGGTGGGCCCTATCCTACTATCCAATAGGGTAGTGGGTGGGCCCTATCCTACTATCAAATCTGCTGAACACATCCCAGAGTCTCTATAAATAAATTAATTTGTCGAGGCAACAAAAATACTCTTTGATTCTTCTCTTATCAAAACAATTAATTAACAATTGTAAAACCCTCGTTTGTGTTCCAGGGATTGGAGGGTAGGATAGGGCCCACCCACCCCCCTCGTTTCCACTTTAACCTAACCAAGAAAACACTATTAGATTAACGAAACTTCAAAGTCAAAAAAGAGTTTCAAAAGTTGCAAAACTTCCAATAAAACTGGTTTCTGGGTTAAGTTAAGGTGGAACGGAGGGTGGTGGGTGGGCCCTATCCTACTATCCAATTTGTCGAACACATCCCCGAGTTTCTATAAATAAATTAATTTGTCGAGGCAAGAAAAAAAAACTATAGAGATTCTTCTCTTATCAAATCAATCAATTAACAATTGTAAAACCCTCGTTTGTGTTCCAAGGATTGAAGGGTAGGATAGGGCCCACCCACCACCCCTCGTGTTTACTTAAACATAACCAAGAAAACACTGTTTGATTAACGAAACCTCTTGGTCAAAAGAGTTTCAAAAGTTGCAAAAACACCGATAAAGAAAGTTGCTCGGTTAAGTTAAGGTGACACGGAGGGTGGTGGGTGGGTCCTATCCTACTCTCCAATCTGTTGAACACATTCCAGAGTCTCCATAAATAATTTTTTAAGCATTTTTTTCCTTTTTGCAATTGACTTTGACTATTTTGCTCGTGAATTTACTCTTTCTCTAAGGTCAGATCGCAATAAAATTATATTTGCTGACGTTGTTACTGGTATTGAGGCCAATCGAAGAAATATAAATGACATTCCGGTTCGAATTTTCGTACGGTTTCGATTAATTCGGGGTATTTAGGTGAATGTTACGATCGGGTTTTTTTTTCTGCTTCGCATATTTCGATTCGCATTCCTCGTTGCGTAACTGGCCCACTTTTTGCATTAATTGTTGTTCGCCGGCTTCTGCATCCGAGACGGTTTCTTCCCGGCGAGACGCCGCCGATGCGGTTTCGAAACCAGACCATCCGGCGTTGTGATCTCTAGTTTCTAATCCCCGCGAGATTATAAACTCTACACGATCACAATCCAAACTTTATACAGGGTGTAGTGGAACAAAACGGAACATAGGATTTTCAATGTTAATGTCTTTATACTGGAATATTATCATCCCTGATCATTTTAGAGGAAACATGTACATAGATGTTTTGTAGAGTAAAAATTCCTGCATGCTATTATTTATTTTTTAGCGTTCATAAAAACCCTAAAAAATGATAAAATAAAAATGATCATTTTCACGAAAGTAAGGGTTGCCATGAAATTAAACAAAAACGGTGCACTGTTGATTTGTTGGCTTCTGTCAAATTTATTTAATATTTCATAAGTTTTTTTCATTAAAAATGTATTCTATTCAAGAAAAAGTGGTGCTACGCTGGTAGCAGTTTTCGTGAAGTGGGGGATATGTTTGCCGTCAACTATCCCGACCCTCCAATGCAACGATCTAAAGGTTGACTCATA
Source organism: Ocypus olens (assembly GCA_910593695.2). Lineage (NCBI taxonomy): Eukaryota > Metazoa > Arthropoda > Insecta > Coleoptera > Staphylinidae > Ocypus > Ocypus olens. The sequence goes on from OU343048.1 coordinate 860,451, forward strand.
AATTTGAAACAACTGGCTGAATATTACGGAATTCTAAGAGGACATCAAATGCAGAGCAGAATTATTTACCAAAAAATGAGAAGGATGGCGAGCTTATGGTCTTAGCTTCTGTATTAGAAGATCCAAACATAAGCTGGCAAGTGTGAAATTCGCTATACAACTGTCCAGAGGTATTTAAAGAAGCATCATTTTCACTCGTACAAATACCAGTGCCACCAAGAAATATTACAACGTGATAACCCGCACTTCACGAAAACTGCTACTACTACACAGTCTACTCCCTTCACTTCGACACTAATTTACGCCCTAAAAATTACAGAACGCCAAAGAAATCCTCGACGCGAAACCGCAAACGAAATCATCAAGTAATCGAAACGAAAGGAAAGTAAATCGAAGCAAAATTTACGATGCACGTAAACGCATTTACTTCACATTATTTTCCACGTAAACACGCGCCCGTTTGATGAAAAGCCAACTTTCATTTAACTACCTGGAATGCCTTCACACCGTCCACGAATAAAACGAAGGACAGCCAAGGCCAATACCGCCGTCGACCGTTGCCCAATTTCTGAAGAGAAAAAGACTCCGATTTGGGACCGTCGTTCTTGACACCGACCGCGCCGATTGATTAGTAGGTGGGTTTTTTGACGCCAGCAAAAAAAAAATACAAATTTTGACATAGCGGGCCTTGTGCAATCCAGGTCAGCCAAGGTTCCATCCTACTTGGCGGTAATTAAAAAAAAAAAAAGAAATGGTGTCGAATATGGAATTAAGAACAAAAAAAAAAACGGGCGGTGATAAACCTTCGAATTAAAATTGGTGACAAAAATTATAGACGTGTTTGGGTGTGCAACTGAATTAATAATGAAAAAAAATTAAAAGGTTTTTCTGTTTATATCATGCGATTTATTTAATTATAATAAATTTCTGGAGGCCATAAAATTACTTGGTACTTAAATTTAAAATTAACACTCACAGCAAGCGGTCAAATTGGATTCTTCGTTCGGCCGCTACAGCTGTTCAAAGTCCGAAAAAATCGACTTTTTTCAAAATTTCTCCATAAAGTTCATGGTGACTTGAAAACTTTTTTGAAATTTTCTCTGGATGAATTTTTTTAACGCGGATCGTTTTATCTCGTTCTTCTCATGAAAAAAATGGTATTACATAAAGGTCTACGATGATTTTTAAGAAAGTTGATTTTTTCGATTTTTTCCATTTTCGAGTTTTCTTTGCTGACACGTCACGGTCTTAAAATTGACATTTGTTGTTGCGAAACTACATTTTCTGAAGGGTCTTGAAGGGATCTTTACAGTGATGTATAGAAAGCCTGGATCGAATCAGTGGTTTCATCAGGAAATCATTTTTAGTACAATTTTTGTTAAAAAGTAAGAAGGGGGGACCCTTGGATAAAATTTCGGGTTTTTATCAAAAATAAAAAAATCGCCAATTTTAATTAAATCCGACTAATTGACACACGAGGAACACAGATTTGCAATCCGCGTTCAAATTGGATTCTTCGTTCGGCCGCTATAGCCGTTCAAAGTTTGAAAAAATCGACTATTTTCAAAATTTTCCGTGGTGACTTGCTAACTTTTTTGCAATTTTCTCTGGATGAAATTTTTTAACGCCAATCGTTTTAACTTGTTTTTCTGATGAAGAAAAAGGTATTACATAAAGGTCTACGATGATTTTTAAGAAAGTTGATTTTTTCGATTTTTTCCATTTTCGAGTTTTTTTGCTGACGTGTCACGGGCTTCAAATGGACATTTGTTTCTGCGAAAGTACATTTTCTGAAGCGTCTTGAAGCGATCTTTCGAGTGACGTCAAGAAACCCCGGATCCAACCAGTGGTTTCTTCAGGAAATCATTTTGAATGCAATTTTTGTTAAAAAGTAAGAAGGGGGGACCCTTGGATAGAATTTCGGGTTTTTGTCAAAAATAAAAAATCGCCAATTTTAATCAAATCCGACTAATTGACATACGAGGAACACAGATTTGCAATCCGCGTTCAAATTGGATTATTCGTTCGGCCGCTACAGCCGTTCAAAGTCTGAAAAAATCGACTTTTTCAAAATTTTCCACGGGGACTTGCTAATTTTTTTGCAATTTTTTCTAGATGAAATCTTTTAACGCCAGTCGATTTATCTCGTTCTTCTGATGAAGAAAATGGTATTACATAAAGGTCTGCGATGATTTTTAAGAAAGTTGATTTTTTCGACTTTTTCCATTTTCGAGTTTTCTTTGCTGACGTCTCACGGGCTTCCAATTGACATTTGTTTCTGCGAAAGTACATTTTCTGAAGCGTCTTGAAGCGATCTTTCGAGTGACGTCAAGAAACCCCGGATCCAACCAGTGGTCTCTTCAGGAAATCATTTTTAATGCAATTTTTGTTAAAAAGTAAGAAGGGGGGACCCTTGGATAGAATTTCGGATTTTTGTCAAAAATAAAATATCGCCAATTTTAATCAAATCCGACTAATTGACACACGAGGAACACAGATTTGCAATCCGCGGTCAAATTGGATTATTCGTTCGGCCGCAACAGCCGTTCAAAGTTGGAAAAAATCGACCATTTTCAAAATTTTCCATGGTGACTTGCTAACTTTTTTGCAATTTTCTCTGGATGAAATTTTTTAACGCCAGTCGATTTATCTCGTTCTATTGATGAAAAAAAGGTATTACATAAAGGTCTCCGATGATTTTTAAGAAAGTTGATTTTTTCGATTTTTTCCATTTTCGAGTTTTCTTTGCTGACACGTCACGGGCTTAAAATTGACATTTGTTGTTGCGAAACTACATTTTCTGAAGGGTCTTGAAGGGATCTTTACAGTGATGTATAGAAAGCCTGGATCGAATCAGTGGTTTCATCAGGAAATCATTTTTAATGCAAATTTTGTTAAAAAGTAAGAAGGGGGGACCCTTGGATAGAATTTCGGGTTTTTGTCAAAAATAAAAAATCGCAAATTTTAATCAAATCCGACTAATTGACACACGAGGAACACAGATTTGCAATCCGCGTTCAAATTGGATTCTTCGTTCGGCCGCTACAGCCGTTCAAAGTTTGAAAAAATCGACTATTTTCAAAATTTTTCATGGTGACTTGCTAACTTTTTTGCAATTTTCTCTGGATGAAATTTTTTAACGCCAATCGTTTTATCTCGTTCTTCTGATGAAGATTGAAGTATTACATAAAGGTCTCCGATGATTTTTAAGAAAGTTGATTTTTTCGATTTTTTCCATTTTCGAGTTTTCTTTGCCGACGTGTCATGGACTTGCAAATTTTTCTAGATGAAATTTATTAACACCAATGGATTTAGTTCATTCTTCTGTTAAAAAAAGTGCATTTTAATGATCTGGGATGATTATTAAAAAAAAGTTTGCAATAAACTAAACATCACATCTCTTTGTTTCGCGTTTATTATTTTTTTGATCGTGATATATTGATGAGCGCTGTAAATGTTAGATGAGCGTGTTAAAAATGCGAGAATTTGTATAATGTGGGTCCGGGCAGAGCGAAGCAGCAAATGTCAGGCGTGTTGTGAAATACAAGGATCGGCGACTGGTTTCAGTTTGAAAGTGTGCTGTGGCCGTAGTCAAATCGTTACAACAATGTCTCTCTCTCTCTCTCTCTCTCTCTTCTCTGTAGCGAAAAAAGCTACGATACAAGAGAAAAAAAAAGTGTCAAGCACGCAAAGCCATGTCTAAATAAATATGAAAATTAATTGTTTTTCCAGAAAAAAAAAAAAAAATCGTTTAAATAATAATTTTATTTAGCACTTTTTGTTATATAAATTACAAAATATGTATAAAATAAGATTATTTTACTTGATTTAGTACTAACAACAATAATTATAATTTTACTTATTTTCAATTTTAATGTTCATTAAGAGATTCGCCGATATTTTTTTTTGTATGTTTTTCCTAATTCTAAGATAAACATCCAATAACGGTATTTAAATCCAAACACGTTACAGTCGTCTATGCAAAAGGCAATTACTCAAAGTACCGTGAATTCCGACCTATAACCCCCAGCCTCGCCACTTTCACCAGAAACGTGCGTGCCGTGAAACAAAAAAAATCGGTGGAAAAAAAAAGATGCAATCAATTGTCGCCGTTCGATATGCAAATCGGGGAGAATTTTCCGGTTTCCTCGTTCGCCGGAAAATTCAACAAAATTCGTCCGTCCGCGGCGAGGCGCGATCGCGCGCGCGATGGGCATTAATTAGCACTTTCATTTCTGGTGAAAGCGCGCGGTGCCGGAAGTCGGACGGGGGGCAAAACGTTTCAAATTGGATGAGGACATCTTCAAGATGTGTTGAATTAGAAACGTAAGGCACAAAAGTTACAATGAATAATATTTTAAACAACAAATAGAATAAAACGAAATGTAGCCTGAATATATGAATATTCAACCTGTTCGTTAATCTGCAAGCAAAAATTAAGTCTTACTAAGACTATATTCCCAATTTATTTATTTTCAACAACTGTTTTCTTGCGATTTAAATTTAATTTAATTTGTATGTTAGTTTCTGTTTTTAATTTTGTAATTATCATCGTTAGTGGCTGAATGATCAAACCTATGCCAAAAAACAAACAAAAAATAATTTTGTATTATTGGGATTACCTGTTTAATAAATAAATAAATAAACCCTTACGCAAAGACAGAAACTAGAGCGGTGTGGTTGTCCAATTTTTTTTATGGCTACACTTTTCATCTTTATTTAATTCATAGTATTATCTTCTGGACGAAGAGAGGATGTCTTCAATTAATATTATGTACGAAAGGTAGTTCGCTAGTGTTTTGTTTGATTGTTTTAGATTGATCGTCGGACTTGCCTGCTTGATCGCCGTTTGCACGGCGAGGCCCGCAGAAGAAGACTACGAGTACGAAGACGAACCAGCCCCACCACCAAAGCCAGTGCGCCCGAGTCCGCTGAAGGGAAGGCGCAATCCGTTGCCAGGACGTGGGGCTGCCAGCAAGGCCACGAGCACAACCACAGCAGCACCCGAAAAGGTAAACATTTCAAGAAACTTGGGTTTTCTCCATCCATCGAGATCGCGTGGTACCAACGAATTATATCAACTCTTCGTTGCAAAGTTTTTACATCTGAAGAAACTTCGGTTTTCCCATAATTGCATTTTTTTTTGGCTGGTACCAACGAATTATATCAACTCTTCGTTGCAAAATTTTACTTCTGAAGAAACTTAGGTTTTCCCATAGTCACCATTTTTTAGCCGATACCACGAATTATATCAATTCTTCGTTGCAAAGTTTTGCGTCTGGAGAAACTTAGGTTTTCCGTTAATTGCAATTTTTTAGCCGGAATCAACACATTAAATCAACTCTTCGTTGCAAAATTTTTACATCTGAAGAATCTTAGGTTTTCCCATAATTACCATTTTTTTGGCGGGTACCAACAAATCTTCGTTGCAAAATTTTTACATCCGAAGAATCTTAGGTTTTCCCATAATTACCATTCTTTTGGCCGGTACCAACGAATTACATCAACTCCTCGTTGTAAAGTTTTCGCCATGGTTGAACTACTTGCTTATGCATTTTATAATCCTTGGATTGAATCGTAAATATCTCCGCCAACCCGGATGACGATTTGCGATTTGAAATTCAAAACGAAAACCGATTACATTATGCCGCCGTGACGTGTCCTTTCTCCGCAAAATTAACCTTTTCGAGCGCGTCTTTAGCATAACACCGACATCTGCATTCTCGTCGCAATTTAAGGTCACCGAAGCCGAAAAAAAAAAACGGCATGCCAATAGGTGTGCATTACAAAATTCCAATGAAAGTGTTTCTTTAATCCGTCGCCAATAAATAACTCTCACCGGCGCATATTGTTTGTAAAAGTTGTTGGTAGTCCGGGATCCATTTTTTTTTTTTTGGGACAAACGGATCTCACCCAATCCTTTAAGAATGTTTATACATAGCCAATGAGCCATGGCACCACCTGTACAAGAGTTTTTAATTAATTCTTAAAACTCTTCGCCAGTTACTTTGGTCTAGAAAGATAAACCGTTCTTTCTTTCTTCAAAAAAGGAGGAGGGGGTCTGTACCATCAACATGTTACACGAGTCGCCACTGCTTTATGGTACAACAAAAACCTAAAAACACCCCCTCACTAGATTCCGAGATAAACTCACTAGAACTTAGTGTGCAGTCATTGCGGTGTTATTCAATTTTAAAAATATTGAAAAAAATACAAAAACAATTGCCACAGACTTCAAAATTTACAAATCTACTCAAAATTGATTCTACTTTACGATACAAGAAAAACCTGAAAACACCCCCTCACTAGATTCCGAGATAAACTCACTAGAACTTAGTGTGCAGTCATTGCGGTGTTGCTCAATTTTAAAAATATTGAAAAAAATACAAAAACAATTGCCACAGACTTCAAAATTTACAAATCTACTCAAAATGGATCCTACTTTACGATACAAGAAAAACCTGAAAACACCCCCTCACTAGATTCCCAGATAAACTCACTAGAACTTAGTGTGCAGTCATTCCGGTGTTACTCAATTTTAAAAATATTGAAAAAAATACAAAAACAATTGCCACAGACTTCAAAATTTACAAATCTACTCAAAATGGATTCTACTTTACGATACAAGAAAAACCTGAAAACACCCCCTCACTAGATTCCGAGATAAACTCACTAGAACTTAGTGTGCAGTCAAGTGTCTTTTTTTTTGGTGACTTTTGTAAATGCTCTGTATGCCAATAATAAACATCTATCTATCTATCCAACACTTTGGTATTTTTCCAAAATCAAATCGTCAATATTTTCCATTTTCCCGTATTCACTTTTGCAAACGCACAAGAGTCTTTCAACTCTGCAGAGTACCAGAAAACCATTTGGAGTGCTTACCCAACTTACACAACAAATTCCCAATCGCACACAATAATCAATTACCTCGCGGTACTAAACGTGCATAACTTTATTGAACTCCATCGTATTGTTGTAACGGGGCATTCAAACGTGGAATGCAATTTCTAGTCGTCGCCGGCGATTGCACAAGACGAGAGAGGATGATGTGTCTCCGCGCACGCATCTCGAAGAAGAAATTCACGACGGTTTAGTAATCAACGTTTAATGGGTAAACTTTGGCATATGCAGACAATGGCGTGAATTCGTGAGCCGATGGATTGAAAAATCGCAGTTTTGCAACTCGCCGCATGTAAATCAGTTCTATCCTTGACATTAAACAATTGCAATCGTTATTAATCGCGGAGAGAAGTCCATTTTCCCCATCCGCAGTGTTCGATGTTTTATTCATGTGGGCGTTTGCATTTTGGACAGCCTTCGCGATTTTCGAATTATTTGTGAATGGAGTAAAAGTTGTTATTTTTAACAAGTTAAAGAAAACATTTACACACACGCCATCTTCAATGTTAATGTTGAAATTATGCAATGAAGAACAGAACATTATCTAATACCATCAATCACGGGTTTCACCGCAATTAATTAAAAATACTATTCACTTCCTACAATCAACAACTCGTCAAGGTTCTTCTTGAATTGTTACATATGGAGTTTTTGTATTGTACTCCATTTCATGGCCATGGCTATATTTCTTGGAAGAAAACTTCATTATAAAAAATAATTACAGAAACCTTGATTATGTTATAATCTAAAATAAGATATTTTTGTTTTTAAGTTTTAGAGAAGGTTTTCCCAAAATTTGCTAAAATCAATAATAGTTATCGAGTTGTATCCATTACTATTATTTCTTATCTCATTTAACGTTATTTTTTTTTAGATTCAATAAAACGAAACGAAATTCAATTCAATATTTTATTGAATTTAGTTAATGCTTTCTACAACAAGTAAGGTTGTTTCCAATTTGTTTATTTTCTTTATTCTAAATAGGTTTTCCTGTGATAAAATTTACTAAAATCAATAATAGTTACCAAGGTATATCTATTATTATTCTCTTATTTAACGTCGTTCATAATGTTCTTTATATTTTAGGAAGAGGAAGTCGAGGAAGAAGATGAGGCGGTCGAGGAGGTCGTCGAATCGACTTCGACCACAGAGTCACCAAAAAAAATCAAGGCGGGCATGGTGAGGCCCTTCAGAAGCAACGACGATTTATTGGCCGCCCTCAAGCGCAGGAGAGAACAGGCTTCTCACCGTAAGTATTCATCCAAATATTTAAAATTATTTTACCGTTTAATTCGCATCCTGATACACTCTAGAATAAGAATTCGAAATAAGTTATCACCTGACCAGGCTCAAGAATTCGAATTTGAAATCAGTTTTAAATTATCTCCAACCGTTCACGAGATATCCACTTATATGTAAAAAAAAAAAACAAATGAACAAGATTTTTTTTATTGGTGAGTTACCACCCGACCAGGCTCAAGAATTCGAATTTGAAATCAGTTTTGAATTATCTCCAACCGTTCACGAGATATCCACTTATATGTAAAAAAAAACAAATGAACAAGATTTTTTTATTGGTTGATTATCATCTTGATAGGCTCAACAATTAGAATTTGAAGTAAGTTTTTAATTATCTCCAACCGTTCACGAGATATCCACTTATATGTCAAAAAAACAAATGAACAAAAATTGTACTATTGATGAATTCAAATGTTGAAGGGCTCAAAAATCCAAATTTGAAGTAAGTTTTTGATTATTTTCAACCGTTCACGAGATATCCACCTATATGCCACAAAAATAAATGAACATGAAATTGTTTTATTGATAAATTATCATCTTGGTCGACTCAGGAGTCAGAATTTGAAGTAAGTTTTTAATTATCTCCAACCGTTCACGAGATATCCACCTAGATGCTAAAAAACAAATAAACGGAAAATTGTATTATTGATGAATTATCACCTTGACGGCTTCAAAAATGCGAATAGGAAGTAAGTTTTTCATTATCTCTAACCGTTCACGAGATATCTACCTATATGTCAAAAAACAAACGAACAAAAAATTGTGTTATTGATGAATTCACATCTTGATGCACTCAAAAATCCGAGTTTGAAGTAAGTTTTTGATTATTTTCAACCGTTCACGAGATATCCACCTATATGCAAAAAAAAACAATTGAACAAGACATTGTTTTATTGATGAATTGTCATCTTTAGCGACTCAGGAATCCGAATTTGAAGTATTTTTTTTAATTCTCTCGAACCGTTCACGAGATATCTACATATATGTCAAAAACAAATGAACAATACGTTCTTTTGTTGATTGATTATCTTCTTGATGGGCACAAGAATTCGAATTTGAAGTAAATTTTCAATTATCTCCAACCGTTTACAAGATATCCACCTATATGTCAAAAAACAAATGAACAACAAATTGTGTTGTTGATTAATTATCATTTTGATGGACTCAAGAATCTGAATTTGAAGTAAGTTTTTAATTACCTCCAACCGTTCACGAGATATCTACCTATATGCAAAAAAAACAAATGAACAAGAAATTGTGTTATTGATGAATTAACATCTTGATAGACTCAATAATCCGGATTTGAAGTATTTTTTTGATTATTTTCAACCGTTCACGAGACATCCACCTATATGCAAAAAAAAACAAATGAACAAGATTTTTTTTATTGACTGAATAGCATCTTGACGAACTCAAGAATTCGAATTTGAAGTAAATTTTCAAATATCTTCAACCGTTCACGAGATATCTACTTATATGTCAAAAAACAAACGAACAAGAAATTGTTTTATTGATGTATTATCATCTTGATCGACTCAGGAATCCGAATTTGAAGTATTTTTTTAATTATTTCGAACCGCTCACGAGATATGCAGCTATATGCAAAAAACAAACAAATGAACAAGAATTTTTTTATTAAAGAATTATTATCTTGATGAACTCGAGAATTCGAATTTGAAGTAATTTTTTAATGATCTCCAACCGTTCACAAGGTATCCACATATATGTTAAAAAGCAAATGAATGGAAAATTGTGTTATTGGTAATTTATTATCTTGATGGCCTCAAGAATCTGAATATGAAGTACGTTTTTAATAACCTCCAACCGTTCACAAGATATCCACCTATATGCCGAAAAACAAATGAATGGAAAATTGTATTATTGATGAATTATCACCTTGATGGTTTCAAGAATACGAATAAGAAGTAAGTTTTTCCATATCTCCAACCATTCGCGAGATATCTACCTATATGCCAAAAAACAAATGAACAAGAAATTGTGTTATTGATGAATTAACATCTTGATGGACTCGAGGATCCGAATTTAAAGTAAGGTTTTGATTATTGTCAACCGTTCACGAGATATTCACCTATATGCAAAAAAACAAATGAACAAGAAATTGTTTTATTGATGAATTGTCATCTTGATGAATTCAAGAATTCGAATTTGAAGTCAATTTTCAATTATCTCAAACTGTTTACGAGATATCCACCTATATGCCAAAAAACAAATGAACAAGATTTTTTTTTATTAATGAATTATCATCTTGATGATCTCAAGAATTCGAATTTGAAGTAAATTTTCAATTATCTCCAACCGTTCACGAGATATCCACCTATATGCCAAAAAAACAAATGAACAAGAAATTTTTTTATGAATGAATTATCATCTTGATGAACTCAAGAATTCGAATTTGAAGAAAATTTTCAATTATCTCCAACCGTTCACGAGATATCCAGTTATATGTCAAAAACAATTGAAACCACACACTATTTTATCATATAATCGCAATTTTCAAGCAATGCAGAATCCGAAATCCTGATACTAATACGGCGCATATTTGATGAGATTACGTTACTGTAACATACACAACAATTATTTACTAGTGTGTTTTTTTTTCTTCAGAAAAATCGCAGACGAAACAAGCCGCCAACGATGAGGACTCGGGCGCGGCCGAACCAGCACCGGCCCCAAGCAAGAGCCGCGCGTCCAGCGGCGGCGGCAGAAAGAGGTTCAACAACGGAAAGTCGTCGGAGCCGGCGGCGGCGGCGGCGGGCGAAGAGGCGGCTCCGGCCGCGGCCGCCGCTCCCGCAAGAACGGGCAGGAGGTTCAACACTAGGAACTAGAAGACACTTGTTTAGGAATTACTCAACGATCAATCGTAGGCTCGGAGTCGGGTGATATCACCACCATCCCAAAAAAAAAAAAACGCAAAATGAAAAATAATGTCTCTGCTGTTTAAACAATTTCGGAAATTATTATTATTATTATTATTTTGGGGAAACCACCTCTCGTTTCACGCGTAAAATGTGTATTTATTTTTAGGGCGCGCCTCCCGTAGGTTTATTTAATGTTAATGTATATAAAAAAAAAGTGGATTCTTTTATTTTAAATTGCATTTATTTCATTCTACTTTCAAAATATTATTGTTAAATATATTTGTAAATACAATTTTGATATAAAATATTAACTGGTTTTATTATACAACTTTAAATTGCCACATAGACATGATTTAAAATTAAAAAAGAAACGATTGTATTTTAAAAGTTTGAGGCTATAACATTTGAAGATTTGAAAAATTTTATTACGAAATATTGAAAATATTAATAATTTCTTCGAGGGTAACAACCAAAATTTGGGCACTTGATACTTTTGTCTGATGTGCGTTCGCTCCGACAATAATCAAAACGCAACAATAACGCAAAAAAGACAAAAACGGCGTTAAATAATAATAATAATTGTAAAGAATGCATAATTTTTTTTTTTCGAAATCTCTTTTATTTTTGTGTAAACTGGCTATTTTCATCATACATCATTTTGACGTTTTAAACGTCAGTTTCATCCGAGTTTACACAACGCTCGATGTACATTTAAAATATGATTTCAATTGAAAATAAACCATGAAAGCGTAAATATAAATAACCACACTATCAAGTCGGAGAAAGTAACATGATAGCCACACCATTTTTTTTGTTATAATTCTATACCCGCCGTTTCTAAAATATTTCAGATACGACAGATACTTCAGGATATTATTCAGTGACGAGGTAGTAGAGATGGTAATACAGATCTCTGCAACCGTCCCTACTTATCTGTATTACTACCTCGGCGGTACCATGAGTCACTCCACGGGCCGTCACTGATATTATTCTATAGATATTTAACTGTCGAAAAATGCAAAACAATCGATTTTTCAAAGTGTCACACTAAGTAAATTCCCGTTCTTTTAGGTATTTATAATATGCAACTTAATTTACACACACTTTACATAAAAATCCACTTCTACTTATGTACTTCAGCATATTGCATAATCTGTACTTAATAATGATAATAGTGTTCATCTAAACTTTACAGCAACAAAAATGGCGGCGCCGCAAATAAAACTTTGATGAGCAAAAATTAAAATTTTCCAGAAATCCTCCAAAAAATTTACATTTATTTCGTTACACACTTGAAATTTCTATAGATGAATTCTAAATACAGTGCCTTTATACCAACATAAAGAAAATTATCTAAACTTCACAGTAACAAAAATGGCGGCGCCACAAACAAAACTTCGATGAGCAAAAATGAACATTTTCCAGAAATCCGCTAAAAAATTTACATTCACTTCGCCACACACTTGTAATTTTTATAGATGAATTCTAAATAAAGTGTCTTTATACCAACATAAAGAAAATTATCTAAACTCCACAGCAACAAAAATGGCGGCGCCACAAATAAAACTTTGATGAGCAAAAATGAACATTTTCCAGAAATCCTCTAAAAAATTTACATTTACTTCGCCACACACTTGAAATTTCTATAGATGACTTCTAAATAAAGTGTCTTTATACCAACATAAAGAAAATTATCTAAACTCCACAGCAACAAAAATGGCGGCGCCACAAATAAAACTTTGATGAGCAAAAATGAACATTTTCCAGAAATCCTCTAAAAAATTTACATTTACTTCGCCACACACTTGAAATTTCTATAGATGACTTCTAAATAAAGTGCCTTTATACCAACATAAAGAAAATTATCTAAACTTCACAGTAACAAAAATGGCGGCGCCACAAATAAAACTTTGATGAGCAAAAATGAACATTTTCCAGAAATCCTCTAAAAAATTTACATTTACTTCGCCACACACTTGAAATTTCTATAGATGACTTCTAAATAAAGTGCCTTTATACCAACATAAAGAAAATTATCTAAACTTTACAGTAACAAAAATGGCGGCGCCACAAATAAAACTTTGATGAGCAAAAATGAACATTTTCCAGAAATCCTCTAAAAAATTTACATTTACTTCGCCACACACTTGAAATTTCTATAGATGACTTCTAAATAAAGTGTCTTTATACCAACATAAAGAAAATTATCTAAACTCCACAGCAACAAAAATGGCGGCGCCACAAATAAAACTTTGATGAGCAAAAATGAACATTTTCCAGAAATCCTCTAAAAAATTTACATTTACTTCGCCACACACTTGAAATTTCTATAGATGACTTCTAAATAAAGTGCCTTTATACCAACATAAAGAAAATTATCTAAACTTCACAGTAACAAAAATGGCGGCGCCACAAATAAAACTTTGATGAGCAAAAATGAACATTTTCCAGAAATCCGCTAAAAAATTTACATTCACTTCGCCACACACTTGTAATTTTTATAGATGAATTCTAAATAAAGTGTCTTTATACCAACATAAAGAAAATTATCTAAACTCCACAGCAACAAAAATGGCGGCGCCACAAATAAAACTTTGATGAGCAAAAATGAACATTTTCCAGAAATCCTCTAAAAAATTTACATTTACTTCGCCACACACTTGAAATTTCTATAGATGAATTCTAAATACAGTGCCTTTATACCAACATAAAGAAAATTATCTAAACTCCACAGCAACAAAAATGGCGGCGCCACAAATAAAACTTTGATGAGCAAAAATGAACATTTTCCAGAAATCCTCTAAAAAATTTACATTTACTTCGCCACACACTTGAAATTTCTATAGATGAATTCTAAATACAGTGCCTTTATACCAACATAAAGAAAATTATCTAAACTTCACAGTAACAAAAATGGCGGCGCCACAAATAAAACTTTGATGAGCAAAAATGAACATTTTCCAGAAATCCTCTAAAAAATTTACATTTACTTCGCCACACACTTGAAATTTCTATAGATGACTTCTAAATAAAGTGCCTTTATACCAACATAAAGAAAATTATCTAAACTTCACAGTAACAAAAATGGCGGCGCCACAAATAAAACTTTGATGAGCAAAAATTAACATTTTCCAGAAATGCTCTAAAAAATTTACATTTACTTTGCCACACACTTGAAATTTCTATAGATGACTTCTAAATAAAGTGCCTTTATACCAACATAAAGAAAATTATCTAAACTTTACAGTAACAAAAATGGCGGCGCCACAAATAAAACTTTGATGAGCAAAAATGAACATTTTCCAGAAATCCGCTAAAAAATTTACATTTACTTCGCCACACACTTGAAATTTCTATAGATGACTTCTAAATAAAGTGCCTTTATACCAACATAAAGAAAATTATCTAAACTTCACAGTAACAAAAATGGCGGCGCCACAAATAAAACTTTGATGAGCAAAAATGAACATTTTCCAGAAATCCTCTAAAAAATTTACATTTACTTCGCCACACACTTGAAATTTCTATAGATGACTTCTAAATAAAGTGCCTTTATACCAACATAAAGAAAATTATCTAAACTTCACAGTAACAAAAATGGCGGCGCCACAAATAAAACTTTGATGAGCAAAAATGAACATTTTCCAGAAATCCGCTAAAAAATTTACTTTTACTTCGCCACACACTTGAAATTTCTATAGATGACTTCTAAATAAAGTGCCTTTATACCAACATAAAGAAAATTATCTAAACTTCACAGTAACAAAAATGGCGGCGCCACAAATAAAACTTTGATGAGCAAAAATGAACATTTTCCAGAAATCCGCTAAAAAATTTACATTTACTTCGCCACACACTTGAAATTTCTATAGATGACTTCTAAATAAAGTGCCTTTATACCAACATAAAGAAAATTATCTAAACTTCACAGTAACAAAAATGGCGGCGCCACAAATAAAACTTTGATGAGCAAAAATGAACATTTTCCAGAAATCCTCTAAAAAATTTACATTTACTTCGCCACACACTTGAAATTTCTATAGATGACTTCTAAATAAAGTGCCTTTATACCAACATAAAGAAAATTATCTAAACTTCACAGTAACAAAAATGGCGGCGCCACAAATAAAACTTTGATGAGCAAAAATGAACATTTTCCAGAAATCCGCTAAAAAATTTACATTTACTTCGCCACACACTTGAAATTTCTATAGATGACTTCTAAATAAAGTGCCTTTATACCAACATAAAGAAAATTATCTAAACTTCACAGTAACAAAAATGGCGGCGCCACAAATAAAACTTTGATGAGCAAAAATGAACATTTTCCAGAAATCCGCTAAAAAATTTACATTTACTTCGCCACACACTTGAAATTTCTATAGATGACTTCTAAATAAAGTGCCTTTATACCAACATAAAGAAAATTATCTAAACTTCACAGTAACAAAAATGGCGGCGCCACAAATAAAACTTTGATGAGCAAAAATGAACATTTTCCAGAAATCCGCTAAAAAATTTACTTTTACTTCGCCACACACTTGAAATTTCTATAGATGACTTCTAAATAAAGTGCCTTTATACCAACATAAAGAAAATTATCTAAACTTCACAGTAACAAAAATGGCGGCGCCACAAATAAAACTTTGATGAGCAAAAATGAACATTTTCCAGAAATCCTCTAAAAAATTTACATTTACTTCGCCACACACTTGAAATTTCTATAGATGACTTCTAAATAAAGTGCCTTTATACCAACATAAAGAAAATTATCTAAACTTCACAGTAACAAAAATGGCGGCGCCACAAATAAAACTTTGATGAGCAAAAATTAACATTTTCCAGAAATCCTCTAAAAAATTTACATTTACTTTGCCACACACTTGAAATTTCTATAGATGACTTCTAAATAAAGTGCCTTTATACCAATATAAAGAAAATTATCTAAACTTTACAGTAACAAAAATGGCGGCGCCACAAATAAAACTTTGATGAGCAAAAATGAACATTTTCCAGAAATCCGCTAAAAAATTTACATTTACTTCGCCACACACTTGAAATTTCTATAGATGAATTCTAAATAAAGTGTATTTATACCAACCTAAAGAAAATTATCTAAACTTCACAGTAACAAAAATGGCGGCGCCACAAATAAAACTTTGATGAGCAAAAATGAACATTTTCCAGAAATCCGCTAAAAAATTTACTTTTACTTCGCCACACACTTGGAATTTCTATAGATGACTTCTAAATAAAGTGCCTTTATACCAACATAAAGAAAATTATCTAAACTTTACAGTAACAAAAATGGCGGCGCCACAAATAAAACTTTGATGAGCAAAAATGAACATTTTCCAGAAATCCGCTAAAAAATTTACATTTACTTCGCCACACACTTGAAATTTCTATAGATGACTTCTAAATAAAGTGTCTTTATACCAACATAAAGAAAATTATCTAAACTTCACAGTAACAAAAATGGCGGCGCCACAAATAAAACTTTGATGGGCAAAAATGAACATTTTCCAGAAATCCTCTAAAAAATTTACATTTACTTCGCCACACACTTGAAATTTCTATAGATGACTTCTAAATAAAGTGTCTTTATACCAACCTAAGGAAAATTATCTAAACTTCACAGTAACAAAAATGGCGGCGCCACAAACAAAAATTTGATGAGCAAAAATTAACATTTTCTAGAAATCCTTTAAAAAATTTACACTTATTTCGTCACACACTTGAAATTTTTATAGATGAATTCTAAATAAAGTGCCTTTATACCAACCTAAAGAAAATTATCTAAACTTTACAGTAACAAAAATGGCGGCGCCACAAACAAAAATTTGATGAGCAAAAATGAACATTTTCCAGAAATCCTCTAAAAAATTTACATTTATTTCTTCACACACTTGAAATTTCTATAGATGAATTCTAAATAAAGTGTATTTATACCAACCTAAAGAAAATTATCTAAACTTCACAGTAACAAAAATGGCGGCGCCACAAACAAAACTTTTATGACTAAAAAATAATTGCTCTAAGAATTCTACAGTTCTTTCGACAGATGCTTGACATTTTTGACAGATGAATCCTAAATAACCTGAAGAACATTATCCAAACTGTACAGTAACAAACATAGCGTAGAAATATTCAATAACACAATTTCATCGCTTTTACGGTTCATTAAAACATAAACTGCACATCCGTGATACAGCGTTTTGTTTATATTTAAAAAAAAATAATTTTAGCATATTTGGAAAACAATTGCATAAAATAAGTGTTAGAACTCGTATGTACATATTATATGAGCTCACCCAAATGTATTTTCGTAGATGATTCACGACAGGCCGCGGCCGCAGCACACCCTAAACGAAAACAAGATGGACGGAGAAAGTCAGTCTCTCGTGAAAGTCGCATCTCATGTATTAACAATAGTCAATCTTTTATATAAACAACATACACACACAAACACTTCTCGCTCTTTTACAACCTTATCACCACGCGTTACACAACGCTCCGCGTGCCGGGCACGTAACCGGCTCACTTTTCTCTTCTTCGGGCATTCCTCATTTTCTAATTCGAGGATTATACAAATCACGAAACAATAGACGAATAACTCAACTTCTTCTTTTTTTTAACGATATTTAATATTACGGATTATAATAATTATTTATTTACGAGATGTTATGTGAAAGACTTCCAATGTTACATTTATTATTTATCGTTTACGTTTGACATACATAAAATTTAAATAAGGATAAAAAAATGTAACTATATTTAATAAAATATTATTATTCGTCTTTATTACTTTATAACTTGTATTGAATAATCAAATTATCAGCAAAAAAATAAAAACTAAAAAAAACCAGTTTTGCACTATTGGTTTAAAAAATGAATAAAAAATAAAAATACTTAATAAAATCATACAAGGTACTTATTAAATAAAGTCTGATGGTCCCGTTAACCAAGTTTGATCGATATGAATTATACAGGGTGTCCAAAATTTAGTGTCAAACATTTCAAGCTTTAAAGTACTTTATTTTTCTTATTTTAAATTGGAGCCCCTATATATTTTTATGTAATTCCATGCGGAATTAAAAAACAAACATTTTTCCTAATAACAACCTTATCGCAATTCCTAACGTATTAAAAGTTATTTGCAGAAAACTCGTTTTATCAACCATTTCAATAGCCATTTTACTGAATAAAAATCGAAGGCGGCTTTGAAAAACAATTTATTGACATTAAAATTTAACGAGGTGACAAGAGACTGTTTTGACTTTAGTAATGTAAAAGTTTAAAGTATTTTTAACTTAAGCTCTTTGTACTCAAGAATTATTTTTTCCATAGCAAAATATTATTCTAGAGTATAAAGAACTTAGGCTGTTATATTAATATTTATTTAGAATAAAATATGTACTTACAAAAAAACTTGATCTTGAAATGTGACTTTTTTTTTAATTGCAATTTTTTTAAGTCTATTAAATTTATCCCCACCACTTTATTTTTTGGAAGACGGGAAAAATAACGTGAAACAGAAAATATATAAAATCACGTGCATATTTTAGATAAGCGAATTCTAAAGAAAATCTACGTTTTATAGCTGTTGATCCACATTACGCCCTCTTGCGGTCAATCTAGGAAGTTAGAAAATATTTACGGCATATTTTTAGGAAACTTTTAAGGACGTTTTTCTCAACGCTGCAGACCTTATAGTTTAAGATGGTCAATCTTGTCGCACATCATTATTTGTCATATTTTAGACTCGACTTTAATTAGCAAAATCTGTGCTTTAAAGCTGTTGATCCGTGATACGCCCTCTTGCGGCCAATCTAGGAAGTTACAAATTATTTTCCGCAAATTTTCTGGCTACTTTTAAGGACGTTTTTTTTCCCGAAGCTGGAGGCGTTATAGTTTCCGGAGGCCGATCTTATCTACACATCATTATTTGTGACTGTAATTTTTTTAAATGGAATTTGTGCTTTACACAGCAATAACCGTTCCATGTTATAAATTCTTCGCCCCGACGACGATGATTGCTTAATTTGCTTACAATGTTCACATTTAACAGGTACTAATGTTATGCCGAAGACACGCGCATTCTTTAGATTGTAATCACCTCGACGTGTCCGATGCCGGGCATTTTGTTTTCGAACAAACGCCGTCCTTGATTACGTTATAATAACGTTCCAAAAACAAACGCAACATTCCAATTTTAATGGTGATTTTTAACGATCGACTTATTTACCACTGAAACATTCAAAATTTCGATTCTCGCTTTTAATTAGAGATTGAATTCGAAAATAATATTTCCAGGAGAGAAACAATTCTTGCTTTTAATTAAAGACTAAATTCGACGGGTGCATTTAAAACGGCGGACAAAGAAATTTGCAAATGGTTAAAAATTTATTTACCTTCACCATGACAACGATCTCTATATTAACAATTTTAGTAAACAGCTAACTTCAGTTCGTGTCATTTTTCATCTCAATGCAATTTCGAAATTTGTGTTGATTCAATGGCTCGTGCAAACAAATAAAATTTATCCGGCTAAATTAAACCTCTTGTGGTATTACCCCCGATAATACAATTAATTAACTTTCGCGAAGTGTAAAATTTAAAATTCTAATTATTTAATAGATTCCGTATCGTAATTTCACGACGTGCGTAAATATCCTTGTTGTAACTCAAAGCCATTGACTTTTTTCGAAAATGGAAAAAAAAATTGTATTTAATCGTTTTTAACACGCAATTAACATAACGATTCGATTTTAATTGATGTTGTATATTTATCTACAAGTCCAATGTTTATCGAAAGGGAAATTTTGAGGCTGTATTAAGGACACCGGAATTAGATTACTTTCTAATATTTATCGCCGGATTAGAATTAAAGTTTCGAAGGCTTCTCTCCATTAATAATAAATTTGAAGGTTAATATTTATGTCAACTCGCTCACGAATAATTAATGCGGGGCGATTCGAATTGATTTTAAAGAAAAATATTCATTCAGTAGTAATAGTAATTTATTAAATGTATGTAGTACACTTTAAGTTCATTTATTTTCGAAAGGACACAAAAATCCATAAAAATCACAGTCACAGCCGTTTTGATATTCACGTAAAATCATCACCAACAACGGACTACGTGAGTCATCGATACGACACGACAGGGAAACCCGAAGAATAATTTAGCGCCCATTGGCAATACTTTCTATCGTATATTACCATTTAAGGAGGATTTTCAAGGTTTTCTTCGGGTGTGAGCGACGAATCACTAAAAATGATGTGAAATCGTTTCGGGAATTCTTTTCGGTGTCGAAATTCGTCGAGTTTATGGAAAACGACAATTAGGGAAACTCCAACGGGCACACGCCCACCGCGCGATACATTCTCAAGAATAATTCCTTGAATAAGGAATAAAACCTTCGGAAAAGAACGATTTCATTACGACAGCTAAGTATTAACTACTCGAGCTATTTAAAATAATTTAAAAAAAATATGCAAAACATTTGCTTTTTGACATATAGATGAATAGCTCGTGAAAGATTGAAGATGATGAAGAAATTATATCGAATTCTCATTCTTCTGCTTATGGAGATGCAAATTAAATGAAAAAAAATTATTTGGTTTCATTTGTTTTTTGGCATATACGTGAATATCTCGCGAACGGTTGAAGATAATCAAGAAATAATTTCAAATTCTTAATCTCCAGCTTACCAAGATGCTTATTCATCAATAAAACAGAAATTGGTTTCATTTGTTTTTTGAGATATAGGTGAATATCTCGCGAACGGTTGAAAATGATGAAGAAATGATTTCAAATTCCTATTCTCCGGCTTGTCGATATGTGAAATCACCAAGAAAACAGTATTTGGTTTCATTTGTTTTTTGACATATAGGTGAATATACCGTAAACAGTTGAAGATGATGAAGAAATTATTTCAAATTCGTATTCTCCGGCTTCTCGAGATGCTATTTCAAAAAGTTTTTCTTTTTTCGTTTCATTTCTTTTTAGACATA
The DNA here is from genome assembly GCA_910593695.2 of Ocypus olens. Lineage (NCBI taxonomy): Eukaryota > Metazoa > Arthropoda > Insecta > Coleoptera > Staphylinidae > Ocypus > Ocypus olens. The sequence continues at coordinate 881,551 of OU343048.1, forward strand.
TAGGTGGATATCTTGTAAACGGTTGAAGATAATCAAAAAATGATTTCAAATTCGCATTCTCCGGCTTGACGAGATGCCAATTCAACAAGAAAACAGTTTTTGGTATCATTTGTTTTTTGACATATAAGTGCATATCTCGTGAACGGTTGTAGATAAACAAAAAATGATTTTAAATTCGCATTCTCCGGCTAGTGGAGATATGAAATCAGCAAAAAAATAGTATTTGATTTCTTTTGTTTTTTGACATAAAGGTCCATATCTCGTGAACGGTTGTAGATAAACAAAAATGATTTCAAATTCGTATTCTCCGGCTTGTGGAGATGTGAAATCAGCAAAAAACAGTATTTGGTTTCTTTTGTTTTTTTGACATATAGATGAGTATCTCGGGAACGGTTGAAGATGATGAAAAAATGATTTCAAATTCGTATTCTCCAGCTTGTCGATATGTGAAATCAGCAAGAAAACAGTATTTGGTTTCTTTTGTTTTTTGACATATAAGTGAATATCTCGCGAACGGTTGAAGATGATAAAAAAATTATTTGAAATTCGTATTCTCCAGCTTGCCAGATATGAAATCAGCACGAAAACAGTGTTTGGTTTCTTTTGTTTTTTGACATATAGGTGAATATCTCGCGAATGGTTGACGCTGATCAAAAAATGATTTGAAAATCATATTCTCCAACTCATCAAAATGTGAAATCAGCACGGAAACAGTGTTTGGTGTCTTTTGTTTTTTGACATATAGATGAGTATCTCGTGAACAGTTGAAGATGATGAAAAAATAATGTCAAATTCGTATTCTCCGGCCTGCCGAGGTGTGAAACCAACAAGAAAACAGTATTTGGTTTCATTTGTTTTCTGACATATAGGTGAATATTCCGTAAACAGTTGAAAATGATGAAGAAATTATTTGAAATTCGTATTCTTCGGCTTCTCGAGATGCTATTTCAATAAGAATTTTTTTTTTCGTTCATTTGTTTTTAGACATATAGGTGGGTATCTTGTGAACGGTTGAAAATAATAAAAAAATTATTTCAAATTCGTATTCTCCGGCTTGACGAGATGCCAATTCAACAAGAAAACAATTTTTGGTATCATTTGTTTTTTGACATATAGGTGCATATTTCGTGAACGGTTGTAGATAAACAAAAAATGACTTCAAATTCGTATTCTCCGGCTTGTGGAGATGTGAAATCAACAACAAAAACAGTATTAGGTTTCTTCTGTTTTTTCACATATAGGTGAATATCTCGCGAATGGTTGAAGATAATGAAAAAATGATTTGAAATTCGTATTCCCCAGCTCGCCAAGATGTGAAATCAGCACGAAAACAGTATTTGGTTTCGTTTCTTTTTTGACATATAGATGAGTATCTCGTGAACCGTTGAAGATGATGAAAAAATAATGTCAAATTCGTATTCTCCGGCCTGCCGAGGTGTGAAACTAGCAAGAAAACAGTATTTGGTTTCATTTGTTTTCTGACATGTAGGTGAATATCTCGTGAATGGTTGAAGCTGATCAAAAAACGATTTGAAATTCGTATTCCTCAGTTTGTCGAGATGTGAAATCAGCAAGAAAACAGTATTTGGTTTCTTTTGTTTTTTGACATATAGGTGAATATCTCGTGAATGGTTGAAGCTGATCAAAAAATGATTTGAAATTCGTATTCTCCAACTTGCCGAGACGCGAAATCAGCAAAAAAACAGTATTTGGTTTCTTTTGTTTTTTGACATATAGGTGAATATCTCGCGAATGGTTGAAGCTGATTAAAAAACGATTTGAAATTCGTATCCTCCAGCTCGTCGAGATGTGAAATCAGCACGAAAACAGTGTTTGTTTTTTTTTTGTTTTTTGACATATAGATGAATATCTCGCGAACGGTTGAAGATAATAATAATAATAATAATAATAATAATAAATTTTATTACCCAACGGAAGAATCCAATACAGGGATAACAACAAAAAAAAAAAAGAAATATAATACTACAGTATTTAAAGTAAGAGTAAAATTGTAACTAATTCTAACATATTCTTAAATTAAAAGAAAACAATCAACAATAGAGCAGTACATATGATACATATAATAAAAAAAAATGATTTGAAATTCGTATTTTCCAACTCGTTGAGATGTGAAATCAGCACAAAAACAGTGTTTGGTTTCTTTTGTTTTTTGATATATAGATGAGTATCTCGCGAACGGTTGAAGATGATGAAAAAAATTATTTGAAATTCGTATTCTCCAGCTTGTCGAGGTGTGAAATCGGCAAGAAAACAGTGTTTGGTTTCTTTTGTTTTTTGACATATAGGTGAATATCTCGCGATCGGTTGAAGATAATGAAAAACTGATTTGAAATTCGTATTCTCCAACTTGCCGAGACGTGAAATCAGCAAGAAAAAAGTATTTGGTTTCTTTTGTTTTTTGAGATATAGGTGAATATCTCGCGAACGGTTGAAGATGATGAAAAAATTATTTCAAATTCGTATTCTCCAGCTTGTCGAGGTGCGAAATCAGCAAGAAAACAGTATTTGGTTTCTTCTGTTTTTTTGACATATAGGTAAATATCTCGTGAACGGTTGAAAATGATCTAAAAATGATTTTAAATTCTTATTCTTTGGCTTGTCCAGATGTGAATTCGACGAGAAAATAGTGTTTGATTTCATTTGTTTTCTGACATATGGGTCAATATCTCTTGTGCCGTTTTCTGGAAGAGTATACAAAAGGTATTTTTCAAAATAACCAGAAAAAAAACAAAAAAAAAGTAAAAAATTGTTTTTCCGGTCTTTTGAGAATATCTCCGGAATTAGTACAAATATTTTAAATTTCTCTTCAAAAAATTATTTATCACTAAAATGCGCACCTTTGCCTCCTTTTAACCAACTCTCTATCTCTTGTAGGTAGTCACCGAGATAGCAAAGCTAATGCATCGAATTAGTAACGCCATGTATAACAGGATAATAAATAAATGTGTATTTATTGATTTTTTCTAAATATTACACATGTCAATGCATAGAATTTGTAATACCCTGTATAGAAAGATCATTTCTAAATTGTGTATTGACTTTTTTTTAATATTACAAATGTCATGCATCGAAAGAACAACTAAGAAATTTAAATCCAATTTAATAATAATGATAATAATAATAATGTTTATTGGTGGTCACCACGTAAAGTCACATAAAGTTACAATGAAGTAGTAAAAATACTAAAATATGGTAAAAATATTTAATATAAAATAATAATAATAATAATATTTAAATTTAAACGAACCATACACTATACGAGAGTTCCAACGTGTATAAGACTACCACCATAAACTAGTGAATGATTTTGAAATTTTTTATTTTGTTTTTTTTTTTTGTAAATGTACTGCTTTGTAAATTTCAACATATGTTATTGCTCTTTTTAATTTGACGAGTGTAAAGTTTTGTATTCATTTAAAATTAATAAACGATTATTATTATTACTATTATCGAATTTGTAATACCCTGTACAACAGGATAATTTCCAAAATGTGTATTTATTGACTTTTTTTAAATATTACAAATTTTGTCTAATTATACACTGGATAATTTCTAAACCGTGTATTTATTGTATGCATAATAAATTACAGTATTTGAACGGAAGAAAGTCACGTGATCGATTTCTACCAATTAAAACCAACAGCCGAAAAAAAATATGTAAGCGCTATATGGTAATTAAATATCGCGGTGGTTAGAAATTCTCGAAAGACGTCACCGCATTGTATTCGGCGTACAAATTCACACTTTCTTCGATTTGTTTCGGTCACATAATATTCTTCTTCCCAGCGATGAGATTTGGAAAATTTACGCCCACCAATTAACCACCGCGTAAATGCATCAATTATAAACGGTTATTGTTAAAGATGGATAGTTCAAAATGCTCTGGGAACCGAAATTTGTTGCAATGTTGTCAGAATTTATACGGAGCAGAAATTTTTGAAATATTTTATTTAAGGCCGTACCTATCAGTACGATTAAAAACATTTTTTCGCCTGCCTCTACCGAAACCATTTATTTCGGCCATAGAAATCGGGCCGAAAAAATAAATAATATGCATAATCCAGACAACCTTCCGCGGAATATGAGTAGGCTATGCAAAAATCTGACAGTGACAGTTCAATGGTGCGCGATATAAAATTTCCCGAAACACTGTGTTTACTTAAGGCAGGTGAAAAAATATCGAGTGTAACTCATGCCGAAATGCTTTAGCAACCCTTCACTCAAAAGCGCCGGGTTGTTAAAGTCTATTTTCGGCCCTTGATACACTATATACTATAGAAGACCTCACCTGAATCCCAATTTCACGAAAAATGTAGAAGACTACGTGAACAAAATTTTATTTTTTTGATTAATTCTTGAATCTTGGAGGCGTTCACTTCGTGGTACATTTTCAATTTCGATATAAAGAAAACACTTAACTTTTTTATACCACTTTTATTTTACTTTACGTGACTAGTTTCAATTACACGGTAATCATTATCAAACTGAGTATTTAAAATACGAAATATTTTATATCGTTATTTTTTGGACATTTCGCGCAGACTTTTTTGAAATATTTAATCATGACAGCGTTGCCAAAGGCCCATCAGTACAATTAAAAACATTTGGGAGACCTCAATACCAATTTCCTGTCATTTAATCGCAATTTGTCATTAGAGTTTTCGTTAGAACTCCTTGAGTGCAACCCACAAGTCAAATAATAACTCCCAGAACGATTAAATTCCTCGTTATATGCAAAGTAATGTCTTTTTTTCCAGCACATCAATAACTGTAAATCTGCTGGATGTTTAATTATAAATGATAATGTGTTTCTCTCTCTCTAAGCTTAAATGTCACATTCGTGTTCTTCTCGAAACGTCTTGAAATTTTGTTACGATCATAACTCAACGTTCACTGCAAACCTGATGTAAAATGCGACAAAACGATTTAACGAATGCAATACGGTTGTTGGTAAATGCGATGTGAATATCCTTCAGTTACTTTCTACTTCGAGGAAAAAGAAATTTAAAACGGGAGGCTTGCCAAAAACTTTTATTTATTGATTGTCACTCTCCGCCCACGTACTTATACAGTCTCTCTCTCTCTTTCTCTGTGGTGTAAATCATTTTAATTGCGGGTTTCATTTGCAGCCAATACAAATATTGGAAACCATAACATATATCGCATGTTCATTAAAAAAAAAACCTCAAGTGTGCCATGACTTTTTTATTTAAAAAAATTTCAGTTGGCACACTTGTTGGGAATTGACATATAAACGTCAGATCTTTCTAGAAGTCACAATTATTCCGTGCTCACAATGGTTTACAGCAAACAGCAAAAAACGTTTCTAATTTAAAGTTATTTCCGAAATGGGATTAAAGTGGATGGAAATTGGATGTATTCATTCGACGCACCTTTAGAAGTGTTTCAGGAAGAATTTCCTAACGTGCCCATTATTTATGATGAATTTAAAACTGAACTGAATCTCGCCTTATGTTTTTGTAAAGGGTGTTTTTTTAGCTGCATGAGAAGTTTCGATGATAGTTGTCTATCTATACACAATGAGAATGTCAAACTGTGTTGACATTTCTGTTCAGTAAGGTTAGGCAATTCATCATGAATCGGTTAACGCCACAACAACGCTTCCAAATTGTGGAAATTTACTTTCAAAAACATAAATCTGTTCGCGAAGTTCATAGAGCACTTCATCCATTTTACGGTCAACATAATCGGCCTAGTGAGCAAGCAATTCATGCAGTTATTGATCGTTTTCGCACTAATTTTACTCTTCTCGATTCAAAACCATCAACAAGATAAAGAAATGTGCGTACCGAAGAGAATATTGCTGCTGCAGCTCGAAGTGTGAAGAAGACGCCGAAATGTCGATTCGTCGCCGTTCTCAACTTGTTGGCCTTTGTCTTTCGACTACGTGAAAACGTGCAACAATTAAAGCCAAATGACCATCGTTTACGTCGCATTTTTGGTGATTGGGCTAATTTGAAACTGGCCGAAGATGAGCATTTTCATCGAAGAATTGTGTTTAGCGATGAAGCTCATTTATGGTTAAATGGCTTCGTCAATAAGCAAAATTTCCGTATATGGAGCGAAGACGATCCTCAAGCCATTAACGAAACACTGTTACATCCATTAAACTTGACTGTTTGGTGCGGTTTACACTCAGGCGGCATCATCGGTCCTTATTTCTTTCGCTATGAGGAAGGCGCTGCCGTTACGGTGAATGGCGAGCGCTATTGAGCCATGCTGACTGATTTTTTGTTTCCAAAAATAAATCAGCTAAACATCGACAAAATTTGGTTCCAACAAGACGGCGCAACTTGCCATACAGCGCGCTTAACCATCAATTTATTGCAAAATCAATTTGGTGACCACTTTATTTCCAGAAGTGGTCCTGTTAACTGGCCCTCTCGTTCGTGCGACTTAATGCCTCTCGATTACTTTTTATGGGGCTATGTTAAGTCATTGGTTTATGCCAACAAACCAGCAACTCTTGAAGCATTGGAAGCCAATATTCAAGCCAGCATTGACGCCATACGACCAGATTTATTGGAAAAAGTAGTGAGAAATTGGACTGATCGAATGGGCCATGTAACTCATAGCCGCGGCGGACATATGCTAGAAATCATATTTAAAAAATAAATGCCATGAAATTATCTACCAGATTATAATAATAATTAATAATTCCAACAATATTTATGTCTTGTATTATTATTTAAAGTTCTCAAGCTCTTAAAAAAACACCCTTTATTATTAGTAAAATTAATGTTCTTATTTGTATATTTCAATTCTGTTTTCGTTTTATTTTACTTTTTTTACAAATAAAGTGGTTTATTATTATTATTATTATTAAAAATACCTTATCACGATCTGTTGTATTAGTTCGTGAAACTAGTAGTATTCTCCGTAAACCAGGAAGTGGTAGATCAGTTAAACGAACTCAAGATGCTATTAACACAGCCCAAGAAATTTTGGAAGGTGAAGTTACGTCTTCTCTGCGTCGTTTGTCACAGCAAATGAATTTATTGGTAGGAACATGCCGCAAGCTTCTACGAAAAGATTTGCAAGTATACCCTTATCGCATAACATCGGTGCAAGAGTTATTACCTGTTGATTACCCCAGACGACTGGAATTTTGTCAGTGGTTTTTACAAAATGTAAACAAATTACTTTTTTTACCGATGAAGCTTGGTTTTACAAGGATGGGTACACTAATTCTCAAACTATGAGAATTTGGTCGGATGAAAATCGAGAGAAACCACTACATCCAGAAAAAGTTGGCGTTTGGGCAGTGATTAGTGGGAGAAGATTAGTTGGACCGATATTCTTTGAAGGTAAAATCCTATTTTTATTATTAATAATAAAAATTCAATAACCGTGCATTAATTTTAGGTACGATAATTGCAAACCGTTATCGTACAGAAATTTTATTGCCTTTTATAAATGAATTAAATGATGACGAACTGCAAAGTGGATATTTTCATCAAGACGGAGTAACTCGTCATTGCACAGTGGATAATTTGGCCATTTTTGAGGAATTTTTTGAGGACCGAATAATAAGTCGAAATGCACAGATTCCCTGGCGATTTTTTCTTGTGGCCATACCTGAACAATTGTATTTATGGACAACTAGTACACAATCTAGAAGACATGCGGCAACGAATTCGAGATAAATTTATAGAAATGAACAATAATCCAGTGTTGTTGCGGAGAGTAATGGAGGGTGTGCGACGAAGAGTTCAGGCTTGTGTTCAAGAATAAGGAAGGCACATATATCTAATATAATTTTATAGTGAAAAATTTAACGTTAAGTATTTATAAATTGACTACAGTTTAATGTTTAATTTTGAGAAGGAACATAACCTCAATATGTGTAACCAACTTAAATTTTTAAAATGAAAAAATCATGGTTTAATTTTAATGTTCATTAAACAAATAAAAAAATCCATCTCGATAAATTCTCGAACATTATTAAAAAAACGCAATCGAGCAACAATGCAGCTGCAATTATCATTCATTACTCGTATCCCTCCCTCATCTGGAGGAAACACCTTGAATGTATCGAGTCATATTTTTTTTTCGTGTTTCCACCGAACTGGACCTTGATACGATTGCCTTGCTTCAATTGGTATCCACCGGCTTCCTCCATTCCACCAGCGGCGGCGGCGGCAGCACTCCCACGAAATGTCAAACGCGTTAGAGCGCGCGCGTTCGCAATCTCTCGAAATGTCAAAGACATTAAAGGCAGCATCTTCAATCAAGGCGAGCGTAATTTTCGAAAATGCCACGCTTCGATTTGGCGCGAAAAACTGGTCGTCCATTCTTGGACATTCTGATAATTTCACCCAGAGCTCTTGGCAAGGCCGTCTACTTCGGTGTGTCTCTTTTTTTTTTTATTGGGACGGCAGCTTTTACTTACTTGCGCGCGAGCGCGTAAAATGGAAATGTTGGGTCGGGTTCGGCCGTTTCGCAGCTTGCATTTTCAAACGAGACAATAAAAGTGTTAAATGTTGATCGTTTGATCGAACCAAACGGACATCCGTCTGTGGTGATGGGAGAGAAGTTCCTTTCGTTTTCATCTTGTTCAAACTAACGGCGAAGGTTGGATAGATTAATGTTGGTGACTTCCAAACTCTTTTAGCGCCCTTGCTGAATCCAGGTTTTGCCAAGTCAAAAAAATACGTCAAATAAACGTTCAACAATAACTACTGGAAATATTCATATTTGTACATTTTTATTAGTATGCTGTAACCGTACAATAATATTTTAATAATAATAATAATAATATCCACGCTTATTTTTCTGTTTATTTTGGGAATATTGATTGAGAGATTCTGTTTATTTTTTTTTCTTATTGCAATATTATATAATTCGTTTTGAATAGTTATTGCGCCGACTTATCTGGGTCCGTATTAACGTTAAATTTAATTAAACTTTTATCCGTTATGTAAGTTGTTTTTACATAACCTCTCTTAATGTAATTCTATTTGCCGCTGCAACCGGCACCGAACGTTTTCCTAGTTTACAGTCGTACTGGGACATGGCGCGAATTATGATTTATACGAAATTCATTTATTGAAAAAATTAACATAATGTATGCGAATGGCCTAAAAAAATGGTTTTGTTTGTCCATTTTTTTAATAATACACACGGAAAAAGTTGTTTTGAAACGTGTCAATTCCCATATATCTATGTAATTTAACAAAATGTCGATCTTGCTATCGTGTTAATCGTATAAAAGGGTTTTTTTTTCTGATATTTCCCAACGATATTTTGAAGAAAAAAAAATGTTTTAAATGAATAAATTTGAGACAACCTCACTTGTTGCAGATGAATAAATTTAATAGAATTAATAAGACTTAATTTTGCAGAGTCACCAACAGCTTGAATATTCACATATTCAGACTATTTTCGTCTTTACTAAATTTATGTTTCAAATAGTTTCAAAAGTTTAAAGCGTTGCTGATTTGTTTTCACCCAGAATGCGGCAATTGTTTTGATGGAGATGGATATTTTTTTTATTATTCTTGAACTTCTAAAATTTTTCACATGGAGCAAATTCCTTAATTGCTTATTGATCGATGAAAAATCAGGAATGCCTTGTCTTTTTTTATGCAAAAACAAAAATGAACACTTTTTTAACGGATCCTAAAATTTCGAAACAGTTTTTTTAATTATTTTTTTACAATTTTTTTAAGATTTTTTTTAGAATTTTTTAAATCATTAAATTAAATATTCGTTTTCTAAGTTTAAAGCGTTGTCGTTTTGTTTTCACCAAGGAAATAGCAATTGTTTTTATCTAAAATCAAAAGTGCACGCTTTTTAAAAAGATCTTGAGGTTTTCAAGAAAATTCCTTGCTTGATTACTTTTTTACAATCTTTTATATCGTTGGACGCAATTTACGATTTCCCATTTCAAGTTTGGAACGTTCTAGTTTAATTTTTAAGCAGAAAATAGCAATTGATTTAAAAAATTAACGTCTTTTTTTAAATTTTTAACATTTTGAAGCAAATATTTTGATCAATTATTTTTTTTTACAAATTTCTCAGTTCGAGTTTGGAGCGTTGCCGTTTTGTTTCCACCTAGGAAATTGCAATTTTTTTCATTCAAAATCAAAAATGCATATTGCTTTTTAAGAAGATTTCTTGTTTGATTATTTTTTTACAATTTTTTATATCATTGAATGCAATTTCAGAATTCTCATTTCAAGTTTGGAGCGTTGTAATTTTATTTTTACCCAGAAAACAGCTTGTGTTTTTAAGCAAAATTAGAAATTCATAGTGTTTTGTTTAATTTTTTGAGTTTTTGAAGCAAATACTTTGACCAATCATTTTTTGTTACACTTTGAAATCGTTGAACACAATTTTTATTTTCCCAGTTGATCTTTAAAGCTTTGTTTTGACTTGAGAAATAGCAATTGTTTTTACAAAAAATCAAAAATGCATGTTTTCTGAATGGATCCTGAGCTTTTCAAGAATATTTCTTGTTTGATTATTTTTTTACAATTTTTTATGTCATTCAATGCAATTTGCGATTTTCCATTTCACATTTGGAGCGTTGTCGTTTTATTTTTGTCCAGAAAATAGCAATTGTTTTTAAGCAAAACTAGAAATCCATAGTTTTTTGTTTAATTTTTTGAGCTTTTGAAACAAATATTTTGACCAATTATTTTTTTTACAAATTTTCAAATCGTTGAGCGCAATTTTTTTCCCCCAGTTCGAGAAAACTAATTCCTTGCAATGTTTCTATAGTTTCTCAAAAAGTTGTAGACAATTTTCGAATTCTTAGTACAAGTTTGGAATATTAAAACAATTATACAACAAATAATAATTTTATGTAAATATCCTTCTTGCATTATCTTACAGCGCGCGCGACCAAAAAGAACATTTGAAAGGCGCCAGAGGACCCTAAACTCCCTCCAGTAACGCTGAAATCGTTACTTTCCATCATTTGCATACGAGATCCCTTCACTTTCGTCCGATTCTTGCAACAAACCAGTTATTTCGTCGGCGATCGGTTGCAATAGAAATCGTCCACGATTCGAGTTGGTTCACAGCAAACTGCAAAGGCCGTCTTCTCCGTCTACTCCGAAGATCTTTAAATACCAATTTGTTAATTTGTGGCCGTCTCTCCGCAAATATCACACTAATATATTGTCCCATCTGCGTGACACCGATTAAAATTTCGACAATGGTCCTGCTGCTGCCTCCTGCTGCGACCTAATTTGAAAATTTTCGCAATCGTTTTCTCAAGAGTTTTTTTATTCTCGGTTTCCTCATGGTACTTCTGGTAATTTTATACGTAAATATTGGGTATTTTGTATGCGTAAGTTGCGTTTCCTGCTTCTGGTTTGTATAATTAGAGAATTCATACGCGAATGTTTAACCTTAATTTTTTTTTTATTATCAAAACAACTCAATAGAAATTTGATGAATATTTAATCAAAATAAATAGAATTTATTGACGGAATAAATCGGATTTGGGAAATTTTGTAAGCAAAATGTTCTACTCGTCATATAGATGTAAATAAGGTAAAACACAGAAAATTTAACTTTAATTGTTTTTGGGTTTTTGATGATAACTATTGGTCAGAGTGTCGGATTTGGAAAATTTTAGTGGCAAAGCGTTCTACTCGTCATATAGATGTAAATAGGGTAAAAAACAGAAAATTGAACTTCAATTGTTTTCGGGTTTCTGAGGATAACTATTGGTTAGAGTGTCGGATTTGGAAAATTTTAGTAGCAAAATGTTCTACTCGTCATATAGATGTAAATAAGGTAAAAAACAGAAAACTTAGCTTCAATTGTTTTTGGCCTCTTTTGAGGATACCTATTGGTCGGATTTGAATTTTTTTACAAACAAATGATTTGATTGTTTAAGAATTTAATAGTTGTATATGTATAGAAATATGATTCATTCTGTGTAGCAAAATATACCGAAGTTTGCATTTTGGAAGCTCGGTGCGCTATATTTAAATGTGAGCACTTCCAGAACCTGTTGTGGATTTCAACGAAAGTCGGAGGAATGCACAATCCAGCGCGAGGAAATTGGCACTTTGGGCCATCAGGACGGAACGTCGAAATATTTTATGCAAATTCCTCCGCGCTGCTGCTGCTGTCCACTCTTACTTTTTAAAGAAACGATACACACCTGAAGGCCGACTGGATTCACTTTTAATATTTCGGAAAAATACGTATTTGTGCGAATATTTTCTTTTGTTTAATAATAATACTTAAAAAATGTTAAAGAATTGAAATTTGCATGTTATAAATTGTGTCTCGTTTCGAGTGTGCCAAACGAAAACAGGAAGTATTTTAAAATGTTGTGTTCTACTGTTTTATTATTTTTTAAATATTATAACTGTGACATTTAGTGCCAGTTCATGTTTTCACTAAGCATTAAAACTGTGCTATTTTTTTTAACCTAACTCTGTATAAAATTGGTATTTTCAGATGCGATAATTTGAATGTTAAATAATTGATTTTCGCATTTAAATAAATCTACTGATGCCAAGTTTAGGTTTAGGTTATTCTATCCGTTAAGATAAAGTTTTTCCGCCCATGTCGTATTTTATGTCATTTAAAATGACGGTAAATAACTAACCACCAAATTGTCCATTTCGGTAGATTTATTTCTAAATGGCCTCTGCGCAATGGATGATGTAAGTAACTCCGACTTATGATTCGTAAAAGAAAAATGCCACCTAAATATGATAATGTGATTTGTTGCCTGACAAGGACATCAAACCATCAAACCTTGATACGTTCCAATGGCTTCGAGGAATTCGCCACGTAAATGGACCGATATGTGTGATCTCATTTCGAGACAAGTTATAATTCAATTGTTCAGAAGCCGACAAATCAACAGTGCATCGTTTTTGTTTAATTTCATGGCAACCATTATTTTCGTGAAAATTATCATTTTTATTTTATAATTTTTTAGGGTTTTTATGAATGCTAAAAAATAAATAATAGCATCACTGCATGCAGGAATTTTTACTCTATAAAACATTTATTTACATGTTTCCTCTAAAATGATCAGGGAAGATAATATTCCAGTATAAAGGAATTAACATTGAAAATCCTATGTTCCGTTTTGTTCCACTACACCCTGTATGTAAATATGGTGTACAGTCCATGGAATAAAGACATATTATTATTATTTCTGGTTGAAAATGGGCGAAGGATGATTTTTTCTTTAGAATGAGATCTTGGATTGTCCAACTATAAAATTGTGGAAAGTATTCCCTCTCCAACTAGAGGCAAAGAAAAATGGAAATGCCATCTTTAACTGGATTAACATGAACATTGGAAAAATGTTGAGCAAAATAAGTTTCACCACAACTCCAAGATTTATCTTTAAGGTGCATATTCGCATAATTCCTCAATCATCTAGTTATCGAAGTTGAAAATTTTCAATTTGTAGTTTGACAATTTTAATATCGACAATTTTATTAAATTGTCGATATTAACACAAACAATGGTGGCAGATGACCTCGCAGTCGACGCCAAAAAAACAAAAACAAAATATGTAAATATGAAATGAAATCTACAATCATGTAAATATGTGTTATTTTCAATAGACAAATTATTATTTTGGCAATTTTTAAAAGAGTTATTGAGTAATTGTATTTTTGACTTATAGAAACTTATTCGCACTTTATGCAAATGCACACTTGAATGAGAAAGGATGTTGCTAAGGCGGCGTTTCGTGTTATGCAACATGGCCGTTGAGATGATGATGCTGATGATGGTATAAGAAAGCCACGAATGAGCATCGTCTAGAATTAATTCATCGGAGGTCGATCCATCTTGGTGCGTCCAGAGATTTACAAGCGTAAAAGTGATTCCTCGTCGCGGGAACAGATTCTCAAATGGCCGTTTCGTTAATTTTTCTTACAAATTTAAAGCTATTGATAATAATAATAATAGTTTATTTGCCCAACAGAAACCAATTACAGGACAATAAAAGTTATATAAATATAATGTATGAGTAAAAAAAAGAAGCATTAATACAAAAATCTTTAAACACAGAAATCGAAATTTGCAAACCAATTACATGTGTGGTGGGAGAAATAAATCAATAATTACATATTGGATAATGGACATTTAGTATTCTGAAACATACTTTTTAATAATAATAATAAATTTAGCTAGGGATAAAGGATTTAATTATAACAATATTCACGCAACTTATAACGAATACGTAAAGACAAATATATTACACATTTGCATTAAGAACCTTCCAATATACCAAAGCTTTTTTGGGCCAATACAAAGGTATTAATCTAAGACACCTTAATACCAAAATGAGCCATAAAAAAATACAGGGTTTATTTATTTTATTCATTTGAAAATACATCAAAATTAACAAAACAATGATCCCTACAGCCTCAATACAAGCATGACATCGTCGTACCAACGATCTATATACTTGCTAAATATTGTAGCTTTGACGAATTTCATTAGCAGCCTCGAAAACGCTTTGCTGTAAATGTTCCCTCACGGTAAACCAACTGAATCGGATAAATACTTATTTTTTCATTAACACCCTGTATCTTTTTTATGCCGCATTTTGGTTTTAAGGTGTATTGGGTTAATTCCTTTGTATTGGCCCAAAGAAGCTAATGACTCGCCCTGTATAAAGACGAATGTATAAATACAAGATGTTGAATTGCAAAGCGGGCCATAGGAATTTACATGTAAAATTTTAAATGTGTAAATATTGGCTCTCCTAATTATTTGACACTACCGATCTTCGTACATTATTTTTAAAGCTTGTTGAGCTGAATAATTTAACGCCTTACTCAGTAGTTTCTGCAGAGTATTTACCGAGATATTTGCAAAAAACTTTACAACCATTTTGAATTTAAAACGAAGGTTTGCCATGAAATCATAATGGCCGACATTTCATTTTTCTCTAAAAAATGACGGTAGATGTCACATTACAATCGGCCGTGTATTCTACACAAGAAAAAGTATTTATAATTAAATGGTTTTACGCAGGTACTATTCAAGAACTGTACGTGAATTACCGACGTAGGCAATAACCAACAAGAGTACTATGAATAATGACTACTTTACTCTCTGAATTTTAAATGTGTTACAATTGGCTCCCTTAATTATTTTATAATATCGATCTACTTACATGATTTTTATACTCATTGAATAGTACTGTTGCAAATAGGCAAAGGGCCGATAATATCGATGTGGACATCTGTGAATCGGTCATCCGGGTCTGGAAATTTCGCAATGGGTGACACTGCATGTCGTTGCCGCCGCCGCCGCCGCCACCTGCCCCGCTGCCAGGGCGACGCCACAGTACTTTTCCTGGTATCGCCTTCTCCGTAATTTCAACACTGAACAAATCACGTATACTTCCAAAATAATACCTGAGTAGAACCATTTACTTATAAATACTTTGTCTTGTGTAGAATGCACGGCAACGGCAGCAACTGTCACTTTTTAGAACAAAATGAAATGTCGGCCATTATGATTTCATGGCAAACCTTTTTTTTAATTCGAAATAATTGTAAAGTTTTTTGCAAATATCTCGATAAATACTCTGCAGAGACTATTGAGTAAGGTACCAAATCATTCATTAAAAAGCTTTAAAAATAATGTAAGAAGACCGATACTGCTAAATAATTAGAGGAGCCAATATTAACACATTTAAAATATTACATATAAATCCCTATGGCTCGCTGCATAAGACACATTTAAATTAATGTTAAGTAATGTTAAGAAAAAAAAGTTAAATATTCGAATGAGAAGGATGAACCTGTGCTGCTACCAATTTAGTAATTCGTGAGCAGTAATCTTAAATCACAAAGATTAATAAATTGATTACCGCACTGAACCCACGTTCCACTAAATCTTCTTTTCTTTCTTTTATACTATCACAACCCCCTTACAGTCGACCCCCAAATGTACCTGTGGCCATTAGCGCCCCCCTGCAGCGGCCCACCAGGGGGCGGTGGCGCCCACTTTGGGAATCACTGGTCTAGATTCTTGTTCGATTTTCCTTCGAGACAATCTAGTATGAATGAAAATTCCAGAAAATTCCATCCAATTTCCGTTCAAGTTTCTTTAATAGAAATATGCAGCCGGTCCTATTTTTCATTCGATATTGGTCCAAGTTCGGTACTACCAACGACGAAAAAAAAACAACAAGCATGAGTTGTTAGTGCAAGCAACATAACCTATATAACCTGGTGACCGCGTTTCTTCCATTCCAGTCGCAGCATTGTTATAAGTCAGTTATTTTTGTCGCGGGTTTCAAGTTGATATTTTTTATCAGGGTGCACAAATACTTTTTATTTAGTGGGTTGGTAATTACACCGTCCGCTAGCGGCGCCCTCTATATCGAATGCAATGAATTATAAAGCAAAACTTGAACGAGAATTTAGACGAAAAAAAAACGGAAAAAGTATAATGTAATTCAAGCTTTATTTATTTATTTATATGTACATTTCCCAACAGAAAAATATCCAGTTACTGGGAAAAAATAAAATTTAGATACATATGAAAATAATACTATTCTAATTAAACATTACTAATTTTACATTGGTAATGCGTACAGTTGTTCTACTAATTATTCCACACGAGCTTCCTTCATTCACACAATTACCGGATCTAATTAATTCACGAGTGCAATACCGTTTTTTTTTTCTTTTTTCGAAGTTTATAGAGCATTTTAATTGCGCCTCCATTAAGTAAAAGCCGGGGCATGTGGGTTAGTAATAATT
Organism: Ocypus olens; assembly: GCA_910593695.2. Lineage (NCBI taxonomy): Eukaryota > Metazoa > Arthropoda > Insecta > Coleoptera > Staphylinidae > Ocypus > Ocypus olens. Next base: position 898,314 of record OU343048.1, read on the forward strand.
GTGCCCGATAATATATTACGTCTCGCATTTTGACTTTTACTTTTTTAATTTTGCTTTGCTGCCCTCATTGCTCTCCGAATGATATAATGGGTCTCCGCAAGTCAAAAATTACCGAACAAATGTAAATTGAGGAATTCGGGGGTTCGCAGGTCGAAAAATTGCAAACATGTGCGTGTGCGAAATTTAAAGGAATAAATGCAAATTGAAGAATACAATACAAAAAAAAACAGACAGTGCTTTTTTATCAAGCTGATGAAGCTATTAATTATTATCTGGAGGTTGCAGGTTCGATCCCTGTCGGAGGCATGTTCACACTTTTGATTACGGAGAATCTTCGTCCATTATTTATTTAATTACATTAATGATTTGTTAAAAAAATAATTAATTTTGAAATCGTTATCATTGATCTATTTTGTAAATACTTTCAGCTTTCATAAGTAAAGTTGAATTGGTTTAGTACTAATTAACCCTTCGAGTCCCTGTTGAAATTTTTTGTCGAAAAATTAAAGTATATTTCGAACGGTATGGTGCAGTCACCTAACCTTAATCAACCCAACCTAACCTAACCTAATTTAAGTTGCGACAAGCGCTATCGCGCCGATTGGCGTTTCTTTGATACAAAATAAGACGGGCGCTGTCGCGCCGCTTCGGCGTCTTCTCAATCGATAAAAATAAGCTCTATTGCGCTGTTTGGACCATGTGCTTCCAGCGACCTCTGGAACCAGTGACGGTTCGCGGGTTTTTTTCTGGTACGGCCGAGGAACAAGAGGTGGTAATACAGATAGGTAGGGTCAGTTGCAGAGACCGCACCTATCTGTATTACCACCTCTTGTTCCTCGGCCGTACCAGAAAAAACCCCGCGAACCGTCACTGCCTGGAACCCAAAGGTTTTAAGCTCTGAATAACAAGCTTTAAATATTGATAATTGAAATTAGTTGTAAACGTTGACTTTTGCTCGGTTGCAATTTATTCCATTACAAACATATAAATTACTTTTTACACGTTTTCTTCTCATTCGAGTTACTTCACATACACTATCGTTCACGTTTCCTCGTTAAGTCACTTACAAAAACCGCCTTGACATTCTTCAAATCATCAATTATTCATGCGGACAAAAGAGGAAATCTCCGCCAGAATCGAACGAGCGACGCGGCTTACATTTATGGAAACGAGCGACGGCCAATATATTGTGGGATCGCGTGTGCAATCGTGGGGGCGATATAGGGCCCGGGACAACATTCTGAAAATTCCATCCATCCGGTATATACACCGTGTCATTCGCGTGGAGGATTATAAAATACACACTCGGCATTGCGGAGGCATTTGGGTGCGGAGTCGTATTTAAATACATTGAATTCTTGCATCATTATGTGATTGCTCCTTTAATATTCTCGGCTGTGAGCGATTCGAATTATTTTACATTTCAATAACGCGAAGAAACTAGTTTCGAGCTCGCCTCACGCGGTGTGTTTATGGTGACTGGTTATTGGTTGATGATTGTGTTGCGATTTATTGCCATTAACTGTTCGTAAATGGTGTTATCTTCGTATTTAATTATTTAAATTAATTGTGCACCCTTTAACGACCAAAGAGTTTTTTTTTCTGGCAGTACTGAACGCACGACTCCGCAAACAACACGTTTCTTTCTATGAATAATAAAAGAACTTAAAATGAGAAGAGACAAACTTAAAACTACACTGATTATTTATTTTGACCATAAAATTAATGATAAAATAAGTAGAAACACTGAATAAAACACAATTTATTCATCAAATAAATTGTGGTAAAAAACTTAGTAAGTGTTTTATTCAGTTTTTCTATAATGAATTACCACGTAGTAACGGTCGCAACCATCACCATGATAAAATAAGTAACTAAAAAAAAAAATCTGAGCCCCTACATTGGTACATGGTCGTTAAATTAATCTTAATAATAACGATAAACACATTTTATTGAAACTGGAAGTATAAAAATGTTGCAATCTTGCATAATAAATTTTTCAAGTAAATTGATAGCGAGAAACTGTAATTTTTATTGTTAACACAAAATAAACAAAAACTCCTTTAGCAAGCAAATGCAATTATCAAATTAAATATTCTAGCCGCCATCCACAGTTCGAACATGTAGGAATTGTTCTTGAACATTCTGAATATTTTCTGAACTAATTCTGCGCGGGGGTGCGCCGTCTTGCTGAAACCATATTGCATTATATGGAAAGTCGAGATCATTGTTGTTTGAAAAAATTGCTACAACCGCTGGAACAAGGTCATTTTGCAAAAACTCTAAATATCGGATTCTCACCTTCAATTGCAATTTACTCGAAAAATGTCTCATGTAAGATGGCAATATTTTTATACTGTCAGTTCGACAATGAAACGATCTCTCTAAATCAAGAACAAAAATAGGGGATTGCCATTTAAAAACAAAACGGATAACGTCATTACTGACGACTGAAAATCGACTTTCATGCAAAAATGTGTGTTTTTATAAAAGAAAATCGACGTGTTCAAGGATTTTTCCCAAAAATATTTTATTTCGGTTTTACTGAATTTATTCCATACTTTAGGCGCGCATTGTATGAACAAGTATTGAATATTCGCCTTTCTGTCCAATTATACTCTTTTATTCATTTTGAATACTCAATCGAGCCAATCTCGGCCATATTTTCGCGTCGAGGACGTTCGTACCGAAAACCAGTTGTCACTCGATCCGCCTTTTGCGAGAGAGACGTCTGCGAGGATGAAAGTTGCAACAATAATGTTTTCTTATTTAATTATCGTTCTTTACGAGAGACGCGCTCCCGCACGCCCACATTATAAACGCATTTTCGGATTTGAGTGTTTTTTTTTTTTAGATAAGGCGAGCCGATGATAATTGCTTTTAGTTACCCAAGACTTAAATGGCGGCCGTTGCATCTGTAAAAGTATGTGGTAATTAAAAATGTAAGAATTCACACGTCCATTTGCCGGATGACCTTGACGGCTCGAGTCCAAAATTAAAATTATTTGCATGCAATAGATGTTGTATAATAATAATCATAAATATAAGTGCGGTTTAGTATGAACAAATTTTTGGAGGGAAAAAAAACGAATGTTAAAATTTATACGTCCATTTGCTGATGAACTTAACGGCTTAAACCCAAAATTTAAATTATTTATGTGTGATAGATGTTGTATACAGGGTGTATTTGAAATAACGAACAGGCTCGTAACCACAAAGAGATTATATTATTTTTAAACAATATTCGCAATTATTTTGTTTATAACTGTAACAAAAAGCCCGCAATTAATTATTAAAGTTAATGAGTGAAAATACGCAACAGTAGTAATGTGACCTAATTTTTAAACGGCGTCGGCTTTAGATATTGAATTACAACAAGCGCGTAGGAAATATCCGAGTGCTCTTTAAGCGTCAATGAACTTGAGGACGTTGCGATAACACTTCAAATTTCGGAGGCAAGAAATCGTGTTTTAAATAAAGAAACACACATTCCATGCAGACCTAATTAAATGAGAAAAGCATCGGTTCTCAAAATGTTTAAAAAACCTCGAAAAATTAGGAAAATTCAAAATTTTTTTTTCGAATAAATTTTGACGGAAATGGGTTCACAAATATTTTGTGTATGTGCCCTTAAATGCCTGTTCGTTATTTCAAATACATCCTGTATAATAATAATAAATGTAGGTGTGGTTTTGTGTGAAAATTTTTTTGGGAAAAAAAAACGAATGTAAATATGCATACGTCCATTTGCCGGATGACCTTGACGGTTCAAGCCCAAAAAATTTGAATTATTTGTATGTAATAAATAGATGCTGCTCGTGATAATAAATGCGAGTGTAAACAAATTTTTGGAGAAAAAAAAACCCGATAGGAATGCCTTATTGCCAAATGTAGGTTGAGCTAGTAAAAGTAAACCAATTGCATATTTTATAAGAACCGATCGCTAGAATGTCCATTGCAGATGGTCAGTGAAATTTTCTGTGCCGAGACTTGCATTTTTCCTTCGTTTTCTCCACACTGATTTCTATTTTACTGAATCGCTGATGAGTTCGCAACAAAATTCCCATTTATAATCTTTTATTGTAATTTTAGTTAACCATTTTTCGTTTCTCCAATAATTACGTCTCAAAACGAGTTAAGCCTTTACCAACTAAAAACATATATTATTATTATTATTAATTAATCAGTACCAGCAGCGATTGTCAGTGTACGATACTTTTATTCGCAGAGTATATCAGACAGGAAGATATCAACTAGAAGTAATGACGGTTCGCGTTTCTTTTTAAGTACGGCCGAGGTAGCAGAGATGGTAATACAGATCTCTGCAACCGACCCTACCTATCTGGGGTGACTCATGGTACGGCGGAGGTAGCAGAGGTGATAATACAGATCTCTGCAACCCAACTTACCTATCTATATTACCACCTCTGCTATCTCGGCCGTACCATTAGTCACCCCGCGAGCCGTCGTCACTGCTAAAGTGATCTTGAGAGAAAGATACGTAAAATATTCATTCAGTTTATTACGTCTTAGATAACCACGTTGGTTTACGTGAAGACACAATAAGTGGGTTAATGCTTCATTATGGTGGCATTAAGCGCGAAGAGTGTTATGTAAAAAAAAACACTTTTAATTGTCGATTATGCAAATTAATTTTGCGGCCGAGACAAAGGGAATGTCGGTGGTGGCGGCCATCATATCCCGTATCGAATATTAACGACTTCTGTCTTCCTGTCGGATGTTGCGTTCCCGTGATTATAGTGATTGATTGTTCACCGATTCTTCACATCAGAAACACTTACTTAATTGCGCCATGTGAAACGTACAATTATATTTCCTCTTGACTTGTGTAAATCTTTGTATTCTGGCACGAATAAATTATTAAATCCGGTCAATAATTATTCGCAAAAAAAAACGTGTCGAATTTAGTATTTTCATCTGCTTTATATGTACTGTTTTTTTAAAAAAACTTAAAAAAAATGATTATCGAATTTCTGTTTTTCATCTTATTCATATCTGTTTGATGAGTAGAACACTTTTCTTTTTTAAATTTTCCAAATCAGACGCTCTGATCAATGGTTATTCTCAAAAAACTAAAAAAAAAATGAGTGTCAAATTTCCGTTTTTCATCTTATTCGTATCTGTTTGATGAGTAGAACACTTTTTTTTCAAATTTTCCAAATCAGACGCTCTGATAAATGGCTATTCTCAAAAAACTTAAAAAAAATGAATGTCGAATTTCTGTTTTTCATCTTATTCATATCTGTTTGATGAGTAGAACACTTTTCTTTTTTAAATTTTCCAAATCGGACGCTCTGATCAATGGTTATTCTCAAAAAACTAAAAAAAAAATGAGTGTCAAATTTCCGTTTTTCATCTTATTCGTATCTGTTTGATGAGTAGAACACTTTTTTTTCAAATTTTCCAAATCAGACGCTCTGATAAATGGCTATTCTCAAAAAACTTAAAAAAAAATGAATGTCGAATTTCTGTTTTTCATCTTATTCATATCTGTTTGATAAGTAGAACACTTTTCTTTTTTTAAATTTTCCAAATCAGACGCTCTGATCAATGGTTATTCTCAAAAAACTAAAAAAAAAATGAGTGTCGAATTTCTGTTTTTCATCTTATTCATATCTGTTTGATGGGTAGAACACTTTTCTTTTTCAAATCTTCCAAATAAGACGCTCTGATCAATGGTTATTCTCAAAAAACTAACAAAAAAAATGAGTGTCGAATTTGTGTTTTTCATCTTATTCATATCTGTTTGATGAGTAGAACACTTTTCTTTTTCAAATTTTCCAAATCAGACGCTCTGATCAATGGTTATTCTCAAAAAACTAAAAAAAAATAGTGTCTAATTTCTGTTTTTCATCTTATTCATATCTGTTTGATGAGTAGAACACTTTTCTTTTTAAAATTTTCGAAATCAGACGCTCTGATCAATGGTTATTCTCAAAAAATTAAAAAAAAATGAGTGTCAAATTTCTGTTTTTCATCTTATTCATATCTGTTTGATGGGTAGAACACTTTTCTTTTTCAAATCTTCCAAATAAGACGCTCTGATCAATGGTTATTCTCAAAAAACTAACAAAAAAAATGAGTGTCGAATTTGTGTTTTTCATCTTATTCATATCTGTTTGATGAGTAGAACACTTTTCTTTTTCAAATTTTCCAAATCAGACGCTCTGATCAATGGTTATTCTCAAAAAACTAACAAAAAAAATGAGTGTCGAATTTGTGTTTTTCATCTTATTCATATCTGTTTGATGAGTAGAACACTTTTCTTTTTTAAATTTTCCAAATCGGACGCTCTGATCAATGGTTATTCTCAAAAAACTAAAAAAAAAATGAGTGTCAAATTTCCGTTTTTCATCTTATTCGTATCTGTTTGATGAGTAGAACACTTTTTTTTCAAATTTTCCAAATCAGACGCTCTGATAAATGGCTATTCTCAAAAAACTTAAAAAAAAATGAATGTCGAATTTCTGTTTTTCATCTTATTCATATCTGTTTGATAAGTAGAACACTTTTCTTTTTTTAAATTTTCCAAATCAGACGCTCTGATCAATGGTTATTCTCAAAAAACTAAAAAAAAAATGAGTGTCGAATTTCTGTTTTTCATCTTATTCATATCTGTTTGATGGGTAGAACACTTTTCTTTTTCAAATCTTCCAAATAAGACGCTCTGATCAATGGTTATTCTCAAAAAACTAACAAAAAAAATGAGTGTCGAATTTGTGTTTTTCATCTTATTCATATCTGTTTGATGAGTAGAACACTTTTCTTTTTCAAATTTTCCAAATCAGACGCTCTGATCAATGGTTATTCTCAAAAAACTAAAAAAAAATAGTGTCTAATTTCTGTTTTTCATCTTATTCATATCTGTTTGATGAGTAGAACACTTTTCTTTTTAAAATTTTCGAAATCAGACGCTCTGATCAATGGTTATTCTCAAAAAATTAAAAAAAAATGAGTGTCAAATTTCTGTTTTTCATCTTATTCATATCTGTTTGATGGGTAGAACACTTTTCTTTTTCAAATCTTCCAAATAAGACGCTCTGATCAATGGTTATTCTCAAAAAACTAACAAAAAAAATGAGTGTCGAATTTGTGTTTTTCATCTTATTCATATCTGTTTGATGAGTAGAACACTTTTCTTTTTCAAATTTTCCAAATCAGACGCTCTGATCAATGGTTATTCTCAAAAAACTAAAAAAAAATAGTGTCTAATTTCTGTTTTTCATCTTATTCATATCTGTTTGTTGAGTAGAACACTTTTCTTTTTAAAATTTTTCAAATCGGACGCACTGATCAATGGTTATTCTCAAAAAACTAAAAAAAAAATAGTGTCTAATTTCTGTTTTTCATCTTATTCATATCTGTTTGATGAGTAGAACACTTTTCTTTTTAAAATTTTCGAAATCAGACGCTCTGATCAATGGTTATTCTCAAAAAATTAAAAAAAAATGAGTGTCAAATTTCTGTTTTTCATCTTATTCATATCTGTTTGATGAGTAGAACATTTTTTTTTCTTCAAATTTTCCAAATCAGACGCTCTGATCAATGGTTATTCTCAAAAAACTAAAAAAAAATAGTGTCTAATTTCTGTTTTTCATCTTATTCATATCTGTTTGTTGAGTAGAACACTTTTCTTTTTAAAATTTTCCAAATCGGACGCACTGATCAATGGTTATTCTCAAAAAACTAAAAAAAAAATGAGTGTCGAATTTCCGTTTTTCATCTTATTCATATCTGTTTGATGAGTAGAACACTTTTCTTTTTCAAATTTTCAAATCCGACACGGTGATCAGTAGATATCCTAAAAAACCCAAAAAACAATTGACGTTCGAATTTATGTTTTTTGTCTCATTTATATCTATTTGATGTGCAGAACACGTTGCTTGTAAAATTTTCCAAATTCGACACTCTGACCAATAGTTATCCTCAAAAAAACGAAAAACAATTGATTGACGAATTTCTATTTTCATCGCATTTATATCTATTTGATGAGTAGAACATTTTGCTTTTAAAATTTTCCGAATCCGACCATCCGATCAATAGCTATTCTCAAAAAAACTAAAAACAATTGAAGTTATTTTTTGTTTGTTATTTATATCAATTTGATGAGTAGAATACATTGCTTGTCAAGTTTTCCAATTCGGACAATCTGGTCAGTGGTTATTTTCAAAAATCTCAAAAACAATTGAAGTATCAAATTACCACATTTCCACCATTTTTATTATTATCATATCTGAACAACTAAAACTCATTTTTTTCTATCGCAGTTATAAAGATTGAAATAGTGTAAACAATATATGATGTTTACTTTATTATTGTTATATGCAGTTAAAAAGATTGAAATAGTGTTAAAACAATATATGATGTTTACATTATTGCTATATTTGCCACTGTTGGCGTTCCTGTATCTGTCGGTGGTTACATCACACGGATCGGGATTAGTACAACAATTGGGCAATAGATGCCGCCACTTTGGTATTTCTAACTTTAACGGTGTTTGGAATACTTATATTCCAACAGGAATTTTCGTTTCCCCATCAGATTCCAACTGCTCTGATGAGGCCTGAAACGTCGAAACTGGTCCTTATGTGAACTGCTGGAGAAATAGCCTTTATGCCGCTAGGATTTGAAATTAGTGCAACAATTGGGCAATAGATGTGGCCACTTTGGCTTTTCTGCCTTTAACCACTTCGCGCCCATGCTGCCCAGAGTTGATGAAAAATTATTTTTTTGTTGTAGTTATCTTTTTCTACGAAATATTATTTCACTGTCACAAACTTACCCATTTATGTAAAAAAATATTCCATAGATGGCGCTAAAGGAGTAATTTTTTTGTACAATGTTTTTTTTTGCTTGTTGCCACATGTGGCAACCTGGGCTTGAAGAGGTTAACAGTGTTTGGAATATTTGTACTCCAATAGTAATTTTGCGTTTCTCCCTTCAGGTTGTAACTGCGCTGATGAGACCTGAAAGATCGAAACTGGTCCTTGGGTGAAATGCTGGAGGAACAATATTTGATGTTCGATTGATTTTGGTTATAGCCTTTATGCCGGTAGGATTTGAAATTAGTGCAACAATTAGGCAATAGATGTCGCCACTCTGCAGTTTCTACTTTTGACGGTGTTTGTAATGTTTATATTCCAATAGTAATTTCCGTTTCTGCACTGCGCCGATCCTGTCCGTAGGTGAACTGATGGGGGAAACAATTTTCATTGGAATAAACTCGATCTAATCATCAACTCGCGTTTAAAAACTTTTCTGAAACAATGACTACACCACACCACGCATTCCTGTCTGCACCTCGCCGTAATATCGCAGCCTTGATCCGGCTCAACTAGAAGCTTGGAGTGATCGCATTCTTATCGATGGCGTTACACATTTTCACATATTTGTGTGATCTGGTTCAGTGGCTCCCGTCGTCGTAACGTTATGTCATGTTTAGTGTGTGCGTATATGTGTATATTTCGATAAACGTAGAAATCGAACGCTTTCTGTGTTAATTATTTGCATTTTTTCCGAAACCTGTTCCCGACTGTATATCGGTGGCCTATTACGCTGGTTCACTCGAAAGTAATAGATTTACTTAACAATAAAGGTAAATTGGTAATTAAAGTCACTCGGTATTGTTTACCTTTATTGTTAAACCATGTTTCACCAACAGTTCGTGGTTTATAACGAGCGTGCAACAAAAACCGAGGACGAAGTTGGCGCTGGAAATTTAAAGTCATGTCGCGCATGCGTACTTGAGATGTCAGATGTTAATAACCTCTAATTATAATATCTGACATGTGCAACCAGCATTTCACGCGAGTGATCTTGGTGATTTACAACGCCAACTTCGTCGTTGATTTTTGTTGTGCGCTCGATATTATTTCGACAAGTGCATTTGCCGTACAACGAAAATGTCATCACAGTAAATAAACTGCAAAAAATTAATATCCACATTCATAACCGCAATGGAGATATCTTTTAAAAATTGACGACAGTTTTAAAACGCTTTCTTGATAATAATAATAATGAGAAGACTTCACTCCGACCAGTGACGGCTCTCGGCAGGGTGACTCAAGGTACGGCCAAGGTAGCAATACAGAGATCTGTATTACCACCTCTGCCACCTCGGCCGTACCATGAGTCACCCCGCCGAGAGCCGTTGCCGATTCCAACCCTTGACAAAGCCCTTCATCAGTGTCTGCATTCTAGATTTGCTATAAAACAATCACCTTTTCGCTAGCTTTATGAATAAATAATCAGAATTAATCGATTCAAATAATCCGCGATGATCTATTGCTGAAATATGCAGAGGCAATTTGCATATTGCAAAAGTTGACATTTTCCCGTTTGATAACCTCGTGCGATGCGATGCAATAAAAATAACATTCATGATTTCGCGAGTATATGTCATCGAGACATTCATTAAAAAAAATAATCGGTATTGAAATTTTTCGTTTTAAAATTCAAAATTAAACCACGCCCGAATCAATCGGTGCATTGTGTAACTGAGCTTCAGTTGCATCAAATGATGCGCTATTCTAAAATGACAATAATTCTTACCACATATAGTATAGATATTTGACGCGTGAAAAAACGAAAAATATTTTTACTTTCTCCGTTACGAGAAAGTATTGTGATCGTGAAAATTTTTTCAAAAATTTTTTTTACCGAAAAATCCGTTTTGGGGTCCCTATATGCCATTTCAACAATTTCTGGAATTTTTACTTTCTCCGTTACGAAGTACGAGAAAATATAGTGATCGTGATTTTTTTTTCAAAATTTTTTTTTACGGAAATATCCGTTTTGGGGTCCCTAGATGCCATTTCAATAATTTTTGGAAAAAAAAAAATTGTGTGGGCGTGTGTCTGTGTGTGTGTGCCAGTCTGTGCGCGCTGTATCTCAAAAACTAATAAAGCAATTGATAAGAAACTTTGAACAACAGTCTTATTTGATAATCCGAAGAACTGAAAAGCTTTTGGTAAAATTTCGTACACCGGAAGTGGGTGTTTACCTTAACTGTTTTTTGTTTTTCGCCAATATTTTCTTAAATATGAAAAATATCACAAAAACATTTAAACAAATGAAGACAACAAAGAAATGAATATCTTTTGCTTGAAAACATTTTTCATAAAATCATTTTTATTCGAGAAAAAAATTTATTATTTTTTTCTAAATTTTTGGTTTATAATTATAAAACGATAATAGTTACAGCAAATTTATATTAATAATAATTGTAGAGAATGCTAAAATAAACAACTTATAAAGAATACGTTTTTTTTTCGAAATCCCTGTAGTTTTTGAGTAAACTCAGTTTTTGAATTTGAAGTATAATTTTTCCATCTTTCGTAATTTTGACGTTTTAAACGTCAGTTTCATCCGAGTCTACGAAACGCTCGATGTACATTTAAAATATGATTTAAATTGAAAATAAACCATGAAAGCGTAAATATAAATGATAACCATCAAGTCGGAAAAAGTAACATGATGGCCACATCACCATTTTTTTTCTTAAATCTGATAATCCGTTTAAGAGTTGCCTTCAAAAACGACAAAAGAACAAATTGGCGTCAAACATTTTTTCGACAATATTCAATTTATTTCCAAAAAAAAAATATGAAATTGATATTAATTCTATCAAATAACAACTAATCATTCTAAATTATTATTTAATCTGCGTCATTAAAAATGAACCAATCGACGATCGATTTTCCCTTTTGCAACCTGGACATTATCCACGAAAACTTCCTGTATAATTACTGGCCAAATTTCCTGTCCGGCCTTAATGACACGTTTCGACACGTAGTAGTAGTTTTCAACTGTTATACGTTAATGAAAATCACGGCTACTTGATAAGAAAGCAACTTTTTCGTGTTCATTCAATTGTCCACGAATTTTTGGCGACTTCTCGGGCGAAACGTCTCGCCGGCGCGTGTAATTTATCGCTTCATTAAAAAATTTTTGACGAAAATTACCGACAAAGCAAATACGCTTTCAAAATTTTGAGTATAATTAATCAAAGCAAAAATTCAAATGTTTATTAATATGGATGGTCTTTCAAAATTTTTAGTATAATTAATCATTGTACAAATCCAAATCTTTTTTTTTTTAATTTCCAAAAAGAATGATATTACATTCGTGGGAGTGTCAATATAGAATAATAATAAATAATAATATGGATGATAAAACTCATAATTTTTTTGATTGGAATTTAAAATTAAATTTTAATTTTAAATTCCTGTTTGACAATTGCTAGCACCCATGTATATTTTTAGATTTTATTTCTTTTGCGTTAATTTATTGCAAATAAATAGAATACAATAAATACAAAACTAAAATTATATCAATCAGCATAGACACAGATTCAAATATTTTAGAACACGAATTTTATTAATTTATTGTCCTATTTTAACTTGATGTAAATTATATTTCTGTAATATTTTGTGAAATTTTCTGACAAATGTAAGATATGAGTAAATTACTATTACTATTACATATACAGTCTGTTCGTTATACCGTGATAAATTTTGCCACGGCGCATCTCTGAGTTTACGACAAATTTATCACGGTACAACGAACAGACTATACAGTGGTATAAAACATAGAAAATTGTGTTTAATTTATCCCTAAAAATGTACCGCATAGTAATGGTCACCGTCATCCTGTTTCTTAGTAATTCCTTATCATTAACACATTCGCTGCCAAGTTTTTTTGTAAAATGTCAAAAAAAGTTTTCTTTGTTTTTAAGTTTTATTTTATAAAATGACTAAGAATATCCTTAAAGTTTAGAGAGCCCCGTAATCTATTATCTGATCAAAGTGTTTAAATTACACTTCTTTCAAAAGGTTTACCATTTCAAGGTTAATTCTTTAATCTGCTTTACAAATCAATGATTTTTTCTTTTTTTACAAAGGCATTCCTCAGAAGTTCACGTTTTGTAATGAAACTTGTACAAGATCCGATATTAATGATGGTAATTATGAACTGCTTACCCTTTACAAAACGAGTTTCTAACGAATCTTAATCGAATCAGTTGATCAGAAATATTAATTTCACTCGGAGAGAAAAAACAAATTGACGAATCACGCCGCTTAATTGGCCGCCATTACAACAGATGTCATTAGCATTTTGAAAAGAACGTTGGATTGATTGCATTAGATCTGCGGTGTGTGTGTGTGCATGTTAATGACCCAGATCCGCGGCGGACAGAAGCCGTAATCTCAAAATTGAATTACAAGAACGCTTAGCCTCGGCTTCAAATTTTCCGCAACGATAACATCAAGAAGATTGAAGCTACGATTGCGGAGGCGTTGATTTGTTCAAGAGAAAAAAGGTTACGGGAGGTAATTTTTGTGTTAATTTTCTTTTGTTGCGATGGCCTTTGTTTGATAGATATTATGATTATGCTTTAAAATTACTAACAAATGTTGGACATTTGAATTGAAGTTTGACTTGAATTGAAAAATTGAATAATACAAGAAATGAATTGAAAAAATATGGTCTGTGTCTGTTACTGTTATCCATATCCATATTAGCGTTTATATTGGAAGGATTAAAGTCTTCAAAAAATATACCGGGTGTAACTGAATTCTAGTAGACCCCAAATATCATTTACATTTTTACATATATCTTTATGAAATTTACTATGGCGTTTCTAGGGAATGTAGTGTGTCGACATGTGGACTTTTAATAAAAATTCCACTTCCGGTTTCACCGCAAATTACCTTAATTTTACTCATCAGTTAACTATTGAAAATGCACATCGTGTTCGAAATGTACATTTAGTGTTATAAATAAACGAGTGAACTAAGGAATATAACTGTTTAATTATTTAATTTTACTATTTCAAATAGAACACCCTGTGTATATTTTTACATATTTTAATTCGTCACTAAATTTTGGGTTTAGAGATGTATATAAGTGATCTTTCGGTTTTTAGTTTTTGTTTAAACTTAAATTGAATTTAAACAAAAAACTAACATACAAAGGGTCAGTTATGAACTCAGAATTTAGAGACGAATTAAATTATATAAAAATTCCACTTCCGGTTAAACCGGAAATTACCTTAACTTTTCTATTTCAAATGGAATACCCTGTATATTTTTCAGTGGCGGCTCGTGGAACAAGTTGATCATAGAGCCACTTATACAATATACCCCCCCCCCTCCTTTTTAAAGAAATAAAGAACGATGTATCTTCCTAGACCGAAGTAACTGGCGAAAAAGTGTTTTAAGAATTAATTAAAAATTCTTGTTGAGCTTAAAACTACAGGTAGTGCCATGGCTCCTTGGCCCTATATAACGAGCCGCCCCTGCTTGATTTGATAAAACGATGATTTGCGAATCAAATTTATTTTTTTTAGAATTTAGTCGACACGTTTTATATTTTTTTTTTAGAATTTTTCACTCGAGTAGTACACAATTCGAAAACTAAAATTTTCAAAAATTCACAACTCGCGAAATAATCGGCGGATTTTCAAAAACTGCACTTAATTTGATAGAACGATGATTCGTGAATCTTATTTATTTTTTTTAGAATGTAGTCGACATGTTTTATATTTTTTTTATAATTTTTCACTCGAGTATTACACAATTCGAATACTAAAATTTTCAAAAATTCACAACTCGTGGGTTTTCAAAAACTGTACTTAATTTCAGTGGCGGATCGTGGAACATGCTGATGGTAAAGCTATGTATACAATATACACCCCCCCCCCCTTCCTTCTTTGAAGAAAGAAAGAATGATTTATCTTCCTAAACCAAAGTAACTGGCGGAAAAGTGTTTTAAGAATGACTTAAAAATTCTTGCTGAGCTTCAAACTACAGGTAGTGCCATGGATCCTTGGCTCTGTATAACGAGCCGCCCCTGATATTTTTACATAATTTAATTCGTCTCTAAATTCTGAGTTTTTAAATGTATCACTCCTAGTTACCCATTTCTAATTCTGATAAAACATTTTTTTTTTGTTTTTTTTGTTTTTTGGCATAGGTTTGACCATTCAGCCACTCAGACAAGACATGTCCCTAGAAAAAAGGACGAGGAGAGAAATCCTTAAAATACACCCAAAACAGTTCTAGAAAAAATTGACCTGAAGAAAAAAGAAAAGTCCTGAAAAAAGGTTTTGATAAGACCTGAAAAAGAGGACGTTGAAAAAAACCTAAAAAAAGTTCTAAAATCCCGAAAATAAAGCTTGAAAAATGGCCTGAAAAAATAGTCCTGAAAGTAAGTATAATAGAAAAAATGGTGATGTGGCCATCATGTTACTTTCTCCGACTTGATGGTATCATTTATATATACGCTTTCACGGTTTATTTTCAATTTAAATCATATTTTAAATGTACATCGAACGTTTCGTAGACTCGGATGAAAGTGACGTTTAAAACGTCAAAATTATGAAAGATGGAAAAATTAAACTTCAAATTCAAAAACTCAGTTTACTCAAAAACCAAAGGGATTTCGAAAAAAACTTATTCTTTATAAATTGTTCATTTTGGCATTCTCTACAATTATCATTAACATAAATTTGCTGTAACTATTATCGTTTTATAATTTTATAATGATTTTATGAAAAATCTGTTCAATCAAAAGATGTTCATTTCTTTGTTGTATTCGATGTTTGTTTAATGTTTTTGTGATATTTTTCATATTTAAGAAAATATTGGCAAAAAACAAAAAACAGTTAAGGTAAACGCCCACTTCCGGTGTACGAAATTTTATCAAAAGCTTTTCAGTTCTTCAGATTATCAAATAAGACGTATGTTCAAAGTTTCATATCAATTGCTTTATAAGTTTTTGAGATACAGCGCACACACAAACACAGACATACACGTACGCAAATTTTTTTTCAGGAATTGTTGAAATGGCATCTAGGGACCCCAAAACGGATAATTCCATTAAAAAAAAATTTTAAGAAAAAATCACGATCACAATACTTTGTAACGGAGAAAGTAAAAAAGGGAGGTACTTCAGTGAACAGGTGCCACCGACATGAAATTTTCCAAAATCACCCAAAATTTATTCAGAATTACAATCAACACACATCACATTTCTAGATTTCAGAAGAATATCTTCAAAAAAAAAAACCGTAAAACCTCTATTGGCTTGAAAACATTTAAAAAACAATTGCTAACAACTTGAAATTTTTTATATTCACTAAAAATACATGGATGAATAGGATTCTGCAAAGAAATACAAAAAATCTAGACCATTTTATTTCGAAATAAATCATTTTAAAACATTTTCAAATTTACTAAAAAAAAACTTAATAATTAAAAATTTTGCAAAAATCTTTAAACCCTACATGCCCTAGATTTCCAAATAATCCATTGTGAGCAATGAGTGAAAAAAATTATGTCTTGAAAAAAAAAAATTAAAAACAATTGCCATCGACTTGAAACTTTCTGCAAAACGAAATTATAATTATTTTTTTACAAAAATCCACAAACACCGCACCAGCAGGTTTCGGAATATTCTCCGGAATAGAGCGTAAGGTTATATACAAATTAAATAAAATATAAAAACAATTGCCATCAACTTGGATTTCTTTATAATTATTTTCCAGATTTAAATAATTTTTCAAAAAAACCGTTCTACTCGTCAAATAGATACAGATAGATGAAAAAAAAAAACTGTTTTTCGATTTTTGGCCGATAACTGTTGATCCGCACACCACATTTTAAAAATTCTTGCACCAGTCGATTGCAATTACGGAAAACACATGGACAAGGTAGAAAACTGGAATTCGTTCTTCTATTGTTTTTCAGTTTTTTCACGGATAATTTTTGAATGGGTGATCAGATTTAGATCATTTTTCAAGAGAACTGTTCTAATCAGCAAATAGATGTAGCTCAGATAAAAAAAATAAATTTGACAGTCAACTGTTTTTTTTTCAGTTTTTGGCCAACAGTTAAAATAAATAATGGAACCTCGCAAGGAGAGAAATGATGAAATTATTACTTCCCTCTCTTGGGTGGTAAATATTACTTCTCTCGCGATTTCGACAGCCGAGATTTGGAATTTCTCTCCGTTTGTGAAAAAATAAAATTATTTAATAATACCTTATCATGTAGTAGCTGTTATACTATATTATCTGAGCTAAGTGTTTAATGATTGCTTTATACTCCCTCTGTTTAAAATTCTTTGATTATTGTAGTTTAATAAACTTAACGGGTTTTAATCATCCCATCTTGAAAGACAATGATATACCTAATATTTAAATAGTAGGCTGTGTTTAAAACAAATTTTTACATTTTGTCATATTTAGTTAAAAAAAGAGCAAAACACATACAATCAAAATCACACCTGTTAAGAAAAAAAAATGGGAGATAAGAGTACAATAAATCAAAATAGTGGTGAATAACACTATTAAAATTCTACAGAATATCACTTCTTGGCCTTCTACAATTTAAGAGTCTCTAAGAGACTACAATTAACAAATCATAGTCTCTTATAGACTCCTAAATTGTAGAAGACGAAAAGTACATTGTGAAGTCAGGGAATTTTTATTTTATTATTGCACTAAATAAAGACGAAAAATTGTCTTCCAAGATGATTTACGCCTATTTTTTTTTCCTTCGTTCAAGTATTTCCCACCGCCAACTGCCCGACTCGTTACCCTAGTTACGAAAGAATCTATTGTAATCGGAAAACAAAGCACTGTCACGCGGAATATTAACCCGAGATAGAGATCGTTTATCTCGCACAGCACTGTCGTCCTTGCACACACATTTTGCCTTTTATTTTTCGTCCCAATAAAACCGATGCAAGTTCGTAGGTGCGCGGACTTGATAAGTGCTCGTCTCGAAAACATCAAATTAAATACAATAAAACCGCGCGACCGATGCTTGTACGAGCTTTTAATGAACATCAACCCGAGAAACTCTTTACCTGTTTCGGCAAGGACGCCCCGGCTTTTAGATTTTTTTTATTCGAAACGATGTTTTCTATATATAGACCAGCGTGGAGGTTTATAAATAGGTTAGGTTATTGATGGGTATTGTTTTGAGGTTGGATTTTGTTTCGCGGTTCAATTATTTGATTATTCGTAATGATGAATCTATGAAGATGATGGTTGCGACCGTTACTATGTGGTAGTCCATTGTCAGGTAACTTTGAATTAAACAACTTTCGACGTTTATAAATAGTGATAAAAAAAAGGTCGAAAGTTACCTAACAGTAATGAATCTGTTTATTTGCAACTTCAAAAATCAAAACAGTTGAAAAATAGGTGTTAAATGGTTAATTGTGGAAGCCATTACTTGCGAGGGGCAAAGTATTAATTTTGAACGAGATAAAATTATTCAAATGTTAAAAATCAATTGAAAACGCCAGAATGGTATCAAAAGGACTGAAAGATTTCGGTCAATGGCCATTTGTAGGTCTTTTGTAAATTGGTTTTCAATAAATCAAAATCAGTTTGATTTCCGCAATACAGGGGCAACTTTCTAGGGAAAAAAAAAACTTTTCAAATTCTTGAACACAATATTCAGACTAAAATTTCGTTACATTCACCAGCCCTGCTTCAACCTTAGTCAACATTTTACCTGCATGAATTGTTTTTGAGAAGTTTTCGGAATGTCCGAGTCGAATCATCATCATCCATCGATTATCACACTGCAAGAGGATCAAAAACACAAAATTTCTATTTCATTGAAGCAACCTTGAACTACTCCGGCCGCAAAGCGAGAACGAATATCTTTGCAAGAATTCCGAGCAGGATCTCCTTCGGGGGAGCGAAAGGTCAGAGTTCCTCGCGTCTGCAGATATATTTTTCGAAGAATACGCTTTCTGGGCACACCGGGGGTGGATTTCGCGTCCGAAAATGGGTCAGTGGTAAAACGCAGAGAGAGAGAGAGAGGGTATAAAAGGCGTCGTCTCCGTTGGCGGCCGGTTACTCGCGTCGGCGAAAGTTGTCTTGCTCTCTTGCAGAATGTTCGGTGTGATGTTAGTTTAGTGAGTCGAGTGCACTGCCAGTGCGGTCTAACCGCCCCTATAGTCGCGACACCCAAGACACCAACAACTCGAATTTTTGTCGAGCGCAATTTTTTGGTTGTTACCATCACCTTATTTTTTTCTTGGAAACCGCTTTAGGACGTCCG
Organism: Ocypus olens; assembly: GCA_910593695.2. Lineage (NCBI taxonomy): Eukaryota > Metazoa > Arthropoda > Insecta > Coleoptera > Staphylinidae > Ocypus > Ocypus olens. Next base: position 917,420 of record OU343048.1, read on the forward strand.
AGCGACCGCACCACCCAATAATGGCGGGTAGGAAAATGTAAGTGCCATATTTTTATCAGATTTCCGAAAAATTCGAGCTTTGAAGCAACATATGGATGGATTATTATTGGAAGCGGTTGCGGTTTCGATTTCGATTCCGTCCCACATCTCTCGGTATCCGTGCGCATTATTCAAATCACTTTCTAATAATATTAAGGCGAACCCGAAAAACGCCTTTTGGGTATACAATTTTTTCCCAAAATTTTCCAACGTGGGAAAAAAATAAAGGTGAACCCGAATATACCATTTTTTTTTCCCAAAAAAATTCCCAACGTGGATCTACCGTTTTTCTTCGTGCGCGTTATTCAAATCACTTCCTAAATAAAATAAAGGCGAACCCGAAAAACGCTTTCTGGGTATACCATTTTTTTTTCTCAAAATTGCCCAACATAGATCAACAGTTTTTCTTCGTGCGCGTTATTCAAATCACTTTCTCAATAAAATAAAGGCGAACCCGAAAAATGCTTTTTGGGTATACCATTTTTTTTCTCAAAATTTCCCAACATGGATCTACAGTTTTTCTTCGTGCGCGTTATTCATATCACTTTCTAAGTCGAACCCGAAAAAGTGAGATTGGGTGCAGTGCATTTTCTGTCCATTTTTTTTTTCTCAAAAAATTACCCAACGTGGATCTACCGTTTTTCCGTTCGAGTAATGCGGTCAGAAATAATTGGATTCAGTGCGGCGCGACGGCGACGACGGTTTTGGGCGTGTGTACGGCTTTTTTACAGTTGGGAAGGAAACACGTAGCCAAAAGTGCGCAATAGTATTTTTTTTTCTCTACGTGATTTTAATCGCAAGTGAATAATTACGGGGAAGCGCCGTTTTCCGATGGCACGTTGGAATTCACGTGAAAGGAATTGAGCTTTTTTTTTTTTTAATCCCTCATTGCTGATGTAAATTTGCTTCATGCTGAAAAGGTTACTTAACGTCTGTTGCGCGCGAAAAACGCGTCCTCTTGGAATATCAAAATTTATTTCTTCGCTATCATACTGTGGAATTGATTATTATTGAAAAATATTGACAAAAACTAAACTAGCCAGAATATCACAAACTTTCAAGATGGCGTATTTTCTTAAATGAATAATTAATTAATTAATAAATTAAAAGTCTCGCAAAAATAAAAATAGCCAGAATACCAGAAACTTTAATTTTTTTTCTAAAACAATTCCCTCGTTCAAATATTTTCCACCGCCAACTGCCTGACTCGTTACCCTAGTTACGAAAAAATCTATTGTAATCGGAAAACAAAGAACTGTCACGCTTGATTATTGAAAAATATTTCGACCGTATGGACTTTATTATATAATTAACAAAAAAATCAAGAAATCCTCGATTTTTGACACATCAGACTGTCACAGTTGATTCAACAAAAAAATGCAATTTTGGTATTTGTTTTTCTGTAGGCACTGCGCGGTAGGATCACGAACTTCAAATTTATTTATGTTGCCAAAATAATTAGAAAATAAAGTTTGAGGAATTTAATAATTGCAGACTTTATTATATTATTAACAATACCATTAAAAAATGGTGATGTGGCCATCATGTTACTTTCTCCGACTTGATGGCATCATTTATATTTAAGCTTCCATGGTTTATTTTCAATTTAAATCATATTTTAAGTGTGCATCGAACGTTTCGTAGACTCGGATAAAACTGACGTTTAAAACGTCAAAATTATGAAACATGGAAAAATGTACTTCAAATTGAAAAACTCAGTTTACTCAAAAACTAAAGAGATTTCGAAAAAAAATTATTCTTCATAAATTGTTCATTTTGGCATTCTCTACAATTATTATTATCATAAATTTGCTGTAACTATTAGCATTTCATAATTGTATACCAAAAATGAAAAAAAAATTAATAAATTTTTTTCTCGATTAACAATGATTTTATGAAAAATGTTTTCAAACAAAATATTCGCATTTCTTTATTGTCTTCAATATTTGTTTAAATGTTTTTATGATATTTTTCATATTTAAGAAAATATTGGCAAAAAACAAAAAACAGTTAAGGTAAACACCTACTTCCGGTGTATGAAATTTTACCAAAAGCTTTTCAGTTCTCCGGATTATCAAATAAAACTTATGTTGAAAGTTTCATATCAATTGGTCTATTAGTTTTTGAGATACAGCGCGCACAGACACACACACACACAGACACACACAGACACAATTTTTTTTTTCCAGAAATTGTTGAAATGGCATCTAGGGACCCCAAAACGGATATTTCCGTAAAAAAAATTTTTGAAAAAAAAATCACGATCACAATACTTTCTCGTACTTCGTAACGGAGAAAGTAAAAAAATAAAAAGATCCAAAATTTTTGACAGACCAGACTGTCACAATTGACTCACCCCCAAAATTGCAATTTTGGCATTTATTTTTCTGTAGGCACTGCGGTGTAGATCATGAACTTCAATTTTTTTTTTGTTGCTAAAATAATTCAAGAATAAAGTTTGAGGTATTTAATAATTTCAGACTTTATTATATTATTAACAATGACATTAAATTGAAATTAAAAAATTCGAAATTTTTGACAGACCAGACTGTCACAATTGATTCATCCTCAAAATTGCAATTTTGGCATTTGTTTTTCTGTAGGCACTGCGTGTAGATCATGAACTTCAAATATTTTTATGTTGCCAAAATAATTAGAAAATAAAGTTTGAGGTATTTAATAATTGCAAACTTTATTATATTATTAACAATGGCATTCAAAAAAATTGAAAGATCCAAAATTTTTGACAGATCACACTGTCACCGTTGATTCATCCCAAAATTGCAATTTTGGCAATTGTTTTTCTGTAGGTACTGTGCGGTAGATCATGAACTTCAAATTTTTTTATGTTGCCAAAATAATTAAAAAATAAAGTTTCGAGGAATTTAATAATTGCAGACTTTATTATATTATTAACAATGGCATTAAAAAAAAATAAAAGATCCAACATTTTTGACAGACCAGACTGTCACAATTGATTCATCCCCAAAATTACAATTTTGGCATTTGTTTTTCTGTAGGCACTGCAGGGTAGATCATAAACTTTAAATTTTTTTTATGTTGTCAAAATAATTAGAAAATAAAGTTTGAGGATGTATTAACACAAACGGTGGTGGCAGATGACCTCGCAGTCGACGCCAAAAAAAAAGTTTGAGGAATTTAATAATTGCAGACTTTATTATATTGTTAACAATGGCATTAAAAAAATTAAAAGATCCAAAATTTTGGACAGACCACACTGTCACAGTTGATTAATCTCAAAATTGCAATTTGGGCATTTGTTTTTCTTTCGGCCCAGCGAATTTGATATAAACATTTTTGCTTTGTATTTTTTTTTTATAAGAAAATGAAGTTTGAGGAATTTCATAATTGCCGACTTTATTATATTATTAACAATGAAATTTAAAAAAATGACAGACCAGACTGTCATAATTCGATCTTGTCAACTTTATTATGTTCTAATAAAATTCCTAATTTTTTGACACACCGGACTGTCACAGTTCATCTTCAAAATTGCAATTTGGGCGTTTTTTTCTGTCAGCACTGCGAATTTGATAATTTGAATATTTTTACTATGTATTTTTTTTATATGTGCTTTGCCAAAATAATGAGATAAATGAAGCTTGAGGAATTTAAAAATTGCAGACTTTATTATTTATAAACAATTAAATAAATAAAAAAGTCAAAAGATCCAAAATGTTTGACACACATCGGACTGTCACATCAAAGTTGATCTTTATTCATCCCGAAATTTTAATTTGGGCATTTGTTTCTCTGTCGGCACTGCGGGTTTGATGATAAACATTTTTGCTTTGTATTTTTTTTATGTGCGTTGCCAAAATAATGAGGAAAATGAAGCTTGAGGAATTTAATAATTGCTGACTTTATTATTTTATTAACAATGCAATAAAAAAAACAAATTTGACAGACCAGACTGTCATAATTCGATCTTGCAGACTTTATTATGTAATTAACAATTAAATTTAAAAAAAAAACAAGATCCTAAATTTTTGACACGCCAGACTGTCACGTCAAAGTTGATTATTCATTCATCCCAAAATTGCAATTTGAGCATTTGTTTTTCTCTCGGCACAGTGAATTTGATATAAACATTTTTGCTTTGTATTTTTTTTACGTGCGTTGCCAAAATTATGAGGAAAATGAAGTTTGAGGAAATTAATAATTGCCGACTTTATTATATTATTAACAATGAAATTAAAAAAAAATGACAGACCAGACTGTCGTGATTCGATCTTGTAGACCTTATTATGTAATTGGCAATTTAATTTAAAAAAATCAAGAGTTCCTAATTTTTTGACACACCAGACTGTCACAGTTGATTTTTTTTTTCTGTCAGCACTACGCGTTTGATCGTTTGTTTGTATTTAATAATTTTTTGATGTGCGTTGCCAAAAAAATGAGAAAAATGAAGCTTGAAGAATTTAAAAATTGCAGACTTTATTATTTAATTAACAATTAAATAAATAAAAAAATCAAGAGATCCAAAATGTTTGACACATCAGACTGTCACATCAGACAGTTGATCTTTATTCATCTCAAAATTGCAATTTGGAAATTTGTTTTTTCCGTCATCACTGCACGTTTGATCATGAACACGTTTACTTTGTAATTTTTTTTTATGAATAAGTAATTGCGGAGGCTTTCATAGTTTAAAAATGACGAGCTGAAATTGTCGAAACTATAGTTACTCCAAGTTAATAAAGTGATACCAACAAAGTATTTTTTTTATGTGCGTTGTCAAAATAATAAGAAAATGAAGTTTGAGAAATTTAACAATTGCTGACTTTATTATTTTATTAAGAATTAAATTAAAAAAGAAACAAATTTGACAGACCAGACTGTCATAATTCGATCTTGAAGACTTTATGTAATTAAAAATTAGATTTAAAAAAAAAATCAAGAAACCCAAAGACTGTCACATCAAAGTTGATCTTTATTCATCCCGAAATTTCAATTTGGGCATTTGTTTTTCTGTCGGCACTGCGGGTTTTATCATAAAGATTTTACGTCCATTGCCAAATTAATGAGAAAATTAAGTTTGAGGAATTTAATAATTGCAGACTTTATTGTATTAACAACGGAATTAAAAACAAAATTATTTTTTTGTCAGATCAGACTGTCACAGTTGATATTGATTCATCCTGAGCAATTTAGGGATTTGTTTTTCAGACAGTGGGGTTGATTATGATTTTTTTTTACTTCTTAAACTATTTGTGTGTACGTTGCCAAAATGATGAGTAATTAAGGAATTTTATAAGAATAACAAAATAAAATGTTATTAATGCTACTAATTAATTAGAGTTTGAATGTTTAACACGTTGACCGCTTTGTCAGTCACAGGTGACTGACACTAGTGTATTCCAATGGGGGTCGCGCCAGTCACCGGTGACTAACACCGATGTATTCCAAAAGGGACCGCGTCAGTCACCGATGACTGACAGCGTGTACCTACTTTAAACTTACTGTTTAGCGCTATCAGTCACGAAAATGAATTAAATAACGATATTCTTAGTCATTTTATAAGATAAAATTTAAAAACAAAGAAAACTTTTTTTGACATTTTACAAAAAGCTTGTTGGCAGCTAATGTGTTAAAATTCTCAACCAGTTTCGCTTCATCAGGGCATCTTCAATGAAATACTAAAGTTGAAAATGCTTTGGTTTTAAGGACATTACAATTTGATTTCTGCGCGCATTTACTAACCTAATTTTGGAATTTGAAAATTAGCAATGAAAAAGAGTCTAGCGAATTCTTTAATTTGACATATAAATCATTAAAATCAACAGTGTTTGAGTTAAAAATTATTAAGTGTGTTTTTTTGGGATTTAAGGAATTTCGGAATCTTTGGTGAACTTTCAATATCGTGCACTAAAACTGTATAACATACACCCAAATCAAATAAAACAAGAAACATCTTTTAAGTTATACAAGAAAGTCGTTTTTGAGATGTTGCTTACTATAGAACCGTATAATTTAAATGAATACGCTACTTATTTCAACCGAATTTTGATTTGATTTTGTAAATTTAGTTAATATTTTATTTTGACGCTGGACCACCATTATTTTATTTATGTTGTAAATATTGATAGAGGAATAAAGACTCTTATTATTATTATTATTATTAAAAACTCCTATTTTAAAACGCTTACCGTGTGTTTTTTTTCATTTCAACTTTTTGTTCCTCTCTAGTGACAAATTTTGATTTAAAAACTATTGTCGCAGGAATTGTATTCGTGAAACCTAAAGGTCATCAATTATGAAACTTAACTTTGTTTTTACAGATCAATCTTCTTTATAGCCAGAACACATTATTTTCTTATTTTTTTATGTTGGCTCTGTACACAAAAAAAATGCTCACAACGTTATCTACAAATTTAGGGTCTTTGAAATTTAGGACATGAGGTTTAGGTGGTGTGGTTTTTTTTTTTGGTTGGCAGAACGTCTGCTACTAGATGTCAAGTCTTGTGGGATCGATTGCCATGCGAGCGGTGCATTTTTCTTGAACGAGATTTTTCCGCTCGGGTATTTCTTATTTATTCATTTTCATTGGAATATAATATATCTGTATAATTACAAAGGTTGATGACTAATGCTCTAGATACCGAGGTCGGGCGCAAAGTCGAAGTAAAAGAAAAGTTCAAGACACATTATCCACTAGAATAATTCATTTCTTTGAATATTGTTTCAGATGTAAATTGTGTCGTTATTTTATTAACTTGACATTGTAATATTTAAATTTAATTTTTAATGTAACTTTTAATTGACAAACACATCCGCAACAATTTTTTTGCATCTTATGTATGATTTGTATACTGTGGCCGACGTGAAGTTATTGCCATTTTTTTTAACTTTGGGACCCTAAAAGAAGTTTGTAGTGGGTAATCCATGTTTATCAGGTGATTTAATATGAGAAATAGACTGTAGTACTTCCTGATATCTATTTTTATTTTATTTACTGTACTAGTTTGACGTTATACTGCTGAAGATGACTACGCAAGGGAGTCGAAACTAGTACAGTAAATAAAATAAAAATAGATATCATGAAGTACTACAGTCTATTTCTCATACTTAAAAGAAGTGTTTGAAGATTTACATTTCCACTATATTTCTGCTAATTATCACGGAATCATAAGGAAGAATTTGGTTTTAGTAAATCTGGGAGCTTTTCTGTACCTTTTTTAAATAATCGTAAAAACATCAAATTTACAACCAGAGTTATTCTTCCGCAATTATGTTTTTCTTGTTCTTTCTTGACCTGTGTAAGATGAAGGAATTATCCTTCCATAACTTTAATACAAAAATGATTTGATGATAAAGGAAGGAAAATTTGGGACGCCAGTTTATCAAAAATTTCAAATTTTAATCTTAAAACTGTTAAAAACAATTATTATTATTATTAACTATTATTGTATTTATATATACAACATCTTTATTTCAGTAACTTTTACATATTTAAGTTTTTCAGTTATTACTATTTGGTTAGTAAGTCACTGTCTGGGCTATCGACCATCGGTCTTTCTGCCCTGTTTTAAGAAAAGAAAAGGAAAAGTTTATTTTGTTTGATCATTGTATTTAATTTTGCGGATGTTTGTAAAAATTATAATATAAAAATACGTCCAATATTTATACATCAAAGATTTACGTTTAAAATTTATTTTTGCGACTCATATACAGAATAATTAGACGGATAATACGCCACTTAAAACGCTTATTAAAGGTGTTTATTAGGTTGTAACTAATAATGTATTTTACTTGAATCTCTAAGACAATAGGAAGGAAATAACAGGCAACGTCTCAAGCATCGCTTTCACTCTTCAAATAACTTTCTTCTCAGCTCCATTCAATATAAAATATTAATAATTAATTCACCGGTAACGAGTCTTCACAATTACTTCATAATATCCCACGGTTTATAATCAATTAAAAGACAGTTTACATTAATTACGCCACTGTTCCATCACTTAATGAATTGGAAGTTGAATTGTCTCATAAAAAAAAAAACTAAAAATCGTTTATTTTTGTTGCTGTAATTAAAAGAGCTTCAAAAGTAGGGTAATATGGTGCGGGAATTTCTCAGTAGTTCGGAGGTAAGAGATTTCTCATCAATTTCTCTTATTTTGAAACATTTACAATTCGATTTTAAAATTAATTCATTTTGCTTTCGCCACACGGCGTGGCTTCTTGGTGCGAATAATGTATTCGGTTTTTAATTGAACCCACGGTAGAAACTTCTGAAAGTGGTATTGGATGTTTCGTCTAAACTCAAATAGCGATAATTTAGGTGGTGAGCCGTAAAAATTACAATAACGTGATTCAGTAACCTTAGATTGACCCCGGGATCAATTAAAGGCCATTATCATCGCTTTACCATCGAGACGGTTAAAGGTGAAAGCGATTTCGATGTATATTCGTGCAGATTATTTGTTTCACCAATTTGGACTAATAGATCACGATTCAGTATTAGCGCAATCTTCATATAATGATTTATAACTTTAATAAATATGTTGTTTGGTATACCTGTTTTTCTCAAATTTCTTGCCCCTGTTTTCTCACTTCTATGGCTGCGGGTGATGTGTAGGAGTGCAGGTAACATTCTCTTCATTTTCTTCTATTATCCAGGCAACATTCCCTTCATTTTCTTCCGTTACTTCATGTAAACTTTAACCCTTTAAATATTTAATACGAGAGCAGCGCATCGTCTGACAAATTGCAGATGACAGATGACGTTTAACGCGCATCGCATGCTCTGCTAATAATGAAACATTCGAGTGTTGTTTGTCGGCCATTGCAAAACTCCATCGATACCACGCCGTAGTGATGGAGTTATGATATTAAGAGCGACGTGAATTTTGATTTACCATTGTTCACTGCTTTCAATAATGATAACCATAACTTAACTGATTTTAATTAGTTAATTAATGATTTCATTGTCATAGATTAAAGTACTTTTTCCGCCTACCTGTTCTCGACATTCATGTATCGTGTCTAAATTGCGGGATGAAAATCCCGTTTAGAAGTGATGATCTAGCGTTACAGAAATGTTCCGATAGATGGCGACATACTTGTCAAAGTAATGTCAGTGCGCGATATATACAAATCACCTGTGTTCTGCAATCGTTTGTAAATAAATCTACAATTATGGATATTAGCAGCAACGGTGATAGCAGTGATGTGCTCACACCATCAGAATTAAAGGAAATTACCGCTGCCGCTTCGAATAATTTATTGCCCGCGAAATATAGAAGTGTTTTTTACAATTTATTTATTTTACGATATTATCGGTCGCGGAAAAATAGCGTGTGTCCAGCAGGCAGAAATGCTTTAGCAGCCCTCAGTTCCTGGAGGGCTGCTAAAGCATATTTTCTCCCCTTGATGCACAATATACTATATCTATCCATGCTTTTGAAGTATTGATACACAGTATTATATCTGCGGCTTGGCGCTCTAACAGAGGAAGCAAATATTCCGTTGCTTTTTCACTCAAATTGACTTTAAGACGACGGTCACTGCGCAACACGCCTCGAGTGCTTGGTACAACTCTACTAGTGTAAGTTGAACAAATCACATCTGTAAAAGACCATCAAGGAAACGACATGTCGATTGTGCAATGTGCAACAACGCATGATTTACTTTATTTATAGATTTCCTTGTGCGGCAACGACCTCCACCGCCCACAAAATTTGCTTTTCAAATAAGTGTGATTACCGTACTTGGAGGGTAATTCCGACGATCGTTAATTGCTCCGTCCCGAGGGCATACCTCAAAAACTGTAACCTAGAAATGTGATACACTCGACTATCCGAGAATTCACTTTCAAACACGCTAATGCGCGAAAACATATTCGTTTTAAGTATTTCAAGGTTGGACCGGATCCACCCACAGGCGGACAGCTTTCTTCAGTCAGTCAGGTGATGTTTTTTTTTAATCCAGATATATCTCTAATTAATTGAAACGAATTAATATCGTTCTTTGGGTTTCCGTAAGCCGAATACGATTTCTAATGAAGGTGTTGTTTTTATCACTTTATTACTCATAAGTGTGCGACAAGAAATCAATCAAACGTTTATTATTAATGAACTTCGCAGTTTTTTTTTTTACCTGCGATGCTGGTCCATCTGGCCAGCTCTAGGCTAATTCATAGAGATTAACCCATTGAGTGCTGATGACGTCTAAATTCGCCATGTATATTCTATGATAAGTGGGCTTGGTGGCTTTAGGCTTCATCAACATATACAGGAATTGCATTTTCATTTTTCAAATCCTTTTGACTTCAAAAGTAAGTTACAGTACGAGTACACACTAACTAGAAAAAAAAACTTCATCTAGAGTACTGCTTCCTAAAACTGTTTGCAGTGAAAGGGTTAAAGAGGACACAATTAGAATTCTAAAATGCTCGCATCATCTTCGAATGTGAAGCAATTGCCCGCAGGCGGAATGGATGAGGAAAGATCTGTACGTTACATCGCGGCTAGCCCGAAACGTCCACAGGGCAACAACAAAGAGTGCAACTTGCGGTTCGTTTACTACCAACCATTAGTGATGGTTTTGATGAAGGGTCAGAGACCAATATAGTAAAGAAACTCCTAAGAGGACTCGAGCTGTTAACAAGCGAGCGACCAACATAGTAAAGAAGCTCCTTAAGCTGTTTACATGAGTAACAAACGTGAGGGAAAATCAGCTGTGTTTAGGGGGCTCTTCTCCTACATGAATGCTGACAACTACAGATCTTGATTGAAATCTTAAGTTGGTAACCAACCAGCATTATTAATACCGTGGGATCGAAACAAAATTAGGTGATGAAGAAAATTCCGCAGTGGGTAGAGGCGAGCGCTTGTGCCGGTTGCACCGCGTGCCATGTGGGTACGAATCCCAGCCCGGACGAAAGATTTTTCGGGAATCGAGAAGTATTCACTCGGGTCCATGGTTGTTGTGTATACGTCTGACATTAATCATTTATTTATTTGTTCATTTATTCACTCAAAATTTGTATATATATACAATATAGCAGCCGCCTTGAGCTGGCCATATGGGCTACGTTCCCGAGGCCAAAAAAAAATTCCTCATGTCTTTTCTTAGTTCCTAAATTTGAAAATAATTATTGACTTGGAATTTGAAGTTTTTTTCGGAATTAAGAAAAGACATCCGGCCTTTTGTTCATCACTTATTTTGACTAATTGTTTTTTCGATCTCACGGTACATTCTGACCTGTTTGTAAAAAAACTTTAAAAGCTGTCTTACACTGCACAATTAATTGAACAAAGAAAGAAATGAGTTAAGTTCTTGTGCAATTTAATTGTCTAGTTTCATACAGTACATCGAGTCAGATTGTAAAATTGCTCAATTTTTGGGACAATTTCCAGTCTGAAACTAGACTATTTAAATTGTTCAAAAAATTAACTCATCTCTTGTTCAATCAATTGTGTAGTGTGAAACAGATTAAAATTTTAAGACATTATTTTTAACCCTACTGGTCTGTAAGTCGAAAAACTTTATCCTCCGTTATTGTTTTTTGTTGCAATTTCGAGTAGCTGCCGCATTGCAGTGTTTAAATTGATTAAATATCTTTGTTTTATTGTCAAAGAGCATAAATTACAAAAAAAAAAAACATGAACTATTAGTAACACGTTTCGAAAAATCTTCAGTTGAAAACCCCGAAGCGTGTCACCATTAAATTTGCGTCACCAATGGCGGGTTAAATTGTACGTCATTCTTCGATAATTTTTTTTTGTTGCTGTTGATTAATAATTGAATTCTTTGCACAACTCGACGCCTTGTGTATATATAAATTTTTGCGTGATAATTGCATCGCGCCTGCACTCGGTTCGCGTGGCATTCCTTTAAAAATATTTTCTTTTCGCTCGTTTTTCCAGCAGGTGAGCGACTTTCATATTTTAAACCGAAGGACGTTGATTTCTCTCGTTATGGGCAAATAAATAAAACAGACAAATACGTGGACAGAAATAAAGCGTAACCCAGGGTCTTTCGAGTTTTCCCTTTTTGAATTTCATCGATTTAATCATTTTAATTTTATTTATCTACAAGAAATAATTCAACAATGGTGCCTTAAATCAGTCGATTCGGCGTTAGTGATCTTCAATTTATATCGTCGTCCACGCAAAATAATCGTGTACTTTTCGAATTCATAAATTTGTGGGCAAAATTTAAATTTTATATGATGGAAATCGTCTAGGTTTTAAAACTTAATACGAAACTTAGAACTTGAAAATAAATTTAAATTTTATATAATAGAAATCGTCTAGGCTTTAAAATTTAATGCGAAACTTAGAACTTAAAAATATAAAACTTTCGGAATTAAAAAAAAACGAATGGAAAAATTTAAACAAAGTTCACTAAAAACCTAACCAAATTTTGTCGAAAGAAAAAGTGCGAAAAATATTGAAAACATTACTTATGGTAAATATAATAAATAATTACGAGCAGACTTAAGGGAACAGTCTACTTTGCAGGCCTGAAAAAAAGGTGATTTTCGGATTTTTTTTTTGAGACGACTAATAAAGTTTTTAACTTGAATGTTTTTCCCAGGAAATTTAAAGTACAAATTATGATTTTTTTGATGGTTTTATATAAAAATTAATTATGTTGTTACATCGTCGAAGTTGGCATGTCTCACTGGTGGAAGTTCCTTGGTCCACAAAAATAGTGTGAAATCAAAAAATGACATAACGTGTTAAAGTTTATTACATTTGTCAGTGTTATGTAGCATGGAATTTTAAAATTCGGAAAAACAACAAAATAACGCTTATTTGGAAAAAAAGTTCATTTTTTGACGTTTTTGCGGCTTGTTTTTTTACAATGTAAAATCAATAAACATATATTTTTTAAATTCATGCTACATAACCTTACGGGTATGTCCTTAGCAGTGACGGTTCGCGGGTTTTTTTCTGGTACGGCCGAGGAACAAGAGGTGCGGTCACGCAGCCAGCCGTCTCTGCAACTGACCCTACCTATCTGTATTACCACCTCTTGTTCCTCGGCCGTACCAGAAAAAACCCCGCGAACCGTCACTGGTCCTTAGAGTATTTGGGAAAAAAATCAGATCGATTACTGCATCCGTCTGCGCGCCGTCACTTCCACCAATTAAAAAAAACACAGTTCTGAAAAAATCGCGTTTGAAAATTCCCGCCACGCGGTGCTGCCGTTTGAACACAACTTGCCGTTTGAACACAATATTCTATGCACCTACAGCTTCCAAAAAATGCAAAATAAAAAAAAGATTTTTTTTTAAATCTAACAAAGTAGACGGTACCATTAATTAAAAACTTCTGCAACTGTCAATTTCATTGATTTAAATTTACGCGCCACGCAAGCTTACGTTCGGCAAAACAACAAGCCATTTCGCATGCTAAATTCCAATTTTTCCCACGATTACAAGGCAAATTTAAATTTTCCGCCTTTGAATTCATTCAAATTCAAAATTGCCGCTCGACGAAAATTCCCTAAATTCAAATTTCCCGCCAACAAAACCCTCTAGAAACTTGAGCTTTAACGACAACTGGTAAACCTGTTCCAGGTAAAATTTTGCGATCTACCTTTTGATCATTGTTGACGGCACTTCTTCATCTTAAGACCTTCTAGTTATCGTCGATGACACCAGCAAGAAAACTGGTGCTTTGAATATAACAGTTCTTCCGTTAATTGATGGAAATTCCACTAATTTTTTGAAAAACAAATCGATAAATATGAAACGCCAACAAAACCCTCCAGAAACATTAACTTTAACGACAATTGGTAAACCTGTTCCAGGTGAAATTTTTCGATCTACCTTTTGGTCATTTTTGACGACACTTCTTCAGCTTAAGACCTTCTAGTTATCGTCGATGACATTTCTCCAGCAAGAAAACTGGTGCTTTGGATATAACAGTTCTTCCGTTAATTGATGGAAATTCCACTAATTTTTTGAAAACAAATCGATAAATATGATACGCCAACAAAACCCTCCAGAAACATGAACTTTAACGACAATTGGTAAACCTGTTCCAAGAGAAATTTTGCGATCTACCTTTTGGTCATTTTTGACGACACTTCTTCGGCTTAAGACCTTCTAGTTAGTGTCGATGACACCAGCAAGAAAACTGGTGCTTTGAATATAACAGTTCTTCCGTTAATTAATGGAAATTCCACTAATTTTTGAAAACAAATCGATAAATATGAAACGCCTACAAAACCCTCCAGAAACATGAACTTTAACGACAATTGGTAAACCTGTTCCAGGTGAAATTTTTCGATCTACCTTTTGGTCATTTTTGACGACACTTCTTCAGCTTAAGACCTTCTAGTTATTGTCGATGACACCAGCAAGAAAACTGGTGCTTTGGATATAACAGTTCTTCCGTTAATTAATGGAAATTCCACTAATTTTTGAAAACAAATCGATAAATATGAAACGCCAACAAAACCCTCCAGAAACATTAACTTTAACGACAATTGGTAAACCTGTTCCAGGTGAAATTTTTCGATCTACCTTTTGGTCATTTTTGACGACACTTCTTCAGCTTAAGACCTTCTAGTTATTGTCGATGACACCAGCAAGAAAACTGGTGCTTTGAATATAACAGTTCTTCCGTTAATTGATGGAAATTCCACTAATTTTTTGAAAACAAATCGATAAATATGAAACGCCTACAAAACCCTCCAAGAAACATTAACTTTAATGACAATTGGTAAACCTGTTCCAAGTGAAATTTTGCGATCTACCTTTTGGTCATTGTTGACGACACTTCTTCAGCTCAAGACCTTCTAGTTATTGTCGATGACATTTCTTCAGCAAGAAAACTGGTGCTTTGGATATAACAGTTCTTCCGTTAATTGATGGAAATTCCACTAATTTTTTGAAAACAAATCGATAAATATGAAACGCCAACAAAACCCTCCAGAAACATGAACTTTAACGACAATTGGTAAACCTGTTCCAAGTGAAATTTTGCGATCTACCTTTTGGTCATTCTTGACGACAATTCTTCAACTTAGGACCTTCTGGTTATTGTCCATTTCCAAGAAAATTGGTGCTTTGGATAAATAGTTCTTATAATAATAATAATAAATTGTCTTTAGCAATGAAAAGGCTTCCGTTAATTAATGTAAATGCCACTAGTTTTTGAAAACAAATCGATAAATATAAAACCTGTTCTACCCATCAAAACGGATACAGTTACATGATGGACACCTCAACATTTTACATTACCCAATGCGGAAGTAAAATTCTCAATCAATCACAAAAAAAAGTTACATGAATGCGACCCCAACACCTCAATGTATCCGGAAGTAAAATTCTCAAAACAATTGATCATTTAGAAGAAGAAAAAAAAATACATGGAATAAGGAAGCTGAAATCCGATGATTTCTTCATTGCTTTTCAATTTGCATAACTCGACGTATGTAAAATATTGCAGGCGTGAATATAAGCGGCGGCGACTAACGTCAAAGGTCATCTTCACTTTCTTTTTCTCGTTGAAAAGTTGCGTCACCTGAACTCTGGCAGCGGTAGGTGCATCTTCCTCGGGATCAAATCCTAGCGCCATTGTCATCGTTACGTAACGGATTTTGTAAGAAAGACCCATACATTTGGATACAGCAATAATTGAGTGGAACAACGTTGATTGGGTGACGATTTAGAGTGACAAACACGTGTGAGACGCACCCATGCTCCAAGTCAGTAACGGTGTCAAAAATTTTAAAGGAGGCGAAAACTTTTGTACAAAAAATTGTTCGTATTTTTAAAATCATTAAAATTGAAACTACTTTCTTGGTCGGTGACACAAGTAAGTATACTGCAGTGTTTCTGAAGAAAGCAGTAACTGCAAAAAAATTGAAAATTGAGATATGGATATAATTGGATTCGTCTAAGTTTACAATTTAAAAAAATATAAAAGCATCCTGTAAATTATAAGTTAAAAACAGTTTCTGCTTTTTCGGCTTTTATTTTTACTGGAACAAAATGATTTTATCCAGATCAGTTTTTCTCAGATTCAGTGTTTTGTAGTTGGTTACTGTGGTCTCCTCAAGGACGGCAGTGTCCTAGCCTAAATTTTATGGCAAAAATGTTCCTATTTTAATATATTTTTCTTGTTACTATCCTTAGGGCCGGTATTATAAAGATCGGTTAAATTTATTCGAAGATTAAAATTTAAATGAAGTTTGGTTATATTAAAAATGGTGATGTAACCTATCATGTTACTTTCTCCGATTTGATGGTATCATTTATATTTACACTTTCATGGTTTATTTTCAATTGAAATCATATTTTAAATGTACATCGAGCGTTGTGTAAACTCGGATAAAACTGACGTTTAAAACGTCAAAATTATGAAAGATGGAAAATTATACTAAAAACTCAGTTTACTCAAAAAGTAAAGGGATTTCGAAAAAAACTTATTCTTTATAAGTCGTTCATTTTAGTATTCTCTACAACTATTATTAACATAAATTTGCTGTACCTATTATCGTTTCATAAATATACACACAGACTCACACAGACACAAAAAAATCCAGAAATTGCTGAAATGGCATCTAGGGACCCCAAAACGGATATTTCCGTAAAAACATTTTTTGAAAAATCACTATTACAATACTTTCTCGTACTTCGTAATGGAGAAAGTAAAAAATACATGAAGCACAAATGTTAATTAAAATGTAATCGTCAACTAAATTTAAATAACCTTTATATAATATTGGCCCTTAATGCCATAAATTAAACTGCGTTCTATATTTTTTCATTCTTCCTTCTCTTTTGCATTCTTGAGGCTCGCGCGAAATGCCCTTTAAATCCTTATTCCAATTTTGCATATTTTACATAAATTTAACATTTAAAGGTTTTTTTTTTAGAATCGTCGAAGTGAATCTTCTCATTGCATTCACGTTCCAAGTCAAGGCTTTCCACTTTTACTGACCGCCGTGGCATCTTTGAAAGTGTGTGTACGTGTTCTCGTAAAAAAAAGGGATGTCGATTGTGCATTGTGCACACAAAGGATTCTTGCAAGATTTTGTAATATTCCTCTGGTGCGGTTTTGATCTAGATACGAAGGTTACTTGGAAAAGTAAAGAAAAAAAACAATATACGCACACCGAGTGTAATAGTTGTATATATTATAACTTCATGGAAAAGAAGGTGTTTATTAGCATAAATCGACATTGAATTATCTGTGGTTGTGATTGCAAGAGTTTGCAAGTGTACAGTGTAGTCACAAAGTCTGGAATGCCCGACATATCTACGCCAAAAACGTTTGGAGAGGTCAAATAGTATATAGTGTATCAAGGGCCGAAAATAGGCTTAGCAACCCGCCGCTAAACGTGAAGGGTTGCTAAAGCATTTCGACATGAGTTACACTCAATATTTTTTCGCTGCCTCAAGTAAAAACAGTGTTTCGGGAAATTTTATATCGCGCGCACCATTGAACTGTCACTGTCAGATTTTTGCATAGCCTACTCATATTCCGCGGAAGGTTGTCTAGATTATGCATATTATTTTTTCGGCCCTAGATACCCTAAATCGTAGTTTCGGCACGATTTTGATGGCCGAAATATATGGTTTCGGTAGAGGCAGGCGAAAAAAGTTTTTGCAAAAGTTTGCTAGTACACAGTGTGGTCAAACATTCTTGAACAGATAAAGTATCAGTGCTTGAAAAAGTCAAACGGTATTTGTAACTGTTTGCTTGTGCACAGTGTGGCCGAAAAGTCTAGAACAGCTCAAATATCTGCGCTAAAAACGTTTGAAGGTGTCAAAAAGGATTTTAAATTTACTACCTTTTCAAATACTCTAGAATTTTGTACAGTAGCGTACGCCTGGGAGTGGAAGAACAGTTAACAGTGAACTTCAATTTTTCCATAAGAGTTTGCTTGTGCACAGTGTGGTCAAAAACTGGAACACCTAAAATATCTGTGCCAAAAACGTTCGAAGGGATCAAAAATAATTTTAAATTTGCTGTCGTTTGAAATACTCTAGAACTCTGTACAGTGCCGTGCGCCTAGGAGTGGAAGAACACTTAATAATTAACTTCGACCTTTCCGTAAGAATTTACTTGTGCACAGTGTGCACATCTAAATTATCAGTGCCAAAAACGCACGGAGGGGCTAAAACGAATTTTTTGCTGTCCATACAGTGGCGTGCTCCTGGGAGTGGAAGAACACTTAATACCAGTGACGGTTCGCGGGGTTTTTTCTGGTACGGCCGAGGAACAAGAGGTGGCAATACATATAGGTAGGGTTAGTTGCTGCGTGACCTTACCTATCTGTATTAACACCTCTTGTGCCTCGGCCGTACCAGAAAAAAACCCGCGAACCGTCACTGCTTAATACTGAACTTCAACCTTTTCACAAGAGACCGAAATTTCTCTAGACGATTATTCAACTTATTTATGTAAATATTGGGACAATTTTGTAAGTGTTGTATTGGATGAAATAAATAACTATCCAATCTTTACATAATCCTAATCCCCGTTAATTATTCACACAATATTTGTGCAATGTTGTAATCGCGCGTTCGTGTTGCATAATTGTGTCACTTCTGTCACCTCGTATGCGGCGTGAACCATGAACTTTTGAGCGAGTGCCGGTATTTGCGGAAATTTGCCGATCGGCCGTTGCCCAATTGATTATAAAAAAAAAATCATACGCGACTTTTTACGTAACAAATTCTGATTGCAAATCGAAATCGCGCCCCAATTTCCAATCTCTGGTTTGGTTTGTTAAGGTTTAGATAAATTCGATTTGAATATTGGTGCAAAGATTACATGGCGTACAATCTTGTTTGGTGCCGCAATTACTAACCGTGAAAAATTAAACTATGAAAATCTACACGAACATAAATTACAAAATACGTTAAAATTCGATTCAGAAATAAAAACAAGATAAAACAATTAGTTTATACTTCACAATTATATAC
The DNA here is from genome assembly GCA_910593695.2 of Ocypus olens. Classification (NCBI taxonomy): domain Eukaryota; kingdom Metazoa; phylum Arthropoda; class Insecta; order Coleoptera; family Staphylinidae; genus Ocypus; species Ocypus olens. The sequence goes on from OU343048.1 coordinate 936,378, forward strand.
CCACTTACAGTGTACGAAATTTTACCAAAAGCTTTTCAGTTCTTCGGATTATCAAATAAGACGTATGTTTAAAGTTTGATATCAATTGCTCTATTAGTTTTTGAGATACAGCGCACACAGCCAGACACACACACACACACACACACACACACACACACACACACAGACACATACACAGACACAACATTTTTGTTTCCAGAAATTGTTAAAATGGCATCAATTATTCTTCGCGCAGCAGCCACAAGAATCCTTTAAGCAGGGTATACATCCGTTGGTGAAACAATGGGATATGTGCCTTAATTGTAGTGGTAATTATTTGTAAATATATTTGCCAATACATTATTTCTGGACCAAAGATGGGTTTCAATTGAACGTATATCGGTATATTTTATTATAATTTTGTCTTGGCCAGCATATCCAAGTGAGCCTTCTATAGATATATCTTTTCTATACTTTGACCAGTGGCGGCTCGTGGATGTTCGGCGGCGGGGCAACGGAAGAAAATTTGAGCGAAACATTTGCTTCCTCTATAAGAGTACGTAGTGCAGCACGAGCGACATCTTTGTCTTTGCCCTCCCTACGGAAATACACGAGCCGCCGCTGACTTTGACCATTAGAGAATTTAAATAATTCAACAAACAAAACCATGATTCGATATTTCCTACTTCCACCAAGAAAACGCGAACTACTCATTTTTTTTCTCCTTTCTCTCTTATTAATCATTCAATTGAAAAAAAAACCCAAAACCGCAGATTTCGGTACGGTACACCAAGGAAACAATCGAGTATCCACGTAATACATTTCTAACCTTGATGATACCCAGAAATTGGAAACCACGCTCGAAAAAATGTCGTGAACACCGCATCTCGCCTGACATTTGCCTGAATTCCGAAAATCAAATTATGCAATTAGAGGAGCCATCGTTGGTATTTAACGTGAGACGTCTCACAAATATCAATCGGCGTGACGCAACGCGAAATTGCGAGAAAAGTGCTTTTTTTTTGGTCTACAAATCAAGGTTACGAAAAAAAAATCTGAAATCGCCGATGCCATTGACACAGAAATTTGAATCTCCACGCACACACATACACATGGGGCTTGGCTAAGTGAGGTGAGAGAGTGAAAGAGGAGAAATTTACGCCGATCAAGGTCAGAACGTGACCTTCCTGTTTTTTCGAAAGAATGGAAGAAAGTGATCGACATGAAACCCTCCCGAGTTGATGTGACAAACGTTGATTTCTATTCGTTTTATGCGAGGAAATTGGTTTAACAAATTTTACCAAAGAACAATCAGAATATACACTCATTACACGCTTGCAAATTGTTGGTATATGTAGTGCTGTACTCATGCCTTTTATTCCGGTGTCGATTGTCGATCAGCTGATCATTCCCGCACTGCTGCGCGTGACCAATTGCGCGAGAGATAAAACCTTACCTGACATCTGTCAAAATAACGGAGTAGGTTTAAAGATGTTTACCTACGACAACTTGGATATATGCTTATTGCATGCTTGTGAATGATTACTATTTTATTGCAGAAATAAAAATTATTGGTAATTTCTATATTGAAGTTTCGAGATGTTTATCTCATTTAGCTCGTAACAATTCACATTATGTTTTCTAATGTTTAAGACAATAATTGCATAATCGTCTTAATGCGCGATTGGTGTCATCTCGTTTCACCACTTAGTACCGCAATTCAAATAAATAATAAAAAAGAAAAGTGATTGCATCAGGAGAAATTTTCCTCCTCGATGCGGCAGCAGCTTCCATTATCGTCAACGACCGGCCGAGTAAATGTAAATAAATGGCCCATAAATAATGTCATGTAATGGACATTTTTTGAAAAGAAAACAATGGAGTAATGATCGCAAGAAAATTTAATATCAAAATGAAACGGTCGCGCTTTCATGACATCCCTAATGTTCTATAGAAATCAGAGATTTGTTTTGGATAGAAAGAGTAATTTAGATTCTTTGATTGTACTTTGAATTTTGAGAAAAAATAAACATTAAAAATGCGTGTTTATTTTTCCAAAGCACTCTGGACAAAAATTTTAAATTACTGTGAGAATACAACTCAACTGTCAACTGGTGTCATGTTCGCCAATCAACAACCGAGATTTAACCTGAGCGGACCAATAGAATTTTTATTTCTGCGACAATACAACGTTCAAGTCACGTGATCTCATCTGCGCCAATCGATCGCTTAAATCGACGAACACAAGTCTCGGTAGAAAGAGTTAGCCGATTCGGGGACAGGAAGCGATCCCGGAAGTTGCGATTTCCGGTTTCCAGTTGCAGTTTTTCGGTTTCCGGTTGCGGTGTGCTCTACCGGTCTCCAACTCAATATCTGTTTTCGGGTTATTGTGGTAGAAATTAATTTGTTTCTATTACACCCGGTCAAATTATCTAGTTTCTCTTAAAAATCTCAAAAAATCACCCAAGAAATGTATTTGTTTTTATCGGTAACCTTTTTATACCCGAGGGTGTTAGAATATTGCGTATTCGTATAAAAACCTTCAAAAATATCCAAGAAATTAATTTGTTTCGATTGGCAACCCTATTATACTCATGGGTATCTCTTTATTGCGCATTCGTATATAAACTTTGTTATTTCCTCGAACAATTAATTCAAGCTTCAATCACGGCCAAACGTAATTTTTCAATGTTTGAGTCAAGGCCGCAATAAGAAAGAACGGACTCTCCCAAATTTTCCGAAACCGCCGGCATCCAAAATTCCGGCGGATCCTTGTGCGAGGCATGCCCCGATAAATTTAGATCAAAGTCGACTCGATTCATATTTTGAAATCGGTTGTTTTTCTTATTTTTTTTTTTGCTTTTTGCGCAACTGCTACGCGTGACAAAACAAAAGTAACGTTTTTGTCTAGTCAAGGTGATATTTGTCTTAATCTTTGTTGCTTTGTTGATGCTGTATACAAAACATACACGAATTTAGAGCAGTGGATCAACCGGCGGAGTTCACTTCTTGGAAGTGGTCTTCCACCCTAACTCTCGATGATAGTTGATTGAATCGACTTTTAAGAGTACGTTTAAGTAATGTAACTTTTTAAGCTTATTTTAATCCGTATTTAAAAGACTATGCAGTATTTCTAAGTCATTTTGATATTTATTGTTAAAACGTGCTGAAAAAAAAATCAAAACTAATTATTTATTGAACGATTTTAATGATAAATTCAATAAAGACGAAAGTAGTCTGTATACCGGGTGTGGCACTTAAGACGCCTCGGACCATAGCTCCTTTACGATAAAAGCTATCGAAAAAAATCTAAGAACAAAGTGGTGCATAGTTACCGTCGCTATGTTTTAAAAATATTTCTAATCATCAGTGGCGTGCCGTACTCCAGTGGCGTACCAAACTTATGTTTTTTTAAATGGAATGCCCTATTTTTTATTGCAGATTTGGAAAGTGCTCGACGAGTACTTATTTTTTTATCTAACATGTTATACCCTTCACTTTAGCGGTTTCGCTATTATAACCCCTTCTTTCAAAATTGCGCCCCATTTTTGAGATTTTTTTGTAGAGAAACTAATTGACGCCGGCGCCTAAATTTTGAATTGAGGTACAGGTTAAGACCTCGTATACCTTCACATAATTTTTTTTCGGGTAATTTATGGCAAAAAAATTATTTTTGATTGATCTTCGCATGTTGTCATTTTTTCCGAAAATTTCAAATGGCACCCCCCTAAAAAAATTACGGCGTTGTACAGCCAAAACTCTAAATTTTTCATTGGTGTAAAAAAAAATACACATTGCATAACAAAATTTCGGAGAAAAAAGGAATTTCATCGCAAATGTCGGGAAACGTTTTCCGTTCCCAAGTGTGCCATGAGAAAACAAAAGATTGGTAATTGTCAAAGTAAATTATTAGACGTCAGTAGCAGCCATAAGTCATTTTTGATAAACGTTCTAAAAATGTTCCGAACTCAAGAGGAAATGGTTGACATGATATTTATTCTTGGAGAATGTAACAAGAATTGTTTCTTGGCATCACGAGTGTACGCTGCGAGATATCCGCACAGGGCACATCCAAATGAACGTGCGTTTCAAAAAGTGTTGGAGAGATTTACTACTACGGGAAGTGTGAAACGGCCAAGGAGAGTTAGAAAGAAGGCAGTTATTACCGAAAATAATGAACTGCGGTATATCACCAGAAGTTGCGGTTATGCCTCCAGCAGGAAGGTCGTCATTTCGAACATTTAGTTTAAGTTGTTAAATTTGCTTTATCTGCATTTTTCATATCATGTTGAATAAATAGGTACATACTATTATGTTGACCGTATTTGTGTATTTGTTTTGGTACTTTGACAATTACCAATCTTTTGTTTTCTCATGGCACACTTGGGAACGGAAAACGTTTCCCGACATTTGCGATGAAATTCCTTTTTTCTTCGAAATTTTGTTATGCAATGTATAATTTTTTTTACACCAATGAAAAATTTAGAGTTTTGGCTGTACAACGCCGTAATTTTTTTAGGGGGGTGCCATTTGAAATTTTCGGAAAAAATGACAACATACGAAGATCAATCAAAAATTATTTTTTTTCCATAAATTACCCGAAAAAAAATTATGTGAAGGTATACGAGGTCTTAACCTGTACCTCAATTCAAAATTTAGGCGCCGGCGTCAATTAGTTTCTCTACAAAAAAATCTCAAAAATGGGGCGCAATTTTGAAAGAAGGGGTTATAACAGCGAAACCGCTAAAGTGAAGGGTATAACATGTTAGATAAAAAAATAAGTACTCGTCGAGCACTTTCCAAATCTGCAATAAAAAATAGGGCATTCCATTTAAAAAAACATAAGTTTGGTACGCCACTGGAGTACGGCACGCCACTGATGATTAGAAATATTTTTAAAATATAGCGACGGTAACTATGCACCACTTTGTTCTTAGATTTTTTTCGATAGCTTTTATCGTAAAGGAGCTATGGTCCGAGGCGTCTTAAGTGCCACACCCGGTATATGAATATTCAACCTGTTCGTAACTCTCCAAAATTAAGTCTTATTAGGACTACTAACAAATAATTTTTTACTTTCTCCGTTACGAAGTACGAGAAATTATTGTGATCGTGAAAATTTTTTCAAATTTTTTTTTTACGGAAATATCCGTTTTGGGGTCCCTTGATGCCGTTTCAACAATTTCTGGAAAAACATTTTTGTATCTGTGTGTGTGTGCGCTGTATCTCAAAAACTAATAGAGGAATTGATATGAAACTTTGAAAAAAATCATGAAACGATAATAGTTACATCAAATTTATGTTAATAATAATTGTAGAAAATGCCAAAATGAACAACTTATAAAGAATAAGTTTTTTTCGAAATCTCTTTAGTTTTTGAGGAAACTGAGTTTTTGAATTTGATGTATAATTTTTCCATCTTTCATGATTTTGACGTTTTAAACGTCAGTTTCATCCTCTCGATGTACATTTGAAATATGATTTAAATTGAAAATAAACCATGAAAGCGTAAATATAAATGATACCATCAAGTCGGAGCAAGTAACATGATGGCCACATCACCATTTTTTTCAGAAGATGTTACGATTTCAATACGAGCATAACTAAACTTTTCAAATAATTTCAAAAAAAAAAAACCAATAATTTCCCTTCCAATTTCGCTAATTAGTTTCCTTGGTAGCCAAGTCTACGTGAGTAATGTCATCAGAGAGAACGAACGATGGGTTTTGTAATGATGAAAATCGGTTTCGGCCGCTTTCTAATCGATGTTCTGTAATTGATAGTTAACGAGGCGTTATTTAGGGAACCAGGGGTTTTTCTCGTTCTGGTCGTTAGAAAGTGAATTCGAGTTTAATTTTTCGATCGCGTCGATAAACTAATAAAACTTATTTTTATTTTGTGGACATACAACTTTCGATTTTTTTTTTCAATCGTATGAACAGATATTACTGTTACTAATGTATGTTTAAAATGCAGATAAGCGTTTGGTGGGCAGTTTTTTTTTTAAATTATATAAAGAGACCTATCTGTAACTTTCGGTGGCTGAGGGTACCTATTTTACCACGAATAGTTAAATAATGAGCAAAAACTGTAAAATAAAAAATCTCATTGCGTAACTGTTTTTGATGTATCAGAAGGTCGATTATTAAACTAAAGTAGAAAAAATCTGTGTTTGATTTAACAATAAGTCGATTATTAATCTCCAAAAGTAGAAAAACAAACTTGTTGGATTGCGCTGCGCGGATAAACACTCAATTTGCAAGGCATTGTGAGGTAATCAAATCACGCGGAAAAATCCTTTATTAATGCCAAGTGACTTTCACTTCAGGAAACGAACGAACCGCAAATAAAATTATTATTCAATGGAACTCGAAATCCGTAACACTTTATTTTTATCTCGATTCGGTCGCAGTTAATTCTTCCACGATTTGTTTTCTCATCTTAGATAATGTAAACTCTGAACGTGTTGGTGAAATATGTCGAAAGAATTATTTTGTATTTTTAACTTCAAAAGGGGATCATTTTAAGAATATGTACACATTGTAATCTACAAAAATTTCAATAAAAAAAGAAGAATTATTTTAACGATGTTCCAATAGATTCAATAGATTGCCTATAGCAACGCGCGGCAAAGTATTCACAACTATCTAAACGTCACTTTGCACATTTTTTTATTGACCCGTTACCATGGATACGACATTCCATGGCTGACCACGGTATAACAGACTGAAAATAAGCACACGCCAGAGTCATGTATTATTGCTTCTTATATTTAATTATATTTATGTTTATTTTTCAAAGCACAATTATGTATAGTGCTAGCGTAAAGCTCATTGCCGCTTCCTCTCTCAAGCGGCAATGTACCACTTTGCGCTCTTACCATACAAATAACTATTACATGTTTGTGTTGGGTATTCATTGTGAAAAATTAAAGGGATTTCAGCCGTAGAAAAAGTTATCTGTACAACAACGCGAGTGGATATGAAGCCCATATCTCACTCATCTACGACGTCGTGTCCCAAACTTACCTTCGTGAGATATGGGCAATATACTATTTTCGATTTTGCATATGTATATCGAATCAAAAATAAAAGTCGACTTACCTCAATTTTGAGGTCAGTTGGACAGCAACTCCTTCCGGTTACGCCACCTTGGATCTAACGATTCTTTAATGAGGAGTTAAGGATGACCTTGGCAAGAGCGTCCAACCAATTCCTACGCTTGCAAGATCTTCGGCCACGGCAGTCCTTCGATAACTAAGACCACGATGATCTGAAGAGATAACAAAAAGGGCTCTATGTTACTAAAAACGATTAGAATTTGTCAAAATTGAAACTCACCCTCGTTAAGAAGGTGCAACAATCAAAATTCGGACACTCGATATTTTTGTCTGCTGTGCTTGCGCTCCGTCAACGATCAAAAGGCGGCAATAACGCAAAAAATTAATAATTTAAGGATTAATTGTACACAACCACATTTACTTGTATTTAAAAATGAGTCGTATATCTCCAAAATCATAAAAACACAGTTTTATCATCGAAATCTATACTTTCAAAAGCGGTCCTATAAAGTTAATCAACTTAGAAAAATGGTGATGTGGCCATCATGTTACTTTCTCCGACTTGATGGTATCATTTATATTTACACTTTCATGGTTTATTTTCAATTTAAATCATATTTTAAATGTACATCGAGCGGATGAAACTGACGTTTAAAACGTCAAAATTATGAAATATGAAAAAATTATTACTAACTCAGTTTACTCAAAAACTAAAGGGATTTCGAAAAAAACTTATTCTTTATAAGTTGTTCATTTTAGCATTCTCTACAATTATTATTCACATAAATTTACTGTAACTATTATAGTTTCATAATTATAAACCAAAAATTATACATTTTTTTCTCGAATAAAAATGATTTTATGAAAAATGTTTTCAAGCAAAAGATGTTCATTTATTTGTTATTTTCAATGTTTGTCTGAATGTTTTTGTGATATTTTTCATATTTAGGAAAATATTGGCAAAAAACAAAAAAAAGTTAAGGTAAACACCCACTTCCAGTGTACGAAATTTAACCAAAAGCTCTTCAGTTCTTCGGATTATCAAATGAGACTTATGTTCAAAATTTCATATCAATTGCTCTGTCAGTTTTTGAGATACAGCGCGCACAGACAGACACACACACAGACACACACGTACACAGAAACAATTTTTTTTTTCCAGAAATTGTTGAAATTGCATTTAGGGACTCCAAAACGGATATTTCCGTAAAAAAAAAAATTTGAAAAAAAATCACGATCACAATACTTTCTCGTACTTCGTAACGGAGAAAGTAAAAATACGAATTATTTTCTACATTCAATTGTCACTTCCAAAAGCGGCCATATCCAGAATGCGTTGACTTATTCACAAGTAGTTCCGATTTTACCCACGAGTGCCACATCTAGTGACACATGTGACAAGTCAACATAACCTACAACAATGTGTAGACATAATTTCCAATAATTAATCTGTTAAAGGTAGTAATCTCCGTTTCCCCATCAGCAACTAACTACACTGATGAGACCTGAAAGATCGAAACCGGTCCGCAGGTGTTCTGATGGGGGAACAACATTTAATTAATTTGTTGTTTACGATAGCTATTCTTGTTTATTTATTTATTTATTTATTTGTTTACGGTTACACCTTTTGCATACATTAAAAACATGATAAATGAAAAAGGAAAAATAAAACTAAAATTTTTGTTCGATACCAGCATTAGTTTTATTTCATTTCATGGACGGTAGTCCGTCCACAAGTTGTGCTTCCTAAAAATGCAAGAAAAGGGCAGAGGAATTATGGAGGTTGGGAGAAAAATTTTCAAAAGAAATTCAGGTATTTTTAGAATCATTTTTTTATAAGGATAAGATGGAAATCTCCAAGGCAGTGCAGTATACATTTTCTTAATTTTGACGTGATTTTTTAAGGTTACTTGTTTTAATAAATATTATGTAATTAGGAGATCAAGCGGCAGTTTAAAAAATGGTGATGTGATATACAGCGCGCACAGACAGACACACACACACATACAGATACAAACATTTTTTTCCCAGAAATTGTTGAAATGGCGTCTAGGGACCCCAAAACGGATATTTCCGTAAAAAAAAAATTTGAAAAAAAATCACGATCACAATACTTTCTCGTACTTCGTAACGGAGAAAGTAAAAAAAAAACGAATACGAAATGAAATAAAAAAAATCGTATGCAACACAGAGATCAAGCTACGTTTAAACCTTTTAGATTTATAACGCTACTTTGTGAGTTTATCTGCCAATTTTGCCTATTTTAAACATTGTTCCCATTCTTAGTGACGCCATTGAACTTCTGTTAGTTAGGTTATGTTTTAAGGGCTGCCAACCATTTTCGACTTTTTGATCTCACGGTATAATTTTAAGTTGCCTTACAGGTTGTTGAAAATGAAAGAAGAGCAATTGATGAAATCAATTTGTTTGGTCGAAGTCTGATGACTTCTTCTGATTCCATCATCTACAAAAATGTTTCTTTTGCTAGTAACGCCACCTATGACTAGAAGTCTATTTGATGCAATATTGTAACTTTACATTTCGATTTCGATATTGAAATTCCGGAACCAAAAAACACACTCAACATTGAGAATTATCCATCTTACGAGTTTTACAAAAACTCGATCTTGTCCCTTCCACACACACACGCTCGAGACATTTCCTGTTACCGCACGACAAAAGAACAGTAATTTATTTCAACCTTGGGGGCGCGCCAAAAGAAAAGAGACCAGAGCTCGCGTTAATATCCTTAGCATGTGACCAATTTCAAATTGGACTTTCAGAGATGCACACACACACTTTCAAAACCGGTAAAAGGTTCCCCGAGGAGCCTTGATCCTTTATTAGGAAGCGCGCTAATGCGCCGGATGACCTTTCCAGGATACCGCGATTTTTCACACAAAAAAAAAACGGTGGAGAGTTTCATAACTTCATGACATTTCAATTGGAAGCGATGACCTTTCGGCAAAAGTAAAAAATCAACGTCGCTGAAGGTTTTCACGTTGCGCCGTAAATAACGAGATGGAAGAAAGTTAATCCATTGTTCCAGAGGATTGCGCTCGAGGCTGTTTTGTTTCTTTTCGGTTAGCCGGTAGCTCGTGTTATTAAATTTTTGTTCTTTTTGGTGCCGGGGTATGTTGCTTTCTTGCGAAAGACTGCGTTAAACCGATCAATTATGTTGATGTAAAATCGCTCAGTCATGTGGAAGATTGCGACAGTCACGTAGACCGATTGGTCAACAGTTTGGTGGATTGAATGCATGAAATTCCACTGTAAGTTAAAATAAAAACAACACAAATAGATAACTATTTCATGATGGGCAGTCACTCGTAGAGATTTCATCAAATAATCGAATCCTGGGGATACGAGGACCGTAAACTCTTGCTTTGTTCGGCACTAGAATTTTACAATGTGACAAGGGGCTTAAAGAAGGACGCTGTTTGCGGTGGTTTGTCTACTACCATCGATTATGGAAACTTTTCACAGTTTGTGAATAAAAATTATTTAGATGATAAAGGGTGGCTTTGTATTTCGGAACGTCGCCACCAGTTGTTAAAAGTAAGGTTAAGATAATCCAATTGTCAAATAAAACTTGTGTCAACGGGGGGTCGCAGCGCGGGGTGTGAAAAACAGGACTTGCTCATTTTGCCCAATGGACCGGGCGCGTGGCTTCCCCCGCTACGGTCCTATTCATAAAATTAACAATGGTTGCGGTTTGTTTACAACCAACCATTAGTGATCCTTTTCAAGATCTAACCGTGAAGAAATTTAAATTTATGACTATGCCCTAGCGGTTTTTATCAGGTAGTGAATAAACTACTAACAATTCTAGGCAATACGATCTATAATTATATACAAATTACTCGCATGAAAATTATGCGTTTAATTGAAAATCCTTTCTGAATTTTAGAATAAAATTAAATAATGAGGATAAAACCAAATAAATTTGGTTAATAATTATGGGAAACTCTGGATTACGCTTCGCTTTGTGTATTTCAAAAGCCTTTTTTCGGTAAAATAGATTAACTTGAGTATCTCACCAAAATAATGTCTATTTTCTATTGATTGATTTGCGAATGTGAAATTGGTTTAATTTAATGAGATGGACCTTAAATGTTTCTTTAATCTGATCCAGAAATTACGACCAGAGTGAAATTGTTAAAAAAGACAATATCAACAACAATAAGTTTCGAAGTGCCACTTCTCAAAAAAACATCGCAAACGTCTTAACCATGCTCTTGCCGATTAAAAACATTTAACATTTTAATTTAATTATACTTTACAATATTTATTTAAAATTACATTATCGTATTAGGTATTATTTAATTTTTTTTATTCCCATGAACGAGCTATTCGAGGTTGATCTGGAAAATACAAAATTGAACTATTAAAATTTGGCCACAATGGCTTGCCATTACTAGGATGGTTAGTTTAAAAAAATGTAATAAAAATGTAATTATCAAATTTGATTTTTTTTAAGTGAACAGTGATCATGCAGAAATTACGTTATTATTATTGTTTGGTATTTATTTCTATATTAATATTTATAAGCAATGTATAAATAAAGTATTATTGAGAAAATGGACGTAATAAAAAATGGAAAATATAACACTTATTTCTCTAGTGGCGTTACATTGAAATTCTGTTTGAAACCGCAAAGAAACTTATAGAACGGTATTAATTTAAATAACAATATTAAAAAACTATTTTTAAATATGTATAGAAGTACTCAGCCATGCCACATTTTTTTCATATTTCGCAGATGTTAGCATTCGTCACACCCCAAGTTTTCTACCTGTTTTTGACCATCCCTTTAAATTTTAAAAGAAATTCATTCTAATGAATGCGTCACATCCCAATATCCGGTTGAAACTAACATACTTTAAATACATTCAATTCATATTTATTTCATATTATACGTATTTTTAAGTTTTAAATAGCGATTAACATATAAAAAAAACGTTTACACATTGACAGTAAAATGAGAATGGATAAAATAAACCAAGAAATTAACATTAGATGCATAATTGGAGCATACAGTGTGTATCAGCCAAATGGAATAAATTCGATAATAAATAAATGGGGGCGTATTCGAAAAAACGATCGGATACGTCGATTGGTATTTTTAGTTGCGCATTTTTTCCAACAAAAACTTTTTATACAGGATGTGTCATGTAACAGAGGCCAATACCAACTTTCTTATTTTAAACGCAACACCCTGTTTATTATTTAATTTTTGGATTGTTCAGAAAATTCTAGACATATTTCATGTACCATGTCCTATACCTATCTTCAACTGTTTCGGAAACAAACACACACACACAGACACATTTTTTTCCAGAAATTATTGAAATGGCATCTAGGGATCCTAAAACGGATATTTCCGTAAAAAAATTTAAAAATGTTTCACGATCACAATAGTTTCTCGTACTTCGTAACGGAGAAAGTAAAAAGGAATATTATTTGATTACAGAAATTCGCTACAATACATTCAAAAACTAATAAGTAAAAAAACAGTTGAAGGTAGGTACAGGACATGGTACATGAAATATATCTAGAATTTTCTGAACAATCCAAAAATTGAATAATATATAGGGTGTTGCATTTAAAATAAGAAAGTTGGTATTGGGCTCTGCTACATGACACACCCCGTATAAAAAGTTTTTCCTGAAAAAAATACACAACTAAAAATACTAATCGACGTATCCGAGCGTTTTGTCGAACACGCCCCTATTTATTTATTATCGAATTTATTCCATTTGGCTGATACACACTGTATTTTAAAGTGCAACATATACAAAATATCCATTTATGTCCATTTTATGAATGTAATTTAAATCGTTAAAAATCACTGAAGGAAGGAATGTAAATCTGGTATGAGAAAATATTATTTTTATCGATTAAATGTCTTTGCAAATAAAATAATTTATGAATTATATATTAAAATCTGTTTTGAATAACTGTATGAACTTTTTCCTAAGTATAGGCGACAATTAATATTTTTTTAGCATTTATTGTTACATTGCTACGACAAAAACATTTTTTCAACAAATCTATTCAAAATTAATTTGCAGTTACAATTCTAGCAAAATCTGTAAAACCCTGTCCCTAAGTTTCGAGGTAATCAAAATAGAGCTTGAAATTGAAGATAAAATCAATAATTTCTTATAAAAAATCTAAAAACAATTGCCGTCGACTTGAAGTTTCAGAAAATTTGCAACATGTGGGATTTTTTTTTATTAATTAACGTAACAAAACAATTGTAAAAATTTGGCGCATCCCTTTCTATTTTATTCAATAATTAATACAAGATTGTCCCATATATTGCATAGTTCTGGATATTTATTATTTTTATATAATATTCTTACCCCCAATATTGTTTTTAAAGCGAATAACTTTCTTGTCTCTCGTCTCTCATTAACGCATATATAGTAGGGAAGGCCTAACAGCATTAAAAGAAATTATTTCATGTACAGTTAATTTCATTATAATAAAAAAATTGTTTTTCAATGAGAAAATAAAAAAAATCACCATTTTCTCATGGACAATGTGTACAATAAATAACTGCATGGCATCTATCGAATTTAGCACCGACTTAAATGTTCCATCAACTGAAATGTTTATATTTTGGAAATTCTATCTTACAATTTCCAAAATTTTGGAAGACATCCAAATTAAAATATTTGTTTATATACAAATTCGCAAAAAAAATGTTACCATCCAAATCTTTTCCAAAATTTAATTAGATATTTATAAGATATGTTTAATTTGGAAAAACTTGTGTTTTTTAAGTCAATGTCTTACCAGGAAAATAATTGTAACATTAATAAATGGTATTAACAAGTAAAGGGGAGACACATAACCTACAGTTGTTTTTCTTGTATTTTGAGATAACTAAATATTAAGGTTCAGTAATTCATCTGTGCGTTGAATGATAACTCCCGAAAAGGTTCTACCTGCTTTTGAAATGGATAGCGAGACCCGTGCCGGAGAACGCCTTGACATTTTTATGAGCCCGTAGTGATTATTACTTACCCCAACAAATTCATGAATAGAATTGCGGGGAAAGGAGGGTCGCTGTTCGACTGGGCAAAATGAGTACGTCGCGTGAAAAACCGCCCTCGATGACCTCCAGCTAGCTCTTGGAGTCGGGTCACTATGAAACAGCACAAGAAAGTAGGTAGGTGCTTCATTAACGATCTCCCGGACATTTTGAATATTTTCCTCCGTGCGAACTGTTGGCCTGCCACCGCCGCTCTTGTGTGTTACGCTCCCTGTTTCACTGAATAATCGCACACAATTCCGGACTACATTGAAAAAATCTGCTTCCATCAATACAACATCAGGAAACTGAAATTCAACCAGGCATGGACGAGTATTATAAATCCATTGCCCATTTTCAAGTCCATTACGGAAATACGATTCAATGATGAGACGCTTGTGAAGTTGTGAGAATACCATGGTTAAATCAAAACTGACTTTTAATTGACATAAAGTCAACAACGTGCTGAACTAATCTAAGAACGTGATTTTGTTTATCATGGCCATGCCTTATCTAAATCATTTTTATACATATGGTAAATAAAATGCATGGGTTGCTGCTATCTCGACCGTATCATGACTGACCCCGAGAGCCGTCACTGTTAAACACCCTCACACCGTCATCATTAATTTATACAAGACTTTGCACTGAATTTTCCTGCTGAGATGGCTATGCATGAGAGAGAGAGAGAGAAAAATAACAGTCATGTCTGAGATTTTTCTTTTTATTTAACTGAACTAATCTAGTCTTCTATGACGTGAATTGTCAAAATAAAAATCAAACTGACAAGTCGATACAATTTGTGTTATTCATGAAAAACATGATGGGTTACAATTTTTCTTTTTATTTAACTGAACTAATCTAGTCTTCTATGACGTGAATTGTCAAAATAAAATCAAAGTGACAAGTCGAGACAATTTGTGTTATTCATGAAAAACATGATGGGTTACAATTTTTGATTTTCTTCAACTAACCCTTTATTTCGTAGGTATTAGTTCCAATAGCCTGTAGGCCAAATGTCATAATTTTTACTTTCTCCGTTACGAAGTACGAGAAAGTATTTTTTTTACGGAAATATCCGTTTTGGGATTCCTAGATGCCATTTCAACAATTTCTGGAAAAACATTTTTTGTGTCTATGTGTGTGTGTGTCTGCTGTGCGCGCTGTATCTCAAAAACTAATAGAGCATTTGATATTAAACTTTGAACATCCGCCTTATTTGATAATCCGAAGAACAGAAAAGCTTTTGGTAAAATTTCGTACACCGGAAGTGGGCGTTTACCTTAACTGTTTTTGGTTTTTTGCCAATATTTTCATAAACTGTTTGAAAGAAGTTTCAGCTACAACATTGCTTTCTACTATAACAGATATAATTTTGGTCATCCTACATTAGTCACTTTTAAACGATATTTAAAAAAAATGTTAATGGAACTAAATCAAGTCATTTTTTGTTTTCTCTTCTTTTTTTGCGAGCGTAGTATCTACTAACCTTTTGATCTTAAACATTTAAAATATATACTTTTTTTTTCTTTTCTTTTTCTCTTACTTATCCCTATTCTTAGTCATATATTTTTAGTTATTTAGTTTAGTTATTTAAGTCTGTTTAATATATATTTTTGTTTTGTCTTGTTTTTACGATCTAGAGGAAGTAACAGCGATATCAGATTTGTTCTGATATAATATGCTGATCTAGATTCGTTTTTGTCACTCATTTTCTGTAATGTTGCATTTTTAATTATTAATATTTACTATTGTATGTGATTGAGACTGAGTTACAAATAAATAGATTTATTATTATTATTAAAAAATATGAAAAATATCAGAAAAACATTTTAACAAACTTTGAAGGCAACAAAGACATCAACATCTTTTGCTTGAAAATATTTTTCATAAAATCATTGCTATTCCAGAAAAAAAATTATTATTATTTTTTTAATTTTTGGTTTATAATTATAAAACGATAATAGTTACAGCAAATGTATGTCAATAATAATTGTAGAGAATGCTAAAATGAACAACTTACAAAGAATAAAATCCCTTTAGTTTTAGAGTAAACTGAGTTTTTGAATTTGAAGTATAATTATTTTTTTTTGGCAGTTGGAAATGATAGTTTTTGACTGTTTAAAATTTATCATTTTTGCAGTTAAAAATGGTTCCCGTTGGCAGTTAAAAATGATAGTTTTTGGCTGTTAAAAATTTTCATTTTTGATAAGTGAAAATTGTAGTTTTTGGCAGTTGAAAATTGTCGTTTTTGACAGTTAAAACTTACAGTTTTTACTCATTTTTGGCAATTTAAAATGGTCATCAGTAACATTTAAAAAATCGTCATTTTTGAGAGTTCAGAATTACAGTTTTTGCAGTTGAAAATTGAAGTTTCTGGCTGCCAAAAATTATGATTTTTGACAGTAATAAATCATAGCTTTGGCAGTTGAAAATTGTAGTTTTTAACAGTTGAAAATACTCATTTTTGGCAGTTGAAATTGGCCATCGTTGGTATTTAAAAATTGTTATTTTTGACAGTTCAAAATGATCATTTTTGACAGTTGCAAATGGTCATCGTTGGCAATTGAAAATTGTCATTTTTGCAGTTTAAAATGGTCATAGTTGGCAGTTGAAAATGATAATTTTTGGCTGTTAAAAATTTGTCATTTTTGCAGTTAAAAATGATATATTTTGGCAGTTGAAAATTATAGTTTTCGGCTGTTGAAAATTATTGTTTTTGGCTGTTGAAAATTTGTCATTTTTGCAGTTAAAAATTGTTATCGTTGGCAGTTTAAAATGGTCATAGTTGGCAGTTGAAAATGATCATTTTTGGCTGTTAAAAATTTGTCATTTTTGTAGTTAAAAATTGTTATCGTTGGCAGTTAAAAGTTGCAGTTTTTGGCTGTTAACAATGTGTCATTTTTGCAGTTAAAAATGGTTATCGTCAGCAGTCAAAAATGATCATTTTTGGCAGTTGAAAATTATAGTTTTTGGCAGTTGAAAATTTTCATTTTTGATAAATTAAAATTGTAGTTTTTGCAGTTGAAAATTAACGTTTTTGACAGTTAAAAATTATAGTTTTTGGCAGTTAAAATTTTTTATTTTTTTAGTTGAAAATAATCTTTTTTTTAGTTGAAAATTTAAGTTTTTGGCTGCTAAAATTGTTTTGACAGTTGTAAATTATAGTTTTTGGTAGTTTAAAATTGTCATTTTTGGTATTTAAAAAAAGTCATTCTTGGCAGACAAAAATTCTCACTTTTGACAGTTAAAAAATTATAGTTTTTGGCAGTTGAAAATTGAAGTTTTTGGCTGCTGCAAATTGTCAATTTTGGAAAATACAAAACTCACAGCGGCAGCTAGTGAAGATGGGAACAGGCAGGGCCTGGACCAGTTACCACTTTTTTTATAAATAATTATATGGCGAATTCTATTATTGATAATAATAATAAAGAACTTTATTCCAACTAAGGATTACATAGTTAGAGAGGACCATCGATAATGTCCTTCAGCCCTATTATTGATTTATAGTTATTATTTCTAATACAATAATGTTTTTTCAAAGAACCATCGATTTTGTTCAGAGTTAAAATGAATTGTTTATTGACCTAATAAAAATGTATATTTAAAAAGACAATTAAACACATTCATATCAATGAAAAATTCAATAGCGAAGACAAAATAACAATATACAATAGATTTTAAAAATTATTTTCAGACATAAAAGATTTTAAACTCGAAATAATTACAGATAAAATTAAGCATACAAATTAAAAACAAAAATTCATACCCGAAAATTAATTTCATTTAATTTTTTTTTGTGCATACGCAGTGGAAATGTTTAAAATATGTTATTATAATCGCATTGCTGAAGACCGTACCTATCAGAAAAGTTCAAGATATTTGAACACAATCACATTGCCGAGGACAGTACTTTCATAATTTTGACGTTTTAAACGTCAGTTTCATCCGAGATTACAAAGCGCTCGATGTACATTTAAAATATGATTTCAATTGAAAATACACCATGAAAACGTAAATATAAATGATACCATCAAGTCGGAAAAAGTAACATGATGGCCACATCACCATTTTTAATATTCGACGACATTCCTAATTTATCTCACAGCCAACTCTGAAACAAAATCCTGTAACTCACACGTTTTTTTTTTCCGTTTCAGATTGATTGTATTAGCGACGATATGCTTAACGTACGCCGAAGTCAAGCTGATCACCGAACCGAAACCCGGCCAGGAGTACGTCTTCCTCCAGACCTCCGGAGCCGGCTCCAGGCCGATCGAGAGGAAGGAGAAGGCCACCGAGAACGAGAGGGTGTTCGAGACCGCCCACAAGCTTCCGCCCTCCCTCACGTACTCCCTCAACAAGGCCGACGCCGAGGCCGTGAAGCCCCTGAAGCCGCTGAAGAAGGTCAAGAGGGAGGCGCTGCCGGCGGACGCGCCCGCACCCGCCCCCGCGGGCGCCATCAAACTGGACCCGCTCAAGCTGATCGAAAAGTACAAGACCGTGCTCAAGACCAGCACCACCGCCGCCCCCGCGAGAACCACCAGGCGGACCACGAAGATCCCGAAGAGGAGCAAGAAGGACATCCACGGGGAGAACGTCGTCGCCGCGACCAGTCCCAGCCCGGCGGTGCTGACCACCGGCGCTCCCGCGGCGAAAATCATCGACGACGACGTGCCCCTGGTGGCGGCGGGCAGCGAGAAGCAGCGCTCGAGGATTCAGGTCAAGAAGGGTCCGAACGGACAGGAGTACGAGTACGAGTACGTTTATTACTACTACGACGATGATGAGGACGAGAAGAAGGACGGGAAGAAGGCGTCGAACTCGCACGATGGACCGGCGAGGAACGAGGTGACGCAGAAGCCGACGAGGGGTCGGGGGACGACCGCGGCGCCTGAGGCCGCCGTTAACGAAGTGTTACCGACGAGCAGGGGACGCGGGAGGGGGCGCCAGTTGGCCGAAGAGGAGACCGTCGGGGAGGAGAGGCTGCCGGCGAACACCAGGTTTCCACCGAGGAGCAAGAATTTGAACACGACGCCGCTGCCTGAGGAGGAAGAGGAAGCCAAACCTACGAGGTCGCGCTCTCGCGGAAAGCCTAGTAATGATGTCGCTCCTGAATCCGATAGTGTATCAGATGAAACCCAGGTAAATATTTTTTATCCCTAGTGTATGGCGAAGATCGAACCATTTCTGGCCACGAATCTCTGCACTGATGACGACCGGTAGCTCCAAATAGGTTTAAAGTTGTCCTTGATGGAAAACAATAATTTATACTTATTTGATTTTTAACACATATCATGTCCCACATGTACTGAAGATGTTCAGACTGTGTGAGACAGAGTTTGTCTCACACATTATGTCTTCATTGAGGTCATATCACTATATATATATATATATATATATATATATATTTTATCAATAAATCAAACATTTTTCTGTGAAATGTTCATTGTTAGAAGGACATAAACATATTAGAATTCTTTATTTTCGCTTTCAAAGTTGAAATTAATAACACAAATAATTAAGCCAAAAGATCAACTTGGCGTAAATGTCATAATGCTTATTGACAAGTAAAGGTTATGAGGTAAAGCGTGTGGTGTTTTTTAAAGGAAAAGCCTCTTTCTACTACTAAAAAATATTCGGAAGTTGTTGCGGCATGCGTACAGAGCGTTTTTCTTTAATTATAGCTGTGGTCATAGGAATTTACATGTACATTTTACCACGTTTTAACATTGATTGAGTTAGTTGCAAAGTTTTTAAAATCTGCGTAAACATATTTAGTTAATGTTTTTTTTTATTTATTGAAGTAATAAAACTAAAAAATAACACAATGTAAACATAAATATTTATTAAAGAAATTGTTCAAAATGCTTTCCTTCCATTGCTAAGCAATAACCCAACCGATCGTAAAAATGTCTTCGAGTATTTTGCAACTCTCTCACTGTGATGGAGTTGCAAGCTTCTGTAATTCTTATCTTTAACTCCTCAAGATTTTCGGGCTTAACTCGGAAAATTTAAGTACATTTTAAGCACTGTAGTCTTACTAGGAATAGGACGATTTGGATGTGCCGCAGCGAAGTTGTCCGCAAATTATCGACTTTATGTATGCTGTTACAATTTCTGCTCGTTCTTCAATGTTAGAAACAGACATTTTCTTGAAAAAATCACATTAACAAACATTCGTGCGATTTTATAACATTTACTTGACAGCAAACATTATGACATTTACGCCAAGTTGATTTTTTGGCTTAATTATTTGTGTTATTAATTTCAACTTTGAAAGCGAAAATAAATAATTCTAACATGTTTACATCCTTCTAACAATGAACATTTCGTAGAAAAATGTTTGATTCATTGATAAAAACAAAAAAATGTTTCAAATTTGCACAACAAAAGTTAACATGGGGTACAATTTTTACCATGTAAATCCCCATGGCCACACTTAAATAAAATGCACTGTATATACCTCATTTAATAACCAGGCGGACTAAACGCGAAAGCCACATTTACACTAGAAAAAATCACCAGAAAAGTAACCAGAAATATTTTGGCGGTAAAAATAAATTTATTTAAAATTATTTTACCCACGACATTTATTCAAAAATTATACCAACCCATATATTTATTCTAGTGAAACTTTCTTGATTATATAGTCAATAATTTAGTATGTACTATAAAAATATTATTTAAAATATGCATTCTTTAAATTCTAATAATCTTTATCATGAGTCTATGCAAAAATTAATGAATTTAAAAAAAAGTATTCCCTATAAGTTGTTCATTTTGGCATTCTCTATAACTATTACCAATAAATTATTAATTCATTAATTTAATTAATTAATTAAATTACGATTTTATAATTATAGACCAAATTATTTTTTCGAAAAATTGATTTTATGAAAAAGAAAACAACATGTTATTTTGTTATCTTTAATATTTATTTAAATGTTTTTGCAATATTTTTCTTATTAAAAAAATTAACAGCTAAGGTAATCACCCACCTCGGGGTGTACGAAATTTGACCTTTTCAGCTCTTCGGATTATCAAATAAAATGTACAAAGCTTCATGAAAATTGCTGTATTCGTTTTATACAGCGCACACAGACAGAGACATACACACACTTACAAACAAATATTTTCCCATACTTCGTAACGGAGAAAGTAAAAATACATATAATTCTGCAAAAGGTTTGAAATAAATACTAGATTGTCGGAAAGTAGAATTTTATTAAATTAAGTAAATTTACTATTTACTATCTCCGCACACGATATTTCGTAATTTCCAAACTCTTCCGTTTCTTGAGGGGCGAAATCGACGCCGAACTGGTGCCGGGTACAGCATCCACAGATACAAACAAAATAACTTTCCAAGAAAATCGCGGGATAAGCTCTTAAAAGAACTGACTCTTTATACCACCAACGGGAGAAATAACTGGTAGAAAACACAAAAACTGAACGAAACACACGGAACCGGTAAGACGCAAGTAACAGTGATGGATCAGCTGAACATAACAACCGCCATTACTATTTTCAGCAATTTTGGCCTGTGTAAAAACGGCGGCCCTTTGGCCAATCACAACAACGTATTTTGGCGGCAATAATTTGATTTAGTGGTTATTAAATGAGGTATAGTGTATCAAGGGCCGAAAATAGGCTTTAGCAACCCGTCGCTTCGCTCGCTCGTGTTGCTAAAAGTGAAGGGTTGCTAAAGCATTTCGGCATGAGTTACACTCGATATTTTTTCGCCTGCCTTAAGTAAAAACAGTGTTTCAGGAGATTTTATATCGCGCACCATTGAACTGTCACTGTCAGATTTTTGCATAGCCTACTCATATTCCGCGGAAGGTTGTCTATTTTTTCGGGCCTAGGTACGCTAAATCGTAGTTTTGGCCCGATTTTTATGGCCGAAATATATGGTTTCGGTAGAGGCAGGCGAAAAAAAAAATTTGTGCCCAGAGATCAAAAATATCTGTAGTATTGTGGCCAGTGGCGGTTTCAAAGGGGGGGTAATCGGGAAATTACCCCCCCCCCCCTAAGAATTTTTTATTCATTCATTTTATTTATTTAATTACCGATATTCCATATTCCGAACAAATAATATAACCGGTAAATTTTTCCAACGCTTTAAAACGTTGGAAAAAGATAGGGAGATTTCATGGAACAGGTGTATGAGAGCGGAGGAAGCACCAGTGTATTTATCTTTTTTTTTAATTACCCCCCCTAGACTAATTTGTTGGAAACGCCCTTGATTGTGGCACTCAACGTGTTAACCCTTATTTGCCCATAGTCCTATATGTGGAATAGCAATTTTAAATTCCATCCTAAAATTTTACTTTGAACATTATCAGCACCATCTATTATTTTCTCTTTGTTCTCTGTGTTATATTTATGTGTTATTATTCATTGACATTTGACAGAATAACAAAAAAATGTTATTTACAGTAAGAGTGGGGAAGGCAAAGCTTTCGTTCACGCGAATTGCGTGTTCGTCCGCGAAGCGCCAGCTGAGTAAAAGACAGTGAGCGAATGAACAAAAGTGGAACTTTCACTCACTGGTTGCTATGGATACAGACTCACTTTCTAGCCAGGTATCGAACAATATTTATTGACATTTGACAGAATGACAAAATAGTATATTGTACAACGAGCATATAATGATGGCTATTAATCGATGGCCATTATATGCGAGTTTTACACTATTCTTTGTCCACGACAATATAATACTTTTGTTTTTTTTATTAAGAAGTTATATAAACAGGAATAGTATTTATTTTTAACATTAATTTAATACAATACAATATTAATTAGTAATATTAAATGTAATATTTGAACAATTTGTTAAATTAATTGCAGGAATAGAATTGATATCAAAACTAAGATTTTGATTATTTGTTGAAATATTTTGATTGCATTGATAGGTTTGGTGTGTATTGTCAATGGAATTATTCATTTGTATTAAGCTAGATATTTTTTTAGCTGAGTCTGTTTTATTTTTAATGGAGTCGTCTATATAGCCTTCTGCTACTGCTGTCGACTTCCATCCGCCGTGTCGTTTCAAGGCCGTAATGTCCGCACCAGCATCAACAAGCAGCGTTGCAGAAGATCTGCGGAAACTGTGTCCAGAATATTTTTCTGAGTTCGGCAATTGCAAGAAAGTAGCAATGTCCTTTCCCGTTTTAGTAAATTTATTAATTCCTATTCTTTGGGCGGTGAATTTGCCATTTTGATAATTTAGAAAAAATATGTTTGTTGTAATGTGAGATGGGCGGCTATTAATGTAGTTTTTACAAATTTTATACAAATTATCGGTAACTTTCAAGTGATTTTTGTCTTTGTATTGGGCACATTTACTAAAAAATTGTGATGTGGCCAAC
Source organism: Ocypus olens (assembly GCA_910593695.2). Taxonomy (NCBI): domain Eukaryota; kingdom Metazoa; phylum Arthropoda; class Insecta; order Coleoptera; family Staphylinidae; genus Ocypus; species Ocypus olens. The sequence goes on from OU343048.1 coordinate 959,833, forward strand.
ATGTTACTTTCTCCGACTTGATGGTATCATTTATATTTACGCTTCCATGGTTTATTTTCAATTTAAATCATATTTTAAGTGTGCATCGAACGTTTCGTAGACTCGGATAAAACTGACGTATAAAACGTCAAAATTATGAAAGATGGAAAAATGTACTTCACATTCAAAAACTCAGTTTACTCAAAAACTAAAGGGATTTCGAAAAAAAAATTATTCTTTATAAATTGTTCATTTTGGCATTCTCTACAATTATTATTAACATAAATTTGCTGTAACTATTAGCGTTTCATAATTGTATACCAAAAATGAAAAAAAAATTAATGAATTTTTTCTCGAATAACAATGATTTTATGAAAAATATTTTCAAACAACAGATGTTCATTTCCTTGTTGTCTTCAATATTTGTTTAAATATTTTTCTGATATTTTTCATATTTAAGAAAATATTGGCAAAAAACAAAAAACAGTTAAGGTAAACAATACTTTCTCGTACTTCGTAACGGAGAAAGTAAAAAGCTGATCCAAGATGTTGCAAATCATTTATTTTCATGCAATACATTTCATTAGCCCGACAAGTACCCATTACTCCCATTATTAATGCAATCTTAAAGAAAGAAATTAATGATTTTTGGGGAGAAAATTATTTAAATCTTACCTTTGTTGCCAGGTATTTATCATCAGAGGCTTTAATAATAAAATCAGTGACATTTTCTGGAGAAAAAGTGCTGGCTTTTTTGGGTTGAAATCCTTCAGATTTTCGTTTTAGCAATGCTCGCAATTTCATATAATTTTCTATATGTATTCCATGATAAATGTTGATCGTACTCCTAAGCATTGAATAATGTTGAGGGTTTATATTTTATGGACAGTTCTGTAAAATACACCAATAAAACAGCTTCCGAGAAGGAATTGGTTTTCTGTTCCTTTCTCCATTCCAAAAATGATTCATACGCCGCTAAATATGTTTTTCTTGATTTTTCGGGCAATAAGTTTAATGATGCAATTTCTGCAGCTTCTTTTATATTTGGCGGTGTTAAAGAAATCTCGTTATCACTGTCGTTATCCATTTATCTTCTAATTTTTGATATAAAACCACTTCAAAACTCTCTTATAATGTAAATGATTTTGACGTTTCAATTTATTTATGACACTTCACGGACTACTAGATAAAATTTTGAAAATGATAGTAAACAGTGAATAATGATTAATCACTGACTGTAGTGAATAATGAATATACTTATAATTGAAGAAACACAAATACAATGTGTAGTGTATTAGGATTAGTATTTAAAATTGATGCGCATATCATTGCAAAGATCGTGCACCGAGATGTGCGCGCTCATGACAAGGGGCAATCGTATCCTGGATTTTGTAGAGTGTACACGTGTTTTGAGAATACAGTTTAGTTTTGGAAAAGCCTTTAATTATAAAGTAATCGTAGACATCACACAATGAGTATATTATAAGATAGTCGTGGACAAAAATTGTTATTTATAGTAAGAGTGAGGAAGGCAAAGCTTTCATTCACGCGAATTGCATCTTCGTCCACGAAGCGCCAGCTGAGTAAAAGGCAGTGAGCGAAAGTGAAATGAACAAAAGTGGAACTTTCACTCAGTGGTTGCTTTGGATACAGACTCACTAGCCTCACTCACCTAGCCAGGTATCGAACAATATTTATTGACATTTGACAGAATAACAAAAAACAATATTTCTGTGTTTCTTAGATTTAAATTACTTATTTAAGGCAAACATTTAGTATACTTTCCTATAATTTTAATTTCGGGCATGTCTGGTTTATTTTGTGTTAATGAAACGCACAACTTTCTATTTTCTAGGGAAGTCGCGGACGTACCAGGGCGAACGTGAGAAGACCATCCCTGGAACTGGTGGACAGCGCCAGTTTCAACACCCACAGTTCTGGAGGCGAGCCGCCCAACGGCAGCGGAGGACCGTCCTTCCCGTCTGATCTTCCTGCTGGACCGGTAAGGTTCCTCGGTGCTACACCGAATGAACAGCCCGATGTAAATATTGCCCTTAATCAAAACGTGATTCTAAGAATGATCTATTGACTATTTCAGGAGGAAGAGGAGGAGGTTGTCGCCGAGAAAGAGGAGGAGGAGACCCCGGAATCCGAAGCGGAGGTCGCGACCGACGAGAACGGAGCCGAGGCCACGACGATGATGTCCCCGATGGACAAGGTCGCTCTGGACTTGTACGCGATCTTGCAGGGAACGCAGAGGTTGTCCGGGGAAGAGGAGGTTAACACCGAGGGAGAGTCCACGGATGCTACCGATGCCGAAACTACAACTTTGGAGGTGACTACCGAGGAGCTTACCACGGAGGAACCGACGACGACGACCACGACCACCACCACTACCCCAGCGCCGACAACGACTACCACCACTACGACGGCTGCGCCCGAGCCCGCGTTCGGGAGGGGAAGGTACCGCAACAGGGTTGGTGGAAAGAAATCGAGCCAGTCCACCACGACGACGGAAGCCTCTCACGAATCCAAGCCGAAGGGTAGTAAATTCGAGCGTCCGCGCTTCGGAGGCGCGAGGCCGCGCCCCGGTGGTCGCACCACCGCCGCTCCAGGCGATGACGAGCCTAAAGCTACCAAGGAGGAGTCTAAGCCGGTGAGCGGTGGAAGGACGAGGACCCGTTTCGGGGCGCCGCGGACCCGTACCACCGCCGCACCGTCGGAAACCTCTTCTGGTGATGATTCCTCCTCCGTCGCTTCCGCCGCTCCGGCTAAACCTTCCGCAAGACCGAGGCCCGCGTTTAATTTGCGCACCAGGACGCGCACGACCGCGGCTCCCTCCACCGAGGGTGGAGAGGAACCCGCGGGGGGCGAAGAATCGTCCGCGCCGGCTAGTAGCACGACAGCGAGGTCGAGGCCGAGGATTAGCGCCGGAAGTGGGTCCGTCAGGCCTTTGAGGCCGGGACCGAGGATCAACCTTTCCGGAAGACCGCGTCTGGGCGCGGCGGCCGCGCCTTCCACAGAAGCTCCGGTCGAGACTTCGGCTCCGGCTGAGGAGGAGGAGACTTCAAAAACTGAAGAAGGGGAAGAAAAGGTAAGGAGTAATCAGATTTTTGTTGCAAGTGCAATTGCGTAGGGTTTTTAATATTCAATAATTACGTCTACAAATATCTAAACAGCTAAGACCATTAGATAGTCAACGGGCGCGTTCATCAGACAAAACAGTTGAGAGTTTAGTGCCAGCGTTATGGTATTTTCTGATGAACGCACTGTTGATCGTGAACAAGTTCGTCCAGCGGTCGCCATTTTCCCAATGATACAAATTAGACTGATTAATGTTGGAATTAAGCGTTGTCGAAATCATGGAAATTACCCAAGTCTTATGATAAAAATACAGGGTGCGTAGAAAGTATCGCACTAAATGGGATTATACGGAAACGGTTTGACATTTAGTAGGTTTCAATTAGATATAAATACCCATATTTTAAGATGAGTTTCATTTGTTTCGCATGACGCTTTTTGTCAGAGGCCGCCATGTTGAATTTTTCTAAATAGCATCCTAGGTTTTTTTGGTATTATTTTAAAGGTTATTTAATTAGAAGTACAACGTGGTATAATATTAGCATGTTTATTATAAAATAACGTCGAAAATAAATAATTTAAAACAAAAATGAAATCAACAAGAAACCTAATAAAATCACAATAGGTGCTCAAATTGTTGTCCATTCACTTCTCGACAATAAGAAAGTACAGGGTGGGGCACGGGAACCTCCCACATTTCAAAAGGTTGTTAAAAAAAACTAATAAGAGATAATGAAAAAAGAATTTATTTATCAAAAAGATTACGTCATGTAATTTTTTTCAAACCATGTTTTAAAAATAATATCGTCTAAATCAGCGCTGTCCAACTTCTCTTAGCCAGCGGGCCATTTTTTCTTTAGCAAATATTTCGCGGGCCGAAAAGGATAGATAAATAATGTCCATATAAATATTTGTTGTGGCAACTCTAATTATATTTTCAAGAGTGGAGTCTTTCAAGCTGTTAGAAATGATTTGTCCAAAATCTCTCATTTTTTGATATTTTTCTTTATCCAAATGTTTGAGCACTAGTTGCTCCACTAGATGCAATGAATGGGTCAGTCAAAATTTGATGTACAGTTTACTATAACTCGCGGGCCGTAAAAAAAAGCTTCGCGGGCCGCCAGTTGGACGGCGCTGGTCTAAATGATGGCCTTGCCGGGCAATACAGATATTGAGCCTTTCGTGGAAGTTTCGCATGACTTTCTCAAGTGTGGTGGAGGTTATCTGGGCGATTTCTTCCTCGATTGCGGTTTTGAGTTCTTCCAGGGTCCTTGGTCGATGTTTGAAAACCTCGGCCTTGAGGTAACCCCATAGATAAAAATCACAAGGGCTTAAATCGGGGGCCACTGAATGGGCTCATGCAAGGAGACCCGGGGAACATCTCCTGGAGAATAGCGCGTGTGTGCTGTAGCACCATCTTGTTGGAACCAGACGCTCTCACGTTCATGTTCCTCACCGAATTCTTCGATTTTTGGCCTCAAAAAATTCTCAAGTATGTCACAGTACCGACCAGAGTTCACAGTAATCGTGCCGCCACCCTCCTCAAAAAAATAAGGCCCAATGATGCCTACAGACGTCAGTGCACACCAAACTGTGACCTTGGGACTGTGAAGGGGTCTTTGGTGAAGCTCTCGAGGGTTCTCAGCTGCCTAGTAACGGCAGTTTTGCTTATTCACACACCCTGACAAATGAAAATGAGCTTCATCGCTAGTCCACAAAATCGCAGTGGGAGGCACTTGTTGAAGGATCGCCTCACAACATTCCACACGTCGCCCCCAGTCTGTTGGGGACAATTCCTGGGCAACCATGATCTTATAGGGGTGCAAATTGAGGTCAGTATGCAAAATCCGCCTCACTGTTCACACCGAAATCTGAAGAGCGGAAGCATATTTTCTCGCAGAACGCGTAGGACTCTGTTCGATCGACGCCCTCACTCGAGCAATGTTTTCAAGGGTTCTAACGTTGACAGCTGGGCCTTTCTTCTTCGAATTTAGCGCAGATGATGTTGCTCTAAATTTTTGCACCCAAGACAAAATTGTTTTCCGGTTGGGAACACTCGCAGACGACGACAAACTGTACCTTGTACGGAACGCCCTCAAAGTGGCAGTTACAGATTCGCCATTTTTGAAAAAAGTCTCGATAATGAACGCACGTTGCTCGCCTGACCACGGCATGGTAACGACTGAAACTACATCACTCACCCATACGAACGAGACCTACCCCACTCTTCTACAACCGCCCAGTTTTTTGAAATGTGGGAGGTTCCCGTGCCCCACCCTGTATATCAAGAAAAGCGCCTAGTGTATTATGCAGATATGCCTGAAGAATGTTTGTTATTACAACTCTAATTCGAGCTTCTAATTCATCTAATGTTGTTGGCCTATTTCGGTATTTTTGCTGTTTATCACTAGATGTCACTTCAACAAAGCCTCACTAATTAATTCCTATACTAATTAAGCAAATCAGTTCAAATTTGGTATTTATGGTCTTAAGAAGCTCCCCATCAATAATAATTAACAAAAAAAATTTTTTTTCAAATTTAAAAATCCAGGGCTGAAAGGGTTAAGGGAGCCAATTGTAACACATTTCAAATATAGAAAGTAAAGTAGTTTATTCAATGAATAGTGCTTTTGCACAAGTCCTGCCATTCATTCGAATGTTCGTGTTGGTGAGCAGACATCTACGGTCTAAATAAGGCAAAATCTAAATGAAAAATTGCTTAGTAGAGCAATTTCAAATTTGAAAATATAGGGCGATATAATAATAAAAACACTTTTACTTTGTTGGTATAACACAAATTTTTATTGTTGACTATAGTTTCGGCAACTCAACTTGCCAGTACCGATAATTTGTGTTGTACCAACAAAGTAAAAGTGTTTTTACTTTCTCCGTTACGAAGTACGAGAAAGTATTGTGATCGTGATTTTTTTTTCAAAATTTTTTTTTGCGGCAATATCCGTTTTGGGGTCCCTAGATGCCATTTCATCAATTTCTGGAAAAAAGAATGGTGTCTGTGTGTGTGTGTCTATCTGCGCGCGCTGTATCTCAAAAACTAATAAAGCAATTGATATGAAACTTTGAACATATGTCTTATTAGATAATCTGAAGAACTGAAAAGCTTTTGGTAAAATTTCGTACACCGGAAGTGGGTGTTTACCTTAACTGTTTTTTTTTCCCAATATTTTCTTAAATATGAAAAATATCACAAAAACATTTAAACAAACATTGAAGACAACAAAGAAATGAACTTCTTTTGCTTGAAAACATTTTTCATAAAATCATTTTTATTCGAGAAAAAAATTAATGATTTTTTTTTAATTTTTGGTTTATAATTATGAAACGATAATAGTTACAGCAAATTTATGTTAATAATAATTGTAGAGAATGCTAAAATGAGAAAGTAAAAATATACCATGAAAGTATATCAAAATTTCAGGACCTTTTTCACAACTTTTTTTCAGGATTGATTTTTCAGATCTTAGACCTTATTTTCAGGATTTTTAAATTCCTTCCTTCAGGTCTTTTTTAAGAACTTTTTTCTAGGACTCATTTCGCAGGACTTTTCTTCAAGACTATATTTTCAGGACTCTTCTTTAACGATGTTTTCTCAGGATTTTTCTTTTCAGAATCTTTTTTTAAGACTTCATTTTAAAAACTTTTAGTTCAGGATCTTTTTTGGGACTTTTTTCAGGATTATTTTTCACGACTTTTTGAATGCCTTTCTCAGGTCTTTTCTAAGGCTTTTTGTAAGACTCCTTTTGGGTTTTTTTGGGACTTTTTTAAAGGATTTTTAATCTGGATTATTTTTTTGGATCTTTTCTAATGCATTTTTTCGGGACTTCTCTTAGGCGTTTTGCAAGACTTTTTCTGCGATTTTTTTTGCAGGACAATGTTTTCAAAACTCTTGTTACGGCTTTTTTCAAGACTTTATTTTCAGAACTCTTTTTGAGGCCTTTATTCACGACGTTTTTCAGGACTTCTGTTACAGAACCTTTCTGTTCCGAATTTTTATCAAGGCCCTTGTTTTCAAGAAAACGATGTTTTTTCAGGATTTTTCTTTTCAGAATCTTTTTCAAGACTTCATTTTAAAAACTTTTAGTTCAGGATCTTTTTTGGGACTTTTTTTCAGGATTATTTTTCACGACTTTTTTAATGCCTTTCTCAGGTCTTTTCTAAGACTCCTTTTGGGCTTTTTTTGGGGCCTTTTTCTTGGGACTTTTTTCCAGGATTTTTAATCTGGATTATTTTTTTTGATCTTTTCTAATGCCTTTTTTCGGGACTTCTCTTAGGCGTTTTGTAAGACTTTTTCTGCGATTTTTTTTGCACAACAATGTTTTCAAAACTTTTGTTACGACTTTTTTCAAGACTTTATTTTCAGAACTCGTTTTGAGGCCTACAACACTTTTTAAATATCCCCAGAAGAAAAAGTCCATAAGTGTCAGGTCTGGAGACCTAGGTGGTCTCTTGCATCCCTCCGTCCAATCTATTGCCCTGCGAAATTATGATTTAAGAATTCTCGAACTTGATGACCGAAATGCGATGGAGCACCATCTTGTTGAAACCATACATCTGGGTGCAAGACTTGCGGATTTATTGCATTTGGTTTAATCTCCTTTATTTTTGATACAATTTGGTTTTGCAATAGTTAAAAGTAAACAACAGATCTTAATGTACCGCGTAAAAAGAACGGGCCGATGACGTTTCCATCCAATATTCCACACCAAACGTTAAGTATTATTGGGTGTGAGTTTTCAAGTTGACATAGGGGTCAGTAGGGTACCAGTATCTACAGTTATGTTTATTTACAGAACCATTTAACATAAATGTAGCTTCATCTGAAAAAACTATGTTTTTGACAAAATTTTGATCAGCTTCTGTTCTTTCCATCATTATTTCTGCAAATTGTATCCTCCGATTAAAATCCTCTGGTAACAGTTCATGAAGTAAATGTGGTTTGTAAAGACCAATTTAATATTGTTCTAATTGATCCTTCAGACACATCATGATGTGCTGCAAGTTGCCTGATTGAGGTTTGTGGTGTTTCACAGACATCCAGTAAACCTTGTAATGAAGTGTCATCATTTGTGGCTGTTTTCGGCCTTCCAGGTGTAGGACAATTCTTTACACTTTTTTAGTTCTTCAAATCGTTTCACTGTTCGCCTTACTGTAGATCTGCTGATTGGATTCCTGTTTGGATGACTGTCATTAAACACGTGGCAAGCTTCAGCATGCGTTCTTCTGCGATCACCAAATCCAACAATTATTAATATTTCAATACGCTCAATTTCGGACAAATTCATTTTTGCTACCTATCTTAACTTAAGTTTGACACACAAATGTCAAATCTAAATGTCAAAACGTTTAAACATAAACTAATTTGGCACAATACTTAAGTTTCTTGTTAATTTAGGTTTTTGTTTAAATTTATTTATTATTTGTCGTTATTTCAGAATAAACATGCTAATTTTATACCACGTTGTACTTCTAATTAAATAACCTTTCAAATAATACCAGAAAAACCTAGGATGCTATTTAGAAAAATTCAACATGGCGGCCTCTGACAAAAAGCAAGTCGTGCAAAACAAATCAAACTCATCTTAAAATATAGGTATTTATATCTAATTTAAACCTAGTAAATGCCAAGTCTGAATGTCAAACCGTTTCCACATAATCCCATTTAGTGCGATACTTTCTACGCACCCTGTATAAGTTTATCATGTAACTGAAATTGAGAAAATTTACGAATTGCTGATAGGTAAGAAAGTAAATGCTTTTATGTAAATAAGTTATATTAAAAGTACACAAACAAAGCACTGCAATCAAAATGGCCGAAGTAGCGTTCATCAAATACCAACATTCACCGTAAAAGATAATAAACATGTTAACAGTTGAAAATTCTGACAAACGCGCCCATTATTTTACAATTGAAGATAGACATTAACAATCATATGTTCAGAATTAAAATGTATAAATCAGTACAAAAATTCCTGGTATGAACCGCATGAAGCCTGTGCAGATAGTGGAGTGAACCGCGTGAAATTTTTGCAGTTAACTTCATGCGTATCTCTTGGAACCGCACAAAGTTTCCGCAGGTGACTTCGTGTGGTTCCGCCGGACGCGTCTAGTTTTCACTCTTGAAGAGAGAGCCAAGTATATGTTATAGAGCAGAGGAACCGAGGTTCCTTTTCTCCGAACCGGTTCCTGAGCGCTCCTTGCAAAGAACCGATTCCTGAACTGTCTGCCCATCTCTAAATTAGACTTTAAATCTCTTTCAGGAGCCAGAACCATCACCAGCACCGGACACCAACCCGCTCAACCGCCTCCGCAACAGGCAGCGCCCCCAAGTGCAAGTCAAACCGAAAGCGGCGGCCAGCGCCCCCGTCCAGGTGAGAAGGGTGAACCCCCTGCTGGCCCGCCGCAAGCCCGGCCAGCCCGAACCCACCAGCGAGGCCCCCGCGGAAGCCCAATCCACCGAAGCGGCCGAGGACGACGAGGAAGACGAAGAGACCGACGCGCCCGCCCCGAGCTCCACCTCCACGACTGAAGAGCCCCGGGGCCTCAACAAGCTCCTCGCCGGCCGCAGGAGGCTGGGCAGCAGACAACCGGGCACCCTCGCCTAGGCAAAAAAACCACCTCCACCATTTCTTGTATCTTGTATCAAGAAATAACAAAAAATCAGCTGTGTTAAAATAAGAATTTGAAATATAACAGGAAATTTCAGGGACAGCCGGCATCCCTTGTACATAACTTTTTTTGTTTTCTGCGAGGAACTTTGACGATGGATCGATTGGTCATACGCACCTTTACCCCCTTTCCTTTTTTGTTTCGTTTAATATTTATTCCTTTAAAAAAAAAAAATAGCGTACTTTGTAATTATTTAATTGCAATTTAGGTTCTGTCTCTCGTGTGTTTTCTTTTTTATTTTTTACGTTATTACTTTATAGTGATGATAGGATCATCGCGCAGGCCTGCCACGTGCCAATATTCTTAAATAGTCCCCCTCACAAACCGTAAATCGTGTAAGTGATTTACCGTTATTTGTGTTAAGAAATTTTATGTACATATAATTTTTATATTAAATAAATAAATAAATAATTAGTAGTTATTTTATTGATTTTTCTTCACAACTCGAGAATTAAACATTTTAATATCGTATGTTCATTAAAAAAAAAAAACTTTTTATTTTGACAGATTGTTGATAAGTGACAAGCAACTTGATTTTGAGTTTCAATTGATTTTAGAGATTTCAAAACGGAGAGTCAACTTTAGTCCATGATTAAAACACACAGTCACAGTTTGTTAAGGCGTATTTAAAAAATCACTTAGCGTCATGGAAACATATGTTAAGTGGCATTTTAGAGGTGGGAGTAGAAAAAGGCTTTAAAAATTCTGTATTAAAATCCACTGAAATTTTACAAAACATAATAATATTAAAAAATCAGATCAAACTTAAATTAGTATATTATGCAACAAGTGTTATAGACTGCACTTTAGTCACGAGTTAATTAGGCACGAGCAGAGCGAGTGTTTAATAACGAGTGTCTAGAGAAGTTTATAACACGAATTGCATACTATACTTTTTCTACGACTAAATTAATAAAATTTTGAAATTATTTTATTATCTTAAATGAACATGGTAACAGTACAATATTATTAAATTGGTCTACTTGGGTAAGTATACATTAACAATTAATTTAGAGACATAATGTCCATTACTAAATGAAATCATTGATTCTCCTAAATTTCTTGAAAGTTGTGTATTATTTATTTGATTTAAGTTAAAAGTATTCCTTCTTTCATTTATTTGTTTTATTTTGACAGATTGTTGATAAGTGACAACTAACTTGATTTTGAATTTCAATTGATTTAAGCGATTTAAAAATCTGGAGCCAACTTCAGCCCATGACTAAAATGCACAAAGTCACAGTTTGTCAAGGTGTATTTAAAGAATCACTTAGCGTCATGGAAACATATGCGATAAATGGCATTTTAGAGGTGGGAGTAGAAAAAAATGTTTTTATTAAAAAAAAACAACAAATAATTGTTTGCTTATTAAATTTAAACCCAATTAAAAACCACACTTTGTTAACTCACTTAAACTCAAATTTATTCCCATTTATGAAAAAAAGCTAATCTTGAAATTTCTCCAAACGACTAATGAACGAAATTGTTCAAAAGACAACTTCTCGTTCAAGACATCTAAAAAAAAATTAATGGTATTACCATTTAAATGCGATAATCACACTCTTGTTAATTAAATCCATAAGCATTAAATTACTTCCATGATTAAATGTTTCCGTTCCGACACTTACTTGCTTAACCTAATAACTTAAAATTACATTTTATCTAATAATAATAATAATATAATCACTGTCCATGAAACTGGATACTCGTGTAATGACTGTGACCAGGAAAACAATGGCTTGATTTAAAAACAATAAGCCATAAGTGACAACACACGATTTATAATTAAATGATAAAAATGCTATAATTACATGAAATAAATATTATATCGTATGTTCATTACAAAAAAATCTCAACTGTGCCATGATTTTTTATTTTTAAAAATGTAAGATGGCACACATCTTAGGAATTGACATACAAAACATCAGATCTTTCTAAAAATCACAATTATTCCATGGTCGCAATGGTTTACAGCAATAGTTGAAAGTTATTTTTTTCTTAATTTCCTATGACTTCTCTGGGTCATTTGTCACATCAAATGAATTTATCAGTAGGAACATGCCAGAAGTAACATAACCTCAATATGTGTTACCAACTTAAATTTAAAAAAATCATGGCACACTTGAGGTTTTTTTTAATGAACATATTTTACAATACCTAATAAAAGTATGATGGAATCAAATGCTGTAAATAAACTTTTTTTCACAAACGGGAAAGAAAGTCGATTTTTCAGCTGTCGAAATCGTGAGAGAAATAACATTTCTCCACGACCACCATAGAATTTAAAGCATTCTGAAATCAATTTTGATTATAGAACGTACACATTCTCACTCTTGTTATGGAACAAAACACTATGCGCTTATGCGTTTTGCATGTAATTCATTCCATAACAAGGGAGAGAATGAATATTCTCACATCGTTTCGAATAAAACAATTAGCCTTGGATATCACAATTGTCAAAATACTATAAACATAACCACAAACGTGATAAAACGTAAGTTCTTTGTGTTCATTATTTTATTAGTCTATTTTATCTGGTCGAGGAGAAAGTATAGTCTGATACTCGGTAAGAATGAAAATTCAGATGCTCGTGGTTCCTCGCGCTCGCCTCACGGCTCGCGCTCGAAATATTCCACTCGCATCGAATTTCCATTCTAACCTTGTTACAGAATATACTATTCTCTCCCTAGGGAGAGGAGTAATAATTTCTCTCCCTGCGAGGTTCCATTATTTATTTTAACTGTCACGTCTAACAGTTTTTTTTTTCTAGGTTAGGTTTTAGGAGCGAACGTTTTACTCTTAAAATATCCTGTTTGTGAAAAAAATAGTATGTACAGGGTGTTTCAGAGCTCTGGGAACGGTCAATCACGTCCTTATTTTTCAAAATTTCGAAAAATGTTTTATACAAAAGTTGTGTATAATAGTGAGCTGCACGCCCTAACAATATTTAAATTTATACAGGGTGTCGCATAACAAAGTTACAGATCAAACTTATGTTTTTTTTAATGGAACACCCTGTATTTTTTGTAATTTTTGAATTATATGGGGAAAATAAAGGTGAGTTACTACAATACTCCCTATACCTATTGTTTGCCGTTTTCGAAATATTTGAAGATTTGTTGAAATGCGTGGTCTGGGTGAAATTTTATTTCTGCCTCAGTGATTGACGTTAAACGATTAAAATAATTTCTATTATTTGGTTGAAGGTTCGAACTATAGAGCCAACCATGATTTCATGCAAAAAATTATACAGGGTGATAAAAAAAATGCGGTAGAAAAACCGAAGTTATAAAGTTAAATAACTTCGTTTTTCAAATGGCACACCCTGTATTTGGTAACGTATTCTTAAGTAGAATCCAATTATCTTTCTGATGAGACACGCCTTGCATGTCTCATGGCCTGAATGTCATTTGTAATCAGTGGAGTCCGTGTGATGAATACATTTTGTAATACATCTACGAAAATGAAGCAACTTTTATCTTTTTTTCTAAGGTAATAATTTGATTGATAAAGATACAAAATAATAATTTACTCATTTACATGACATCTTTTTCTATCATGTACGAAACAGTATGAAATAAAAGACGAAACGTGTGTCTGCGTGTTAAAGAATAGGGCAGCGTAAACGTAGGTCTAAGCTCCCGCATAACTCTTGCATCGCGTTGGCAAGCTTCATATAAACACACAAAACACACGAGCGCAACGTCAAATAACATAACCGTAAAAAGTTTGTTTAGGTGGTGCGCGAGAATTTTTAAATATCCCGCCAATGAAAATCGGCGCGACACTAAATTTTCTTACGGACATACATTTACTTAACAGAGGACACCAGAATTTGTTTTATTTTATATTGAATTATTATTATTTTATTTATTGTATATATATTTTTTTAATCGAGAATATACCATTATTAATTGTTGTTTAAGTTTATTTATTGGACGTTATTGGTTTATCTAAAGTCTGAATCACGAATCCTGAACCAGCCTAAGGTGTACTGGCAACTGTATAAATTGGATGTTAATCTTTCATATAAAAATTGAGGTGACTCTTGAACGTTACATCTTGATTCATGCGATTTTAAGCGATGAGTCACAGGCAGCTCTCAGCGGCCCGACTATATACTGGGGTGTGTGAGACATGGCTCCCGTGCCTCGTCGCCTTAACGCACGGAAATCTGAGACACGTCATACATGTAAATGATGGAGTGAACATTTTCAACAGGAGCTTCCACTAAATACATTGAACAATAAAACATTACCAAACATTAATTAAATAATTTATATTTAATATTCATTATATACAAATTGACATATTTAAAATCACTTTACAAGAATATCATTGTAAAAAAACTATGATGATAATTTATAGATATGTACAAATAGAACGGAATGTTTAAATAACGACTTTTTTTTTTTTTTTGGTACGAGTGTTTTGATTGGACTTAAATCATAGTCGGATGAAGGGAAAAGAAGAGTAAGTACGGAACGCAGGCTGAAAGTAACATTCGGAATGGAAGTATTTTTCAGAGAGCAAATATCACAAACGCGCGGGTGGGTGGGGGAGGTGTTGGGTGGTTAATGCGCAAAACTCAAATCGCCCGTACTTTCCGCCTCTTCAGCAGGTTCGCCGAGTTTATCCGGTCGTCGTACTGCTGGGCCTTAATGTACAGGAAAACGCCCGCGATGACGATGAACGTGCCCAGCCCGCTCAGGATGGTCACCGGGTTGCCAAACATCAGCACGGAGAGCCAAATCAGGAAGGCCCTCTTGGCCGTGTTTGCCACGCTGGAATGGAATTTTTTTTGTTAACCAGTGGGTTTCTTAACCCATTAACGCCTGAGTTTGTTTTTTTATTGAATTTAATTTTTCTTACATTAATTTATAAAATTATTACAAAGGCAGAATTTTATTCATATCATTAGTACACGAAATATTGAATGCACCATAGATGGAATGCTAGACATAAAATAACCTTACTATTTTATGTTTCTAGCACACAGGGTAGTAATGTGTTAAAAACGCACCTTTAATAATGGAATTATGGCTTGTGACGTTTTTTCTTGTTTTTTTTTTGCTAGAAAACGGTCCATATAATGATTTTTCGTTTCACAAAACATTATCATTTCGTTACTGTATAAAGAAAATAAGTAAGCCGTGGGTGAAAGACTTCAAAAGCGTGAATTTAATGAGAAAATCTAGTGTCCACAATGTACCCGCTGCCTACACATGAAACTATAAAATAGAGTGATGTGAATTTTTAATAATTTTCCATCTATCATGCAGTTTTAACTGCTCAATTACATCAGTGATAAAATGCCGCATTAAACAATGTTCGATCGATGATGTATGGAAAGCAATTGTTCTTCCACGTATTTTTTTTTAACTGTCCATTTTTTATCGTAATATGTGCATTAGGTTGTCTTCATTATACTGTGGAAAGTATACTCGGTTTTTTTTTTTATTGGCCCACAGATTTGGGATTTATTTTTCTTAAGGTCTTTGATTATTTGGGTGTCCGTACTGTTTGTCAAGTAATGTCATTGACATATCAATGCCATGTTGCAACCGATTAATTATTTGACAGAAAAGTGCTGAAAGTAATATCCAATACCGAACCTCTTAGGCACTATACGCCACTATAGTGGCTTAGTGGATGCGATTTTCAAATTGAACTCTGTCGTACAGAGAAACAGCCCTGCACAAAATTCAGCCCTGCCTAAGAGATTAATTAATCTTAATGACAATAGTATATTATGCAAACAAGTGTTATAAACTGCACTTTAGTCACGAGTTAATTAGGCACGAGCAGAGCGAGTGTTTAATAACGAGTGTCTAGAGAAGTTTATAACACGAATTGCATACTATACTTTTTCTACGACTAAATTATTAAAATTTTGAAATTATTTTATTATCTTAAATGAACATGGTAATAGTACAATATTATTAAATTGGTCTACTCGGGTAAATATACATTAACAATTAATTTAGAGACATTATGTCAATTACTAAATGAAATCATTGATTCTCCAAAATTTCTTGAATGTTTGTGTATTATTTATTTGATTTAAGTTGAAAGTATTCCTTCTTTCATTTATTTGTTTTATTTTGACAGATTGTTGATAAGTGACAACTAACTTGATTTTGAGTTTCAATTGATTTAAGCGATTTAAAAATCTGGAGCTAACTTCAGCCCATGACTAAAATGCACAAAGTCACAGTTTGTCGAGGTGTATTTAAAGAATCACTTAGCATCATGGAAACATATGATAAATGGCATTTTAGAGGTGGGAGTAGAAAAAAATGTTTTTATTAAAAAAAAACAACAAATAATTGTTTGCTTATTAAATTTAAACCCAATTAAAAACCACACTTTGTTAACTCGGTGGGAGTAGAAAAAGTAATTAAGCACATGGCAATCATGTGGAAAACATAACCTCAAATTTATTTTGAAGGCAAAAGTCAGAATTACAACCGTGTAAAAAAATCACAAGATCTGGGTGGTCAATAAAAAAAAATACCCGTGTACTGATGTAGCCTATGTTATAATGTTTGGGTTTGCCAGCTGTAATAAAAATTCATCTGGCAAAATTTAACTCACTGAGTGAATGAAATCAACTGTCCCATGTTCTATTACTCTGGCAGACATAAAATTCATGGGTGCTGGTAGATTTATTCTTCATGGACATTCCTACGTTTTTATCTCTCTTTAGTGCAGTAACCGATTCCTGTAAAATTATTTACCTGTGCGTTACCGGGCTGATGTAGTCCATGAGTACGTAAGCGGTTATGCTTTGGAAATGGAAAAACAATCCGTTGAGGATGAAGTAGAGGATGTGCCTGAAGTCCGGCCTCTGCGCGCCGGATAAGTCGACTAAAAGTAACGTGGCAGGGATCTGCACCACCACGCTCGCTAAACTAGTGTAAAATTGTAATTCTGCGGGACTGAAAATAAGAAGTACACGTGCGTTTAATGCTGTAAATGTGGTTTAAAAAAAAAGTTTATTTCAGACTTTTGCGCATTAACTGCACAGCCTACTTAACTTCTAATTTTTCTTTCTTCCTTTCTTGCTCTTGAGAGTGTCGCGAGTGGTTAAAATCTCCAAATTTATTTCGTTGATTGGCGGAAATCATACAAACACTAATCTTCCTAGTAATGTTATAAACACTAAACTTCCTAGTAATAAACACTAATCTTCCTAATAATAAACACTAATCTTCCTAGTAATGTTAGACTAAGAAGCATACGCAGTAATAATAATACAAACGCATTAGAAATCCGCGATGGCAATTTTAAAAGACGTTGCCATAAGTAAAAAATTTATTTAAAAATGCAGAACCCTTAAATTAAAAAAAAAAAAAAACAATGGAGTTCGAGCGAAAAATTGAACCAGACAGGAGCCCCCATCAGTCACTTATGCTGTCGATTGTCCCCATTTACTTAGACTTAGGACATTGTAATGTAATGTAAAGTTTTTTTTTAATTTTTTGTCCTACCTTAAAAAATGAAAAATTTGTTTTTTTAATTTTTTTTTTTTTTTTAAAGGAAAGATGATTGACAGGAGTTTGGGTTAGGGAATCGAGGATGATGGGGACTTGGCTTAGCCAACTAGAGCATTCAACCACAACCAATTTATATTAATAATATTCATATTTAAATGAAATGGGGACAAACACTAGACACCCAGGGACCCGTACGGCCATTTTTCGTGTTGAAAAAGTGACCGTCCGGACGGGACTCGAGCCCGCACCAACGGGGTCCAGAGGCCGGACCTCTACCCACTAGACCACCGCGGCCCCTGTTTTTTTTTAAATTTTTTGACACTAAATAACCTTGGATAACCTTGAAAAAATTTCTATTGATAGCTCTCTAGATAACCTACCTTGATGAATTTTTTCAGAATTTTGCATTAAACACATCGTCAGATAAAAATTAAAACAAAAAATAACCCTTTTTGACCCCTGAGGGGTGAGGGGAAGGGTGGGGACTATATAAAGTATGTCCACGGTTAATTCTTACCTCAAAATACAACATTATTTGGTTAATTAGGAATTCCTAATCTGGAGGCATTTTGCCCATCTTAACCGGGGGGACTCTTTGTGATCATTAACTCATTACATCCCATGACAAAGAATTTTTTCAAAAGATTTTCAAATTCTCTTTTAAAATTTAATTTGGAAAAAACTGAATAAAACCACTGCTAAATATCCGTTCTACCATTAATAAAGAAGACTTTGCGTCGCCGATAAATCATCTAAAGTGAATAATATTGCCACTAGGTGTCACTAAAGCTCATGATGATTGTTGTACTTGCTCGAGTAATGGGCAAGATGTACTACTGGCTGTTCCTTAATAAAAAAAAGCTATTTCTTCTTCGTATTCTTATCCACAAATTAATGTTTGCAACCACAATTTCCTTCTTCGCAGTGTGTACAGTATTATCAAGCACTTGAGGCGTGTGGAGGATAAAATTTGCATAGAGTGAGAAAGTATTCAGAAAATGCGAGAGAACGCGAGCCAATTAACAACGACAACCTAACTCTCCGAACACTATTCTACTCGCCCATTACGCTTCGTATAACTTATATACTCTGGCCGCGCTATGAAGCCGTCTGAGGTGATTAACGAAGGGTCTATTTATCGGCTTCTATTTATAAATCAGTGGTTCTTGAAAGGTTACAGATTATTTTGGAAATAAATATGCATACAACTCGCTTATTGAGATAATCAGGCAAATGAGGGCGGCCTAAGTTAATCACCTCATATGCCATCATAGTGCGGCCAGACTTTATCAGTGACTGTATTGGGTGGTACGTCTCTTTCTCTCCGTGTGCGAACTAGGCCTCGACAGTTCACGAGAGATTTGGTGGGCTGTAATCAACGTTACCAATGTCAAAAATTCACACCGAAAATACAGCATGATTTCTGCCATTAGTGACACCATTACTCCATCGGACGACAATATAATTATAAATAATGCACTATAACCATATTTTAAGTGTACGTTTGTTCACTTAAAACTAATTTTCTATTACTCATTAAACAAAAAAGTCACAGAAGGAACAAAAACCTGGATATAATAAAAATAATAAACGCAATAATAAGTCATTTCCACTTGTCCATCAGCAACACAATTATTCAAATGTAAAAATCGAGAAATATTTCATTAACAAAAGTCACTGGAAGATTGGCAATAAAGCCAATATCAAAAAAAAAAATAGAGAAATATTTTTTACCATCAAACACTATTTTTAGATCAGCGAAAAACTGTAACGACATCACCAAGCCGAGTGAGCTAATCTCCGTTTATTATCTACTATATATAATCTGTCATCTGGTGGAATTTCAGCACCGGATAATTTGAAATAAATGCACTTACGTGTATTTGAATTTGTCGCCCGAAATCAGCATCTTCGAGTAGACGTTCTGCAGACACTCCGTGAGGTTTGTCGCCATCGCCGCGATGAAGCCGCGTATCTCGAAGCTGATCTCGTTGGCCGAACAGAGTGCAAGGCCGGACATCACAGGTAATAGACTTAAATTTACAAACAAACCCGTTTGTTCACCTTAAAAAAAGAAAAAAAAAACATTATTGTTGATAATCAAGGTGAGGCAGTAATGAAGCTATTATTACTAATTGGTAAAATATTTAAAATGAATTATTTTGGGTACATTTTATTAATGTTATGATGTTATAATTAAATAAAAATCTGGTTAGCCATTTTTTTTTTTGACTTAGGCTGAGCCATTCAGTCACACACGGCTGTAATTTTTGTATTCATATTTATATTTTTGTATGAATAATGGAATAAATGAACAAATAAATAATGTAAGATGTATACAACAACCACGAACCCGAGGGAATACTTCTCGATCCCCGAAAAATCTATGGGAATCGAACGCACACGGCCGCGCGCAATCGCTCGCCTCTACCCGCTACACCAACGGGCCACCCGGGTTAGCCATTGATAATGGTCACTTTGTGACCAAAATGAATATTTAACTTTACTCTGTTTCATTTTTATTTTTAACTAAGAAGGCTGTGGTTCCATTTTATAAACCAACAAAATGATCAGACAGTGAAGAAAATATTAAATGTCAGATTTCCAACATCGTTGCCTAATTCATATATTAAATTAATCAAATTATTGCTTCAATCATTCAAGTATATTTAATTATTTAAAATATGTCAAAAATCATTGATGACAATACAAAAACTTCAATCAAAAATTTGTATAAAATATTTAAGACACACAATTTGATGGCAACATTGCCCGTTGTCATAAAATATAACCCCATTTTGTTTTAAATATAAATCTAGTGACTTTTTTTATTGGCTAACAAAAATGTTGCCCTAACAGAGCCAACTTAGTCAAAAATAAAAATGAAACAGATTATTAATAAATTAAAGGGAGGTCCGATGCCACTCGGGGAACAGTCCGTCATACATTATTAACCTTATTAACCAGTTTTTTCCCAGTGTTCCAAAAATGGAACACTAGGTTTATTCCCAAAGTATAAGAAAACGTGTAGTCGCACGAGTTTGTTTGCATTATGCACTTATTCTACACACAGATGCACTAAAAAAAATAAATGTAATAATACATTTACATATCATGCTTTAATAATTTGTATTTAACCAATATCAATTAAATGATCAGAAATTAAAGAAAAATAATTGGGGAAAAAACGGGTTAATAAATTAAGTGAAGAAAAATAATCTAACCATTGTTTTATTTAACTTTGTTCCGTTCATGTTGCTCAATATAAAATATTTCGAATTATAAATAACCTCCAAAGTTACTTTTATCCTTTTTTATATCTCTCAATAACAATTTGTAAAAAAGTTAAAAAAAAAAGTGCACTTACCTAACAAGAATCTAGATATTAATACTGTAAACAACGGAGCGGAACTCTTGATTGTTTCAGTGAAACTCACAGCTACATAGTTTAAAGCTACCAGACCTAATACAACGGTTAAAAACCTGCAACAGACAAAAAAAACCAGACAAATGACCACGACGAATCGATAACGGGGACAAGGACCAATTTCTCACCTCGTGCAGCCTACTAATATCATGTGCCTATAAAAACCGGGCGGTTTGCTCAGCCGCGAGGACGGCTTGTACATCCCGCACGGGAAATACATCTGTATGAAGCCGCATGTCGCCGTCGTCAGCATTTGGCAGGCCCCTGCAAAAAAAAAAAAACAATCGTGATTGCGTGAAAATAATAAAAGCGTGATGTACAAAGAATTATTTAAAATAACGTATTATCAAAAATTATGTTCATCGGGGGCTGTTATTAAATTTGAATCGTTTGGTATAAAACACTATTACAATCTGTTCACATCTTGTTCTCGCCACAGTAGGCTTTGTTAGGGTGACATTTCTGTTGGAAGTAAAAAGTTACTAAACAATCTCTCTATTACACGCCATAATAGCGCTTTGTATGAGAAATCGCCGAAATATTCTAGTTTTTAATAAACTGCCTGACAAGATTAAATTAGACCAGAGCATTAAAACTTTTAAAAAGCTATTAAAAGAATATCTCATTAACAAATGCTACTACTCGTTCAACGCATTCATCAATGATGCTGTGTAAATGTAATGTGCTACCTTTTTATATTCTAGTCTATTTTAATCTTTTAATAATCTTTTATCTAATTTATGACAAGTATTTATTGTTTTTAATACTCTTTTATCTAATTTATGACAAGTTTTTATTTTTTAATACTCTTTTATTACTGTTACTGCTGTTATTTTAATTTTTGTGACGTGTACATCCGCTAAATGTTATATTTTGGTTAAATAATTCCATGTTTATACATTATATTGGTGGCAACGTAAATAAATAAATATCTAATCTAATTTGGTTGTCATTGCATTTTTTTTGTTAGGGTGGCATTTTTGTTGGTAGTAAAAAAGTTACTAACAACTTGGTTATGTCATTACATTTTTTTTTGGTTATGTCTGGTGTAATGTAACATTTTATTATATCTCTATTAATTAGATCAGCTCCGAGTCCGGGCGATCTCTTTTGTAAGCTTTATAGGCCTTTATGACGGCTTCTTTCAATTCTCGTGAAACTATCGGGTGTACAACTTAGCTTCCGCCGTTTCGCAACAGATGGCTATAGCAGTAAGTGGTGGTCGAAATAAATAGATCGTAGATGACATACAATAATTTTTTGACATCTAGAGTCACAAAAATCTCACTACGTTGCCGAACAACTCTCGCCACAAAAAGTAGTACTTATGAAACTTCATTTATTACAAAAATCACACTCAAGAATCTTACCGCATAGGCGTGTAGTTGGTTTGTCACATCATTTAGAGCGTTCACAATGGCGAAATCAAGAACAATAGCAATAAAAAAACTGTTCATAATATGTCTATTGGCGATGTCGCGGATGAATATATTAGAAGTATACCGGTACCAACCCTAACTTGCTGCAAAATTACATTTTTAGCCGTGTTGGTACTTTCCATTTTCTAGTGTTTGTCAGCAAAGATGTCAAAAAAGTCTAATCTATGAGTAGATGGAGTATACCGGGTGTCCCAAATAACATTACGTTCTTAAATATCTCGAAAAAAATGCATCTTAACAAAAAATGTGCCGAATCAAAACCTTCATAGTTTTGGGGGGGACATCGGATTCTGACAAAATGGACCCCTCACATACCAAGAGGGAGCTGGAAAGGGCGTCAACTTAAAAATCTTAAATGGGAACCCCTATTTTTTATTGCAGATTCGGAAAGAGCGTAAAAAAGTATGTTGGTTTTATTCGGAAACTTTTTTTGTACACCCAACAGGTGGCGCTGTAATCGTAAAAATATGACTTTGCTAGAAAAAATATTTCAGTACGTATCGGTACACCATCAGTGTTTTTCAACATTTGAAAACAAATAGAAAAATCGACGTTTTCATTTTTAAACTTTCTTACTCCCCATTCACTGTTTATTTTGGCCGATCTTTGAAAACTTTTGCAACATGGTAAACTTTTTGAAAAACGTAGTTCAAAATAAAATTAATCTCTAAACGTCAATTATTAATTTTTGATGAAATTGATTCATCCATAGTCAGTTTATAAAAAGTGTGTTTTATTCTGTACCCCCTGGGTGTTGAGGATTATTATTTCTACAATTTTATGTATTTATTGAAACAACAAACGTAATTTTTTATCAAGTTATTCACAAAATATTAATTAGTTAATTTTTTCTAGCAAACTCATATTTTTACGATCACAGCGCCACCTGTTGGGTGTACAAAAAAAGTTCTGAATAAAACCAACATACTTTTTTACGCTCTTTCCGAATCTGCAATAAAAAATAGGGGTTCCCATTTAAGATTTTTAAGTTGACCCCCTTTCCAGCCCCCCCTTGGTGTGTGGGGGGGCCATTTTGTCAGAATCCGATGTCCCCCACAAAACTATGAAGGTTTTGATTCGGCACAATTTTTGTTAAGATGCATTTTTTTCGAGATATTCAAGAACGTAATGTTATTTGGGACACCCGGTATATCATGGGATGTGATTTGTTAACCTAGAAATTTGCTCACTGTTTAAGTTTGTGTATATCTAACTCACCAATAATAATAATAATAAATAATACATAAGAGCTACAACTGGCCATCCACCAAAGTCTTTCAGCCTTAACTCACCATTTTCTAGATGTTCCCATAATATCTCTATCATACAATTGTAAATTCTTAAGAAAACATCAATAAACATTTTAGCGGTTATGAAAAACAATCATAATTCTATCAGATGTTTTGTCTAAGCCACCCTCGACGAACATAGTTTTCAATTATAAAATAAAACAAATTTCGTTATTTTTTCATTCATCGAGACGTCGAAAATAAATACTCAAATAATTCGTCCACAAAGTCATCGATCAATTCTAAAAATCAGTATTAACACGTTCGATGCCGCCGGCGCGCTAGCGCGTCCTACTTTACACTTGCGTAAATGCAATACCAATTGCGGCGGCGGCGAACGTGTCAACCCTTTGAGCTTGTCTTTACCGATTGAGAAGAGGCCAGGGAGGTGCAACAGCGCTCGTCTTATTTTATGTCAAAAAAATGCCAATTGATGAGATGACGCTTGTAGTAACTGACTGCGTACCGTTCAAAATGTACTGAGTTTTCGACACAACATCTCAACAGTGTGATCGGTCCGACTCGAAGGGTTAAAATTAGATCGAAGAGATGCTTATAAACGTTGATTTGATGTTTAAAATAAGTAAACAAACGCAATGGTTAGGTTAGGTGACTGCGCCGTCAGTCGTCCATACATTTTTCAACACAAAATCTTAACAGTGCGATCGTGCTGCTTGGCACTCAAAGGGTTAAATTTAGACCGAAACAATTTCAAATGATCGAAGAGATGTGTTTACAAACGTTGAATCGATGCTTAAAACACGTAAACAAATGCAATGGTTAGGTTAAGAAACTGCACACATTTTTCAACACAAAATCTCAATAAGACGATCGTGCTGCTTGGATTAAATTCAGACTGAAAAAACGGCTTAAAATAAGTAAACAAATGCGACTTACCGAGTACGGTGGGATTTCCATCCAGATAGGTTAAAATATATTTATTTAGGAACAGCGTGCACCCGCTGAATATATACCATAACAACAAGAAAACAATCGCTCTAATATTTAACAACCCTGATTTGTTTTCACTAATGATAACGTCCAGCTCCTTCCGGGCGGCGGCGGGCTCGCCCCCCTTCGCCGAATTTGTACTACTATTGTGGTGGTCATTTTCAATTTCCATTTCGCCTCTGTTTATTGACCTGTAAAAAAAAGAGGAAGAGCGTCAGTGCGTTAGTATTTTTGGACATGACCGAACACGCCAGCAGCAGGTGTAATTTAAGGGACGGTGTTTACCTCGCCGAACATGGATCCGTAGTCACGCGCGCGCGGCAATCGAAATTGAGATATCGGGGCTCAATTCGTCATGATAGTGACATTTTTCGGTCGCCTGACGGGAGCACAACTTTCACTTTGATTGTTTGCGGCACGGTTGGCCGCACTGTGTCAACAAATCAGTGGTGGCAACCGCGAAGCGGAGATGAGGGTGGCGCGGCGTTGCCGGCTTTCGCAATTAATATTAAAATTAGAATTATTTTAATTTAAAAGGGAATGTATTCGAATAAAAATTATGCATTTAATAATTAAGAATGTGTTTTCCGTTACTAACGCGTGGCTGAGTGTGGTTATAGACGGGGGAGCAATCGCGAAAAAGATGGCGGTAGCGCGGCGTTGTCGACTTTCGCAATGAATATTAAAATTAAAATGATTTTAATTTAAAAGGAAATGTATTCGAATAAAAATTGTGCATTTAATAATTAAAAATGTGCTTTCCGTTACCGACTAGCATGGCTGAGTGTGGTTATAGACGGGGAAGCAACCGCGAAAAAGATGGCGGTAGCGCGGCGTTGTCGGCTTTCGCAATAAATTTTAAAATTAAAATTATTTTAATTTGCAAGGAAATGTATTCGAATCAAAATTGTCCATTTAATAATCAAGAGAGTGCTTTCCGTTACTGACTGACATTGCTGAGTGTAGCTATAGACAGGGGAGCAACCGCGAAAAATATGGCGGTAGCGCGGCGTTGTCGGCTTTCGCAAAAAAAATGTTAGAACTCAAATAACCCCTCAGAATTATTTTAATTTGAAGGGAAACGTATTCGAATAAAAGTTGTTTAATAATCAAGAATGTGCTTAGTAGTTATAGATAGGGGACCGCCAGTTGTGTGCAAAACGTTTAAACATTCTTCACCGAGGATTTTGCTGGCCGTACTTATTTTTGCATTTTCTTAGTGTTCTGCATAGCCTTCAGCTATATCTGATGAACACATCCTCGATGACGCATTATATTTTCTATATTAACTCAGTAATTTGCTAAAATTGGTTCTGGAGCCGTCCAAAAATATAAAAACAATTATTACGAACGTGAAAATTCTGAAATTAAATGTATTAAACTTGAAGATTATGAAGGAACTGGTGAACATTCCTTCGCCGATTTTCGAAATGAGTGGATGAAAAGAGAACTTAAGCTAAACATAAAGTGAGCCGTCAAAAAGGGCATTTATTGCTATTGATAATAAACACTAATTTAAGTTCATATACAGAGACTAATTTAAAGAACACAATTAAAGTTAAGCTTGAAAATTAAATCTATGGTTATTGTTAAAGCGAGCAAAACACTAAAATAGTTTCTATTTGGTTTTAAACTAAAAAAAAAACTTACTTTAATTCATTCTTGCGCTTCATTTTCGTATCCAACTGAATCACTTATGAATATATAATCAAATCCGCGACTGATTTACATGCGTTTATACCTAAAATACGTGTAGTATTTAATAAAACCAATTGGGGGAAGAGTAATTTGAGGACATGTGGAACCGAAGACACTGATACCGAGCGTGATGAGTCGAGCAGAACAAGCACCGACCATGGAATAATAATTAAGTCGCACGACGAATAGCGAAAACTGACCAAATGTGAAAGTGGTTTGAAGAAAATGCCAGATATGCGTGACATTAAAATACCGCAAACAAACGACACCGTTCAAAACTCATCTTCTCTTTAATATTAAATGTGGAAAAGAGAATTGATTCGATAAACTCGCAGGAAATGTTAAATAAACTATTTGGTTACAATTAAAATGGGTTTGCCTATGACGTCACCAATTGTTGGCAGAATGGCGTCGACTTGATCAAGCGGTACAATTGGCCTAATTAGAATTTTATAGGGTAGAATTTGCTCCTAGCAAAAGGGTGGCTCCGTCTTATAAGAAAAATGGTTTGTCCGGAACTAATAAATAATATATCCATTTTTGACAAATTGACCTCTAATTACTAAGATTGCCTCAGGCGACTACGCAATATTAAGATCCAAGTCTGCCTAGTATTTTTGTTTTTTTAATAAACTTCACAATTTTATATCTATGAATTAATTTTATTCATTAAATTGGTAAGATTTCCTCGTAATAAAAATCTAACAATATTTTCGCACGTGAAATTACTTTTAAATTTTTCAAATGCGCCCAAAAATGACATATTTTTGACACATCAAAAAATAGTTGACGCACCCTGCTTGTAAACAAAGTGGCAACACCATGAACTCGAATTTTGAGAGAGTGGAATGTGCACCATCCGATTCAAAAAATTCTAAAAAAATTATCGCCCGCGGAATTTGCTTCAAAATTTCCAAATTTGCTTAGAAATAACATATCTTTAACATACCAATAGATAATTAACGCACCTTGCTTGTAAACAAAATGGCAACAGCATGAACTCGAATTTTGAGAGAGTGGAATGTGCACCATCCGATTAAAAAAATTCTAAAAAAATTATCGCCCGCGGAATTTGCTTCAAAATTTCCAAATTTGCTTAGAAATAACATATCTTTAACATACCAATAGACAATTAACGCACCTTGCTTGTAAACAAAATGGCAACACCATGAACTCGAATTTTGAGAGTGGAATGTGCACCATCCGATTAAAAAAATTCTAAAAAAATTATCGCCCGCGGAATTTGCTTCAAAATTTCCAAATTTGCTCAGAAATAACATATTTTTAACATACCAATAGATAATTAACGCACCTTGCTTGTAAACAAAATGGCAACAGCATGAACTCGAATTTTGAGAGTGGAATGTGCACCATCCGATTAAAAAAATTCTAAAAAAATTATCGCCCGCGGAATTTGCTTCAAAATTTCCAAATTTGCTTAGAAATAACATATCTTTAACATACCAATAGATAATTAACGCACCTTGCTTGTAAACAAAATGGCAACAGCATGAACTCGAATTTTGAGAGAGTGGAATGTGCACCATCCGATTCAAAAAATTCTAAAAAAATTATCGCCCGCGGAATTTGCTTCAAAATTTCCAAATTTGCTTAGAAATAACATATCTTTAACATACCAATAGATAATTAACGCACCTTGCTTGTAAACAAAATGGCAACAGCATGAACTCGAATTTTGAGAGAGTGGAATATGCACCATCCGATTAAAAAAATTCTAAAAAAATTATCGCCCGCGGAATTTGCTTCAAAATTTCCAAATTTGCTTAGAAATAACATATCTTTAACATACCAATAGATAATTAACGCACCTTGCTTGTAAACAAAATGGCAACAGCATGAACTCGAATTTTGAGAGAGTGGAATGTGCACCATCCGATTAAAAAAAATCTAAAAAAATTATCGCCCGCGGAATTTGCTTCAAAATTTCTAAATTTGCTTAGAAATAACATATCTTTAACATACCAATAGATAATTAATAACGCACCTTACTTGTAAACAAAATGGCAGCACTCTGAACTCAAATTTGAGTGAGTGAAATGTGCACCACCTGAAAAAATTCCAAGAAAATTATCGGCCGCGGGATTTGCTTCTAAACTTCCAAAACATATTTTAGGTTCCAATGCAGTGACGGCTCGTGGGTTTTTTTTCTGGTACGGCCGAGGTAGCAGATGTAGTATTACAGTTATCTGCAATCGACCCTCTGCTACCTCGGCCGTACAAAAAAAAACGCGAACAGTCACTATTCCAATAGCACAAACCCTACGAATTGTTTCGAATTTACAGCAATCCTTTAAATTTTCCAGTAAAATCTGGCGACGAGTAAAAATTTAATATGAAACACCTCAACGACAGTTGTACATCTACTGCGAGAGCAAAAGTATAGCCAACGTTGAAATATCGGCCATCTTGCCAGAAAAAAAATCTTTGAATATTGACACCCCCGTGCACCCCCTAATGTATATTCCCACAAGTAAGTAATTCAATATTCACAATCCCAACCAATATAAATGAAATTGGTAAAATTTACTGGCGCAAAAGTTGCATTTTACAATTTCAGAATCAAGTATTCAAGTTGCTGGCGTACATCATTAATTGTTACCATGGTTATTACGAAATATTAGTGCGTATTTGTTTGAAAAAAATAAGAAAGGTGTTTTTATTCAATAATTGTAAATAACTGTTAACCATAAGGGTTTCCCGATTAAAACGGTATAAAATAAAATAAGGGTTGGAGTGGGGATTGGGGATAATATTTCTAACTTGGAATTCGGTGGAAAATAGGAGTTTTACGTCAGGGTTGGATTGGGGATTGGTGATTTTTTCAACTCGGAATTCCAATTAAACCGGGACAATTTCCTGCGAACAGCCTTTAATAAATCACCCGATATCGCCGGCGCCTCCGAGTGCGTAAGGTTATGGGTTCTAATTATAGAAGTAGCGGGAGCCGATCAAGAACGCTAGCGCCCCAAGTTATGTGACAGAAGATGCCGCCGCCGCTCCGAGGAGGGACGCCCGCCTCCCGGCCGAGCCAGAAGACGTCTTGCTCCCGCGGTAAGTTACCTGTGCGCGCGGTCATCGACCTCGTAAACATTGATCTGTGCGATCATCTAGCAGCAGCAGCCAGTGTCATCGCCCTTAACCACAACATCGCCGCGTACTCCTCATCCACGGCGGCGCCCGGAATGCGCCCTTCGCGCGTCATCACGAGGCCCTGAAATGATGCAGAAGAAGGAGGACACCTTCGAGCAGAAGAAGCTCGAGATCGAGTCATGGCTGCAGAGGCTGGAGAAGAGGCTGGGCTCGATGGCCCCCGTCGGGCACACGGCCGACGTGCTCGAGATGCAGCTCAGGGAGCAGAAGGGCTTCCACGCCGAGCTGCACCAGTTCAGGCAGCAGATCGACGGCTTCCAGCAGGTCACCCAGAAGATCATCACGGCGCACCAGCACGAGGACACGAGCCGTTATAAAAAGGTGGGTGGATAGCTCGACGGGGAGTGATTTATCGGAAATCGGTCTGGACGAGTGGATGTAAATGTAGCATGGCGTTATTTTAGTTGTAATGTTACTGTTTACGTTAATTTTAATTCATTAGTAGTGGTGGCTTTGGTTTTGGAAAATGGGGAAATTACCATGACAACGAAAAATTATATTAGTTTTTTGTCTATAAGATATACATGGATTGGATTTTTTTTTCTAAAGTTTAACTACTTTACGCTACATAAATGCTTGGTATGAATGGATTGTTTCAGTGTTACGGGTTACTCGCAGCGAGTGTTTAAAATCACTTTAACCCTTAACCACTTCGCGCCCATGCTGCTTCGATTGGGTTATAGCGTAATCCCAGGTTTATTGAAAAATTATTTATTTGTTATGTTTTTCTTTAAAATATTATTCCACTGTCACAGACTTACTTATTTATGCAAAAATGACGAAAACATCTTCCATAGATGGCGCTAAAGTGGTAAAACATTTTTTTTGTAAAATATTTTTGTTTTCTTTCTTTTTCGCTTGTCGCCACATGTGGCAAATAGGGCGTGAAGAGGTTAATTGGTGACGTGGCATTTGTGCCACACACAACTGGAAACAACCGGCTATAGTTTAACCACTTCGCGCCCATGCTGCTTTGAGTGGGTGATAGAATAATCCAGGGTTTATTGAAAAATTACTTTTTTGTTGTTGTTTTCTACGAAATATTATTCCACTGTCATAAACTCATTTTTGCAAAAAAATATGAAAAAATATTCCATAGATGGCGCTAAAGCGGTATTTTTTTAAATTTGTAAATACTCTTTTTTTTGCTTGTCGGCGACCTGGGCGTGAAGAGGTTAACTCTTTAGTGCTCAACGGTACTTAAAAGTCTTGTCGTTATCTTCTTCCATTAGTCTCCTATCTGTCCTGTAATTCCTGGTGGGACCTATAAGTACACTTTTTTCAAAAAACCCAAAAAATAGTA
Organism: Ocypus olens; assembly: GCA_910593695.2. Taxonomy (NCBI): domain Eukaryota; kingdom Metazoa; phylum Arthropoda; class Insecta; order Coleoptera; family Staphylinidae; genus Ocypus; species Ocypus olens. The sequence goes on from OU343048.1 coordinate 990,354, forward strand.
AGATGGATATTCCTGTTTATTTTGACAATAAAAATAATATATTGTTATTAAAATAATATTTTTTTTATTAAATAGAACTTTGGGTTAACCCCTTAAGGTTAACTTGTATTTAACAGAAAAACAAAATTTTAATAACAAATTATTGTTTTTTTTTAATCAAAGGAAGCAGAAAACTCAATTTTTGGGCGGAATTTTTGAAAAAATGTACTTATAAGTCCCATCAGGAAAAAAATACAAACAGTAGCAGTGGAATTACGTTAAAATCACTAAATAATGGAAAAATATAACGCATGACTTTTAAGTACTGTTGGGCACTAAAGGGTTAAGAATGAGGTGGATTAGTTTAATGTAATGGGTCTCACAGACCCACGGTCACCAGTTAACCTCTTCACGCCCAGGTTGCATGTGGCGACAAGCAAAAAAAAGATATTTTACAAATAAAAAAAATTACCGCTTTAGCGCCATCTATGGAATATTTTTTCATATTTTTGTCAAAAATGAGTTTATGACAGTGGAATAATATTTCGTAGAAAACTGTAACAACAACAAAAAAGTTATTTTACAATAAACCCTAGATTATGCTGTAATCCAATCAAAGTAGCATGGGCGTGAAGTGGTTAAGTCGAAAACAAAACGCAATAATTCAATTGTTTCGCCACTCGACTATTAATTCATTAACAATAGCAATGAAAAAAATGTCACATTTAAATAAGTGCGGATCTTACGTTTAAAAAGTTATTACATTCTATTGATTTTTAATTGATTTAATTAATCTGTTTGTTATTATTGCTTTTCTTTCATTTGTTGTTTTCACAAACTTCAGCTGTGTAAACGTTTTTTATGCGCCATTGACTGTCACCGAATATGTTTTTTAATCGTTACTGTTTAAATTAGAAATGGAGCCGCAGAAGAAGAGGATAGAATGAATTTGTTAACACGTTGACTGCCAGGGCCTTCCAAACTGCATTAAGAAACTACGAGTAATCTCGTAGTTGGCGGTCAATGTGTTAATAAACGTTGTGAAAGAGTAAACATTAATCGAAATATGTGTAATGTAATCGCAGAACCTAACCTCAAATTATGCGTTCCGTTTGACGTTCGAAAGATCGTTTACACAGCCAAAAAATATATAATACCAGTGTTATGTCAATTTAAGCCGGTGTTATATTTATGACAACCTTCGTGGAAATCCACTGTCTGCGTTTTTAATTTATTGTGTAATTGGTTTATAAAAAGGGTGTACTGTACATGAATAAATGAACGAATGAATGAGGCATTTATTTTTCAAAATCTCATGGAGATACTAACACAAAGCACTGTTTCAACCCATTAACGGATAGCGTTTGTTTTATTGATCATTTTTGTAAACTACTAAAGCAATATTTAATGCGTTAATTATAATTGCAAATATGAATATTTCCAATTTGTACCGTTTTTTTTTTGCACACTGTGTATTTACATAAACATTACAAATACAATATTTTTAACATCTGCAAATGCCGCTTTGAGCTGGCCATATGGGCTACGTTCCAGAGGCCAAAAAAAAAAAACATCTGCAAATCTTATCTACAATTCCTACATACTAATGAATTGCTGTGAGAATAGACAGTTGAAGTTTTTACATTTAAATCGCAACCGATTGACTGCTTTTAGTCAATTAAGAAAAGAAAGTCAGGTTATAATTAACTTCGCACTTCAACAATAATTTTCATTAGCGCAATCATTTAAATTGTTTTATATATAGCAATGGGTTGTCGTTTTCTCCTTGTTCATGGTAAAACTTCACAAATTGATATAATTGGTGAAAGAGCTTTTGTTTTTGTCTTTTAGTTTATTTATTATGGATGATTTTCCAGGTTTTCGTCAAAAATTTCAAATCGCCGACTAATTGGCACATGAGGAACACAAATTTCAAATCCGCGTTCAAATTGGTTTCTTCGTTGAGCCGCTACGGCCGTTCAAAGTTTGAAAAAATCGACTTTTTTCAAAATTTTCTATAAAGTTCATGATGACTTGCTAACTTTTTTGAATTTTTTTCTGGATGAAATTTCTTAACGCCAATCGATTTGTATCACAAATGTGAAAAAAAATTTAAATTCAATGAGTGAACTGTAAAGTAAGGTAAAGTAAAGTAATTATTAAAGACTGCAATTAATGAAATAAGAGACATCAAACAAACTAATTAGTGCATGATTACTGTTTTTACAAATTGACGACATATTCACATTATATTCCTTTTATTAGATAAGATAATAAAAATTCAAATTTTCTGTGTAATTACACAATCTTGTGTTTTACAAGCAGTAAAATATGCATATAATTTTATCAGGCACATAAATTAAATTCCAAACTGCCGCATTCGAATGAGCCATTCTGATTGGAACACACATTTATAATTTACTGCTTGTTAATTATCTTCAATATGGGACGGTTAAGCAAGCCAGTGTGTGTGTGTTCTCAATCTTGAGAGCCAGTCATCAACAGACATTTGCAGTGTTTGGAGTGTGGTGTTGTGTGGCTTTAATAGTTCAACAGTAAAAGTGGTAATGTGTAATACATTAATTTGTCCAGTGAATGAAATTCTTGAAAATGGCACCAAGCCGAAACCAGTTGATAATAAAACAATTCAATCGTGAAACAAACCAAGTGAATTTTAATTTTTAAACCTATATTAACATAATGTTTCACCAAGTGATCAATGAGAAACAAGTATATGACGTTGAATTGATGTATTTAATTTAAAAGATCTTGAAATAGTAGTGCATTTAATGATCTAACCAGAGAATTTTATAAGGAGGTTTTAAAACAGATACTTTATTGAAGAATTTCTTAATTATAAATTCCTACAAAGATATATTTCATTTACAATATGTATAATGTACAGTTTTTTATATACACCGTGTGTTCGATAAAAAACGCCCAACCTCATAACTCTGTTATTTATTGACGGATTTGGATGAATTAAAAAATAAAGTCAATGGCTGTGTAAATACCATAAAATTACGGTAATTATAAATTTTTTCAAAATCAACTTCATTGCCAAATGATGGTCAACTTTAAATTTTTAAATGGCTGCATATACTTTTATAATTTTATAATATTAGACATTGTTTTTCTGAATCCAATTATGCCCTTTATGTTGGCTGTAAGTTAATATTTATGCCAGAAAAAGATAATAATAAATCTTGTTCACATGATTTTTTTGGTAATAAATGTGGTGTGCCTTGAAAAAAATTCGAATCGACAAATGTCATTTATTGTATAAGTAACGTCAACCATTTGTTATTAGTGTGTGTTTCAGACATAATCATGAACAATAGCGAATTAACAGACATGTTACAAATTTATTTTCGTGCTGCGGCACGAACTTATCATCTATGGTTTCCAGAGCGGCGAATACCAGAACCTAAATTTAGAAGGTTAGAAGGAAATTTGAGACGATATGGAGCCTTTGAAAAGTCGAAGAGATTAGATCAATTTCGTGGACTTGCAGAGTAAGACGTTCTACTTAGTGTTTACAATAATCAGAGAACATCTAAATCGCACGTGATTTAATACTTGCACTACTTATTTATTCTATTCTACATTGAGTTGTAACATAAGTACTTATTTATTCATGTTTGACGTAACCTTACAACAAATGATATTGTGTCATTTTTTTCCAAGGCACGCTAATTATAATTTTTGAAAAATATAATTTTAAATGGAAGATTAATTTTAATTTTATTTCGACCAAATTATTGAACGAAAAACAACATATTGGGCATTATTGGATTCAGAAAAATAATGTCGAATGTAAAAAAATTAAAACATTATATGCTGCCATTTAAAAATTTTAAGGCTATCATTTGACGATGAAGGTATTATTGAAAAAAATCAATATTGATGACATTTGTTAGTATTTAAACCACCGTTGACTTTGGCTTTTAGTTCATTCATATCGGTCACTAAATAACAGTGTTATGGCGTTGGGCATGTTTTATCGAACACATATTTTTGAAGCGTATTCTTATTTTAAGTATACTATTTTACAGATGTAATTGTAGAAATTTTAACACGTTGACCGCTTTGTCAGCCACCGGTGACTGACACCGAAGTATTCCGATGGGGCCAAGTCAGTCACCGATGACTGACAGTGAGTGCCCACTTACTATTTAGCGCTGTCTGTATCAAAATGAATTAAAAAAGCATATTCTTACTCATTTTATAAAATAAAACTTAAAAACAAAGAAATCTTTTTTTGACATTTTACAAAAAAACTTGTTGGCAGCCAATGTGTTTATAAGAAAATAGATTGATTTATTATTGTTATTATCAATCAGTTTCTAAAAAAAAAGGGTGTTCTATTTCTAATCGGTTTATTAAATATTTATTTCACCAATAATGTATCGTAGAAAGTATTCATTTTATACTGTTTGTGACAGTTTAACACATAATCCCTGAATTTCTCTGAGTTATCAAAGTTATGAGGGAGACTTAAATCCCTAATTAGTATTCCATTTACATATTTCGAAGTAAAAACAGCTGCGAGGGATTTCATTTGCATTTTTCGCATTTTAAAATTAATCTTTAATACAGCATTAATCTGCAGTGGATTTAGGAAACAAGTTAATGTTAAGGATGCAATTTAAATGTTCCAAACAATTGAATGTAACCACATCATCTATTAAACGTAAACGACATACCCAATGGGATTAGTCACGTTTATAAAAAGAATGCCACAATTTGGAATTATTGCAAACACATCGACATGTTGTACAATCTTAAAACATATTTGATCAACCTGATAATTTTATTTATTTCATTTAACCTAATCCTAAATGTCTATAAATACATTTATATTGATTTCTCGTTGCACACTTAGTAAACCATTTTGAGTAATAACCAAGTGTTATCATTTTATTACTTAATTGTCTACACTTCAGTGTAAGAAGTGCAACATGATAAATGGATTTTAATCTTCACGATACAAAGGTTTTTTATACATAAATTAGGTTTTAGTTAGTTTTTTCAGTCTTCGCCCTGTGGCAAAATAATTGTTGCGTGCAATTTCAACAATAAAAGTTTTTGGAAATTAAAAAAGTTTACTTTCGCTGCTGCAGACGCATATTTACTTTCCGCTTTTGCATCAACATGTTTCTTCATTTTTTGCAAAATTTACTTTCTAGTTCTTTAACTTTCCACAAACAATACGCATACTGTTAACAGGTATACACGTTTTCTTATTCTGCTGTTAACGAATACATAACGTTCCAGGCCAATCTAAAGTTGCACCACATACTGGAGCCGCAGCAAGAGGGTTAATAACGTTTTTTTAAATGCCATAACTGAGTTGAGAATTTTAATAATTACGAAATAAGTCGAAATAAAACTGCCCTTTTTGTTTGGTGGTAAAGTTACTGCTCCGTATTGCAACCGAGTTGAGAATTTTAATTATTAATTAAGTCCTAATAAATCTGCCTTTTTATTTTGTGGTAAAGTTACTGTTTCATATTACTATTCTTAAAGGTCTTTAATGAATGTAACAGACTCTAATTGAAAGCTCAAACAATATGCGAGGGCAGGCCAACGTTAATTCAACTGAACGTAAACAAAAGATAATGGATCACGAAGGCACACACAGATGTTGATTGCAAACATAAAATCAATAAGTGCCCCTGCCAAGTGCTGCGCGGCTCGAGACAGTTCATCCCGGCTATAAATATCCATCCTCGGGCCCAGAATAAATCCACTGGCACATTTTACACGGTTAAATCAATTTCCGTTGCAGCACATTGTGCTTTTTTGACGAACTGCTAATGCTCTATTTTTAATGTTATTTATCGTTTCGTTTATATGTATACATTCTGTACAACTTGGAATATTTAATGTTAGTATTTTATATTAAGCCCAGAATGACGCGGATCAATTTAAAATGTTTATTTCGAAATAAAACACTTAAAAACTTTGTTTTATCACTGTATATTTGCTAAATTTATCTTAAAACTTTGTTTTACCATTGTAATGTGTGAGCCACAGAATTTTGTTTCAGAGTTGGCCATGCCTGAGAGAGAGAGAGAAACATAGCAGTCATGTCTGAGATTAATTCATTTTTTTCTTAAATCTAATTCAATAGTCTCATGGCGTAATAATATACGACATACCTCATTTATTTCACAGCCAACTCTGAAACAAAATTTTGTGCCTCACACGATATATTTGATAAATTTATCAAATTAAAAAAAAAGTTTTAAGTGTTTTACTTCGAAATAATATCAAGATGCTCCACCAAGTAAACGCCTCAAATATTCAAGAATTAAAATGTTTAGTTTTTAACTATAGATGGCGTTGAAGTTCTTAAAAAAAATCGACTTTCAAATTGAAAATAATAATGAAGTAATAAAATTACAGTGTCATGTAAATATGGTTTAGGAATGCTTAGTTTTCGAAATTAAAATACTTTTGATTAACTGTATAAAGTAGAGACAGTTCCGTGTAAATTTGAAATGTTTCCAGTTTCTAGCAATTGGTTTTCTATTTTTTTAATCGAATGAGGAAATCCGCAATTTTAAAATTTTCAATTAACTCGGTTCTACTGGGATTATCTTGAAATCCATCGATGGGGTGTTTTGATATTTTTGCAGGATCATAAAGCGCAGACAGTTTTGAGTAAATTTGGAAAGTTTCCAGTTTGTTGGATTTGTTTTTCTATTTTTTTTAATCAAATGAGGAAATCCGCAATTTTAAAATTGTAATAAATTCGGTTCTAGTGGAGTTATCTTGAAATCTAGCGATGGGGTGTTTTCATATTTTTGCAGAATCATAAAGCGCAGACAGTTTTGAGTAAATTTGGAAAGTTTCCAGTTTGTTGGATTTGTTTTTCTATTTTTTTTAATCAAATGAGGAAATCCGCAATTTTAAAATTGTAATAAATTCGGTTCTAGTGGAGTTATCTTGAAATCTAGCGATGGGGTGTTTTCATATTTTTGCAGAATCATAAAGCTAAGATAGTTTTGAGTAAATTTGGAAAGTTTCCAGTTTGTTGGATTTGTTTTTCTATTTTTTTTAATCAAATGAGGAAATCCGCAATTTTAAAATTGCAATAAATTCGGTTCTAGTGGAGTTATCTTGAAATCTAGCGATGGGGTGTTTTGATATTTTTGCAGAATCATAAAGCTAAGATAGTTTTGAGTAAATTTGGAAAGTTTCCAGTTTGTTGGATTTGTTTTTCTATTTTTTTTAATCAAATGAGGAAATCCGCAATTTTAAAATTGCAATAAATTTGGTTCTAGTGGGATTATCTTGAAATCTAGTGCATTAAAGGGAATTTTAAACTTAAAGGTGCTTTAAATTGACTTGACTTCAAAACTAGTGTCAAAAAAATGCCAAAAAACAAGTTTTGTGTTGATTACACTGTTGATTACAGGTGTTATTTTATGTAATGCAGGACAATTTCCTGGAGAGTAACATGTATATCATGGCCCACTTTAAAATCTCGTTAATTTTAAAGCTACTTTAAATCTTCTTTTAACTGATGTTGATAATATAGGCCATAAGTCTCTCTGTTTTTTTTTTTTTTATAAATTAATTATATATTTTAAATCTTATTTGTTTCGAGTTTTATTTAATGTATAATATTTTGCAAACGTTACGTTATTCAGACTTATCGAGAGATCCATTCCTGCTGTTTGTGATGTATATTAATTAGCCGTTAATTGGACCGTTTCGTGTGTAAAGGGAAACTAAAATTCGGCCCGGAGGAAACTCTCAGACTTATTAATGCGCGATAATGCGAAATCCCCCAGAAATACATTATTCAATATAAGCCCATAACCTTATTACCCTTTATGAATGTTAAATCTGACGTGACTCGGAAATAATTAATTAAATTCCCTCTGGCAGCTCCACAGCGTGCGTTTTGTGTTATCGAATACCAAGAAGTTGAGTTGAGATTATTTATTACTTTCTCTACGCGAAGGAAAATATTGCGATCGTTTTTCGAATTCGAATTTTATTGTTTTGAATCTCTCGAGATGATTCCGACCATTTTTTTTGAAAAATGTCCGTCTTGTAACTCAAAAATCACAAAAAAAAATTTGAATGAAACTTTGAAATTTGATAATCTGAAGAGTTGAATAGTTTTTGGTAAAATTACGTACACCTGGAGTGCGTGTTTATCGTTTTTTACAAAATTATTGTTGAAGATTACAAAGAACTTGCATATCTTTTTAGTTATAAAAGTTTTTACTTTCTCCGTTACGAAGTACGTGTGCGCTGTATCTCAAAAACTAACAGAGCAATTGATATGAAACTTTGAACATACATCTTATTTGATAATCCGAAGAACTGAAAAGCTTTTGTTAAAATTTCGTAGTGGGCATTTACCTTAACTGTTTTTTGTTTTTTGCCAATATTTTCTTAAATATGAAAAATATCACAAAAATATTTACACAAGCATTAAAGACAACAAAGAAATTAACATCTTTTGCTTGAAAATATTTTTCATAAAATCATTGCTATTCGAGAAAAAAATTGATTAATTTTTTTTTAACTTTTGGTTTATAATTATGAAACGATAATAGTTACAGCAAATTTATGTGAAAAATAATTGTAGAGAGTGCCAAAATGAACAACTTCTAAAGAATAAGTTTTTTTCGAAATCTCGTTAGTTTTTGAGTAAACCGAGTTTTTGGATTTTGAAGTATAATTTTTCCATCTTTCATAATTTTGACGTTTTAAACGTCAGTTTCATCCGCTCGATTTACATCAATTAAAAATAAACCATGAAAGCGTAAATTTAAATGACTACCATCAAGTCGGAGAAAGTAACATGATGGCCACATCACCATTTTGTTTTAACTTTTACTTGCGAGAAACAATTTAAAAAAAATCATAGCTACAACAAACTTGTAAAAAATGCCAAAATCAAATCGGAAACGGATTTAACACCATGACTTGATTTTGCAGTTACGAGAAGGTTGAATATTGATATATTCAGGCTGTTTTGCGTCTTTGACTAATTTAAGATACACGAATGGCGTATTAACATTTTTTGCCTCATTTACATAAATTAAAATGCATATTACGTAACTTTCTTAAACAAAAAGATAGGACATGGAGTTGGACTCGAGACCGTTATTGATTTTATAAAGTTAGTTTTCGCAGGCGTGAATTGAATACATTTACACTTTTAAATGATTCAGAGCTGCTGAAGAAGGTGAGAGCCAATAACGACCGGCCGAGATAGCAGAGGTGATAATACAGATCTCTGCAACCGACTGTATTGCTACTTCGGATGTACCATGAACAGTGACGGTTCGCGGGGTTTTTTCTGGTACGGTCGAGGAACAAGAGGTGGTAATACAGATAGGTGCGGTCACACAGCCAGCCGTCTCTGCAACTGACCCTACCTATCTGTATGACCACCTTTTGTTCCTCTGTCGTACCAGAAAAAAACTCCGCGAACCGTCACTGTCAGAGCTACTGAAGATGGTGAGAGGCAACAATAACGATCGGCCGAGGTAGCAGAGTTGGTAATACAGATCTCTGCAACCGACTGTATTGCTACCATGAGTCTGATACGCACGACGTCCCAAGCAGAGATTTTACCGAAATGGGCTAGGATTTTCGTAGGCTTCGCTTTAAAATGATTCCAACGATGATAATTGCATGAATCAAATCCATGAATTTGTATTCATAACATATTTTACGAATTTGTATTCCGAAATATACCGATGAATCAATGTTGATGATTAGAATGTAAAGACACGTCACACGTTTTAAAGGAAGTTGGATTAAAACAAACGCGACTTACTTGTATTGAATTATCATTACTCCACCAAACAAACATCTGTATCGATTTAATATGTGAATCAACACTGAATTTATTATCCAAAAATTTTAGCAATTCGTATGACACCGTCAGCAATAAACAGAGAATAACGCCGCCGATGAATGCCACACATTCGTCCATTGGTAATATATGTTAATGCAGTGATAATCCTTATCGCAAATGATTTTTTTTTAGTTTTAGAATAACACGTTCATTCTGTGTCGGCATTTCGCCAGTGATGACCATAAATATTATTACAATTAAACCGGTAATGGTTATTAATTGTTAACAATACAAATTTGGAATTTATCACGGTGGCTCAATATTTTTCGGCGTTTTTGCCGTTCTTCTATTAACCACATACTTAATAGTGTATCAACGGCCGAAAATAGGCTTTAGCAAACCGCCGCTTTCAAAAAAGTCTGCGCGAAATGTCCAAAAAATAAAATTTTGTTCATGTAGTCTTCTGCATTTTTCGTGAAATTGGGATTCAGGTGAGGTCTTCTATAGTATATAGTGTATCAAGGGCCGAAAATAGGCTTTAGCAACCCGCCGCTAAAAGTGAAGGGTTGCTAAAGCATTTCGGCATGAGTTACACTTGATATTTTTTCACCTGCCTTAGGTAAAAACAGTGTTTCGGGAAATTTTATATCGCGCACCATTGAACTGTCACTGTCAGATTTTTGCATGGCTTACTCATATTCCGCGGGAGGTTGTCTATTTTTTCGGCCCTAGATACGCTAAATCGTAGTTTCGGCCCGATTTTTATGGCCGAAATAAATGGTTTCAGTAGAGGCAGGCGAAAGAAAGTTGATCCAAACATATTTGAATATCTGAACTTAATCTGAGACGTTTCTGTCGTTCTATTGATTGACCACATACTTTAATTGTTTTATTAATTTCAGGCCGCCTCGGATATAAACCAACTCTACACCCGTCTCGACGCGTGCGTGATAAACCGCGGCAAACTTCTGCACGCCGCGATGAGTTCCCTGCAGAATTTGGACAGATCTCTGGACAAGTTCCTGGCCTGGCTGAGCGAGGTCGAGTCGGTCCTGGAGAGCCTCGAATCCGAGGGCGATTCGAGGCGGGGGGCGCAGGGACTCAAGGAGCTTCAGGCCGACATCGAAAGGCAATCGACCACGCACGCGGCCCTCAGGACTTCCAGCCTGGCTCTGCTCGGCACCCTTGCGCCCGAAGACGCCCTCATGCTGCAGCTGCGAGGTGACGAAATGGAGAGACGCTGGCAGGTAAATCGAAAGAAAAAAAAAATGTACACCTTGCGTCCATCGACAGGTTCGGCACTGGCGCATTTTTAACTTGACCAAAACCCTGATTATACAGGGTGACTCAGAGTAGATTTCAGTTTTCGAACGTACCCTGTGCAACCGCTTTAAAAGTTGTGTGTGGGGGGGGGGTAGCGCTGGCAATTTGCGGCGAATACGTGCGGATTGTCAGTAAACATGGAGCAGTGGTCGAACGAACAACGTGCCTTCATGGTAGAGGCGTTTTTCAACGTTTTTGCAACCATTACAATATTCGGCGTGTACGTGATGCTCCGTCGACAAATTTAGTGAAATCGTGGGCTCAAAGATTCCGACAAACAGGTTCCGTGGGAAATCGGAAGCACCCAGGTCAACAGAAGTCCATCAGAACGCCTGAGAACATTGAGATTGTGCGACGTGCTGCGACTGAAAATCCAAGGCGGTCAATTCGAAAACATAGCCAGGCCCTGAATATTCATCGCTCAAGTGTGCAACGGATTTTAAACAAAGACTTACACTTCCATCCCTACAAAATTCAATTGGTACAGTTCCTGAAGCCTACAGACCACGAAATTAGAAAAACATATTGTGAGACCATGATGAATATGTTTTGGGATGAAGGAGGCTTATTCAGTGATGAGGCTCACTACCACCTGGAGGCCCACGTAAACAAACAAAACTGTCGGTATTGGGCCCCCGAGAACCCAGAAGAAAAGCACCAAAAACAATTGCATTCCAAGAAGGTAACAGTTTGGTGTGCCATGTCGTCTTCTGGAATAATCGGGCCCTACTTTTTTGAGAATGCCCGTGGCCGCTCTGTTACTGTGACAAGCCAACGGTACACTGCAATGATCCACCAATTTTTGACACCAGCTCTTCAAAACGTTCCTGGTTATGACCCAAACTGGACCTGGTTTCAACAGAATGGGGCGACGGCACACACAGCAGCAGCACACACTGTACGTGAATTGTTTCCAGGAACTGTTATTTCGAGATTTGGGGATATCTCTTGCCCGCCAAGATCACCAGATCGTACTCCCCTTGGCAACTTTTTGTGGGGATATTTAAAGAGTATCGTCTACAACGATCCTCCAGCCACTACGGAGCAGTTAAAAGACAACATTCGAGAGGCCATCAACAACATTCCTATTGAAATGTGTCGGCGGGTATTTAAACATTTAAGAGCAGTATGATTAATTAATTTCTCACTTAACCCGTGGTGAAACATAATTATATATTTGATTAATTAAAACACTTGGTTTTGTTTCACTGATTTTATTTTTCTCTCCGAGATATATCTCCTTGAGAAGGTCGAAACTAGTCGGAGAGAAAAATAAAATCAGTGAAACAAAACCAAGTGTTTTAATTAATCAAATTTAAGAGCAGCATTGGAGGAGTGCTATGAGAAGGATGGTCGACATTTGGACAACATTGTGTTTAAAAAATGAAATCCGCATCTCTGTACTTTCTTAATTTAATATTAAAAATTATTCCAACACTTTTTATGCTGTTATTATAACGTGTTAAAAACTGAAATCTCCTCTGAGTCACCCTGTAGATAGCGTCATGTTCTGCAGGGCCAGAGCATATAAGTTAGCATAAAACAGCGTGGCCCAGAGAAATGTTAGAAACACGCTCCTCGGCGTTGCACACGAGACTAACTTTGATTCGTTAAAATCAGTGACGGTTCGCGGGTTTTTTTCTGGTACGGCCGAGGAACAAGAGGTGGTAATACAGATCTCTGGAACCGACCCTATCTATCTGTATTACTACCTCTTGTTCCTCGGCCGTACCAGAAAAAAACCCGTCACTGGTTAAAATGAATAATACCAGAGATGAGTAGAGAGATCGCTAACGCCAATGCAAACAGGCGAGCTGACTTTTTTCTTCCCTACGCTAGTGACACCTAATCGGAGAAAATCCGAAACAGGTAACCGAAACAGTCATCTTACTCCACTCAATTTTTACCATAAGTCTTCCTCTCTTACACCATCCCTTACCACGCCCGCAAAAATTTTCACCCCGGAGCGTTCCTCTCTTGCTCCACGAACGTCTTTACGCCGATGAATAGACTGCCGTTGACGTATTAATAAAATCACATGACTGTTTCGGATTGTCTCCTACTAGGTGGCGCTAGCATATGGACGAAAAAAGCCGGCTCGCCGTTTGTATTCCATCGTCAATCTCTGATAATACATATACATAACAGATGGCGCCACAACGAACAATCTTTGGATAATATAATTCCAACAAGAAACCGGTAAAGTTCAAATGTATAAGCGGACACTGGTATCCATTATGGTCCCATAGTAAAATTTATAAGTCGACACCGGCGTCCGCCATGGCGCCGAACTCATTTCGGGATTTCTATACGTCATTCGAAAGATCTCATTAAGACGCTTCAGAAAAAGTACTCGCACAAGGAGAAATGTCAATATCAACCGCGTGAGGCGCTCGCAAAGAAAATTTGAAAATGGAAAAGATCGATTGAACTTTTTTAATAACCATCCCTGATCATCAAAGAGCACTTTTTCTTCATCAGAAGAACGAGACAAATCGATTGGAGTAATCAAATTTCAGCTAGCTATTAAAATAAAAAAAAGTTGAAAATTTGAAAAACTAGCAAAGGGGGGACCCTTCTCACTTTTGCTTAAAAATTGCATTCAAAATGATTTCCTGGAAAAACCACCGGCTCGATTCGGGATTTCCATACGTCATTCGAAAGATCTCACTAAGACGCTTCAGAAAAAGTACTCGCACAAGGAGAAATGTTAATATCAACCGCGTGAGGCGCTCGCAAAGAAAATTTGAAAATGGAAAAAATCGATTGAACTTTTTTAATAACCATCACAAATAGTCGCGTTATTGATATAATAAGAAAAACTTTCATCCAATTATTTTCTAGAGAGACAATACATTTATTGAGACACTTTTACAAATTACCTCAACAGGCAGTTGACCAGCCTTTATTTTCTATTTATAAACAAAATTCGTTGTTTTCTTTCACCGTTTATATGCGTAGGCCTTGCGGACGCGAACAATGGAGCTGCGCAACCGGCTGGAGCACAACGCCGACTACTGGAACGCCCTCCTGCTTTCGCTGCGCGAGCTGACCGAGTGGGTGATCCGAAAGGACACGGAGCTCGGCCTGGCGGCGCGGCAGGACGACCACCGGGCGTTCAGGCAGCAGCTGGAGGACAAGAGGCCGCTGGTGGAGGCGAGCCTGCGCAGCGCCAGGCAGTTCGTGGCCGGAGAGCCGTCTGGCGACCTGGCGAGGAACCTGCGGCGCGAGCTGGTCAAGCTCAGCGACAAGTGGAACGCACTGATCGACAGGTCCGATCAGTTGGCGGCCAGGTTCGAACAGAATAATGCCGTAAGTATGACTTACGGCCGAATAATATACAAAATTGGCGTGGACGACTATATGTAACAATTATACAGTGCGTTTTTTTATAGATGCACCATAGGGATTTACATGTTAAAATTTGTATGCCTGTTAATGGTTTTCCTATTGCGAATTTCAGTATCATTTTTGGTATGCTGGAAGTTTGCATTGTCTTTAACAACTTCTTATAGTTTTTATAATAAAATAAACGTAGATTTTAAAGAAATTCAAGAAAATATTTGACTAGTTTTGTTTTTAAATATGATTTTATTTTTATCAGTAGGCGTGTTTGTTGTCGATTGAGAACAAACAACTGCCATAGTAAGAATTGCTTAGACATTTCGCCCCCCCCCCCCCCCATATTATTGGGCCATTTATTATCGAGGGATCGTTAACTAATATAAAATATAAACATTTACTGAACGAACGCATCCTTCCAGCTGTTCAACAAATTCCAGTAAACGGCAGAATAATCTAGCAACATGATAATTTTTAAACAACCAATTTCCAAATAATTGGATTGGTCGTTTCAGACCTTTTAAATGGCCAGCAAGAAGTTGTGTGAGACCACTTGTTTTATTGGGGATATATCGCAACAAAAGTGTTAACATTAGAAACAGGCCACGAGATTTGCAAGAACTAACAGATCGAATAATCGATGCCTCTAATGGAATAACTGTTAGGCAATTGCAAAATGTTAAAAGACGTTTTCAAGATAGACTAGGTTACTGTTTAGCTTGTTACGGCAAACAATTTGAATATTTATTATATTATTAGTATAAATTTAAATATTTTCCAGAGCAATTTTTTTATTAAGTTGTATTTCATATTCTAATACGTATTTACTACTTTTGTAAGTTATTTATTGTTGATTGATTGTTAACAAACGCGCCTATTAATAAAACAAATAATAATTAAGCACCAAAAAATCGAAAAATATTTTCGTAAATTTCTTTAAAATTTACGATTTTTGTTATAAAAACTATTAGAAGTTGTGAAAGACAATGCAAACTTAAAGTGTACTAAAAATGATACCGAAATTTGCAATAGGAAAACCATTAGCAGGCATTCAAATTTTAACACGTAAATCCCTATAGTTAGATAGAAACTTTATTATTTACATAGATACATACATATTGTATAAAATAAATGTTCAATTAGATACATATAAATATAAAATTCGTCAAGTCAGTAAAAATGAAATCTTATTTGGAATAGTTACAAAAACTAGACGCAGTAAAAAAGAAATAAGATAAAACCTGGATCAACAACAAAAAAGAGAAGTTGTGCACTTACATTTAATTTGTAGGATCAGGAGATTCCTCTCATTTACCTCACCTGGATTTAAGAAATGAGTAGTATTCGTCAGGTGAATAAGGTTCTATTGCCATCAGCAATGAGATAATATTTTGTTTAAATTGTTTTTCGTCTGTTACGGATTTGACGGTACTCGGTAGTGCGTTATATAATTTTATGGAGGCACAAAATGAACCTATGGTGCATCTATAAAAAAACGCACTGTATTATAGGGCATTTTGCGATTTTTAATCATTCTAATCACATAACGGCCATTATTCGTTTAGAAAAATGACCACTCTGATGGGGATTTTAAAACTAATTTAATAATGTCATTTCTTTTGTTTATAAAACTTCAAAACAACAAAGTTTTGTTGATACTTTCTTATCCATTATGAACAGTAATCATTTATGAGTTTGGATCTGGATTCTGGATTGTTCCGATGGGAGGACAGCAAGGTCCGCTGCATGTAGGCCTCAATTGTACGCCCTCCCATCTGAGTCCTCACTTCCCAGTGCCGTCCAGCCAACCCACGGCTTTGGCAAATGCCAGGACTGCACCAAGAGCGACTCTTTGGATGTCTGCTGTTTGTAGACATCCCTCTCCCATTATGGATTATCTTATAGAGGAGATAGCCGTACACTCCAAGAATACATGTTCAGCAGTCTCCTCTTCAGCTTCACAACCTTTACAGATGGGACTTGGGAAAAGGCCCATTCTGTTTATGTGCATTCTTAGGTTACAGTATCCAGTCAATAGTCCCCTGATCTTTCGTAGGTTCCCCTTGGAATTTATGAGTCAACACTGATGTGCTTTGATTAATTATAAGAAACATTTTTTAATTGGTACATAAGAAATATGTCAGTTATATGACATGTAGGGACATTGCGTATTGCATCTGGTTCAGTATGATTTTTCTCCCGGCAGAAAATGAAGCAGTTAAATGCGATTTTGGAAGAATCATCCTCGGCCGTGGCCCGATTGGAAAGGGCCACGCTGAGTTGGAGCGGGCCGAGGAGCACAGCGGAAGCCAGAGAGCTGCTGAACAGCCTGAGAACGCTCGAGCAACAGTTGCCGCCGCTCCAGCGGTCCCTGGAGGAGGCGAGAAGTCAAGCTTCCATGCTGGGCTCGGCCCTGCAACAGACTTCCGCCACCCAACTGGAGGACTGCTCCGCCCGGTGCAGGGCCCTCCACTCGGCCATAAGGGAGAGGCGCGAAGTTTTAACCAGTACCTGTCAAGGTATAGTACCATGTATTCTTTATTTTATACGCGCACCCAGGGGGCTGGCTGTTGGGCTTGAGCCCCCCTCCCAAGACATTTACATACTAAACTATCTGGCTTTTTAGAATCTTATTTAATTGTAATGCCATTGCATTGAACCCTTTAGTGACCAAAGTTGTATTTAATAAGAAAAGTCAAATTTTAATCATGATGATAATGGTGAGGGCTAGGTGTGAGTCTGGAGAGAGTCTGGAGAGAGGGGGAGGATTATATGAGATATAGGTTATGTGAATGGGGGAAGGATACGTGGAGACACCTGGCGGAAGAATGTGAGGGGGTGAATGAGGAATGGGTGAGAGTGAAAGGAAACAGAAGGGTGACGGAATGGATGAGGGAGGATGGGGCTGGGGTAAAGACACTGGAGAAAGTGGGACGCGAGAAGGAGGACAGGAGGTGAAGGGAAAGGAGAAACGGGGAAGAATAGTATTTGTATTTTGTATATAGAGTGTACAATTATGCCAATAAAGGTTGTTTTTTTTTAATATAATTTATTATGTTTATTACCGTGTAATCAGTTCCGTCAGAAATTAAAAATCTGAAAGCATCAACAGCTTCGCTCTAATCCTAAAGATGTGTCGCCATAAGCACCAATAGGCAGTACCATTACGCAGAAGTTACTAAATAAAGGAAGAATATACCGACAAGACTTAAGTTGCATCGGGCACCAAAGGGTTAATGTCACAATCATGGATTTTCAGTTTACATACAGGGTGTCAATTTGAAAACTTTCAATGCGAATATCTGTGAAAATAAAAGAGTTAGAAAAACGCAATTTGGTACAAATGTTATACAGGTAGGGGGAACTAGAGCCACCATATTTTGGTTATGGGGTGAGTGACCCCTTGGGCCCCATTCACCCTAACCCCAAAATTTTAATTGGCATCACCCCTTTTGTGAACCCTTAAATTAAACGTTTTTTCGAGTAGTATTCACCAGCACAAGATTTTTTTTAAATTTAATACAGGGCCGAACAAAAAAGTATAATTAAAATAAAATAAATTTTGTGAATTGCTATTTTATTTAATTGGATTCTTATAATTCATTCCATTTTGGGCTACAAAAAAGTTCATGTACTGGTGAATACTACTCGAAAAAACATTTAATTTAAGGGATCACAAAAGGGATGATGACATTTAAAATTTTGGAGTTAGGGTGAATGGGGCCCAAGGGGTCACTCACCCCATAATCAAAATATAGTGGTTCTAGTTCCCCCTACCTGTATAACATTTGTACCAAATTGCGTTTTTCTAACTCTTTTATTTTCACAGATTTTTCACATTGAAAGTTTTCAAATTGACACCCTGTGTATGTTTGTGTGTGTGTTATATGCGTGAGCCCCCTCAAGCCAAATTTCTGGGTTGAATTCCAGGTGAAATATCACCGGGACCATCCAGCGTCCAGCCCCCGTGGGAGCGCGCGACCACCCCCAACAAAGTCCCCTACTACATCAATCACAGTATGGAGACGAC
Source organism: Ocypus olens (assembly GCA_910593695.2). Lineage (NCBI taxonomy): Eukaryota > Metazoa > Arthropoda > Insecta > Coleoptera > Staphylinidae > Ocypus > Ocypus olens. The sequence goes on from OU343048.1 coordinate 1,008,863, forward strand.
CCACTGGGATCACCCGCACATGCTCGAGCTGGCCGCCTGCCTCCTTCAGCTCAACGAGGTCCGTTTTTCCGCGTACCGGACGGCCCTGAAACTGCGCGCCATCCAGAAGAAGCTATGCTTCGACCTGGTGACCCTGCCGTCGGCCTCGGAGTCGTTCGACATCCACGGCCTGCGCGGGCAGAACGACAGGCTGCTGGACGTCGCCGACATGATGCTGGTGCTGAGGGCCATCTTTAACGGCGCCGCCCAGCAGCACCCCACCCTCATCGATGTGCCCCTGTGCGTGGACCTCGCTTTAAATTGGCTGCTTAATGTTTACGATAGTCAACGGACCGGACAAATTAGAGTACTTAGTTTTAAGGTAGGTAAAACTGTATTTTTCGCCCGCCTCTACCAAAACCATTTATTTCGGCCATAAAAATCGGGCCGAAACTACGATTTAGTGTATCTAGAGCCAAAAAAATAATATGCATAATCTAGACAACCATCTGTGGAATATGAGTAGGCTATGCAAAAATCTGACAGTGACAGTTCAATGGTGCGCGATATAAAATTTCCTGGAACACTGTTTTTACTTAAGGCAGGCGAAAAAATATCGAGTGTAACTCATGCCGAAATGCTTTAGAAACCCTTCACTTTTAGCAATTTTCGCTCGCGGGTTGCTAAAGCCTATTTTCGGCCCTTGATACTCTACATACTATTCTGTCTACTGCATATTATTAATTTGACAATGTGTTGTATTGTAATGCGCGGGTCATAGGGATTTACATGTAAAATTTGAAATGTGTGTGTTAATATTGGCTTCTCTAATTATTTGATAGCATCGGTCTTCTTACATTATTTCTAAAGCTTTTTAAGCTGAATGATTTGGTACCTTTCTCAATAATTTCTGCAAAGTATTTACCGAGATATTTGCAAAAAACTTTACAATTATTTACAAGGTTTGCCATGAAATCATAATGGCCGACATTTCATTTTGTTGTTGTTTGAAAAAAGTGACAGTTACTGTCACATTACGATTTACGACTCGCTTGCATTTCAACACAAAATTATACAAAAACATTCTCAACCATCTCCCGATGACATTATTTTGCTCACACCACGTGCCTTTGCACCGGCCAAATAAAATCTTAAATTTGTTGGATCAAGTAAGTGCACCAGCTAACGTAATGAATACATTTAGGTTGGATTAATACTCCTGGCGAAGGGCCACCTGGAAGACAAATACCGCTACCTGTTTCGGCTGATAGCCGACCCCCAGCAGAGGGCGGACCAGAGAAAGCTCGGCCTTCTGCTGCACGACGTTCTGCAAGTTCCGAGGCAGCTGGGAGAGGTGGCGGCGTTCGGCGGGTCCAACATAGAGCCGAGCGTGAGGAGCTGCCTCGGGGAACGGGAAGAACTGGAAGCCACCCACTTTTTGGCCTGGCTGAAGCAGGAACCGCAATCGCTGGTGTGGCTGCCCGTCCTTCACAGGCTGGCCGCCGCGGAAACGGCGAAGCACCAGGCGAAATGCAACTCGTGCAAGCAGTACCCCATCGTTGGATTACGATACAGGTAATGTGTACTTATCGTGATTGAACAATTATATTTCAAGATGCACCACTAAGTAAACGCTGCCAATATTCAAGAATTGAACAATTATAATTTATTCTCTCAGAATTTGAAGAAGGGATGTTTTAGAATTATTATGTTATTGTATAGTAGCATCTATTCTGAATATCTCTTGAAAGTTTTATGCTTGCAGACATTGTTTTTCTATTTTTTACCGAATTAAAAAAAAAATAACAGCAGAAATAACAATTAGGCTTTCAGGTGCGATTATCTCAGAATTTGAAGAAGGGATGTTTTAGAATTATTATGGTATTATATAACAGCATCTATTCTGAATATCTCTTTAAAGTTTTATGCTTGGAGAAATTGTTTTTCTAATTCTGTACTTACACTGGGGGAAAAAAAATGAAACACTTGAAATTCGTGAAATTTTGACCATTTTTAAACCGCCATAACTCGGCGTGTTTTCACTCGATTTTGATGAATCTTTGAGGGCAAAAAACTTTGAAGTGTCTTCTTTAAAGTCATGCATGTGAACTTAAGCGTAACTCCTTCCGCCCCCCTCTAGCACCCCTGTGAAACAAAAAATGCTTTTTCAGGAAACCATGTCCAATTTTGACAATGTGTACGTTGACTCGAGGCATTAAAATTTGATCAATTCCCTATGCAGGACTCAAAAAACGAAGTTCCAAAGTTTCAAACACCCATAACTTGGTGCCAAATTGTCGTAGGAACTTAGTTCTTTGAGTCCTGCATAGAGAATTGATCAGATTTTAATGCCTATGGTGAAACGAGTTGACAATTTTTTTCCAACTCCGTATACATCGTCAAAGTTGGACATGGTTTCCTGAAAAAGCATTTTTTTTCACAGTGGTGCTAGAGGGGGCGGAAGGGATTACGCTCAAGTTTGCATGCATGACCTTAAAGAAGACACTTCAAAGTTTTTCGCCTTTAAAGATTCATCAAATTCGATGGAATATACCCTGAGTTATGGCAGTTTGAAAATGGTATTTAATTTTTTTTCACCAGTGTAATAATTATAATTTTGTTTCTGATTTTAGGTGTTTGAAATGTTTTAATTTCGACATGTGTCAATCCTGCTTCTTCTCCGGCCGCCTAACCAAGGGCCACAAACTCTCCCACCCGATGCACGAGTACTGCGCGGCCACGACGTCCGCGGAGGACGTCCGCGACTTCACCAAAGCCCTGCGGAACAAGTTCAAGAGCAAAAGACATTTCGTGAAGCATCCCCGGGTGGGCTACCTGCCCGTCCGTTCGGTGCTGGAAGGCGACGAGCTGGAGAGCCCCGTGGCCTCCCCGCAGCACAACGACATGCACTCCCGCCTGGAGATATACGCGAGCAGGCTGGCCGAGGTGGAGCTGAGGGCGGCGTCGCCCGAAGACGAGCACCGGCTCATCGCGGACCTGTGCCACTCGCTGGAGGGCGCGCCCGCCAGCCCCGGCCAGCTGATGCTCGTCATCGACGAGGAGCAGAGGGCGGAGCTGCAGGACATGATTCGCGAGCTGGAGGCCGAGAACACAGCTCTGAGGCAGGAGTACGAGCAGTTGCAAAGAGGTAATTGTTGTTTTACTATTTTTTGTACTAAAAAAACGCTGACAATTCGATAATTTTGTACTACAAGTATTTTAATATGTTAATCTGTTTGTTTGCAATTTTATTTTATTTATTTAATTAATTTTAATATGTTTTTATGTAATGTTTATTTTATATTTACCATTATTTAATATGTACACTTATTTGTATTGATACAATTCTTAGTGTCCTTTTTTTTTTTGACTTATGTAAAACTTTAGTTCTGGCATGAATAAATTATTATTATTATTATTATTAATTACAGGCTCGAATCCCCATCCACCGCCAGCCCAGCACGACGTCGTCGCCGAGGCCCGACTGCTCCGCCAGCACAAGGGCAGGCTGGAGGCGCGCATGCAGATCCTCGAGGATCACAACCGGCAGCTGGAGGCGCAGCTGCAGAGGCTGCGCCAGCTACTCGACGAGCCGGCGGCCACGACCACCACCCTGCAGACCCGGTCCGTGACCGCCTCCCAGCTGAACCAGGACACTCCAGGTCGGGTCTCTCAGCCGCCTCCCCCCTCCAACGATCATCGCTAACATTATTACGTATTCGGCACACTTAGAAAAACGCACCTTGCTGTACCCGTTTGAGCATATCATGTAGAAACGCTTGAAACGTACTAACCAATATCATGTATACCATATCATTGAAATAAATATATAATGTTGTAAGTATTCATCCCTGTAAATAGAAGAAATTGGGAGATCCAAGATGATGTTATGTGGAAAGGTTAGTTGTGAGAGTGTGTGCTTGCCGGCGACCCGAAGACGTGTGTGTTTTATTGGTGTTTTCTTTGTTGCAGAGGAGGCCCCGCTGTGAAATAAGTTTTAATCGGTATTTAAGCGGTTGCGCAGAAGATGTTTTATATGACTTGAATTTCGCTTCGGTACTCTTCCATTATTGATTCCCCTTGGTTTTTATTAATAAATGTACTCCGTTTTTTTTTTTGAAGCATGGCATTTTCCTCTCAAATCCTTGTGCACATTATTTATATCGGGTGTGTATAAATTGGCGGATAATCTACACATGATGATATTCTGTCAGAAATTCTGAGCAGTATATATTAATTATAAAATGTTGTACCTTACTTCCTGAGCCATCATGAGGTCCTCAAACTTTGAACATCCAGTCATTAAATATTAACTTACAGAAAACCCTGCAATTTCGATGGTATAACTAGTTTGAAAATTATTTGTCAGTGTGTGCTATCTTTCTATCTCAAATCAACACTTCTTAATTAATTATGACAAGTATCTACTCGAGATAACCCAGAATGTTGCCAATTTGTTCGAGACGAGTATACTCGTCACACAGCACTGATTAATTAATTTATTCATTCATGTACGGTACACCCTTTTTACAAATCAATTGTCAAATTAAATACACAGAGTAAACAATAAATAAAAGAAAATCAATAATAATAAACACAACTCAATTACAAAATAAATACAAATCAATAGAATACGTACAGTAACTTTTTGAACTTAGGAAAGACATATTGAACATAGTGATGTTAACAGTTACGTATTAGTAATTTACGATACAAGTAACATTTTGAAGGTTTTTACATTACGAGAGAAAAGTTTGAAAGCACGTGCGACGTGTTGTTAAGAATTTCTTAACAACACTAGTGTTGTTAAAGGTACCTTAACGTTACTCGTTGCTAAGGAGTTATCGACATGTTTACATTAAACCAGGGGTCTCCAAACTACTGCCCGCGGGCCAAATGCGGCCCGCGACCTCAACGAATCCGGCCCACGACAAGCAGTTACATTTTTCGTAAATGTCACATTTTAAAATTCTACAACGATTTTTTGTTATAGGTTTTGAAATTAGTTATAAAATTGATTATACCTTGGCCCACTAGGTTATGAAGAATTATATAAATGGCCCGCGATGGAAAAAGTTTGGAGACCCCTGCATTATACGATAAAATAAAATAATATACTATTACTTACATATTTGCCGATGTATTGAGATTCCATTAAAATCAACTCTCCTATTGGTACTGAGCGTTGGCACATTACCATCATTTTCCCGTTGAAATCTCGCACGCGAAATCACGAAAACAATATTTTCTCGTACCGAATAGTTCCGTCAATAAAGGTACACTCAATAATCACATTTATGTTTGAATTTAACGAGTCCCGCACTGTTTCAAGTCCGGCCCTTTCTATAATCACATTTATTAAATTGCACCCTAATCGGGCCTCCCGTAAACAATAACGGCGCGTCGGTGTTTCAAGCGTACAGAGTTGCCGGTTTTATCGCCAAATGGACCGACCCGAAACGATCACGCGAAAGAACGTAAATATAACGAGTACGCCTTTAAGAATTTTGCGAGTGGCGTAATTTTTGAGAGGTGGTTTATTTCAGCTTCGTTGTAACTTTAAATATACGAAACAAAATTGGCGATATTCGAGCGACATCTACCGGCGAATCGATGCGACAGGAAAACTGGCAACACTGTCGGCGGTTCGAAACATCCGAAGTTTTGCTCGCCAGGGAAAGTGTACGCAACCCTCGCTGAGCTCGCGTCCCCTTTGCAAGCCCGTACTAAAATCGGCGGTGAATTAGTGCGGGGCCGGCATTCAGCTCGCGTCCCCTTTGCAAGCCCGTGTGAGTTACTGCGAGGCCGGTATTCCGCGCGCGTTCGGTGTAGAACAGTTGGAAATAGTTGGTGTTCCCCGGTGAAAGTGAACAGCGTTAACTGCCGCCACAATCAAACCCCGGGTGAAACTGAAGCGTGAAGTGTAAAGTGTTAATTGCCGCCTCCAATGTCCTCGAAGCGAAGCTGCAAGTCCGGCGATCCGGGGTGGACGGTGATTCCCTCAAAAATTCGGGGTTATTACGTTTTTTCATTATTTTCAACGGCCATCTTGATGGCGGGAAGGCCTGCCCGTTGCAAACAAGGTAAACAAACAATTGTTTTTTTTATCAACAAGTAACCGCAAATCCTTAAAGTACCATCACCATAAGATTTCCAGCACCCGAGGCTGGTTTGGCAAGTATTATTTACCAATTTTAACACGTGCACCCTAATTCAAACCAATTAATTCAATTTTTCAATTCCCGTTCAATTCCAATTACGAACACACCCATCCGATATCTCCACACGTTTCACTAAACGATGAAATATTTTCCAGACACAACGATACTTATTTCCGTTCGGTTCAAAGGAGTTTCGACTGTTTTTATTTATTACTTTGGAAAGTGTACAATTGGAGTCGATGGTTGCGACTGTTGCTTAACACGTTGACTGCCACAGTTTTGCTATCTGCATAAAAAAAACTACGAGTGTTCTCGTAGTTGGCAGTTAACGTGTTAATTAATCGGTTAGCTGTGTGACGAGTATGCTCGTCTTGAATAAATTGTCAATATTTTGTGTTGTGTCGCGTTTTCATGACGAGTATACAGCAGAAAAGAAGAAATGGTAATATTTTGCATTTATATTGAGTAGGCACTCGTCGTAACACAAAATATTGCCAGTTTTCAACACGATAATACACCGTTAAACTGTGTTTTTATTTATTTTTCTTTATTACTGCTAGCAATCGTTGGATTTTCATGTTTTTGTATGCTCAAATTCAATGATAAAGTGCTCTCAGATGTGTGTTTTTAACCGCTTAACCCTTAACTGGTCCGGTGCCTTATTTGTTACCCTTAAGGTCGGGCGTAGTCTCGGAGACTACTTAATTTGATAGACGGAAAAAATGAGAAATATGCAATACATTTAATATTCTATTCAGTATGGGATACTTTATACATTATGGAACTAGTATATGTAGAAAAAAAAGCAATTTAAACAGAGCATAAAAAAGTAATCACCTAAATTATATTTCATTCCAAAAATTTTGCTATAATAGTAATTTACGATACAAGTAACGTTATGAAGGTTTTTACATTACGAGAGAAAAGTTTGAAAGCACGAGCGACGTAGGAGCAAGTGCTTTTAAATTCTTGAGTAATGTAAAAACTAATAATGTTACTATAATAAAACACTTTTAACTTTGTTTTGTATAACTTATATATTTATTTTTGTGACTTAAGTTTCGGTAATACAATTACCATTGACCTAATTTACACCCCTATTTTCAAAGCCCTTGTGTAATTAGTTTTTATCTGTATCTTACCTGTATATATACCTTTGTAAATCGGTTTTTAAAACACTTCTTGTTTGAAAATGTTAATTGCATTACCGAAACTTAAGTCACAAAAATAAATATATAAGTTATACAAAACAAAGTTGAAAGTGTTTTATTATAATATTTCAAATGTATAACGAAGTAGAAGCCTCCAGCATAAACAATATAATAATGTTACGCGTGTCATAACACGGTTTATTTTATCCCATTTCTATTTTTTTAATTTAGAAACATGTTTAATGAAAACCGTCAAAAAGCGAAATCATGTTTGTTTGCCAATATCTCCATAGCAATGAGTTGCGTTAGATACATATAACAACACTAGTGTTGTTAAGAATTTCTTAACAACACTAGTGTTGTTAAAGGTACCTTAACGTTACTCGCTGCTAAGGAGTTATTGACATGTTTACATTATAGGATAAAATAAATTATTATAAAAATTTTAAAATTTGACTTTCTATTATTCTTAAGGTATTAAATGAACAAAGAATTTAATGAATTTTTTTTTTAAATCTACCGCACGCATGAAAGTTACACAAACGGTCCGGCGTAGTCTGGGTGACTACGACTGAAATTGATTCTGTTATTGGATCGATGAGGCTGTTACTAGTTGAAACTCCATGGTATCATTTAATAAAACACTAACACAGTGTATGGTTTCAAATTAATTTTATTGTTCTACGACAATTGTTTCACCACACAGTGGCTTGATCAGGTAGATGAAAAATTATGGTTTTACAATTTTTTAAAAATTGGGAACAAACGTTAAGGTGGGGGGGGGGGTGGGTGGTGTTGTTGAAAATTAGAATTAAAAATAAAATTTGCGTTATAATAAATTAATGAATTATTGTAGAGATGACTTAACTAAAAATATGATACAACTCATAAGTAAATATTGCAAACACGCCAAATTTGTTTCTATCATGCTTCGATCTTTGATTGATGGGGGGGGGGAGTGATTAGATGGAAGGGTAGGTTTCTGGGCGGTCCCAGTAACCAACAAGAAACAATTTTTTAAATCGCGTAGTATGTCAAAACGTTTGCAATTTTAATCGTGTGTGCGTGGAAATATAACGATTGCTACAATTTTTTGTTTTTGTTTATTTTGTTTTATTATTCATAATTGTTTTTTTTTATGTTTTTTATTTATTTTTTTGTTATTTATTTGTTTTTAAATTATATTTTGTTTTTTTGTTTTGTTTTTATTTTTTTACAACTGTCGCAACCTCTATTTTAATTCCTTCTTTCGATACTGTTAACGTCCAGTTGTATACATGGCATCATTTTGCATCCAATGACCAGTGGATTAAGTATATGTGTATAAACTTATTTAAATAATTTTGTCAGAGCTCGCGGCTCGTCTTCCAATCTCTCAGAGCTCACGGCTCGTCTTCCAATCTCTCAGAGCTCACGGCTCGTCTTCCAATCTCTTTTCACTCTTTTCCAGAGCTCACGGCTTGTTTTCCAATCTCTTTTCTCTCTTTTCTATTCCTTCTTCTCTTCCAGTGGCGTGAATGACCCTAGCTCTCGATACGCCTTATCCCTTTGCTGCACCAGATTTCACACATTTAAAAGGACCCAAGTGCACTCCTCTCAGTTGGCACTAGAAGTGTAAAAATGAGCAGATTTGTAAGTGGTCTGTTTTTTCGACCGATGCGTCACAACTTGCCCGAGTTTGGTGGCTCAAATTGTAATCTCTCATATGCAGCAAAGAGTTAAACCCAAAATTCGCTCATTCATTCATCCAGCAGCTGTCGGTAAACAGTGCGAGCTCGAAAAAAATTTGTTTTGGATATTTGAAGCACGTCGATAAACTAAAATTAAAATCAAAGCCCCGAATGCAAAAAGAAAACAATTTCAAGTGGAGACTTTACAGTCTCTAGTTTTCGTTGTAAACTTCTTAGCTCTATTTCACAAACTTTTTCAGTCAAAATCAAAGCCCCGAATGCAAAAAGAAAACAATTCCAAGTGGAGACTTTTCAGTCTCTTGTTTTCGTTGGAAACTTCTTGGCTTTATCTCATAAACTTTTTCAGTCTCTAGTTTTTGTTGAAAACTTCCACACTTGGCTCCATCTCATAGTGTGATCCTAAATTTCTTTTAAAAGTTTCATCACAAATCCGACCCCCGTGGTGATGGTAAAAAATCTTCAAACAATTTAAGTAACTTCAAATAATTTTAAATAAACCGTCAAACCCATCCCGGATAAACGGATGAGTAAGCGTGTTCCGGGACGATGGAGGCTGTCTCGATAAGTGAGTGTGTTCCGGGATGATGGAGGCCGTCTCAAAGGGTCTCGAAGGCTGGCGACGGGATCTTCTTCGCTGTTCGACCGGATTAAGGTAGGTGACCTAGTTATGTTTTAAGGGCTGATTGTTACAATGAAGTAGAAATAAACTACCTCTCGAAAGTTACGCTAAAATTCGCCATTCACGAGATGCTCAAAGATGCACTCGTTGGATTATAGGTTTTGCGTGAACGTTTCGAAAGTCTGGTTAAACGGACAACACTGCACGTTTGAAAGAACGACGCGTTCTCGAGGTCCGAGATTAGTAGTGTTGTCGGAATGTTTTTAATTTTAGCGGTGGAATGTAAGTGAAAAAAGCGGTAGATGGCGCTAGTAATTATTTTCAAGAAACAAGTGGTAATAATGATTTAAAAGCGCAGACATTTACAGATTACCTGATTATTATAACACCTGGAATATGTCCAGTGTCTTAAAAAAAACTGTACAAATATAAATGGAATTTCGATATAAAGAAAACACTTAACTTTTTTATACCACTTTTATTTTACTTTACGTGACTAGTTTCAATTACACGGTAATCATTATCAAACTGAGTAGAGAAATAAAAGTGGTATAAAAAAACGCCTCCAAGATTCAAGAATAAATGGACTTGTTTCATGCCAAATATAAGGGTGTTTCAGAGCTCTGGGAACGGCCAATCACGTGGTTATTTTTCAAAATTTCGTAAAATGTTTTATACAAAAGTGGTGTGTAATAGTGAGCTGCACGCCCTAAAAATATTTAAATTTATACAGGGTGTCTCATAACAAAGTTACAGACCAAACTTATGTTTTTTTTAAATGGAACACCGTGTATTTTTTTGTCGTTTTTGAATTATATAGAGCAAATAAAGGTGAGTTACTTCAATACTCCCTATACCTATTGTTTGCCGTTTTTCGGCGTAACTTTGTTATGAGACACCCTGTAGAAATTTAAATATTTTTACGGCGTGCAGCTCACTATTACACACAACTTTTGTTTAAAACATTTTTCGAAATTTAAAAAAATAAGCACGTGATTGACCGTTCCCAGAGCTCTGAAACACCCTGTATAAACACGATTAAATATTAACTTGAATGAGAAGAACGTATTAACATAAAATAATACAAAAAATAATATTAGTAGAAACGCCAAAGTGGCGGAATCTATTGCCTGAGTGTTTTACTAAACGCAATCCGAGTGGCATAACCACCGACAGATATAGGAATATGCCAATAATAATGTAAACATGAACGTTTATAAAAAATAATACAGTGCGCGCCCAAAGTATGGAATATATTCAGGAAAATCGAAATTAAATATTTAAAAAAAATCCTCCAGCAGGTCGATTTTCTTTTATAAAAATTCACATTTTTGCATGATGGTCGATTTTCAGTCGTCATTTATTTTTGGGTAATGACGTCAGCCATTTTGTTTTCAAATGACAACCCCCTATTTTTATTCTTGATTTTGAAAGATCTCTTCATTGTCGAACTGGCAGTATTATTTTTTTTTTAAATTTCCCGCCCAAATAAATAATACGTTGTCATTATTATTCTCGCAGTTTTTCATCATTTACTCTAAATGTGAGGTACGAATGTGGGCCAAATTGTTTCTCGTTGCTTATACATATGTGTCCAAGTTATGCACGCTGTAATGACCCAATTTATAAATTCACCGAACCATAACAAACGCTTTTAATAAACACACAACACTTTTTTACACACAGCCAATGTTTTTTTTTTCTTCATAACCGATTACTCAACGTCTGCGCAAATTACCATCATTACGATCAATTAGTGTTTGCACTCGTTCGCCCGATTGCTCTATAATTATTAAAAAATGTGAATTGCAAATTATAAAAAATGAAACCGCACCATTAATAATTGCAGATTACGAAGGGAAAGTGATATGCATCTGCATTTGAAAATTATTCTATTGTATGTACATGCCATTCTGCATGTTAAGTATAATTGATATATCGAACGCACAACAAAAGTCGAGGCGAAGTTGGCGTTGGAAATCTCGAGTCGTGTCTGACATGACTCGAGATTTCCAGCGCCAACTTTGTCGTCGATTTTTGTTATAAACAAAAAAAGTCATGTCTGATACGACTCGAGTTTTCTTTTTCGCGCAACTCCAGAACTATATCTCGAGCGGACACACAATGAAGATACGAATCTTAAACGTACGACCGGTCCGGTCCGCGTGTGTGCATCGTAATGTTTTGGCGCAAGCTTGCGCGCCCCCTTCGTCTTGCGCCCGGTGATGCGCGATCGCGCGATATTCGATCGGCGGCGGGTGAGGGGCCGCCGCAGCGCAGCACGCAGCACCGCCGCTGCGCGCCCTCAGTCAGCCGCTAGCCGCGCAACGCTGCCGATCTGTGGCGGCACGCAAACACACACACACACACGCAAAATCATACACAACGCTGCGGTGCGAGCGCCCTTCGTGTGCGCCTGTGTGTCGTGTTGTTCTTGGGCCCCTCAATGTTTATGTTTATCACTGACGTTGGCGCATTACGCAATAACATGTACGATACGGAGTGCTCTCGTTAAAATTGTTTGTGCCGGCTCTGTCTCGTCAGTTCAGTGGGTTTTTGAAAAGTACGAAATACGAAAAGTATTCAGGATTCATCGCCAGAGACAACACAACACTTTCCCTTTTCACTGGATAAAGAGCGGGGCACTGCGTCGAGGACGAGAGGTACTGATCTGTTTCAAATTGCGCCCACGCGCTTATCAATTGTAGCGTGAATGTTAAAGGTCACGGTGTCATGAATATTTCGGCGTGCTTAATGAGAAGGTAAATGTTTTCGTTAGCGTTCAAATGTTTATGTCAAATTTAATTCAACTGCTAATTTACAAAGAGACACAGAAATCTCATGTACGGTTACAGAAAGGCATGTATAACTTTTCTTTCAGTAAGTCGATGGCCATTTGTAACTCATATATGGAGGTGTAATAAATTGTATTATTATTATTAGTAATAAAAGGCATTCGGCCGCTACAGCTGTTCAAAGTCTGAAAAAAGTCGATTTTTTCATAATTTCTCCATAAAGTTCATGGTGACTTGCTAACTTTTTTGCAATTTTCTCTGGGTGAATTTTTTTAACGCCAATCGTTTTATCTCGTTCTTCTGATGAAAAAAAAGGTATTACATTAAGGTCTACGATGATTTTTAAGAAAGTTGATTTTTTCGATTTTTTCCATTTTCGAGTTTTCTTTGCTGACGCATCACGGGCTTCAAATTGACAATTGTTCCTGCGAAAGTACATTTTCTGAAGCGCCTTGAAGCGATCTTTCGAGTGACGTCAAGAAACCCCGGATCCAACCAGTGGTTTCTTCAGGAAATCATTTTTAATGCAATTTTTCATAAAAAGTAAGAAGGGGGGACCCTTGGATAAAATTTCGGGTTTTTGTCAAAAATAAAAATTCGCCAATTTTAATCAAATCCGACTAATTGACACACGAGGAACACAGATTTTCAATCCGCGTTCAAATTGGATTCTTCGTTCGGCCGCTACAGCCGTTCAAAGTTTGAAAAAAGTCGATTTTTTCATAATTTCTCCATAAAGTTCATGGTGACTTGCTAACTTTTTTGCAATTTTCTCTGGGTGAAATTTTTTAACGCCAATCGTTTTATCTCGTTCTTCTGATGAAAAAAAAGGTATTACATTAAGGTCTACGATGATTTTTAAGAAAGTTGATTTTTTCGATTTTTTCCATTTTCCAGTTTTCTTTGCTGACGCATCACGGGCTTCAAATTGACAATTGTTCCTGCGAAAGTACATTTTCTGAAGCGTCTTGAAGCGATCTTTCGAGTGACGTCAAGAAACCCCGGATCCAACCAGTGGTTTCGTCAGAAAATCGTTTTTAATGCAATTTTTGTTAAAAAGTAAGAAGGGGGGACCCTTGGATAAAATTTCGGGTTTTTGTCAAAAATAAAAAATCGCCAATTTTAATCAAATCCGACTAATTGACACACGAGGAACACAGATTTTCAATCCGCGTTCAAATTGGATTCTTCGTTCGGCCGCTACAGCCGTTCAAAGTTTGAAAAAAGTCGATTTTTTCATAATTTCTCCATAAAGTTCATGGTGACTTGCTAACTTTTTTGCAATTTTCTCTGGATGAAATTTTTTAACCCCAATCGTTTTATCTCGTTCTTCTGATGAAAAAAAAGGTATTACATAAAGGCTTACGATAATTTTTAAGAAAGTTGATTTTTTCGATTTTTTCCATTTTCGAGTTTTTTTGCTGACGTCTCACGGGCTTCAAATTGACATTTGTTCCTGCGAAAGTACATTTTCTGAAGCGTCTTGAAGCGATCTTTCGAGTGACGTCAAGAAACCCCGGATCCAACCAGTGGTTTCGTCAGAAAATCGTTTTTAATGCAATTTTTGTTAAAAAGTAAGAAGGGGGGACCCTTGGATAAAATTTCGGGTTTTTGTCAAAAATAAAAAATCGCCAATTTTAATCAAATCCGACTAATTGACACACGAGGAACACAGATTTTCAATCCGCGTTCAAATTGGATTCTTCGTTCGGCCGCTACAGCCGTTCAAAGTTTGAAAAAAGTCGATTTTTTCATAATTTCTCCATAAAGTTCATGGTGACTTGCTAACTTTTTTGCAATTTTCTCTGGATGAAATTTTTTAACCCCAATCGTTTTATCTCGTTCTTCTGATGAAAAAAAAGGTATTACATAAAGGCTTACGATAATTTTTAAGAAAGTTGATTTTTTCGATTTTTTCCATTTTCGAGTTTTTTTGCTGACGTCTCACGGGCTTCAAATTGACATTTGTTCCTGCGAAAGTACATTTTCTGAAGCGTCTTGAAGCGATCTTTCGAGTGACGTCAAGAAACCCCGGATCCAACCAGTGGTTTCTTCAGGATATCATTTTTAATGCAATTTTTGTTAAAAAGTAAGAAGGGGGGACCCTTGGATAAAATTTCGGGTTTTTGTCAAAAATAAAAAATCGCCAATTTTAATCAAATCCGACTAATTGACACAAGAGGAACACAGATTTTCAATCCGCGTTCAAATTGGATTCTTCGTTCGGCCGCTACAGCCGTTCAAAGTTTGAAAAAAGTCGATTTTTTCATAATTTCTCCATAAAGTTCATGGTGACTTGCTAACTTTTTTGCAATTTTCTCTGGATGAACTTTTTTAACCCCAATCGTTTTATTTCGTTCTTCTGATGAAAAAAAAGGTATTACATAAAGGCTTACGATAATTTTTAAGAAAGTTGATTTTTTCGATTTTTTCCATTTTCGAGTTTTTTTGCTGACGTCTCACGGGCTTCAAATTGACATTTGTTCCTGCGAAAGTACATTTTCTGAAGCGTCTTGAAGCGATCTTTCGAGTGACGTCAAGAAACCCCGGATCCAACCAGTGGTTTCTTCAGGATATCATTTTTAATGCAATTTTTGTTAAAAAGTAAGAAGGGGGGACCCTTGGATAAAATTGACACACGA
Organism: Ocypus olens; assembly: GCA_910593695.2. Taxonomy (NCBI): domain Eukaryota; kingdom Metazoa; phylum Arthropoda; class Insecta; order Coleoptera; family Staphylinidae; genus Ocypus; species Ocypus olens. The sequence goes on from OU343048.1 coordinate 1,023,901, forward strand.
GAAGCACAGATTTTCAATCCGCGTTCAAATTGGATTCTTCGTTCGGCCGCTACAGCCGTTCAAAGTTTGAAAAAAGTCGATTTTTTCATAATTTCTCCATAAAGTTCATGGTGACTTGCTAACTTTTTTGCAATTTTCTCTGGATGAAATTTTTTAACCCCAATCGTTTTATCTCGTTCTTCTGATGAAAAAAAGGTATTACATAAAGGCTTACGTTAATTTTTAAAAAAGTTGATTTTTTCGATTTTTTCCATTTTCGAGTTTTTTTGCTGACGTCTCACGGGCTTCAAATTGACATTTGTTCCTGCGAAAGTACATTTTCTGAAGCGTCTTGAAGCGATCTTTCGAGTGACGTCAAGAAACCCCGGATCCAACCAGTGGTTTCTTCAGGATATCATTTTTAATGCAATTTTTGTTAAAAAGTAAGAAGGGGGGACCCTTGGATAAAATTTCGGGTTTTTGTCAAAAATAAAAAATCGCCAATTTTAATCAAATCCGACTAATTGACACACGAGAAGCACAGATTTTCAATCCGCGTTCAAATTGGATTCTTCGTTCGGCCGCTACAGCCGTTCAAAGTTTGAAAAAAGTCGATTTTTTCATAATTTCTCCATAAAGTTCATGGTGACTTGCTAACTTTTTTGCAATTTTCTCTGGATGAAATTTTTTAACCCCAATCGTTTTATCTCGTTCTTCTGATGAAAAAAAGGTATTACATAAAGGCTTACGATAATTTTTAAAAAAGTTGATTTTTTCGATTTTTTCCATTTTCGAGTTTTTTTGCTGACGTCTCACGGGCTTCAAATTGACATTTGTTCCTGCGAAAGTACATTTTCTGAAGCGTCTTGAAGCGATCTTTCGAGTGACGTCAAGAAACCCCGGATCCAACCAGTGGTTTCTTCAGGATATCATTTTTAATGCAATTTTTGTTAAAAAGTAAGAAGGGGGGACCCTTGGATAAAATTTCGAGTTTTTGTCAAAAATAAAAAATCGCCAATTTTAATCAAATCCGACTAATTGACACACGAGAAGCACAGATTTTCAATCCGCGTTCAAATTGGATTCTTCGTTCGGCCGCTACAGCCGTTCAAAGTTTGAAAAAAGTCGATTTTTTCATAATTTCTCCATAAAGTTCATGGTGACTTGCTAACTTTTTTGCAGTTTTCTCAGGATGAAATTTTTTAACGCCAATCGTTTTATCTCGTTCTTCTGATGAAAAAAAAGGTATTACATAAAGGCTTACGATAATTTTTAAGAAAGTTGATTTTTTCGATTTTTTCCATTTTCGAGTTTTTTTGCTGACGTCTCACGGGCTTCAAATTGACATTTGTTCCTGCGAAAGTACATTTTCTGAAGCGTCTTGAAGCGATCTTTCGAGTGACGTCAAGAAACCCCGGATCCAACCAGTGGTTTCTTCAGGATATCATTTTTAATGCAATTTTTGTTAAAAAGTAAGAAGGGGGGACCCTTGGATAAAATTTCGGGTTTTTGTCAAAAATAAAAAATCGCCAATTTTAATCAAATCCGACTAATTGACACACGAGAAGCACAGATTTTCAATCCGCGTTCAAATTGGATTCTTCGTTCGGCCGCTACAGCCGTTCAAAGTTTGAAAAAAGTCGATTTTTTCATAATTTCTCCATAAAGTTCATGGTGACTTGCTAACTTTTTTGCAATTTTCTCTGGATGAAATTTTTTAACCCCAATCGTTTTATCTCGTTCTTCTGATGAAAAAAAAGGTATTACATAAAGGCTTACGATAATTTTTAAGAAAGTTGATTTTTTCGATTTTTTCCATTTTCGAGTTTTTTTGCTGACGTCTCACGGGCTTCAAATTGACATTTGTTCCTGCGAAAGTACATTTTCTGAAGCGTCTTGAAGCGATCTTTCGAGTGACGTCAAGAAACCCCGGATCCAACCAGTGGTTTCTTCAGGATATCATTTTTAATGCAATTTTTGTTAAAAAGTAAGAAGGGGGGACCCTTGGATAAAATTTCGGGTTTTTGTCAAAAATAAAAAATCGCCAATTTTAATCAAATCCGACTAATTGACACACGAGGAACACAGATTTTCAATCCGCGTTCAAATTGGATTCTTCGTTCGGCCGCTACAGCCGTTCAAAGTTTGAAAAAAGTAGATTTTTTCATAATTTCTCCATAAAGTTCATGGTGACTTGCTAACTTTTTTGCAATTTTCTCTGGATGAAATTTTTTAACCCCAATCGTTTTATCTCGTTCTTCTGATGAAAAAAAAGGTATTACATAAAGGCTTACGATAATTTTTAAGAAAGTTGATTTTTTCGATTTTTTCCATTTTCGAGTTTTTTTGCTGACGTCTCACGGGCTTCAAATTGACATTTGTTCCTGCGAAAGTACATTTTCTGAAGCGTCTTGAAGCGATCTTTCGAGTGACGTCAAGAAACCCCGGATCCAACCAGTGGTTTCTTCAGGATATCATTTTTAATGCAATTTTTGTTAAAAAGTAAGAAGGGGGGACCCTTGGATAAAATTTCGGGTTTTTGTCAAAAATAAAAAATCGCCAATTTTAATCAAATCCGACTAATTGACACACGAGGAACACAGATTTTCAATCCGCGTTCAAATTGGATTCTTCGTTCGGCCGCTACAGCCGTTCAAAGTTTGAAAAAAGTCGATTTTTTCATACTTTCTCCATAAAGTTCATGGTGACTTGCTAACTTTTTTGCAATTTTCTCTGGATGAAATTTTTTAACCCCAATCGTTTTATCTCGTTCTTCTGATGAAAAAAAAGGTATTACATAAAGGCTTACGATAATTTTTAAGAAAGTTGATTTTTTCGATTTTTTCCATTTTCGAGTTTTTTTGCTGACGTCTCACGGGCTTCAAATTGACATTTGTTCCTGCGAAAGTACATTTTCTGAAGCGTCTTGAAGCGATCTTTCGAGTGACGTCAAGAAACCCCGGATCCAACCAGTGGTTTCTTCAGGATATCATTTTTAATGCAATTTTTGTTAAAAAGTAAGAAGGGGGGACCCTTGGATAAAATTTCGGGTTTTTGTCAAAAATAAAAAATCGCCAATTTTAATCAAATCCGACTAATTGACACACGAGAAGCACAGATTTTCAATCCGCGTTCAAATTGGATTCTTCGTTCGGCCGCTACAGCCGTTCAAAGTTTGAAAAAAGTCGATTTTTTCATAATTTCTCCATAAAGTTCATGGTGACTTGCTAACTTTTTTGCAATTTTCTCTGGATGAAATTTTTTAACCCCAATCGTTTTATCTCGTTCTTCTGATGAAAAAAAAGGTATTACATAAAGGCTTACGATAATTTTTAAGAAAGTTGATTTTTTCGATTTTTTCCATTTTCGAGTTTTTTTGCTGACGTCTCACGGGCTTCAAATTGACATTTGTTCCTGCGAAAGTACATTTTCTGAAGCGTCTTGAAGCGATCTTTCGAGTGACGTCAAGAAACCCCGGATCCAACCAGTGGTTTCTTCAGGATATCATTTTTAATGCAATTTTTGTTAAAAAGTAAGAAGGGGGGACCCTTGGATAAAATTTCGGGTTTTTGTCAAAAATAAAAAATCGCCAATTTTAATCAAATCCGACTAATTGACACACGAGGAACACAGATTTTCAATCCGCGTTCAAATTGGATTCTTCGTTCGGCCGCTACAGCCGTTCAAAGTTTGAAAAAAGTCGATTTTTTCATAATTTCTCCATAAAGTTCATGGTGACTTGCTAACTTTTTTGCAATTTTCTCTGGATGAAATTTTTTAACCCCAATCGTTTTATCTCGTTCTTCTGATGAAAAAAAAGGTATTACATAAAGGCTTACGATAATTTTTAAGAAAGTTGATTTTTTCGATTTTTTCCATTTTCGAGTTTTTTTGCTGACGTCTCACGGGCTTCAAATTGACATTTGTTCCTGCGAAAGTACATTTTCTGAAGCGTCTTGAAGCGATCTTTCGAGTGACGTCAAGAAACCCCGGATCCAACCAGTGGTTTCTTCAGGATATCATTTTTAATGCAATTTTTGTTAAAAAGTAAGAAGGGGGGACCCTTGGATAAAATTTCGGGTTTTTGTCAAAAATAAAAAATCGCCAATTTTAATCAAATCCGACTAATTGACACACGAGGAACACAGATTTTCAATCCGCGTTCAAATTGGATTCTTCGTTCGGCCGCTACAGCCGTTCAAAGTTTGAAAAAAGTCGATTTTTTCATAATTTCTCCATAAAGTTCATGGTGACTTGCTAACTTTTTTGCAATTTTCTCTGGATGAAATTTTTTAACCCCAATCGTTTTATCTCGTTCTTCTGATGAAAAAAAAGGTATTACATAAAGGCTTACGATAATTTTTAAGAAAGTTGATTTTTTCGATTTTTTCCATTTTCGAGTTTTTTTGCTGACGTCTCACGGGCTTCAAATTGACATTTGTTCCTGCGAAAGTACATTTTCTGAAGCGTCTTGAAGCGATCTTTCGAGTGACGTCAAGAAACCCCGGATCCAACCAGTGGTTTCTTCAGGATATCATTTTTAATGCAATTTTTGTTAAAAAGTAAGAAGGGGGGACCCTTGGATAAAATTTCGGGTTTTTGTCAAAAATAAAAAATCGCCAATTTTAATCAAATCCGACTAATTGACACACGAGAAGCACAGATTTTCAATCCGCGTTCAAATTGGATTCTTCGTTCGGCCGCTACAGCCGTTCAAAGTTTGAAAAAAGTCGATTTTTTCATAATTTCTCCATAAAGTTCATGGTGACTTGCTAACTTTTTTGCAATTTTCTCTGGATGAAATTTTTTAACCCCAATCGTTTTATCTCGTTCTTCTGATGAAAAAAAAGGTATTACATAAAGGCTTACGATAATTTTTAAGAAAGTTGATTTTTTCGATTTTTTCCATTTTCGAGTTTTTTTGCTGACGTCTCACGGGCTTCAAATTGACATTTGTTCCTGCGAAAGTACATTTTCTGAAGCGTCTTGAAGCGATCTTTCGAGTGACGTCAAGAAACCCCGGATCCAACCAGTGGTTTCGTCAGAAAATCGTTTTTAATGCAATTTTTGTTAAAAAGTAAGAAGGGGGGACCCTTGGATAAAATTTCGGGTTTTTGTCAAAAATAAAAAATCGCCAATTTTAATCAAATCCGACTAATTGACACACGAGGAACACAGATTTTCAATCCGCGTTCAAATTGGATTCTTCGTTCGGCCGCTACAGCCGTTCAAAGTTTGAAAAAAGTCGATTTTTTCATAATTTCTCCATAAAGTTCATGGTGACTTGCTAACTTTTTTGCAATTTTCTCTGGATGAAATTTTTTAACCCCAATCGTTTTATCTCGTTCTTCTGATGAAAAAAAAGGTATTACATAAAGGCTTACGATAATTTTTAAGAAAGTTGATTTTTTCGATTTTTTCCATTTTCGAGTTTTTTTGCTGACGCATCACGGGCTTCAAATTGACATTTGTTCCTGCGAAAGTACATTTTCTGAAGCGTCTTGAAGCGATCTTTCGAGTGACGTCAAGAAACCCCGGATCCAACCAGTGGTTTCTTCAGGAAATCATTTTTAATGCAATTTTTGTTAAAAAGTAAGAAGGGGGGACCCTTGGATAAAATTTCGGGTTTTTGTCAAAAATAAAAAATCGCCAATTTTAAACAAATCCGACTAATTGACACACGAGAAGCACAGATTTTCAATCCGCGTTCAAATTGGATTCTTCGTTCGGCCGCTACAGCCGTTCAAAGTTTGAAAAAAGTCGATTTTTTCATAATTTCTCCATAAAGTTCATGGTGACTTGCTAACTTTTTTGCAATTTTCTTGGGATGAAATTTTTTAACGCCAATCGTTTTATCTCGTTCTTCTGATGAAAAAAAAGGTATTATATTAAGGTCTACGATGATTTTTAAGAAAGTTGATTTTTTCGATTTTTTCCATTTTCGAGTTTTTTTGCTGACATCTCACGGGCTTCAAATTGACATTTGTTCCTGCGAAAGTACATTTTCTGAAGCGTCTTGAAGCGATCTTTCGAGTGACGTCAAGAAACCCCGGATCCAACCAGTGGTTTCGTCAGAAAATCATTTTTAATGCAATTTTTGTTAAAAAGTAAGAAGGGGGGACCCTTGGATAAAATTTCGGGTTTTTGTCAAAAATAAAAAATCGCCAATTTTAATTAAATCCGACTAATTGACATACGAGAAGCACAGATTTTCAATCCGTGTTCAAATTGGATTCTTCGTTCGGCCGCTACAGCCGTTCAAAGTTTGAATAAAGTCGATTTTTTCATAATTTCTCCATAAAGTTCATGGTGACTTGCTAACTTTTTTGCAATTTTCTTGGGATGAAATTTTTTAACGCCAATCGTTTTATCTCGTTCTGATGAAAAAAAAGGTATTACATTAAGGTCTACGATGATTTTTAAGAAAGTTGATTTTTTCGATTTTTTCCATTTTCGAGTTTTCTTTGCTGACGTCTCACGGGCTTCAAATTGACATTTGTACATTCAAAAGTACTTTTTTTGAAGCGTCTTGAAGCGATCTTTCTCTCTTTTTCTATTTGCCTCATCTGTGGAGTTTCCTAAGCCGCTCCCGTTTCCAAGGATTGGCCATCTCTTGTCCCACTCTGGAACTATTTAAATTTTCACATTTGTGGATCACGTTGCAATAATTACAATCGAAATTGAAGCCGATATTTAGGGAATGCGTAATTGACACGGATCGAACACTCCTTCACTGTTGCGGTGGAAAGAAGGTGTGAATTGTAAATTCAATTTGCGCAGTGTTTGAAAATCGACCGCAAACAATATGTGTGTGTGTACACGTGCAATTTATGTACCATTTAGGACGAGATGATTCGTTCCAATCATTGGGAATGACGTCACGTTTAGAGGCTCGGTGTTGTGATGTTGACTGGAATTGGGTTAAATATACAGGGTTTTCAAACTTGCGTCGGCACTATTGCCAACTTCGTTATTATTGGAGCTACAAATTCAGTTAAATAGGCAAAGTATACCTCATTTTAATAACCAGGCGGACTAAAGCCGAGAGTCACATTTACACTATAAAAAGTAAACAGAAATGTTTTTCAAATTATTTAAAATTCGTTTACCCATAACATTCATTCAATAATTTTAACAATACATAAATAAATTTTAGGCAAATTTTCTTTCTAATTTTGCGAAACACCGTACTGCTAGCCTGTCCTAAATATTATACATGTTTTTGATTTTGATTGATTTGATTACTTGCACTACCCTTACCTAATGAATCGACAATTTTGTGTACAACGACAGTAGATTTTAAAGCCTCTTGTATTAAAAGTTTATATACGTTAATTTTGGATTGTTTTTAAACAAGCGTTAATGCTCTCAAATCCAACCTTTTCCGTTTCTTGGGGGTAGAAAATGACTCCGAACTAGTGCTGGGCATCTATCCATAGTTAAAAATGAAATAACTATTTCCTAGAAGATCGCAGGATGAGTTTTTGATAGAACCGATTCTTACACTTTCAACGGGAGGAATAACTGTTTAAAAACACAAAATACGTGGAACCGGTGGGACACAAGTAAACGGTAACAGATCAGCTGATCATAACAGCGGCCATTGCCGTTTTAGTAATTTTGGCCTGTGTAAAAACGGCACCTATTTAGCCAATCACAACGACGTATTTTCGCGGCTATAGTTTGATTTAGTCCGCCTGGTTATTAAATGAGGTATAGTAATATTTTTTGCGATGATTACGATGGAGAAAACGGAATAAAAAAACTTTGAAGTGTCTTCTTTAAAGTCATGCATGCGAACTTTAGCGTAACCCCTTCCGCCCCCCTCTAGCACCTCTGTGAGAAAAAAATACACTCTCAAAGAGGTCTCTTTTTGCTTTTGATTTCTTAAAAGATCATTTTTTTTTGTTGAAATTGCGACCTCAACATGGATATTTCCGTTGGAAAAATGGTTGAAAAAATGTTCACGCCCATAATACTTTCCCGTATTTGGTACGAAAAAGGTAAAAAAGAAGGCCGTGTTAAGATTTTGGATAAATCCATGAAATCGACATGATAGATATTTCAATTAACTGTGCTGGTGTGATAATTGGGATTAGTATGGTTAGTTTTACCCATTGATTAATTGGCATGAAGGTTAACTGTTGCCGTTTTCGGATTAGTAAATTGCATTTAGTAAGAAGAATAAATTAACTTGATGGCCACATCACCATTTTTTTTGTATACATTACTGTAACATAACCATAAGATTCTGCATCATTTGTAATGGAGCTATTGACCTGATGGTCTCTCTACTCATATCGTTATTTGTGTTGAGAGAAATTATTCAATCCTTGAAGTTACCAATGGTCTTATTTTTTGACCCTACAACTACGAGCAAAATTATACACGACTGCAACGCCAACTTTCTTTCAAAAATCAGACTCGCTAAAATATGTTCATACTCGCCGTTTCGCCCTCATTGCAAATTGGCGAAATTTCTTTTTTAATTCGAAATCATCTGTTGACGACTTTCCGGTATGTAAGACAGAATTACCAAGTCGCTTATTGAAGGGAAAGGGTTATATAAATTTTCGTAATCCTCAATTGAATGAATGAAGTATTCATGATTTTGTTTTCTAATCTCAATTCTACGATGTCTTCCTGAGGAATTTGAAGGGAAACGCTTCAGCACGTGTAGCGCCTTCGATCGTAAGCGTCAAGGGCGGGAGAGGGGCGGGGGAGCGGCAAGGGAATCTGGAAGTTATGGCCATGGGAAGATAGATATATTAAAAAAGGCGGCCTTATCAAGTATTAATTTAAAACTTCCCCCAGTTTACGGCCATGATTCACGCTCACTCTATTGTTTCCCGTTTTTTTGAATGGCATCAAGGGGAGAATAAGGATGTTTCCTACGTATTCAATAGGGATACTTACTCTTACGCCCTTTCCTCATAAAAAAGTGTTCACTCCAAATAAAACAACAATACGATCATATGAAGCAAAGCAAGTCTTAATTACAAAAGTCAACAAAAATCATGATCTAGCAATCTATTAAAATATAATACATGCAAAGGCATTATGAAATTAACACTAACTTTAATAGATATCATTTATTAAAGCACGAAGGGCGGAGATTTTATGACGTTACCTTTTAACTAAAAAAAAAGGAGCAAACAGACACGGCCATTTTCTCTGCCCCCCCCCCCCCCCCACCCCTCCATACATGGCTGGCAACTTTTATCTCATATGAATGCCGCAATAAAAGTTATCCTTCGCCCGAAGGGGGCCTTTTTATCTGATGTTTGCCCGCGATATTTCATGTCGGCGAAAGGTGCCCGACACGAAAAACCCCAACCCAAACGGCTAATTACCCTCTGGATGGATGTCGGGATATCGTGATGCACGTAACACGTGTGTACACCGAGAGGAGATTACGCTTACGCTACGATTTTTATGCATATGGTAAGGGAATGGTGTAAGAGAGAAAGACTCATGGTAAAAATTGAGTGAAGTAAGATCACATGACTGTTTCGGTTACCTGTTTCCGATTTTCTCCCATTAGGTGTCGCTAGCGTAGGGACGAAAAAGTCAGCTCGCCTGTTTGCATTGGCGTTAGCGATCTCTCTACTCATCTCTTGTACCAGAGATGAGTAGACTACTAATCTCTGCTTGTACTACCACAGAGCATTAAGGATAAAGAGGGACAGTTCAATGTTAACTTTTGGAAACGCCATCAGCGCCGTCTGCGAGTCATCTGGCCAAACACATCGAGCCAGCGGGAAATTTAAAATTGCGACTTTACAATTCATTTTTGCAAGTGTTCTCATCAGTGCGGAAATCACAGACACTTGCTTTTTAAAGAGCTTAGACTTAATCAAACGCAAAAAGTAAAGCTCTAAATGATGATGATGTTAAAGGGGATTCGCTTGAAATTTATTTCAAACGAATTCTTTTTGGGGCATATCATGAAGTGAGCTACATTCTTGAAGGGGTCGTTTTGAAAAAGATTTTGCAGGAATTGTACTGGAAGAAGTACTACAAGAAGGTATATTCAAAATTCTCGGAATTGCATTCCAATTTAAATATTTTCTACAGGAATTAATAAATACTTAAAAAGTGGTCCTCACAAATGTGCATAACTTTTGAAACTGGAATTAATACATTCAATGGAATTAACCCATTCATCTCTGCGATTAGGACACTTCGGAAATGTAAAGAAAGCTTTATTTTTAATATTTGAATCGCACGTTACTGCAATAAGGTGCCTTAAGAGTACTTAATTTACCCACTGCACACTCTTTTAGGTTGAGGAATATTAACTTAAATTTAAATTATAAATACCTGGCCAAATAACAATTCAACTCGTGACGTTAATGAGGTTATGTACGTCTATTTGATGGGAAATAGATGTCATATCTCATTTGTGAAATTATTCAAAAGTCTATTTTGCTTTAAAATTTATCAAATAGACTTAAACAAACAATTAACACTAGTGAACTTTGAATATTATCAGATATTTGGATGTTCTTAAATACCTAAAATAAATTTAACCAACAATTTGACCATATTGCTTGGTTACAAAGATTTGTACATAGATTTGGCAGCGTAGCATTGCGTTCGTTAGGCCAGATGACTGTGAGATGGCGTGGATGTCGCGTTTCCAATTCTCCCTATTCAAATAACCCCCCCCCCCCCCCCTGGGTAGTAACATAACATAACATAACACTCTCTTTATTTCTCTAAACAATAAATACATAAAATAATATTGTACATGAAAAAGTTGTCAAAATGGAAAATAATGGTGATCTAGTACCAAACATACCAGTTAGGCAACCAAATATACCAGCCAGGCAACTAAATGTACCGACTCACAATAAACACTGCCATTTCCACTCCTAATAAAACAATAATTATCGTTGTAGTCGTCTATAATTTTGCCTGTAGTTGAAGGGTTAAAGAAATCAATTCTTTTTATTATTTCATACCGCCACATTGAATATTGAAATTGATACATACGGATGAATTCAGATCGTGAGAACCGCCGACCCAATTTCCGCGCGTGGAAAGGTCCCCCGCGCCGCCCTTCCGCCCGCCCTCCCCCTCACTATCCCTTTTCCAAACAAAGGGCCAAAGGTAACTTTCATTCCGATTGAATTAAAAGTTGTACATTTTTAATTAAAAACCTCGCCGGTATTTACGGTCCGCTGATTCCGCTCCCGTTCTCTAATCTTTTCATTTCGGAGTGTTTAATTTTTGCCCCCGCGAGGAATTTATTGCGAATTATACGCGAACGTGAGTTGCGGCTAATATTAACCTCGAGATTAAGTCGGCGAAATGGGAGGTCAAATCCGGGATTAAACGTAAATTTATTTTTGCGATATTTTGTGCCTTTCAAAAAATCCCCGCAGCGGCATCTTCAGTTAACTATCGGAACTAATGGACGGATTACCATGCGAAAGGCCGGAATACGTCTACGTATATGTGCCAACGCGGTTATAATACTCGTCAGCTGATGTCACGTCAGTTGACTTTTGACTTATAACCTAAAATTCTGTATTAGATTTCCATCAAATCCGAAACTTCGCAAATGCTTTGCTTGTAAAGAACAGGCAGGAAAGTGGACCCCTTGTTGCCGAAATATGCTCGCATTTGCATTCTCCACGTTGCCGATGAATACATCGAGAAATATTTTTTTTGCTTTCCGGTTTTCAAATTACGCTCCATTTTCGGCTCCGGGGCGGGACTTGTATCGGGCTCCAGCTCGCGGACAACTTTTGGAGCAGTGATCATATGAGAAATGGAGGGGGAATAGCAGTCCGTAAGTATATAGTCAAAGACTGACTGGATTGTATAAACTTTCGTTGAAAACGGCTTTTCTCGCCCTACTTTATTGAATACGATTCGGTCAATATAATTATTGAAGTCATCACTAGATGGCGCTTTTTGCAACTTCAGACAGTTAACGTCAAAAATGTTGATCATCGTAATCAGAGACATGCGCGTTTCAATTTTAATTAGGTCATTATAACTATCAAAGTGATCGCTAGATGGCGCTTCTTGCAAGTTCAAACAGTTAACGTCAAAAATGTTGATCATCGTAATCAGAGACATGCGCGTTTCAATTTGAATTAGGTCATTATAACTATCAAAGTGATCGCTAGATGGCGCTTTTTGCAAGTTCAAAAATGTTGACATGCGCATTTCAATTCGTAGGCAACCGCGATGAATTGTGAATTTCTTTTTGAACCGCACCGTACGTAGTATAATGCACAGATTATGCTGTATGTGTGGCAATATGCGGCTCTCAGGTTGAGGATGTGGGCAGATCGGGTCATTGTTGTAAAGGCGGCCATTACTACTAATCGCGCTGGAGACGTCCTTAATTAAGGGAAAGTTCGTGGGGCCCGGCGTCGTCGAATTAAATGGGAAACGTTGCTTAATGAATTAGAGGGGTGGGGGTGATGTGGGGGCACGCAATGCTGATGTTGATGCTGGTCGAGGAGGGCTTAATTATGATGACACTGACGTGTTTTATTTTCGGCGTGTAATTAATCCATGCGCGCGGGCCCAAGTGCTGCACTCGAATTACGAACTGTCAAAACATGTGATAAAACTTTTGATAAATTGAAAACTCCCGCCGTTTCGAGAGGTTTACATAAAAAAAAAAACAAAACAAAAAACGTGCAACAGTTGCAGCAATTTAATTTGCACGAAAAATGTGTTTGAGTGTACCGTCTGTGGGTCAACCTCTGCGTTATAATTAAAATGTGTGATGCATTATTGATTTTTGTTACGAATTTGTTAAGTTGTAATTCTGCCTTTGTATTCCGGAAGTTGTCAATAGACAATTTAGAGTTTTAATTTAAAGAGAAAAAATCATTACATATTTCACCACTTTGCAAAATGTAAAGAAATTTGCATGTTATTACTAGTACTACTAGAGAATAACATTGGTTTAAGATCATTTATTTCTACATACAAGGCTAACTTACAAAATTATTCTGAAATGAAATGTGAAACTTTAAACTGTAAATGTTATTATTAAAATGAAAAAACCAGAAAACATTTTGACAAGGACACACAGTGCTAAACTTATCTAGTGTTACTAGATGAAACAAATTTGATAATAACTAAAAATACCACTGAATTAAAAAATATATGAAAATTAAGTAATTGGCCATCTGCAGACGCGTTTCGAGATTTATCTCTCATCAGTGCAGCTTCGTATTTAAATTGAATGTTAAATAATAAAATACACTTACGTGAAGGTGATCGTGAACGTGAAGACGTTGTAAACGACTGAGGAGATTATGAAAGGTTTGAACGGGTTTTATACCTGATTTTGAGGTGATTAGTGAAAGTACAGATGTGAAGAAATAAATGATCTTGTTTTCGTTGGAAACCGAATACACGATTAAATAATAAACAAATTAGAAACAACTTTACTTGTTGCAGAAAGCATTAGATAAATACAAAAAAATACGTTGTAGTCGCCTCTAATTAAAAAAAAAACACGTACGTTCTTCTAAGGTGTGAGCCACAGAATTTTGTTTCTGAGTTGGCCATGCTTGTGGCACCTTATAATACAATTAGTTATAAAAAGGGTGTACCGTACATGAATAAATAAATGTGTATTGTCAGTCACCGAATACATTTTTTTTTGTTTCTGAGTTGGCCATGCCCGTGAAAGAGAGAGAGAGAGAGAGAGAAACATAGCAGTCATTCATTTATTTATTTATTTATTCAAATCACGTTGCCACCATATACAAATAGTCAAAAATAATGTAAAATTGATCCAAAGTAGTGGATGTGAGCGTCCGTTATACAATTATCAACTAATAAAATAATTAAAATAAGACTACAATTAAGAGTTATAAACTAATACAATATAAAGAACAAAGTACAATAAATAAGAACATATTAAATCTACGAATACATTTTTTTTGTTTCTGAGTTGGCCATGCCCGAGAAAGAGAGAGAGAGAGAGAGAGAAACATAGCAGTCATTCATTTTTTTAAATTAATTCAATAGACTCATGACGTAATAATATGTGACGTGCCTCATTTATTTCACAGCCAACTCTGAAACAAAATTTTGTGGCTCACACGATATAATTCTTAAAGAACTTGTAATTTTTGATTATTCATCCTGAAGATCGCTTCTATAAAGTAAGTTTATTCAACAGTAATATAACGAGTGCCTATGATTTTGCCGGCAATTATTAGCGGCAGGATCACGATTTTCTAGAAGCAACAAGCAAGAGTGATCCAGACGCTAATAATTGCCTAGGAAAAATCAGTCAAGAGTTAGATTCGAGAAGACAATTGGCCGAACAGAAAGTTCACACTGCTTAATTTGAAAAATTAAATTTAGCGACACCAAGTGACACGTCTGACACTAAATTTAATTTTTTTTAAATTATGAAGTGTAAACTTTCTGTTAATCTGCGCCACAGTAAATGAGCTTACCAAGATTTTGAGAAATGCCTATGAATACTAGTACTGATGAAAGCACTAATACTTCACCCGAAAATACAAACAGATCGAATTCAGGAGCAAACTGCTTAAAAGTCCGGCAATAACTGTCGTTTTATACGTTATAGACAATGTAGTAACGCGTTGCTAGGCAATACCAACATGAGAGATTATCTGATTAGATACCACCCAGGGTTAATTGCCATGCATAACATGGAGCGTAATTAGAATTTTATTGGATCATGTCATCAACATTATTCGATTTCATTGGTTAGTAAGTAAATGAGGGCAATTGTCGAAGTAATCCTCAAATTAACCATATTACAACGGAGTAGACTTAATTCCGGCGACAGCATTAATTTTCCCGATAACAAAGAAACCGGCGCTCGAGTCCTCAACTTTAATTTAAATTCATCCGCTGATACTTGACCCAAATTAATTGTCGTATTTTAAACTTTCCCGGAATCCCAGGGAAGTCTCTCGCGACGAGCTCCGGGAGGAAGTGTTTTACTTGCGGGACCTGGAATCGGGTCAGCGAAACCGCAGAATAGTTTACGGCGCGCGGATGATAAATCTCTTCATTACGTTTACAAAACACACACAAAAAAAATTATTCAGTACGGGAGAAGCGTTTTTAATAACGCACAAAATTATTCAAAGTTAAATCCGTAAATTGAGAAGGCCGGCCCGTGTCTTTTGTGTGCGGGGGGCTAATTGCCATCGAGTGGATTTAACGCAATTCCTAGACGGCGGTGACAGGCGTCCCTTTACAGGGAAACCCTTTCAAGTGTGCTCTTTTCCGATCCGGAGAACATTAGCCCCGCCGATGATGAAAAGCGCCCCCCTTTTTTGTCCGCGCGTCTACAAAGTGGGAATGCAAATCGGGGAAGGCTCCGGGGATCCGGAGTGGTTTATTAGTACACCCAGTGATGAATGCATTTCAATAAATAAATACGAATTTTCCCGTTTCTGAATAGCAGGCGAAAATACAAGTTTGATACATTCATAATTGCAAGTGTAGTCCATTCAAGATCAACCCTAGTATTACAGTAATTAAATTGACATATTTTCAATTATCAAATCGTAAACGGAATACCTAATTTGAGGTTAGGTTACATATTCGATGTATTTTTTTATCTTAAATGCTCCATTTATGATGTAAACAATAAGATTCAAAAAGGTATTCAGGTGACAGACAATGACGCATAATAGTTATAATCGGCAGACGACGAATGTCGGTTCCGCCTCGGCTCGTATTCGCCTACCTCAAATGTTAATACGTCCTTACGTTCCTTGTTGCTTTTTAATTTTTTTCCGCTACCGGAAATATAATACTTAAAAAAGATCAGAAAATATTCGGCTTGTAACATTTGGGATTCAAATTTTTATAGTCACCTATGCGTCCTGTGGCAACCCAGCAACCGAGAAAACAATGTCGGATTTTGTTTGTTTGTGTCAATCCAGTGAAACTCACTGCGGGCATGGATGCAAACGAAGCTGCGAATATTGCGTGTTAGAACTTGTTGCCGACAAAATCGAAAAATGTATGTGCCCTGTTACGACTCTTTTAAGCAGTGGTTATGTAAAAAGGATGCCGATGCTATAGGTATAGACGAAAATGTATTGCTCGCTTGTATGTTGGAGCGTTACGTTTCTGTCTATTATTTTCCGTAAGTAAAAAATTAAGTTCCATCGTCAATTACAACAAACACCACGAATGTTATCAGCCACTTACGGTACCTGTAACCATGAATGCAATGCGTATTTACGTTGTCGGTAGCGGAAAAAGAACATTTATAATACCTGCTTATGAAAAACCTGGCTTAAATATATCGCACCCCGGCAAGAACAGTGACACAACTCAAAAATGCAGTATTTGAGGAAAAAAAAAAAAGAAAACTACAAAACTCATATTGAAATAGTATAAGCTCCTTTAAAATTTCAAGTAGTTATTTTTGGTAGTAAATTCAATTATAATCTATAGAATAATATCATGGACCTGTAAATCAGTTTTTGTTAAGTATGTGGTGTTACCAGGTCAGGTTAGGTCAGGTCTCTGAGTTATGTCACTTTTCTTGCTTTTCTAAAATCAGTTGTTCTTTGTTGTGACCCCTTGAGTAATACTTATGTCACTTTCCAAGCCCACTTAATTAGAATAAAAAAAGGAAGTTTAAATTAAGTGCTTTATTAGCTTATTTAAAATACAAAAAAAAAATTACATGAAAATAAAGTAGTACACAATTTATACAAACATCGAGTCATAAATGGGCTTATACAACGTGGGAATACTTTTTGCTGAGATAAGTGATTTAATATGAGCTTTCTTTGTGGCAGAAATCTCCATATTTTTCTTATATGCCGGAACGCACTTTATTGTAGAGATGCTCTCTTGCCTTCTCCTGGTATTATTGACATTGATCTGCCCATAATCTTTTTGTTCGTATGTAGTTTTCACAAAAATAATGCCGGGATCAGTCTTCTGCACTTTAAATACTTTTAATTCGCTAGTTTTTATTTGTTCGTTGTTTGATGTTTTGTTAAAATTTGATCCTATTTGTTCAGAGAGTTTTTTTAAGTCGACAAAATCCTCGTAACTCAATTCTTATCAGTAGGAATATAGATGGGACCCGATTTAAGAGCTCTTTTAATTGACTTCTCTATGACAGAGTGCACATTGTCTCCTTCATTTTGTGTGTGCCCCCTGATCAAAAATTTATGTGTGATCGATTTGATTTTAAATTTTTGCACAGCGTACAGGTACATGCCCATTATGAATTTGTTCTTTTGCTGGCCACAACAATTATCGGAGTAGAAAACAATTTCAAGGTTATCGTCGTTTCTGGTGTTAGCTTTTTCTTTTAAGTATTTCAGAATGCAAGTGCCGATTTTTATGGCACCTCGATTTCCTTGACCCTCATGCCAAAAAAAACACTCGACTTTATCTGACTGAAGTTCATTTATAGTTAAGTTGTAGCTGTTGATTTTGCTTTTATAATAAAAGGTAGACGTATCTCCTTTTGGTGCTGGCAGCACCGCTTGGAGATCGTAAGTGGCGACTATAATTTTTCCTTCGCTTTCTTTTGGCTTCTTTTTGTCCTCTTCTTTTTCTGCTCTTGACAAAACTTTCTCCTTCAAATGTTTATCATATTTCTCTTGTATCGCTTCTCTTTCTTCTACCCTTGCGTTGTTATACGAGCTGCATAAGTCGCACTGATCTTTTTTGGGGGTGAAAAAAGTGATGTTAAAATTGGTATTGAAAATTCGGGAATACATCGTCAGATTTGCAAACGGAAGGTTTTTTTCAATGCACTCGTTTTTGTAGTCACGGTGTAAATCAGCCAGGCTTTTTCCACCCTCTATGAACTCCCGAGTAGTTTGCGCGCGCAGGTAATGACTGTCAATTCTTGGGATAGTATTAATATGAGCAACAACACCATCTTTTATTGCAGAATCTACTTTAAAGTGGTGTCCGTGTTTACCTCTTAGATCTTCTTGAAGAAATCCTTCGTTTAATTTGGTTACTACAGTTCTAATAACTCGGTTGTTGATGTCCAGCGTGGCCATAAAGAAAAATTTGCAAACACGTACGTTTACTTCGTTGATTACGAAATGGAATGCATGGTTACATTGGCGCCTACTTCCTTCTTTTTTGTACTGATACTGAGGTCTAACGGCGGGCATACTTCTACAGATAAATTCTCGTTGGGATTTCAGATTTTCGAGTGACCAGTAATTTTCAAATATTTCGAGCCTTTTGTGATTTTGAATTCGTATTTATGTTTATTAATTTTCTTATTTGTAGCATAAAGGAAGAATAAAGTTTATTATTATTATTATTATTATTTTCTTCTATTTTGCTTGAACATTTTAGCTTACATTTTTCACCACACGCTGGCCGTACCTTTCTTGCCTGCATTTCTGTTTTGCGAATTGATGATGATGTATAAGGTTTTCCAGCATTTCGGAGAAATTTTGCTTTAGTCTTCTTCCACTCAACTGGATTGGCTTTCCTTTTCTTACCGTTTCGCTTATTATCTGTTTGGGTATTGTCTGATTCGGCACCTTCTGTCTTGTTAGTAATAATATTTTCATTCTCTTCCAATCCTGATGACTCGGACGTGTTTTCAGAATTAGGAGATGATGTATAATGAAAATCTGGATCTATGTCTGAATCATCTGCACTTTCATCTAATGATTCTTTTTGTCGTGGACTTGGTTTAACCCGTTGGAGCCTCAATCGTATTGTATGCAGATTTTCAACACACTGTCATTTAGAATGTGATCCTTGATCTTCTGGTACTGTGTCGTTGTTCAATTCCGTCTCTTTCGTGGCACTTTCTTGTTCTGTGGTTTCTTCTTTGGAAAACTCCGGCACTTCAATCACATTTTCTTGTCCTTCGCTTTCTTCTATATTATTTTCTTCATAAATCTGACTTTCGTCGTCGTTTGTCTCAGTTTGCAGCCTTTTTTCGCCGAGGTCTCTGTTAGGTTTCACGCTTTCTAAAGTGTTCTCCACTTCACCAATCAAGCAGGTTTCTTCGACTCCCATGTCAGAAATAGCAGCTGCTAGTATTTTTCTACCTCGGTATCCTTGCTCTGGGTTCATAACGAATCTACAACAAATAAATTTCAAGCTACATTATTGATGTTTATTTCCTAGAGTAATATTATTCGAAATTACAAGGTTAGGTGACTACAATGTAAGACGTACTTTTGAATTAAGAAAAGTGACAACACAAAATACCGATATTTTAAGTCAGGAAAAGTGAGACAAGTCGAAATAAAACAATACAATAACATACATTTAGAGATAATTCATTCAAGAAAAGTGATACAACACCAAACACTGACCGTCTCCATCAGGAAAAGTGGCACAAATCGAAATAAAACGGTACAAATCAATAGATATAGTGATAATTGATTCAAGAAAAGTGACATAACACAAAACACTAACACTTTCAATCAAGAAAAGTGGCACAAATCGAAATACAACGGAACAAGAAAATAGATTTAGGGATAATTGATTCAAGAAAACTGACACTTTTATGCTTATGACAATATCAAAAATTATATTTCACTTACCTTACTGCACGAAAACTGTCACAACTCGAAATGTTACGCTTTTCTTGACCGACAACATGCACACTTTCTTGTAACAACACTGAAGTGACACTGTTCTTGCAGTGATGAACGTGAATTAGCCTAAGAGTAAAACTGACACAACTGCCTCCTAGCGGATAGATTGGGACTTAGAGATGTGTCGTTTTTCGTGCACGTGAGGATACAAAATACGCATTCATTGCTGTTATAAGCTCAGAATTCGTATTTTTTTAGTTGTGACACTGTTCTCGCCGGAGTGCGATATGTTTGTGAAAAACATTTCCCACAACATAATAATATGAGCAAATACATAACTTACTTAAGCATAATTGTCGGGCCAACATGGAAACACAATTAACGTGTCGATCCGGAGGAGTTAACCTCCGTTCCCCGGCGGAATATGGGGAGCCCGAGGGTCATAAAGTGAAATCCCTGCATCCCTAATAAAACGCAGGTACGCCGTGGAAGATATTGCCGGTCTTAGCCGGAGGAGGAGGGGGGGCAGTATCTCATCCCTTCGGGGATTATTGCTGGATAACACTGCTGATGCGACGGTTACCATAAAACCCGGGGCCAGAGTTCGCATCACGTCTCCGGATACTTGGGACCAGATGAAAATTTCATTTCGTTATCTCGCGAGGTATGCAAAAAAAAACGAGTCTTTCTCGTGCGACAGATGTAAATTTTCGCATGAGAGAAATGTGCCGAGTGGTGAATACACATTCGCATCATCTTACTGAGGAATCAAGGCCTATAGAAACCGACCCTTCTATAGACCTCATGCTTTGATTCTTCAATAAGACAATGCGAATATATATATCCACTCACATCTATCATTTAACAGGTATTTGACAGTTGTCACATCGAACGCATTAAAAAGAAATTAAACAGCGCCGCCGCCGGCCCAAAATGACATCAGAAGATTAATCCCCTTGATTAATTCTACTACAAAAGACTGTGGATACCAGTGACGATCCGCGGGGTTTTTTCTGGTACGGTCGAGGAACAAGAGGTGGTAATACAGACAGGCGCGGTCTCTGCAACTGACCCTACCCTACAATATTTTGACACGGTGTGAATATTTGACAATATAAATGTTTATATATTTAAAGGTGTGAATAAATTGCAGGGTATCACAATATGCAATGCGAGCTCATAGAGTCATATGTCATAGACACAAAATAGCTACCAATTTAGTAACATACTTCAACCACTTGCGCCACCGTTGCTTGGAGACACACATGAAATTGGCGCTAGCAGTCCATAAGTATATAGTCAGAGATGCCATCCATGTTGATGCATTTTACGCCCTCTTGCGGCAAATTCAGGAAGCCATTTCCCGCGATAGTTTCTGCCCGTTTTTATTATTTAGCGTATCAGGACACCCGGTATAATACGATCGCATTTACAGGCTTATAAATTGCATCATCAAAACTTTCCCTTGAGAAAATTACGCCGTTTTGGTCATCGACACTAGTTTTTCCGCTTGGATGTGACGAAAGGAGAAAAGCAAAGAGGTCGTGCAGTTAGGAGGAGGAGGAGGAGGACGCTGTGTCCGCCGCTGGCCGCTTGTTTTTATTCCGTGTCGTCCACTCCGAAAGTTACGTAAGCCTCTTGAGAACCTCTCGAAACACGAGCATACTTTATGCCTGACTTCAGACCAAAGTTATTTATGCAAACTTGAAATATGCCGAGATCGTGATTCTCATAACACACACACACACACAAAGACAAAAGAGCCGCGTTGTATCTACAACATTAGAAGGGATTCAGCTTTTGTCTTACCCGAGGGATCACAAGTCCGCAAGTTTATAATTAATAGTTATTATTACCAACGGTAAACTTCAATCAAACTTTCAACGGTGCTTATAGGCGAAATGGACGGAGGCTAATTGAAAATAACGAAGATGAAATATTCTGCGTTATAGCAAATTAGTTTAGTTATTAACCCTTTAGTGGATAGTGTTCCTTTCATCGAACCTTTGTTTTTTTTATGGTGTTGACTTGTGTAACTGGTTGGTGTTGCTACATAACCTCACTTTCTTGTAACCATATGAACCAGCTACAAAACTCATCTCACACAAGTAGGAACCATTAAAAATTTGAAATAACTAAGGTCCGATAAAACGTACGCTATCCACTAATGGGTTAACGGATTCACCATTTTACATATACAGGGTGCTTCTAAATCGATCCGAAAGATTTTAAAGGGCGATTTTTGGGCAAAAATTAGAGGAGGTCTTTCATATAATTTTTTTTTGAAAACCTCTTCCTCTCCAAGTTACAGCCCTCTAAAGTAAAGGGAAACAAATTGTTTTTATTTCATATTTGTTTTCAGTCCATACGTATAAAATTCTCTAGAAATTTGAGAAAATGGTATGACTTCATGTTATATTCAATTAATATGATATATTAACACAAACGGTGGTGGCAGATGACCTCGCAGTCGACACCAAAAAAAAAGTATGACCTCATTTGACATCAGCCCTCTTGATTTTTCTTAACAAATAATAACCAATTGGCGAATTTATGTCAAATGGGTCTGAGCAATATTTTTTTATTTTTTTGTGATTAAACTAACAATTTTAGGGGAAAATGTCAAGAGCAAAAAAAGTTGCAGATTAAATCCCTCCATTTAAATCAAATTATAAAATATTGATTGATTGATTTTTTCACCAACTTGTAGTAACATTTTAGGTTTACAAAAATCGTCAAAAAGTGCCATTTTATTAGGAACAGCTATCCGACAAATTTCATTCTTCTAAGTTCTTCCATATTTTTCGAGTATTGCACAATTGGAAATCTAAAATTTTCAAAAATTCACAACTCGCGAAGTAATTAGTGGATTTTCAAAAACTGCACTTAATTTAATAAAACAATGATTCGCAAATCTAATTTATTTTTTGTAGAATATAGTCGACACGTTTTATATTTTTTTTAAATTTTTTGCTCGAGTATTACACAATTCGAAAACTAAAATTTTAAAAAATTCACACCTCGCGAAGTAATTGGTGGATTTTCAAAAACTGCACTTAATTTTATAAAGCAATGATTTGCAAATCTAGTTTATTTTTTGTAGAATATAGTCGACACGTTCTATATTTTTTTTTTTAATTTTTTGCGCAGGTATTACGCAATTCGAAAACTAAAATTTTCAAAAATTCACAACTCGCGAAATAATCGGTGGATTTTCAAAAACTGCACTTAATTTAATAAAACGATGATTTGAAAATCTTATTTAATTTTTGTAGAATATAGTCGACACATTTTATATTTTTTTTAAATTTTTAGCTCTAGTATTACACAATTGGAAAACTAAAACTTTCAAAAATTCACAACTCGCGAAATAATTGGCGGATTTTCAAAAACTACACTTAATTTGATAAAACAATGATTTGCAAATCTAGTTTATTTTTTGTAGAATTTAGTCGACACATTTAAAAATTTTTTTTTGAGTATTACACAATTCGAAAACTAAAATTTTAAAAAATTTCCAACTTGCGAAATAATCGGTGGATTTTCAAAAACTGCACTTAATTTGATAAAACAATGATTTGCAAATCTAGTTTATTTTTTGTAGAATATAGTCGACACGTTTTATATATTTTTTTAAATTTTTTGCTCGAGTATTACACAATTCGAAAACTAAAATTTTCAAAAATTCACAACTCGCGAAGTAATTGGTGGATTTTCAAAAACTGCACTTAATTTGATAAAACAATGATTTGCAAATCTAATTTAATTTTTGTAGAATTTAGTCGACACGTTTTATTTTTTTTTTAAATTTTTTGCTCGAGTATTACACAATGCGAAAACTAAAATTTTCAAAAATTCACAACTCGCGAAATAATCGGTGGACTTTCAAATACTCTATTCAGTTTGATAAAACGATGATTCGCAAATCCAAAGAAGAGGTTTTAAACAAAACATACGAAAGACCTCCCTTAATTTTTGCTGAAAAGTCTCCCTTTAAAATCTTCTTCGCAACAATTAAGAAACACCCTGTACAATACAAGCGGAAAAAAAACTGAATTCAAGCGAAGATGACGAAATTACAAAACAAGGAATTACAAGATGGATCACCCTATATATTTCAAGTTGATTAATTTACGTGATTTTACATCAAAAATAAAGGTTTGTTTTTGTGAAAATTTTCAAATTCTAAATATAGATTTAGAGAGCGAGAGAGATTTAAAGAGTTAACACTTAAAGAGTTAAGGAGTTAACACTTCTTAAAAAGAAGGACAAATTCTTCAGTTTGACACTAATCAATCGGGAAGGTGCGAATCTTCGTGAAAATTTTCAATTTCTAAATTTACCTAACACTTCTTAAACTTCGGTAATGGCAAGGACAAATCCTCCAGTTTGATAATAATTATTATCCACACTTTGCATAATGTCGAATTAATATTTGCGGCGTTGTCGATCGTGTTCGAGCATTCTTTCTCACTTTCTCGGAATTTTAATGATATTCTCTCGCAACGCAACGCACTGCACCGTGTGCTCTCCTTCCACGGTTTAATCACTTTTTGTTTATTAATTAAAATAGGCAAATTAACGCCGTTACTGTATCCATCATCATTACCTTTATTCCTCTCGTAATTGCGCCATTCATCTTTGGTAATGACTTCTGAGAGTTTCTACGCTACAGATTTTTTTGTTAAAATCTGCATTTAGAATGTGCTGTTGTATAAAACTTTTTCTTGCGAATAATCGCGTTTTAAAATAATGTTTTAATTCAATTTGAACTCTTCGATTATTTTCATGATTTCAGTAACCAAACAACTGCGGGAGGGAGCTTATAGTCTTTTTTTTTTGACAATTTTCGGGGAACTTTTGGGTTCATCAACGTAATTGATCAAAAACAGCACTAGCGACATCTTTGGTTCACATGTGTAACTACATACAGGGTGTATTTGAAATAACGAACAGGCTTATAACCATAAAGAGATTATATTATTTTTAAACAATATTCGCAATTATTTTGTTTATAACTGTAACAGAAAGCCCACAATTAATTATTAAAGTTAATGAGTGAAAATACGCAACATGTTTGGGGGCGGTGGTAATGTGACCTAATTTTTAAACGGCATCGGCTTTAGATATCGAATTACAACAAGCGCGTAGGAAATATCTGAGTTCGGCTCTTTAAGCGTCAATGAACTTGAGGACTGTTTATCTTTTACAAAAAAAAAAAAAAACGTTGCGATAACACTTCAAATTTCGGTGGCAAGAAATCGTATCTCGCGTTTTAAATAAACAAACACACATTCCATGCAGACCTAATTAAATGAGAAAAGCATCGGTTCTCAAAATGTTTAAAAAACCTCGAAAAAATAGGAAAATTCAAAAAAAAAATTCGAATAAATTTTGACGGAAATGGGTTCACAAATATTTTTTGTATGTGCCCTTAAATTGCCTGCTCGTTATTTCAAATACACCCTGTATTGTCTTTCTTAACACGTCATGTGTCCATACGTGTTTTTCCCTAGGGAGAGAAGTAATCATTTCTCGCCCCTCGTAGGGCCATTATTTTTCTAGGTTGGGTTTTAGAAACGAACGTTTTAGTATTATAATAAAACACTTTTAACTTTGTTTTGTATAACTTATATATTTATTTTTGTGACTTAAGTTTCGGTAATACAATTACCATTTTCAAACAAGAAGTGAACGTTTTAGTCTTAAAATATCCCGTTTGTGAAAAAAATAAAAGGAGAATGATATTTTTCTCCCTTGATATATAATCTATTATTTAATCAATGACTTCTCATTACTCCAATATTTGATTTTAATAAAGTACTGCGAAATCCGGAAACCCACTAAATCTGCAACCCGTTGTACCCGCACCAGCGCCTCCCCATGTAGCTTGTGACGAATTAAAAACGCCTCCACAATTACTTATCTAATTAAAAACGCGGTAAATGTTTCATACAGAAAGTCGCCGATCTATTTTACTTAATCTATGCTAATGTCAACAGCTTTATGACATTTGAATCCCTCAAAGGGACATATGGTTGTGTATGATATGTATATATGGTTGCATATGATACGTATATATGGTGGCATATGACACGTATAAATCACTTGTCATCTATTTGTACTTTTGTAATGTAATGTAATTTTATCTGTATCATTAGCTTAACTTTATATGCTTATATTACTCTGTAATTGGCCCTTGTGGCTGTTGGGTAAATAAATAAATAAATAAATAAATAAATAAATAAATGGTTGCATATGACACCAATTGTCTTAAGGGGTTAGGCCACTCTAGACTAGGAAAAAATAGGTAATTTTCTAGATTTTTTTAAACAAAATCTAAAAATGCTAATTAAAAACTGTTTTGATATCTTTATTTTATGTACATTGAACTTTATTTCTAAATTTTTTCAAAAGATAATTTTCAAAAATGTCGTATGCAAAATATGAAAATTGAAGGATGAGAATGTTCCCTTTTCATTTTTGTCCGCGGCCGAAATGTAAATAAATTATTTTGATTTATTATAAGTTAGTGTGCGGTTTAAGCCCTTTGTTGGTAATGTATGTAAAATAGTTGTCGAGTTTTATGAAAATTCCGGAGGTAAAAGGGAAAAGCATAAAACACAAAGCCGCCGAGTCCATACCTCGCAATTATCGCAGGTAATAAAGGCGGGCAAAGTGGCGCGAGCGTCCATTATTCCCCAAAAACACATTAAAGCCCCCGAAAACATTTTAATATTAATGCCTTAATTAAATTAGCCGCGCCTCTCTCCGAATCTAACGGCGCTAATGATATCCAAACAAAAAGTGCAATTACCCGCACCACACAAAAACGAATTGATTAGTACCGTAACAGTTAGTAACTCACAGTTAATTACAAAATACTAGCTTTTAAATTTAATTTAGTAAAAACCATCGAATTTAACTTAATTTAAATGTTTTCAAAAAACGTTCTCAGTAACTATCTAAAACCATCTAGCGTCAATGTATGTAACAATTTTCCGCCTGTTTTAAACTTTGTGATATTTGCGCCATCCGGTGGCCCTGGGGAGAAAGCTTCAATGCGAACAATTTAATTTATATGGGGTGCATGCTGAAATTCTGACAGGAACGAATATTCATGGTTACGTTTTCACGGTTTTGTTTCTTTACATAAACCATACATAAAATCTGAGACGCTTGTGTTGGTATTTGATTACAGTGTTCTGTTTTTGTGATACTTGTGCCATCTAGTGAGTAATACCTTTAGGGGCACATCGATATTTCTAAACAAGTAAATGAGAGACTTTAATTGTTTAGCAAGTTTGTCACATTGCGTAAACCAGGTTAGAGTCGGTTCAAAATGAAGTCCTAATAACTTACCTCGTTGTAGATCATGATTTGTGTTTTTTCTTCATTCAGCGGTGAACCAGTGTAGAAGCTTCAACGCGAACAATTTCATTTGTATGGAGTGCGCATATTATTCAATCTGACATTTGTGAAATCAAAAACAAGTTCAAAGAAAGACAAACAAAGATAAGAAGCCTACCTGCAGCTTTTCTGTAGTGTAGGCATCCTGAATAATAGGTTTCACGTCACGTAGAACAAGAACTTATTTATCGTTTGACAGTCAATGCGACGATACGAAAAATCGACAGACATGTCTGATTCCACGGCCATCCAGGATTATAAAAATTATTGACAGAAATAACAGGAGTTGTGTGGGCACATTTAACTCTTTGCTGCACACATTTTAAAGGGCCTAAGTGCACTTCTCTCCGTTAGCAGTAGAAGTGTAAAAACGTGGTGGGGATATGTCGTTCATATTTCGCGCGTACGTAGAGTTTTGTATGTGGACCGACGTGTCACACCTTGCTTGAATTTGATGGTTTAAATTGTAGCGAAACGTTAATGCCTGGAAAAATAAGAAGAATTAAATTACACCACATTCTATTTCGTTACTAACGTCAACAGCTATATAACATTTGAATCTCCCCCAAAGCGACATAATCACACACAACAAACTCGACTTTATGATAATTAAACGGGGACATTTTATTAAGGATAATAATTCCGTCCACTTATCATCCCTGACCCAAATTGTCTCATCCCGCGCTTCCTTTTTATTGTCCTTCCTCGGGACCGGCGTCGGCGGCGGCGGCGGCGGCGGCGTTGTCGTCGGTTTTAAAACCTCCAGAGCTTAGAACTCGGTAATCCGGTTGGACTCGACCGGGATTCGCTATCGCTTTAATAACACGTACATACACCGACGACGCCGACGTGGGTTCCGTAATTGTACTCTTCTCCACATCAACAATGTCGTCGACAATGGACGATTGTAAATGCAAGGCGTGAGTGATGGAAATTGTGTGTTACCTGTGTGTTTAGTTCAGCAGATGTGACCGAGTTTACATTATTTGTCAACTGTTACTCACGTTTTTGTTTAAAGAATGGTTGATGATAATAAGTCTGCGGTAGAAAGTTTTGGAAATGTGACCTTAACCGGAAGAGAAAATTAGTTAGATGAAGCTATTGTATCAGTGACGGTTCGCGGGTTTTTTTTTCTGGTACGGCCGAGGAACAAGAGGTGGTAATACAGATCTCTGCAATACCTGTATTACCACCTCTTGTTTCTCGGCCGTACCAGAAAAAACCCCGCGAACCGTCACTGGGTTTAATCCATGAATTACGAACTGCCCTTTATGCCTGACATCGGTAACCAACTTACAAAGGGGCATTTATTATATCTCCTTTATTTTCACATCTACAGCAATGAACAGAAGATAAGTATTTTTTCAAACTCATTGCTCAAATACTGGGTGAAATGACTCTTACACTTAAGATTTTTATTTCCTTGTCTATGTCTTACATACGGTAAATAGTTTCTAAATAAATTAAAAAAAAAAACTTTAGTTGAAGCAATATTGCAATAAAAAAACTCGTTTCGTATCAATGTACAAGATTACTGAAATAAACGGTACAGCTAAAACTCTTAATGACATAATTAAGAAAATCCTTTTTAAGTTTTTTTACCATTTACGGAGAGCAGTTAGCAAGCGGCATTATGCATTCTTATTGTGTTATCTCCACCGTAGAAGCAAGGCGTTACGGCGTTTTCCCATGCAATAAAACGTTACAGCGGATTGCCGCATTACGTTTAATAGTTCATTATAACATCGCCGTTTTTCCACATTGGCAACGGTTCGTGTGAAGCTGTTCGGGCGCCACCGCCTCCCATATTTAATATACACTGTTCACGTTTCATTTATCCTTATATTAGCATGTTGTATTTTTTAATAATGGTAATTGAAGTTTGTCGTTAACCTATAATTTCAATAAAATTTACATGTGAATAAGGCAACATAACCAAAAAAAAAAATGCAATGAGATAACCAAATTTTGGCCGGCCCACTAACCGCGTGCGTTAGCGGAGGGTCTCGGGTTCGAATCCCGGCGAGGGCATGGTTGTTTGTGGATGTCTATTTCATTTAATATGAATAATACATAATCGATGTAACTGAAGGGCACCTTCCAAAGGAAAAAAAAAATTTGTTAACTTTTTTTTACCACCAACAAACATGTCAAATAACCAAAAAAAAATGCAATGGCAACCAAATTGTTGGTAATTTTTTACAACCAACAAAAAAATGCAATGACAACCAAATTTTTACTAACTTTTCTACTCCCGACAAAAATGTCACCCCAACAAAGCGAGAATAAAATGTGAACAGAGTACATATTATAATTATTTGTTACATTAAAAGGTTTTTTCTTTGATATTTTTTCCGGCCTTACGAGACCAGTCGTACAAAGTGTAAATTTGAAGTACAAAGAAAGATGCCGCCAAAGACATTATTAAGGTGTTTATCCACGAGAGTATGAAGCGCGAGAGGTGGCCCCCCATTAAAAAAGGTTAATATTTGAAGAGTGCCGCCCGAATCGAGCCGCGGGACCCTAATTGAGTGACTCGAATTTAAATTAAGTGCGGCCCCTCTATTTTCCTTTAATTCCGCGACGGAAAACGGAGAGCCCGGTGGGAAATGGACCCTTCGCAATCTTTTTACGGAGTCGGTCTCTTCCATTCGATAAGAGTAATGGACAAAAGTGAGGTTAGTTTTGTAGTAAGAAATGTCACACATGTAATTCAAGAGTAAGTAGTTCACTGACGGTTCGAGGGATTTTTTTTTTGGAACGGCCGAGGTAGCAGAGGTGGTAATTCAGATAGGTTGCAGAAATCTGTATTAGCACCTTTACTACTTTTTTTACTAAATTATTAAACTGCCCTATATAAAATTAAGTGTTTGCAACTTACTTGCAATTTGACTGTAATGGGAACCGCAGTGTTCCAGGTTCAATATTTCAGAAATTGCTTGTGGAAATGGCACAAACTAAGCAGTTTCGATCGCAGTTACCAGCTGCTTGTTGAACAAATTCTTTGCCACATAACAATTTCCTCACCTAAATAGAACGTAACTGTTGCTTCAGTTATTTCGGCATTTGCTTTGTTGTGCCGTTTTTCATTGTCCCTTTCGGGATTTAATAGCATGCAAGGATAACAGTGCCCCCCAGCAATTAAAGGACGTCTCTTGCTCGCGTGTCGCCCGAACGAGAATCTCGTGGGGAGCAATTTGCAGACGAGAACGCATGAATACCGCTGTTATTGCCGGTGTTAATGTGATACATTATCACGTAAGTACCTTTCTCGAAAGGGAAACATTAACATTTTTGCAAATTGCAAAAGCAAATTATGTTTTTAATTTATGTAAAAATTAGTCCACATTGACTAGTTAAAAATGATTTGTTACTTACGTGCATAATCAAACGTAGCACTAGTTTTTGCAGCTGGTGGGTACATTTTAAACCTTTTTTAATCGCACAAACAACAATTTTATTATAGAAACTTTACAAATGGCTGCTCTTATTGATACCTGTTACCATGGTTACGCACAGAATTAAGCATATCAAGGAAACTTTAATTATTTTTATTCTTCCGCATAAATTTTAATGAGTTACTTTCTATAAATTAAAGCTTAACGATAGTAGAAAAAATGGCAAAGTGGCCACGATGTTACACTTAAACCACAATGTTAAAAACAAGCCTAACGTAAACAACAATCCCTGCCATGTTAGTCGGGCTCAAAAGTAATACCAACATAACAACTAGTTCGCAAAACACCGGCAGACGGCGCTAATTTTATTGCTACAGTTTTGACGATTAAAAATTTATTAAGTGTGTACACGACTACATCTCAATAGAATTCTGTTAAAATGTTGAACGATAAACAGTTTGACGATGACCGGACCTTTATTTATTACTTCGAAATTCGCCTCGGTTTGATTGTAATGTGTGGCAGCGCTGAAAAACAATTTTTGTTTTCAACAAATTTTAATTTCGCCGTGAGAAGATATGCACGCAGTTAAGTGTGTAATCTCAAATCTATAATGTTTACATCATCAAATCGATAAACACATTCAGAAATAAGGGAAGTTGCTAAGGATGCGATAAACAAACTACTTCCAAGTAAGTCAAAACCAATTTACTGTTGTAGTGCGCTTGAACGTTTATAAAAATAAGATGAGGTTATGTTTACACTTCACGCCTATTATAGATAGATGCATCGCGTATTAATCGTAATTAACATGCATACAGAAGCATTGTCGAATATTTTTAGTATGTAACGCATTGGAGGGTACCAATAATTAGGAACTTTTCAAAATGTTTTATGTTTGTGACCTTACGTGATCATCATCAAACAGACTACAATGTATCACAAAGTAATGGCTCCCGCCATGAACAGGGCCGCGCCAAGCGGAGGTGTTAGGGGTACCCAGCATCCGGGCGGCAGGTCTTAAGCGCCGGTCATTAGCCCGAAGCATCGATGCTAGGAGTCCTCTAAGCAGGGTTCGGACGATATATATCATCGGATATATATCATGATATATATTCGATGATATATATCATGGATATTTATGAAACACACAATACCAAAAAATTCCCCCGTTTTTCAAATTTTTCCAGTTGCAGCAATATGAATAGTAAGCATGTGCTCTAATCAGGGGCGGCTCGTTATACAGAGCCAAGGAGTCATGGCACTACCTGCAGTTTCAAAATTTTTAAATTAATTCTTAAAACACTTTTTCACCAGTTACTTTGGTCTAGGAAGATAAATCGTTCTTTCTTTCTTCAAAAAATAAGGAGGGCGGGGGATCTATATTGTATAAGTGGTTTTACCATCTACATGTTCCACGAACCGCCACTGATTATAGCTGGTAACAAAATGACAACCATCAAAAGTTGAAAAGGTGAGAAAAAATTGCAGTCTGCGCTTATAAAAATTGTAAAAAATTCATTTCGGCCAAAGTAAACTTCAAAATTTCAGAATGCATCCAGAATGAACCTAACTTTGATAATCCATTTCAATATTTGACACATCGTGGCTGGAAACAAAATGGCAACCATCAAAAGTTGAAAAGCAGAGAAAAAAAAATTGCAGTCTGCGCTTATAAAAATTGTAAAAAATTCATTTCGGTCAAAGTAACCTTCAAAATTTCAGAATGCATCCAGAATGAACCTAACTTTGATAATCCATTTCAATATTTGACACATCGTGGCTGGAAACAAAATGGCAACCATCAAAAGTTGAAAAGCAGAGAAAAAAAATTGCAGTCTGCGCTTATAAAAATTGTAAAAAATTCATTTCGGTCAAAGTAACCTTCAAAATTTCAGAATGCATCCAGAATGAACCTAACTTTGATAATCCACTTCAATATTTGACACATCGTGGCTGGAAACAAAATGGCAACCATCAAAAGTTGAAAAACAGAGAAAAAAAATTACAGTCTGCGCTTATAAAAATTGTAAAAAATTCATTTCGGTCAAAGTGACCTTCAAAATTTCAGAATGCATCCAGAATGAACCTAACTTTGATAATCCACTTCAATATTTGACACATCGTGGCTGGAAACAAAATGGCAACCATCAAAAGTTGAAAAGCAGAGAAAAAAAAATTGCAGTCTGCGCTTATAAAAATTGTAAAAAATTCATTTCGGTCAAAGTAACCTTCAAAATTTCAGAATGCATCCAGAATGATCCTAACTTTGATAATCCACTTCAATATTTGACAGATCGTGGCTGGAAACAAAATGGCAACCATCAAAAGTTGAAAAGCAGAGAAAAAAAATTGCAATCTGCGCTTATAAAAATTGTAAAAAATTCATTTCGGCCAAAGTAACCTTAAAAATTTCAGAATGCATCCAGAATGAACCTAACTTTGATAATCCACTTCAATATTTGACACATCGTGGCTGGAAACAAAATGGCAACCATCAAAAGTTGAAAAGCAGAGAAAAAAAATTGCAGTCTGCGCTTATAAAAATTGTAAAAAATTCATTTCGGTCAAAGTAACCTTCAACATTTCAGAATGCATCCAGAATGAACCTAACTTTGATAATCCACTTCAATATTTGACACATTGTGGCTGGAAACAAAATGGCAACCATCAAAAGTTGAAAAACAGAAAAAAATTGCAGTGTGCGCTTATAAAAATTGTAAAAAATTCATTTCGGCCAAAGTAACCTTCAACATTTCAGAATGCATCCAGAATGAACCTAACTTTGATAATCCACTTCAATATTTGACACATCGTGGCTGGAAACAAAATGGCAACCATCAAAAGTTGAAAAACAGAGAAAAAAATTGCAGTCTGCGCTTATAAAAATTGTAAAAAATTCATTTCGGCCAAAGTAAACTTCAAAATTTCAGAATGCATCCAGAATGAACCTAACTTTGATAATCCACTTCAATATTTGACACATCGTGGCTGGAAACAAAATGGCAACCATCAAAAGTTGAAAAGCAGAGAAAAAAAATTGCAGTCTGCGCTTATAAAAATTGTAAAAAATTCATTTCGGCCAAAGTAACCTTAAAAATTTCAGAATGCATCCAGAATGAACCTAACTTTGATAATCCACTTCAATATTTGACACATCGTGGCTGGAAACAAAATGGCAACCATCAAAAGTTGAAAAGCAGAGAAAAAAAAATTGCAGTCTGCGCTTATAAAAATTGTAAAAAATTCATTTCGGCCAAAGTAACCTTCAACATTTCAGAATGCATCCAGAATGAACCTAACTTTGACAATCCACTTTAATATTTGACACATCGTGGCTGGAAACAAAATGGCAACCATCAAAAGTTGAAAAGCAGAGAAAAAAAATTGCAGTCTGCGCTTATAAAAATTGTAAAAAATTCATTTCGGCCAAAGTAACCTTCAACATTTCAGAATGCATCCAGAATGAACCTAACTTTGACAATCTACTTTAATATTTGACACATCGTGGCTGGAAACAAAATGGCAACCATCAAAAGTTGAAAAACAGAGAAAAAAATTGCAGTCTGCGCTTATAAAAATTGTAAAAAATTCATTTCGGCCAAAGTAACCTTCAACATTTCAGAATGCATCCAGAATGAACCTAACTTTGATAATCCACTTCAATATTTGACACATTGTGGCTGGAAACAAAATGGCAACCATCAAAAGTTGAAAAGCAGAGAAAAAAAAATTGCAGTCTGCGCTTATAAAAATTGTAAAAAATTCATTTCGGCCAAAGTTACCTTCAAAATTTCAGAATGCATCCAGAATAAACATAACTTTGATAATCCACTTCAATATTTGACACATTATAGCCAGGGGTGGCTCATTATATAGAGCCAAGCAGCCATGGCACTACCTGCAGTTTCAAGCTCCGCAAGAATATTTAATTAATTCTTAAAACATTTTTTCTCCAGTTACTTTGGACTAGGAAGACAAATCGTTTTGTCTTTTAAAGAAAAAATGAGGGGCGGGGGAGGGGTATATTGTATAAGTGGCTTGGTTTATATCAAAATTATTTCTTTCTAAATAATATTAAAACGCGACGATCTCGGCTCGTGAATTTCCGTAGGGGCGACAATGACAAAGATGCGACTCGTGCTGCACTATCGGTCAAATTTCCTCAACGAGCCGCCACTGCTACCGCCCTCTTCGCGTTGAAAGGGGGCGGCAATTTTTTGCCTAGGCGTGGCCCTGGCCATCAACCATATTACGTTCCAATGATCGTGAAAAACTAATATTCTAAAGCTCTTCGCGTATTCAAAATTCTCCATGCCGTCCACTAAAATTAACTTTTTCCTGTCATCTCTGCAGGAATATTAATCCGCGAAGTTCCTCCAGACGGTCCCTTTTTTCCCTTCCATCTACCCCGTCCGGCCAAAGTGAAAGTTTTCTTATTAGCGTTTTAATATCCATCGCATTTTCTTTTTTTTTTTACTTTTCATCATTAATTCGCCTTAATTTATACGACCGCGCCGGTTTCCTTCGTAACAAACTTAATTAATTACACTCGGGCGGTGGTAATGTTATGCTCGTTACGTAATCTATATCGATCCAATTTTTGTTTAATAGACGACATCAGTGACTTATGGTATGGCCGAGGTATAGCCCGTTCTCTGGAATCTGGCGGCGTAAAAGAGGGTCGGAGCTCGATAAGTAGGGGACGTAATATTTTTTTATCTCAAACCAATCTTTGTTGAGAAGTACTGGTGTAAAAGTGCGTATACCAATAGGAGCGAAGGACAGTCATAAATGTATAGGATGCAATTAGACCTTTTCTTCGAGGCGGACTGACCGTTTTACGACCTCAGCCGCCAGATTCCAGCGAACAGACTATAGCAGAGGTGGTAATACAGATCTCTGTATTGCTACCTCGGCCGTATTATGAATCACCCCGCGTTTTTAATTTATAAGTAACGAGAAACATAGGTTAATTACTTTAGTGTGCACGCCGGAGGAGATAAATTCCGTTCGCAAATTTTAATTGGATACACCGTTTATCGCGAAATTAGCTCGAAATTAGTTTGGGTCCCCGCGCGCGCGCCTCCCCAGTTGCAACTGCACCGTTCGCTCGATTCGGGGTTGAAAAAAAATTGGATGAAAATTACCCCGGGGCGGTAATTTCCCAGGAGGACGCGGAGAATGGGTCATTACACTATTTGCTGAAGTTTTTTGTTTTTTATTTATTTTCACGGCCGTTAATAAAGTTTTTTTTTTATTTTTTATTTATTTAATAAGCATTACGTGAGCTGCTAAAGCCATCACGAATCCGTTAATCCGAAAGAGATTCACTTTCGTTGGCTCG
This sequence comes from Ocypus olens, assembly GCA_910593695.2. Taxonomy (NCBI): domain Eukaryota; kingdom Metazoa; phylum Arthropoda; class Insecta; order Coleoptera; family Staphylinidae; genus Ocypus; species Ocypus olens. The sequence continues at coordinate 1,059,567 of OU343048.1, forward strand.
TCCGCAATGGGCGGTTCAGTGGAAAATTTATTCGTAATAATATTTACATTTTTTTAATGAAAGCGAGAAATATTTGAATTTTCAATAGTATTCTATTAAATTAATGAAGTTATGTGGGCACAACACACACAATTAATAACAAAAAAATAGCTAAAATGGTTTCAATTGATGCTTCAAAATCACCCAAATGGTTTGTCGTCAGTTTCCATTAAATAATATAAGGCTAAGAGAAAGACAAAAAAATGGTGATGTGGCCATCATGTTACTTTCTCCGACTTTATATTTACGTTTTCATGGGTTTATTTTCAATGGAAATCATATTTTAAATGTACATCGAGCGTTGCGTAAACTTGGATGAAACTGACGTTTAAAACGTCAAAATTATGAAACGGAAAAAATATACTTCAAATTCAAAAACTCGGTTTACTCAAAAACTAACGAAATTTCGAAAAAAACTTATTCTTTAGAAGTTGTTCATTTTGCTATTCTCTACAATTATTATTTACACAAATTTGCTGTAACTATCATCGTTTCATAATTATAAACCAAAAGTTAAAAAAAAATAATAATTTTTTTTCTCGAACAGCAATGATTTTATGAAAAATATTTTCTAGCAAAAGATATTCATTTCTTTGTTGTCTTCAATGTTTGTTTAAATATTTTTGTGATATTTTTCATATTTAAGAAAATATTGGAAAAAAACAAAAAACAGTTAAGGTAAACACCCACTTCCGGTGTACGAAATTTTACCAAAAGCTTTTCAGTTCTTCAGATTATCAAATAAGACGTATGTTCAAAGTTCCATATCAATTGCTCTATTAGTTTCTGAGATACAGCGCACACAGACAGACACACACACACACACAGTATTTTATTTTTATGCCAATAAAGGTCCTTTTTTATTTTTTTTTTAGAAGAAATATAAATAAATGAAGAGTTATCAAATATATACAGGGTGTATTTGAAATAACAAACAGGTATTTAAGGGCACATACAAAAAATATTTGTGAACCCATTTCCGTCAAAATTTATTCGAAATTTTTTTTTTTTAATTTTCATATTTTTTCGAGGTTTTTTTAAACATTTTGAGAACCGATACTTTTCTCATTTAATTAGGTCTGCATGGAATGTGTGTTTCTTTATTTAAAACACGATTTCTTGCCTCCGAAATTTGAAGTGTTATCGCAACGTTTTTTTTTTTTTGTAAAAGATAAACAGTCCTCAAGTTCATTGACGCTTAAAGAGCCGAACTCAGATATTTCCTACGCGCTTGTTGTAATTCGATATCTAAAGCCGATGCCGTTTAAAAATTAGGTCACATTACCACTGCGTATTTTCACTCATTAACTTTAATAATTAATTGCGGGCCTTTTGTTACAGTCATAAACAAAATAATTGCGAATATTGTTTAAAAATAATATAATCTCTTTGTGGTTACGAGCCTGTTCGTTATTTCAAATACACCCTGTATAAACATTGATGATATGTATATATTATTTTGCTTCCCGATTTATTCGAGAAGGAAACGTAAACATTTCCTTTTAATTAAAACATTCGCGCTGCATTTATTCCCTGCGCTCTCATTAAATTTTTTTTAGCGTCCGTTCTCGGGGATTATGAAAGATTACGCTTAGCCATCCGAAGAATTTTATTGCGCTATTGTAAAATGTAAATAATTTCAATCTGAATTTATCGTACGTACTTTGCCGGTATTTGATTTCGCAATTTTAAATTATTAAGGTTTTTGCTAGCGGCCGAATCGCTTATAAGCCAAAGCCAAAAATAATATCAATAAAACAATATTTGAATATATTACTTTTTCTACGTCCGTTATAAAATGTACAATTTTTTTCATTAATTTGGGTTCATAAAATATGTAATTCCTGAACCCTACAAACAGCGTGAAAAAAAGTTCATTTTTTAACGCTACTATAAAATTGTTTGCGCAAAGTTTGTCATGAACGCTTCGCAACACGCCGCGAGTTCCGCCGTAAATGTCAAACATTCGTTTCCGATCAAGAAAACTTGATGATAATTATTATTTTCTTCATTTAAAAAAAGTATTTACTTATAAAAATTGATTAAGGTTTTATTGAATTTATTTAAAGTTACGGAATTTTGTATGAAACTCGAGAGTAAAGCAACTTTTTTTCACTTGTAGGAATTGCCGCACTCGCCTTCAGCTCGTGTGGCAATCTTTCCTACTCGTGAAAAAAAGTACTACTTTACTCACTTGTTGCATAAATAACTATTAATACATATTCTCCATTTGAGATTATTCATTACGCCCATGAAACATTGGATATCATACTGTTGTGTATTAAATTTTTAATGAGTTTGCAAAGTGCGTCGTAATTCGTTAAAAAAAATTATATCGCATATAAAATTATTATTATTATTTGTGCGGGGGGTTGGTAAAGTGTCCCAATTTCCACTTGCCGTTCTAATTAGCCTTTAGTAGGTGCTCAAATTTGCCATATCCATAAATTACCGTTTAGTAATAGCGCCGTAAACTGTTAAATTTGAGGACCGAAACGAACGCCATCGAACAGTACGAAACGGGGGGAAGGGCTGCTCGGTGTTATTATGATTTTAACGTTGGTTTTATCATAATTTTCAAATGGCAAATTTAATGTTGTTTCAATGTTTACGAGAACAATAAATTACTGCCAAAATATATTTTTGAAAACTAAATTTTGTTTATACTGAAGGCTTCTACTTCGTTATACATTTTATATAATAAATAAAACATTATTACAAAGTAATAGTGTGTTTTTCACAAACGGAAGAGAAAGTCGATTTCTCAGCTGTCGAAATCGCGAGAGAAATAAAGTAATCATTTCTCTCCCTGCGAGGTTCCATTATTTACTGTCACGGCTGACAGCATTTTTTTTATAGGTTAGGTTTTAGGAACGAACATTTTACTCTTAACCCTTTCGGCGCTGGTGGTGGCAATTGCCACCGCAACATTTACATGTCTCTACTTACTATTTTTGCTGTTTATCACTAGATGTCACTTCAACAAAGCCTCACTAATTAATTCCTATACTAATTAACCCGTTTTTTCCCGAATTACTTTTATTCTAATTTACTGGTATTGGTTAAATACTAATGATTAAAGCATAATGTAATAATACATCTAGTTTTTTTTTAATGCACCTGTGTGTAGTATAAGTGCACAACGCAAAAAAACTCGTGCGACCACACGTTTTCCTATAATTCGGGAATACATCTAATGTTCCATTTTTGGAACACCGGGAAAAAACGGGTTAATCAAATCAGTTCAAATTTGGTATTTATGGCCTTAAGAAGCTCCCCGTCATTAATAATTAACAAAAAAATTCCAAAAATCTTCCAAATTTAAAAATCCAGTGCTGAAAGGGTTAAAATATTCCGTTTGTAAAAAAATAGTATACAGGGTGTCCCATTTTAAATTGCCATCCCAAATATCTCGAAACCTGAACAGCACTGCAAAAAATGTTTCAGTTGAAAATTGCATGAATCGCAGCCTGGATTCATCTGAGATTTCAAATAGATTTTCGCCCTCGGGTTACAAATTTGCACCTCGGGAAAAATCACGCATTCTCCATTGATAAATAATAACCTACTATTTATTTGCTAAGGTTATTTAATTAAAATGAGAAATAAGTAAAATTGGACCTTAAGCTCAATTTATTTGGCCGTGTTCTTGCGTGATTATTTTAAAATCTAGTTAAAGAATGTTTCTTGATTTTGATTAAATTACAAAACTGAATCTATTTTGAGTAAATTTTGGTAGTTTCAAGTCAGTGGCAATTGTTTTTATATTTTTTTTCGAGCCATCGAAAGAGGGAAATTTTAAGAAAATTATGAACCGTGTTCTCGAGTGTTTATATCAAAATCTAGTTGAGGAATTTTTCTTGATTTTAATTAAATTATAAAGTAAAATCCGTTTTGAGCGAATTTGGGTATTTTCAAGTCTGTAGCAATTGTTTTTATATTTTTTTTTTAAGCCATCGAAAGAGGGAAATTTTAAGAAAATTATGAACCGTGTTCTCGAGTGTTTATATCAAAATCTAGTTGAGGAATTTTTCTTGATTTTGATTAAATTATAAAGTATAATCTGTTTTAAGAGAATTTGGATAGTTTCAAGTCTGTGGCAATTGTTTTTATATTTTTTTTTCAAGCCATCGAAAGTGGGCAATTTTAAGAAAATTATGAACCGTGTTCTCGAGTGATTATCTCTAAATCTAGTTGAGGAATTTTTCTTGATTTTGATTAAATTATAAAGTATAATCTATTTTGAGCGAATTTAGATAGTTTCAAGTCTGTAGCAATTGTTTTTATATTTTTTTTTCAAGCCTTCGAAAGAGGGAAATTTTAAGAAAATTATGAACTGTGTTCTCGAGTGATTATCTCAAAATCTAGTTGAGATTTTTTCTTGATTTCGATTGAATTATAAAGTATAATCTATTTTGAGCGAATTTAGATAGTTTCAAGTCTGTAGCAATTGTTTTTATATTTTTTTTCAAGCCATCGAAAGAGGGCAATTTTAAGAAAATTATGAACTGTGTTCTCGAGTGATTATCTCTAAATCTAGTTGAGGAATTTTTCTTGATTTTGATTGAATTACAAAGTATAATCTATTTTGAGAGAATTTGGGTATTTTCAAGTCTGTGGCAATTGTTTTTATATATTTTTTTCAAGCCATCGAAAGAGGGCAATTTTAAGAAAATTATGAACTGTGTTCTCGAGTGTTTATCTCAAAATCTAGTTGAGATTTTTTCTTGATTTCGATTGAATTATAAAGTAAAATCCGTTTTGAGCGAATTTGGGTATTTTCAAGTCAGTGCCAATTGTTTTTATATTTTTTTTTCAAGCCATCGAAAGTGGGCAATTTTAAGAAAATTATGAACTGGGTTCTCGAGTGTTTATCTCAAAATCTAGTTGAGGAATTTTTCTTGATTTTGATTAAATTATAAAGTATAATCTATTTTGAGAGAATTTGGATAGTTTCAAGTCTGTAGCAATTGTTTTTATATTTTTTTTTCAAACCATCGAAAGAGGGCAATTTTAAGAAAATTATGAACCGTGTTCTCGAGTGTTTATCTCAAAATCTAGTTGAGATTTTTTCTTGATTTCGATTGAATTATAAAGTAAAATCCGTTTTGAGCGAATTTGGGTATTTTCAAGTCAGTGGCAATTGTTTTTATATTTTTTTGAATAATTTTAAGAAAATCTCACATGAAGTATTTTTAGCATTAAAATGCCACTTCATACATGAGCCGTCAATTCCTTTGCTCCAATTACGGCGTCATCACGCCCGAGACTCTAACCAATTTTCCAACGATTAAGTTTCAGATTTTCACACATGTACGACCCGCGTTACCTTTTTCATACCTTCGGGGCGGCCACTTTCTTCAAGTTACGTAACTAACTTTGAGGTCCGGTCGACGTATTCGGTAATTCATTCGCCGCAAGAAAAAAAAAACGCCCCACTGAAAATCACTTTGATGCGGTCGACATATTCGCCGCCATAGATGTCCCCCCCCAAAAAAAAAAAAAATGCCCCAGTGAAAATCGTGTTATACGCTTTTCCATTAGGTGAAATAACTCGTCGTCGGCACGTCGCCGGCACGTATACTTCAGTTTTGTAGTTTTCCATTAGATTTACGGACGCCCCCCTGAGGATTTCGCGCCCTCTCGCTTCGCCGACGCCGTTGTTGTTTTTCGATTTATCCGGCACGGAAAATATTGGGTTTGATTGAGTTTTTAAAAACAAGTTCAGGAATGGAACTGTAAGAATTTGTCGGAAATTTCCCTTTAAATTGTCATTAAACGTGATGTACGTGTATCTTAAGTTGCATAGTTGCATCGTGCAATAAGCAACACGCTGTGAACGATTTCGCATTTTGGGTTGCATTGATCAACCACTCGTTAGACAACATGGTATATCGTAGACGAAACGACAAGACCGCCTAACCACCATTTTTACCAAAATTGAGACTTTTTGGGCAACATTGGAGATTTTTATTATTTTTTTAAATCAAATTTTTCTTTATTTTGACCTAACTTTTCGATTTTATTGTTAAAATTTTGTGGCCCCCATTTTTGATTTTTCGTTTAGTCTGCATTTATCATCTTTAGGGCCGAGTTTTTGATGTTTTGTTTATTTTTTCAACATTGTGGATTTTTTTTAAATCTTTTGCCCTAAATTTTTCTTTATTTTTTTTTATTTGTCTGTTAAATTTTTTTTCCTTGGTCCACTATTTTTATTTTAAGGTCAGAATTTTAAATTTTTGGTCTAAATTTTTTATCGTATATTTTTTATCCTATATTTTAGGTTTTTTAACTCGAAATATTGGTTTTATTTCGTGTTTTTTTTAATTTTTTGCTATTATTTTCGAATTTCTGGTCGGAAATTTATTTTTAGCGGCTGAAAATGGCAAATCATTTTCTACCTAAGTTTTCGATTTTTTGTCTGCGTTTTTCATTTTTAGATCACGATTCTTGATTCTTTTGCCCATATTTTAGATTTCTGTATTTTCGATTTTTTGTTCAATTTTTTTTATTTTGGCCAAAATATTCGATTGGTTCGAAGAAATTTTCGATTTTTTTTGTCTGCAATTTTTAACTTTACGCTCGTTTTCGATGTTTCGTCTGAATTTTCAGCATTTCAGGCCTATATTTTGTATTTTCGATTATTTTGGTTTCAATTCTTGGTCTTTTGGCCGAAATTTTATTTATTTCAACTTAAATTTTTGATTTGTTTGTTAAAAATTTTGATTTTTGGTTTAACACTTTGATTTTTGGGTACCAATTTTAGATTTTTGGTCTTAATTTTTTATTTTTTATTTTTGTCCCATATTTTAGATTTTCTCAACTTGAATTATTGATTTTATTGGGCGAGTTTTTTTAAATTTTTATATTTGCTATTATTTTCGAATTTCTCGTTGAACTTATTTTAAGCTTAAAAGAGTTATTTTTGGGGCTGAAAATGGTAAATTATTTTTCTTTTGCTTGTATTTTCAATTTTTTGGTCTGCATTTTTATTTTTAAACCAGGATTTTTGATTTAGCCAATATTTTAGATCTTCGGCTGTTTTGTTCCAAATTTTTGATTTTTTGGCCAAAATATTCGATTAGTCTGTGAAGATAAATGGTTGTATAAGTGGCTCTACCATCAACATGTTCCATAAGCCGCCACTGGTGCTGGAGAGACGCATTGTCCTGACATGGGACGGCTCGCTATATAGACCTGTAGTTTCAAGCTAAGCAAGAATTTTTAACTGTTGAGAACGGATAACGCGAAAACAGATTGCGGCACACGTTTGTTCTTCCCCGAAACGTGAATCATGAGAATCGAGCCTCACACTTAAATCATTTAACAAAAATACACGTTTATATTGTATAAGTGGCTCTACCATCAACATGTTCCACGAGCCGCCACTGACAGTGACTTATGCTTTTTCGATCTAATCATCGCGTCTGGATAAATATTTATACTCGTACGCATGCTTAAGAAAAACGAAATGAAATACGAAACGTATGTCGATGTGGAAATTCAAGGGCGAAGTGCAACGTATGTCTTTTCTCATTCTATCTATTCTAACCTCAAAATTCACGTTTTGACCGTCTCCGATTTCGATTTAGTTAAGAGCAAAATTGATTGTATCCATTTCATTAATATAAATGTTAAATTTCCAGTTGTCTTTACCGATTGCCGAAAAATGCACTCGCAAAGTTTCGTCGGGAAAATATTTGCACGCTCGAGAATTTTTAAATTTCCCGCCTAGACTGAATCGAATTATTTTATGGACATACGTTCACTAGAAACTTAATTCAGGCAACATGGAGCGATGAGTCACCGTCACCTCTGCGCGATTGTACTATACTGCCGCTTCACCGACGATATGCTGTATCTTAAGTGGCATAGTTGAATCCCGCATTAGGCAACACTGTATACATATACTGTAGTTTGAGTTACATAGCTATAATGCTATAATCGTGTAGTTATTTTTCAATAGCCAATATGATATACATTCATTGTGCATTTTTAATTGCTTAGTTAATATAGTTATTGCGTGTTTGCAAATAATAAGCTACATTTCGTAAGAGAACTCGCGTATAATAATTGGATGTTTAAGTGAATTTGGTGATTATTCATGCTTCGATTATTTTGGTTTACTCAACATTATCCTCATGTTACGATTCTCCAAATATGACTACAGTGTGATTCTGTCATATGGCATTGTTAATTAATTTCAGTTGCGTGAAAAAAACTGTTTATTGTCGATTTCTAAACAATTTACAAAACTGGCTGCTAAGTATATGTGTATGTGTATATTTGGTTGCATTTTATTTTATTTTTTAATTTATGGATTAATGTTAATTTCATGTTATCCTGTTATTATTATTATTAATCATCTGACGTGTGTATGCAAACTGCTCGTTCTTCTTCTTCTTCTTCTTCCGGTCGAGCATTCTTTTTGCTAAACAAACATCATTATTTTCATTAAACTGCTTACACGTTAAATAAAATCTTGTCGTGAAAAGTAAATGTTTTCATGAGGATGACACATCATTATTTTCATTAAACTGGGTACACGTTAAATTTTTTTCCTGTCGTGGAAAGTAAACGTTTTCATGAGGATGACGGCGCAGTAACGTTTACGGATGGCAGGAAAGGAACGAAACGGCAATCTCTCTGTGTGAATCGAGCGGAGATATTATCAGTAATCCATTATTAAATGTGCAATAACCTCTACGCGGACGATTCCTTCCAATGGAGACGTTTACTTTTCGAAAGAATAACGGGAAACGCCTGTTTCCACACGTCGAGTTATCCTGCCGATAAAGCAACGCGCGGGGCCGGAAGTGCCCCTCTAGGTTCTGGTCCACTTCTTTAAATATGAATGAAATCGATGTGTTCGGCCTCTTAACAGGAAACGCGAGTTATATCATAATCTTAGTCAGGTGTGAATTGAATTTGCTTAGGTAATAATACAACCTACTTTCAGGTTTTTTTACATATTTTGCGAGTATTAATTTCTGTTTGTTTTATTGTAGTAACGAATTTCTTACAAATTGATACGGTTGATGGTGGAAGGCATTACTTTGTGTGATATATATTTATTGATAAGTTCTTTCATAAATAAACAACCAATCAAATTGGTCCATTTCTGTCGAACGCCGCACGCTACAGAAACTTAGAACGTCAATGTTACTGAGAAACTAAAACCCCGCGCGTCAGGGCGATTTGTTAAAATTAGACTGATGACACCCCCGCTGTCAGTGTCGATGTTCAGATTTATATCATATTCATAGATACCCTTGAATAAAAAAATACAATCGATCTGTCAACGTATAAACATGTCTGAACTCACGCTTCGGGACAGAATGCGATGAAGCAATTAATAATTTAATTACTACACCAAAAAACACGGTCAAAAGTAAAAAATACGTATGGAAACTGTTCCAGCATTTTTGTGAGGTAAGGAAATACGAATTGAAAATTGTACTTTTAATAAATAGCTTTTCAAGTTTTGTATATAATTCAAGAACTTATCTTACCGAATGTTACTGAAATGATCTAAAATTGTTTTCTTGCGTGAAAGTTCCCAATCGCGTATTTAATGCAAATAATATAGGTGATCGCGTTTCATGTGGGTGATCAAGTTTCCACTTTAACAAGTGAAAAATAAGAAGAGAAAAATGTTAACCACTTAATACACACGCTGGAGATTTAATGGGATTTTTATTAATCAGCCGAGTGTAATTTATGTCGCAGAAGTGACCGCATCGGATTATTATTGTGATGATATCTTGTAACATGCAATTAGATAAAAAAGAAACATCTATCTAAACACTATTTTTCGCCTTTATGTATTTAAGGATTCTGCAAGTGAGGTTGTCTCAAATACAGTGGCGGCTCGTGGAACATGTTGATGGTAGAGCCGCTTATACAATATACCCCCCCCCCCTTCCCTTTTTGAAGAAAGAAATAACTATTTTTCTTCCTAGACCAAAGTAACTGGCGAAAAAGTGTTTTAAGAATTCATTATACATTCTTGCCGAGCTTGAGACTACATGACTGTATTTCCTCATTTTTTGTAAAAAAAATTATTCCCTCTAAAAAATTTTCTTTTAATGCTTGCCCATTTCAAACTTAAAAATGAATATAGTTTTTGCAGCGAAGACCTTCGTTTTTTTTTTAATTGAAAGTGCCATATTTCAGCAAGATGACCTAAAATTAGCCAAATATATCTAAAGGTTTTTTTTTAAATTAAATTTTTAGTAAAAACAAACGCAAATTTTTCAACATTTTCTTGCAAAATTGTTCAATATTGTGACACTAAAAAATTGTTTACTTTCTACCATATCTTAACCTGCTTTTAAATATGTCCTCTATATAAGCTTTCGACAGCAAAATATACTACTTTTGACAGCTGAAAAATACAATTTTTGACAATTCAAAAATGTTGAAATAACTATTTTAATTAGCTGAAAAATACTGTTTTTCACAGCTGAAACATACCATTGCTGACACACGAAAAATACTATTTTTGACAAAAAAATACTGATTTTGACAGTAAATAATACTACTTTTGATAGTAAAACATACTACTTTTGACAGCAAAATATACTACTTTTGACAGCTGAAACATACAATTTTTGACAATTCAAAAATGTTGAATTAACTATTTTAATTAGCTGAAAAATACTCTTTTTGACAGCTGAAACTCCATTGCTGACACACGAAAAATACTATTTTTGATCGCTGAAAAATACTAATTTTCAACAGCTGAGGAATGCAATTTATGTCAGCTGAAACATACCATTCCCGACACACGAAAAATACTATTTTTGACAAAAAAATACTATTTTTGACAGTAAATAATACTACTTTTGATAGTAAAACATACTACTTTTGACAGCAAAATATACTACTTTTGACAGCTGAAAAATACAATTTTTGACAATACAACAATACCGAAAAGAACTATTTTCATTAGCTGAAAAATACTGTTTTTGGCAGCTGAAACATAGTATATTCGGTAGCTGAAGAATACCAGTTTTTACAACTGTAAAATACAACTTGACACAGCTGAAAAATACTATTTTCAACAGCTGGGGATTACCATTTTTGACAGCCTAAAAATACCATTCCCCACAGCTGAAACATACCGTTATTGGCAGCTAAAAGATACAATTTTTGATAACAAAAAAGAAATCAAATTTTGACAACAAAATATACAGGTTTTGACAGCTGAAAAATTCCATTTTTGAAAGTTAAAAAGTGTCAAAAAATGTTGCTTTTGATTACTGAAAAGTACCATTTATGTAGGTGGGAAATGCCATTTTTGGCAGCTGAAAATATCATTTTTGACAGCTGAAAAATTACATTTTTGGCAGCATTAAAAAATGTCGAATAATGCTGCTTTTGATTGCTGAAACATACCATTTTTATAGGTGAGATATACCATTGTTGACTGCTGAAAAATATCATTTTTGATAGTTGAAAAATATAATTTTTGATAACTGAAAAATATCATTTTTGACAGTTGAATAAATACACTTCTTAACAGCTGAAAAATACCATTTTTAACAGCTGAAAGATACCATTTTTGACAACTGCAATAAGCCATTATTAACAACTGTGACATACCGTTATTGTCAGCTAAAAAATACAATTTTTGACAACACAAAGAATACAAGTTTTGACAACTAAAAATGCCATTTTGACAATTAAAAAAAATAACCAAAAACACTGCCTTTGATAGCTGAAAAATGCCATTTTTTATAGGTGAGAAATACTTTTTTTGACAGCTGAATATATCATTTTTGACAGCTGAAAAATTAAATTTTTGGCAGCATTAAAAAAATGTCGAAAAATGCTGCTTTTGATTGCTGAAACATACCATTTTTATAGGTGAGAAATACCATTGTTGACAGCTGAAAAATATCATTTTTGATAACTGAAAAATATCATTTTTGACAGTTGAATAAATACACTTCTTAACAGCTGAAAAATACCATTTTTAACAGCTGAAAAATACCATTATTGACAACTACAACAAGCCATTATTAACAACAGTAACATACCATTACTGTCAGCTAAAAAAATACAATTTTTGACAACACAGAGTACAAGTTTTGACAACTGAAAAATGCCATTTTGCCAATTAAAAAAATAACCAAAAATACTGCCTTTGATAGCTGAAAAATGCCATTTTTTATAGGTGAGAAATACTTTTTTTGACAGCTGAATATATCATTTTTGACAGCTGAAAAATTACATTTTTGGCAGCATTAAAAAATATCGAAAAATGCTGCTTTTGATTGCTGAAACATACCATTTTTATAGGTGAGAAATACCATTGTTGACAGCTGAAAAATATCATTTTTGATAGTTGAAAAATATAATTTTCGATAACTGAAAAATATCATTTTTGACAGTTGAATAAATACACTTCTTAACAGCTGAAAAATGCCATTTTTAACAGCTGAAAAATACCATTTTTGACAACTGCAATAAGCCATTATTAACAACTGTGACATACCGTTATTGTCAGCTAAAAAATACAATTTTTGACAACACAAAGGATACAAGTTTTGACAACTGAAAAATGCCATTTTGACAATTAAAAAAAATAACCAAAAATACTGCCTTTGATAGCTGAAAAAATGCCATTTTTTTTAGGTGAGAAATACTTTTTTTGACAGTTGAAAAATATCATTTTCGACAGTTGAATAATACATTTCTTAACAGCTGAAAACTACCATTCTTAACAGCTGAAAAATACCATTCTTGACAACTGCAGCAAGCCATTATTAATAACTGTGACATACCATTATTGTCAAACAAAAAAATACAATTTTCGACAACACAAAAAATACAATTTTTGACAGCTGTAAAATGCCATTTTTGACAATTAAAAAATGTCAAAAATGCTGCTTGAAAAATATCATTTTAATAGGTAAGAAATACTTGTTTTGACAGCTGAAAAGTACAATTTTTGACAACAGGAAAATATCTTTTTTTTACCAGTTGAAAAATATTCTTCTTAACTGCTGAAAAAATACCATTTTTAACAACTGAAAAATACTATTCTTGACAACTGCAACAAACCATTGTCAGCTAAGACAACATAAAAAATACAAGTTTTGGCAGCTGAAAAATGCCATTCTCGACAGTTAAAAAAATGTCGAAAAATGCTGCTTTTGAATTTTTATTTTTTTAATTTGTTATTTTAATCTGATTAACTTGTAAACCTTGACTATGGAGTCATTAATTTTTAATTTTTATTATTACAAAATGTGGCTAATCTGCTTTAACTATAATTGTACGCCCCCTTATGATTATATTCAACTATTTCAACTATTTGTTTTTAAACTTTGTTTAAATTTTTCTCTATTGGTGATTGATTGTATTACCCTATTTTTAATATGTGTAAAACTTTGTTGTTGTGGCACGAATAAAGCATTATTATTATTATTATTAACTGGCGAAAATGTGTTTTAAGAATGAATTTAAAATTCTTGCTGAGCTTGAAACGACTACAAGTAGTGCCATGGCTCCATGGCTCTATATAACGAGCCGCCCATGCTCAAATGTATTATTTTCTTTTTATAAAAGGAGGGATGTTTGAAGAATTGGCGCAAGCGGTTCAGCTGTTCGACCACTAACATTGATTTTAATATTTTAATAAAACACTTTTAACTTTGTTTTGTATAACTTGTATATTTATTTTTGTGACTTAAGTTTCGGTAATACAATTACCATTTTCAAACAAGAACTGTTTTAAAAACCGATTTTAATATTGTTGAAAATTCATTTTTATAATGAACGGGACACATACTGAACGACCATGGATACGAGCGATAACTTTTCGTTAATAAAAGCTACCGCCCGAGCGTGGGACTCGAACCCACGACGCCTCGCACCGAAAACGGGAGCTAAACCGCTCCGCCACGGAAAATTTATTTAATTTGGATTAAAAAACAAAAAACGGGCCGCGTTGGTCTAGTGAGTAGAGTTCCTGCTTACGGGCCTTGTGGTCATGGGTTCGAATCCCATCCGCGCGGTCACTTTTTCGGAACGAAAAATGGCCGTGCGGGTCCGTGAATGTTTAGTGTATGTCCCCCCTGTTCATTATATAATATATAAATGATTATATAATAAAAATGTAGATATCAATGTACTGACTTAATTGAAAGTCTGGCGGAATGGACTAGTTTCCGAAGCCATAAAAAAATTGTGTGGATGAAGAGAAAAATTATATTGCAATCAGTTTTTTTTATTGAATAATGGCGATAAATGGATGGTTTATCTTAGTTTCGCGCACGTGTTTGTAAATTGGATCAATAATTTTTATCACCAATGAATCGTTCTAAATAATTTATAAAACAAACTGTTCACTGCTTGGATATATTTTTCGAAAAAGTTGTACTACCTCTGCTCCATAATAAGTGAGCCATTATCGATTTTTATTTTTTCCATAATAAGTGAGCCATTACCGTTTTATATTTTTTCCATAATGATTGAGCCATTACCGAATCTGCAACTGATAAAAGGACCGCAATGTCCCTCTTCTTATGTGATCAACTAATCCAATGTTGGCAATTTTTTTCTGTTCTGTCAATTTTTTTCCGACTTTTCTTTTTAGAATCAACATTTATAGGCATATCCAAACCACAAACAGAATCATTACCTTGTTTCCATATTCTTTTTATAGTGGCTCTTGATGTTCCGAATTTTTCAATTGCTCCCTTTTTCAGCCGTCCAGTTTTCTGATGTATCAGTAAAAGCTGAATAATAGCCGTTCCTTTTTGGTTGATAAATTTGGTCTTCTCATCGTTTGAAACTTCCGGCGTTGGAAGACTTTCACTTAAAAAATCAAATGTAAATTGTTGCTTTTGAAAAATTAAACTGTCAAATATTTTGACGTCCATGGCACATGTGATTAAGAATTTGGTGTATATTAAGAATATCAAAATAGAAATTAAAATAACTAAGTGTCAATAAGTTTGAATGAAAACTCAAATGGCTCACTTATTATGGAACAGAGGTAGTATTTATTATCTGGCTGTATGCAGGAATATTGATCGTGAAATTATTACGAACACAAAAGTGGATTACCTGATTATTTCGATGATTTGATAAGGACGCCCAAGTGAAATTTTCTACCAACATGTTGAAATCGCGTCCAATTGCATTTGCCCGTATTTTAGAAGAAGATGTTCTTACAAATGAAACTCTAAAATTCAAATTGCGACACACTGCACTGAAAACGATGGCAATAAGCCTCGCCCATCCGCTTAATGGAGATAATTAAATTGTTGCACAAAAGCTCGCATTTATTAATGAGAAGACTGCAAGGAAAATTATACAGTCGTGCAAAAGTTACTAGGAACACACTCACGTTACGTAAACTGTGGCCACATAGACATAAAGTAATGGCTTCAAGCATTAACCATATTAGTAGCTTGTCGAACCAGATGTACATAAACCAGTTGAACTAACTATATTGCAGTGTGGTCCAGAACTTCTATAATATCACTCATAAGTGAATTCCTGTCAACTTACGCTTTCCTCCAATCAAAAATCTTATATTTGTATGCAACCCAATATACATATCATTTTGGCACACGTTATTTTCTGTCAATTATAGTGCCGTGTATGTTAAACCAATGTAAGTACACGTTATTTTCCTGTCATCTTGGCAAGTTTTTTTTTATAGTGCCGTGTACGCAATCTTATACGCACGTAATTTTTTTGCCATTTTGGCAATTTTTTATTATAGTGCCGATTTCAGAAACATTTATTCGCGTACTTGAAAAAGAGAACACTTATATTTGTATGCAACCCAATATACACGCGATTTTGGCAATTTTTGATTATAGTGCTGTGTATGTAACCCAATGTCAGCGACGGTTCGCGGGTTTTTTTTTTGGTACGGCTGGTGCCGTGACCGCACCTATCTTATTACCACCTCTGCTACCTCGGCCGTACCAGAAAAAACCCGGCCCAATGTACATGCTATTCTTTCATTTTGGGAAGTTTTCATTAGAGTACTATGTATGCAACCCAATATACACACACATTTTCAGTCATTTTGACAAATTGTTTTTATTAAAGTACTGATTTCAGAGATATTTATTAGTCGATCGAGAATGATCTGTTGAAGTGTTTGGTTTAGCGTCCGTCGCAGATGCAGAAAAGACAATTGGGTCAAATCGAAACTGACCATATGGTCGTTGTTCGTTTTAAGATCGCGGTTTTTGCAATAACGAGACCCTGAAATCCCATTATGCACTTCTGGCATTCGTCGAACGCACATAAACATCGAAGGCTGCTGCTGCTGCACTTGGGAGTGCTGGTTTCCACTTTTCATCGGCGCAGTTAAAGCTTAAATTAGCGAGAAGTGAGAGACGTATAAGCACACGTTTTAATTGCCCTTTTCGCAATTTTCTGTGATGAAATGTATTAATGTAACATAATACGAATTATAGTTACCTGAAGCTGTGCTTATTATAACAGCAAAAATTACCAGTATATTTATTAAGTAATTATAAAGGCACATCGCGAGTGCCTTCGCCTGCGAGCCCGAGGTTAATTGAGATGAACTTCCAAAGTGCATCGCTTCTCATTTACCGCTATTTGGATCACGAGTGCGACATTTCGGTGTGCACTATGGAAAGTTCAGGCCGTGAAATTTACGTTCGTATTCCGCTCTGGGTTCGTCACGCCCCCCAAAGACTCACTTCCAAAGATTGTGCAACGATCATAATCAGACGATTTTAAATTTCAAATTGGTTTCCCTCGGGTGGCCGCAAAAAGGATAATTTCGTGCGTTCAAATTTACTTTTAATCGCTACGATTTCACGCAATAGATTAACACAGGTCGATAAACTCAAGAATAATATTCGTTAAAATTAGTCAAAATCGACAGGCAGAAAAATAAATTGTGTTAATTAGGTTGCATATGTAATATTTTTCTGGCAAATTTCTTCCGATGTTACCTATAGTACAATCGCGCAGAGGTGACAGTGACTCATGCTTTTACGATCTAATCATCGCGTCTGGATAAATATCTATACTCGTTCGCATGCTTAAGAAAAACGAAATTAAATACGAAACGTATGTTGATGTGTAAATTCAAGGGATAAGTGCAACGTATGTCTTTTCTCATTCTAAATAACGAAATGTAGCCTGAATATATGAATATTCAACCTGTTCGTTAATCTGCTATCTAATGCTTTCTGCAACAAGTAAAGTTGTTTCTAATTTGTTTTCTCATTCTATCTATTCTAACCTCAAACATCGCGTTTTGGCCGTCTCCGATTTCGATTAAGTTAAGAGCAGAATTGATTGTATCCATTTCATTAATAAAAAGGTTAAATTTCCAGTTGTCTTTACCGATTGCCGAAAAATACACTCGCAAAGTTTCGTGGGGAAAATATTTGCACGCTCGAGATTTTTTAAATTTCCCGCCCAGACTGAATCGAATTATTTTAGGGACATACGTTTACTAGAAACTTAATTCAGGCAATATGAGTCACCTCTGCGCGATTGTACTATAGATAAGAAATTTGGTTTAAACAATAATTGCAACACAACAGCATCTCGTGTAACTGTGTTTATATCAAAACTTTATTCCCCCAACTAGAATACAGAATGAATGGAATGGGATTAAACTAGAATTCACTCACCTACGAATGAATTATTTATACAAAAGGAGCGTTCAATATAAAGGGGGGAGAGAATTCATTTTTCCGCGCTTTCCCGGCGAGCGACTCTCCGGGGAGGTGCGGGAGATGGGGGGGGGGCGGAGGAGGGTAAAGGCCTCCGCAGAATGAGAAAGTGAATCGTGGAAAACTGGAAAAGTTAATTTATTTCTCTCGGTGCGGATTGATAATATCTCTCATTATTATTTTATAATCTGATCCACGGAGTAGAGGCGACGCGACGCGGCGGCTGAATCAATTAATTAAAACTTTTTTTTTCCATCTAAAGAGACACTGATTGCTTTGTGCCGTCATCATAATAAAAGAATTTCCAAGAAGGAAAATTATTTCTAACAAAATTATTTTATTAAACGAGAGTTTGTATTGAAATTGAATTATGATTTTAATTTCATTAAAGTTAGAGTTCTATTGTCGGCAGTTTTTTTCAATCTATTCTTATTATTACATTACAGCATAAATGTGAGTTTTTTTCTGTTTTTGTTGTTTTTTTATTGATATTGGGAATATTGATATACTTGGATCAATGGATCTTTGCGTGCACGTCATAGATAACTTAATCTAGTTCCGACTTGACTTATGCGTTTACTCTCTCTCTGTGTTTAGTTGAATTAGACGCAATCACGTTTGTACGTACGTCGTCCAAGGCGAGAAAACTAGGTCTTCGGTAACGCACACGCAAAGATCCATTGATCAAACCATATATTACTACACTAGCGTGGGCGAATCCTGGCGTCTGGCAAATAACAAAGAGGTAGGGTTATAATGGTTCATCTCTTTACTGTTTATACACGAATGCTGAATTTGAAGTTGTATAGGCAACACTATACATATACACAAATGCTGTGAATGGGGTCATTTAGTTGAGTTGTATAGGCAACACTATATACACAAATTCTGTGAATTGGGTAGTATAGTTGAGTTGTACAGGCAACACTATATACACGTACGCTTAATTTAGGGGTTGTGTATAAGTTGTACGAATGCTACATTAAGTTTTCATCTCTTTACTAATTTGAAACGATATTCAGAATTGTATCGTCGATTACGTCGACGTATCTTACAAACAATTACAGGAAGAACAACTATCCCACACAATTCCACCGATCCGACAGCATCGTTCACTCATTACGCAATACCTTTTGCAGCAGGATTACACGTCGATGGTTGGGCACTCGCGCAAATTCCTGCTATTCAGGACGGATTCATGCGAGTCGTTACGTGCGCCCAAGAAGTAAACACGTCATTGGAGTGACGTAAAAATTCCGCTCGGAGTGAAATTAGGAATGCCGCCAGGCGTATTGTTTAAGACGACCAGGGAATTTCTCCCATTTCTCGCCGGTCCGTAATTACCGACTTAATTACGGTCGTAATTAAACAATTTCCCATATGATATGTACAACAGTAGTCTGAGATTAACCCAATTCGATTAGCAGTTTCTCACAATCTCTGTCAAGATTGATGTGTGTGTGTGTGTGTAAATGACGCTGAAGGTAATGAAACTAATAATTATGCCATTAAGATAGTTTAATCTTAACAAGAGGAAGTTAGCTATTAAACTGAGTTATATAACATAGTTATTACCAAAAAGTGAGGTTATGTGGAAATGTTGACAACTATACAAAGTGAGAGAGATTCGGGTTTTATGGACTAATTTTAGAGGACAATCTTAATTAGTAGTTATCTTGTAGCAGAATACTCGAAGAGAGATTTAGATTTTATAGACTAATTTTAGAGGGCCATCCCAGTTAGTACTAAACTATTACATTATATCGTAAGCAGAAAACTCGCGAAGCGATAAATCACAAAATAAGGAAATGAACAAACCCAGAACACCGTTTGCATTAATGCATCATCGCGAACTTATCTCCTACTTGAGGCTTGTTGCAGCTTATATATTTTGATTAACCACTCGAGAAAACTCTCCATTATGCACGAGATCGAAATGTCGAATCGTAAACATTGCCGGCTTCAGCATTATTCCGTTTATTCCAAGTGTAATCTTTATGGATCTCCGCTATCTGCGCCCTCGATCTAAATTCGCACATAAAACTAGTGTACAACTTGCCGAGTACAAATCGTGGAAGACGTTCGTAAATCAACAGAGCGAGATTGAGTGATAGAGGAAGCACGATTACATGAAAAGTAATAATAATAATAATAATAATAAGCTTATTATGTGTCACTGTTGGATCCGTCATTAAGATAAAGAAACTATCTATCGTTAAGACAAACGATTTTTAAATTTAATTCAATTACAACTTAATTATAATAATTCTTTAAAGAAACCCCCGGTATATAGTTAGGATTAAAACCGCAATTGAATATTCCAGTAAGCGATAGGGAGGAAAATCGATCGACCTGTGCGAATTTGGCGGCTTTACTCCATCTGCTGACGTCCAAAACACAACCAACTTTGGGATGTTTATTTTCCCTATCAAGTTTCCATACACCTTGAGCGAATATAATTCCGTGCCAAAATATCCCTTCATTCAAATACATATTATATCGGCACCAATCAATTAAGCTACAGGTGGGCTAGCAATAAGAGCAATAAGATATTTAAAATTTATACCCTATTTACTACTCTAATTATTGGTTCTTGTGTACAGTTACTATCGAAATCGATGTGTAATTCGAGCGCTGATTTGCTCAATAGGCAACACTATGTACACGAATACTGTATTCGGGGTTGTGCAGTTAAGCTGTATAGGCAATACTACATACGCGGATGCTGTATTTTGGGTTGTATAATTGAGTTATATAGGCAACACTATATGCACGAATGCTACATTTGGTGTTATATCGTTAATAATAATAATAATAATAATAAATTTATTCATCCATAAAAATCAACCGATATTGGACAAGTCAAGATAAGGGTTTCTTACCCCTAAATTACAAAAATCATCATCTATAACAGCGCTGTCCAACTTCTCTTAGCCAGCGGGCCATTTTTTCTTTAGGAAATATTTCGCGGGCCGAAAAGGATAGCTAAATAATGTCCATATAAATATTTGTTGTGGCAACTCAAATTATATTTTCAAGAGTGGAGTCTTTCAAGCTGTTTCTAAATTTTAATTTTATATATTTCATGTCGGAGAATGCACGCTCGCAGATATTTGTACTTCCGAACATAGAAATGATTTGAAGTCCAAAATCTCTCATTTTTGGATATTTTTCTATATCCAAATGTTTGAACACTTGTATTCCAGTTGCTCCACTAGATGAAATGGATGGGTCATTCAAAATTTGATGTACAGTTTACCTTAACTCGCGGGCCGGATGCGGCCCGCGGGCCGCCAGTTGGACAGCGCTGATCTATAATATAACATTACAAAAAATAATCATCTACGCTATAATAATATACAAGTCGTCGAAGTACAAAACAAAGGTTTAGTTTTAGAGATGCCAGTTGAAAAATTACTATAAAAAGTGAATTCACGTCCTACAGTCTTATTCATTCTGCAGATGGAGTTGTAAAAACGCTCACAATCGCAAATCGGCGCAAAAGTCTGGTTTAGAGTATGTAAATTTATTGTTATTTTCCTGACACACCTTAAAAATATTAACAGTCGATTCCTTTGCGGACTCTGAAAAATGCATCGCACGACATCGTTTTGGTGGAGATATTAATTTATATTTTTTTGCACTCGAGAAAAAAAAAATATACATTTTCCAAAATTCATAACTTGCTGCACATTCAAAAACCAAAATTATTTTGAAAGATCGACGTCTTGTGAAGTGATTTGAATTTTTGAAGGATTTTTTTCCCGCGTTTCATATTAATTTTTAATTTTTGCACTCGAACGTTCGTCATTGAAAATTCATAACTCGACGAAAAATTGCTGCACATTCAAAAATCAAAATTATTTTGAAAGATCGATGTCTTGTGAAGTAAACTGAATTTTTGTAGGATTTTATTCCTACGTTTGAAATTTATTTTGAATTTTTTGCGCTCTAGTGTAAAAAATACATTTTCAAAAATTCATAACTCGACTGCAAATTGTTGCACATTCAAAAACCAAAATTATTTTGAAAGATCGACGTCTTGTGAAGTGATTTGAATTTTTGTAGAATTTTTTTCCCGCGTTTTATATTAATTTTTAATTTTTTTGCACTCGAGCGTTCGTCATAGAAAAAAAATAATTTTCAAAAATTCATAACTCGACGAAAAATTGCTGCACATTTAAAAATCAAAATTATTTTGAAAGATCGACGCATTGTGAAGTGATTTTTTGTAGAATTTTTTTCCCGCGTTTTATATTAATTTTTAATTTTTGCACTCGAGCGTTCGTCATTGAAAAATAAAATAATTTTCAAAAATTCATAACACGACTAAAAATCGCTGCACATTGAAAAATCAAAATTATTTTGAAAGATCGATGTCTTGTGAAGTAAACTGAATTTTTGTAGGATTTTATTCCTGCGTTTGAAATTAATTTTTAATTTTTTGCACTTAAGTGATCGTCGATAAAAAAACAAATACATTTTCAAAAATTCATAACTCGACTAAAAATCGCTGCAAATTCAAAAACCAAAATTATTTTGAAAGATCGACGTCTTGTGAGGTGATTTAAATTTTTATAGAATTTTTTTCTAGCGTTTCATATTATTTTTTAATTTGTTTTGCACTCGAGCGTTCGTCATAGAAAAAAATAATTTTCAAAAATTCATAACTAGACTGAAAATTGCTGCACATTCTAAAACCAAAATTATTTTAAAAGATCAACGTCTTGTGAAGTGATTTGAATTTATGTAGAATTTTTTTCCCGTGCTTCATATTAATTTTTATTTTTTTGCGCTCAAGAGTGATCGTCATTGAAAGAAAATACATTTTCAAAAATTCATAACTCGACTGAAAATTGCTGCACATTCAAAAACCAAAATTATTTTAAATGATCTATGTCTTGTGAAGTGAGTTGAATTTTTGTAGATTTTTTTTCCAGCGTTTCATATTAATTTTTAATTTTTTGAACTCGAGCGTTCGTCATTGAAATTTTTTTTTTAAATTCATAACTCATGACTAAAAACTGCTGGACATTGTAAAACCAAAATTATTTTGAAATATCGACGTCTTGTGAAGTGATTTGAATTTTTGTAGAATTTTTTTCCCGCGTTTTATATTAATTTTAAATTTTTGAACTCGAGCGTCCGTCATTGAAATTTTTTTTTTTCAAAAATTCATAACTCGACGAAAAAATGCTACACATTCAAAAATCAAAATTATTTTGAAAGATCGATGTCTTGTGAAGTAAACTGAATTTTTGTAGGATTTTATTCCTACGTTTGAAATTAATTTTAAATTTTTTGCACTCGAGTGATCGTCGATAAAAAAACAAATACATTTTCAAAAATTCATAACTCGACTAAAAATCGCTGCAAATTCAAAAACCAAAATTATTTTGAAAGATCGACGTCTTGTGAAGTGATTTAAATTTTTGTAGAATTTTTTTCCCGTGCATCATATTAATTTTTATTTTTTTGCGCTCAAGAGTGCGTCATTGAAAATAAATACATTTTCAAAAATTCATAACTCGACTAAAAATTGCTGCACATTCAAAAACCAAAAATATTTTAAAAGATCGATGTCTTGTGAAGTAAACTGAATTTTTGTAGGATTTTATTCCTACGTTTGAAATTAATTTTTAATTTTTTGCACTCGAGTGATCGTCATTGAAAGAAAATACATTTTCAAAAATTCATAACTCGACTGAAAATTGCTGCACATTCAAAAACCAAAATTATTTTGAAAGATCGACGTCTTGTGAAGTGATTTGAATTTTTGTAGAATTTTTTTGCCGCGTTTTATATTAATTTTTAATTTTTGAACTCGAGCGTTCGTCATTGAAATTTTTTTTTACAAAAATTCATAACTCAACTGAAAATTGCTGCACATTCAAAAACCAAAATTATTTTGAAAGATCGACGTCTTGTGAAGTGATTTGAATTTTTGTAGAATTTTTTTGCCGCGTTTTATATTAATTTTTAATTTTTGAACTCGAGCGTTCGTCATTGAAATTTTTTTTTTCAAAAATTCATAACTCAACTGAAAATTGCTGCACATTCAAAAACCAAAATTATTTTGAAAGTTCGACGTCTTGTGAAGTGATTTAAATTTTTGCAGAATTTTTTTCCGCGTTTCATATCAATTTTTAATTTTTACGCTGGAGAGTGTGCCATTGAAAAAAATATATTTTCCAAAATTCATAACTCGACTTAAAATTGCTGCACAATCAAAAACCAAAATTATTTAAAAAAATCGACGTCTTGTGAAGTGATTTGAATTTTTGTAGAATTTTTTTCTGGCGTTTCATATAAGTTTTAATTTTTTTTGCTCTCGAGAGTTCGACATTGAAAAAAAAAGTTCAAAAAATTCGTAACTCGATTGAAATTTGTTGCATATTATATATATTTATGAAGTGAATTTCAATCAAACAAGCAAAAAGGTCAGCTGACACACTAGAATGAATATGGGGTAATATAGTTAAGTTTTATAAGCAACACTATTTACACGAATGCTGTATTTGGGGTTGTATAATTAATATATGATTAATTAATTTCTCAATTAACCCGTGGTGAAACATATTTATATATTTGATTAATTAAAATAATAAATATAAATAAAATAAAATCAGTGAAACAAAACCAAGTGTTTTAATTAATCAAATTGTATAATTAAGTTATATAGGCAACACTATATGCAGGAATACTACATTTGGGGTTGTATCGTTAAGTCGTCGAAGTTCAAAACGAAGGCTTAATTTTGTAGGTGCCAGCTGAGAAAAAAAAAACTCTAAAAAGTAATAGAATACTCAAGTCGTCGAAGTTTGAACGCATAGATGCCAGTTGAAAGAAAATAATTAGAAATAGAGTGGACACTCACTCAAAATAATTACGTGTTTAATATTTTAACTTCCTCCTTGTTCTAATACATTTCCCGAGATATATATTTCCTGAAAAATTATATATTTTTTTTCCTTTTTTATGTAAGTCAATCAATCTTTTTTCGAGTGCGTTTGGCTTTTAAAATCTGGAGTTTTACGGCGTGCGAATCTGAAGAGACCTGGAAGGGAGGTGTCTGCCCCGGAATTGATGAATCCCTTATCACGAACGGAAGATGATTTATGGTTGCTTTACGAGATTTATGTTGTTCTGGTCCTTGAGGAGATAAACTTTTCTCCGCCGTTTTAAGAAACGCACCGGAAATATATGTGTCGCGGATTTACGAAAAAACACATTATTTTTAGACAGTTTAATAAAATTCTAATAATACAATAAAACAAGTTTTTTTTTTGTTTTGTATAAATTCGTATTCATGATATACGAAACAAAGTGAAATTATTCAAAA
Source organism: Ocypus olens (assembly GCA_910593695.2). Taxonomy (NCBI): domain Eukaryota; kingdom Metazoa; phylum Arthropoda; class Insecta; order Coleoptera; family Staphylinidae; genus Ocypus; species Ocypus olens. The sequence continues at coordinate 1,084,644 of OU343048.1, forward strand.
CGTATAACGAAGAAGAAGCCTCCAGCATAAACAATATCATATACTATCAGTGACGGCTCGCGTTTTTTTTTGTACGGCTGAGGTAGCAAAGATCTCTGCAACCGACTGCCACCTCTGCTACCTCGGCCGTCCCAAAGAAAAAACCCGCGAATCGTCACTGTATTTTATTGAATGTATGTTTACTCATTATAAACTAGAGTAGTTTATTCGTGCTTGTACTTAACACATTGGCTGCCGACAAGTTTTTTTTGTAAAATATCAAAAAAAGTTTTCTTTGTTTTTAAGTTTTATTTTATAAAATGAGTAAGAATATGCTTATTTAATTTAACTCGTGACTGTAAGCGCTAAATAGTAAGTTTAAAGTAGGTACTCACGGTCAGTCAACGGTGACTGACGTGGCCCAATTGGGATACTTTAGTGTCAGTCACCGGTGACTGACAAATCGGCCAACGTGTTAAAGCATGCTTACACTCGTAAACTACTTGTGCATGAAATAATGTTGTTTTTTTTTAATCTTAAAACCAAAGTGAGATAATGGTAATGAGTGTAGCTTCCGGCCTTGGCCGCACTCTTCCGCCCGAAATACTGCAATGCAGGCTTTCCCTTTGCTTAACCGTGGCCGCCCTTGGATGGAAATTTATGAAAATGGAAAATTCTCCCGACACAACACCCCAAAATACTTATAGAATATTTCATTCGGAAAATGTAAATGGAGTCATATCTTATGCGAGATTTTCCAATTACCGTCCACAATAACTTTTAATATTTATCAGATGTGAAACACGGAGTGTAAGAAATGGGAAAGGTGCGTCGTGGAAAATTGAAAATAATAACTTTTCGCTGGTCACAGTACGCGCAAATTCTATGCTTAAAAATATATATCAAAGCTTTGTTAAAATAGTAAAATAATTTATTGAAATCACACCTACGCACATTGCCATGAAATGAAAAGGTCATCGACTGAAGTCTTTCAGCAATATTTGTTATATTTTACGTACTTTCGCTATAAGCAAAATTGTAGGATTAATATTTTCTACTAGAGCAACTTCAAACCTAATAAATTTCTGTAATTGAATAATGCCCGACCGCAAATTCCACTTCACTTTCCATTCCTCCTCTCATCCCGGAGGTCAGGTCTTAGAAGAAATCATCCCGAGGGTTTTCAATTTCCTGCAGTAAATGACTGCACTCGGAAGGCGGTCCCGCCCAATCAGATACGGCACCGGGAGAAATCCTGCATCCTCCAGGATGGGCTTTAATAGCCTTCAGGTGCTGCTCCTCCTGAAATATTTCAATTGCTCTCTCGCTTTAATTTAAAATTGTGGAAAAGTTAATTAACACACCGGAGACCCGGGGGCCGCTTGATTTACGGCGGGTGGGCGGGGGATATAGGGGTTAATTAAAATTTAGATTGTTGATCGCGCGGTTTTTGCGGCACGCGTGTAATTCCTCGTTAGTTTTGGCTCTGTGTCAAAATTGTACTTCATAAATCATTCTGGACGTTCGTAAATACTATTCGAATAATGTGCATAGTAGCACAATTTAAGCGGGAGCTTATAAATGGAACAAAACACTAACGGGAAATCCTCGTCATGGTTATTGTTGTAAGTTATCGCGCGAATGGTTCGCTGGATGAATTCTTGAAAAATATTTACTTCAGCTTTAAATGGAGTGATTTATGGAGTTGCGAATGCAAAATAAAATCTTGAAGGATTTGGTTCCTTAGTTGAACTGAATTTAAAAAAAAAATCAGAAATAATCATTTGCTGAGCTAGGCCTCTGGTTGGTAGCTATTTGGCTAACCTAATTTTATCATATGTATGGTTCATTTTTACTTTCTCCGTTACGAAGTTTCGAAATCCCTTTAGTTTTTGAGTAAACTGAGTTTTTGAATTTGAAGTATAATTTTTCCATGTTTCGTAATTTTGACGTTTTAAACGTCAGTTTCATCCACTCAATGTACATTTAAAATATGATTCCAATTGAAAATAAACCATGAAAGCGTAAATATAAATGATACCATCAAGTCGGAGAAAGTAACATGATGGCCGCATCACCAAATTTTTAATTCAATTTGAAATCAAATCTGTTGGATCGATGCAGCTTGAGAATAGGAAAACATGTCCACGAAATATTGGTACCGAAATGATTTACCTGAAAGATAACTTTGAGTGATGGCGTGATACATTTATATATACTGAAACTGACACTGACACTTTAGAGAGCTAATTGTGGTCTGCGGCGGATGGCCGATAAGAACTTTTACCCCCCCAACGTCGGATACAAAGTTTCGACCCTTCGCGGAGGGGAGAAAGTAGTACTCGAAAGGATCGTGTAACACTTAATACCCGGCAGGATTATGCGATGAATCATTCCACTTTAACTAGTAGCTAGTTTGTCAAAGGGCGTGTTATAAATAAATCATGGTTGTAAAGATATACACCTCTTCTTTTCAATTCGCTGAATGCGAATTTTATTATCTTCAATTCAAGTTTCTGGCGCAGCACTTTGTTTCCAGCTATGGTATCTCGAAGGAATTTATATAATTTAAGTGTATTTATGTGTATGTTCAATAAGCAACACTATATACACGAATGCTCAATTTGGGGTTGTATAGTTAAGTTGTGTAGGCAGCCCTATATACACGAGTGAGGTATAGTTGAAGCCTAGCAGAATAGATCCAAGCGCATCAAATGGAACCCTTTTTAAAGTGTTATTTGTCAACACGCAATCACTTCAAAATAAATATAATGAACTAGACTGTCTTATAGTAAGTGAACAATTAGATAATGGGCCCTATTCTGTTTTTATCACGGTGATAACTTTACGCCGTGAAAATTTATCACATCGTTTTCGATCGAACGGCAAATTGGTTTCCGTTTCTAACGTGATAAAGTAAGTGCGGCAACACTGTAAAATCGAAGCAAGTGAACTAATAACGGCATGCTTTCGCCATTTTTCAAATTTGCGCGGGAAAATCAGTTCCGAGTGCACTTGAAGCAAACTGTGATTAAGTTAATTTTGAAGAATTATGGAATTGAAAACTACTAATCACCATCTAATATGGGTGTGTTGGTTCGAAACTCTCACAAATTTGTTGTTTTTAAAACAAATATTCTAATTCACAGTTCGGCGTCTCCAAATGGATTGCTAAAATCCCGTAAATGTCGTTAAAACTACAGCAATTAATAATTTTCAGCTCCTACTTCTTGTTCCCGCAGCAATAATAAAGCGAAATGAAGACCATTTTCACAATTTTATGGTTAACACACATTTATCACCTGCTCCGAACTCGGTGATAAAACTGAAACTCACTTTTCGACTGACGTCATTCGAAACTCGATCGGTGATAGAAACAGAATCGGCAACTTGCGTGAAGTGAAAAGTTTTTGATGATAATCGAAAACTTTTCGAAAGTGATAAAAACAGAATAGGGCCTATTGTGTGCATTACAGAGCATTGGCTAAAAATATGTGAGAGTGAAGTGTATTGCGTGAATGATATGCTAACAGCGTCGCACTTTTCAAGAAAGAACTCAACTGGCGGTGGCGCCCTAATTCTAGCCAACAGATACACCAACTTCAATGTGTTATCTAATATAAATAAATTATCGATCGAAACTCAGTGTGAATTGTGCGACATACACTTTTAGGCAGCACTGTATACGCAATGCTGAATTTGGGATAGTATAGGCAACACTATACACACGGATGCTGTGTAGTTGAGTTGTGTAGGCAACACTATGTACACGAATGATTAATTTGGGGTTGTGTGGTTAAATTGTATAGGCAACACTGCATACACGAATGCTACGAATTAGGTATTGTATCGGTAAGTCGTCGAAGTATAAAATGAATGCGTGGTTGTGGAGATGCCAGTTTCTGCACTTTGTTTCCAGCTATGGTATGTCGAAGGAATTTATACGAAACGCTAAAAAAACCTCCATAAATACTGTGTTATCTCGTTTAATTCCGCCCCTTTACGTATTCCGGTCTTTTACTTCCGGAATACTCGAGGAAACAAATTAAATTTCGTCCGCAAACGAACTATATTTAAGCAGCACGCAGAGCAAATAATCCGAATTAATTTTATGCAAATGCGCCGACGACGACGCTCTCAAAAATAAGTTCTTCAAAACTCGACCGCAAACAACACAAACAATTACACGTTTTAAGACAATTCCTTGCGGTTCTAATTTGTAAAATGTCTCACGAACATGTTGCGCTTAATTTTGAAATTTTATTTACGAAGAAAAGCTCACCTTAAATTCAGTGGCGCTTCGCGGGGTTTTTATTGGTACGGCTGAGGTAGCAGAGGTGGCAATACAGATCTCTGCAACCGACCCTACCTATCTGTATTGCAGTGAAGGCTCGCGGGGTGATTTATGGTACGGCCGAGGTAGCAGAGGTGGCAATACAGATAGGTAGGATCGATTGCTGAGATCTGCATTACTACCTCTACCGTACCAAAAAAAACCCTGCCGTCACTGCTTAAAATACACTTTTTCGTATTCATCCGTATTGCATTAATTTTGAAATTTTATTTCCTTAAGTTACACCATACGCTATTTCATTTACCCATACTGTATTATATCCGCATATTTCATATTGATGGCGAAAATTAATTTCCATTGACATTCGAGTAACGCGATCCCGCCGCTGGTTAATTAAATAAGTTCAGTAATTAATGATGGGTTGCGTTGTATACACAATGGATCGTCCGTAAATGATGAGCAACAGCAAAAACCGTACTTTGCGGAGGGCCCTCGAAAGAAGAGTTATTGCGGTTCATAAAGTATTTAGGGGCGATTTAAAAATATGACTCGCTAAAAATAATTGAGATTTATCGTTAGAGTGGGCGACTGTAATAAATCTTTAGAGCTGCGCACAAATCGAAACTGGATTTATCTTTAACGCACGAGAAATGTTATCTCGAAAGACGGAAATAAAATCATTTCAGATTCCATTTTTGTGGATAAAAATTGGATCTAAAATTGTTAGTAACTTTTTTACTACTAAAAAATATCTGCGGCGAGAATAAAATGTGAACAGTAGAGAGTTGAACATTTAACGTCAGTAGACGTTAAATGTTCAACTCTCTACTGTTCACATTTTATTCTCGCCGCAGATATTTTTTTGGTAGTAAAAAAGTTGCTAACAATTTTGTTACGTTAGTAACAGGTCGAATCAGCACGCAAATTTATTTCTTCTTATTTTTGCTACATTAAGTGCGTCCGCTGTCAATTCCAAATAATCCCGTCTTTTTATAGTCCTGGATGGTGTGGAAACGGAGATATCTGTCGATTCTTCGCATCCTTAAATTGACCGCCAAACAATAAATAAGTTCTGGTTCTGCGTAATGTGAAATCAATTGTGCAATATTTTCGCGATACTGGATCCCTACAACACAGAAAGGTGCAGGTATGCAACCGTATATACGTATCATATGCAACCATATATACGTATAATATGCAACCATATACCGGGTGAATATTTCAAAACCGAACATAGGCATTTAATAGAGGAAAAATGTTTTTTTGCAGATTCCTGCTCTCCATGTTAACTTGGAGAATTTATAATGACACCAATTGAAAGAAGACCTTTTTCCTAATCTAATGATATCCGAACTAGTTAATTTTCAGGTGTAATTTTTTATTATTTTATCAAAATCTACGCAATAAATACAATTCGGAAAATCTTATTGACAATAAACAGATTCAAACGTCAATCGAGTGACAAACACATTATGCCGTTGGCGACTATGATTTTGAGATTTCCAATTTTCTTTACTGAAATCAATTGTAAAAAAAAAACTCTGGTCCAATTTCTGGTAAATGTAAAATTCAGTAAACTTCAGTAGCATCGATCGCATCGTGTTTATGAAAAAATACAAAAATAACATAAATACATTTTAATAAATGAAATAAATGGAAGAAGTTACATTACAACATTTATTATTGCTGGGGCACAGTATCCAATTATCTATCGTTTTGAACGTTTGGTTTATTATTTACTGTAAAGGTACATTAATCCGTAAAGCAAATCGACGAGAGAAAATTGCGACTAGCATTAGCACGATCTTGAATAATTCCACAAAAGGTTTGTCTAGGTTCTTCATCAAACGGCAATAGTTCTTGATGGCACTGAAATTTGTACGGACTGTAGCCGTAATTTCTTAAAATTTTGCAGACCGTTCCTTGCGATTTACCACATTCTAAAGCAATAGATCTTGTACTTAGTCGAGGATTCCCGGATACCAACCGAATAACAACTTCTTCATGAATGTCTGTTGCCATTTATTCTATGATGTTCTAATAAACAACCATAATGAGATAATTTTGAAACTATCATTTGAAGTGAATAATATTTACCTGAATTTAAGCAACCAGAATTTTCTAATTGAATGACTATTTGTTGTATTGTCGACACTGACGGTATGGAGCTCTCGTTAAACACGGAAAATAAATCTCGCACCCTACGGTAACTAATTCCGCTGTAAACGTTTTTTACTATGAATAGTTTTTCCTCGATGGAATACATTTTACAGAGAAAAATTAATGACAGTTATCATAAACTGATGACTTGTTTTCACACAAGCCATGGCACACCATGAATCTGTTTATTATCTTACGAGTTATGGCTTAATACGATTTTCCGAATTGGATCTATTGCGAATATTTTGATAAAATAATAAAGAATTACAATTGAAAATTAACTAGTTCGGATATCATTAGATGAGGAAAAAAATCTTCTTTCGACTGGTGTCATTATAAATTCTCTTAGTTAAAATGGGGAGCAGAAATCTGCAAAAAACATTTTGCCCATGTTAAATGCCTATGTTCGGTTTTGAAATATTCACCCGGTATACGTATCATATGAAACCATGTATCTTATGTAACCATATATACTTATCATATGCAGCCATGTATACGTATCATATGCAACCATATATACGTATTATATGCAACCATGTATACGTATCTGTAGACCGGTTAGCAGATAGAGGTAGCAGATATCTGTTTTGAAAAGGGGTTCTAATATGACAATAAGACAAACTTAACTTGCATATTTGCAGTAAAATATGTAGTGCACATAAACCTAATAAGAAAAAATTGAAACAAAGTTTCAGGTATTATTAACACCACTTCGCGCCCATGTTGATTTCATTGGGCTATAGGATAATCCCCAAGAATTACTTTTTTGTTGTTGTTACCTTTTTCTACGAAATATTATTCCACTGTCACAAACTTACTAATTTATGCAAAGAAATATGAAAAAAATATTCCATAGATGGCGCTAAAGGTGTATTTTTTTTTGTAGAAAAATTTTGTTTTCTTTTATTTGTTTGTCACCACATGTGGCGACCTGGGCGTGGAGAGGTTAATGAAAATTTAGGGATTATAAATTTTTTTGAACACCAACATCTCAATCAATTAATCGGTGTGGACCATCAACGTCCATTCATTAATTACACCCTTCGCCGTTCCCTCTCAAGGGATCCGTTAGATGTTGCAGTGGTCTGACTATTGTAAGCCTCATAATTTCACTCCGGAGAGAGACATGCACAAGGTCCTTGTGCGGACAATAAAGTGGAGAGGTAACGTATGCGTGCGTGGATACTGTTACAAGCCCAATACAATTGTTTGCCACAACACAATAAACAACGTTTGAATAACAGGTCGACCATATAACAGGATAAAGAGCATAATTGTATCAGCATAAATTGCGACGCGCTCTACTTACCGGAGTCGCGGATTACCACGCCGGAGGATGCTGAGGTTTGAAATTGCGATTTTTGTACCAAAATTATATTTTTATATACAAGCCAAGAACGCCATATAGTTATCACTAATGATACACTGCAGTTGTTGGTCTGAAGGACGCCATCTAGTAAAACTTTGATGTAGTAGGTCTAAATCAGTGGCTCCCAAACTTGTTTGTCCTACCGCCCCCTTTCCAGAAAAAAATATTACTTAGCGCCCCCTGGATTTTTTTTTAAATTTTAAACGCAATTAATAGGATCACCAAGATTGACTATTTGCAATTGGTTTTTTTTTTTGTTAATAAATTGGTTACCGCACTGAACCCACGTTTCACTAAATCTTCTCTTCTTTCTTTTGTACTATCACCACCCCCTTACAGTTATGCATCGCCTCCCAAATGCACCTGTGGCCATCAGCGCCCCCCTGAATCGCTGCAGCACCCACTAGGGGGCGGTGGCGCCCACTTTGGGAATCACTGGTCTAAATTATCTGTGGTGCAAGAAGACTCGTGCAAAATGGTTAGACCTGTTTCTCTGTCAGAATTGCTTAAACAACTTGAACCCTTTTTTACTGCGGAAACCGGATAATTACGCGTAAAAAATATCGCACTCTTATATGCGAGACCCGGATATACAGAAACACGGAAACGTCACCTTTGTCTTTTTTTAAATTTAATTAAACATGATCATTAACCGGAATGACGATCGATGGCTAATCTACTGCGGGTAAAACTATGACGATCAATGGCTCCGCTTCGATCCGCCATCGACCATAGCGAGCCCGTATAATTACATCTTATGCAATTATGACATCGTCACCTAAAGTGTAGTGGACAGTTTCTGGGCGCAAGTATCCCTAATTTTGATGGGGGGCGCAAGTGTCCCGGGCGCAAGTGCCTCAACACCCTTCTGGGCGCAAGTGTCCCGTTTTTTAACGTGTACGCAAGTGTTTTGGGCGCTACTGAGCCTTCACCATATACGTATGCTGTATTTTGAGTTGCATAGTTTAATCGCGCATTAGGCAACACTATACACACAAGCTGTTATATTGAGTTGCATAGTTGAATCGTGAATTAGGCAACACTATACATTGATGCATTTATAATTACGGTTCGCACATTGTTTTCTACCTCTGAGTACACACCCATTACATTTCTGGAAACTTAAATTAGTAATACGTGCCGGGCATACATCATCATCAAAGTTAGGTTTCGGTTTCCATTTGGGGCCGGACCGCAAGAAGTTGCGCCGCCGCCGCCGGAACGGTCGTCAGCCATGGATGATGATTTGGGCGCGACGGCACGTTATTATCGAAACGTTCGTGTACATCGAACACTGGACCATTAGAGCAATTTGTCGAAGGAGGGAGGAAGGGGATGATATCACACGGGGCACTCGCTGAAGTCTCACGTAATTACCACCCAGCGTCTCGGGGAGCTCAGTTTCTCGAGATTATTGTTATTACTGCATCGTCGGGCGCTGTCAATTCGAAATCCGTTTTACACGACTTAATAGATTCCAATTTCATTAATATAAGGGCTTTGAAGAAGCTACGTTAAAGATACATGTGCGCTCGTACGATCACCGAAGCCATGAACTTTATATTAAATATGGTTTGATCAATGGATATTTGCGTGTGTGTCATCACCGAAAACGGATTGTTCTCGCTTTGGACGACATACGTACACACATGATTGCGTCTAATTTAACTTATCGTAGAAGAAGTAAACGCATGAAAATATTGTCGAAACTAAGTTCGGCTATCTATAACGCGCACGCAAAGATTCACTGATCAAAGTATAGGCAACAGTTGGGGCAGATGGCCTTAGTTGTTGACGTCAATAAAAAAAAAACTTTGTTATTAAAATTGAAGGTTTTGCTATAACACAAAACACTTTAAATCAGAAAACGTTACTCCTTGTGTAAACTTTCGTTTCAAGTAAATAAGTAACATATTTTGTGCTGCTTCGGTTTCAACGACTAAATATCATCGGTTATTAATCGTAACACGAGTTATATTTAATGAAAGAATATAACGAATAAAATTTTATAAACTTGATGACAACTCACATATTGTAATGTTTTAATTCGTCTTGTAGTTTCTTGCACCATAAAGACTCCGTAAACTGTCGGCACTGTGACATTTTGTTACTCTGAGCGTCGTATTTTTCACCATTTCACTGATTTCACAGTTGGAAACTGCATCTCAACGATTTGTTGCATCCATTTTGACGTTTACCACAGGTAACCACAATAAATACTACTTTTGTTTTTTTTATCATCGCAGTGATACACATGCTGCTATGCATTTCCTTGCATCTTCTAGTAGGCCATGAGTAATTGGTAGAAGCTTTTTTTATTTTATAATTTTTTTGATTAGAAATTTTTGCGTGGTTGATAGTGAAAGCCATTACTTGTGATACATCTTGAATCAGCTTTAAAGAAACCACACTGTGTGGTGGATCAACACATCAACAATAGAAAAGCTCCTGAAATTTTTACAGTTTTTAAGAATGCGCAGGTAGCCCTACAAAACATCAACGACAAGCGATATTAAAATGTAACCTTTTGCACATCGCGACAGAAGACAAATCCAATACACCCCGGCGCCGACGACAATATAAAAGGTTACATCCCTTAAGGAAAGTTGGAATATTTATGGCACCGTGTATCGGCCGAAATGGGGCTCAATCTGTTATCGTTGGGGAAGTTTGGCGATTCCTGCACGAGCCCTTAAAACACGGCCCTTTTCCCCCTCGCCTCGCAACATCAGACTGAACTATTGGCTACTTGGGGCCGAGGGGGAAACTTTTACCGACTTTAATTTAGGGCCCGACGAGGTATAACTGTTATAGTTATTTTCCGGGCGGTCAAGACGGTTATGTATTTCCCTGTTTTTCGATAAAAAGATCATCAGCGTAAAATGTTAGATGGAGTGTAAAGGCGATTTTTTCATTAAGACGAGAGGGTGCTTTATATTTATTGAATGCAACTAGCAGAGCTATATAATTCATACTAATGAAGTGAGAATTAAAATTATCATTTAATTAATGTGTAAATATTAACAATACGATGTAATTAAATGCATGAATCATTAAGATTTTATTACGCATCCCATTAGTCACTAAACCTCAACGATTATGCTATTTTTAAACACCAGGAGAAAGCGATGAAAAAATTTAAGCGGTTTGATCACGTGCTTGTTACGCTGAATTATCCGATAATCGTTTCGGGACCGTAACATCTCGGCAGTGTTGTTTGAAACTTTTTATGCCGGGTTTAACGTTCAATGTTTATCGTTTGGCGTTTAATGTTTTAAAAATTAAGCATTCAAATCTTAACTTCGAGTCTTACGGCGCTCTGTGTATTTAGGGTTGCCTGATAGGGGGGTTTAAATATGCAACCCAAAATTCAGAAATCGTGTGCATAGGGCTGCCTAGTGTGTTAATTTAAAATAATTATAATAATACATTTATTACGGTAAATCACTATTTTACAATTAAATATACAACATAACATTTTTAAGTATGATAACTAAAATTACGATTTAAACTGTAATGCCGCTTTACCTCACTTATATGAAGACGAGGGGGAATGGAAATTCCCGTATAAGTGTGAATTATCCTGTACTGTTTTTCTTGTATCTTTTTAAATAAATAAACAAATGGTATATTTAACGTAAAAAATATTTAATTTAGTATCTGCAGACTATAACATATATAGTGATGAGATAAACGATTATTTTTAATAATAAAATTGATTGCTCTGTGCATCTAGGGTTGCCTAATGCCTGGTTTAACTATGCAACCCAAAATACAGAAATCGTGTACATGGTGTACATCTGTGTATTTATTGCTGTCTATTACGTTGATCAAACAGGCAGCCCTAAATACACATGATTTCTGCGTAGTGGTTTCAACAATTAAAATAATAAAAAAACGTAACAGCGTGAAAGAGGAGGATTAATGACTCGAGAGCGAATAACTCACCAGCGAATCGATGATGGCAATTACTCATAATTAATACACCGCAAATTGGAATCTGCAGAAAATACGGTCCGCAATTGCGGGTCGGTTTCAATTGTGCCCACCGTAACGAGATTAGTTTCGGTTTCGCAGATGAAACGCGAAAACCGGGAAAGCGTGAATGCCAATTTTATTTTTTCGTTAATGGCACACCCAATAACGATTCCAAACTGCGACCGTAACTAAATGATAGATCGCCTCGTTATTATGAATAATAATGGATAAAACATAATTATAATAGTAATTTAGTGTGCAGAAATAATGGTTGTTTTTTTTTTAACTATACAGGGTGTTGCAGAATTGCACCGCTCTATTTTATGGATGTGTTCGTATAAGTTCGTAAGGTGTGAGCCACAGAATTTTGTTTCCCTGAGAGAGAGAGAAACATAGCAGTCATGTCTGAGATTAATTCATTTTTTCTAAATATAATTCGATTGAACCAATAATTTTTTTTTTTTTTTGCCTGGGATGCATGTCCATGTGGCCAGCTCTAGAAAGCAATAATAATATGCGACATACCTCATTTCTTCACAGCCAACTCTGAAACAAAATTTTCTGTCTCACACGATATAAACCTATGTCTCAAATTACTTTATTACTTAGATATTACCTTTTTTTGACATAGGGTTGAATGGTTAATTTTTTCTTTGTAGTACACAGGGCGTTTCAAATTTGAGGCTTATTGTTCTCATCACAAAAAAATGAGAATTAAAGAAATTAAATATCGCGTTCATAAGAAATAAGAAAGTTGATGATGGTTCAAAAGAAACGAAACATGTTACAATTAAAAATCGTATGCCATCTATTAGATAATAAAAATGTCTTTACCGTTTTTAAATATCACTTCAAATAACGAAGATATAAAGAAAAAACCAAAATCAGTTTTTTTTAGACTTAACTCGAAAACAAAACAATTTTTTGCTTAAAAAGCAAATTTGGATGATCAATAAGGCGCATTTTTCAGAAATTTGCATGGAAATTCCACATTAATTGCAACAGGCGGTTGAAATTTTGACAGAGTAATTTTAAATAATGTGTCTGCAAATTTCAAAGAAAATAATTTTCTTCTAAATTTTCAAATTTTTGGTCCACTATTTTGATTTTTAGGATCGAATTTTTGGTCAAAGTTTTGAATTGTTTGTCCTATATTTTAGATTTTTTTAACCTAAATAATTGCTTTTTATACGCAACTTCTTTATTTTGTAATTTGAATTATTATTTTTTACTTTTTGGTTACTTTTTGACTACCGTTTTCGAGTTTCTGGTCGGCAACTAATTTTAAAATAAAGAATTATTTTGGGAGCTGAAAATGGCAAATTATTTTCGTTTTCTTTGATTTTTCAATTTTTTCGTTTGCATTTTTTATTCTTAGACCGGCATTTTTGATTTTTTGGCCTATATTTTAGATCTTTTTCATTTCTTCGTTCCAAATTTTAGAGTTTTTGCCCGGAATATTCTTTATTTTGGTTAAACTTTTTGATTTTTTTTTATTGTTGACATTTTCGGATTTTTGGTCTGCATTTTTTTAACCGCGAATTTTTGATATTTGTCTAAATTTTAGATATTTTGTGCATATCTTTAAGAGTTATTTTGGGGGCTGAAAATGGCAAATTATTTTTGTTTTTCTTGATTTTTCAATTTTGTTTATTTATTTTTAGACCAGAATTTTAAATTTTTTTTGGCCCATAGTTTAGATATTTGACCTGTATTTTTCCAAATTTTAGAGTTTTTGCCCCCGGAATATTAAACTTTTTGATTTTTTTTGTTGTTGAAATTTTCGGATTTTTGGTCTGCATTTTTTTAACCGGGAATTTTCGATTTGTTTTAGTGTTGTTCTTAATTAAGAGCTTAATTTTTTACATTTTTGCAAAAACATTGAGTGCAATTTTCGTTCCCTCCAGTGCATTCCTGTTGTTGCAATATTGCAATTGTTTTGTCAAATAATCAAAAATACACTGTTTCTGAATGGTTTCAGCAATTTTGAAACGAATTTTGCAAGTGATTAGTTTGTTATAATTTTTAAAAATATTGAGTGCAATTTTCGTTCCTTCCACTGCAGTTTTGAGTCAATTCCTGTTGTTTTCAGTAGGAATATTGCAATTTTACAAGTAATCAAAATACATATACTCTTTCTGCATAGTTTTGGTCATTTTGGAGCTAATTTTACAAGTGATTATTTTTTTACAATATTTCAAAACATCGAGTGCAAATTTCCTTCACTACAGTGCAAATTTTGTGTTTATTCCCTTGTTCTCTGCAGGAGCGTGTCGTTGTTTACGGGAAATCAAAAGTACACTATTTTTAAATAATTGAAGCGAAACCTTCAAGTAATGAATTTTTAAAAATTTTCGAATCGTCGAGTGCAAATTTCCTTCGCTACAGAGCAAATTTTGAGTTTTTTTTCCTATGTTTTCTGGAGCTAATCACCACGAGTGCTGAAAATGACAATTTTCGCGCTTGAATTTTCTTGTTTTCATTTTTACTTTCTCCGATACGAAGTACGAGAAAGTATTATGATCGTGATTTTTTTTTCAAACATTTTTTTTACGGAAATATCCGTTTTGGGGTCCCTAGATACCATTTCAACAATTTCTGGAAAAAAATTTTTTGTGTCTGTGTGTGTGTGTGTGTGTGTCTGTCTGTCTGTGTGTGTGTCTGTCTGTGTGCGCTGTATCTCAAAAAATAATAGAGCAATTGATATGAAACTTTGAACATTTATCTTATTTGATATTCTGAAGAACTGAAAAGCTTTTGGTAAAATTTCGTACACCGGAAGTGGGTGTTTACCTTAACTGTTTTTTGTTTTTTGCCATTTTTTACTTAAATTTGAAAAATATCACAAAAACATTTAAACAAACATTGAAGACAACAAAGAAATGCACATCTTTTGCTTGAAAATATTTTTCATAAAATCATTTTTATTCGAGAAAAAAATTTAATAATTTTTTTTTTCATTTTTGGTATACAATTATGAAACGCTAATAGTTACAGCAAATTTATGTGAATAATAATTGTAGAGAATGCTAAAATGAACAATTTATGAAGAATAAGTTTTTTTCGAAATCTCTTTAGTTTTTGAGTAAACTGAGTTTTTTTAATTTGAAGTACATTTTTCCATCTTTCATAATTTTGACGTTTTAAACGTCAGTTTTATCCGAGTGTACGAACGTTCGATGCACACTTAAAATATGATTTAAATTGAAAACAAACCATGGAAGCGTAAATATAAATGATACCATCAAGTCGGAGAAAGTAACATGATGGCCACATCACCATTTTTATCGTTAAGCCCGGATTTTGATATTTTGGTCTAAAATTTTAGCCTAAATTTTTTTCTAAAATTTCGATTTGTTTGTTAAAATTTTTGAATTTTTTGGTCCGCAATTTTTATTTTTAGGATCGAATTTTTGAATAAATCACGAAGTCGAAAAAAAAAAGATTTACAAACAAGCATACCTTTATGCAATTGCAGCAGCACTTTCTCTTCATCGCCAATTGTTGAACACGGAAATATAAAGTGTGAGACGAGGGCTAATTTAAATGTTAAACGACCGCCGTTAATGTATATAAAACCGTTTAGGGTTGGATCCGAATCTAAATTCGCTTTAAATGGACCTAATGTGATTTTGCAGTTCGTACACTTTAATCTAAAGCGATGTAATCTCTCTCCTAATCCACGACTTCTCATTGGCGAACCCTTTTCAATGGCTAAATCCACTGCCGGAGTGCGTGCGTGCGTGTGTGTGTAAAGGGCCTCGAAAAACGCGACCCGGAGAATCGGTTGATAATTGGATTGTTGCCATTCAAGTGGGCTATCACGAACGAAATGTGATTTGAATATTAATTGTGATTTTAAGTTGGTAATTGAACGTAAATTAGCAAGTCTATACTTTAAAATTAGTTAAATAAAATGTCTTTTAATTCTTATGCTAACTTATGGACCCGTTTACACGCTCATGCAATTTGCACAAGTAAATAGTTGCGTGAGGTTTGCGCAAGTCAAAAAGTGTGGCTTGAATAAAATCTGACGCGGTAGAAAATTCGCACGAGGTTAGGGCATATTCCATCTTTTTGCTTCGATTTTAACTTTTTTTTTAATAACACGAACCGCAGCCAGAGGAAGAAATATTTTGTCGTCAATATTTTTCATTTTTTTAACTCAAAAAGCAACACTTTTTTGGAGATGCTTTCGGGAAATTGTGCAAGGTAAACTGAACGTATAATTATCAACACATGTTCAGTTCATTTGCGCAGTTTTGCATGAGCGTGTAAACCAAGCATATGATGACAAAAAAAAATTATATTTAACTATGGTGGTAATAAAAATAAGTCTTAAATTGACATAACATTGGTAATATATTTTCAGCTGTGTAAGCGATCTTTCGAATGGCGAACGGAATACATAATTTGAGGTTAGGTACTGCGATTACAGATTGATACTCTTTTACAATGTTTATTAACAAATTCTTTGTATTTTTACCTTAAATCCTCTTTTGAGGCTTTATTTCTAATTTAAAAAACAACGACGATTCAAAAATGTATTCGGAAAGTTTAACCAGCTAAAAATATAATGCCGGCTTACGAAAAACCTGGCTTAAATAAATGTTTGTAAAATCCACCGATAATTTCATAATTCACTTCAGAAAAGCATTTAACTGGTACTATTTGTTTACACCAATATAAATAAAGTGTTGCCTAATTTTTTTTTTATTTTGATGAATTGAATGTTACTTTAATTATAATAATAATAATAATGTTTATTGTGTCAGTATATTTACAAGAAATATTTACACTCGTCAAACAGAAATATAATATACTACATAGTTTCAGATTACCTTAAGTATACTAAAATGAATAAGTTAAGAAATCATTTATATTAAATAGACATTTCATAATAAGAAATTGCTTTATACAACGTTTAAATTCGGTCAAATTCATGTTTCTACAACAATTGATTATTTTGTAAAAAGGTGTACCGTTTATTTAATAAATAAATAAATACATTTTTCGAATCTGTTCCACTTCCGTTCATCCCTCGAACGATCCATCTAACGACGGCCCGAGATTCGAAATCCGGATAATTCCGCACATACATCATCAACACGTTTGAATCACCTGACTGCGCATAAATCTCCATCAGACGTCAAATATTCGGATCGTTAGGCACACGGTGGCATTAGCGATCGAGTTAATATCAAAATTCAACAGTCGCGAGTGACACGGTCGATGCTCGTTACTCAAATGTCTTAGTTAACAATCTCAATGTTACGACAGGGGTTTAATTATTACGATTCGAAAATTAAGCTTCGGCAATTTCGAAATGAGAGTATTAATCGAGTACTGAGAGCTTTAAGTGAGTCAAGAAAATTAAAATGGAGAATGAGAGTATTAATCGAGTACTGAGCTTAAAGTGAGTCAAGAAATTGAAAATGGAGTATTTGAGTGGTGACGGGCTTCGTATGTAAAAAAACCAATAAAAAAATGGTGATATGGCCATCATGTTACTTTCTCCGACTTGATGGTATCATTTATATTTACGTTTTCATGGTTTATTTTCAATTGAAATCATATTTTAAATGTACATCGAGGGGATGAAACTGACGTTTAAAACGTCAAAATTATGAAAGATGGAAAAATTATACTTCAAATTCAAAAACTCGGTTTACTCAAAAACTAAAGCGATTTCGAAAAAAACTTATTCTTTATAAGTTGTTCATTTTGGCATTCTCTACAATTATTATTAACATAAATTTGCTGTAACTATTATCGTTTCATAATTGTAAATCAGAAATGAAAAAAAAATAATACATTTTTTTCTCGAATAACAATGATTTTATGAAAAATATTTTCAAACAAAAGATGTTAATTTATTTGTTGTCTTCAAAATTTGTTTAAATGTTTTCGTGATATTTTTTATATTTAAGAAGATATTGAAAAAAAACAAAAAAAAACGGTTAAGGTAAACACCCACTTTCGGTGTACGAAATTCTACCAAAAGCTTTCCAGTTCTTCGGATTATCAAATAAGACTTATGTTCACACTTTCGTATCAATTGCTTAATTAGTTTTTGAAATACAGCGCGCACAGACAGACACACACACAGACACATTTTTTTTTTTCCAGAAATTGTTGAAATGGCATCTAGGGACCCCAAAACGGATATTTCCGTAAAAAAAAAATTTTGGAAAAAAATCACGATTACGATTGTAAGTATCTTTTACGCTCATGTAAGCAGAAGTTAATTTTACGTCAGTAGTTCCGTGACGAATTTCGAAGGTTTTAACAGCTTTTACGAGCTCTAAACAGGTCTCTCGTCTACTGGGTGAAGCGAGCATAAAATATGAGCCGCAATTCACTTTCCGCAAGTTGCAATAAATCCGAGAAAATACATTTCTTGGCTTATTCAGACACTTCTTTATTCACCCCACCTTTTAGTACTTGATGCGGTGCGAGTCTCATTTAATTCTCGCTTTAATCATAGAAATTAAATAATAACGTCGAAAGTTGTTTAGTTCAAAGTTACCTGACAATGGACTACCACATAGTAACGGTCGCAACCTTCATAATTAAATAATAATAATAATCTTTATTTCATCTAGTTAACTAAAAGTGGACAACAAATAAATATAAAAATAAACACACTGAAACTCCGACGTGAAATAGGTGGAGATATCTTGTCACCGGCGTTTCGTTTCGATGAAACGCAGGCTCGCGAATTTAATTTTTTTTTTCAAGGTTAACCATCACCATCAACTTCGTACTTAAATTCCTTTTCTTTTTATAAAATGAGGTATAAGTTCCTTTCGAAATCGCTTTAGTTTTTGAGTAAACTAAGTTTTTGAATTTGAAGTCTAATTTTTCCATGTTTCATAATTTTGACGTTTTAAACGTCAGTTTCGTCCACTCGATGTACATTTAAAATAAGATTTCAATTGTAAATAAACCATGAAAGCGTAAATATAAATGATACCATCAAGTCGGAGAAAGTAACATGATGGCCACATCACCATTTTTTTTTTTGTGAAATACAATTTCTGAAGTGGAACATTACTTTTGATTTTGGGGAAAACCATAATCGGAACATCGTCCTTCATCACCTGAATTCCTCAGCGGACGCCACCCCCAGGCGGCGGAATTTAAAGTACGCTTGAAATTTTTTCCTCGATTTGTGTAAAATGGTCGATCGAGTCGATCCCCACCCCTCTAGAACTAGCAGAGCCCCCCGGGCGAATTTTTAAAAATCGAAAAAAAAAAAACATCAAAACGCGCCGGATCAGAAGTCGCTAGGCGATCGAGCGTGAGGGTGGCGGCCGTGTTTTTTAGAAACTAACATCGATTTCAAAGGGACGCTCGGTACCCGATTTTTGAATTTTTGCCCCAATCGAGCCACGCCCTCTTTTACTTTTCGGCCTACTTTCGCGAACGTATTTTTTTCTATGGAAATCGAAGAGATGAAACTTTCAGGGTAGGCGGGGGACGAGACGAGCCGTGATCCCTAATTTTTTCAAAACCCTCCGATCACCCCCCGCCCCTCCAGAGCGCGTTATTAGGCCCACCCCGGATATTTTTCTCTTTCCTTTTTATTTCTTTCGAGGACGTATTTTTTTATATTAATATCGGAGAGTTGAAACTCTTAGTGAGGGGTTCGGGGTAAGACGAGCCTTCTTCTGTATTTTTTTCAAAATTATTCAAACACTCCCTACCCTTCCAGAGCGCGTCACCCGGTTTTTCGTTTTTCTTCTTTTAGTGATTTATTTTTTTCTATTTATATCAGAGAGTTGAAACTTTCAGGGATGCCGGAGGATATAACCGGCTTGCATTGGGAATTTTTTCATTTTTTTTTAAAGAACACAACTTTACCTAAAAGTAGTTTAAACTTGGAAAACTAGTTCCATCTAATTGAATAAGTAATTGTGGAGGCTTTCACTTCGTCATACATTTTTAATAATTTATAATAAAACACTTTCAACTTTGTTTTGTATAACTTATATATTTATTTTTGTGACTCAAGTTTCGGTAATACAATTACTATTTTCAAACGAGAAGTCCGTTTGAATAATTCAAATAAAACGAATAACTTTGATGGTATCACTTTATTAACTTGGAGTAGTTACTATAGTTTCGACAATTTCAGCTTGTCATTTTCAAACTATGAATATTTACATTAAGATTGTACATTTATATATTTTTACAGAGTATTGAACAGGGGGGAGAATATTAGGTCGATCTGGTCGTTGATGAGTGGGATGTCCGGATTACGCTTAACCTTGAAAACTTCGATGGACTCGAGTAAATCCATTTTTAATCCCTTCTCGGTAAAATGGATCACCTCGAGTACATCTTTTTCAAAGGAATGTTCATTTTCCCTAATATGATTCGCGTTTATTTGTTATTAATATAACGTTTATTTGTTATTAATATTTTTATATGCAAATGGCAAAATTAGTGCGGTAGCAACGAGTAAACTTAGCTTGGTGTAATACAGGCTTACCACGTGGTATGCAACCATTTGTACACACCTAAGTAATAATAATAAGTGAGCACTAGTAATCAATGAATCTAGGTTTTATTTTTTGATTTATTTATGAAAGTTATAAGAATGCAAGTCGAGTTGTGGTTCTGTGGTTTAACGTCGGTTTGGTCAATAGCCGTCTGTTCGGTAATGTCGCAGCAGCTAAGGAGGATTTGCATAAGCAAGTGCAGCGGTCGCAAAAAGCCGCTCGGTTCGCCGCGACAGGCTGTCGGCGTTTATGTTTTGCGCATAATTACTCTCTCTTCAACAATTTCCCAACTTCCTTCCAACTCAATTACCGAAAGCACGGACCGCGCAAATAACACGGAAGATCATATCACGTTTCGTTTTTTTTATATATATTTTACGTAACGAAACAAACAAAACTAAAAATTATAATGTTATAATTAAGAAATTGATCAAAAGTTTTTAATTATATATAATAATAGGTATAGGACATGGTACATGAAATATGTCTGGAATTTTCTGAACAATCCAAAAATTGAATAATATACAGGGTGTTGCATTTAAAATAAGAAAGTTGGCATTGGCCTCTGCTACATGACACACCCTGTATAAAAAGTTTATATTGAAAAAAGTGCGCAACTAAAAATACTAATCGATGTATCCGAGCGTTTTGTCGAACACGCCCTCATTGATTTATTATCGAATTTATTCCATTTGGCTGATACACACTGAATATCTAAATTAGTGTCCAGAGCGCCGTAAAACTGCATTTTAAGTTGCCTAGTTAACACCCAATAGGCAACACTGTGTACATGGTTTTTCCGTTTTGGGTTGCATGAGTAAACCGCCTCTTAGGCAAATCTAAATACACAGAACGTCGTAAGACTCGAAGTCGGTTTTGAATTTTAAGATTTTAATGCTTAATTTTTCTTTAACCCATTAACGCCTGAGTTTTTTTATTGAATTCAATTTTTCTTTGTATTTTTAAATTACAATAATTTATAAATTCATTACAAAGGCAGAACTTTATTCATATGATTTTTAGTATACGAAATATTGAATGTGAGACATTAAATAATTAAACCCAAAATAACATTACTATTTAGTGTTCCTTACAGTGACGGTTCGCGGGGTTTTTTCTGGTACGGCCGAGGAACAAGAGGTGGTAATACAGATTGGTGCGGTCACGCTGCAACTGACCCTACCTATCTGTATTGCCACCTCTTGTTCCTCGGCCGTACCAGAAAAAAATCCGCGAACCGTCACTGGTTTCTTATATGGTACACTAGGTGGTAATAGGTTAAAAGTCATCAACAAACGCGTCAATTTCCCAAAATCTATACAATTAAAAAATTGGATTGTAATTGTAATTAATTTTCATCCCCAAATCCACTCCAATTTTTTATTGAAACAAATTACACATCCACTTCATCTCGCCTAATTAATATAAACACACGACGGAAAATTCATGATTTATTATCCGTTACGTTCTTTCATTAATAACCGAAATGGGAGGGGAGACAATTTTGACGGAACAATTACACGCGGGGGAAATTCCAAAGAAACCAACAAAAAAAATGGTGATGTGGCCATCATGTTACTTTCTCCGACTTTATATTTACGTTTTCATGGGTTTATTTTCAATTGAAATCATATTTTAAATGTACATCGAGCGTTGCGTAAACTCGGATGAAACTGACGTTTAAAACGTCAAAATCATGAAAGATGGAAAAATTATACTTCAAATTCAAAAACTCGGTTTACTCAAAAACTAACGAGATTTCGAAAAAAACCTATTCTTTAGAAGTTGTTCATTTTGGTATTCTCTACAATTATTATTCACATAAATTTGCTGTAACTATTATCGTTTCATAATTATAAACCAAAAATTAAAAAATAATAATAAATTTTTTTCTCGAATAGCAATGATTTTATGAAAAATGTTTTTAAGCAAAAGATGTTCATTTCTTTGTTGTCTTCAATATTTGTTTAAATGTTTTTGTGATATTTCTCATATTTAAGAAAATATCGGCAAAAAACAAAAAACAGTTAAGGTAAACACCCACTTCCGGTGTACAAAATTTTACCAAAAGCTTTTCAGTTCTTCAGATTATCAAATAAGACGTATGTTCAAAGTTTCATATCAATTGCTCTATTAGTTTTTGAGATACAGCGCACACAGACAGACACACACACACACACACACACACACAGACACACACACAGACACACACACACACACACAGACACAATTTTTTTTTTTCCAGAAATTGTTGAAATGGCATCTAGGGACCCCAAAACGGATATTTCCGTAAAAAAAATTTTTGAAAAAAAAATCACGATCACAATACTTTCTCGTACTTCGTAACGGAGAAAGTAAAAAAACTCGATAAATTATTGGTTTGTATCCTGGGGATAATTGCGCCGCGGCACTTAACCGAGCAGAAACTGTCGCCCTCGAATATTATTTCACCGGGATAAATTAATTAGTCGAGTTAATTACCGAAATTGGGCGCCTCCGCGTTATTTACAGAAGGCTGAAACACAATGGCCTATTAACCTTGTTCCTTAATTGTTCTTATTGCTGCTCCGTTCGCAAGAAATGCGCGCATGAACGGTTTAATTGTTTTAATTTGAACTTGTAAAGCGACACGAACTCAATGGATAAATAATAAGGAAAGATTCATTGCAGATGTTTCCGCTTAAAAAAAAAATCGAATTCTAAAAGTTTTGAGTAAAATCCGCTTTACACTACACAATTTATTGAACAAGAAATGAGTTACCCCTTAAACGTCTGAATTAATTTTTTTTCGAAATTTAATTTTTTTTGCAAATAACAATAACTATCTATACACAAATAAATATATTTGAGTAAAAAGAATAGTTATTTGTTTAACAAGGCAATAAAGTGATAGATTTACGGACGCGGCTGGAGTTTCACCGCCGAGCGAGACTGTGAATCCAGCCAAGAGATCCGGAAGATGTCTACAAGCGTAACCATATGGTATCGCTAGGCGTTTAAGGGTTAATTTCTCGTGCAATTTAAATTGTCTAGTTTTATACAGAGTTCATTAAATTGTGTAGTGTAAACCGGCTTTTAATCAACGTGTGTGAAGTTGGCAATAGATCCAGCAATGGATTTTAAAAATTCATATCTCGGAGAAAAGAAAAGCAATTCGAATAAAAAGTGAACCATACCATCAGGGAAGGTTTAAATTAATAACACAAAAAGAATCAACCCTTAATTTTAACCCTTTATATTTTTGCACCCCTTTCAAAAAATATATATTTTTTTAAAGTTTGCAATCTGCCATAAATAGGTAAAAATGCTTATTCTTATCACTAATACAAGTACTTTAATAATCAAGAGTCAAAAAAACGTTACAGGTACTACTTAAAAAAAAAATTCTCCGTAAGTCGCAAAAATCCACATCTCACGATATAAATCTCGATTTTTGACAAAGTTTGCAATCAGCCATAACTAAATAAAAATTCTTATTCTTATCACTAATATAGGTGCTTTCATAATAAAAAATCAAAGAAACGGTACGGGCACTTCTTCAGCCCAGAAAGAAAATAATTTCTCCGTAAGTCGCAGAAATCCACATTTCGGAATATAAATCTCGATTTTTGACAAAGTCAATAAATCGTCGATAAATAAATAAAAATTCTTATTCTTATCACTAATAAAGGTACTTTAATAATCAAAAGTCAAAAAAACGTTACGGGCACTCCTTCAACCCAGAAAAAATCATTTCTCGTAAGTCGCAGAAATCCACACCTTACGGAGAAATTATTTTTTTCTGGGTTGAAGGAGTGCCCGTAACGTTTTTTTGATTTTTGATTATAAAAGTATCTTTATTAGTGATAATAATAAGAATGTTTATTTAGTTATGGCTGATTGCAAATTTGGTCAAAAATCGAGTTTTATATCGCGAGGTGTGGATTTCTGCAACTTACGGAGACATTATTTTTTTCTGGTCTGAAGGAGTGCCCATAACGTTTTTTTGACTTTTGATTATGAAAGTACCTTTATTAGTGATAATAATAAGAATTTTTATTTAGCTATGGCTTTGTCAAAAATCGAGAATTTTTTTGTTGTTGAAGGAGTACCCGTAACGTTTTTTTGACTCATGATTATTAAAGTACTTGTATTAGTGATAAGAATAAGTATTTTTATTTATGGCAGATTGCAAACTTAAAAAAAAAACTTCTTTGAAAGGGCTGAAAAAATATAAAGGGTTAAAATTAAGGGTTCATTCTTTTTCTATTATTAATTTAGACCTTGCCTAATGGTATGGTTAACTTTTTTTTCGAATTACTTTTCTTTCCTCCGAGATATGAATTTTTAAAATCTATTGCTGAATCTATTGCTAACTTCACACCCGTTTTTAATCACTTACGTTATTTGTAACATATGGGAAACGACTTTTAAAGCCGTTTTACACTGCACAATTTATTGAACAAGAAATGAGTTCAATTCATGTGCAGTCAGAACTAATGCGGAGAGTCCTGGGTTCGAATCCCGGCGAGGGCATGGGTGTTTGTGGATGTCTACTTTTATTCAATATGAATAATATATTATAAATAATCGGTTGTGGCTGAATGACCTACGCTGTCCCCATATCCATAAATTCATGTGCAATTTAAATTTTCTAATTTCATACAGTAAATTGTCTCAAAAATTGAATCTGATTGTAAATAAGAAGCTCTGTCTTGCAGACAATTTCTTACACAATCTGTAATTTTACAATTTTTGAGACAATTTCCTGTATAAAACTAGACAATTTAAATTGCACAAGAAATTAACTAATTTCTTGTTCGATAAATTGTGTTGTGTAAAACGGATTTTACTCAAATTTTAGAATTCGAAATATCTTTAAAAAAAAATTTCTTTATTATTTATCCATTAAGTTCGTGTGTTTTGTCAATTGTACAGTGTAAAACAGCCTTTAGGTATAATTTGATGGTGAAGCGATATTTCGACCGAAAATTGTTTTCTTTCTGGCTCGATTTCCGAAATACCGAGTTGAGGGTATTTTTGATTTATCTAATTCCTCGTACCAACGTAACGTTTGTAAGACGCGAAAATAATTTTCCATGTGGGTAACGTTTGCGTGCACGTGGAAAGGTCGAAAGTCGACTGTCCAAATAGGGACCGACGGAGGTTCGGGTCAGCGACAAATGTTAATATTATTATGCTGCGAAGGTGTTTGGGTAATTAATTTAACAGCACGATGACGCCTGAACAGGATTTAATCTTGAATACAACATTTGAATATTCGCTTTTTAACAAAAATCGACGCCGAATTTGACGCTGGAAATTTAAAGTCATGTCTGAACTAAGATTACACGCGCACGCTTAAAATACCGGTTGTCATGGTAACGTCAAATGAATAACCTCTAATTATAATATCTGACATGTCACCGTTTAACAGCAACCAGCATTTCACGAGTGTGAAGTTGAAGTTGTTTTCCGCATACATTTTTAATTGATTCGTTCGGAATATTAAATACTGACCATTTCTAAAGTGATACTAACAGCTGAAGCTAGCCATAATGACAGATACATTTCTTTTAGGGCTAAAAACTAATTTTGTGCAATTTTTTTAGGGATCTAGCCTATAGTACAGGAGGTCAATCGCAATGTTAAAAAAGTGGCACCAAATCGAAATGCAAAATAAGGTCCAGTCTCTACCGTGTGATTATTTTGAAATCTAGTGAGGGGGTGTTTTTAGTTTTTGATTTAATTTATAAAGCACAATCGATTTTGACAACATTTGTAAAGTTTCAAGTGTGTGGCAATTGTTTTCCAGCCATTTTCCCGAGGTTACATTTATTTTGAAAGAGACGGGCTCCGTTTGACCTCTTGTACTATAGACTGTATGTTAGGGATTTCCAACGCCAACTTCGCCGTAATTTTTTGTTGTACGCTCGATATGATTATAGGCGTCTGCGAAAATTAATTCAAGGGCGAGGGGATCAAAGCGTTAAATAAAATGTTTCCTTTACCAGAACTGCAGGATTGTTTAGTGGGAAATCTCACTATTGCACTACTTTCAGATTGTACGTACATTCAAATAATAGTTTTAATGGATGGTCAGCAGATGGCGGATTGTAGTTCATAGATAAATTTAAATAGATAGGCAACTCTATGTACACAACATTTAACGCATTTTTAGATTCTCGGGGAGGGGGGGGGTTAATAATTATTTGACAGTATCGGTCTTCTGGCATTATTTTTAAAGCTTTTTAATCTGAATCATTTGGTACCTTACTCATTAGTTTCAGAAGAGTATTTACCGAGATATTTGCAAAAAACTTTACAACGATTTCGAATTAAAAACAGAGGTTTGCCATGAAATCATAATGGCGGATATTACATTTTGTTCTAAAAAGTGACGTTTGTTGTCGCATTACGATTTATTATTAAATGGTTTCACGCAGGTAATATTTAAGAGGCAGCTTTATGTGAATTTCCAGAGAAGGCAATATCCAGTAAAAGTACCATTCAGTGAATAATTACTACTTTGCTTTCTAAATTTGAAATGTGTTACAATTGGGTTCCCTTAATTATCGGTCTACTTACATTATTCTTAATACTCGTTGAATACTATTTTTGTTGGGCCATTGCCTTCTCCGGAAATTTAACACTTATCACACATATCACGTTCACTTCTTAAATAGTACCTGAGTAATACCATTTAATCATGGTTCGCGGGTTTTTTTTTTGGTACAGCCGAGGAACAAGAGGCGGTAATACAGATAGGTAGGGTCAGTTGCAGAGACTGCACCTATCTGTATTACCACCTCTTGTTCCTCGGCCGTACCAAAAAAAAAACCCGCGAACCCTCACTGATAAATACTTTTTTTCGTGTAGAATACACGGCCGGTTGTAAATCGTAATGCGACAGCAAACGTCACTTTTTAGAACAAAATTAAATATCGGCCATTATGATTCCATGGCAAGCCTTTGTTTTTAATTCGAAG
Organism: Ocypus olens; assembly: GCA_910593695.2. Lineage (NCBI taxonomy): Eukaryota > Metazoa > Arthropoda > Insecta > Coleoptera > Staphylinidae > Ocypus > Ocypus olens. The sequence goes on from OU343048.1 coordinate 1,111,899, forward strand.
TTTTTCGCAAATATCTCGGTAAATACTCGGCAGAAACTATTGATTAAGGTACCAAATAATTCAGCTTAAAAAGCTTTAAAATTAATGTTAGAAGACCAATAGTGTCAAATAATTAGGGGAGCCAATATTAACACATTTCAAATTTTACATGTAAATCTCACAGCCAACAAAATTTTGTGACTCGCACATTTGAGGTAATAACGAAAGCCATTGATATTTCGAGTGAAACCATAGACGCAAAGCTCTTTTCTCGTAACAATAATATCGAACGCGTTACGGCAAAACCGGAGCGGGGGCAATAAAAGTAAACAACCTGAAATGTTATGTAAACATTTAACGAGGGCAACTATAAAAAGCAGCCGACGTCGACGACGGCCACGACGACATTTTCCGGCGACGGCGGCGGAATCAATAAAATCCAGAAGAGACCTTTCCATCAGTTAACCTTGACATCTTAACCGTAACGAAATCGCGTCGTCCTCCTCGGGCGCGAGCTTTATACGAAAATAAAGTTCTTCTGCTCGAGCACCTGAGGGATTTACAAGTAATATCGAGAGGCGTTCGCATATTTTACGTCGCTATAACAATTCGGCTCCTTTTTTCCCCATCCATCCCGCCAGAACTTGCCCCATTACGCGATAATCTACCACCTTCCAGTTTCTCTGCTTGAAAGTTTTGAATCTCTCTCTCTCTCTCTTTTTACATTCTGGCGTGGTGGTATGATTTAAGTTTTCGTGAATTGATTGCGTCAGTTTTATTTTGATGAAGGAGAACGATTTTTACAATTAATTTTAGGACATAAAGGTTTAGCTTGAAGGATTCCATTATGTCATATACTTGTTTCTCATTGATCACTTGGTGAAACATTATGTTAATTTTTATACCTGGATTCCATTATGTCGCTAAATTCTGGGCCATCAGCAGTCGATTGCATCAGTTTTATTGTAATGAAGGAGGACGGTCTTTACAATTAAACTGGTCCACCCAAACCATATATAATATGGCAAACTTTCAAAGCCCAAAATGGCACTGTTTGACGCGTTTAAAATTTAATTTTTTAACAACACCGTTTAATTACATTCTCAGCGTTTGATTTATCATAAATCATTAATATTGAAGAAATTTTATTCGGTTGTAGAGGCGCCGGGAAATCCGTGGCTATCTTCACATCGGTAAATAAACTTCATACAAATTAAGAAAATACCTAATTTCTACACAATTAATTTTCTGGTGTGGTGGTAAGATTTAGTTTGAACATTAAGCTTTCGTGAATTGATTTCGTCCAAGGGCGGTTTCTGCAATTAATTTTTGGATATCTAGTAGTCGAAAAAGTGGAGTTTTAAAGAATATATATGAGATCCACTTTGTCGCTAAATTCCGGGCCATCAGCAGGTCGCAAGCTAGTTTGTAATGTACTGGACCACTTTGCGCGTTTAATATTTATGTTGCTGCGAACGTTACGGACGTAAAATTCCCATTTAACGCGGTTTTTATGACTTGAAAAAAAATTGCAATATCAGGAAAAATGGATCAAATCAGACCAAAAGACCGCAGGTCGCTAGCTAAATTGGCTTCCACTTATAATATATTGCATTATAAAATTAATGTACGCTAAAAAAATTTACCGAATAAATCAAATCATATTTCTGTGTCAGACTTTTCATCATTAAATATTTAGCAGTAGTCTCGTAAGCATAATTCCATGTCAATTAACAGAGAGTTAATTTTTTGTCTAACTAATAAAATAAATAAAAATAATAAAATTGTTTCAATTCCACCTTCATGTAATTACTATTTTATAACTATAACACTGCACATTTATTGAATTTTCAACGGTAAAACCTGAAATCTTATCACAGTTTAAACGAAACGCGTCTGAAGCACATCAAACTGTTCGTAGGTGCACAAGCTCTGCGCGAGTTGTAAAAACGTTAACGGCCATTTTATTTGCAAGAAAAAAAGTCGCTCTTTAAAAAAAGAAAACACGGAATTTACACTTTCCGACGAGTTTACCGTTCCTTGTGCGACGTAATCTATTCGTGATATGGTCGTGAAAATGCGATTTCCATGCGGCACGATGGCGATTTCTTGCAAGATTTACGCTAATCGATCCGTTAATTTTCGCGAATGCAAATTTTAAGCGGAAGTTTCCATGTTAAACGAGGCAAACTGGAGATAGACTATAATTCTAATGGCTAAAAAGTAAAAGAAAGCAATTTGAATGTGTAGATATTCCAGACGATATCAGACAGAGAACAGTACTGCAATGGAGAAAAGACAATAAGTGATAAATGTAATGTATTCCAGACGATAAGAACAGCACTGCACCTGAAACATCCCAATTTCACGAAAAATATAGAAGATCAAATGAACAAAATTTAATTTTTTGGACATCGAGCAGACATTTTTGAAATATTTTATCATGGTAGCATTGCCAAAGGCTATACCTATCAATACAATTAAAGACATTTTGGATACCTCACCTGAACCATCCCCAGTTCACGAAAAATAAAAAAGACTACATTAACAAAATTTTATTTTTTGGACATACCGAGCAGACATTTTTGAAATATTACTGACTCACATTATGATAAACATTTAGTAATAGGTTGGATTAATATTATCTCGTACAACTTTTATTCGAATATTACAAAAGTTATCGATGATGAAATATCTCTCTACCCCCCTCATGCCATATGGCCGTTTCCATCGCGATAGCGAACACTTCATATTTTTTTTGTTTCGGTAAACGAGTCACGGATTGCGTGGGCAGAGCGAATCGAAGGACCGAACGTCTCGCGTTTAATTAATACTTGTTCGATAAATAAACGAAACCAACGAGCGATTCAAATCGATTTTACAAAAAAAAAGGAAGAAGAACGAAGAACCGTTGGAGAAAAGACCGTTCTCCTCCTTCTCCTCCCACGCCTTAAAGTCCTGAACCATGCGCCGTAACGTATTGTGTTAACAGGTGATATTGCGATGTGTTCAAGGTTGTTGCGATTACGTTTGGATATTAAATTGGAAAGAGTTTGTTGTTATTTTGTAGCTCGTAATATAAATTTCGATGCACGTTATAACCGCTGCTAATTGGTATAATGAAAGTTAGCGTTTTTTAAGATGTTGTGTGTTGAACGATTGGTGCAAACATGAATGGTTGTTGACGTAATCATAGTTTGTATCTTTATCCACAATTTTGTTGACAGAAATTTTGATAGATACATCCTAAATAACATATCTTTAAGACTGCCCAAAGAAAATTATGTGAACTTTGCTCTAACAAAACTGGACGACAAATTTTGAAGACAAAAATTGCACTTTTTCCAGAAATCGCCCTATAAATTCCACAATTTTGTCGACAGATGCTTAAAATTTTGACAGATACATCCTAAATAACATATCTTTAAAACTGCCTTAAGAAAACTATTCGAACTTTGCTCTAACAAAACTGGAAGACAAATTTTGAAGACAAAAATTGCACTTTTTCCAGAAATCGCCCTATAAATTCCACAATTTTGTCGACAGATGCTTGAAATTTTGACAGATACATCCTAAATAACATATCAATACTATGTAGCTATTATTTTATAATTATAGATTAGTCAAAACTAATTATTTCTGAAAAAAAATATATAAAATACATTTATTTACAAAAGATGCAGTTCTTTGCCATATTTAACATAAAAAATGGAAAAAAATAGAAAGCAACACTTTCAATTTTTCACTGTCACTATCACTCTTTCACTGTCACTGTCACTGTCACTGTCACTGTCACTGTCACTGTCACTGTCACTGTCACTGTCACTGTCACTGTCACTCTGTCACTGTCACTCTGTCACTGTCACTATGTCACTGTCACTCTGTCACTGTCACTATGTCACTGTCACTATGTCACTGTCACTCTGTCACTGTCACTGTCACTGTCACTGTCACTGTCACTGTCACTGTCACTCTGTCACTCTGTCACTGTCACTCTGTCACTGTCACTATGTCACTGTCACTCTGTCACTGTCACTATGTCACTGTCACTATGTCACTGTCACTCTGTCACTGTCACTCTGTCACTGTCACTCTGTCACTGTCACTCTGTCACTGTCACTCTGTCACTGTCACTCTGTCACTGTCACTCTGTCACTGTCACTCTGTCACTGTCACTCTGTCACTGTCACTCTGTCACTGTCACTATGTCACTGTCACTCTGTCACTGTCACTCTGTCACTGTCACTCTGTCACTGTCACTCTGTCACTGTCACTCTGTCACTGTCACTCTGTCACTGTCACTCTGTCACTGTCACTCTGTCACTGTCACTCTGTCACTGTCACTCTGTCACTGTCACTCTGTCACTGTCACTCTGTCACTGTCACTCTGTCACTGTCACTCTGTCACTGTCACTCTGTCACTGTCACTCTGTCACTGTCACTCTGTCACTGTCACTCTGTCACTGTCACTGTGAAAGCAACACTTTCAATTTTTCAGATTATCAAATGAAGCTTAAGTTTTTTTTTGTTGGACTTCTTTTAAGAGGTTTTTGAGTTTTTACTTTCAGGACTTGTTTTCAAGACTTCTCTCAGGACTTTCCTTTTCAGGAACTTTACAGACCTTCCAGTTTTTTTCATGATTTTTTTTTCAGGATTTAACTTTTTTAAAGATCATATTTATAGGAATTTTCTCAGGACATTTACAAAAAATTTTCTCGGGACATTTTTTCAGGAATTTTCTGGACTTTTTTCTGGACTACTTTTTTGGAAAAAAAATTTCCCCATTATTTTCAGGATTTTTTTTTTTTACTTTTTTAAAGACTTTTTCAAGATCATATTGACTGGAGTTTTCTCTGGACATTTACAAGATTCTTTCTCTGGACTTTTAAAGGATTATTTCTCGGAACATTTTTTTCAGGAATTTTCGAGACTTTTTTAGGACTATTTTTTTGGAAAAAAAAATTCCCAAAAAATTTTTCCAGGATTTTTTAATCTTAAGATCATATTAACCGGAGTTTTCTCAGGACATTTACAAAATGTTTTCTCTGGGCTTTTAAAGGTCTATTTCTCGGGACATTGTTTCAGGAATTTTCGGGATTTTTGTTAGGACCATATTTTGGAAAAAAAATCCCGATTTTTTTCAGGATTTTTTTATAAGTTTTTCAAAGACTTTTTCAAGATCATATTAACTGAAGTTTTCTCATTGACATTTACAAGATTTTTTTCTCAGAACTTTTACAGGAAATTTTCAACTTTTTAAAAGACTTTTTCAAGACTATATTTATAGGAATTTTCTCAGGACATTTACAGGATATTATACTTTAAGATTTTTTTTTAGGACTTTCAAATAACTTTTTCTCGAGATATTTTTTCCGGACTTTTTTACTTTCTCCGTTACGAAGTACGACAAAGTATTGTGATCGTGATTTTTTCTTCAAAAATTTTTTTTACGGAAATATCCGTTTTGAGTTCCCTATTTCAACAATTTCTGGAAAAAAGAATTTTGTGTCTGTTGTGTGTGTGTCAGTCTCTGTGTGCTGTATCTAAAAAAGTAATAAAGCAATTGATATGAAACTTTAAACATAAGTCTCATTTGATAGTTCGAAGAACTGAAAAGTTTTTGGTAAAATTTCGTACACCGGAACTGGCTGTTTTTTGTTTTTTGCCAATAATTTCTTAAATTTGAAAAATATCCCAAAACATTTAAACAAACATTAAAGACAAGAAAGAAATGAACATCTTTTGCTTGAAAATATTTTTCATAAAATCATTTTAATTCGAGAAAAAAATTTATTATTTTATGTTTGGTTTATAATTATAAAACGATAATAGTTACAGCAAATTAATGTCAATAATAATTGTAGAGAATGCCAAAATGAAAAACTTATAAAGAATAAGTTTTTTTCGAAATCTCTTTGGTTTTTGAGTAAACTGGGTTTTTGAATTTGAAGTATGATTTTACCATCTTTCATAATTTTGACGTTTTAAACGTCAGTTTCATCCAAGTCTACGCAACGCTCGATGTACATTTAAAATATGATTCAAATTGAAAATAGCGTAAATATAAATGATACCATCAACTCGGAGAAAGTAACATCATTTTTTATCGATAAAATTCTTTTAAATGCATTTATTTATATAAGCAATAGATGATCTTTATTTGCAAGACCATAACTATATGAAAACTGAAAATCCTGACGACTGTGCAATTGATTGCATTGATTGAATAACAAATAAACCTTCGGGGAAGTTAATTGCAATTCCAATTAATTTTTAATTAATCATCCGTTTCAATACCTTATTGTTGCACGTAATTATTACATCACCACAGTCCAAATAAATCATATAATATAAATACACGGGCGTAACAATTGCAAAATCACCATCCAAACAATCACCACAATGTCCCATACGTACATACATCATGCAATAATAATTATGTGGTTCATATTTTCTTCTCAATTAGATAGTCTTCTCACGACGACGACTACGCCCACTCGTCACTCAAGTCAAATTAACTGCAAGAGGTACAATCAGCGTGGGAAGTTATTGATGATCTTTTATTAATAATAATAATAATAATAATTTTATTGGTGCTTTTCACATTAGTGTTACACAAGTCAGATGAGAGTACATAAAAACAAACAAAGAAATTAAAAATTATTAATGATATATCATACATAAAACTAAATTATTGAAATACTAAAATATTGTAAAATAAAATTTAAACTAAAAAACATATTAAAATTGTAACCATTACCAGTAATTAAATAACAATCAGTAGGTAAATAGGTACATCCAATAATTTGAGAGGTTACACAATACAGTTCACAGAATAAAGCTGGTAATAAGATACATAAAAAGATACTGTAAGTATATCTGGAACAAATTAAAATTAACTTAAAAATGATAAAAATTAGGAATATTACACTTCACAACGAGTTAAAATCAAAGGACAAAATCATCCCAACTATAGAAGGCATATGTTACTAATATACTTTTTATCTTAATTTTAAACTGTTTCACAGATAGTTTACGAAACTCATGTGGCAGAATGTTGTATAATATACGCATATATTCCTTCCCGGATCGTTTCTAATCGTTATTTAATTGTACCGTGCGTAATAATTACCCAGAATTTGATATGGTAATATTTGTGACCAGTGATGGTTCGCGGGGTTTTTTCTGGTACGGCTGAGGAACTAGAGGTGGTAATACAGATAGGTAGGGTCAGTTACAGAGACCGCACCTATCTGTATTACCACCTCTTGTTCCTCGGCCATACCAGAAAAAAACCCTGCGAACCGTCACTGTTTGTGACTATAATTTATGCTGATGGCATTTAAAATGTCAGTTTTACAGTTTCTATTCCATCAATGGCATGTATCGTATGCAACCATATATACGTATCATATGCAACCATATATACGTATCTTATGCAACCATACATACGTATCATATGTAACCAACTCAATTTTAACCCGTTTTTTTCCCAGTGTCCCAAAAATGGAACATCAGGTTTATTCCCGAATTATAAAAAAACGTGTAGTCGCACGAGTTTGTTTGCATTATGTACTTATTCTACACACAGATGCATTAAAAAACGAAATGTAATAATACACTTACATATTATACTTTAATCATTTGTATCTAACCAATGTCAGTTAAATTAAATCAGAAATTAAAGAAAAATAATTGGGGAAAAAACGGGTTAAAGGTCTGCAGGTTGAATTCACACTTTTTATTATAAATTACAATAAAAATAATAAAATGGAAACTTCTGCACTATATATAGTAGTTTCCGTTTTATCGTCCCTACGGTAGTCTTGGGGAAGAAAATCATTCCATGCATACAGATCGCACGTTCCGAGTTTTTAGTGTTTTCTTGTATGACCGTCGAATGGGACGCAGTTGAACGATTTCTATGGAATAAATAAAATTGCCAATCATCATATCGCTAAAGGTAGACGTGTCTTCGAGTGTCGTCGCGTACGGTTATCTTAAAACCTGCGACGGTGATGGCACGTCACCAGACAGAATCGATCGTTTATGCTACGAACAACAAACATGATTTTTACGTGCGCTGCAGTAACGTTTACATTATCCGGTACATAAACCCTCGTGGGCCCCGGGGATAATGAAGTTTATTTTAGACGACGGCAACTTTAATTCGATTCATTGCGATTTTATGCCTGTCACGAAGGCGTAATTGCGTGTTTTTGTCAAGAGATGCGAAATTCGTTTAAGCAACAATCGCAATTTCACGTTTAGTTGGGTTTCTGTAAATATTAATTTATGTCGAAATTTGATAACGAGTCACGATGGAGTAGATATTTAGGCAAGTGTCTGTCTTTGTTTGCCGTTTACTGGTGAAGATCAAGAAGGCCTTCGTTGCTTCCAAGATAAATGTCGCAAAGTCAAGTAACTCAAGCCGTCCTTTGTATCTAAAACGTTATGTGGATAACGTGTGTCCAATAATTACCGAAAAATCTACGGCGAGATCAAAGACAAGAGTACAAGAGGTACCCAAAAATTTTTCTTAACCGAATAAGATCATTTTTATTCAATCGTAAATAATTGTCGGTTTTAGGGTACCCAAAAAAAAATTGGAAATCTAATGACACATTTTAACTGTCGAATGTCGAACGTGTTATTTATCGACGTTGTCAAAATGTCATTTGTCAACTGTCAAAAAAGTCTTGACGGATAGATTGTTGATATTGATGTAATCTGTACAAAAAATTTGACGTTGAGAAGGTGATTATTACAAGTAGCCATATTGATATTGAAGTAAACTTATAAATTAGCATTTGCAGACATCTACGTAATTTTGATTGGTATTTAAAGAAAATTTGACGGATGGCATTTTTGGCATAACCCGGATTGCTAGATGACGATGACCTTGAAAAGTAGGTATTTGCAAAACGTATTGACAGATGATGGACTTAAAGATGCATTTAAAGAAAATTTGACGGATGACATTTTTAACATAACCCGGATTGCTAGATGACGATGACTTTGAAAAGTAGGTATTTGCAAAACGTATTGACAGATGGTGGATTTAAAGATGCATTTAAAGAAAATTTGACGGATGACATTTTTAACATAACCCGGATTGCTAGATGACGATGACCTTGAAAAGTAGGTATTTGCAAAACGTATTGACAGATGATGGACTTAAAGATGTATTTAAAGAAACTTTGACGGATGACATTTTTGACATAACCCGGATTGCTAGATGACGATGACCTTGAAAAGTAGGTATTTGCAAAACCTTTTGACAGATGGTGGATTTAAAAAGAAAACGTAAAATGGTTATCATGATTATTATTGGTACACATTTGGCATTTCAAATATTTAAGAGAAACGATGGCTCGTCGGCGTTGAAAGTTATTCATCCACGAGGAATCATTCATATTCCCGCAGGAGAGTTATCTATGTAAACCGAGTGCCAGAGCAGTTGCCGTTGCGCGAAGTATTTTTATTTTCCGGCAATTCACTTTGTTTTAGTTTACGGAATTGCGCCCCCCTCCCCCTCCCCCTCCTCGCGCCAACTGTTCCCCCGGAAAATCCCTTAAAGTTCTGCGCCCGCATACACCCGCGAATGTTCGTACATAAATATAGAGAATAATAGCGCGGAGCCGATGCCGCTTTCATCTCTTGTATTTGCCACAGGAAATCTCCGCCCGGTATTCACATTCAAATTTTGTGGGGCGATCGCCCTCCCTAATCCCATCCCAGGGCCGCAAACATAAACAACATTGTTTTCCATCATTAGTAGTCATTTGAATTTCGAGAGTTTCTATAAAAGCTATTCCATCAATGATATGTATCGTATGTAACCATTTATACGTATCATATGCAACCGTGTATACGTATAATTGCAAATTTACATGTAAAATTTTAAATGTATTAATATTGGCTTCCCTAATTATCTGACAGCATCGGTCTTCTTACATTATTTTTAAAGCTTTACTTACCTTACTCAATGGTTTTTGCCGAAGGGTATTTACCGAGATATTTGCAAAAAACTTTACAATTATTTTGAATTAAAAACGAAGGTTTGCCATGAAATCATAATGGCGGATATTTAATTTTGTTCTAAAAAGTGACGTTTGCTGTCGCGTTACGATTTACATTTTCTACACAAAATAGCAGTATTTATTATTAAATGGTTTTATTTAGATACTATTTAACAACTGTACGTGAATTTCCGGAAAAGGCAATAATTAGCAAAAGTACTATTCAATGAATAATTACTAAGTATTTTATAATATCGATCTACTTACATTATTTGTATCCTCATTGAATAGTACTTTTTCCGGGTATTGCCTTCTTTGTAATTTCAACACTGAACAAATCACTTTCACTTCTTAAACAGTACCTGAATAAAACCATTTACTTATAAATACTTTTTCTTGTGTAAAATACACGGCCGGTTGTAAAACGTAACGTGACAGCGACTGTCACTTTTTAGAGAAAAATGAAATGTCGGCCATTATGATTTCATGGCAAACCTTTGTTTTTCATTCAAAATAATAGTAAAGTTTTTTGCAAATATCTCGGTAAATACTCTTCGGCAAAAACCATTGAGGAAGACGCCAAATCATTCAACTTAAAAAGCTTTAAAAATAATGTAAGACCGATACTGTCAAATAATTAGGGGAGCCAATATTAACACATTTCAAATTTTTCATGTAAATCCTTATGGCCCGTCTGACAATTATGTATCATATGCAACCATATATACGTATCATGAGCAAACAATAAAAATACCGAAAAACTGCAACGATTCATGCCCCCCCCCCACCCGTTGTTTTCCGTCATTAGCACTCATTTGAATTTCAAAACCGTAAATAAGAATGCGTCGTCTCATTCCGAAAGGGCTTCATTTTAATGTAGGCAATTCCCGGCGAGTCCTTGTTTCTTCTTTCATGTTGAATTAGTCGCGCCCCATCAAAGGGAACGAGAGCTCGCGGAATTGTGCATGTGACTCGAAATCAGAATAAGATCGAGCCGGCGGCGGAGAGACTCTCTCGCTCTCTCACTTAAGGGCTTCCACAGTATCGCTCAATTATTTTAAAGGGGGCCTCTTTATCGGCTGCAGTGCACAAACAACGCTGACATTTTTTTTTTGTGTGCGCGCGGGGGTGTACGAATAATGGGGACTAAGGCGATTTGAATAACAACAGAGAGAGGCCTCGAAGGGAAATAATCCAATAAGCTTATTACGCGTTAATTGGATCGTCTTTTAAATGAAAATCTAATTTGCTTCCTTTTCACCTGATATTATTAATATTAAATCCAACATTTTTACGGGCGAAAACTTTTGCACGGCAGCGAAAAGCTAATCGTCACGATCCATCTGCAAGTGCTGCAAAATGAAAGAATCACAGTGGCTGTCGACAGTCCCGTGCGTCTGTGGATGGGAAGCAGATTTACTATGAGTATTAAACAAGTAGGCGGTTTTAAAATAGTAGAATTGTTTGCTACGCCATCTTTCCACCAACAGGCATCAGGGGTGGCTCGTTATATAGAGCCAAGGAGCCATGGCACTACCTGTAGTTTCAAGCTCAGCAAGAATTTTTAAAACACTTTCGCCAGTTACTTTGGTCTAGGAAGATAAATCCTCATTTCTTTCTTCAAAAAAGGAGGGGATTGTATAACTGGCTCTACCATCAACATGTTTCACGAGCCGCCACTGACAGGCACATTGGGCTAATGACGGCTCGTATCTAGAAACCGGTCAGCAGTTATCATTGACGGAAAACAATAATTTATGCTTAAAATACAAGTCATTTAACCCTTTGCACTCGTATTTATTAGTGAGAAAACGTATTTTGGTGACCATAAGTCGACATACGGGTGCAAAGGGTTAAATGTTATATTTGAGTAGAGTTAAAGAGGTTACAAGAATTTATAGAGGATAGACCGTGTAACTAGTAAGGATACCTGCAGGAGACAAGACTAAAATCAGCGACTCAGTAAAAATAATTAAAATCCTGACAATAAGGTTAACTATCGTGACGTATAAAGAGAGAAAACGAAAGCAAATCAAACCCCGCGAGGTATACCGAAAGGCAGATTAAACTATTATACCATATGTATAAAAATTATTTAGATAAGGCATGGCCATGATGAACAAAATCACAGTCTTAGATTAGTTCAGCACGTTGTTGACTTTATGTCATACGAACAACTGGTGGCGAAGACGTGATGCGACGTATCAAACCTGCAACGTACGTTCCGAAATACAAAGCCACCCTTTATCTAAATAATTTTTATGCATATGGTAGTTCTCTATCAAACGAGAAGTATTTTAAACCGTTACAGCAGGTAAGATCGAATGGTCCTATGGCGAGCGCATGACGTAAACTTTAAGTTCCCGGCGCATCCACCATAAGATCAATTGATAAATGAACGGATTTTAGTTGTTTTTATAACTCATTATAAACCCATCATATAAAGAACCAATACAATCCATTACATAAGGATGAATCGGTATCCATAATGGGAACTTCCTCCTCTCTTCCCGCCTCTAGCGGTCGTTAAATCGATCGAAAGTAACTTTCCATTTCGTAGTGGCGGAGGAATTTTATCGGGTGATAAAACAGACGCGTGGCATTAAAGTACACGCCCGCACTGCGTTCTGTAGTCTGGCCCCGGGCCTAGACTTTGGGGATGTTCTCTCCCTCCCAAAATGAAATGGACCGAATTCTGCGGTTTACGCCATATAAATTTCACCTGCTTATAGAAATCGAGATGGGGAACTTTTATCGCGTCGCCGGGAATTAAATTACGCGACGGCGTCGTAAATTGCATATTGGCAAAGATTACCGCTCGCTCGCGATCAAATCCTCCATTTTATTAAGTGTACTAACCGCGCGATGGATTTTACATCTTGGGCAAAAATTGAAAAGATCGGGTGGATAACGTCGTGAAGACGGTTGCGACGGTTAATACGTGATGATCCCAAGTGAGCCACACCACATTCACTTGGAATTATCATGTATTAACGGTCGCAACCATCTATATGATGTTATCCACTACTGATCGGTCCAGTAGATTTTTCTTTCAGCATTATAGAGATCGGTTGAGATTTTTTTTTTGACCATTTTGGACATTTTTGAAAAAATTCTGTGTGACATTTTTGAATAGGCATGACCCCTTAAAAACAAAAAACAAATAATTCATATGGACAAAATAAATAAAAGTTAGTAATAATGCCAATCTACCGTGTGTTCGATAAAAAACACCCAACGCCATAACTCTGTTATTTATTGACCGAAATGAATGAACTAAAAACCAAAGTCAATGGTGATTTAAATACTAACAAATGGCATCAATATTGATTTTTTTCAACAATAACTTCATTGTCAAATGATGGTCAACTGAAAATTTTCAAATGGCAACATATAATGTTTTAATTTTTTTACATTCGACATTATTTTTCTGAATCCAATAATGCCCAATATGTTGTTTTTCGTTCGATAATTTGGTCGAAAAAAATTAAAATAAATCCCATTTAAAATTATATTTTTCAAAAATTATAATTAGCGTGCCTTGGAAAAAATATGACAAATGTCATTTGTCGTAAGGTTATATCAAACATGAATAAATAAGTACCTATATTACAACTCAATGTAGAATAGAATAAATAAGTAGTGCAAATATTAATTCACCTGCGATTTAGATGTTCTGCGATTATTGTTAGAACGTCCAACTCGGCAAGTCCACGAAATTGTCGATCCACGCCCTTCGAGTTTTTAAAGGCTCCATATCGTCGCAAATTTCCTTCTAACCTTCTAAATTTAGGTTCTGGTATTCGCCGCTCTGGAAACCGTAGATGATATATCCGTGCTGCAGCTCTTCGATTTCTATTACATAGAAATTAAATTTGTAACATGTGTTAATTCGCTATTGTTCATGATTATGTCTGAAACACACACTAATAACAAATGGCTGACATTACTTACACAATAAATAACATTTGTCGATTCGAATTTTTTTCAAGGCACACTGCATTTATTACCAAAAAATCATGTAAACAAGATTTATTATTATCTTTTTCTGGCATAAATATTAACTTAAAACCGACATAACGGGCATAATTGGATTCAGAAAAACAATGTCTAATATTATAAAATAAGAAAAGTATATGCAGCCATTTAAAAATTTAAAGTCGACCATCATTTGGCAATGAAGTTGATTTTGAAAAAATATATAATTACCGCCATTTTATAGTATTTAAACAGCCATTGACTTTATTTTTTAGTTCATTCAAATCGGTCAATAAATAACTGAGTTATGGCGTTGGGCGTTTTAATTTAAAGTATTAACTTTACTTCTATTAATACTTTTAATAGTTGAAATTAAAAAAAAACAGTTTACTGTTCGTGGAACTAGTAATTAAATAACACAATCCAACTTCTCCTTTTCGATTCGTTTAAATTGTAATCGAACCGAAGTGGAAAACGGCGGATAAACACGATAAAAATGATCGCGCGAAAATATCGGCGCCAATTAGAAAAGTTTCAAGTTCGCCCGTGTTACACCCTTAATAAATCCGAGCGCCATTTATTTATCGACGAGATAGATAGAGAGAGAGAGAGAACGGGCGAGAAAACGTCAACTCAAATTATTGCCGGGGTGATTAATGTGTTTTTCATGTTTTCCACTTTATCAACTGTAACTCTGCAACAAATTTCAAATCAAACTGAAATATTTTTATCAATAAGTGATATTAATGTTTAAAACTTTTTTTAATGTTTTAATATTTACGAATTGGTAGTTTATAATATTAAGGATAGTAATATGCAATATATATTTATATAAAAATACCAAATAAAAATTGTACGCATGTGGTACATATACAATTAATAATATAATACAAGTTCATAAAAACAAATCGTTTTCAATCATAGCAATCTGATAATTAAAATATGATTCATTTTCTAACGGCCAAAACTTTCGGCCTGTATTTACTGCTTAAATTTAGGATTCATCGGGCGGATCTTAAGGAAATCTGTTTTCTCTAACGCAAGTAGTAAATATTAATAATAGCATAATGGGTGCAAACGCCGTTCTATAATTACAAGTAGTTGTGCATCGTCGAGATTACTACACCAATAGAAATAAATTCAAGTCGAGCATTTCGAATGGATTTATAATGGGACGTAAGTGGCCTAATGGGAATTTATAGTTTCATAAGTAAGTCACTTACTGCGATTACCTACAGCTTCCTCTTTAAAGCGAATCAACCTGCCGAAGAAGAAGAAGAAAAAGAAGAAGCCGTCCGTTTGGTAACTGCAACGTCTCAATTTATAATTTAATTTTTTGGGTTAGTTTAATTTTCTAATCTGACAAATAGTTCATTTTTTTTTATAGTTTCCAATATATTTTGTATTCTATTAGTTAAGGGATTCATAATTTATATTTTAATTTTACGTGCATTATTTAATATGTTAATAAGAAATTTAATGCCGGCTCAAATTTACATATCAGTCATTCATTTGCATCGCAATTACTGAACGTTTTAATGCAGCGATGAAATAATAACGATAATGAATAAGCGGCGGTAAAAAGTTTACGAATAAAGAAAAAAACAAAATAAACGCCGCCGGTTTTACGCGGCAGTAAAACCATTCGCCTTAATAATCGAAAGTGTCGTTTTCTTTTATTGCGGGAAACGAACCCGCCGCACGTATAAAACGCCGCCTTAAACACACTGCCCAAACACGGGGAGGATTTATTAGCCTTGGGGAACCCCCGAGGAGAGACCGAAATCCCTCGCGTACTTTAATAGACTGTTGCAGTTTCGTACACGTTATGTTAATTAACGTGAAATTTATGTGTTCTACGTGAAATACACAAACACACACACAGTAACGTGCGGATTACGTTTTAATTAAATTT
Source organism: Ocypus olens (assembly GCA_910593695.2). Classification (NCBI taxonomy): domain Eukaryota; kingdom Metazoa; phylum Arthropoda; class Insecta; order Coleoptera; family Staphylinidae; genus Ocypus; species Ocypus olens. The sequence continues at coordinate 1,127,793 of OU343048.1, forward strand.
GATAAGACTGCAGTTACTTAGATTTCAGTTATAAATAACTTTTGTTAATTATTATTATTAATAATAATAATAATATATATTTAACAGGATTCACCCTGTATATTTGAAAAGAATTAGAATATAAAATATAAATATAAAAATGTTAAAATTACAATTTAAAATTTTTTAAATTATAATAAATATGTATACAATATGATAAATTATGCATCTGCTGACTGTAGCTATCAAAATCGTCTTATAGGTAGACGTTCTTTAATATCCCGAAAGAATCTTTAAAAAATCTTTAGTGGAAACAAAATGGCGTCGGTTGAAAGTCAAAATTTTGAATTGTGAAAAGCACAAAATTAGTTTACAATGTGATAAAAAATTGCATCTGTCATTTTAACTGGCTGTGGTTATTAAAATCGTTTCAGAAATGGACAGTCTTCAATATTCTGGAAAAATCTTTAAAAAATCTTCAGTGGAAACAAAATGGCGTCGGTTGAAAGTCAAAATTTTGGATTAATTATTACACAAAATTAGTTTACAATGTGAAAAAAAATTGCATCTATTATTTTAGCTGGTTGTGGTTGTTACAATCCTTTCGGAAATGGACAGTCTTCAATATTTTGAAAGAATCTTAAAAAAATCTTCAGTGGAAACAAAATGGTGTCGGTTGAAAGTCAAAATTTTGGATTAATTATTACACAAAATTAGTTTACAATGTGAAAAAAAATTGCATCTGTTATGTTAGCTGGCTGTGGTTGTTACAATCGTTTCGGAAATGGACAGTCTTCAATATTTTGGAAGAATCTTAAAAAAATCTTCAGTGGAAACAAAATAGCGTCGGTTGAAAGTCAAAATTTTGGATTAATTATTACACAAAATTAGTTTACAATGTGAAAAAAAATTGCATCTGTTATGTTAGCTGGCTGTGGTTGTTACAATCGTTTCGGAAATGGACAGTCTTCAATATTTTGGAAGAATCTTAAAAAAATCTTCAGTGGAAACAAAATGGTGTCGGTTGAAAGTCAAAATTTTGGATTAATTATTACACAAAATTAGTTTACAATGTGAAAAAAAATTGCATCTATTATGTTAGCTGGCTGTGGTTGTTACAATCGTTTCGGAAATGGACAGTCTTCAATATTTTGGAAAGATCTTAAAAAAATCTTCAGTGGAAACAAAATGGTGTCGGTTGAAAGTCAAAATTTTGGATTAATTATTACACAAAATTAGTTTACAATGTGAAAAAAAATTGCATCTGTTATGTTAGCTGGCTGTGGTTGTTACAATCGTTTCGGAAATGGACAGTCTTCAATATTTTGGAAGAATCTTAAAAAAATCTTCAGTGGAAACAAAATGGTGTCGGTTGAAAGTCAAAATTTTGGATTAATTATTACACAAAATTAGTTTACAATGTGAAAAAAAATTGCATCTATTATGTTAGCTGGCTGTGGTTGTTACAATCGTTTCGGAAATGGACAGTCTTCAATATTTTGGAAAGATCTTAAAAAAATCTTCAGTGGAAACAAAATGGTGTCGGTTGAAAGTCAAAATTTTGGATTAATTATTACACAAAATTAGTTTACAATGTGAAAAAAAATTGCATCTGTTATGTTAGCTGGCTGTGGTTGTTACAATCGTTTCGGAAATGGACAGTCTTCAATATTTTGGAAGAATCTTAAAAAAATCTTCAGTGGAAACAAAATGGTGTCGGTTGAAAGTCAAAATTTTGGATTAATTATTACACAAAATTAGTTTACAATGTGAAAAAAAATTGCATCTATTATGTTAGCTGGCTGTGGTTGTTACAATCGTTTCGGAAATGGACAGTCTTCAATATTTTGGAAAGATCTTAAAAAAATCTTCAGTGGAAACAAAATGGTGTCGGTTGAAAGTCAAAATTTTGGATTAATTATTACACAAAATTAGTTTACAATGTGAAAAAAAATTGCATCTGTTATGTTAGCTGGCTGTGGTTGTTACAATCGTTTCGGAAATGGACAGTCTTCAATATTTTGGAAGAATCTTAAAAAAATCTTCAGTGGAAACAAAATGGTGTCGGTTGAAAGTCAAAATTTTGGATTCATTATTACACAAAATTAGTTTACAATGTGAAAAAAAATTGCATCTGTTATGTTAGCTGGCTGTGGTTGTTACAATCGTTTCGGAAATGGACAGTCTTCAATATTTTGGAAGAATCTTAAAAAAATCTTCAGTGGAAACTAAATGGTGTCGTTTGAAAGTCAAAATTTTGAATTAATTATTACACAAAATTAGTTTACAATGTGAAAAAAAAATTGCATCTATTATGTTAGCTGGTTGTGGTTGTTACAATCCTTTCGGAAATGGACAGTCTTCAATATTTTGGAAGAATCTTAAAAAAATCTTCAGTGGAAACAAAATGGCGTCGGTTGAAAGTCAAAATTTTGACTTGTGAATAGCACAAAATTAGTTTGCAGTGTGATAAAAAATTGCATCTGTTATTTAAGCTGGTTGTGGTTATTCAAATCGTTTTGTAAATGGACAGTCTTTAATATTCTGGAAAAATCTTAAAAAAATCTTTAGTGTAAACAAAATGGCGTCGGTTGAAAGTCAAAATTTTGAATTGTGAAAAGCACAAAATTAGTTTATAATGTGAAAAAAAATTGCATCTGTTATTTTAGCGGGCTGTGGTTGTTACAATCGTTTCAGAAATGGACAGTCTTTAATATTCTGGAAAAATCTTAAAAAAATCTTTAGTGTAAACAAAATGGCGTCGGTTGAAAGTCAAAATTTTGAATTGTGAAAAGCACAAAATTAGTTTATAATGTGAAAAAAAATTGCATCTGTTATTTTAGCGGGCTGTGGTTGTTACAATCGTTTCAGAAATGGACAGTCTTTAATATTCTGGAAAAATCTTAAAAAAATCTTTAGTGTAAACAAAATGGCGTCGGTTGAAAGTCAAAATTTTGAATTGTGAAAAGCACAAAATTAGTTTATAATGTGAAAAAAAATTGCATCTGTTATTTTAGCCGGCTGTGGTTATTAAAATCGTTTTGTAAATGGACAGTCTTTAATATTCTGGAAAAATCTTTAAAAAATCTTCAGTGGAAACAAAATGGCGTCGGTTGAAAGTTAAAATTTTGAATTAATTATTGCACAAAATTAGTTTACAATGTGAAAAAAAATTGCATCTGTTATTTTAGCTGGTTGTGGTTATTCAAATCGTTTTGTAAATGGACAGTCTTTAATATTCTGGAAAAATCTTAAAAAAATCTTCAGTGGAAACAAAATGGCGTCGGTTGAAAGTTAAAATTTTGAATTGTGAAAAGCACAAAATTAGTTTATAATGTGAAAAAAAATTGCATCTGTTATTTTAGCCGGCTGTGGTTATTAAAATCATTTCAGAAATGGACAGTCTTCAATATTTTGGAGAAATCTTAAAAAAATCTTCAGTGGAAACCAAATGGCGTCGGTTGAAAGTCAACATTTTGAATTGTGAAAAGCACAAAATTAGTTTACAATGTGATAAAAAATTGCATCTGTTATTTTAGCTGGCTGTGGTTATTAAAATCGTTTTGTAAATGGACAGTCTTTAATATTCTGGAAAAATCTTAAAAAAATCTTCAGTGGAAACAAAATGGCGTCGGTTGAAAGTTAAAATTTTGAATTAATTATTGCACAAAATTAGTTTACAATGTGAAAAAAAATTGCATCTGTTATTTTAGCTGGTTGTGGTTATTCAAATCGTTTTGTAAATGGACAGTCTTTAATATTCTGGAAAAATCTTAAAAAAATCTTCAATGGAAATAAAATGGCGTCGGTTGAAAGTTAAAATTTTGAATTGTGAAAAGCACAAAATTAGTTTATAATGTGAAAAAAAATTGCATCTGTTATTTTAGCTGGCTGTGGTTATTAAAATCGTTTCAAAAATGGACAGTCTTCAATATTCTGGAAAAAATTTAAAAAAATCTTCAGTGGAAACAAAATGGCGTCGGTTAAAAATCAAAGTTTTGAATTGTGAATAGCGTTTGATAAAAATCGTTTTATTGGCCGGACTACCATTAACTTGATGATTTTATTAATGTTACTGTTAATACCGCAGTAAACCACTCGAAGAGGCAATTCCTCTATACCTGGAGGCAGCGTACATTCGTACGGAATACAATGCAGCAATTTTAAAGTGAAATTGGTGCTCTCTTCAGGTGGATCGTACGCAAAGTAAAGCGGAAGCGGATCGTCGGAGGTCAACCACCCATGCAATTGCATCCAGGAAGTCTGCGCCAAGTTGCCAAAACGTGCTCAAACGGGTCAACATCTAGCGATTGCGGACAGACCGCAACACTAGAAGAAGTAGAATTCGCACGTGCGCCCGTTAAAGGCATTGATTTCGCCATCTGCCGTTTAATATATACTCCGTGCAATTAAACCACCCACACAACGCGAGACCGGTTTCATAATAAATCATCGGCACGGGGAATTTTTCAAAACGGTTTAATTATGGATTACCGCGTAGTAACGGTCGTAAGCGATTCGTTAAATCAAGCCATTGTTTTCGGAAACAGGATGGTTATTTTGTGTTATAGGCAAACTTGACTTAAAATGGCATATCCGATAGTTTAATTATAGGTAAAGCTGACTTAACGTGGCATATCTGATAGTTCAGTTATAGGCAAACTTGGCTTGAAGTGAAATTGTTTATGCTAGAGGCTTCTACTTCGTTATACATTTTAAATATTATAATAAAACACAAAACTTTGTTTTGTATAACTTATATATTTATTTTAGTGACTTAAGTTTCGGTAATGCAATTACCATTTTCAAACAAGAAGTGATGGGTGTAATTATGGATTAGCGCGTAGTAACGGTCGTAAGCGTCCTCTTCGTTAAATCAAGACTTTTTTTCAGAAACGGGATGGTCACCGTTACTATGTGTTATAGGCAAACTTGACTTAAAATGGCAAATCTGGTAGTTCAGTTATAGGCAAACTTAACTTAAAGTGGCATATCTGATAATTCAGTTATAGGCAAACTTGACTTAAAGTAGCATGTAATTATAGAGTACGATCGAAGACTGAACGGGTGGGCGGAGCGTAGACTCGAGCAAAGCATTATTCATTTCTTCATCCAAGGTAGAGGTAAATGTAAAATCAATATCTACATCTTTGAAGTTATCCGAATTACATCCCCCGGTAAGACTGCATAAATTCCAATTTTATCATTATCCCACCGAATTTATTTCATAAGCCCCAATTTACAATCTACGTTCTCTCCCGGATTCCAAATACCTTTACGTTTTCTCCCCGAGAGAGACTCGATAAGTGCTCCTAGCAGAAGTAATAACATTCGGTTTTTACTGTAACTGGGTGCTCGTTTTAACGCTGAAGAAAAAAAAATCAGCAGTGGACATATTGGCTGTCTGTCTGTCTGGTTTATGAGGGGGGGGAGGGTGGAAAAGTGGTGCTGCATAAAATAACGCTGCGTTTTGTGTTTTAGAGATGAGGGGGTGCGTGCGGAAACAATGGCGTTTCCCCGTGTGCTACACGGCACAAGCATAAATCTGTCGCTGGTGGATGGCATTGAGTGCTCACAAAAGGCTAGAGGGGGGATGTAATTGTTGTATTACCACCCGCGTATCCAGGCTGCGATAATGTCTTTATCCTTATTCAATGGTGGAAAAATCTCTGTTTGTAATTATTTATGTAGCAATTGTAATCAGCCACCTTTCTTACTCTTCATGATTCGACAATGAAAAATACTTATATTTGTTGTTGGTTCTTGTTTAACACGTGGTGAAACATTTCTAATATTCAGAATTGTTAAAATTAACCACTTGATTGGAAAATAATTTGAATAAATCAATAAGTTTAGCTGGCAATGACGTATCCACTCTGTTCATATTTTATTCTCGCCGCAGTAGGCTTTGTTAGGATGACATTTTTGTTGGAAGGAAAAAAGTTGGTTATGATAATTTTAGTTTTTGCATTTATTGCATTCTATTTATATATAATATATTAACACAAATGGTGGTGGCAGATGACCTTGTAATCGACGCTAAAAACAAAATGTTTATGTCATTGTATTTTCTTGGTTATGTGTAGTGCAATGTTGCTTTTTAACATGTGTTTGTAAATGATTGTAGAAAAGGCGGCAAAATTTAAATGAAATTTAGGATTTTAATTGCCGTTAAGTTTTTCCATGTCGGTGCTTAGTGTATTTCACCGCAATTTGTCAAAGTTTAATGTCATTTTTGCCAGTAGCGTGCAATCATTGTAAAGTTAATCTAGGTAAGTTATTTCAAGTTAGTTATTTATGAAGGGGAACGGGTCAACAGGGTTTTTTCGTCCAGTGTGGGTCAGTTAAGTTGTTATGTACTGATAATTTTCTCTTTTGTATCTATTTAATTTTCAGAAACAAACAAGAGTTAGTTTTTTAAAACTATGGTGTTTACCCGAAACATGACGCCTTTATTCTAATGGCGTATTTCCGTCAGTTATGCAAAAAACAATTTCGTGAAGAATTTCCCGACGTAATTGTTTCTGATAAAACATTTTCAAGTCACAGAAACAGGATAGTTAGGCGTTTTACAGAAAAACATTGTATTTGCAAAAGCAAGAGTTCTGGACGGCCGACAATTCTTACGCAAGATAATGTAGCCGACATACAACACCGCTTAGAACAAAGCCCCAACAAATCGTTAAGGAAATTATCGGCTCAAACAGGTTGTTGTAACATATAAATGACTCTTTCAGTTACTTTTGTTGGTTTTTAGGCATGACTCTAACTAGTTGCCATAAAGCAGCAAAAAAAATATTACATCTGCATCCATATAAAATCTCAGTAGTTCAGCAATTATTACCTATTGATTATGAACGAAGAGTTAGGTATTGCGAGTGGTTTAATGCGAATTTAAATGACAACGCTATATTAGATTTGACATTCTTCTCGGATGAAGCATGGTTCCATTTGTCTGGATACGTAAATAGTCAAAACTACAGAACTTGGGCGGCTGAAAATCCCCATAGTTTTGTTGAAACTGATTTACATCCAGTCAAAGTTGGAGTTTGGGTAGCAATGTCGAGACGGCGAATAATTGGGCCAATTTTTTTTAATTGCAATATTTTTTTTTTTTTTTTTTTTTTTTTTTTTTTTTTTTAAAAGGAAGGATGATTGACGGAAATTTGGGTTGGGGAATTATGGATGATATTGGGACATTGGCTTAGACATCGTAGGTCATTCAGCCACAACCGATTATTTATAATATATTATTTATATTAAATGAAAATGGACATCCACAAACACCCATGCCCTCGCCGGGATTCGAACCCAGGACCCTCCGCATTAGTTCTGGCGCGCTAACGCACGCGGCTAGTGGGCCGGCAATTGCAATATTAACGCTGAGAATTATCGTCAAATGATATTGAACCCATTTTTAAACTTACTGCATGATGATGAAATTCAGTACGGATATTTTCAACAGGACGGCGCTACTGCACACACTTCCAGGAATACAATTCAATTTATGCAACAATTTTATGGCAACAGATTAATAAGTCAAGGATTATGGCCATCGCGTTCTCCAGATCTCACTCCCTTAGATTTTTATTTGTTTGGAAGTTTAAAAAATAAGGTATTTAGAAATCAGCTACAAAATCTAGACTAATTAAAAGAAGAAGTGGAAACAGAAATTAGAAACATTTCTCCGATAGAACTTGAAAATGTGTTTAGGAGTATGCAGCTGAGAGTAAATTTATGTCTAGAAAACAACGGCCAACATTTCCAACAATTTTTATAAAATTAAAAACTAAAAATAAAAGCACAAACAAATAATGTGGTACATTTTGATTGATTTTTTTTTAACTAATAACGTGTAAAGAACTCTACCTGTATCTTAAAATTACTTAACTTTTAAAACTGACAAAAAAAACAAAGCTGTTGAATCTCAACTTTAACATTATGTTACACCAATGAATCCTTAGTGATATTTTTGTTGTGTTACCAACGTGTATGTTTGGTTGCCTAAAATAAATCTACACTCATTTACAAACACACGTTATAATATCCCTCATTCGCATGTAAATTTAATTGAAATTATAGGTTAACAACATACTTTAATCATTATACCAATATAAGGACAAAAAATGGTGATGTGGCCATCATGTTACTCTCTCCGACTTGATGATATCATAGCCATTCATATTTACGTTTTCATGGTTTATTTTCAATTAAAATCATATTTTAAATGTAAATCGAGCGTTGTGTAAACTCGGATGAAAGTGACGTTTAAAACGTCAAAATTATGAAAGATGGAAAAATTATACTTCAAATTCAAAAACTCAGTTTACTCAAAAACTAAAGGGATTTAAAAAAAAAACTTATTCTTTATAAGTTGTTCATTTTAGCATTCTCTACAATTATTATTAACATAAATTTGCTATAACTATTATCGTTTTATAATTATAAACCAAAATAAAAAAAAAATTATGAATTTTTTTCTCGAATAAAAATGATTTTATGAAAAATGTTTTCAAGCAAAAAATGTTAATTTCTTTGTTATCTTCAATGTTTATTTAAATGTTTTTGTGATATTTTTCATATTTAAGAAAATATTGGCAAAAAACAAAAAAAACAGTTGAGGTAAACGCCCACTTCCGGTATACGAAATTTTACCAAAAGCTTTTCGGTTCTTCAGATTCTCAAATAAGACGTATGTTCAAAGTTTCATATCAATTGCTTTATTAGTTTTTGAGATACAGCGCGCACAGACAGACACAATTTTTTTTCGAGAAATTGTTGAAATAATAATAATAATAATAATAATGTTTATTTCTTAAGGATTTACAGACAAATATTACAAGAATATAAGTAAGTACATAAATAAGAAAAAGTCAATATATATGGCAATGCACAAATAACCCTAAAAATATGCAAAATATTCATGTACCGTATATGGTTCTATTTCGATTAATAATTTCTTAATTTCTTTCTTGAAAATTTTTTCATTAGTCATTTGACGATACGGCAAAGGGAGTTTATTATATAAACGTATTATGGAATGGTGCGGAGCTTTTTCCAACAATGTCAAATTATGTTTTGGATAATTATAATTAATATTCACATTCCTAGTATTATAACTATTTGTATTTAGGTAAGTCTCAAATGTTTGTGAATGTTGACGAATGAAAATTAAACAATCATAAATATATATGCCCACTACTGTGAGTAGATCATTTGTTTTAAATGTCCCTCGGCATGAATCCCTAAAACCCATACCAAGGATTAACCTTAATGCCGCTTTTTGAGTTATAAGAATTTTATTTATATCGGCAGAGACCCCCCAGCAGATAATCCCGTAACGCATTTGAGAAACAAAATACGAGTGATATATAGTCTTTAAGGTATTACAATGGACAAACGCTCGAATTGATCGTATTGCATAAATTGATTTATTCAGTCTTTTGTTAAGTTCCGCAATGTGGTATGACCAGTCAAGATGTTTATCAATAATAATTCCTAAGAATTTACAGTATGACGATAGTTCTATATTAATTGGCCCCAATTGTATTGTTTCTGGGATATTCAAATTACCTCTTTTTGTGCCAAACATTAGACATTTCGTTTTGTTTGTATTAAGAAATAGCTTATTTTTTGTTAACCATGTTTGTGTATTCTCAAGTATCGTGTTAGCTAAGTTTAGTAGATTTATATTATTGGTATTTTTTAATAATATGTTATTATCATCCACATAGCTGATCAATGCTTCTTTTTGTGTGGTTATAATTTGGAAGATGTCGTTTATATAAATTATGAATAGTGTTGGCCCTAAGATACTCCCTTGTGGTATTCCCCTGGATACTTCCAAAAGATTTGACTCCACATTTTTATTTCCTCTTTTAAGTTGTATTTTTGTTTGCGTCCGTGTAAATATGATTTTATTAAAGAAAGATTTATTCCTCTTATCCCATAGCTATGTAGTTTATTTAATAGTATATTATGGTCTACGCAATCGAAGGCCTTGGATAGATCCGGAAATATTCCTAGAGGAATTTCTTTATCCTCCAAGGCGTTCGCTACGAAATTAATTAATTCAACCATGGCAGTGGTTGTCGATCTTCCTTCTACGTAGCCATGTTGTGATATGTGAAACAAATTGTATTTTTTGAAGAAATGTACTATGCGTTCTTTTATAACCTTTTCGACGATTTTCGAAAAATGCGTATGAAGACATATTGGTCTGTAGCTTGTGTGCTCCTCTGGATTTCCAGTTTTAAATATCGGCCTCACGATAGCATATTTTAGGAGTTCAGGAAAAATTCCAGTTTCTAATATGTCGTTTATTATGTGACTTAATGGTTTTTTAATTTGATGTATGCAGTGTTTGAGAACCTGCACTGATACTCCATCTATTCCTATAGCCTTGGTATTACTTAATTCATTTACAATTTTAACGATTTCTACCTCTGTGTCAGGATAAAAGAAAGATGTATTAGCATTTATTTTGATCTCATCCGAATATTCCACTGTGGGTATTTTCTGTAGTATTTCTTGAGATATATTTGTAAAATAATTATTTAGTTCATTCACATCCCCTTGAAACCCCTGATTTTCAATTTTGTTAGGACCCTTTAGATCTTTTATCACATTCCACGTTGCTTTTGTAATGTTTACGCTATTTTTAATTTTGTTATCGTAGTAGTCTTTCTTTGATTTAATTAGAGCATTATTATATTGTTTTTTTGTCGCTTTATAAATTTCATTGAAATTGTTATTTAAATTCTTTAAAATACATAGCCTATCCAATTTATCTTTTAAAGTTTTTAGTTCGGGTGTTTGGTAAATTAGTTTAGTATTTGTGTTTTTATTTGTACACCTTATTAGAGGAAAGGATTCATTGTAAATAAGTAGGAACTTATTTAAAAAGATGTCCCAAGACTTGTTTGGGTCCGATTCCCTATACACCTTATTCCATGATTCTTCTTCTAATTTGTTTACAAAATAGGTTAATGATTCTAGATTTATATTTTGCTTATAGGAGAATTTTTGCTTATTACCTCTGTTATCCATATTATAAAAATACACACCTTGTGCTAAATGATCAGACATGTGGTAGTTTAAAATATTATATTGATAGTTATTTGGAAGATTACTTATTATATTATCTATACATGTATTTGAAGTGCTTGTTACCCTTGTGTACTGGCATCTAGGGACCCCAAAACGGATATTTCCGTAAAAAAAATTTTGAAAAAAAATCACGATCACAATACTTTCTCGTACTTCGTAACGGAGAAAGTAAAAACACCCTGATTGCGGCGATAATAAAATGTGAACAAAGTACAATACCTAAATATCATCCTCCAAAAAAAGGTAATTTTATAGAAGCGTGTATTCGCTTAAATTGGCTTTAACGAACATTTCTGTTACCAATGAAAATACCAATATTAATAACATTACATCCTAATCCGAATTTACGGGCGCAGTATCACGGAAATGCGTTACAAATAAAACACGACAAACGCAACTAAACCGCAATAAATAACTGAATCAACGCGAAGAGGAAAATTAATGTAGCAACGGTGGAAAAGCGAGCGGGTGCAGCACTTTGATTTATCCTTCCGCTCCTGCGGTGTCACAAGGAAAAAGGCTTATTTTCCACGAGATAAGCCAATATCATCGCGTAACTTTAACGAAAGTTTTCCTCTCTTTGATTTGTGCAGAAATCGTATAATACGCGATCGGGGAAGGGGGAAAATTTCTATGCGATCCACCTAGCCATGAAATATACAACTGACAATCGCAACTTATAAATCACTGCAATTTCTACAGTTTTAAGTGACGTTTCGCAAATGCCGAATATGATAAACTACAACTGTCAGAAATGACAAATTTGACAATCATGAAAAAAGTCATTAAAAATTATCTTAAGTTTCAAAACTGATACATTTTAACTGTTAGAAATGGTGGAAACTGAAAATAAAAATTGTGTGCCTGAATTATTATTGAGATATTAACAAAAAAATGGTGATGTGGCCATCATGTTACTTCCTCCGACTTAACGCTATCATTTATATTTATGCTTTCATGGTTTATTTTCAAATGAAATCATATTTTAAATGTACAGTCAGAGAAAATACAAATGCGAAACTCGCTCGGCGAGGGAATGCTGCCGCATGTCGGTGCTTAGTTCAGTCGAAACTCCTGCTTAAAATACAATTATGAGGTAATACAATTTACAAGCCTAGTTCACTTCTCGCCCTTAAGTGATCACCCTGAAAAATGCCAAAAAGAGTACTGGAAAAAATTGTCTTGAAAAAATGCCAAAGAGTTTTAAGAGTACCAAAAAAATTGGTCCGAAAAAAATGCTTAAAAAAGTGTAATTTAAAATTTTATTTCGTTATATGATTTCTATCAGTTAATGCCATATCTGTGATTTTTTCATCTTCCAATTTTTGGTGAGTCATCTTCAAAAAATCGAATAACTAAAATGTTTATTTTGATATTTTTTTAAATATATTTATCAACAATCGAACAGTAATTTTATATAAAATTATTGGTAATATTTCAGTATGTATAATTTTCTTCTCAGTTTCGTATGATTGTGTAACCCCATTTTTGCCAAGATATGACCTTGAAACCCTCGAAAAGTAAGATTTTATTTTTTTAATCACTAAAAATTATTATAATAATCTGAAAAAATCACATATATTGAAAGACCGCAGGTCGATAGCCAATGAACAGGAAAAATTGTTATACTGTCTATCATTCATTTACTCATACATACTGTATTGTACTTTTTATTTCTGTAAATAAAGATGTTGTATATATATCACATATATTTTTTTCCCAAATAAATTATTTGGGGTATTATTTTTTTAAGTTTAACCATTTTTTTTTTCGCCCTTTCTAAACTTGAAAAAATTTACTTAATTTGGTATTTGAGATAAAAATATTTAAGATTTTTTTTCAGATTTTTACAGTGGTTAAAAACAAAAACTTATTTTTCGAAGGTTTCATGGTCATATCTTGACAAAAAATTGGGTTGCTTATACGAAACTGAAAAAAAATTAATACTGAAATACTAATAATAATTTTACATAAAATGACTGTTCAGCTGTTGATAAATATACAAAAAATATCTTAAAAATATTAGTTATTCGAATTTTTGAAGTTGTCGCACCAAACGTTGAAAGATGAAAAAGTCACGAAGATAGTATTTATTAATAGCAATCATATGACGAAATAAAATTTTAAATTACACTTTTTCAAGACTTTTAAGCATTTTTTTCGGGCCAATTTTTTTAGTACTCTTAAAACTTTTTGGCATTTTTTCAAGACAATTTTTTCTAGTACTCTTTTTGGCATTTTTTTTTCTGGACAATTTTTTTTTGTACTCTTTTTCAAGACTACTTTTGGCATTTTTTTTTTTCAAGACAATTTTTTTCAGCACTTTTTTTAACACTCTTTTTGGCATTTTTACTTTCTCCGCTACGAAGTTTGAGAAAGTATTGTGATCGTGAAAAAAATTTCAAAATTTTTTTTTTACGGAAATACCCGTTTTGGGGTCCCTAGATGCCATTTTAACAATTTCTGGAAACAAAAATTGTGCTATGTCTGTGTGTGTGCATGTGTCTGTCTGTCTGTCTATCTGTGCGCGCTGTATCTCAAAAACTAATAGAGCAATTGATATGAAACTTTAAACATACGTTTTACTTGATAATCCGAAGAACTGAAAAGCTTTTGGTAAAATTTCGTACACCGGAAGTGGGTGTTTATCTTAACTGTTTCTTTTTTTTGCCAATATTTTCTTAAATATGAAAAATATCACAAAAATAGTTAAGCAAACTTTGAAGAAAACAAAGAAATGAACAACTTTTGCTTGAAAACATTTTTCATAAAATCATTTTTATTCGAGAAAAAAATTATTATTTTTTTTTCATTTTTGGTTTATAATTATAAAACGCTAATGGTTACAGCAAATTTATGTTAATAATAATTGCAGATAATGCTAAAATGAACAACTTATAAAGAATAAGTTTTTTTCGAAATCCCTTTAGTCTTTGAGTAAACTGACTTTTTGAATTTGAAGCATAATTTTCCCATCTTCCATAATTTTGACGTTTTAAACGTCAGTTTCATCCGATCCTGCAAAATGCTCGACGCACATTTAAAAAATAAAATAAATAACGTCGGAGAAAGTAACATGGCCACATTCGATAATGGCAAGCTGAGTTGCCGAAACTGCACTCAAACGAATAGATTAAAGTGTTACACAAACAAAGTAAAATGTAAAAGTGTTTTATTCCAAACAAAAAAAAATTGACACAAAGCACTTTATTAAAAATATAAAAGTTTCAACTACATTATCTTCTTCCTTACTTTTTGTTTTTTCGGTGCGGGTAATAAATCAGGAAGGACAGGGTGTGATGATACGCGTTCTCCACTAAATTATCTCCGGGTAAATAAATTTATAACAGCACAAAGCTTCTACACCCTATTAGTTACGCCAATGCGTAAGACATCCCTTGCGGATGATGATGAAAGTGCGAGTGTGGAGAAAAAAAGGTGAACGAAGGAGCCCTAAAAATAACGCGAGGATAATAATAATAAAAGGGACTCAAACTTTATGTTCCTCCCTTTTTATTTCTTTAGTTTTAATGAAATATTTAAGAGGCGGATGATTTAGGTTTTCATTTTCATTACGTTTTATGGCCGATTAAAGTAAAGAATGATTACTTCCCCCATCAGACGACAAACTAATTGTAATTTTGACTATTAATTTTAAACTGTTTAAGACGTTGTAATATTCCAAGCGAATCAAACTACATTATACCATTAATAATAATAATAACTACAGATCGAAAGAGGACCAAGATTTCGAGTAGAGTCGCTGATCTGGGGAAACGAGTAAATTAATTCAATTTATGACATGCTCAAACCGTTTTTAACAGGTACCCAATAACATCGATCTATAATTATATAAAAGTTACTCGCATGCAAATTACGCGTTAAATTAAAAATCCTTTTGAAAAGTATTAATTTTAGTTTAAATAAAAACGAATAACTTTGTTAGTATTATCACTTTATTAACTTGGAGTAGTTACTCCTAAACGTATCAAGAAGTGAAAGCCTCCACAATTACTTATTTATTAATTTTAAAGTAGTTGTTTAGAAAAACGTTCAAACTGCACCTTATTTCTAACGGAAAATCTCGAAAATTCTCTTTTCGATTTTTTAATTCAACAATTGGAACGCGTCGTTGAATCGTGTACGAAGCCATTTTTATAAATGTCACACATCACACTTCTCAAATGTCAAAATAAACAGACGAATTCAGTGCGCCATCTATATTTTATTTATTCTTTTTAAAAAATCCGCGCAATTTGAAACACCAGTAATATAAAATTCGAAAATTATTTTAATTTCGATTATCTCTTATTCGTGTGTTATTCACGTATTCTTTGTTCACATTTTATTCTCGCCGCAGTAGACTTTTTTGTTAGGGCATAAATGGCTTGATGTAAAAAAAACAACTAAAATTAATTCATCAAAAAATCAAGTTAACTTTTCTCAGATTATTATTGGGCCCCGAATGGCGTTGCCTTTCTATCACTCCAAACAACCGAGATTTTCCAATGCATTCTGGCGAAATACGGACACCCTCTCTCTCTATTATATACTTAAGAACTTTTAATGAAGAGAAACTTTTATCGGATTCGGAAAAAAATCGGAAATCTTCTGGAAAAAAAAAATATAGTGGATCGGTTCCTTTTCATGTCTGCGCGATCCCGATGTGCCGTTCCATATCGCTCTCTCAATTAAAGGAAGGATTTTGCATTCAAATTAAGTCCTCGACTTTAACGCAAAGGGGGCTACTTTTTTTTCAAGGGAGGGCAGGGCGCAATCAACTGTATTCTTTCGGATTCGCACAGGCGAGACGGACCCTAATTGCCTTTTTTTTATTTACCCCGCGCAAATGGAGAATGAGACGATAAGTATGGAGGAATCGAAAGTTGAATATCATGTAAAAGACATGAATGTTTATAATTGCAAAAATGTATTTGAGTGTTTCACACGTTTTTTTTTTTTTTACATTTTGTAAAATACACAGATAATAATAATTTCGGTATTACCCATTCTGTCACGAAATTTTTGCAATATATACACAATTCTATACTTAATAATATTTATATAACTATTTAGGCTGGAGCACATAACTTTTGATTAATAACACAAAACAAATCTTAATTAATCTTTCATTAGAATAGGCAATCAAACGTGTGCACGGGTTTGCTCACCCACGAATTGAATTACGTATATTTCTGCAATGTCCGAGTCTTTGATGAATTCATGTGTGAAGTGGGTTGATTGCGAATCTGTTAAATATTCAAATGGAATTTTGCGAATTATTAATCATGTGCCCGGTACGACGTATGTGCGCTTTTTCAATGCTCAAATTGCTGACGTCGTTCATCACTTTTACACAACAACAAAAAAAAATTGAATCACGAAACAAATCGCGTTAATTGCATTTAATATTTAAAAACGTTTGATAGTCTATAATTTAAATGGAAATTCCGGTGTATTTGAATTAATTAACTAGCATAAATTATACAGGGTTCGTCAAAATTACCGGAACACCTACATAACTCTCCAACCGTAGAAAATAAAAAAAAAAATCGAACAAGTTAAAATGACACAAAATAATAAAAAAAAAAGTTAAAATTAGTCAAAATTTCAAAAAATCAAACGAAAGTTTTTTAGTTGTAAATAAGTCATTGTTCAAGTCTGGAATGTTTCCTGAAAATTTCATTAAAATCCATCGAGGGATTTTTGAAAAATTCGAAGAAATTTAAACGAAAGTGTGCATTTTGCAATAACTGCGATTTATTATGGGAAATTCCGGAAAAACCAGTAATGACCCATTTTTGGATTTTGCTTTTGTTTTATGGCTACATGTGTCTGGAATGTTTCCTGAAAATTTCATTAAAATCCATTGAGGGATTTTTGGAAAATTCGAAGAAATTCAAACGAAAGTGTGCATTTTGCAATAACTGCGATTTATTATGGGAAATTCCGGAAAAACCAGTGATGACCCATTTTTGGATTTTGCTTTTGTTTTATAGCTACATGTGTCTGGAATGTTTCTTGAAAATTTCATTAAAATCCATCGAGGGATTTTTGGGAAATTCGAAGAAATTCAAACGAAAGTGAGCATTATGCAATAACTGCGATTTCTTATGGGAAATTCCGGAAAAACCAGTTATGACCCATTTTTGGATTTTGCTTTTGTTTTATGGCTACATGTGTCTGGAATGTTTCCTGAAAATTTCATTAAAATCCATCGAGGGATTTTTGGAAAATTCGAAGAAATTCAAACGAAAGTGTGCATTTTGCAATAACTGCGATTTATTATGGGAAATTCCGGAAAAACCAGTGATGACCCATTTTTGGATTTTGCTTTTGTTTTATAGCTACGTGTGTCTGGAATGCTGCCTGAAAATTTCATTAAAATCCATTGAGGGATTTTTGGAAAATTCGAAGAAATTCAAACGAAAGTGTGCATTTTGCAATAACTGCGATTTATTATGGGAAATTCCGGAAAAACCAGTGATGACCCACTTTTGGATTTTGCTTTTGTTTCATGGCTACATGTGTCTGGAATGCTGCCTGAAAATTTCATTAAAATCCATTGAGGGATTTTTGGAAAATTCGAAGAAATTTAAACGAAAGTGCGCGTTTTGCAATAACTGCGATTTATTATGGGAAATTCCGGAAAAACTAGTGATGACCCATTTTTTGATTTTGCTTTTGTTTTATAGCTACGTGTGTCTGGAATGTATCCTGAAAATTTCATTAAAATCCATTGAGGGATTTTTGGAAAATTCGAAGAAATTCAAACGAAAGTGTGCATTTTGCAATAACTGCGATTTATTATGGGAAATTCCGGAAAAACCAGTGATGACCCATTTTTGGATTTTGCTTTTGTTTTATAGCTACATGTGTCTGGAATGTTTCCTGAAAATTTCATTAAAATCCATCGAGGGATTTTTGGAAAATTCGAAGAAATTCAAACGAAAGTGTGCATTTTGCAATAACTGCGATTTATTATGGGAAATTCCGGAAAAACCAGTGATGACCCATTTTTGGATTTTGCTTTTGTTTTATGGCTACATGTGTCTGGAATGTTTCCTGAAAATTTCATTAAAATGCATTGAGGGATTTTTGGAAAATTCGAAGAAATTCAAACGAAAGTGTGCATTTTGCAATAACTGCGATTTATTATGGGAAATTCCGGAGAAACCAGTGATGACCCATTTTTGGATTTTGCTTTTGTTTTATGGCTACATGTGTCTGGAATGTTTCCTGAAAATTTCATTAAAATCCATCGAGGGATTTTTGGAAAATTCGAAGAAATTTAAACGAAAGTGCGCATTTTGCAATAACTGCGATATATTATGGGAAATTCCGGAGAAACCAGTGATGACCCATTTTTGGATTTTGCTTTTGTTTTATGGCTACATGTGTCTGGAATGTATCCTGAAAATTTCATTAAAATCCATCGACGGATTTTTGGAAAATTCGAAGAAATTTAAACGAAAGTGCGCATTTTGCAATAACTGCGATTTATTATGGGAAATTCCGGAGAAACCAGTGATGACCCATTTTTGGATTTTGCTTTTGTTTTATGGCTACATGTGTCTGGAATGTTTCCTGAAAATTTCATTAAAATCCATCGAGGGATTTTTGGAAAATTCGAAGAAATTTAAACGAAAGTGCGCATTTTGCAATAACTGCGATTTATTATGGGAAATTCCGGAGAAACCAGTGATGACCCATTTTTGGATTTTGCTTTTGTTTTATGGCTACATGTGTCTGGAATGTTTCCTGAAAATTTCATTAAAATCCATCGAGGGATTTTTGGAAAATTCGAAGAAATTCAAACGAAAGTGTGCATTTTGCAATAACTGCGATTTATTATGGGAAATTCCGGAAAAACCAGTGATGACCCACTTTTGGATTTTGCTTTTGTTTCATGGCTACATGTGTCTGGAATGCTGCCTGAAAATTTCATTAAAATCCATTGAGGGATTTTTGGAAAATTCGAAGAAATTTAAACGAAAGTGCGCGTTTTGCAATAACTGCGATTTATTATGGGAAATTCCGGAAAAACTAGTGATGACCCATTTTTTGATTTTGCTTTTGTTTTATAGCTACGTGTGTCTGGAATGTATCCTGAAAATTTCATTAAAATCCATTGAGGGATTTTTGGAAAATTCGAAGAAATTCAAACGAAAGTGTGCATTTTGCAATAACTGCGATTTATTATGGGAAATTCCGGAAAAACCAGTGATGACCCATTTTTGGATTTTGCTTTTGTTTTATAGCTACATGTGTCTGGAATGTTTCCTGAAAATTTCATTAAAATCCATCGAGGGATTTTTGGAAAATTCGAAGAAATTCAAACGAAAGTGTGCATTTTGCAATAACTGCGATTTATTATGGGAAATTCCGGAAAAACCAGTGATGACCCATTTTTGGATTTTGCTTTTGTTTTATGGCTACATGTGTCTGGAATGTTTCCTGAAAATTTCATTAAAATGCATTGAGGGATTTTTGGAAAATTCGAAGAAATTCAAACGAAAGTGTGCATTTTGCAATAACTGCGATTTATTATGGGAAATTCCGGAGAAACCAGTGATGACCCATTTTTGGATTTTGCTTTTGTTTTATGGCTACATGTGTCTGGAATGTTTCCTGAAAATTTCATTAAAATCCATCGAGGGATTTTTGGAAAATTCGAAGAAATTTAAACGAAAGTGCGCATTTTGCAATAACTGCGATATATTATGGGAAATTCCGGAGAAACCAGTGATGACCCATTTTTGGATTTTGCTTTTGTTTTATGGCTACATGTGTCTGGAATGTATCCTGAAAATTTCATTAAAATCCATCGACGGATTTTTGGAAAATTCGAAGAAATTTAAACGAAAGTGCGCATTTTGCAATAACTGCGATTTATTATGGGAAATTCCGGAGAAACCAGTGATGACCCATTTTTGGATTTTGCTTTTGTTTTATGGCTACATGTGTCTGGAATGTTTCCTGAAAATTTCATTAAAATCCATCGAGGGATTTTTGGAAAATTCGAAGAAATTTAAACGAAAGTGCGCATTTTGCAATAACTGCGATTTATTATGGGAAATTCCGGAGAAACCAGTGATGACCCATTTTTGGATTTTGCTTTTGTTTTATGGCTACATGTGTCTGGAATGTTTCCTGAAAATTTCATTAAAATCCATCGAGGGATTTTTGGAAAATTCGAAGAAATTCAAACGAAAGTGTGCATTTTGCAATAACTGCGATTTATTATGGGAAATTCCGGAGAAACCAGTGATGACCCATTTTTGGATTTTGCTTTTGTTTTATGGCTACATGTGTCTGGAATGTTTCCTGAAAATTTCATTAAAATCCATCGAGGGATTTTTGGAAAATTCGAAGAAATTCAAACGAAAGTGTGCATTTTGCAATAACTGCGATTTATTATGGGAAATTCCGGAGAAACCAGTGATGACCCATTTTTGGATTTTGCTTTTGTTTTATGGCTACATGTGTCTGGAATGTTTCCTGAAAATTTCATTAAAATCCATCGAGGGATTTTTGGAAAATTCGAAGAAATTTAAACGAAAGTGCGCATTTTGCAATAACTGCGATATATTATGGGAAATTCCGGAGAAACCAGTGATGACCCATTTTTGGATTTTGCTTTTGTTTTATGGCTACATGTGTCTGGAATGTATCCTGAAAATTTCATTAAAATCCATCGACGGATTTTTGGAAAATTCGAAGAAATTTAAACGAAAGTGCGCATTTTGCAATAACTGCGATTTATTATGGGAAATTCCGGTAAAATCAGTGATGACTAATTTTTGGATTTTGCTTTTGTTTTATAGCTACATGTGTCTGGAATGTTTCTTGAAAATTTCATTAAAATCCATTGAGGGATTTTTGGAAAATTCGAAGAAATTCAAACGAAAGTGTGCATTTTGCAATAACTGCGATTTATTATGGGAAATTCCGGAAAAACCAGTGATGACCCATTTTTGGATTTTGCTTTTGTTTTATAGCTACATGTGTCTGGAATGTTTCCTGAAAATTTCATTAAAATCCATTGAGGGATTTTTGGAAAATTCGAAAAAATTTAAACGAAAGTGTGCATTTTGCAATAACTGTGATTTATTATGAGAAATTCCGGAAAAACCAGTGATGACCCATTTTTGGATTTTGCTTTTGTTTTATAGCTACATGTGTCTGTAATGTTGCCTGAAAATTTTATTAAAATCCATCGAGGGATTTTTGGAAAATTTGAAGAAATTCAAACGAAAGTGTGCATTTTGCAATAACTGCGATTTATTATGGGAAATTCCGGAAAAACCAGTGATGACCCATTTTTGGATTTTGCTTTTGTTTTATAGCTGCATGTGTCTGTAATGTTGTCTGAAAATTTTATTAAAATCCATCGAGGGATTTTTGGAAAATTCGAAGAAATTCAAACGAAAGTGTGTATTTTGCAATAACTGCGATTTATTATGCGAAATTCCGGAAAAACCAGTGATGACCCATTTTTGGATTTTGCTTTTGTTTTATGGCTACATATGTCTGGAATGTTTCCTGAAAATTTCATTAAAATCCATCGAGGGATTTTTGGGAAATTCGAAGAAATTTAACGAAAGTGCGCGTTTTGCAATAACTGCGATTTATTATGGGAAATTCCGGAAAAACTAGTGATGACCCATTTTTGGATTTTGCTTTTGTTTGTGGCTGCATGTGTTTGGAATGTTTCCTGAAAGTTTCATTAAAATCCATCGAGGGATTTTTGGAAAATTCGAAGAAATTTAAACGAAAGTGTGTGTTTTGCAATAACTGCGATTTATTATGAGAAATTCCGGAAAAACCAGTGATGACCCATTTTTGGATTTTGCTTTTGTTTTATAGCTACGTGTGTCAGGAATGTTTCCTGAAAATTTCATTAAAATCCATCGACGGATTTTTGGAAAATTCGAAGAAATTTAAACGAAAGTGCGCATTTTGCCATAACTGCGATTTATTATCGGAAATTCCGGAAAAAACAGTGATGACCCATTTTTGGATTTTTCTTTTGTTTTATAGCTACGTGTGTCTGGAATGTTTCCTGAAAATTTCATTAAAATCCATCGAGGGATTTTTGGAAAATTCGAAGAAATCGTGAGAATTGATTATTGCACTTGTATTATTAAAAATGTCGTTTGAGTCACTGCTCGGAAAATGGTAAAAATTACAGTCATTTTACTTGGTGTAACTGATTATTTTTGCAGTGTCAAGTGGACGTTAACATGCTCAATTTTTTTTTTGTTTAAATTCATGGCAATCTTATTTTATACTGAACATTTTTATGATCAAAAAAAAATTTTTTTTTTCTTCCTATTTTCGTTTGGCACACTAAAAACGAGACACCCTGTATAGCAAATATTTTTAGATTTTTTTTAATTCTAGGAATTATTTGTAGGAATCGTTTTTGTTTAAATTTAAAATGCACCATTTTCGAGTTATAAGCAATTAATACAGATTCCTGAACTTTTGAAATTTTCTACGGTTGGAGGGTTATTCAGGTGTTTCGGTAATTTTGGGGAAGCCTGTATATCTATTCCACGGTTGGAGGGTGATTTAGGTAATTTTTGCAAACTCTGTATATCTCTAGTCAATTTGAAGTCCGTGACACGTCAGCAAAGAAAACTCGAAAATAGAAAAATTTAAAAAATCAAATTTCTTAATTATCACCGTACACCCTCTATAAAAATTATGACTAATTGATAATTAGTTAATATATTTGCCTTATGTATCTGTGCTCATAAATAAATGTTATTATTGTTAAATAATAATAATAATAATAATGCTTTATTAATCCACATAAATCAAACGATATTGGACAAGTCAGTGTAACATTTTGTCCTTACAAAAACATTACAAAAGAAATTCATCTATTCTATAGAATACATTGTGTAATAAATATATTTTTAATTGTTTTTTAAATTCACTATAAACTTCAATATCTTTAAGATAACTTGGTAATTTCTTATTTAAATGTTTGAAATATTGTTGCAACTTATTGCTATCGTTTTATAAATATGTGCAGAAAATTCATACATCTTCATACACCGTCCGACGCCGATACATCCTCCAGGGGGTGCTATAAAAATTAAGGGGCAACAATAAAGGAGTCCCAGGTGCAAAGCTCCGTACTGCACCTGAGGCTTCCCTCGCCCATAAAACACCCCATAATCCCACACACTGACAGACAATAAGAAACAGTGGCATCGCAATTAACCCAATCCTGATTTATGCCTCCTGAATCTATTCGACGGATTTTGATTGTATAATTTTTACGGAAAACACACGAGAGAGAGGGATGGCTTAACATGTTTTACATTTATTTTCTATTAGGTTAACGAATGCCGCCAAATACGTGACGATAAAAAATATTAGCATATTTTTACGTCCCCGACGCATCCACCAAAATAGCATTTTAAAAGCGATAAATTATGTCGTAAACTGTATCGTATTATTATAGTATTTTTTTTTTGTATTCTAAAGGGAGTAATCCCGTAAATGTGTAAATAAATAAATAAATAAATAAATAAATAAATAAGTGTGTCCGTTTCAGCTGACTGTAGATTTTCCTTCAGAACTGCCCCGCAAATTCGCGATAATAAAAAATATTTTTGTAAGATCGAATATTGTTTACGTTCCCGGCGGATCCACCAAAATAGCTTTTTATAAGTGTCCGTATTAGTTGACTGTAGATTTGCCTTCAGAAATTCCCCCCAAATTCGCGCCAATAAAAAATATTTCTGTAAGGTCGAATATTTTCACGTTCCCGGCGGATCCACCAAAATTGAAATTTATGAGCTCGTTTCAGTTATCCCTAAAGCGATGGTTGTGACTATTATAAAGTAACCCATTAGTTACGGGATTGGGATAATTAGTGCAATACACCTTGATGTTGTATATACATTGTATTTTTGTTTTAATTTAGAAATAATATTTTATGGTAGGACGATAGCACAGACAAATTGATTGTAAACTCAAACAAATTACTATTAAAAATTGATCTGAATAAAGATGTTTGCGGTTTATTTATTTTGTGGTGGGATTTAAGGGTGTATCGAATAATACCCCACAACAATTTGGGTAAACATGTGTTAATTGAAACTCGCGGAGGCTGGAGTGGCCGCTAAACCGCCGATGGCACTGCCACCACTGTGCTATTACAATGCCGCCAACCCTCCGAAACAATTGATATTCAATGTCAATGCGAGTAGCACGAATCAAATTTCCGCAAAATCTTGATGGAACGTCAATAAACTATTAACACTTGCAAATATTTTTGTAAAAACTTACCATCACTGTTGACAAATATAATTTTGTTAAATAATTCCACGCTTTAACATTGCTCTTTCTTTCATTTCAATTGTTACAAAGTTTACCTTTACACAATTTTTTGCATATTCGAAATGTCATTGTGCGAATCGCCTCCGCACACCTTCATTCATTCGATCGAGGGCGTTCAAATTGCAAACCGTGAAAACAAATCCGAGTGACACCGCCGCTGTAAAAAAACCTTGAACTTTGATTGACTGCTCCAATCCCAGAACGTGATTTCACATTTTTTTTTTCGCAATTTGAATTCCGAAATCAATTGCGCGATTGCCGGACGGGCGCACACAATTCATTTTCAATATTTGTTAATTTTAATTCGAATTAACATTTATCCACCTCGGTTATTTTAATTAATAGAATTTGTTTATTTTGTGTTTAGCTGCGAGTAAATATTTAATGACGTTTACGTAAGTAAATGTTGACGGTTTGAAATAATTAATTACAATTGTTTGAATGAATTAAATGATGCGTGTGTTTTATTTGTGGTGCAATTATTTATTGTAAAACGAGTTTATTCCTAAATGTGTTTCAGAATATTGTACATCCATTGATTTTTTTAGTGCACAATTGGGGTCTTCATTTAGCCGCTACCGCCGTATAAAGTCTGAAAAATCATCTTTTTTCTAAATTTTCCATAAAGTTCATGGTGACTTGCTAACTTTTTTGCAATTTTTTTTAGTTGAAATTTTTTAACGCCAATCGAATTATCTCGTTCTTCTGATGAAAAAAAAGGTATTACATTAAGGTCTACGATGATTTTTAAGAAAGTTGATTTTTTCGATTTTTTCCATTTTCGAGTTTTTTTGCTGACGTCTCACGGGCTTCAAATTGACATTTGTTCTTGCGAAAGTACATTTTCTGAAGCGTCTTGAAGCGATCTTTCGAGTGACGTCAAGAAACCCCGGATCCAACCAGTGGTTTCGTCAGGAAATCATTTTTAATACAATTTTTGTTAAAAAGTAAGAAGGGGGGACCCTTGGATAGAATTTCGGGTTTTTGTCAAAAATAAAAAATCGCCAATTTTAATTAAATCCGACTAATTGACACACGAGGAACACAGATTTGCAATCCGCGTTCAAATTGGATTCTTCGTTCGGCCGCTACAGCCGTTCAAAGTTTGTAAAAATCGACTTTTTTCAAAATTTCTCCATAAAGTTCATGGTGACTTGCTAACTTTTTTGCAATTTTTTCTGGATGAAATTTTTTAACGCCAATCGTTTTATCTCGTTGTTGTGATGAAAAAAAAGGTATTACATAAAGGTCTACGATGATTTTTAAGAAAGTTGATTTTTTCGATTTTTTCCATTTTCGAGTTTTTTTGCTGACGTCTCACGGGCTTCAAATTGACATTTGTTCTTGCGAAAGTACATTTTCTGAAGCGTCTTGAAGCGATCTTTCGAGTGACGTCAAGAAACCCCGGATCCAACCAGTGGTTTCTTCAGGAAATAATTTTTAATGCAATTTTTCTTAAAAAGTAAGAAGGGGGGACCCTTGGATAGAATTTCGGGTTTTTGTCAAAAATAAAAAATCGCCAATTTTAATCAAATCCGACTAATTGACACACGAGGAACACAGATTTGCAATCCGCGTTCAAATTGGATTCTTCGTTCGGCTGCTACAGCCGTTCAAAGTTTGAAAAAATCGACTTTTTTCAGAATTTCTCCATAAAGTTCATGGTGACTTGCTAACTTTTTTGAAATTTTCTCTGGATGAAATTTTTTAACGCCAATCGTTTTATCTCGTTCTTCTGATGAAAAAAAAGGTATTACATAAGGGTCTACGATGATTTATAAGAAAGTTGATTTTTTCGATTTTTTCCATTTTCGAGTTTTTTTGCTGACGTCTCACGGGCTTCAAATTGACATTTGTTCTTGCGAAAGTACATTTTCTGAAGCGTCTTGAAGCGATCTTTCGAGTGACGTCAAGAAACCCCGGATCCAACCAGTGGTTTCTTCAGGAAATCTTTTTTAATGCAATTTTTGTTAAAAAGTAAGAAGGGGGGACCCTTGGATAGAATTTCGGGTTTTTGTCAAAAATAAAAAATCGCCAATTTTAATCAAATCCGACTAATTGACACACGAGGAACACAGATTTGCAATCCGCGTTCAAATTGGATTCTTCGTTCGGCCGCTACAGCCGTTCAAAGTTTGAAAAATCGACTTTTTTCAAAATTTCTCCATAAAGTTCATGGTGACTTGTTAACTTTTTTGCAATTTTTTCTGGATGAAATTTTTCAACGCGAGTCGTTTTATCTTGTTTTTCTGATGAAAAAAAAGGTATTACATAAAGCTCTACGATGATTTTTAAGAAAGTTGATTTTTTCTGTTTTCGAGTTTTTTTGCTGACAGATTATACCGTTATTCTTGCATTGATTGACCACGAAAATGGTGGATGTAATAACAACAACAACCAATAAACATCCATCTCGCTCACTCCACCATCCACACACACGCAAAACAGTATCCGCACGACCGTCTCAGAGTCGAGTCGGGTCAGAATTCGCGCACGGAAAGTGTGTTTTGTTTCGTATAACATTTTACGACTGTCATTTTTTTGCGTTTCTCTTTTATTCCAATGGATTACCCGCGGTGACGCGATTTTTGTGCGTTAAAGTGCGTCTCGAGGTGGAATAAATGGTGTTTTCGCGGCAACTTGGTTCGCAAGAGATGATGCCTTTAAATGTTATGCAAGTGAGAGTGCGTACTGTTGTTTGAAGGTGTGCATTCGGAGATCAAGGTGTTGCATGACGTGTTTAATAAGGAGGTGAGTGTGAGGTGAGGTTTCGTGTTTGCCGTTACGGACGATTTGTAAGAGAGTTGTTCTTGATAAATAAATAAATAATTGTATTTGCATTTTGAAACGTGGTTATGGGAAATTAATAAGTTTCTGTAAATCGATATAAATGTTTATTGTTGGCACACAGGGTATTTATAAAAGTCAGAATAGAATATTGAAGAAATGCTGGTTTAAAATAACAAATTGACTGCCCACACTTGTTGTGCAAGCATTGAAGTCTAGTATATTCTGTAAGAAGGTTTAAATGGAAATTCGATGCGAGTGGAATACATCACGAGCATCAGAGTTTCCATTCTAACCGAGTAGCAGACTATACTTTCTCCACGAACAGACTATACTTTCCCCACAAGCAGATTATACTTTCTCCACGAGCAGACTATACTTTCTCTACGATCAGACTATACTTCCTCCACGAGCAGACTATACTTTGTTCACGAGCAGACTATACTTGATTTAAAATTTATTCGAAAAAAAATTTAGAATTTTCCTATTTTTTCGAGGTTTTTTAAACATTTTGGGAACCGATGCTTTTCTCATTTAATTAGGTCTGCATGGAATGTGTGTTTGTTTATTTAAAACGCGAGATGCGATTTCTTGCCTCCGAAATTTGAAGTGTTATCGCAACGTTTTTTTTTTTTTGTAAAAGATAAACAGTCCTCAAGTTCATTGACGCTTAAAGAGCCGAACTCAGATATTTCCTACGCGCTTGTTGTAATTCGATATCTAAAGCCGATGCCGTTTAAAAATTAGGTCACATTACCTCTGCGTATTTTCACTCATTAATTTTAATAATTAATTGCGGGCTTTTCGTTACAGTTATAAACAAAATAATTGCGAATATTGTTTAAAAATAATATAATCTCTTTGTGGTTACGAGCCTGTTCGTTATTTTAAATACACCCTGTATATCTAGATCACTTTTCGTGTTTATTAAATTCATTAGGTGTTTAGACGTAGTTCTGGATGTGAATATTTAAATTATTGCAGTAAACAAAATTTTGGATACTCTCTCTCTCTCTCTCTCTCCCTCATCGCATCAACACGCAAACATTACTGCAGTAGTGCTACGACTACTTCTGCGTTAATTTCGCGCTGTTTACTCCCAACTCCAAACTAGCGTTAATTAGTAATTGCTGATTGCGAGCTTCACACTTTCGGCTGGAGAGGAGTCGCCCACCTGGAAGTATGCTGGTGGGGCAGGG
The DNA here is from genome assembly GCA_910593695.2 of Ocypus olens. NCBI lineage: Eukaryota > Metazoa > Arthropoda > Insecta > Coleoptera > Staphylinidae > Ocypus > Ocypus olens. The sequence continues at coordinate 1,156,229 of OU343048.1, forward strand.
GAAAGGGGGACGGGGGGAGCACTCCAAATTTCCGTTTGCTGCTGCGGGTGCTGGGCGAGCTGGAGAGAAGTTTAAAGTAAACAAAAAGCGTTTTATTAATATTAATAAAGGGACGAGATGGAGCCCTTATTGTTTTTCTTATAAATATTTATGAGGAGAGGAGGCGACGGTTCGCCGTTGCGGAATCCGGCGTTAAATAATGGGGGCGCGGCGATATAATCCCGTGACGTAATTTAAAGAAAATTATTATTTTAGTCTCATCATGATTACCGATTGCGTTTGTAGATTGAATAAAAAATGGTGATGTGACCATTATGTTACTTTCTCCGAGTTGATGGTAGCATTTATATTTACGCGTTCATGGTTTATTTTCAATTTAAATCATATTTTAAATGTACATCGAGTGGATGAAACTGACGTTTAAAACGTCAAAATTATGAAAGATGGAAAAATTATTACTAACTCGGTTTACTCAAAAACTAAAGCGATTTCGAGAAAAACTTATTCTTTATAAGTTGTTCATTTTAGCATTATCTACAATTATTATTAACATAAATTTGCTGTAACTATTATCGTTTTATAATTATAAACCAAAAATTTAAAAAAATAAATAAATGTTTTTCTCGAATAAAAATGATTTTATGAAAAATGTTTTGAAGCAAAAGATGTTCATTTCTTTGTTGTCTTCAAAGTTTGTTTAAATGTTTTTGTGATATTTTTCATATTTAAGAAAATATCGGCAAAAAACAAAAAACAGTTAAGGTAAACGCCCACTTCCGGTGTACGAAATTTTACCAAAAGCTTTTCAGTTCTTCAGATTATCAAATAAGACGTATGTTCAAAGTTTCATATCAATTGCTCTATTAGTTTTTGAGATACAGACACAAAAAAAAAATCCAGAAATTGTTGAAATGGCATCTAGGGAACCGAAAACGGATATTTACGCAAAAAAATTTTTTGAAAAAAAATCAGGACTCAATACTTTCTCGTACTTCGTAACGGAGAAAGTAAAAAGTGTTCTGTAGCCAAAGCGATCAGGCAGTAAAATAAATTTTGTAACTATGGTTGCATACGTTAGAGTGCACGATTGTTCGACGCTTTTGCAACATTACCAACCTATCAAGAGTAACATTTAAAAAAATATTTTTTATTTTTTGTTATTTTGGCATGATAACCAATATTTCGTAAGATAATATAAATGCAGATGGGGCTCTCACTCGATACACATCTGCGAGTGTAAGTAATGGCCCAGTAAATCAGGGGCCCGGTTAATACGAAACGGACCGCCAAGGACGTAAACGTAAAAGGACCAAGAGGACGACCGCGCCTCGTATATTTTACCATACGCTTACACCACCGGGTCCACCCCGAGAAGAACATTCCGATAAAACGCATGCAAACCGTCGCGACGTCTCATCTCCATAAAACATTGTAACTGCCAAAGTTTATAAACTTTAATTTATCTCCCTCCCCGCTTCCCCCCCGAATACAAACAGAAAAAAAACAGACAGGCACCAACAACTACCCCGCACAATGATAAATCTAGTTGGCGCATGCATGCACTCATCTGCATAACATTTCCAATATGGGATTTTTGGATCATTAATTATCCTCTGAATTAATTAAATTCACAACTATAGCATTAAATGGGTTTAAAAAATACAGCTTGGTTTTTCATTTAATTAACGATTTAGAGTAACACCTAAAAAAAAAATTTTACGTGAAATTCAAAATTGGTTATTTTGTTTAGTTAATTTTTTACAATCTTTCAAATCACCGGAAGAATATTTCATTTCCACAGTTCAACTTTGGATTGTTGATATTTTGTTCTAACCCATGGAATGGTAATTGTTTTAACGTGAAATTCAAAATTGGTTATTTTTCTATAAATTTTGAACTTTTGAAGAAAATTCTTTGGTTAGTTAATTTTTTACAATCTTTCAAATCGCCGGAAGAATATTTCATTTCCACACTTCAACTTTGGATTGTTGACATTTTGTTCTAACCCATGGAATGGCAATTGTTTTAACGTGAAATTCAAAATTGGTTATTTTTCTATAAATTTTGAACTTTTGAAGAAAATTCTTTGTTTATTTAATTTTTAACGTGAAATTCAAAATAGGTTATTTTTCTATAAATTTTGAACTTTTGAAGAAAATTCTTTGGTTACTTATATTTTTACAATCTTTCAAATCGCCGGAAGAATATTTCATTTCCACAGTTCAACTTTGGATTGTTGACATTTTGTTCTAACCCATGGAATGGCAATTGTTTTAACGTGAAATTCAAAATAGGTTATTTTTCTATAAATTTTGAACTTCTGAGGAAAATTCTTTGGTTACTTATATTTTTACAATCTTTCAAATCGCCGGAAGAATATTTCATTTCCACAGTTCAACTTTGGATTGTTGATATTTTGTTCTAACCCATGGAATGGTAATTGTTTTAACGTGAAATTCAAAATTGGTTATTTTTCTATAAATTTTGAACTTTTGAAGAAAATTCTTTGGTTGGTTAATTTTTTACAATCTTTCAAATCACCGGAAGAATATTTCATTTCCACACTTCAACTTTGGATTGTTGACATTTTGTTCTAACCCGCGGAATGGTAATTGTTTTAACGTGAAATTCAAAATTGGTTATTTTTCTATAAATTTTGAACTTTTAAAGAAAATTCTTTGGTTAGTTAATTTTTTACAATCTTTCAAATCGCAGAAAGAATAGTTGTTTTTTTTTCCACCATCTATTAAACCTAATTAAAATTATTACTGACATAATTTAAAAATTTAATCTCCGTCCACATTATTTCATACACGTTACAAACTCACCTACTTTCCATAATAAACCGGGCGTATTATTATTACCATTGTTTGCAAATTTAATTGGTCATTCAATAACGCTGTTATTCTTGTTTCAGGAGCAATTACGGATACTCGACGAGCTTTGGATGGACGGTCTTCAATAAACAAAAGGTGAGCGCATCTACTTTTATTGCCATTATGAAGATCTCGAACAACAACAGCAACAACAATCTTCCGTCTTTCACCGGTTCGAGTGAAAGGGGCGTTAGATCTGAGTTTTTCTCTCTTCTCTGCGGACAGACAATGGAGATTGCCGCCGCGGCGGCGGTAATAACGTCTGTGACCGAATAACCGAGAAACTCTAATTTTTCGCGAGAGTTAATTGCGTTCGTTTCCCGTGCTGTGTTCCGGTTTTCCGGTTTTCCTGTTGCATTCATCATGCGCGCTAAAATGTCAAATGTGTTGTGTGTGTACGCGGTGCAGGGATGTAGTCGGTATGATTTATGCGATGAACGGGACTGCATAAAATTACGAAATGCACGGAAGTAAAATAAAACTTTATAAAACTATTTTTAATGTTGTTGCAACTCCAGGATTACTTAAAGAGTTTTATTAAATTTGAATTATAGAAATGTAGTTGGTTCATAACTCCATGGTAAAATTTCGCTACTTTCAATACGTATCAGCTTCAAGGAAACCAATTTCGCACTGTTCGCATTTTTTTAACTTCAGTAGAAAAAAAATGGTGATGTGGCCATCATGTTACTTTCTCCGACTTGATGGTATCATAGCCATTTATATTTACGTTTTCATGGTTTATTTTCAATTTAAATCAAGTTTTAAATGTACATCGAGCGGATGAAACTAACGTTTAAAACGTCAAAATTATGAAAGATGGAAAAATTATATTTCAAATTCAAAAACTCAGTTTACACAGAAACTAAAGGGACTTCGAAAAAAACATATTCTTTATAAAATATAATAAAGTAGTAATTAATTACTTGAGCTTCTGCAGCGAAGTCTTACTTTTTATTGTAAGAACTGCAAACATTGACGTCTTGTGAAGTGATTTGAATTTTTGTAGAATTTATTTCCTGCGTTTTATATTAATTTTCAATTTTTTGAGTGAAAAAATTCAAAAATTCATAACTCAACTGAAAATTGCTGCACATTCAAAAACCAAAATTATTTTTAAAGATCGACGTCTTGTGAAGTGAACTGAAATTTTGTAGGATTTTATCCCTTTTAACTTTTTGCGATCGAGTGTTGAATATTGAAAAAGGGATATTTTCAAAAATTCGTAACTCATTTGAAAATTGCTGAAAATTCAAAAAACAAAATTATTTTGGAAGATAGACGTCATCTGAAGTGATTAGAATTTTTGTAGGATTTTATCCCTGCGGTTAATAATAATTTTTAATTTTTTGCAGTCGAGTGTTCGTCATTGAAAAAAAAATACATTTTCAAAAATGTATAACTCAACTGAAAATTGCTGCACATTTAAAAACCAAAATGATTTTGAAAGATCGATGTCTTGTGAAATAAAATGAATTTTTGTAGGATGCGTTTCAAATTGATTTTCAACTTTTTGCGCTCGAGTGAGAAATTTTCAAAAATTCATAACTCGATTGAAACTTGCTGCATATTCAAAAACCACAATTATTTTGAAAAATTGACGTCTTGCGAAGTGATTTGAATTTTTGTAGATTTTTTTTCCTGCGTTTTATATTAACTTCGCTGCAGAAGCTCAATTACTACTTTATTATATTTTAATAAACTGCAGCTAATTAAACATATGTTTAATATTTTATATTCTTTATAAGTTGTTCATTTTAGTATTCTCTACAATTATTATTAACATAAATTTGCTGTAACTATTATTGTTTTATAATTATAAACCAAAAATTATAAAAAATAAATACATTTTTTTCTCGAATAAAAATGATTTTATGAAAAATGTTTTCAAGCAAAAGATGTTCATTTCTTTGTTGTCTTCAAAGTTTGTTTAAATGTTTTTGTGATATTTTTCATATTTAAGAAAATATTGGCAACAAACAAAATACAGTTAAGGTAAACACCCACTTCCGGTGTACGAAATTTTACCAAATTTTTTTCAGTTCTTCGGATTATCAAATAAGACGGATGTTCAAAGTTTCATATCAATTGCTCTATTAGTTTTTGAAATATAGCGCGAACAGACTCACAGACACATTTTTTTTTCCAGAAATTGTTGAAATGGCATCTAGGGACGCGAAAATGCATATTTCCGTAAAAAAAAATTTGAAAAAACACAATACTTTCTCGTACTTCGTAGCAGGGATAGTAAACAGGGTTGGAGAAAATCAAAAATTGTAATGACCACCTTATTCATTAATAACACAAATTGTCTCGACTTGTCAGTTTGATTTTAAAATGACAATTCACATCATGAGAGTAGATTAGTTCAGTTGAATAAAAAAAAATCTCAGACATGACTGCTATGGTTCCCCTCTCTCTTGGGCATGATCACCTCAGCAACAAAATTCAGTGGCTCACACCTGGAATCTATTAACTAAAACTTTGATTTGTAATTGTAACATCTGCGAATTTATTTAATTAAAACCCAATTATTTTCAAATCCTCAAAAAAAAACGTAAATTATTTTTTCACGTTTCAACATTTTTTTTTTTCATCAGACACAAAGGATCCAATCCCCAAACATAAACAGGGGGCACACTGTGTTTGTGTGTGTTTGTGTAGACTTTGGTTTGACAGATCAGAGGGTAAGTTTAGGGGCTCGACACAAAGACTCATACGCAGGGATATTGAAAACACGCACGGGATGCGCATACAGATTACGTGATTAGTTATTAATAATACTGGGATGAGGAGGAGGAGGAGGAGGAATAGAAGGACCCTAAATACTTTTCACTTTGACGAGTAGTTCCGCTATAAAAAGTTAATTGAAATCGGACCTTGACTACCACTCCGCGATGATTAATATTAAATCAGTCCTGGAGGAACCCTGGAGTTATCGAAATTAATTAAAGTGGCCCCTTATTAGTTAAGGGACGAAATTAGTTTGAAGTTTCGTTGATTGAGAATAGGAGGAATTAAAATCAACTGAAGGATTTATGGAAATTGAAATTTTCGTTAATTTTTTCTATGAGCAATCAAAATGTTTTCAATGTTACAACGACGTGCACAGGGGATTTTCTTAAAATCACCCTGTATACATACAAGACAGTTGCTGTTAAATAGCAAGGGCAGCATTGATGAAAGGGGACACCAACATATCTATAACCTCCCCTATTTTTTAAGGCTTTATTCATTTCCAGTCCTCCGAGGAAAAAAAAGTGAATTTTAATAACTGCCTCTTTTTCACATTCCATTTTTGTTTCTGGAGTTCCAATGTAGAGAGGGCTTTTATTTTAACACTGAATATTCAATTATTAACGCCTGTGTTCAATCGTAAAATAATCACATCAACGAAATTGTATGCAACCAAATACACAAAGGTGACAGTGACACAGTTTAACGCATTACGAATAAAGTTAGATTCATTAAATTAGATTCCGTTCGTTTGCCTTTATTAGTAATTACACAATTTTACAGTAACGCCTACACGTTCTTACACGTGCCGATAAAGTGAAACGTTAGGGGGTGGTGTGGGGGGTTGGATTTCGAAAAGCCGACCTTTCAGAAATCGAAATCCTCCGTCGGACACGCGCGCCGCCCTTTCCCGTCTTACATTAAATCCCATAAGAACTTAATGCCGCCCCGGATTGGGATTATTGTAATCGAACGGGGGCGAACTGCGGGATTCCGATACTGATCTGGGGCCCCATCGTAAAAACAATAACACGGGTCGGACTTAATTAAAGTCGATTCCTCGGGCGAAGCTCTCCATTTCCAGCATTCTCATCTCTATCGAAGCAAACCACACAAAAAAAATAATTTCTTAATAAATCGAATGCAAAAATGGACAACTTATAAAGAATAAGTTTTTTTCGATATCCCTTTAGTTTTTGAGTAAATCGAGTTTTTGAATTTGAAGTATAATTTTTCCATCTTTCATAATTTTGACGTTTTAAACGTCAGTTTCATCCGAGCTTACACAACGCTCGATGTACATTTAAAAAATGATTTGAATTGAAAATAAACCACGAAAGCGTATATATAAATGATACCATCAAGTTGGAGAAAGTAACATGATGACCACATCACCATTTTTTCCTTAAAGATATTAATTCCAATGTCCAGCGACATTCGTAATTCAGCTCACAGCCAACTCCGAATCAAAATCTTGTGGCTCACACGATACCATCCGCTGTAGTTTCAAGATCCGGATGATGGGGATATAGGAGAGGTTAAGGGGCACGCGAAGGACAACTGCATGGCCGGCGTACCGTTACTTTGTTTATTTTTTATAATTTATAATTTATAAGATTAGTATTGTGGCTGGATGGTAGAATAGTACATTAAACACAGAGCAGGCAAATAGGTATTGTACCATATGTAGAAAAATTATTTAGATAAAGGGTGGCTTTGTATTTCGGAACTACGTTGCAGGTTTGATACGTCGCATCATGTCTTCGCCACCTGTTGTTCAAAGTAATTAATTGACAAAAAGTCAACAACGTGCTAAACTGTAGAAATCTAGTCAGTAAAAGTACACTCGCTCCATCTATATGTACACTTTTGACAATACTTGTGTGAACATTGATTTGTATATTTAACTTGTACTAATCTGTATCTCACTACAAGAATAAAGAATTATTATTATTATTATTAATCTAAGACCGTGATTTTGTTTATCATGGCCATGCCTTATCTAAATAATTTTTATACATATGGTACTTCCACAAATGAGGCATTGAGCGCAAAAGTGGACTAACCCTCAACTTTTAAAAATTCAATTTTATCTTATTTTTACTTATATCATAAAATGGTGTATTTACGAAAAATGAACTAAACCACATATCTTGTCCCGATAACAATAATTGAACATAAAACGAGTTTTTACATTATCTTTTTACAAATATTTTTTGTGCAGTAATGGACTAAAGTGGTTTAGTCCGCTTTTGCGCTTCAAAATATTAAGTTGGCTAATTTTGTTTCTGTGGCTGTCAGTGCAAATTAAATCATGACAACTCAACCTAAAACTGTTGAAGAGCAAATGCAAGGTATTTTTGAAATTATTAATACATTTTATGAGCTGTATTATAACTACCCGTAGAAATGTTCCAAAGTGATGACGAAATTAATTCTGGTTCAGAGTATCTTCCGTCTGAAAATTCATTTTCTACATGCACTTCAGTAGATGATAGGAGCAATGTAATAAAGAGTGGGAAGCGTATTAGAGATGAACTAGTTTTTCCTAGGCTTAAGTTTGATGTATGTGAAATTGTGTTCTTTATGTGAAATTGTGAAATGTAAAAATGTAAGAAAAGTAACCGGTGACGAACGACGGCTCCGCTGCGCTGCGCCGTCGTCCAGCGAGGCCCATTAAAATTAAGCGATTAAATTGGTAACGGACGACGACACAGCGTGTGTAATAGCAACTATTATAATGAATTGAGCAAAGCAATTGGTGAAGATCGACGGCTCCGCTGCGCTGCGCCATCAATGAAAAACGATTTTTTTCTAAATTAATTTTAAATTTTCGTTTTTTATTTTTCATTTTTCATTTTCAATTTTTCATTTTCATTTTCAAGTTTTAATTTTCAATTTTTCATTTTTATTTTTCAATTTTTCATTTAATTTAATTTATTTGACGGATTCACCTTTTTACAACTTTATTACATATGTATTATGTAAATAATAAAGATTCCTGTATGAAATTAAATAAATAAAAAATATAATAAAAACATAACAGAAAACAATGTACGACTTAATAATTAACTTAAAACTAATATAAAACAAACAAAAAAAACTTGGCCTGACGTGAATTTAAATGATGTCGACGGACTTATTCGTTGAGTAGAGAATCCAATGTTACTCTTACATTGCAATAAAACATACTAAAAATTAATAAATACGGTAATATAAACGAAAGTTGAAGAAATTTCAATAAAAACAAATAAATAAAAGTCTAAATATTATAATATCACAGTACAAGATCACTATAGATGGTGTATAAATATCACAGAATTAATAAATAAAATTGTAAATGATGATGTACTCACGCTAATTGACAAACAAGTTGCAAAATAATAAATAACAAATATATAAGATTGATTAAAATAGTAAATCACAATAGCAAATAGATAAAAATTATTTAAAATAATAAATAAAGATCAATAAATAGATAAAATTGATTACATTAATAAATAAGAAACACAACTAATTCAAACTAAAATAAATTAATGTTGACAAACGATAATGGACAAGTCGATACGTTATATTATATTTATTTTTCATTTATCATTTTTATTTTAAATTTTTTATTTTTATTTTTATTTCTTTTATTTTTTTTAAAGCCTCTGCGATCCCTGAAAATTTCGGCTTTCCGATTTGAAAAGAAAAATGTCCTTAAAAGAAGGAAAACGAACCCAGGGGATGCAAATGGCACGTTCCAAAATTTTTGAAAAAATGTCTTCTGAAAGTTTCAGCTTTTCGACTTTAAAATAAAGAAATTCGTCCTTGAAAGAAGAAGAACGAACCCAAGGGTTGCAAATGGTGCGTAAGGTCAGTTTCAAAAATTTTGAAAAAATACTTTCTGCCATCCCAGAAAATATCATTTTTTCGACTTTAAAAGAAAAAAAATCCGTCCTTAAAAGAAAAACGAAACCAGGGGTGCATATAGAGCGTAGGGGTAGTTCAAAAAATTTTGACAAAATATCTTCTGTCATCTACGTCTTTAAAAGAAGAGAAACGAACCCAGAGGGTGCAAATGGCGCATAGGGGTGGTTCCAAAAATTTTGAAAATATTCTCAATAGTCAGTCATCCCTGAAAGTTTTAGCTTTTCGAGTTGAAAAGAAAGAAATGCGTCGTTAAAAGAACAAAACCGAACACAGAGGGTGCAAATGAAGCGTAGGGGTGGTTCCAAAATTTTTGAAAAAAAATCTTCTGCCATCTCTGAAAATTTCAGCTTTTCAACTTTAAAAGATAAAATACGTCTTTAAAAGAAGAAAACCGAACCCAAAGGGTACAAAGGGCGTGTAGGGGTGGTTCCAAAATTTTTGAAAAAATATCTTCTGCCATCTCTGAAAATTTCAGCTTTTCAACTTTAAAAGATAAAATACGTCTTTAAAAGAAGAAAACCGAACCCAAAGGGTACAAAGGGCGTGTAGGGGTGGTTCCAAAATTTTTGAAAAAATATCTTCTGCCATCTCTGAAAATTTCAGCTTTTCAACTTTAAAAGATAAAATACGTCTTTAAAAGAAGAAAACCGAACCCAGAGGGTACAAATGGCGCGTAGGGATGGTTCCAAAAATTTTGAAAAAATTCCCAATGAAAGCTAGTCATCGCCTCTGTCATCCCTGAAAGTTTCAGCTTTTCGACTTGAAAAGAGAAAAATACGTCCTTAAAAAAAGAAAATCGAACCACCTCCTGGGTTGGTGGCGCGCAAACTCCACACTGACATCTACACTAGATCTACTGTATCCCAATGGAAATTGTATAAATCAATTTAAAAAGAAAGATTTACTTAGTTTGCTAGATTATGTTCCACCTATATTTCATGATTATTATAAAGGAATCAAGACAAGTACTGATAGTTCTGTTAGTAAATTGCCTATTGTAAGTTATTGTAGTGAAGAAGATTTATTATAAAGTTTTGTCGTACATATTGGGTTATATCTTACATAAACGCCAAATAGTAAAATGTAAAAGTGGACTAAGCCACAAAAATATTGAAATCATTCAATTTATAGTGAAAGTTATTTCTGTTTTTGAAAAATTAGCTTTTATTTAGACATTTAAGCTAATGGTTATTTATACAAAAGCTACAACTTAAACAAAATTAAATGCTATTGAAATCTATTATTTACAATTGCATATAGCTCAATTTGTTTTTTTGGGGGTTAGTCCACTTTTGCTATCAATGCCTCAAATAACCTTTTTCTACTGTGGCGGTGTGGCGTCGTCCTGGCCGCGCTCGGTGCAGGCGGCGGCGGCAGCGACTATCACGGCAGCGTTGAAATGGGGAGTTGAGGACCGATTGCCAGGGAGACGGCATCAACAAAAACAATAAACAGATTATAAAATTTGATAAACGAGACGCACACGAAAATTCACCTGTACCCTAAACCCAAATTAAATTGGAGAAAAGTAAAAGTGAGTAGTAGCCTTTATTTTATACAATTACGCTACACTACCATCAGTCCTAAAGGCTACTAATTTGTGGCGAAGTAAACATTGTTGTAACAATGGACCAGCGGGCGGGCTGTACAATGCAATACTCTATAATAGTTGTTTCCTACTTACGTACATAATTTGTAATAATGCGACTTTTCTTGCCTTATCATCGGGATCAAATTTAATGTAACATTATTTGCTTGATGGGTACATTTTGAACACTTTTTAATCACACACACACACACGCACCGACACTGACGACAAATTTTATACAAACTTTACAAATGGCTGTTCTTGTTGACACGTGTTACCATGGTTACGCACAGGAAACTGCGATTATTTTTATTATAAAATAATAATTTCAGTAAAATATACAAAGACGTAAAGAATTTAACGATTACTACACACACTTCCACAAATTACAATGCATAAAAACGTATGGAAGCTCTCCTTCTTCTTCTTCGGTCCGCAGGCTGATTGTGAGTACAGCCCACCATCTCTCTGCCCCAGACACAGCCTGCAACCACCGCACGACCCGCGAGACATTATGAAAAATTACAGGAGCAAATTACTGCGCCAGACGTCCCATTGTTCTCCCATGGATTCCGTCGTGTCTATTTTTCCTCTGTCTGCGGTTATGTGTGTGTGCGCTGATGAACCCGAAAGCGGCAGCGGGAAGAAGAGGAGAAAAAAAACTGCGAACAAACTCCGGGGGATGGAATCGAATAATGTCGTCTGCCATTTTTTTTTACGTTCCAGAAGGGGTTTTTGGGGTGGTGATATATTAACGTGCTATCGTTCTATTTAATTAGATTTTATCGTCGGCGCGTGCGGTGCGTGTGGCGTTGATGGCCCCGTCGACATTCTCTTCAGCTGTTCATGCTGAAGTGTGTGTGTGTGTGTGTTTGCTGCCTTCATGGAGGGTTCAATCATAAATAAGCGAGTGCGCTGGATTATCGTGAAATCTATACTGCATTAACGCCTGGAATTTATTGTGCTTTCATTTCAAAACCATCTACAGTAGCACTTCTTGTTAAAATGAAGTTTTTTTAATGTTTAATGTTGGCGGCGTTTACTGCGTGGTATATCTTGATTGTACATTGGAATAAAACACTTTAACTTTTTTATACCACTATATTTTATTTATGTGACTAGTTTCGACCATTCACTGGTCATTTTCAAACATGAAGTTTTTTGGCTTTCAGCCACTAACGGTTATGAATTCGGTGATAATACATAATTTTGCGGTGAACACGTTTGTTTGATTTTCAAAATGTAATTTATTTAAACCACTACATATGTTTCGCCACACTGTGGCTTCTTCAGGTGAAGAAAAAATACATATACATAAAGTTTAATGTGAGATCTAATCAAATATCAAGGGCGTTTCCAACCAACTAGTCTAGGGGGGGTAGTAAAAAAAAGATAAATAAACTGGCGCTTCCGCTCTCATACACCCAGTGGCTAAAAACTATTTTTTTACTCGTTTTTTAGGCGTTTCCAGTCGATCTAAGCACTATTTACGACTAAAGTTATTTAGCATATCTTCGTTCCTGGAAGTCTCACAAAAAAAAAATGTTATATGCAAAAAAAAAACTTGAAAGCATCACCAGATTTTGAAAATTCTTGGTGCAATGTGTTATTCACTCATCGAATAGATGCCGATAAAAACGAAAAATAAATTCTTTGTTCAATTGTTTGAAAGGATGGCCACATTTTAAAAATTCATCCAGCAAAGTGTTACCCGTCGTTCTTTTTTTGAGGATAACTCGTGTAACGGATAATCTGATTTTGAAAATTCTTCCGGCAAAGTATTGTGCTCACTGAATTGATACAGATAAGATAAAACATTAAAATCGTCGTTCATTTTTTTTGCGGTTTTAAAAGCATAACTCTTGAACAAAATGGCAGATATTAAAAATTCTTTCAGAAAAGTGTCATTTTTGACAGTTGGAAATTGTGATTTTTGGCAGTTGAAAATTGCCATTTTTAGCAGTTAACAATATAAGTTTTTGGTTGTTGAAAATGATCAATTTTGGCATTTCAAGATTGTAGTTTTTGGGGGTTGAAAATTGTCAATTTTGATAGCTCAAATTATTTTTGGCAGTTGAAAATAGCCAAAAAATTGTCATTTCTACCAGTAAGCAGATGGTCATTATAAGCAGATAAAAATTACAGTTTTTCACAGTTGAAACGGTAATTGGTTGCAGTTGAAAATTTGTCATTTTTGACAGTTGGGAATTGTGGTTTTTGGCAGTTGAAAATTTCCATGTTTAGCAGTTGAAAATATAAGTTTTTGGTTATTGAAAATGATCAATTTTGGCATTTCAAGATTGTAGTTTTTGGAGGTTGAAAATTGTCATTTTTTGTAGCTCAAAATTATTATTTTTAACAGTTAAAAGTAGCCATCGTTAAATTTGTAATTTTTGTCGCGATTTTTACATTTGAAATTGCACACCTACCGAATGCGTCATTCGATTTTGATGACTTAAAACACGTCAAAATGTGGCAAATTTAGTGTAATGTTAAAACAGATTACAAAACATTTTCGTGAAATTAACACAAAATGCAAAAATCTCACGTTTTAAAATCGAAATTTCGATTTTTGAAATTGCACACCTGCCGAACGCGTTGTCCGATTATAATTATTTAAATTTAAAAATATGTCGGATTTAGTGTTATTTTAAAATGGATTCGTATATTTTTTCGCGAAATTAACGCAAAATGTGAAAAATTGCAATTTTTTAAATTTCCAGAATTTAAAAAAACGCGATTTTAATTTTTGGAATTTTACACCTGCCAAATGCGTAGTCCGATTTTAATTATTTAAACGTCAAAATATGGCGAATTTGCTGTTATTTTAAAACGGATTACAATATTTTCTCGTGAAATTAACACGAAATGCAAAATTGCAGTTTTTAAATTTCCAAGATTTTTATTTTTTTTAATTGCACTACTGCCGCACGCATTATTCAATTGTGATGATTTAAACTTCAAAATATGGCAAATTTTATGTAATTTTATTATGGGTTACGAAATTTTCTCTTGGCATTAACACAAAATGCAAAAATTGCATTTTTTTAATTTTCAACATTTTAACTTTTGAACCGAGGACGAGATTTGTAAAATTCTTTCGGCAAAGTTTATATTCATCCGGAAGATGTAGAAAAAATGTCTCGACTGATGGAAAAAGAATATTACTCAGTAGAGGATTATATCAATTGCAAATGATTTTGTTCTTGTTTTCTGTGACGTATTCAATTAGCTGTAGAATTAGATTTTGTTGTGATGTACTTTGTTTTAATTTGTCATGTACTATATCTAAATTTGAATAAAATAAAAAAAGATCCAAAAAATTAAATTTGTTCAATTGTTTTTCGGGTTTCACAGGATAACTCTTCAACGTATGACCAAATTTGGCAAATTCTTCCAGCAAAGTGTTGTACTCGTCGAATGGATGCAGATAAGACCAAAAAATTAAATGTTTCCTTGAATTGATTTCTGGTTTTTGAGGATAACTCTTGAACGGATGATCGAATTTGGGAAATTCTTCTAGCAAAGTCGAATAGATGCAGTTAAGACCAAAAAATTAAATTTGTCATATAATTGTTTTCTGGTCTTTAAGGACAACTCTTGAACGGATAAACATATATTGAAAAATCTTTCAGCAAAGTATGTGTATATTAAAAAAAAAAATTGCTCAATGGTTCTGTGGTTTTGAGAAGATAGCTCTTGAACAGAATGGTCGATTTTAAAAATTCCTCCTGAAAAGTATTTTTACTCATCGAATAAATGTACAGGACCAAAGAAATCATTTATTTAAGATAACTTGTGAACGGATGACCAAATTTGGCAAATTCTTTCAGCAAAGTGTTGTACTCGCCGAATAGATTTTTGGAAATTTGTAGTTTTTTGAGGATAATTCTTAAACGAAAGGAAAGATTTTGCAAATTCTTTAAGATAAGATAAGAGTTGGTCTTTTGCATTGTATTTACAATGCGAGACACGTCAAAATAAAGAGTAACTTAGGTCAACTAACAAACCATTACACAAAAATAAACTAAATAAAATAACTTAAAAATAACTTACCACAGCTCAACGTTTTAAATCTTCTAATTTTTCATTTTTTTCCTTTCGGTAGTCATTAAAGAGATATAGATAAGATAAAAACTAATTTTTCGTTTTTTAACGAAA
The DNA here is from genome assembly GCA_910593695.2 of Ocypus olens. Lineage (NCBI taxonomy): Eukaryota > Metazoa > Arthropoda > Insecta > Coleoptera > Staphylinidae > Ocypus > Ocypus olens. Next base: position 1,171,505 of record OU343048.1, read on the forward strand.
AATAAGTTTTAAATTCTTAAAGTATTACACAAGTTTAAGTACTATTTTTTTAAAGCAAACGTACTTCATCTTATCTGTAAAAATTGGGCTTTTCACTGTTGTATTAATTATTTTAAAATACTAATAGCTCACGAAGATATAACAGTACAAAACTATTTGTACCGTTTTCTTTATGACCCACTGTGCATTATTATATTATATGTTAAGTGGCTCTACCATCCAAATGTTCCACGAGCCGCCACTGCATACATCTGTTCCATGAAATCTCCCTATCATTTTCCAACCTTTTAAAGCGTTGGAAAAATTTACCGGTTATATTATTTATTTGGAATATGGAATATCGGTAATTTTTAACAATAAAAATTGTTAAGCGAAAAATTCTTAGGGGAGTAATTACCCGATTACCCCCCCTTTGAAACCGCCACTGTCAAATATCGAACTAATGCTTCCAGAATTGAGATGTCGTTCCTACTTAGTAAATAGTTCTTCATATTGATGGGGTGTTATAATCAATAACATGGCTGTTTCACCATAGATTACAACGTAAAGTAGTATATTTATAAAGAATGTATTTAATTAAGAAGATGTAGTAATTAATATAAAATTTTCCACTCGTCTCCACACTTCACACAGTTCACTTTGAAGTTCCCGGAGTGCACCCGCGGAGGCCCTAATAAACCGGACCCCGGAGTACGATAATTATGTTTCTCTCTCTTTATGCAAGAAATATAATTAGAAAAAGGGAAAAAAGAAACCCCCGGGGGGGCACATGATGACATTCATTGTTCCCGGCGACATTTCCTTATAATCCGAAGGACGAAGTAAAAATAGGACACCTCCTCCTCCATTGTTTCAACTTTTCAGTCGAAGCCAGGTAAAAATAGAAGAAAACACTTGCGCACACGTAATCGCCTTTTCCGTTCCCTAATCTATATTGTATACACAAGCCGAACGGAATCAGTTTCTCTCTACCTACCTACCTACCTCTGAATCTTTTATGTTAACTCTAAAGAATTATTCATGCCTTCCAGAGGTTCGTCCAGCTGTCACTTTGTCAAACGTTCCCTGGATTTCGTGAGAATATCCGGGAAGGGTGGGAATTAATTTTGTACGAGAAATTTCATTAATATTGATTTTTGCATTTCATTAAATTTGCTAATAATTAATAATTCAAGCAGTAATACTTTCTTAATAATAATGATAATAATTCATTTAGTAGCTAAATGCAAAATAAATGAGTCAATAATAATAGTAGTGTTTTTTAACCCTTTCAGCGCTGAATTTTTAAATTTGAAAAAAAAATGTTTTGTTAATTTTTATTGATGGGGAGCTTCTTAAGACCATAAATACCAAATTTGAACTGATTTGATTAATTAGTATAGGAATTAATTAGTTGAAGTGACATCTAGTGATAAACAGCAAAAATATGGATTGTCATAGTAAGTAGAGACATGTAAATGTTGCGATGGCACCGAAAGGGTTAATGTATAGAAATACAAAAATTCCCGTCCATTACCGTTACAACAATAACCAAATACATCACGCTAAAAAAATTAAAAGCATCTTCCCATAAAGTAAAATCGACAAACAAAAATTCCTTCATGCAAATAACCGCTCCCTTAATAACTCGGCGCCGTTTATCGAAGGCCGAGCCCTCATTTCCCACCCCCGCGCACGTGCTTGCGGATTTACAACCCTTTTTCGGAAGAATTCAATTTGCGACGGGCCTTAATAAAGGAAATGGACACGAGTGAAATTGCATCGGCGAATCTGGAATTTATCGCGTAAAAACGAAACGTAATTAGGATTAGTCTTAACTTTAACTTTGATATTAAATTTTTTACTGTTACTTTGTATATATCACCCCTGTAACTGGACCTGTGGGTCTGTTGGGTATTTGATTTAAATAAATAAATAGATAGGTCCGTTTTTTCGGAAATTAGCTCCCGGCGGGAATTTATTGTGTTTAATTAAATACCGCCCCCGCACACGGCAAATATTGTATTCGGTTTTCCGCGTTTGATTAAATCATGTTTTGATGTGTTTATACACACACACACACACACACATATTGTTAACGCGAGAGAGATATTTTGAGTGAAAATTAATAATAAATGTGCGTTTAATTGAGTTCATTTACTTTATTTAATAAGGTACAATGGATGGAATTAAATATTAAAAATGGTGATGTGGCCATCATGTTACTTTCTCCGCCATTTATATTTACGTATTTATGGTTTATTTTCAATTTAAATCATATTGTAAATGTACATCGAGCGGATGACACTGACGTTTAAAACGTCAAAATTATGAAAGATGGAAAAATTACACTTCAAATTCAAAAACTCAGTTTACTCAAAAACTAAAGGCATTCCGAAAAAAACTTATTCTTTATAAGTTGTTCATTTTTGCATTCTATACAATTATTATTAACATAAATTTGCTGTAACTATTATCGTTTTGTAATTATAAACCAAAACATAAAAAAAAAAATCTCGAATAAAACTGATTTTATGAAAAAAAATTTCAAGCAAAAGATGTTCATTTCTTTGTTGTCTTCAAAATTTGTTTAAATGTTTTTGTGATATTTTGCATATTAAAGAAAATATAGGCAAAAAAACAAAAAACAGTTAAGGTAAACGCCCACTTCCGGTGTACGAAATTTTACCAAAAGATTTTCAGTTCTTCAGATTATCAAATAAGACGTATGTTCAAAGTCCTTGAGCTTTTGAAGTAAATTCCTTGTTTGATTAATTTTTTACAACTTTCCAAATCGTTGCGTGAATTTTTTCTCCCCTCAGTTCAAGTTTCAAGTGTTGCCGTTTTGTTTCCACCTAGGATTTGGCAATTGTTTTAACGGCAAATTGTAAATGCATTGTTTTTCTAGGTATCTTAAGCTTTTGAAGTCAATTCCTTGTTTGATTAATTTTTTACAATTTTCCAAATCGTTGCGTGAATTTTTTCTCCCCTTAGTTCAAGTTTCAAGTGTTGCCGTTTTGTTTCCACCTAGGATTTGGCAATTGTTTTAACGGCAAATTGTAAATGCATTGTTTTTCTAGGTATCTTAAGCTTTTGAAGTCAATTCCTTGTTTGATTCATTTTTTACAATTTTCCAAATCGTTGCGTGAATTTTTTCTCCCCTTAGTTCAAGTTTAAAGTGTTGTCGTTTTGTTTCCACCTAGGATTTGGCAATTGTTTTAACGGCAAATTGTAAATGCATTGTTTTTCTAGGTATCTTAAGCTTTTGAAGTCAATTCCTTGTTTGATTCATTTTTTACAATTTTCCAAATCGTTGCGTGAATTTTTTCTCCCCTTAGTTCAAGTTTAAAGTGTTGTCGTTTTGTTTCCACCTAGGATTTGACAATTGTTTTAACGGCAAATTGTAAATGCATTGTTTTTCTAGGTATTTTGAGCTTTTGAAGACAATTCCTTGTTTGATTCAATTTTTACAATTTTTCAAATCGTTGAGTGCATTTTTTCTTCCCTCGCATGCCGTTTTGTTTCCACCTAGGATTTGGCAATTGTTTTAACGGAAAATTGTGAACGCATTGTTTTTCTAGGTATCTTAAGCTTTTGAAGTTAATTCCTTGTTTGATTCATTTTTTACAATTTTCCAAATCTTTGCGTGCATTTTTTCTTCCTTCAACTCAAGTTTCAAGTGTTGCCGTTTTGTTTCCACCTAAGATTTGGCAATTGTTTCAAAGGCAAATTGTAAATTCATTCTTTTTCTAGGTATCTTAAGCTTTTGAAGTCAATTCCTTGTTTGATTCAATTTTTACTATTTTCCAAATCGTTGTGTGAATTTTTTCTCCCCTCAGTTCATAAAGTGTTGCCGTTTTGTTTCCACCTAGGATTTGGTAATTGTTTTAACGGCAAATTGTAAATGCATTGTTTTTCAAGGTATCTTGAGCTTTTGAAGTCAATTCCTTGTTTGATTCATTTTTTACAATTTTTCAAATCGTTGAGTGCATTTTTTCTTCCCTCGCATGCCGTTTTGTTTCCACCTAAGATTTGGCAATTGTTTTAACGGCAAATTGTAAATGCATTGTTTTTCTAAGTATTTTGAGCTTTTGTAGTCAATTCCTTGTTTGATTAATTTTTTACAATTTTCCAAATCGTTGCGTGAATTTTTTCTCCCCTCAGTTCAAGTTTCAAGTGTTGCCGTTTTGTTTCCACCTAGGATTTGGCAATTGTTTTAACGGCAAATTGTAAATGCATTGTTTTTCTAGGTATCTTAAGCTTTTGAAGTCAATTCCTTGTTTGATTCATTTTTTACAATTTTCCAAATCGTTGCGTGAATTTTTTCTCCCCTTAGTTCAAGTTTGAAGTGTTGCCGTTTTGTTTCCACCTAGGATTTGGCAATTGTTTTAACGGCAAATTGTAAATGCATTGTTTTTCTAGGTATCTTGAGCTTTTGAAGTAAATTCCTTGTTTGATTAATTTTTTACAATTTTCCAAATCGTTGCGTGAATTTTTTCTCCCCTTAGTTCAAGTTTCAAGTGTTGCCGTTTTGTTTCCACCTAGGATTTGGCAATTGTTTTAACGGCAAATTGTAAATGCATTGTTTTTCTAGGTATCTTAAGCTTTTGAAGTCAATTCCTTGTTTGATTAATTTTTTACAATTTTCCAAATCGTTGCGTGAATTTTTTCTCCCCTTAGTTCAAGTTTCAAGTGTTGCCGTTTTGTTTCCACCTAGGATTTGGCAATTGTTTTAACGGCAAATTGTAAATGCATTGTTTTTCTAGGTATCTTAAGCTTTTGAAGTCAATTCCTTGTTTGATTCATTTTTTACAATTTTCCAAATCGTTGCGTGAATTTTTTCTCCCCTTAGTTCAAGTTTAAAGTGTTGTCGTTTTGTTTCCACCTAGGATTTGGCAATTGTTTTAACGGCAAATTGTAAATGCATTGTTTTTCTAGGTATCTTAAGCTTTTGAAGTCAATTCCTTGTTTGATAATTTTTTTACAATTTTCCAAATCGTTGCGTGAATTTTTTCCCCCCTCAGTTCATAAAGTGTTGTCGTTTTGTTTCCACCTAGGATTTGGCAATTGTTTTAACGGCAAATTGTAAATGCATTGTTTTTCTAGGTATCTTAAGCTTTTGAAGTCAATTCCTTGTTTGATTCATTTTTTACAATTTTCCAAATCGTTGCGTGAATTTTTTCCCCCCTCAGTTCATAAAGTGTTGTCGTTTTGTTTCCACCTAGGATTTGGCAATTGTTTTAACGGCAAATTGTAAATGCATTGTTTTTCTAGGTATCTTAAGCTTTTGAAGTCAATTCCTTGTTTGATTAATTTTTTACAATTTTCCAAATCGTTGCGTGAATTTTTTCTCCCCTTAGTTCAAGTTTGAAGTGTTGCCGTTATGTTTCCACCTAGGATTTGGCAATTGTTTTAACGGCAAATTGTAAATGCATTGTTTTTCTAGGTATCTTGAGCTTTTGAAGTAAATTCCTTGTTTGATTAATTTTTTACAATTTTCCAAATCGTTGCGTGAATTTTTTCTCCCCTTAGTTCAAGTTTCAAGTGTTGCCGTTTTGTTTCCACCTAGGATTTGGCAATTGTTTTAACGGCAAATTGTAAATGCATTGTTTTTCTAGGTATCTTAAGCTTTTGAAGTCAATTCCTTGTTTGATTAATTTTTTACAATTTTCCAAATCGTTGCGTGAATTTTTTCTCCCCTTAGTTCAAGTTTCAAGTGTTGCCGTTTTGTTTCCACCTAGGATTTGGCAATTGTTTTAACGGCAAATTGTAAATGCATTGTTTTTCTAGGTATCTTAAGCTTTTGAAGTCAATTCCTTGTTTGATTCATTTTTTACAATTTTCCAAATCGTTGCGTGAATTTTTTCTCCCCTTAGTTCAAGTTTAAAGTGTTGTCGTTTTGTTTCCACCTAGGATTTGGCAATTGTTTTAACGGCAAATTGTAAATGCATTGTTTTTCTAGGTATCTTAAGCTTTTGAAGTCAATTCCTTGTTTGATAATTTTTTTACAATTTTCCAAATCGTTGCGTGAATTTTTTCCCCCCTCAGTTCATAAAGTGTTGTCGTTTTGTTTCCACCTAGGATTTGGCAATTGTTTTAACGGCAAATTGTAAATGCATTGTTTTTCTAGGTATCTTAAGCTTTTGAAGTCAATTCCTTGTTTGATTCATTTTTTACAATTTTCCAAATCGTTGCGTGAATTTTTTCTCCCCTTAGTTCAAGTTTGAAGTGTTGCCGTTTTGTTTCCACCTAGGATTTGGCAATTGTTTTAACGGCAAATTGTAAATGCATTGTTTTTCTAGGTATCTTAAGCTTTTGAAGTCAATTCCTTGTTTGATTCATTTTTTACAATTTTCCAAATCGTCGCGTGAATTTTTTCTCCCCTCAGCTCAAGTTTAAAGTGTTGCCGTTTTGTTTCCACCTCAGATTTGGCAATTGTTTTAATGGCAAATTGTAAATGCATTGTTTTTCTGGGTATCTTGAGTTTTTGAAGTCAATTCCTTGTTTGATTAATTTTTTACAATTTTACAAATCGTCGCGTGAATTTTTTCTCCCCTTAGTTCAAGTTTAAAGTGTTGTCGTTTTGTTTCCACCTAGGATTTGGCAATTGTTTTAACGGCAAATTGTAAATGCATTGTTTTTCTAGGTATCTTAAGCTTTTGAAGTCAATTCCTTGTTTGATAATTTTTTTACAATTTTCCAAATCGTTGCGTGAATTTTTTCTCCCCTCAGTTCAAGTTTAAAGTGTTGCCGTTTTGTTTTCACCTAAGATTTGGCAATTGTTTCAACGGCAAATTGTAAACGCATTGTTTTTCTAGGTATCTTAAGCTTTTGAAGTCAATTCCTTGTTTGATTATTTTTTTACAATTTTCCACATTGTTGCGTGAATTTTTTCTTCCTTCAACTCAAGTTTAAAGTGTTGCCGTTTTGTTTCCACCTAGGATTTGGCAATTGTTTCAATGGCAAATTGTAAACGCATTGTTTTTCTAGGTATCTTGAGCTTTTGAAGTCAATTCCTTGTTTGATTCATTTTTTACAATTTTCCAAATCGTTGCGTGAATTTTTTCTCCCCTTAGTTCAAGTTTAAAGTGTTGTCGTTTTGTTTCCACCTAGGATTTGGCAATTGTTTTAACGGCAAATTGTAAATGCATTGTTTTTCTAGGTATCTTAAGCTTTTGAAGTCAATTCCTTGTTTGATAATTTTTTTACAATTTTCCAAATCGTTGCGTGAATTTTTTCCCCCCTCAGTTCATAAAGTGTTGTCGTTTTGTTTCCACCTAGGATTTGGCAATTGTTTCAATGGCAAATTGTAAACGCATTGTTTTTCTAGGTATCTTGAGCTTTTGAAGTCAATTCCTTGTTTGATTAATTTTTTACAATTTTCCAAATCGTTGCGTGAATTTTTTCTCCCCTCAGTTCAAGTTTCAAGTGTTGCCGTTTTGTTTCCACCTAGGATTTGGCAATTGTTTTAACGGCAAATTGTAAATGCATTGTTTTTCTAGGTATCTTAAGCTTTTGAAGTCAATTCCTTGTTTGATTAATTTTTTACAATTTTCCAAATCGTTGCGTGAATTTTTTCTCCCCTTAGTTCAAGTTTGAAGTGTTGCCGTTTTGTTTCCACCTAGGATTTGGCAATTGTTTTAACGGCAAATTGTAAATGCATTGTTTTTCTAGGTATCTTGAGCTTTTGAAGTAAATTCCTTGTTTGATTAATTTTTTACAATTTTCCAAATCGTTGAATGCATTTTTTCTTCCCTCAGTTCAAGTTTAAAGTGTTGCCGTTTTGTTTCCACCTAGGATTTGGCAATTGTTTCAATGGCAAATTGTAAATGCATTGTTTTTCTAGGTATCTTGAGCTTTTGAAGTAAATTCCTTGTTTGATTAATTTTTTACAATTTTCCAAATCGTTGAATGCATTTTTTCTTCCCTCAGTTCAAGTTTAAAGTGTTGCCGTTTTGTTTCCACCTAGGATTTGGCAATTGTTTCAATGGCAAATTGTAAATGCATTGTTTTTCTAGGTATCTTGAGCTTTTGAAGTCAATTCCTTGTTTGATTAATTTTTTACAATTTTCCAAATCGTTGAATGCATTTTTTCTTCCCTCAGTTCAAGTTTAAAGTGTTGCCGTTTTGTTTCCACCTAGGATTTGGCAATTGTTTCAATGGCAAATTGTAAACGCATTGTTTTTCTAGGTATCTTGAGCTTTTGAAGTCAATTCCTTGTTTGATTAATTTTTTACAATTTTCCAAATCGTTGCGTGATTTTTTTCTCCCCTCAGCTCAAGTTTAAAGTGTTGCCGTTTTGTTTCCACCTCAGATTTGGCAATTGTTTTAACGACAAATTGTAAACGCATTGTTTTTCTAGGTATCTTGAGCTTTTGAAGTCAATTCCTTGTTTGATTAATTTTTTATAATTTTCCAAATCGTTGCGTGATTTTTTTCTCCCCTCAGTTCATAAAGTGTTGTCGTTTTGTTTCCACCTAGGAATTGGCAATTGTTTTAACGGAAAATTGTAAATGCATTATTTTTCTGGGTATCTTGAGCTTTTGAAGTCAATTCCTTGTTTGATTAATTTTTTACAATTTTCCAAATCGTTGCGTGAATTTTTTCTCCCCTCAGTTGAAGTTTAAAGTGTTGCCGTTTTGTTTCCACCTAGGTTTTGGCAATTGTTTTAACGGCAAATTGTAAATGCATTGTTTTTCTAGGTATCTTGAGCTTTTGAAGTCAATTCCTTGTTTGATTAATTTTTTACAATTTTCCAAATCGTTGCGTGAATTTTTTCCCCCCTCAGTTCATAAAGTGTTGTCGTTTTGTTTCCACCTAGGATTTGGCAATTGTTTTAACGGCAAATTGTAAACGCATTGTTTTTCTAGGTATCTTAAGCTTTTGAAGTCAATTCCTTGTTTGATTAATTTTTTACAATTTTCCAAATCGTTGCGTGATTTTTTTCTCCCCTCAACTCAAGTTTAGGGTGTTGCCGTTTTGTTTCCACCTAGGATTTGGCAATTGTTTTAACGGCAAATTGTAAACGCATTGTTTTTCTAGGTATCTTAAGCTTTTGAAGTCAATTCCTTGTTTGATTAATTTTTTACAATTTTCCAAATCGTTGCGTGAATTTTTTCCTCCCTTAGTTCATAAAGTGTTGTCGTTTTGTTTCCACCTAGGATTTGGCAATTGTTTTAACGGCAAATTGTAAACGCATTGTTTTTCTAGGTATCTTGAGCTTTTGAAGTCAATTCCTTGTTTGATTAATTTTTTACAATTTTCCAAATCGTCGCGTGAATTTTTTCTCCCCTCAGTTCAAGTTTGAAGTGTTGCCGTTTTGTTTCCACCTCAGATTTGGCAATTGTTTTAATGGCAAATTGTAAATGCATTGTTTTTCTAGGTATCTTGAGCTTTTGAAGTCAATTCCTTGTTTGATTAATTTTTTACAATTTTACAAATCGTCGCGTGAATTTTTTCTCCCCACAGTTCAAGTTTAAAGTGTTGTCGTTTTGTTTCCACCTAGGATTTGGCAATTGTTTTAACGACAAATTGTAAACGCATTGTTTTTCTAGGTATCTTGAGCTTTTGAAGTCAATTCCTTGTTTGATTAATTTTTTACAATTTTCCAAATTGTCGCGTGAATTTTTTCTCCCCACAGTTCAAGTTTAAAGTGTTGTCGTTTTGTTTCCACCTAGGATTTGGCAATTGTTTTAACGACAAATTGTAAATGCATTGTTTTTCTAGGTATCTTAAGCTTTTGAAGTCAATTCCTTGTTTGATTAATTTTTTACAATTTTACAAATCGTCGCGTGAATTTTTTCTCCCCACAGTTCAAGTTTAAAGTGTTGTCGTTTTGTTTCCACCTAGGATTTGGCAATTGTTTTAACGACAAATTGTAAACGCATTGTTTTTCTAGGTATCTTGAGCTTTGGAAGTCAATTCCTTGTTTGATTAATTTTTTACAATTTTCCAAATTGTCGCGTGAATTTTTTCTCCCCTCAGTTCAAGTTTGAAGTGTTGCCGTTTTGTTTCCACCTAGGATTTGGCAATTGTTTTAACGGCAAATTGTAAATGCATTGTTGTTCTATGTATCTTGAGCTTTTGAAGTCAATTCCTTGTTTGATTAATTTTTTACAATTTTACAAATCGTCGCGTGAATTTTTTCTCCCCACAGTTCAAGTTTAAAGTGTTGTCGTTTTGTTTCCACCTAGGATTTGGCAATTGTTTTAACGACAAATTGTAAACGCATTGTTTTTCTAGGTATCTTGAGCTTTGGAAGTCAATTCCTTGTTTGATTAATTTTTTACAATTTTCCAAATTGTCGCGTGAATTTTTTCTCCCCTCAGTTCAAGTTTGAAGTGTTGCCGTTTTGTTTCCACCTAGGATTTGGCAATTGTTTTAACGGCAAATTGTAAATGCATTGTTGTTCTATGTATCTTGAGCTTTTGAAGTCAATTCCTTGTTTGATTAATTTTTTACAATTTTACAAATCGTCGCGTGAATTTTTTCTCCCCTCAGTTCAAGTTTAAAGTGTTGCCGTTTTGTTTTCACCTAAGATTTGGCAATTGTTTCAACGGCAAATTGTAAACGCATTGTTTTTCTAGGTATCTTAAGCTTTTGAAGTCAATTCCTTGTTTGATTATTTTTTTACAATTTTCCACATTGTTGCGTGAATTTTTTCTTCCTTCAACTCAAGTTTAAAGTGTTGCCGTTTTGTTTCCACCTAGGATTTGGCAATTGTTTTAACGGCAAATTCTAGCGAAATAGATTTTTAAATTGTGCATTAGAAATTATCACAATTTTGCGCTCATTCAGCCGTGTCGCTAGAAAAAAATGAAAAACTTTCCGAGCAGAGCACGACTTTATCGATAAAATCGTGCTAAATTGCAATTGCCAATTTCCAATACACTTGCGCTATATTCCCGTCGATAACCACAATTACCTGGATCATAATTATCGGTATTCTTTAAGGTCTTTGTTAAAGCATGTGAAAGTTTTCAATTCAATTTTATTAGTGCTATACAATTAATTGTTTACACATAACATTAGTATAGGTGCTATTTTGCGGAATAATACTGTTGTATACTTAAAAATAAACATTGCACACAATTGTTCAATAAGAATAATCATCATTGCCACGAGAGAGAAAGAGAGAGAGGGAGAGAGAGAGAGAGAGAGAGAGAGGATGGCCTGAATCTGCACTACGATTTATTACGTTTCAGGCGGGTGCCATGATAGAATTTCAGGATCCTCGTAACACACACATTGTCGCCAATTGCATATAACCGGCTCTGATATATAAGCCATTAACGTCTGCACCAGCGTAAATATATAACTAGACGAGTTGATGAGAGTATTCGAGCATCATGTTTTAGACTGATACATGTTTGAATGTGTGATATTTAATTGAAAATAAAACGACACATAAAATCTCTTTATTATTTATAGGGTTTCGTTTTTTGTTTCTTTAGATTTATACAGGGTTAGGCAAATGTGTCAGAACACCTGTCCAACCCTGTATAACTTCGGACTTTTTTGTTATAATTAGTTACAGTAAATTTCTCAATCCATTGTAATTATGGATTGCCACGTGGTAATCCCCTGAATTCAGTAATATTTAGCTAATGATAAACTACATGGAACGAATTTGTAAATTGTGTCTAAATAGTTGAGATATTTTACGAAAAAGAATTTTATGCGCCCCGCACTGTAATTAATCTGTACACACACACCCTTACGCGGCCAAAAATCCCCCCCTCCCTCCCCCCTAAATTCTCAACGCGCTCGAAGTGGCTTTAATGTGTAATTTAATGTTCGTGCTCTGGAACATACTTTGCGAAAACTTGGCCCCGGAATTCATTGCGAACGCGTTTGCTTACACAAATCCATCCGACGGCCCTCCTCTCCTCTCCTCTCCTCTCTCCTCCACTTGTTGTTCACAAAAGTAAACTTCCACCATGGCTCTATATATACATACGTAAATCTCAAAGTCCGTGACCCGATTTGCCAAGAAACTCAAACTCACTCAAACAATCACGACCTTTACAGAGAGAGAGTGGTAATCCGTAAAAAAAAAACAATTCTGAATAAAATAGTTTAGCGCGATGACCTGTGTAAAACTCCAGTTAGTAGCACTTAATAAAATATTCTCAAGAAAAATAGGTATACAGGGTGTCCTAAATAAAGTAGGATTGCATGGGTATCTTTCTTATTCTTAAAGCTAGAGATCTAGTTAAATGGGAAATGTTGTGCAGTTTTCTATGCTGATTCAGATTATGTTGAGAAATTTTCAAAATTCCGAGCAGTTTAGAAAATATTTAAAAAAAACTGAAAATCGCGATTTTCAAAAAAATCAAATATCTCAATAATTATTAAAGATGCGAAAAAAAGTTTTAAATAAAAGTTACTTGGTTTAATTAGGCAAACATAGAAATCAAGTCAAAATAAAATTCAAGATGGCGGTTTCCGAGATATTAATACCAACTTTCTTATTTCAAATGGCCGCCATATTTGATTTTTACACGCATAAATAGACTTTTTTTTTCTCTTTTCAACGATGTACAACAACCTATGTCAAAATAAAAAATAATGGAAATATTAATTGTTGTAAGTTTAAAACAAGTAGGCATAAATAAAAATAAAACAAAATTTGTTATAACGACTAACTGTCATCCTACATTAGTTTATCAGTTGTATTAATCATTTATACATGTGTATTGTAATATCGATAAATATTCATTACTTGAAATGGCGAATTATTCAATATCTGAATAATACGATATGTTTTGTAATTACATCAAGTGTTACAAAAAACCCCATCTTGCAGCACAAACATACCAAAGAAACTTTCCTGAAAGAAGGCAGCCGGACATTAAGGTATTTAAAAGATTGGATGAAAATATGCAATTGAATGGAAGTTTAAAAAAACCTAAGAGAAATAGAAATATGATCGTTGATGATGAAGAATTAACATTGGCTTATGTGGCAGGTAATCCGAACATTTCATGTCGGCAGATAGAAAATGAAGTTAACGTATCTAAGTCTAGAGAATCAACAATTTTAAAAAAGCACAAGTTTCACCCTTATAAATTGCACCTATCTCAGACTTTACAACCAAATGATAACATCCGTAGATTAACATTTTGCAGGTGGTTAATCAACAAAATTACGGAAAATGGTGATTTTATAAACACAATTTTATGGACTGGCGAATCTTACTTTTCTAATTGTGGATTATTTAATCGTCATAACGAGCACTATTGGGCTCAAGAAAATCCACACATAGTTATTCCACGGCGAAACCAATTACGGTTCGGCTTTAGTGTTTTTTGTGGCATAATGGGAAATCGTTTACTTGGTCCTATAATTTTTGATGGAACTCTAACTGCACAACTTTATTTGGAAATTCTTCAAACAACCTTAGAAGATTTATCGGATGATTTACCTTTGGCACAAAATATGCAAATATGGTACCAGCAAGATGGCGCTCCAGCACACAATGCCAGAGATGTTATTACTTATCTAAATGGACGTTTTAATAATAAAGTAATAGCGACTAATACACCTGTACAGTGGCCAGCCAGATCTGCAGACTTGACGCCTCTTGACTTTTATTTGTGGGGCACTTTAAAAAACATAGTTTATGGAAGTAACTTCAATTATAACAATGTGGATGAACTTCGCGAAGCAGTGACAGAGGCAATAAACGGCATTAATCGCAACACATTGCGAAAAGTAACTGGCAGTGTTGTAAAACGCTGTCAATTGTGTTTGGCCAATAACGGTCAACATTTTGAGCATTTTTTATAATTTATTGTTATTTTACTACTTGGTTGTATTACCTCTTTTTGTTTTGTTACATATGCTTTAAAAATAATTTAAAAAATTAAAATTAAAATGTAAACAATTAATATTTCCATTATTTTTTATTTTGACATAGGTTGTTGTACATTGTTGAAAAGAGAAAAAAAAGTCTATTTATGCGTATAAAAATCAAATATGGCGGCCATTTGAAATAAGAAAGTTGGTATTAATATCTCGGAAACCGCCATCTTGAATTTTATTTTGACTTGATTTCTATGTTTGCCTAATTAAACCAAGTAACTTTTATTTAAAACTTTTTTTCGCATCTTTAATAATTATTGAGATATTTGATTTTTTTGAAAATCGCGATTTTCAGTTTTTTTTTTAATATTTTCTAAACTGCTCGGAATTTTGAAAATTTCTCAACATAATCTGAAACAGCATAGAAAACTGCACAACATTGCCCATTTAATCAGATCTCTAGCTCTAGCTCTACGCAATGAAGTAGTTTTAAGGCAAAATCATAATTAATAAAGAAACTATGAACAAATTAGGTGACAAATATTATTCATTTGTCACCAAACTTATTCAAAGATTCTTTATTCATTAAGATTTTACCTTGAAATTACTTTATTGCGCAGATACATGTATCGGTTAGCTTCATATCAAATGTAACTGTTGTCACTTAATTGGTTCCGCAGTTTATCTGTTTAAAGTGAAATGTTGCCAATTTTGTTCATAATAAAAATTAGACAGAAATTTATTATTTGAAATGGTTTATGTTTACAAAAATATATTTGATTTCTTGCGCTGCTTATTTAACAAATTCTTAACAAACGGATTTGTACAGTGGGGGTAAACTCTCGAAAGCGAAAAACTTTTGAATCGCTCAACGAAATTCCGATTTCCATCTCTACTGCATTTCCATCCGTGGAGAGAATGTGTGCTCTGCTAATAAACGGATATAAATGAAGTGTATCCAAAGTAAACAATGCACCGAGATGAGAGGCGAAGAGAAGGCACTTGCCGAGAGAGAACTAGCGCAGCCAATGAAGCACCTCTTTCGTTAATCAACTGGCTCGAAGTGAAAGAGACAGAGGGAGAGAGAGAGAGAACGTCTTTGCTCTTAAGTTTGCTTTATCAACCGTTACCGATCCCATCCACGGAATTGTGCCGAGGAAACTAGAAATTTATTGCAGTTTCCTAAACTTTCGTGCATTGAATTCGTTGTGTTTGTTCTAATTAAAAAAAATAATTCATTCACCAGTCTGCCTTTTGCTTTGTCCTAAAGAAAAAATGGTGATGTGGCCATCATGTTACTTTCTCCGATGGTTTATTTTCAATTGAAATCATATTTTAAATATACATCGAGTGTTTTGTAGACTCGCATGAAACTGACGCTTAAAACGTCAAAATTATAAAAGATGGAAAAATTATACTACAAATTTAAAAACTCAGTTTACTCAAAAACTAAAGAATTTCGAAAAAAACTTATTCTTTATAAGTTGTTCATTTTTTCATTCTCTACAATTATTATTAATATAAATTTACTGTAACTATTATCGTTTCATAATTATAAACCAAAAATAACAAAATAAAAATAATGTTTTTTCTCGAATAGCAATGATTTTATGAAAAATATTTTCAAGCAAAAGATGTTCATTTCTTTGTTGTCTTCAATATTTGTTTAAATGTTTTTGTGATATTCTTCATATTTAAGAAAATATTGGCAAAAAACAAAAAACAGTTAAGGTAAACGCCCACTTCCGGTGTACAAAATTTTACCAAAAGCTGTTCAGTTCTTCGGATTATCAAATAAAACTTATGTTCAAAGTTTCATATCAATTGGTCTATTAGTTTTTTTTTTTAAATTTTTGTCAGGCACAAAAAAAAATCCAGAAATTGTTGAAATGGCATCTAGGGACCCCAAAACGGATATTTCCGTAAAAAGAAATTTTGAGAAAAAAATAACGATCACAATATTTTCTCGTACTTCGTAACGGAGAAAGTAAAAATAATTCATTCACCAGTCTGCCTTTTGCTTTGTCCTAAAGAAAAAATTAAGGGGCCGTTTTCAAACAGTTTTTCAATAATTTTTTTACAGGTAAAATGAATACTTTTAACTCAATCAATGTACAATTCTTGTTTATTGACAAAAGAACACTTCAAGTTTTTTTTTTTTTGTGAAAAAAATCCGTCTGCATCGTTCAAAATGGCCGCCGAAAACGGCCAACATGCGAAAAATCGGATACCGAATTCGCGTATCGAAAAACGGATTGGGGGGATAGAACTAGATGGTTACCTAAAAACTGTAAAAAAATAATCGATTTTTTTTTTAATTTGGAACGGTAACATCCCTTTAAATCCATTCACCTGCAACAGTAATTGCTTCGAGGGTTTGGATAATGCAAATGTCGCGTGTGCTGTACGTCTAATTTTACATGCAAGTCGGATACCATGAACATGTCAAAAGTATCCATACATGACGTGAATAACGACGCGGCGATGATGGAATCGGCGTATGGTCTCTGAATAGCTCAAATAGATACATTTTCGCGTGCAGACGTGCACGTGATATTTCTAGCAGAAACAGAATGTAAAAAGAATACTCTACTAAAAAAATGATGATGTGGCCATCATATTACTTTCTCCGATTTGATGGTACCATTTATATTTACGTTTTCATGGTTTATTTTCAATTGGAATCATATTTTAAATGTACACCGAGCGGATGAAACTGACGTTTAAAACGTCAAAATTATGAAAGATGGAAAAATTATACTTCAAACACAAAAACTCGGTTTACTCAAAAACTAAAGGAATTTCGAAAAAAACTTATTCTGTATAAGTTGTTCATTTTGGAATTCTTTACAATTATTATTAACATAAATTTGCTGTAACTATTATCGTTTTATAATTATAAACCAAAAATTTTAAAAAAATAATTAACTTTTTTCTCGAATAAAAATGATTTTATGAAAAGTGTTTTCAAGCAAAAGATGTTCAAAATTGTGTTATATGTTATACACTGCACCAATAAGCCATTACGAACGTTGAAAATTAATATAGATTTAAAGGATAGTTAGTTTGCAGTATCAGCGATGTGTAAGCGAAACTGTCATCCCGAGATTATTAGGGAGGGAGGACGGGGGGGGGGGGGATGTATTTGTTGTACAGTCAGCAGTATCAGGATTTTGAGAGGGTGGTGGAAGGTGCTAAGCTCGGATCGCACTAAACCCTTCTGAATAGTCTAGCGCGAGCATGCACACGTGGGACTTCTGTTTACCCTCGACCGCCAGACGCAAGCACCTCCTGCATATAAATAGTGCGTAAGCAGGAGAGGTCAACCCTCTCTTTCGCTGTTACTGCCCTTATAAAGCCATCACACCGCCGCCAGACGGTTTTCGGATAATATTTTGGGTTTGCCGCTAGAAAACTTTGAAATAGATGTGTCTACTAATTGGTCGCTTGGGTAATGTTTTTTTTTAAATATCGTTAAACGCCTAGGCAAAAAAATGTAATCCCATGGTTGTTCAATTGGATCGTGTGAGGTCGAAAATAATTCGCAGCGCTTAAAACATAAGGTAACTAACAGAAGTTCAGTGACCTTACAAAAATGGTGATGTGGCCATCATGTTACTTTCTCCGACTTGATGGTATCATTTATATTTACACTTTCATGGTT
This sequence comes from Ocypus olens, assembly GCA_910593695.2. Lineage (NCBI taxonomy): Eukaryota > Metazoa > Arthropoda > Insecta > Coleoptera > Staphylinidae > Ocypus > Ocypus olens. The sequence goes on from OU343048.1 coordinate 1,188,954, forward strand.
TATTTTCAATTGAAATCATATTTTAAATGTACATCGAGAGGATGACACTGACGTTTAAAACGTCAAAATTATAAAAGAGGGAAAAACTATATTTCAAATTTAAAAGCTGAGTTTACTCAAAAACTAAAGGGATTTCGAAAGAAACTTACTCTTTATAAATTGTTCATTTTAGTATTCTCTACAATTATTGTTAACATAAATTTGCTGTAACTATTAGCGTTTCATAATTATAAATCAAAAATAAAATTAAAAAAAAATGTTTTTTCTCGAATAGCAATGATTTCATGAAAAATGTTTTCAAGCAAAAGATGTTCATTTCTTTGTTGTCTTCAAAGTTTGTTTAAATGTTTTTGTGATATTTTTCATATTTAAGAAAATATTGGCAAAAAACAAAAAACAGTTAAGGTAAACGCCCACTTCCGGTGTACGTAATTTTACCAAAAGCTTTTCAGTTCTTCAAATTATCAAATAAGACGTATGTTGAAAGTTTCATATCAATTGCTCTATTAGTTATTGAGATACAGCGCGCACAGAAACACACACAGACACACACAGACACAAAAAAATATCCAGAAATTGTTGAAATGGCATCTAGGGACCCCAAAACGGATATTTCCGTAAAAATAAATTTTGAAGAAAATCACGATCACAATACTTCCTCGTACTTCGTAACGGAGAAAGTAAAAATTTGAAAAAAAAATCACGATTACAATACTTTCTCGTTTCGTAACAGAGAAAGTAAAATATTGGCAATCCTTAAAACATAACCTAACTAACAGAAGTTCAGTAACCTTAAAAAAGCACTAGATGCCACAATTAACAAAATGTACATTACACTGCATTGGAGAATTCCAGACAGCCCAATACAATTTTAGGAATTTTCAGAAAATGAGCTGTCAACTATTTTCGACTGTATTAAAAGTAATTCTGTACCTGAAATTGTAATTAAATAAATAATAAAAAAAAAAGTAAAAGTACTTCTAGAAGCAAATGGTTTTGAAGTGGAGATCTTTTCATTATATTTAACTTGATTAATTATTTTTTAAAACTTCTTGTCGTTTTGCCCGAAGATGGTTTACAATCGAAACCGGTAGCAATATATACAGGGTATCTCGTTTCGAGTGTGCCAAACGAAAACGGGAAGTGGATAATGTTATTCTGAACAGAAAAGTTCGAATAAACATGTGTCCGATTTCTTACCGTTATCGAGATAAATAATCTTAAAGATTTTTCGATCGTTATGAAATCTTAAAAATTTTCAATATAAATTTATTGAATTGCTATGAATTGACCACCTCAATTTTTTTCAAAATGACCTTCGAAATAATTTATATTAACGGCTTAGGATGTGGTTCCAACACGATGGAGCACCGCCGCACTATGCAAGAAATTGACTAAACATTCAATTTCCGGATATACGAATTGAATTGATTATTGCATTCATATTATTAAAAGTGTTATTAAAGAGTTTTCGATCGTTACAAATTTTCAGTATGAATTTATTAGATTATCATGAATTTAAGACACCCTGTATAACAAACAAATTAAGGAAGTACCTATTTTACCCTTCGCAATTTCTTAATTACAAAAGAGAAAATTTAATATAATCATACGAAACGATTCAACGCGTCTTATTTGTTCTTGTAGAAAATGGTTTCTCCGCGGACTGTTTAAACGTGCATAATTCCTCGCCTATTAAAACGAACACTAGTACTGGTAGACACCCCGCTAAACAGCTGCATTTAGGCAAAACAATCGGTTGTTCCACCGCCCCCTCCCTCTCGTATAATTTCGCGGTTAAGTCGTTTGCAAACTCTCGCCATTATATTCATCTTAATTCGCGGCACGAATTCCCCGGATTAAAACGTAATTTGCAGAACGCACCATTTTCATAATTTTCTTCCATTCATTTAATCCCTTTGTACCAGAAGGGAAGGGCCAAATATCATCTATTATATTCATACTGTAACTTTTATTTTATACAGTATGTTTCCAATAAAGATTTATTATAACAATCAATTTTGTTTGATACTCAAAGGAGCAAAAAAGGAAAAAAAAATCATATTTTAAAGTTTCGTAGACTCGGATGAAACTGACGTTTAAAACGTCAAAATTATGAAAGATGGAAAAATTATACTTCAAATTCAAAAACTCAGTTTACTCAAAAACTAAAGGGATTATAAAAAAAACTTATTCTTTATAAGTTGTTCATTTTGGCATTCTCTACAATTATTATTAACATAAATTTGCTGTAACTATTATCGTTTTATAATAATAAACCAAAAATTAAAAAATAATATAATTATTATATAATTATATTATATATTATAATAATCAACAGGTTGAATATTCATATATTCAGGCTACATTTCGTTTTCTTGTATTTATCTAATGCATTCTGCAACAAGTGAAGTTGTTTCTAATTTGTTTAAAAAATAATAAATTTTTTTCTCGAATAAAAATGATTTTATGAAAAATGTTTTCAAGCAAAAGATATTCATTTCTTTGTTGTCTTCAAAGTTTGTTTAAATGTTTTTGTGATATTTTTCATATTTAAGAAAATATTGGCAAAAAACAGTTAAGGTAAACGCCCACTTCCGGTGTACGAAATTTTACCAAAAGCTTTTCAGTTCTTCGGATTATCAAATAAGACGGATGTTCAAAGTTTCATATCAATTGCTTTATTAACTAAGTAAAAGTGTGTTTTATTTAATTAAAAATGTATCACGAAGTAAGTGCCGCCAACCTCAATCAGTTACGTGCTTTATTAGTTTTTGAGATACAGCGCACACACACAGAAACAAAAAAAAATCCAGAAATTGTTGAAATGGCATCTAGGGACCCCAAAACGGATATTTCCGAAAAAAAAAAAATTTGGAAAAAAAAATCACGATCACAATACTTTCTCGTACTTCGTAACGGAGAAAGTAAAAACAGACTTTTGTATAAAATCTGACGTGCCGTTTGGGCGCACTTTTCATTATATTTTCATCTTTTCAACGAAACGGAGTTACACTGAAATAGTGGAAGTGGTAGAATGCGAATTGGTCTGGCTGTCTAAGGAGCAAATTATTTATTACGACTCGTGCGATATTTTTCACACAGGAAACGTGAAACGCTCGCCCCATTTTCAGCGGGATTAGTATTCCGGCTCATCGTCACAACTAGCTAGTTACCAGCATGCACCGTTACTGCAGTAATGTGTTCTCGTTAAGGAATATAAAATTACAGCGGAATGGTCTGCATTTACACCAGTGGAACTGTAATAAATTTACGCGAGGTGTGAAATTTCATAAAATAAAGAAAATCATTCTGTATAAATAGTATTGTGCTAAAATAAGACATAGATCTACTGGCTATATTCAAACCAGCAGTCTTTGGAAGTTACTATCGTGCTAAAATAAGACAACAGGATTCGAACCAGCAGTCTTTGGAAGGCCGGTTAGATCAGGTTTAAAAAAAATCTAAAAATTACTCATTCTGAGAACTAGTCAATATTACTGAATTTTTTCGTGTACCCTTCGTTAACCCTTCGAGTTCCAGCGGTCACTGGAAAAACATAGTCGAAAAAAACGCGAAACAGCGCAATGGCGCTTGTTTGTATCGATTGCGGCGCGACAGCGCTCGTCTTATTTTGTATCAAAAAATGGTGATGTGGCCATCATGTTACTTTCTCCGACTTGATGGTATTATTTATATTTACGTTTTCATGGTTTATTTTTAATTTAAATCATATTTTAAATGTACATCGAGCGTTGCATAAACTCGGACGAAACTGACGTTTAAAACGTCAAAATTATGAAACGGAAAAATTATACTTCAAATTCAATAACTCGGTTTACTCAAAAACTAACGAGATTTCGAAAAAAACTTATTCTTTAGAAGTTGTTCATTTTGACATTCTCTACAATTATTATTCGCATAAATTTGCTGTAACTATTATCGTTTCATAATTATAAACCAAATAAATTTTTTTCTCGAATAGCAATGATTTTATGAAAAATATTTTTAAGCAAAAGATGTGCATTTCTTTGTTGCCTTCAATGTTTGTTTAAATATTCTTGTGATATTTTTCATATTTGAGAAAATATTGGCAAAAAACAAAAAACAGTTAAGGTAAACACCCACTTCCGGTGTACGAGATTTTACCAAAAGCTTTTCAGTTCTTCGGATTATCAAATAAGACGTATGTTCAAAATTTCAAATCAATTGCTTTATTAGTTTTTGAGATACAGCGCACACAGGCAGACACACACGCAGACACAATTTTTTTTTTTCCAGAAATTGTTGAAATGCCATCTAGGGACCCCAAAAAGGATATTTCCGTAAAAAAAATTTGAAAAAAAAATCACGATCACAATACTTTCTCGTACTTCGTAACGGAGAAAGTAAAAATTTAGCTTCGTAAATTCTACATTGTGTTTAATTTTTTTTACAAATTAATCTTGAACGACTAGTTTTCACACCTGTCGAGAGAAAATTATTCGAACTTTGCAAAAACCAAAATGGCAGCACCGGAAAACAAATTTTGCTAAAAAAAAGCACGTTTTCCAGGAATCGCTCTGTAAATTCCAAATTTGTTTCCACGCGCATGAAATTTTGACAGATCAGCTTGGATAACATGTCTTAACAAGTACCTAAAGGACCTGCACACCGTGACCTCGTCACCCTCCTTTAATCTGAATCTGACCTATAGAAAGTTATCTGGACTTTGCACTATTAAAAATGGTTGATGATGAATAATGTACATTTTCAAACTATTACTCCCGAAATTCCATATTTCTTTCAGCAGACAGTTAAAATTTATAGCGCTTATCCTTGGATAGGGTGTCTTTACAACTACTAAAAGCAAATGACTCGAACTTTGCAAAAACCAAAATGGGCATTCATGAAAACATAAAGTTGTGAAAAATTTTAATTATTTTGGCGAAATGTACATTTGGATAAAGGAACGATTCGGCCAGGGAAAGGACCCTGCTCGTCCAATCCATCAGAAAATTGAAATGTTGAGCCAATTTTTAATATTGGATAACGGGGAGGTGCTCCATCGTGTTGCAACCACATCCTAAGCCGACGTGCAAGCAAAAAATCATCGAAAATTGCTTCAAAGTCATTTTAACGAAAAATGTACTATTTTCCGAGCAAAAAACATTTTTTACTAATAATCAATTTAATTTTATTAGGTCATAAACAAAAGTAATTTAAAAAGAAAGAAATATTTTTAAGATTATTCATTCACATTAAATGAATGATAATCTAATAAATTCATACTGAAAATTTGTAACGATCGAAAACAACACTTTTAATAATATGCCTGCAATAATCAATTCAATTCGTATATCCGGAAATTGAATGTTTAGTCAATTTCTTGCGTAGTGCGGCGGTGCTCCATCGTGTTGGAACCACATCCTAAGCCGTTAATATAAAATTATTTCAAAGTCATTTTGAAGAAAATTGAGGTGGTCAATTCATAGCAATTCAATAAATTTATATTGAAAATTTGTAAGATTTCATAACGATCGAAAAATCTTTAAGATTATTTATCTCGATAACGGTAAGAAATCGGACACATGTTTATTTGAACTTTTCTTTTCAGAATAACATTATCTACTTCCTGTTTTTGTTTGCCACACTCGAAACGAGACACCCTGTATATATTGCTACCGGTTTCGATTGTAAACCATCTTCGGGCAAAACGACAAGAAGTTTTAAAAAATAATTAATAAAGTTAAATATAATGAAAGGATCTCCACTTCAAAACCATTTGCTTCTAGAAGATTCTTTAAATGTACTTTTACTTTTTTTTTATTTATTATTTATTTAATTACAATTTCAGGTATAGAATTACCTTTAATCCAGTCGAAAATAGTTGACAGCACATTTTCTGAAAATTCCTAAAATTGTATTGGCTGTCTGGAATTCTCCAATGCAGTGTAATGTACATTTTGTTAATTGTGGCATCTTGTTTTTTTTTTAAGGTCACTGAACTTCTGATAGTTAGGTTATGTTTTAAGGGTTGCCAATTTTTTACTTTCTCCGTTACGAATATCAATTGCTCTATTAGTTTTTGAGATACAGCGCGCACAGACAGACACACACACACAGACACACACACACACAGACACAATTTTTTTTCCAGAAATTGTTGAAATGGCATCTAGGGACCCCAAAATGAATATTTCCGTAAAAATACATTTTTGAAAAAAAAAAATCACGATCACAATACTTTTTCGTACTTCATAACGGAGAAAGTAAAAATGCCAATCGGTGCAATAGCGCCTGTCGTAACTTAGGTTAGGTTAAGTGAATTGTCAGCTGTCTATACCGTTCGCAATGTACAGGGATTTTTCAACACAAAATCTCAACAGCGCGATCACATTGCTTGGGACTTAAAGGGTTAAACAACAGCGACGGCCCGAGTATGGCCGAGGTAGCAGATCGGTTGCGAAGATCTGTATTACCACCTCCGCTACCTCACTCTGCGAGCCGTCACTGGTTTAAACACATCTGAAGATTAGATTGCAGGCAGCATGAATTAAAAATTGTAAAAATCATTTCAATCAAGATAATAATGCAATTCCTCCCACGCAGCGCGGCTCGTCTTCCTGCCGCCGCGAAAGAACTTGACCGTTTTGGGCCCGCGAGACAATCGAGAGGTCAGTGCACCGCGGCGGCGCGGGCCCCACACCACATCCGCATGCACAATTCATAAGGCCACTTAGCGTAAACGGGGGCCGCGGCCCCACCCCCGCTGCAGCCCTCCCGAAATTAATAATTCAAAGACGTCGACGTCCGCGCGCCGCGGCGCCGCTGGGAAAAGTGAAAGGGCGGCGTCCGCAGATGAAAGGGGCGCAATTACACACCGCGCTAATTATGAGGAACGAGAAAAAAAACCATGGGGACGGTTTTTTAAATAATTGCCGAAGCGGATTTCGCATTCTTTTCCCGGGTGCAGTGCCGGGTGCATATTTTAACAGAGCCGGAATGCATTCGGAGCCATTAATTATTTACACACTTTTCCATTGTGACCGGATTGTTTTATCACTCCCTAGACCCACAGAAACACAATGTGAACATAAATTAAAAAATGGTGATGTGGCCATCATGTTACTTTCTCCGACTTGATAGTATCACGCTTTCATGGTTTATTTTCAATTTAAATCATATTTTAAATGTACATCGAGGGGATGAAACTGACGTTTAAAACGTCAAAATTATGAAAGATGGAAAAATTATACTGCAAATTTAGCTGAGTTTACTCAAAAACCAAAGAGATTTCGAAAAAAACTCATTCTTTATAAGTTGTGCATTTTAGTATTCTCTACATTTATTATTCACACAAATTTGCTGTAACTATTATCGTTTCATAATTATAAACCAAAAATTGAAAAAAAAATAATATTTTTTTTTTATGGAATAGCAATGATTTTATAAAAAATATTTTCAAGCAAAAGATGTTCATTTCTTTGTTGTCTTCAATGTTTGTTTAAATGTTTTTGTGATATTTTTCATACTTAAGAAAATATTGGCAAAAAACAAAAAAACAGTTAAGGTAAACGCCCACTTCCGGTGTACGAAATTTTACCAAAAGCTTTTTAGTTCTTCAGATTATCAAATGAGACGTATGTTCAAAGTTTCATATCAATTAGTGTATTTGTTTTTGAGATACAGCGCGCACATACACATGCACACACACAATTTTTTTTTCCAGAAATTATTGAAATGGCATCTAGGGACCCCAAAACGGATATTTCCGTAAAGGACATTTTTGAAAAAAAAATCATGATCACAATACTTTCTCGTACTTCGTAACGGAGAAAGTAAAAATCGATAAACTCAAAAAAAATATCAGAAACATCCCTTTCATACAATAAAATCAAAGGACGCCGGTTACATCATTATTTCTGTTCAAATAATAAGAGGAAGCATTCGTGAAATAATAATAAATTAGGGGAGATAAACTACGTCGGGATAAATCAGGGGCGTATTAAGCCCTAAAATAAAAAAAAATAAAAAACATGTTGACGACGGGGAAATTAAACTTGCCGAGATGTTGACTTTTTCGACCCTTATTCTGGCAGCAGCAATAATGGCCCCTATACGCTCTTCCTTCCCTCGTCGTTCTCCTGTTGTGTGTCTGCGTTGTGATTTCAAGATTCAATAATTTCCCTGCGTAATGATTGCCTCGGATCCCCAACGAAATGAAATATAATCCGGATGAACGTCAATCGCGAAGAGTAGCTCCGGCTCGCATCCAATTTACCGACAAAAAAAAAGTAATAACTGTACACAACAACTGGAACACACAGTGCCAATCTTGTAGCAAAAAATTGATAAAATAAACATAAATATCAAAATTAAATTTTCTTTGCGATTTAAATTCTTGTTCTCTGTGTTCCGTTGTAAGTCCAACAGTATTTAATGTACACATGGACAGTAAGTAAAATTTATCAAAATTTGTATTGGTTACAAAATTCTAAAGAAAGTAGAGATAATATACAGGGTGTTCTACAAGCTCTATGACAGACTTTTCCAGATGATATCTCTCATAATTCTAATTTTTTTTTTTTGATAATGAACAGGGGTCCTATTCGTTTTTGTTTAAAAGTTACAAGCATTTAAAGAATCATAATTTTTCCAGTCAACCAGCTTCAATCACAACTAGGCTGATAAATAAAAATGACAGTTGCTATGACAATAAACCTTCATTAACAATTAACAATAAAAATTTAACTTACATGAAAATCACAAAACTTAAGACTATAAAAATTGTTCGAAATATACACCCTCCGCTTGAATGCAAGCCTCACATCGACGAACTGAAGATTCGGTCACTCGACGGATGAGATTTGGATCACTTCCTATTTGGTTAGCTGCATCTTGAATTCTTTCAAGTAACTGCTGATGGGTAGTGATTTCAACATGGTAGACCAGCTGCTTCATGTGTCCCCAAAAATAGAAATTCACAACCAGTTCACGATTTGTCGACATTTTATTAAAAATTATGATTCTTTAAATGCTTGTAACTTTTAAACAAAAACGAATCGGACCCCTCTTCATTAACAAAAAAAATTTAGAATTATGAGAGCTATCATCTGGCAAAGTCTGTCATAGAGCTTGTAGAACACCTTATATAGGGTTGTACTTTAGAAGAAATTCGCTATAAAAAACAAAATTCATTTTTCTTTGAGGAGTGGTTTCATCACCTCAGACTGGAAATCCGCAGCAACAGAAAACGGTTTTGTGCGACTTTACTTCCACACAATGTTTCAGATTTTTTTGAATTTACGGGTTCTCTACGTTCCAGGTATTATTACCAAAATAAAAATAAATTATCCGCTCCAGCACAAAACGCCCGACTACAATTTGTTAAGTACGCGTGCACTGGTAAAAATAGTGCCGCGTGCAAATGTATCATCGCGCACGCAGCAGCATGTTCGATCACGCCGTGTGACGTAGCGTTTACCAGCCAATCACAGCGTAGCGCGCGATCACGCCGTATGGCGTAGCCAATCGCAGCGCAAGGAAAGACAATCGGATCGGCGTTAGTAACGCGCGCCGCTTAATGCAGCCGGCGTCACTCGTGTCCGTCGTTTTAATTTGATGAGTTTACCAATAGATTTTCAGTGTTTTTAAAATCGTTTTATCGTGAAAATGCTAGTTGAGTGCGGTGGTGAGGTGTTTACAAGAAAAGTACGAGTTTTACCTGCGTGAAATTTTAATACGAGAAACGAATGGATTTAGAAAGGTTACTTGGTTACATTTTTTGTTAATTAAACGAAGCAAACTTCTTATCACTGTTGCATTACTTTACATTACTGTTGAAATGGTACCCCTCCAATTGTGCAGGGTAGAATGCAGTGGGTTTTTTCTGGTACGGCCGAGGAACAAGAGGTGATAATACAGATCTCTGGAACCGACTCTACCTATCTGTATTTCCACCTCTTGTTCCTCGGCCGTACCAGAAAAAAACCCCGCGAACCGTCACTGCTATGTTCCCTTGTTAGTCCGCCTCGTTCATTAGTTTTGAATTCCTCAGATTTTATGTTATTTTTTAAAACATAGTTCGTGTGGCATCTCTTATTATTTTTGCACTTCTTTTCCTTCTAGTCCTCTCGAAACGTTCTCTCTAGGTCTATGAAAACCATATGTTGCTAACTTTTGTATAATCTTTGCTTTAATGTGAAAATCAGGTCTTGGGTGCATTTTTCTGGTCTGAATCCTTTTTTTTGGCCGAGCTTCGGCAAAGTTAATTTAAATTGAAACAGATATATGCAACTAAATATACTTCCAAAAGCATTCCAGAGCACCTGACATATGTACATTGGGTTGCCTGACATACAGATTGGTGGCGGCAAGTAGGAACATAGGGCATGCACGGCAGTCATGCGTTTACACTATGCACCTTGATCATTTTGTTTAAATAAGTGCGCTGTCAGTTTATTTAGTTGTCAAATTTATTTTCGTTACGATGAATACATGTGAGTTGCTTGAGAAAATACAGATTATTAAATGGATCTACATCGCTAATTCAGGAATTTGGTACATAATTATATACTGAAGGAAATTCGTAAAATTTCTACCATTTTCAAACTGCCATAACTCAGCGTATTTTCAATCGATTTTGATGAATCTTTAATCGCAAAAAACTTTGAAGTGTTTTCTTTAAAATCATGCACGCTAAATTAAGGGTAACCCCTTCCGCCCCCTCTAGCGCCCCTGTAAAAAAAAAGTTTTTTTTTTAAACCATGTCTAACTTTGACGATGTCTACGGAGTTGGAAAAATTTTGTCGACTTAATCCACCATAAAGGCATTAAAATTTGATCAATTCCCTTTGCAGGACTCAAAGAACGAAGTTCATACGACGATTTGGCACAAAGTTATGGGTATTTCTTTTTTTCAAACAGCCATAACTTGGTGCCAAATTGTCGTAGGAACTTCGTTCTTCGAGTTTTGCATAGGGAATTGATCAGATTTTAATGCCTTTATAGTGGATCGAGTCGACAAAATTTTTCCAACTCCATAAACATCGTCAAAGTTGAAAATGGTTTTCTGAAAAAACATTTTTTTTTTCACAGGGGTGTTAGAGAGGGGCGGAAGGGGTTACGCTTAAGTTCGTATGCATGACTTTAAAGAAGACACTTCAAAGTTTTTCGCCCTTCAAGATTCATCAAAATCAATTAAAAATACGCCGAGTTATGGCGGTTTGAAAATGGTCAAAATTTCACGAATTTCAAATGTTTCATTTTTTTTTCCTCCAGTGTATAATGTGTCTGTGGGTTATATCATATCCAACAACGAGCAATTGAAGGTATGTTTAATCCATTTATTGGAAAAGTTGATTCATTCGAAGAAATAACGTCCGAAAATTCTGGTTATTACTTGATTTCTCTATTACATCTTCACAAAAATGCATTCGCCTTAATTAATCGGCGGAGTAAATTTCTTGAGTTTTTGACAATTTATAGGAACGATATCCGTTCTGCTTCAAAGCCTTTAATACGGCAGTATGGTAAAAATTAACCGCTTCACTTTTCTCTTTATGGAAGGCAAATTTTTTTTTCTACAGCAGCACCAATTCTTAATTCGTCAATTTCCTGCTCCTCAGTTTTGGGTTGAGGCTTTTTTGTGGTTTTTGGGAGATCAACATCTTTATTCTCAAAATTCTGCAGAATTCTGTGTATTGTACTAGTGCCCCGGATTGGCAAATAATAGATCCATTTAATAACCTATATTTTCTCAAGCAATTTATTTGTATTCATCGTAAGAAAATTAAATTTGACAACTAAATAAACCGACGGCACACTTATTAAAACAACATTAGCAAGGCGCACGGTGTAAATGCACTTCTACTTGCCGCCACCAATCTGTATGTACATTGGGTTGCCTGACACATGCATATTGGGTTGCCTGATACCTGGATATTAGGTTACCTAACATCTGTACATTTTTTCCAAGTATTGATGTGAAATCTGTATAAAACTTTTTACTTTCTCCGTTACGAAGTACGAGAAAGTATTGTGATCCTGATTTCAACAATTTCTGGAAAAAAAAATTGTATCTGTGCGCGCTGTATTTCAAAAACTGATAGAGCAATTGATATAAAACTTTGAATATACGTCTTATTTGATAATCTGAAGAACTGAAAAACTTTTGGTAAAATTTCGTACACCGGAAGTGGGCGTTTACCTTAACTGTTTTTTGTTTTTTGCCAATATTTTCTTAAATATGAAAAATATCACAAAAACATTTAAACAAATATTGAAGACAACAAAGAAATGAGCTTATTTTGTTTGAAAACATTTTTCATAAAATCATTATTCGAGAAAAAAATTATTATTTTTTTAAAATTTTTGTTTTATAATTATAATTATAATAATTGCAGAGAATGCTTAAATGAACAACTTATAAAGAATAAGTTTTTTTCGAAATCCCTTTGGTTTTTGAGTAAACTGAGTTTTTGAATTTGAAGTATATTTTTTCTCTTTCATAATTTTGACGTTTTAAACGTCAAATTCATGCGAGTCTATAAAACGCTCGATGTGCATTTAAAATATGATTCAAATTGAAAATAAACCATGAAAACGTAAATATAAATGATACCATCAAGTCGGAGAAAGTAACATGATGGCCACATCACCATTTTTTCCAAGTATTGAAGTGAAATCTTTATAAAACTTTTTTTGGTATGTTTTAAATAACTTAAATGAAGCCATTATACCGTCCACACACTGCATCTAGGTTACACAACTTAATCAAATATCCTGTGCAGCATTCGATGCTTATCAAACTAATCACACACACAAACACTGGCCGTGTGCATGTGTGCCTGTGTGTGTGCAAACAAAACACCCATCCACCAGAATGTTTGTAAATTCAGTGGGAGGAGAGCTAAGTTTACTTTACTAGGTCGCGACGAGAACCGCTCACCAAATCCCGTATCTGTGCCATCACCATCATCATCATCATCATCTAAAACCCACCGCGCGCAAGAGATTCACCGCGCCGGACACAATAAAAAAACCATTTATCATCATATATTCTCCACTCCATGGGCGTCCCGTTCCGAAACTTGTTTGTATACAAATCAGTGTCGAGGCGAAACGCGAGCCGAATACACCGTTACTAATTTCTTGGCGTATTTTACTTGTGTACGAAACGTTTGTTTTTCGTTAATAACTTTTGTACACGTGCATCTGAAGGAAACGCTTAATGTGTGTTGAATGTGTTTCCGTTCCCGAGTGTTAATAACTTTTCAATTCGCGGTGTTTGCGCTATAGAAAGTGTTAAAAGTTGCGGTTTTCGGTGTGAAGTGAAATTCTTCTGTGTGATACGTTTTAATTGCGAGTAGTGGTAATGTGGGTGTTAAACTGGAGGATTCGGTGAATGCAGTGGAATTATATTTGGGAAAGGAGAGGAATCTAGTTTTTGGATTGTACGTGTGGGATTTTAGCTCTGAGGATTTCTCTTTATTCAGGTTGCTTTTATGTCGTTTTTGTATGTTTGAGAATTTATAAATTGTGCCATAGTTACATGGAAATGCAAACGTTTTCCTCAAATATAAATAACAATCGTTGACGAAAGGAATAATGGAATATTTATTATAAGCTTTTCATGTCCACATAATAATAATGTTAAATTATCTCGCTTAAATAATAATAATTATTTATTTGAAAACACGAGCTACGGTATAACATCATAAAGAATATGATAGATGATAGTGAAGTTTCATAATGAATTAATTAATTTAAGCGACAGCTTTTATATACCCTGTGTTTGAGTTAAAGGAATAACATAGAAATTTAACATGTACAACCGCATTTATACATTGTTGCTAAGACTAAAAAAACTACATCATTACATAGAAAAAACGATATCCAAATATAACGTAACATTGAAAATACTGTCTCTTGTCTAAAACCTGTATATTGAGTTGCCTAACATCTGTATATCGGGTTGCCTGACATCTGTATATTGGGTTGCATGCCACTTGTATATTGGGATTGCTTGGCATATGTATATTGGGTTGCCTGACACCCGTATATTGGTGTAATGTATTTAAGAATTATTTTGTGTGTCAGTTTTGTGGCTACAAAAACGCGGAGGAACGTCTGCGCAGTTTTGCAAGCCACGAACAGTGTGTTGCCAGCCTGCAAGTAATAAAGTTAATAATTAAATTTTACAATAACCTCTTGATACCCTTCAACAATAAATACTCAAATAAATCATAAAACGTTTTTCAACATTCAACAGACCCCAAAAATTAAACGACATGCACATGTATCCACCTATCCACAGAATATTTTTTTTTTATAAATTGACGTTATACTGCTGAAGATGACTACGTAAGGTCATAAGTTCAGCAGTATAACGTCAATTTATAAAAAAAAACTTATTCTCTGGATAGGTGGATACATGTGCATGTGGTTTTATTTTTGGGGTTAGGTCGGTTGAATGTTGAAAAACGTTTTATGATTTATTTGAGTACAGTAAATAAAATAAAAATAGATATCAGGAAGTACTACAGTCTATTTCTCATAATAAAGTTAAGTTTCACTCGTATTTCGTTCGCAGTCGGACCTCCAATTTTATTCCGAACCACTCCGACTGCGTCTCCTGCGTTCCCCATCTTCGGTGAATTATTGAAAGCGCGGTATAATATTTTTGCAAGCATGCACCGAAATCCGACCCAACGACCAATTTCCCGCGATCAGTTATTCACCCCTCGCGCGTTCCTCGAAAATTAGATCCCACCGGACTTACCCTCCACACACATGCACTTTCCGTGGATCCAGGTGTGCGTGCGTGCGCGCGGGACCTTAATGGTCGAATTTTGAATTTTCCTGGGGAATAATTCATGTCGCCCATAAAGAAGAAATACAGGGTGAGAACTGGGAATAAATAATACATAAGCCGCGATGGCGTGTGTGTGCGCTCGCTAAGGGAGGATAGAAAGAAAAACCGTGTCGGGGATGCCGCATAAAACATGCAAGAGACGCTAAAAACCGGGACTGCTTTGCATTCCCGTTCCCACGTGCATCCGTCTTCATTTGTTCGACGAGTGTGTTTTTTTTTCTTCGGAAAATTTGTCGAGGGAAAGTCCCTGGACGCGTCCTGAGTAAATTGGGGTTGCAACTATTAAAACATTTCTGGATCTTTTAAAATAAAATGTTTGAACATTGAGCTCTTCGGTAAAGAAATAGATCAGATTGGAGTAAATAATCCATATAAGTTATAAAACAATAACTTTAGTGGTTAGTCATAAAACCATAACTTTAGTACTTGGTCATAAAACAATAACTTTAGTGGTTAGTCATAAAACAATAACTTTAGTACTTGGTCATAAAAAGATAACTTTAGTACCTACTTAGTCATGAAAAGATAATTTTAGTGGTTAGTCATAAAACTATAACTTTAATTCTTAGCCATTCAATTATAACTTTAGTACTTGGTCATAAAACAATAACTTTAGTACTTGGTCATAAAACAATAACTTAAGTATTTAGTCATAAAATATAACTTTAGTACCTACTTAGTCATGAAAAGATAATTTTAGTGGTTAGTCATAAAACTATAACTTCAATGCTTAGTCATACAATTATAACTTCAATGCTTAGTCATACAATTATAACTTTAGTACTTAGTCATAAAACAATAACTTTAGTACTTGGTCATAAAACAATAACTTTAGTACTTAGTCATAAAAAGATAACTTTAGTACCTACTTGGTCGTGAAAAGTTAATTTTAGTGGTTAGTCATAAAATTATAACTTTTATGCTTAGTCATACAATTATAACTTTAGTACTTGGTCATAAAACAATAACTTTAGTACTTGGTCATAAAACAATAACTTTGGTACTTAGTCATAAAAAGATAACTTTAGTACCTACTTAGTCATGAAAAGATAATTTTAGTGGTTAGTCATAAAACTATACCTTTAATGCTTAGTCATACAACTATAACTTTAGTACTTAGTCATAAAACAATAACTTTAGTGGTTAGTCATAAAACAATAACTTTATTGCTTTGTCATAAAACAATAACTTCAGTACTTATTTATTTATTTATTTATTTATTTACTATATCTTTGTTCTCCTTTCTTACAAAATAAAATTCACAGTATGACTAAAGTTAAAAAAACATACTCAAAATTTCAAACGAAAGGAGCACGGGCGGAGTTCACTTCACAGAATGATCTTCCACTCAAACCCAATTCACGTGGACAATTAATGGTACTTTAATTTCTTCAGCGATGTCCATTTGTATATTTGATGCTATTTTCAATCAATTATTTAGTCCTTTAAAGGACGTATTATTATGACATTTCTGTGTTATTGTCAAAAAAAAAAATAACTTTAGTACTTAGTCATAAAAAGATAACTTTTGTGGTTAGTCATAAAACAATAACTTTAGTGGTAAGTCATAAAACAATAACTTTAGTACTTAGTCATAAAATAACAACTGTAGTGCTTAGTCATAAAACAATAACTTTGGTGCTTGTTAATCAAACAATAAGTTGAGTACTTAGTCATAAAACAATAACTTTAGTGCTTAGTCATAAAACAATAAGATGCCGATGCGCCTTAAACCCAAAATTCATTCATAAAACAATAACTTTATTGCTTTGTCATAAAACAATAACTTTAATACATAGTCATAAAAAGATAACTTTAGTACTTTGTCATAGAAAGATAACTTTAGTAGTTAGTCATAAAACAATAACTTCTGTACTTAGTCATAAAACAATAACTTTAGTACTTGGTCATAAAATAACAACTGCAGTGCTTAGTCATAAAACAATAACTTTAGTGCTTAGTCATAAAACAATAACTTTAGTACTTAGTCATAAAACAATAACTTTAGTGCTTAGTCATAAAACAATAATTTTAGTGCTTAGTCATAAAACAATAACTTTAGTACTTGGTCATAAAATAACAACTGTAGTGCTTAGTCATAAAACAATAACTTTAGTGCTTAGTCATAAAACAATTACTTTACTGCTTAGTAATAAAACAATAATTTTAGTGCTTAGTCATAAAACAATAACTTTAATGATGAGGTGTACATTTAAATTCTTTAGAAATTCTTCAGAGAATAGTACGCCTCTCCAAATGTTAAAAAATACTTGATGCAAACTGTTGTTCCAATCGAATAGATAACGATGCGCGCAAAAATTAAATTTGACTTTCACTTGTTTTTCAGTCTTTTGGGAATATCTCTTGAACGCCTCACGAAATTTTGAAAATTCTTGGTGCAAAATGTTGCCCTAGTGGAATAGATAACTATGCGCTGAAAAAAAATCAAATTCGACTTTCAATTGTTTTTCAATCTTTTGAGGATATCTCTTGAACGACTCGCGAATTTTTGAAAATTCTTGATGGAAAATGTTGTCATAATCGAATAGATAACGATGCGCGCAAAAATTACATTTGAGTTTCACTTGTTTTTCATTCTTTTGGGAATATCTCTTGAATGCCTCGCGAATTTTTGGAAACTCTTGATGGAAAATGTTGTCCTAATCGAATGGATAACGATGCGCGCAGAAATAAAATTTGACTTTCACTTGTTTTTCAGTCTTTTGGGAATATCTCTTGAACGCCTCACTAAATTTTGAAAATTCTTGATGCCAGATGTTGTCCTAATCGAATAGATAACTGTGTGCTGAAAAAATCAAATTCGACTTCCAATTGTTTTTCAATCTTTTGAGAATATCTCTTGAACGCCTCGCGAATTTTTGGAAACTCTTGATGGAAAATGTTGTCCTAATCGAATGAATAACGATGCGCGCAGAAATAAAATTTGACTTTCACTTGTTTTTCAGTCTTTTGGGAATATCTCTTGAACGCCTCACTAAATTTTGAAAATTCTTGGTGCTAAATGTTGTCCTAATCGAATGGATAACTGTGCGCTGAAAAAAATCAAATTCGATTTTCTATTGTTTTTCAATCTTTAGAGGATATCTCTTGAGCGACTGGCGAATTTTTGAAAATTTTTGATGGAAAATGTTGTCCTAATCGAATGGATAACGATGCGCGCAAAAATTAAATTTGACTTTAACTTGTTTTTCATTCATTTGGGAATATCTCTTGAATGCCTCACTAAATTTTGAAAATTTTTGGTGCTTAATGTTGTCCTAATGGACAACTATGCGCTGAAAAAAAAATCAAAGACTGTCTATTGTTTTTCAATCTTTTGAGGATATCTCTTGAACGACTCGCGAATTTTTAAAAATTCTTGATGAAAAATGTTGTCCTAACCGAATAGATAACTGTGCGTTAAAAAAATCAAATTCGACTGTCTATTGTTTTTAATCTTTTGAGGATATCTCTTGAACGCCTCGCGAATTTTTCTTAATTCTTGATGGAAAATGTTGTCCTAATCGAATAGATAACTATGCGCTGAAAAAATAAAATTTTGCTCTCAATTGTTTTTCAGTCTTTTGAGAATATCTCTTGAACGCCTCACCGCATCTTAAAAATTCTTCGTGCAAAATGTTATCCTAATCGAATAGATAGATATACGCTGAAACAAATCAAATTTGGCTTTAAATTGTTTTTTTTAAATACCTCTCGAATGTCTTCACAAATTTTGAAACTATTTGGTGTTAAATGTTGTTCTAATCGAATTGATAACGATGCGCTCAAAAAATCTATTTTTTTCAATTGTTTCTCAGTCTGTTGAGAGTATATCTTTTGACCGTCTTACTAAATTTTGAAAATTCTTTGTGCAAAATGTTGTCCCGATCGAATAGATTAACGTGCGCTGAAAAAATAAAATTTGACTTTCAGTTGTTTTTCAGTCTTTCGAGAATATCTCTTGAACGCTTCGCGAATTCTTTACGTTCAATTGTTCTTCAGTTTTTCAAGAATATCTCTAGAACGCCTCGCGAAATTTTAATTTTTTTTTATGGAAAATGTTATCTTAACCGAATGGGTGACGATGCGCTTAAAAATTAAATTTCACTTTCAATTGTTACTCAGTGTATTAAGAATATCTCTTGACCATTTCACTAAATTTTGAAAATTCTTTGTGCAAAATGTTGTCCCAATCGAATAGATTAACGTGCGCTGACAAGAGAAATGTAAACTTTTAAAGCATTGTTAGCTTAAGTTCTTTATATTCAAGAATAATATTTTGTCATGGAAAAAATTATTCTTGAGTACAAAGTGCTTAAGCTAACAATGCTTTAAACTTTTACATTAACAAAGTCAAAACAGTCTCTTGCCACCTTGTTACATTTTAATGTCAATAAATTATTTTTCAAAGCCACCTTCGATTTTTATTCAGTAAAATCGCTATTGAAATGGTTGATAAAACGAGTTTTCCGCAAATAACTTCTAATGCGTTAGGAATTGGGACAGGGTTGTTATTAGGAAAAATGTTTGTTTTTTAATTTCGCATGGAATCACATAAAAATATACAGGGGCTCCAATTTAAAATAAGAAAAATAAAGTGCTTTAAAGTTTGACATGTTTGACACTAAATTTTGGACACCCTGTATAATTCATATCGATCAAACTTGGTTGACGGGACCATCAGACCTTATTTAATAAGTACCTTGTATGATTTTATTAACAAGGCACTATTTTTATTTTTTATTCATTTTTTAAAACAATAGTGCAAAACTGATTTTTTTAGTTTTAATTTTTTTTTTGCCGATATCCCTGAATCGATTCCAATAAAATTATAGGAGTGTGTAGGCAACCATAAAAGGTACCCAAATAAGCAATAAAATACATAGCATGTAATTTAAAAAAATATTTCATCATGACGTCACGGTTTTTTGGGACACCCTGTATAATCAAAAATATTTTCCTGAAATGCATCATAGGATGCAAATATATTCTGCAAAATACTGAAATCCTAACTTAATTAGTAACTGAGCTATAGAAGACGGGAGGTGAAATTCAGGACCCTGTATAAATACTCTTGCCATTATTACAACTAAATTACAATATCGGGTGGACATTTCTACAAATTAGTAAACTTATCCCCTGTGCACACAATTAACCCCATTCACGTCAATTCAACGAACGTTCTCTCCTCTCCATATAAATTCGAAATAATAAAAGCGCCGGTGACCTTGGAGAGGAGCCGTCTGGAGCGTCGTCGGGACGCCCGCCGCCGCCGCCTCGCACGGGCGAAATTATTCCAATTGACGTCGGTTACCGGAAAATGCATCGCCCCTTCGCCGGAGGGTGCAATTTCTCGGGGGTGTTTTTACGCCCCGGCGAATCCTCGCGATAAATTCCAAGGGCAAAAAGAGGACAGACCGTATCCAGTCTCCGAAAAAGGACGCCGACGCCGACGCCGGACTCCCGAAAAAAAAACCTCGCTAAATTAACTGCTTGCTTTAAAAGCTCCCGCCCCGGATATTTCATTTGCGAGGGTGAAATTTTTAAAAGCCATGATTACATCCTCCGCAAAGGTCATAAATGATTTTTATTTTGAGTTGAAATTATTAACGAATTAAATTATTTAAAAAGCGCGCGTTCAAGTCTAAACAGATTTACGGCAGATGATCGAAATAATATCAACAATTATAAAAAAAAAATGCGGCGGCCCGTTGGTATAGTGGGTTTAGGCGAGCGCTTGTGTCGGTTGCACCGCGTGCCGTGTGGGTTCGAATCCCAGCCCGGCCGAAAGATTTTTTTGGGATCGAGAAGTATTCACTTGGGTCCATGGTTGTTGTGTATACGTCTGACATTATTCATTTATGCATTTGTTCATTTATTCATCCCAGAAAATTAAAAATACAAAATGAAATATTCGATGTGACTGAATGGCTCATGCTTAAGTCAAAAAAAATGCGGATAAGGGTAAAAACAAATAAAGCTAAATTTGATAAATTGAAATAATGCTGTAATATCTACACACCATGAATCTGACATAAACTTTTATACCATATGTATAAAAATTATTTAGATAAAGGGTGGCTTTGTATTTCGGAACGTACGTTGCAGGTTTGATACGTCGCATCACGTTTTCGCCACCAGTTATTCATATGACAAAGTCAACAACGTGCTGAACTAATCTAAGACTGTGATTTTGTTCATCATGGCCATGCCTTATCTAAATAATTTTTATACATATGGTATAAAATATGTTTGATCCAGAGTGTTTGAATTACACATGAAGCATATTAGAGAAGGACAGTGCACCTCATTTTATTTACATTCCAGAATAGCAAAATAGAAACGGAGAGAATTTTCAATAAGAACCTTTCGACGTGAAAACTGCACACACACACACTCACACACATACAAGTTGTGTTTTTAGCACAGACAAAGGGGCGCATTTTATTGCGAAGGTGGCGTGCTAATAATAACACCCTGAGGGGGTGGCGGAACAGAATTCAATAAAAACATCATCATCCCCAACCTGCCCGAACGTACGTTTTCCGCGCGCTGAAATTTTAATCGTCTATAATTGGTCTGGCAAATTTGTCGATTCGATAAATTCACACGCAAACAGGAATTTAAAAAAAACGGATCGAGAGGTGAAAATCCGATCGAGTTAAACCCCAATTTAAAGTGTGGTAAACACGTACAGTATTTAATTATCAATAAAATAACATCTACTTAGGATATTTTTTTTGTTTTCTTCTTCTCTTTCTTTTATGTTATATTTTATATTTTATTTTATTTATTATACATATACTGTATAGTGTGCCTTGTAATTGGGTAGGTTCCTGTTGGGCATTAAAATATTATTATTATTATATTTAGTGGGTACATACAGGTGCTAGGTAATCCAATATACAGATGTCATGTCAGGCAACCCAATATACAAGTGACAGGCAACCAAATGTACCAGTGTCAGGCAACCTAATATACAGGTGTTAGACAAGAAACAGAATTTTCAATGTTATGCTATATTTGAATGTTATTTTTTCTATGTAATAATGTAGTTTTTTAGGTTTATAATTGTGTATCGTTGTTATAGAGAAAAATATAAAGTTTTTTTATTATACAGAAAATTGCTGAATTTTCAAAAACCAAATTGATTTTGAATAATCAATACTTCGGCCATTGAGGATGAATTTTTTTTAATAAAAATCGCTGCACCTTTTATATTTTTTCTGCGATGTTTTTGTTCAAATGCTCAAAAAATTAAAATAATAAAATTAAAATCTATTGAATTTTCAAAAACCAAATTGATTTTGAATAAACGATATTTTAGCCATTGAGGATAATTTTTTATGGATTTTTTTCTGGACGATTATAATTTTTTTCGCTATGTTTTTGTTCAAGTGCTCAAAAAATTAAAACAAAAATTTTCAAAAATCCATATCTCGTATTGAAAAATGTTGAATTTTCAAAAACCAAATTGATTTTGAATAAGCGATACTTCGGCCATTGAGGATAATTTTTATGGAATTTTGCCTGAACGTTTTACTATATTTTTGTTCAAGTGATCAAAAAATTAAAATTAAAATTTTCAAAAATCCATATCTCGTATTGAAAAATGTTGAATTTTCAAAAACCAAATTGATTTTGAATAAGCGATACTTCGGCCATTGAGGATAATTTTTGACGATTTTTTTTCTGGACTTTTTATTTTTTTGCGATGTTTTTGTTTAAGTGCTCAAAAAATTAAAATTAAAATTTTCAAAAATCTATATCTCTATTGAAAATTGTTCAATTTTCGAAAACCAAATTGATTTTGAATAAGTGATACTTTAGCCATTGAGGATAAGTTTTTACAAATTTTTTTCTGGACGTTTTATATTTTTTGCGATGTTTTTATTCAAGTGTTCAAAAAATTAAAATAAAATTTTTCAAAAATTCATATCTCTATTGAAAATTGTTGAATTTACAAAAACAAAATTGATTTTGAATAAGCGATACTTCGGACATTAAGAATGATTTTTTACGAATTTTTTTCTGGACGTTTTTTTTGCGTTGTTTTTGCGTTGTTTTTGTTCAAGTGCTCACAAAATTAAAACGAAAATTCGAAAATCTATTAGTTAATGATTTTATCTAAAAAGAATCCTTTGAGAATTTTTAAAAGATGCTTTTTTCAGAGGCAAAGCAAAAATAGGAAAATATTTACTACATACACGAAACTTTTCAAACATTCTATTATTAGATTCTGCAAAAATCTCTCTTTTCGAATTTTGAACTGAATCAAGGTCAGTCGTATGTTTATTTAGTAAAGCAGATAATATACCCGAAAATCACCTTCGGTCACAAGTATAATGTCAAAAGAAACACTATTTACGTGCCCAGGTGGACGAATATGAGCGGAGACATATCAAAACATTAATAATTTCAAAAGGTGTTACGACGTTTATTAACCGTGATCACAGTCACAGTTTCAAATCACTGATATTAGAAAGTAGCAATCACGGGCAGCAACGTGATTCAAAAGTAGCAGATTTGCCCCTCTCTAGTAAGTATTGTATCGACAAATATAAGGGGTGCCATGATACTAAAGAAAAATGTGGCATTGATTTGTTTTTAGTACCTAATCTTTGATTCGAATCAATTAGGAACCAAATTCAATTCTTCCTCCCCTCTTGTGGGTAACCCATAGCAGCCAGCAGCGCAGCGGTATAATTTGACAGGCATTTGAGGTCAATACACTCGACGCGTTCCGCTCAAATTAGAAATTTTGATTGACTCGCGCGATTCCGATTACGTCAATCATCCAGCAGAACTTCTTCGCCGGATTCCCGTTCCTGCTGCTGCAGGAGAGATAAATTAACGTCTCCCCAGAGGGTCAACTTTCCGTGCTCGCCGTCGGGCGAATTCGGGTGTAATGGAGGACCGGGGCCGTTTACTTTAATGTAAACTGGCCAAATTTTATTTGCACTATTTCGGGGCGCTTCCGCCTCGTATGTTTGAATGTTTGTTTGGCGATGTGTGTGTGAGAGAGCAGTGTAAACAGTTTTATCTCGAAATGGTTTCATATGTTTGCGATGGAAGTGTTGGTGCGTGGTGATATCTGTAGGAATTCCTTTTTTGTGCAAATAATTAAATGTTGATTTAACGTAATGTTTAGTTGTTTACTTCTGTAGATGTAGAGGAAAGTGTTTTTTTTTGTCTAGATAATCTTCAACTTGTGACATGTAATTCGCTCATTGTTTTTTTTTTGCCCAGGTAATCTTGTGATGCCGGCCCACTAGCCGCATGCGTTAGCGCGCCAGTACTAATGCGGAGGGTCCCGGGTTCGAATCCCGGCGAGGGCATGGGTGTTTGTGGTATGAATAAAATACATAATCGATGTGACTGAAGGGCACCTGCCAAAGTAAAAAAAATAAATAATTAAAAAAAAATTATAAAACCAACCTTAACCTTATCAGATACAAGAAGTAATTTGTTACTTACAAAGATAAAAGATGAAACACGTTCGCAGCCATTTACCTGCAACAAAAGAAAAATAGTGTTAACATCAGGAAATCAACTCCCATCACGCATAAAGAATATACACAACAAGTTATTATTATTGTTACGAACGATTGCTACGATGACAAAGTCGATTTGTATTTACGTGTAGCCATTGGGAAATCACGACCAGATCGGATCCGATCGGTGATTTATTTTCATTGTGCGCAGTCGGAGAGGAGTGCAGCGCCTGATTGACCGTGAATACACGTAAACAGATGTCGAATGGGATTAAGATGAGAATTAATAGTTCGTTACGATTTGAACCGCATGAATTATTCAAGCGCGTTACTTTAAGCCTGACGTATTTCCAAATCAATTAAACCACTCGTGCTGCATAAATAAAACATTTAAAAATACATGATTGATTTACAATGGATGATTTTTTTAAGCTTTTTGAAATTTACAAGTATCAGGCAACCCAATATACAAAGTGCCAGGTAACCCAATATACAAATGTCTGGCAACCCCATAATGCAGATGTCAGGCAACCCAACATACAAAGTGCCAGGTAACCCAATATACAAGTGTCTGGCAACCACATAATGCAGATGTCAGGCAACCCAATATACAAAGTGCCAGGCAACCCAATATACAAAGTGCCAGGCAACCCAATATACAAGCGTCAGGCGATCCAATATACAGATGTTAATAAACATAATGTATATACAATTTACAAATTGTTGTGCACAAATTTATAAGATCGTTCTCATTGTTGCACTCTCCCAGTGGTTTTCAACTCGTAAAATTTCCCTCTGAACGGCATAAACATAAAGCGTTTCAATGTAATCAGAATAACATTACTTATTAAAACCGTCGTTAAATTAAACACTACACGTTTTTTCTTCGCGCTCGCCTTGCGGTAACCATTACGTAATTACCATAATTACCGATCCGTCGCGCGTCTCTGGTTTCTAAACAAACAGCGATAAAACGGTTCGTACACCAGTGGCCACAAAGGACAATACGATTGTGTTATAAAGTTTATTGTTGATAGATACGACCAGGTGGTGAACTGACAAAAGCACATTAAAATTTATCGTTTCCAACAGTTGTTTATATGTAATTAATAATCGCGCGTTGCAGTGTTTAAATGTTTATTTTTTTTTCGTGTTAACCGATCCCGTTATTATTCATGTGTGTCGAGTTTTGCGCCCGCCCTCTCTCGCATTATTATTGCAGTTTCACTCATTTCGCATGCAGATGTCCGTGAAAATGGGGCGGTTTTATGATATTGGGTGTGTTATTTGTGAAATGCGGCGCCAGAATTTCGCGCAAATAGACAATTTTACGTCCTGATGGCGTTCGCGCGAGCGAAACAAACTGAACAAATTGCTTCATCGATCGCTCTCTCTCGTATGTCAACTGTATATTGTTGCAGATGGATAATCGACAAAGACTGCAAACTGTCCATTAACCGTAAGCTTTTCAATTGACACACGAGGTCTAAAACGCAACGTATTAAAATAGAAACAATTGATGGTCGAATTTTATTTTTTCAGCCCATCGTTATCTATTCGATTATCGCAACATTTTGCACAAAGAATTTTTTTTTGCGGTGAGGCGTTCAAGAGATATATATATAGGAGTATGTAGACAACCATAAAAGGTACCCAAATGAGCAATAAAATGCATAGCATATAATTTAAAAAAATATATCATCATGTCACGCTTTTTTGGGACACCCTGTATAATCAAAAATATTTTCCTGAAATGCATCATAGGACACAAATATATTCTACAAAATATCGAAATCCTAACTTAATTAGTAACTGAGCTATAGAAGACATTTCTCGATTATTTGAAACATTTCAACTTAATTTCGCTGTATTTCTCTGTCGCTATAAATGTCAAAAAAGTGTAATCTATCGGTGGATGTGGTATACAAATTTTATTGATCATATTTGTAGAAATAGTAAAAATTCTTAGCTGTGCCAAAATACATTCAAGAAAACATTTCTCGATTATTTGAAACATTTCAACTTGATTTCGCTGCATCTCTCGTAAATATTTCAAATCCCCGCGTTAAACGAACCGATCCCTCCATCCAATAATCCTCCCCATCGTTGGAAATGGCCTCCATCAGGAAATGGTGCGCGGTCTGCGGGACAAACAAGAAAATATTCCAATTTTTTTACAAGCGTGCAACCGCCGCATTAATCCAGCTCCCCATAGATAACTTCATTTCCTCTTTTAGTTTTATTAAGCAGTCCCCCCTTTCCCCTAATTCCGTCCATCTTCTATAAATCAGAAGCGCAGATAAACAGATTGAAAAATCGCCGAGCAAAATAATCCGTCTTTTTAACGTCCAATTCCGATGTCGATAAATTTTCAGCGAACATCGTCGTCATTTCTATTTCTATAAATATCGTATGAATAATTCGCGTACGAATTTTAGTGCTGATTTATAAATATGCGATACTCACGCCGATACCATGAAATACGTTCATAATTTGCAAGACTCGTGGGAGCTTGATATCTCACAAAAGCGTATTATTTCCTCCTCCGGAAATTCACGTACAGTTCTTAAATAGTACCTGCGTAAAACTATTTACTTATAAACACTTTTTCTTGTGTAAAATACGCGGCTGATTGTAAATCGTAATGTGACATCTACCGTCACTTTTTAGAACAAAATGAAATATCGGCCATTATGATTTCATGGCAAACCATTGTTTTTAATTCGAAATAATTGTAAAGTTTTTTGCAAACATCTCGGTAAATACTTTACAGAAATCATTGAGTAAAGTACCGAATCATTCAGCTTAAAACGCTTTAAAAATAATGTAATTAGATCGATACTGGCAAATCATTAGGGGAGCCAATATTAACAATATTACTCTATGTACATACATGTTGCTTCATATTTGATGAAAATTTGGTTGCATACCTTATGTAGATGTGGTTGCATACGTTTAACAGGTACTTTAATGTTGGTTATTTTAAGTAATAAAAAGGAAGATGGCATATCATGTTCTCGATCAATATGAACGAAAACAAGCGGTAATCCATGTGAAACGAATGGGAATATCAGAATTCGGAGCGGAGTCCATTAGCGGAGATTGTGTAGGCTCGCATAATTTCAATATTTGGCCGGGGGATCGCAATCCGAAAACTTGTATAAATGAAAATGTAAATGTTGATTGTTCAGCGCGGGGCGGGAGGGGGGTATAGTTGCTGATGCGAATCCATCGCATTATGCATGTAGATAGACATGTCTACTCTTAGAAGTACATTTTCTTGTTTGCTCCATCGCAATACGCATCTGATATGCAAAGCGTTTTATGGGAGGAGGAGACAAAGTGTGCTGGAGATTCATCCGATGCACTTTTTATGTAAGATTTATTTGGATGGGGTTTTTATCGGCGTAGACACATGAAATATTTACTGTTTGCAAATTTATCAAAAGACTAGTGAAAATAAATCCTCTTGCACGCAAATATATCAACATCTTTATTGCACACCTCAACAATATGAAACAAAATTGTTACAACTTTATTCTATCATCTTTTAAGTAGACTCTTATCTACACGTTGTTGTTAAAAAAATAAATTTAAAACGCGTCAAACAGTGCCATTTTGGACTTTGATGAAAGTTTGCTATATTTGTAGAGTTTGGGTGGACCCGAGAAAAAAAATTCATAAAAAAGTTATAAACAATTTTACCCAAAATTTCATGCTTTAAATCGTTTAAGTAGACTCTTATCTACACGTTGTTGTTAAGAAATTAAATTTTAAACGCGTCAAACAGTGCCATTTTGGGCTTTGAAAGTTTGCTATATTTTCTATATAGTTTGGGTGGACCCGAGAAAAAAAATTCATAAAAAAGTTATCAACAATTTTACTCAAAATTTCATGCGTTAAATCGTTTAAGCAGACTCTTGTCTACACGTTGTTGTTAAGAAATTAAATTTAAAACGCGTCAAACAGTGCCATTTTGGACTTTTGCTATATTATCTGTAGAGTTTTGGTGGACTCGAGAAAAAAAATTCATAAAAAAGTTATCAACAATTTTACCCAAAATTTCAAGCGGTAAATCGTTTAAGTGGACTCTTATCTACACGCTGTTGTTAAGAAATTAAATTTTAAACGCGTCAAACACTGCTATTTTGGACTTTGAAATTTTGCTATATTATTTATAGAGTTTGGGTGGATCCGAGAAAAAAAATTCATAAAAAAGTTATCAACAATTTTACCCAAAATTTCATGCGTTAAATCATTTAAGTAGACTCTTATCTACATGTTGTTGTTAAAGAAATAAATTTGAAACGCGTCAAACAGTGCCATTTTGGACTTTGAAAGTTTGCTATATTATCTATATGTATAGTTTGGGTGGATCCGTGAAAAAAAATTTATAAAAAAGTTATCAAAAATTTTACCCAAAATTTCATGCGTTAAATCGTTTAAGTGGACTCTTATCTACACGTTGTTGTTAAGAAATTAAATTTAAAACGCGCCAAACAGTGCCATTTTGGACTTTGAAAGTTTGCTATATTATCTATAGAGTTTGGGTGGAGCCGAGAAAGAAAATTCATAAAAAAGTTATCAACAATTTTACCCAAAATTGCATGCGTTAAATCGTTTAAGTAGACTCTTATCTACACGTTGTTGTTAAGGAATTAAATTTTAAACGCGTCAAACAGTATCATTTTGGACTTAAGTTATAAACAATTTTACCCAAAATTTCATGCGTTAAATCGTTTAAGTAGACTCTTATCTACACGTTGTTGTTAAGAAATTAAATTTTAAATCCGTCAAACAGTGCCGTTTTGGACTTTGAAAGTTTGCTATATTATCTATGTAGTTTGGGTGGACCCGAGAAAAAAAAATCATAAAAAAGTTATCAACAATTTTAACCAAAATTTCATCATTTAAATCGTTTAAGTAGACTCTTATCTACACGTTGTTGTTAAAAAAATAAATTTAAATCGCGTCAAACAGTTAACATTGGACTTTGAATTCTTGTCATTAAAAGAGAGTTCGCGTGGACTCGAGAAAAAATAATTCAAATTGTGGATTGACATCCATAGGCTAATGTTAATTACATTCTCAGTATTTGATTTATTATAAATCATTAAACTTGAAGAAATTTTTGGCTGAAAAATCCGTCGGTAAATATACATTAACACAAGGTATAATTTTTAGCATGTAAAATCCCATGGCCCACGATAAAAAAAAATACTGTATATACATGAATGTAAACGTGATTCCAATAAATCTGACGTATCTAAAGGAGAGACCTTTTCCAGTCGCCATGGAGAGTATTATTCATCTTTATACAACACGAACGCCACTGCGCGTTACAAATTGCTACAAGCTCTCTTACTATAACAGGCCATTATTCAACAGACGATGTGTTTGATCTCGACAGCTGGCTATTTTTAATATTTCAAGGTGAATAAAACGTGTGGGATGACATATAGGTGTGTGTGTGTGTAAATATATTATAAATAATGCACTCAAACAGGTGAGACGACATACATAACAACACCCACACTCGATTTGCCAAGTCTTGAAAATATCAAATATTAATTGCAGGAGCGAGTTTAAAAATTGCGACGAACATTTTTCACATCGGGTAATTTTTATTAGAATATTTCACGTTCAACATACGAGTGCGCAGGTAATAATTTCATTATCGCGAGTCATAAATTAAGCCCCGTGTCATATATTTTAAAATGGGTTTCATTAAATCGCGCCGGCAATATGTCCAGGGGCAGTAATGAACCGTGAAATGGTTACGCGATAAAATCTGCGCGTTTTTAATTTCCACCCCGCCGCCCCCCGGGTGCATCCGCCAGGCTAGAAATGATTAATTAATGGGAGGATCGTTTAATTTTTAATAATAACGCACTTCTGATGCGTTGATTCATCTTTAACCCGCCAATGGTGACCCTACTGGTCTGTGAGACCGGGTGTGTCGAATAACTTTATTCTCCGTTATTGTTTTTACTTTCTCCGTTACGAAGTACGAGAAAGTATTGTGATCGTGATTTTTTTTTCAAAAATTTTTTTTACGGAAATATCCGTTTTGGGGTCCCTAGATGCCATTTCAACAATTTCTGGAAAAAAAATTTTTGTGTCTGTGTGTGTGTGTGTGTCTGTGTGTGTGTGTGTGTCTGTGCGCGCTGTATCTCAAAAACTAATCGACCAATTGAAATGAAACTTTGAACATAAGTTTTATTTGATAATCCGAAGAACTGAAAAGCTTTTGGTAAAATTTCGTACACCGGAAGTGGGTGTTTACCTTAACTGTTTTTTGTTTCTTGCCAATATTTTCTTAAATATGAAAAATATCACAAAAACATTTAAACAAATATTGAAGACAATAAAGAAATTCAATTATTTTGTTTGAAAACATTTTTCATAAAATCATTGTTATTCGAGTAAAAAAAAATTATTTTATTTTTTTTTCATTTTTGGTATACAATTATGAAACGCTAATAGTTACAGCAAACTTATGTTAATAATAATTGTAGAGAATGCCAAAATGAACAATTTATGAAGAATAAGTTTTTTTCGAAATCTCTTTAGTTTTTGAGTAAACTGAGTTTTTTAATTTGAAGTACATTTTTCCATCTTTCATAATTTTGACGTTTTAAACGTCAGTTTTATCCGAGTCTACGAATCGTTCGATGCACACTTAAAATATGATTTAAATTGAAAATAAACCATGGAAGCGTAAATATAAATGATACCATCAAGTCGGAGAAAGTAACATGATGGCCACATCACCATTTTTTCAATATGCATTCCTATTAAGATTTATGTGTATCTGTCTGTGCACGCTGTATCTCAAAAACTACTACATGAATTTACATCAAACTTTGAACATAAGTCTTATTTGATAATCCGAAGAACTGAAAAGCTTTTGGTAAAATTTCATACACCGAAAGTGAGTGTTTACCTCAACCGTAATTTTTGTTTTTCTCCGATAATTTTTTAAATATGAAAAATACTACAAGAATATTTAAACAAAATTTGAAGCCAACAAAGAATGTAACATTTTTTATTTGAAAACATTTTTCGAAAAATGTTTGTTCTTTGAAAAAAAAATTATTAAATTTTCTTGACATTTTTTGTTTATAACTGGGAAACGATAATAGTTACATAAAATTTATGTTAATAATAATTGCAGACAATTCCGAAATGAACAACATATAAAGAATACGTTTTTTTATATATCTTTATTTTTTGAGTAAACAGACGGTAAACATGATTAAAATTTATCAATTCATAATTTCATAATTTTGACGTTTCAAAAGTCAGTTTCATTCGATCCTTCAATACATATGATGTACATTTAAAATATTATTTAAACTGAAAATACATCACGAAAGTATAAATATCAATAACCATTAAACCTTCAAAACGGAGAACGTAACATGATGGCCATATCACCGTTTTTGAATTCTAGTATTATCAGAAAGGATAATTTCACTATCAATTTGTACTATCAAAAGTTGCATTTTTGAACTAACAACGATAACACTTTGAACTGACAAAAATTGTAATTTATATCTGTAAAGAATGTTTTTTTTAGTGTTAAAACTTTGCCCAAAATAATATTTGTTCAACAAGCGATGAATGTATAATATTGGACAAATGAAGAACTGTCAAAAATTATATTTTTTCATTACCAAAAATAATAGTATATCACTATCAAACATTGTGTTTTCTCGCTATCAAAAATGGTATATTTTCACTGGAAAGAAAGGTATTTTACTACTGTCAAAATAAATATTTCTCCTCGATTTAACGATTTTTTTTACTGTCAAATACTACCATTCTTCATTGTCAATTATTGAATTTTTTCATTGTCAAAATGTATCGCCAAAAATAGAATTTTGTTTATGTCAAAAATTATGTTTTTAACTGTGAAAAATGGTTTTTCTTTTCTGTCAAAAATTATGACCCTTAAAAAATATACGTTTCCACTATCTGCACCGTCAAAATTCCAGGTCTTCGTTGTCAAATCTTCAATTTCCCAAAAACAGTATTCTGCCACTGCCAAAAATCATGTTTTTTAACTGTCGAATATTTTTTCACTGGAGGGAACGGTATTTTTCCGCCATCAAAAATGGTCTGTTTTCTTTGTCAAAAATTCAATTTTATATCGCCAAACTGGTATACAATACCGTTAAAACTTGTATTATTATTTTTACACTGTCAAACATAATTATGATTCTCTGTCAAAAACTATGTTTTTCCGCGGCTAAAAATAGTTTCACCACACTCAAATTGTATTATTCCATTGTCAAAAATAATATTTCACCACCCTTAAAATTCTATCGTCAAAAGCAGTATTCTGTTATTGTCAAAAATCGCGTTTTTTTAATTGTCAAAAATGGCATTTTATCCACTGCAAGGAACTGTATTTTTCCACTACAAAAATTATATTCTTCGTTGTCAAAAATTATATTTATACATCGCCAAAAATTGTGTTCTGTCACTGCCAAAAATTGAATTTTGCCACTGTCGAAACTTGTGTTTTTTAACTGTCAAAAATGGTATTTTTTCACTGAGAAGAACGATATTTTTGCACCACAAAAATTATATTCTTTGTTGCCAAACATTATATTTTTACATCGCCAAAAATTGAATTTTAATTTTAACATTAAATTATTTAAACGTAGGATAAAACAGTATTTACTAGTCAAAACATTTTACAGCATTAATGATTTTTTTAACAAACCAACATAGTTTTTAAATTATGTGTTTAATTGTAAATTTTAAATGTAGTTTCAATTTCAATGTGTAATTTTAATATTTTAATTATGTACCACTCTTTTAATATGTTGTCTGTCTGTATGTGGGAATTTTAAGTTTTATGTGTAATTTAATATTTTATATTTAATTTTAACATGTATATCGTTAATTATGTTAAAGTATTAATTTTAAGTATGAATTATGTATTTGTATAAAGATATGACTGGTGTAAACAATGAAGCACAATAATGAAAAATAAAAAAAAATAAAAGAATTCTGCCACTGTCAAAAATTGTATTTTCCACTGTCAAAATTTGCGTTTTTTAACTGTTTTTTAAAAAATGTTTTTTTTTACTGTGAAGAACGGTATTTTTCACTACAAAAATTGTATTTTTCGTTGTCAAAACTTATATTTTTACATCTCAAAAAATTGTATTTAGCCTCTGTCAAAAATGATTTATTTTGAACTGTCAAAAATGTTTTTTTTTTACTCTGAAGAACGGTATTTTTCCACCACAAAAATTGTATTTTGGCACTGTCAAAAATTGGGTTTTTTAATTGTTAAAAATCTTTTTTTCTTTCACTGTGAAGAACGGTATTTTTTCCACCACAAAAATTGAATTCTGCGTTGTCAAAAATTAAATTTTTACATTGCCAAAAATTGTATTTTGCCACTGTCAAAACTTTATATTACTTATAATTGCAGAAAATGCCAAAATTACCAGCTTATATAGAATAAGTTTTTTTCGAAATCTCTTTGGTTTTCGAGTAAATTGACGGTAAAGATTATTCGAACGTAAAATTTCATCTTTCATAATTTTGACGTTTTAAACATCAGTTTCATCCGAGTTTACACAACGTTCGATGTACATTTCAAATATCATTTAAATTGAAAATAAACTATTAATGTGTCAATATAAATGATGATATCGGAGAAAGTAACATGATGGCCACATCACCATTTTTTTGTTGCAATTTCGAGTAGCTGCCGCATTACAGAGCTGAAGTTAATTAAATATCTTTGTTTTATTGTCAAAGAGCATAAATTAAAAAAATAACACGTTTCGAAAAATCTTCAAAAAACTCCGGTGCGTCACCATTAAATTTGCGTCACCAATGGCGGGTTAACAATAAATTATATAAAAGAAATAACAATATAATAATAAAAGCTTCAATGTTTTGCAGTGACGGTTCGCGGTTTTTTTTTGTAGCGGAGGTGGTAATACAGATCTCTGCAACCGACCCTACTTATCAGTATTGCCACCTCTGCTACCTCAGCCGAAACCACGAACCATCACTGATGTTTTGTTCATTTACTTCAATGCATTTTTCTAGTCGAAGAATTGTTTCCCGTTGAATGTTTTCAATTATTAATTATCTCTGGTGAAATAAGTCTGATGTATTATGTTTCAGATCATCAACATTATTTGGTCTATTCACATAAACTTAGATTTCAAATAACCCCATAAGAAAAATCCAATGAGGTTATATCTGGTGATCTTGAAGGCCACTCAATAGGACTAATCCATTGATTTGGAAAAGTTACATCCAGAAATTTTAAAATAAGGAGGTGCCCCATCTTATTGAAATATGTCATTATGAGGCATATCTGCATCCTGCGGATTAGGAAACAAAACAGCTAAAGCGGGGATTCGTACAAACTGAAGAAAAGTTCTTCGTTCGATTTTCTACAATGCCCGCTTGAGGATGCTGCGTGTGACATTCTCGTGTCCCATCACGATTTTCAGTTGCCCAATACCTGCAGTTTTGTCTATTGACGTGCCCGTTCAAAACAAGAGTAGCCTCTTCGAAAAAATAATCCGTCTGATAAAATTTACATTTTGATTTTTAAGAAAGTAACTGAGATCAATTATCAAGGAACGATACTGCATGCCTGGCAATTTCATTAGAGATCTATAAATTTCGATTTGTGTTTCTATGTAAAGCCAGATCTAAATATTATTCTAGATATGTTGCGAATCATGGCAATTAACCAAAGATTCCTTCAAACAAAATCACCATCAAACAAACACCCTTTGAACTGGCCGACGCGACCCCACCGGGATTCCATGCAAATGCACCTCTCCTGCAGAACGCTTTTCCAGTAGTAATTACTAATATAGCGGCCCTCCGGCGTTCCCCTTTCTTGCGATTTTCACGCTCCACCGAAACGACCCTCTCTTCCTCCACCAACGCCGAATCAATACTCGCACAATCAAATTTCCAACAGATACACGTGCACACGTACGAATTCCGAAGGAGTTTTCTAGTTTTCTGGAGCGACGCGCCCGATGCCATGGCCGGATTGTGATGTTGCAATAATTTCGACGCCCGATCATAAATCAGGCGGCGCGACGCTCCGGGGCGGACGGGCGGCAAGAGAGGGTGGCCATTGCCCCCTCATGCAGCTCTCGGTCTTCGGCAGACATTGGGGGCGGAGGGTGGAGGGATCATGGACCTTCCAACTGCAGGACTTTACACTTCAAAATGCTACAAATTATCAAACAGTACTATTGTTGTATTATCTGTTTAATAATATTTATTGGTATATTCAGCCAACTATTAGTAGAGCTAGACAACGTGGGTGACTGTCGACAAAGTAACAAGTTCTATAGTATGTTCACTGAGAAGATGCAGTCGATGTAAACACAAGAACGTGAGCGATGCAGTTGCGCAAAGTCGCCGTATGCGCCCACTTACGATCGGCATGTACAGTCAGAGAAAATACAAATGCGAAACTCGATCGGCGCATGTCGGTGCTTAGTTCGGTCGAATCCCGTTCCTGCTTAAAATCCATTTATGAGGTAATAAAAGGGTATCCCGAGATAAGATGGTCAAAATGCCACCCGACACAGATTTTTAAATAAATATGAAAATATCATTAGTTGTGCCCTTAAATCAAAGTAGCCCTATATAAAAAAAAAACCTACATGACCCGGGAAGCCCCAAAATAAGATTCTTTCAAATATAATTTTTTTAACCACTAAAAAATTATTTTAAAAATCTGAAAAATCACATATATTATTGACCCAAATACCAAATTAGATGAATTTTTTCAAGGTCATTGAACGTTATTTACAATAATAAAAAAATATTTGAAAATAAAAAAAGAAAATTTGCCCACAAAAATGCCAAAAGTAGTCTTGAAAAAGAGTACTGAAAAAAAATGTCCCGAAAAAAATGCCAAAAAGAGTACTGGAAAAAATTGTCGTGAACAAAATCCCAAAGAGAGTACTGGAAAAAAATGTCTTGGAAAAAATGCCAAAGAGTCTTAAGAGTACTAAAAAAAATTGTCCCAAAAAATGCTAAAAAGTCTTGAAAAAGTGAACTGAAAAAAATGCCAAAAAGAGTACTAAAAAAAATTGTCCTGAACAAAATGCCAAAAGGATTATTGGAAAAAATTGTCTTGGAAAAAATGCCAAAGAGTCTTAAGAGTACTAAAAAAAATTGTCCCAAAAAATGCTATAAAGTCTTGAAAAAGTGAACTGAAGAAAATGCCAAAAAGAATACTGGAAAAAATTGTCTTGGAAAAAGAGCACTAAAAAAAATTGTCCCAAAAAAATGCTAAAATGTCTTGAAAAAGTGAACTAAAAAAAATGCCAAAAAGAGTACTTGAAAAAAATGCCAATGAGTCTTAAGAGTCCTAAGAAAAATTGTCCCAAAAAAATGCTAAAAAGTCTTGAAAAAGTGAATTGAAAAAATGCCAAAAAGAGTACTGGAAAAAATTTGTCCTGAACAAAATGCCGTATAAACAACCCAATTTTTTGTCAAGAAATGACTATGAAACCCTCGAAAAATGGGTTTTTGTTTTTAACCACTATAAAACGAGACACTGAACGGACAATCGTTTGCGTCTAAGGAAGTGATCACGCAGCTAACGTTTACATCTTCTCCGTGAACGCATGTTTAAATCATGGTGGAAGTAAATAATGCACAGAGTAGCCAACCTCATAAACTACTTTATGAATTAGTTGCCACTCGTTGCATCTAAACTCGTTACCTAGTTACACATACAAATTCGCAAATCTACAAGGCTGAAGGATCTCGCGATCGATGGCCAATTAGGAAGAAAAAGGTCCTCAACTCAAAAATTTTAACAAGCTATTAATTAAAAAAAAACTGTTACAAAACATTCATGAATCATTAATTTCAACACGAGTCACTTCGACACTTTGAATCGACTCACTCATCTCGTGATTCGAATGTTTCACTTAACTCCTTGTCATTATTACTTGTGCCAAACTGGAGTCGACTCTTTGAATCATCTAATCTTGGGCGAGTCAAATGTTTCACTTAACTTCTTGTCGTTATTACTTGCGGCCAAACTTGAGTGATTTACATGTACGTTAAGGGGTGCATCGCTTATTCAAACAAACCCCGCACCGCCATCTAACGTCAATTAGGTGAGTGCGATCCGGAAAGTTTCGACATGATCTAAAGCCCAATTAAAAGTATTTTATGGCAACATTCAATTATGGCTGTAATGGCCCCAATACACCGACCAGATCCATCATAAAGGCCAACTGCACTCCGCACACACACACACACACTAACAAACACCGAGACTTTGTGTCGATTTATTGCCCGTAATTGGGATCCAAACGAGAAGGAGCGTTCGCTCAAAGCAAACTTTGATTATTCGCGTGATGCCGAGGTTGCATATTTCGAATATAATTTCAGTTGCATTAACGGTATCAATTAAATGCGCGTTAGAGTGGGTACACTTCCTGTCGAGTGGTAAAAGTTGTGAGAAGCATCTGGTCATGTGTGTGCAGAAAGTACCATCACTAGCGTAACAGTCGGAAGGTGAAGAATAATTAGAAAGTAAATTAAATTGTTGTTTATATGAAATAGCAGATCGGAAATATGAAGACATTTAATATTTCTTGATTCCAAGGCTAAAAAATGGTGATGTGGCCATCATGTTACTTTTTCCGACTTGATGGTATCATTTATATTTACGCTTTCATGGTTTATTTTCAATTTGAATCATATTTTAAATGTACATCGAGAGGATCAAACTGACGTTTAAAACGTCAAAATTATGAAAGATGGAAAAATTATACTGCAAAGTTAAAAACCGAGTTTACTCAAAAACTGAAGGGATTTCGAAAAAAAACTTATTCTTTGTAAGTTGTTCATTTTAGAATTCTCTACAATTATTATTAACATACATTTGCTGCAACTATTATCGTTTTATAATTATAAACCAAAAATTAAAAAAATAATAATGAATTTTTTTTCTCGAATAAAAATGATTTTATGAAAAATGTTTTCAAGCAAAAGATGTTCATTTCTTTATTGTCTTCAAAGTTTGTTTAATTGTTTTTGTGATATTTTTCATATTTAAGAAAATATTGGCAAAAAACAAAAAACAGTTGAGGTAAACGCCCACTTCCGGTGTACGAAATTTTACGAAAAGCTTTCTAGTTCTTCAGATTATCAAATAAGACAGATGTTCAAAGTTTCATATAAATTGCTCTATTAGTTTTTGAGATACAGCGCGCACAGACAGACACAGACACAATTTTTTTTTTCCAGAAATTGTTGAAATGCCATCTAGGGACCCCAAAACGGATATTTCCGTAAAAAAAAAATTTGGAAAAAAATCACGATCACAATACTTTCTCGTACTTCGTAACGGAGAAAGTAAAAAGAAAGTCTTGAATCATTTGGAGAAACATTATAATAATAATAATATGTTTATTTCCCATCATTGCAATCCGTTCGTAATCCGTATTATATATTATCTTTTGAGGAATGTAAACGCCACCGCCGAGTTTAATATGGCGGATGTGGAGGAGGGTCCCCCCCCCATTTTAAAATCTGCATACGCGCCATTGCACCGCGCGGAGGCTTTGTTCTTTAAATTGAAATTTTTCATACACCGGCGATATTGCAAACTTATCCAGGGCGGACTAGACCGGAATCTACTGCACGCTCACACCTTCAACTGCAAGAAGAGGATCGCGTCCAATTCCGTAAATTGAAATCTCGCGCCTAATTGATTGTTTCGTGGCGTTACGAATTTGTACCTTATCCATAGAGAATTCGAGAAAGTATTGAAATTTTGACGGAAATATCCATTTTGGGGTTTCATGCAATCCAGAGATATTTGAGGAGTTGAACTGCAAAACTCAACTAATCCAATTTTGGGCCAAAATGAGCTTGGTATCGATTCTTACTGTCCAAACATAGATAAATCCGAATATGTGTGAATTACCTTTCAAAACGCAACAAATCATATTTCAAAATGCGGCTTTTTAAGCAACAAATAGACTTCCTGAACGTTTTTCGCGGTTTCTGAACAAATTATAAAAGTGGATTTGTTGAGTTTTGCAGTTCAACTCCTCATTTATAGTTTGTACATCGTGACAGCAACTGTCACTTTTTAGAACAAGATGAAATGTCCGCCATTATGATTTCATGGCAAACCTTAAAATACAGAGCTACTGCCATTCAGGTATAAGAGATTCTCAGACCGGGGAAGATTCGCGTTCAATTCTGTAAATTGAAATATCGCACTTTTTGATTTTTTCTTTCAAACGCGAATTTGCAGAGGAGTTACGGATTTGTACTTTCTTCGCACAAAACTCGAAATCGAAATTTTGACCGAAATATCCATCTTATGGACTCTCGACCATTTTTGAAGAATGTCTGTCTATCCGTGGGCGCTGTATCTCAAAATCTAATAGATATTTTTTAATGAAACTTTAAACTTACAACGCATTAAGGCGTGGCCTTAAAGACTAGTGAAAGTCACTTTTAGAATTTTTTTTTGTACCCATGTCTTATGTCCAGCGGCGGCTCGTGCATTTCCATAGGTGAGGCAAAGGCAAAGATGCCGCTCGTGCATTTCCATAGGTGAGGCAAAGACAAAGATGTCGCTCGTGCTGCACTACTTACTCTAATAGAGGAAGAAAATATTCCGTTGCTGTTTCGGTCAAATTTTCTTCCGTTGCCTCCTCGCCGAACATCCGCTACTTATGTCACAGTACCGCCAATTTCTTTGATGCCAACTTCATAAACACGGTGACAGTCATCCAGTGACAAAACACAGAATTACTGCCATCTTCATACGATTTTCCGAAATGCACTGGATATAATAATAATGATAATAATAATCCTATCCTGGTGAGGGTGAAAAATGTGCGGCATTCAAATTAATTGCTTCCGCAAATTGGTGCGGCGCAGAAGGTGGGGGGTGGGTCTAATCGGATTAGCCCCGATGGTAATCTTGTATTTTCATTGCAATTAACCGTTCCGATATTAAGCAGAAATCTCACGTAGTTTATGCGCGGAATTATTGTTGCATAAATAGCGACCGCCGCCGTTTTATCATTAAACGGGGCTTTACCGCCGGACCATTTATGGGAACGTGCACCGGCCACACACATTATTAACTTACCCTATACGGGGGTTAGGGCCCTCCATTTTCTTTCGTTTTGTGAATCCATATCGGAATTAGATTCTGTACAACGTGAAAATCATATAAAAAAACAAAAATAGGATAATATTCGAAATGTGTTCATATTGGCTCCCCTAATTATTTGGTATTTGGTATTTATTTACGGAAGCCATTTCATTACAGTAATAAATTAAAATAAAATAAAACATATATATAATACAAGATTTTACGAGACAGATTAAAATATAAATATATATACAGTTTAAGACGTGACAAGACAGATTAAACAGCGTCGGTATTAGTATATTATTCTTAAAGCTTTTTAAGCTGAATGATTTGGTACCTTACTCAATAATTTCTGCCGAGTATTTACCGAGATATTTACAAAGAACTTTGAATTAAAAACAAAGGTTTGCCATGAAATCATAATGGCCGACATTTCATTTTGTTGTTGTTTGAAAAAAGTGACAGTTGCTGTCATGATGTACAAACTATAAATATCTCTGGATTGCATGAAAAATTGGCACCTGCTTACGGTGCGGGCACTGACGGTTCGAGTCCCACGCCACCCCGGCCCGTAGATTTTATTAACAAAATTGGGTCACACATTTAAAGTTCGATTAAACATCACGTACACGTTTATAATAAAGTGCATTAGCATACCAATTTGCATTTTCGTTTCATGCAATGCCCGATGGACATTAAATAATTAGGAAGGGCCGCGTGGGCGCACAAAAGCATTATGAAACCAAGTATCCAACGTACACATTTTCTATATGTCCAACTAATAATGTGGGCGGACATGCATACGTACACATTAAAATAAATTTCAGCGCGAAAGTCCGAAATAATACCATTAACTCCTCAAGCCCCGGAAAGGTAAAGTTGGCAACATCGTCGTGAATAAGTAACCGTATTTACGCGAGTTATGGACGTGTGGAAGTGGGCGCTTCATTATTTAAGGGCGTCCTTGTTTTTGAATAATCCGTCCTGCCGAGGAATATTTCATGGCCCTGTTTACATACGTGAACAGTTCACTCTAGATAACTGCAAATGTAAGAATGAACTCCTAGATTTTAATAAAACACGAAATGCACGTACGTAGATCATTTCAGTATCAAGGCGGAAATGTTGGGTCGAATACACTTATTGTTGTATATTGGGTTGCATGCGCTTATTGTTGTATCGTGTGAACCACAAAATTTTGGTTTCAGAGTTAGTTGTGAGATAAATGAGGTATGTCGCATATTATTACATCATGTATTTCATTAATCTCAGACATGATTGATATGTTTCTTTCTCTCTCTCTCGGGCACGGCCAACTCTGAAACAAAATTCTGTGGCTCACACCTTGCATTGGACTGCATACACTTATTGTTGTATGTTGGGTTACATGCACTTATTATTGTATATTCGGTTGCTTACACTTATTGTTGTATATTAGGTTGCATATATTTATTGTTGTATATTAGGTTGCATACACTTGAATTGCAGTGATTTTCATGGTTTTTCCATTGCAAATTGTGCACAGCATTAGTATAATAAAAAAAAATCATTGCTTTAATATTATAACATGATGAAGCAACGTTTTATTATTAAAATATAATAAAGTAGTAATTAATTACTTGAGCTTCTGCAGCGAAGTCTTACTTATTATAGTTTTATTATTAGTTAATATAATTATAATCTAAAATTACCGTAGCTATTATGTTAATGCTCAGGACGGTTTTAATTGGTTTAAACTGAAATTATCGAATTACCATTCCCGGCACTAATCTTCGGACACTCCTTTTAAGACCTCTTGGAGCAGGTCAGAGGTGAGCTTCGGGTACCGAGGTGTGGCCGGTGGTACGTGCCGATTCCCGCCTCGTTATCTTCGTTCCGCGTTCGGGCTTTCTTTGAGATGGAGGAGAATGGGTGGTTTTGTGAAGTCCGCAGTTCATGCGAGGAGAAATAATTAGAGACATTCGTTTCGTGTGTGTGTGCTGGGAAAGTTGGCACTTATTAAATTACGTGTGGGTGCAGACCGTTCCCCGGAGTTAATGGTTTTGCATATTGAGCAAGAGAGGATAAATTATTGTTATTATGGTTGCGCTGCTACCATTCGAACTTACGGATGTATGCAAAGTTCAAGTGCAGAATATTGTGTAGTCATCGTCGCAAATAACGTCTTAATATATATACAGGGTGCCCGGATTTCGTAGGGACAACATGGGCAACTTCTATTAGATTACTAAAAATTTGCACAGATAACCTTGGTTTTATGAAGTGCCAAATAAAGTGTTCAAATTGTCATGTAAATTGGTTCAAGCCGCATCTCGGTATCTTGGGTAGCAGAGAAGTTACGGCAAATGAAAGAAATGAGGAGATTTTGTTTTTATTTTAATTTCGAACAAGTGGGCCATGACAAGTGGGATTTGGGGGCAGATTCTTAATAAGTTCTCGAACCTGCACCTTTTTGCTAATTTGACCATCTCTCGATCTCTTCAAATGCAGAAGTTGTCCATGTTGTCCCTTAGAAATCCGGGCACCCTGTATACATGAATTTTATTCGAACATACATACAAAATATACATATGTTAGAAAGGGCCATCAACCTAATCCTTCAGCCCACGTTTTAATATTTACGGGCATAACCGAATTAAGATCGTGATTGAACTATTTTTGCGATTAAATTTACAACATATTTTGTTTTAGTTTACAAGGCACGCTTTATATTATTATCTAAGCTTTTCATGTATGTTGTTAATAAATGTTTGGGTTTTAATGTATTCCTGTACGTACTCGTGTGTGTGTGTGATTAGTATCGTGTCTGTAAAAGTGTTGGCACGTGTCGTTTCACGTTGGCAATTTAGTTTGTTGGTGGAAGATCGATTTGTGCGGGGCATTTATTATGTAGGAGATTCCTATTTAGCGAAT
Source organism: Ocypus olens (assembly GCA_910593695.2). NCBI lineage: Eukaryota > Metazoa > Arthropoda > Insecta > Coleoptera > Staphylinidae > Ocypus > Ocypus olens. The sequence continues at coordinate 1,232,380 of OU343048.1, forward strand.
GTCACGTCACGTCACGTATCACCCTTCCGGGCATAATCGATTCGGCAATCTATCATTCATGGAGAGATAAGTCGCTTTTACAATTCAATTTCGCCGATTTCTGCTATCCTATACACACACGTTTAGCTTTACGTCGAAGCGTGGAAATATATATTTTTTTTTTAATGAGGCAGCTGGGGTTTCAGGTTTTGTGCTACTTTATGGGTATGGAAAGCACAAACTTGAAGGTTTTTAAATCCAGGACAATTTGTTTTATTTTTCACCCTTGAATCGTCGAAATACATCCATTTGAGTATTTTTTACCTTAAGTGTTTTTATTTTTTCGATATTTTTTTATATATGAAAAATTTTACAAAAACATTTTAATGAATCTTGAAGACAACCAAGAAATTAACATCTTTTGTCTGAAAATATTTTTCATAAAATCATTATTTTTCGAGAAAAAAGAAATTATTATTTTTTCATTTTTGGTTTATAATTAAGAAACGATAATAGTTGCATCAAATTTATAAAGTCTGAAATGTCTTTCTTACTTTTGTCTTATTAATTAATTTCGGCAAGTAAACTCTTGTTTATCATCTGTAAATTGGAGGGTGGAGGGTGAGAATCGGTTTTTTCTAAATCTCTTTAGTTTTGGAGTAAACTGACTATTAGAATTTAAAGTATAATTTTTCATTACCATTTTAATATTATAAGAGTCACTAACATCTGATGCCTTCAAAACGCTCAATTTGCACGTTTTAATTTGTCGAACACATCAATAAAAAAAAAATCGAAAAAAATAAATACTTACATGATAAAATTACTCAAAATGTTTAATACATTCACACCTATAACATTAATTTTTATTTTTTTAAATGTGTCAACTTTTTCATGAGTTTTGTCAAACACTTTTGTGTTTTAAAAATAAAGTTTAAATTTAAGTTAAGTTACGTTTTTTTTTTCAACAATCCGACATAATTCCGCTAAAAAATTCGTCAGCCGCTAAAACGAAAATTATTCCGCAATTCGGATTCAAAATCCGCCAGATCTAGCTAACCTAGTAACACCGATTACTTGAAGTAGACATTAAATATCAGACCAGTTTCAACCTTTCAAGTATCATCAGCGCAATCTGATGGGGAAATGAAAATTACTATTGGATTATAAATATTCCAAACAAAATACCGCAGTGGCGGCATCTATTGCCTGAATGCGGCACTCTGATTGTGTTTAGTACATCATTCAGGCAATAGATGCCGCCACTTTGTTGTTTCTACCTTTAACGGTGGTTGGAATATTTATATACTAATACTAATTTCCGTTTTCCCATCATCAGCAACAAACTTCACTGATGGCGTTTCTATCTTTAGTTGAAGTAAACTTGGTATCGTTTTCTTTATTTTAACCATTAATCTTTTCTGTGTAATATTTGAGGTTTCGCTGTTTGAATTCGCTCATTCGTACGTAATAACTTTATGGGCGTTTAAACTCGGAACCGGTGTAATCATAAAAAAAAACGGAGTGCATAATGCGAATCGCCCATTTGCCCTTAATTAACGGCTCCCCGATCGCGCCAAAGTTTTAATCTGTATTTTTCAGAGAGGGCTTTCAAAGTTGAGGAGAGGGAAGCGCGCCGAGCGATATTTCAGTTGTGTGTAACTTTGAGTTTACCCAAATCGAGTTATGAACGAGCGTTGTTGTTTTTTCTGTGGGGGGGGGGGGGCGAGGTGGGGGAAAGGGGGGCGTAATTCCCGCGGACCCTCACTCTGCAAACAGTATAAACGCTTTTCGAAAAACTTTTTATTTTTACGAGCCGCCAAATTTCCATGCGGCATAGTCCCGCCGGATGAACAGTTCAAATTTATCGCACACTTTGCGGAATACGTTAGCAGGAGTTTTATTTTTTTTATTTTTTGTTTGTCGGGGGCGAATTTATGCATACGAGGGTAATGTATTCAAAGTGAACACTATTATATTTCTACTTGATGTACTTAAATAAAAGTACTTATTTTTAAAACTGAGCCGTGGGCTTATTATTTGCGCTTGTTTAAAGCTGTGAACGTTGCTTATTGGTCCAAAAGTAGATTGAAAATATTGTATATTGGATTGATGCAGGGGCGGCTCATTATATATAGCCTAAGAGCCATGGCACTACCTCTAATTTCAAGCTCTGCAAGGATTTTTAAATAATTCTAAAAACACCTTTTCGCCAGTTACTTTGGTCTAGGAAGATAAATCGTTCTTTCTTTCTTCAAAAAGGGGGGGGGGGGTATATTGTATAAGTGGCTCTACCATCAACATGTTTCACGAGCCGCCACTGTATTGATGAGGCTGTTACTTGATGAAATTCCATAATATAAAATACATGTGTTGAGAATTTTCACTTTTTTTTTATATATACCCTTTAACCTCCCTTTGGCAAGTACAATTGTAACCTTGTTTTACCATTAATCATCTGCCTAATGAAGCCACTGCGTGGCGAAATTTATGTCGCAGTGTTTCTGTAAAAATTATAAACACACATGTTTTATTTACCACATATGAAAATATTGTTAGATTTCTGTTTGATGTATAAACATTTACTTGTTTAAAAATGGGATGTGAACGTTGCTTACTGGTTCAAAGGCGGATTGAAAATCGCCATGTTGCGGATGGTTTTTTCCGCGAGGGTTAAATGTAATAGGTTTGAGAGTACTGAAAGCTTGCAGAGTGATAAAATTAAATTTTACCCGAGGGAGTCCTGCAGGTATATTGAATTTAAGGACGTGCATAATACAAACGCGGAAATGGGATATAAAAAGGTAACTTGATCCATTAAATGAAGCTTGGATAGAGTCGTAAAGTGTCGGATGTCTGTTATAGAATTTGGGTCCCGCAAATAGGTTTCATGATTTTGACCTGGCGAGCTTAGACGATTACTTTTCTAAAAGTAAATTTAAAGGGCTACATAGTCAGATAGTTTTCGTTTGAAGAAAAAAAATAATTTGGATAAGATGAATGGATGATGATCTAATTAACACGAAAAATATCAGATTTTGTGCGGAAATACCTCCGTTTAAATGTTGTAAAAATGAAAGAAAATCAACGAGTTCATCTCAAAATACGAATTAAATAAACGATTTTTTAATTGTTTTCAGTTCTCGCCACCTAGCAGTTCAACAGATTGCCGATAGATGGATTTCATGGTGAATGCAAAACGAGAAAACAACTAGAAAGGTCGAAATAGTGTGCAAATGGCCAACCACAAGCCACGGCCACACTTGAAAATAGTTAATTATAGAACTAATGAACTATTAATGATTTCTGCAGAGTATTTACCGAGATATTTTGCATTAAAAACAAAGGTTTGCCATGAAATCATAATGGCGGATATTTAATTTTATTCTAAAAAGTGACGTTTACTGTCGCATCACGATTTACACTTTCTACACAAGAAAGAATTTCCGGGGAAGGCAATAACCAGTAAAAGTACTATTCAATGAATAATTACTACTTTACTCTAAATTTGAAATGTGTTACAATTGGCTCCTTTAATTGTTTTGTAATATCAATCTACTTACATTATTTTTATACTCCTTGAATAGCACTTTTGGGTATTGCCTTCTCCCTAATTTCAACACTGAACAAATCACGTACACTTCTAAAATAGTTCCTGTGTAAAACCATTAACTTTTAAATACTTTTTCTTGTGTAGAATACACGGCCGGTTGTAAATCGTAATATGACAGCAACTGTCACTTTTTTCAAACAACCAAATGAAATATCCGCCATTATGATTTCATGGCAAACCTTTCTTTTTAATTGAAAATAATTGTAAAGTTTTTTGCAAGTTTTTCCTTGTTCAAATATTCGACCACTTAAAAAAGCATATTTTTAAAAATCTATAACTCACGCAGAAATTGACACATTTTCGGTTGACAATGTTGCAAGTAATTCAGTAATTTGATAAGCATAATTACGAGTATTGCTGCTAATAACATTTTTCGTAGAATTCACCTCAAAAAGAACGTAAATACTCTTAGAGATTCTACAAAAAAAAAAAAAAAAACTAGTTCACCTTTTTACGGATAATACGTCCGAATCATGCAACGCCGTAATTATCGTCCGTCGGTGTGATTAATTTTTTTTTTCACCGCGGAAATATAGAATACAGATTGCGAGATACCGCAAGAAAGAGAAGCCCTAATTAAATGCTAATTTAGGACCGAAAACGTTGAGATAAAAGGGCGCACACAAAGGGGACGAAAGTCCACAAAGGAGAGAAATTCGGGGAAGGCGGGGTCCTCTGTTATCAATGTCTCTAAGGCCAAGTTCTACAGATCGAGAGAAATTGACAAAATTGGATCTTCACAAACGTGTACGACGTCTGTCAGGGCTGACTATAGATCATGATTTTTTTTTTTTTAATTTATGTTGATAACACATATGAGGTTTTATTATTATATATTTGTAGAAATTTTGGCTTTTGTTTTATTGGTTGGATTGTAGGATAGGGATCACCCACTACTATGGGGCCCACCCACCACTCTTTATATCCAGTTTAACATATGCCATAAAACTCTGTTTAATTCAATACAATTTCTAATATTGAAAATCTTACCAAACGTCAATAAGTAGGGTTTCTTTGCAGTTGGAGTTAAAATTAATACGAATGGTGGTGTGTAGGCATACCCCATCCTTCAAACCAGGGGTGTGGATTCGTGACAAAAATGTAGCGATTCCAACTCCAGTTCCGAATTTTTTGTTTCGATTCCGGCTCTGATTTCTCATTTTTTTTTGTTTCGTCTTCGACTTTGACTCATTGAAGTGATTTTATTAAAATTTAATATTTTATAAATTGACATGGATTTTTTTGTATAATTTCTTAATTGTTGTGTTTTAAAAAGTTGGAGCTGGATTAATTTCAAATAGCTCCGACTCCGATTCCGATTTCGATTTCATAGGCTGCTGGACTTATAAATAAAAAAATAAATATGATGTATTATATAAGCAGAAGACATTGTCACTGTACGAAGTTAAAGCAATATAATTTATGTAACGAAACTGCGAACGTAATAAAATTGCACCGTCCCACTTGTGTACGATGGCGTGGCCAATGTGTACATATATTAAGTTGATGTAATAAATGTTTTGTTGATGTGGCCAACATGGATATACGACGGACATAACTTCTCGCCGACGGAATTTGGCAGTGGAATCGCAAAATTGGCAGCGCGCGTCTCATTCCGGAGATATGAGAGGGCCTATAAAACTGCGCAAAGTTTTCACTAACTGCGAGAATATTTCAGCAACGTCGTCGTGAGATATATATTTAATCTCACCCCCTCCCCCCCCCCATAACTCTTAAACTATAGCGAGCTCTGGTGTATGCTAGTTAAATGGAGTTATATGGTATACACACGCTCTTCGTGTACAATTGGAAAATAAATTGTTTTTTTTTAATTCACATTATAAACTACTCGAAAATGAATGATTTTCAAATTTATAAAATATCCTTATCAATTTTCTTTATGCCACTACCGATTTTTTAAAATATATGTATAATAACTAAAATACACTCGACGTCAAAAAAAAGCGCCACTAAAAAATCTCGATTTTTCAAACCGTCGTAACTTGGTTCAATGGTCGAAAATCGATTAATCTTTCAGTTTTGGAAAGATTCAAGTTCTATCTTTAAGAATGTGTAGTTGATTTTGACCCCAAGTCCAACCCTCCCCCCGTAACAACGCGATGGAAAAAAAATGTTTTTTATGTAAAAAATTGTCCAGCTTTGACAAGCTGTACCGTGCGCAAAAAAAATCGGCGGAAAATTTCACCATAATGGCAGAAAAATTTAATCAATTTCCTTCAAATGCCTTAAAAATTCGAGTCGTTTCGATGATTTGGAGCAAAGTTATGAATTTTTGAAAAAAATGACATTTTTCACTTTTTGATTGAGTTGACTTCCCGGCGCATCCACTATAAAACACACCAATAAATTAGCTCATTTTAATTGTCCATGGTTACTACAACTATCTTGTTATTTAAGGGTTAATTATGACCTTTTTCTGGCTCTAATAATAAAGTAATTAATTTGTTAAAATTCCGTATTTGATTTACAAAAATGCGTTCGTTCATTAAGGGTTAAATGTTGTTTGTTTGGTTGGTAATTATTGCTACCTATGAAAGTGAATGTCATTTTTCACACTGACCCAGATCTTCCGAAACCCAATCTCCTCAAGATTTATCATCCGGGAGCAACAATTCTTCGCCCCCATTCACTATGGCACAATTCTTTTCCACAACGAGAGGATTTTATGACCGGCAATTTGTAGCGGTGGCGATTAAAGGTCTCCGAGAGCAGATCGCCTCCATTATTCGACCTGTCGACTAAATCTCGCGACAATATTGCAGCGACACGACATTTTTCCCCGATACCCCCAATCCCCCCATTATTTCACCGTTGCATGTCCGAGAGGAATTTTTGTCATTTTCACTGTCGGCGATTTTACAAAACAGCAGGAAATAGGTATCGATTGCAGATTCAATCGAGGCGGCAATGGAAAAAAATTAATTGCCATATAAAGTCCGATTTAAATTGGTAATTTCGTTAAATGGATTGTGGTTTGCTTCAAAATAAACTTCATACATTTATGTACGGATAATAGAAATATTTTATAGCACTCGTAAAAGAAAAAAAAATTGGATCCATAAAATGTTCCTGCAATTTTAAATAGTACGCAATTCGCTAATAAATAAATGGGGGTATGTTTCCATAAAAATTCGAAAATTTTGCTTCCCTGGATTTTAAAACAGATCTTGTTGAAATTCTGAATTTGTGCATTTTGCCAGAACTCAGAAAAAAAAATACAAAAACAATTGAAACAAACTTGATATTTTCCAAATTTACTCAAAATCAATTCCACTTTGAGATTCCATAAAAATTAGACGATTTTATTTCACTGTATTTTGAATTAATTGCACGAGAACAGTTCTTGTTGAAATTCTGAATTTGCGCATTTTCCCAGAGCTCAAAAAAAATACAAAAACAATTGATACAAACTTGATATATTCCAAATTTACTCAAAATCAATTCCACTTTGAGATTCCATAAAAATTAGACGATTTTATTTCACTGTATTTTGAATTAATAGCACGAGAACAGTTCTTGTTGAAATTCTGAATTTGTGCATTTTTCCAGAGCTCAAAAAAAAATACAAAAACAATTGATACAAACTTGATATTTTCCAAATTTACTCAGAATCAATTCCTCTTTAAGATTCCATAAAAATTAGACGATTTTATTTCACTGTATTTTGAATTAATAGCACGAGAACAGTTCTTGTTGAAATTCTGAATTTGCGCATTTTCCCAGAGCTCAAAAAAAATACAAAAACAATTGATACAAACTTGATATATTCCAAATTTACTCAAAATCAATTCCACTTTGAGATTCCATAAAAATTAGACGATTTTATTTCACTGTATTTTGAATTAATTGCACGAGAACAGTTCTTGTTGAAATTCTGAATTTGCGCATTTTCCCAGAGCTCAAAAAAAAATACAAAAACAATTGATACAAACTTGATATTTTCCAAATTTACTCAGAATCAATTCCTCTTTAAGATTCCATAAAAATTAGACGATTTTATTTCACTGTATTTTGAATTAATAGCACGAGAACAGTTCTTGTTGAAATTCTGAATTTGTGCATTTTGCCAGAGCTCAAAAAAAAATACAAAAACAATTGATACAAACTTGATATTTTCCAAATTTACTCAAAATCAATTCCACTTTGAGATTCCATAAAAATTAGACGATTTTATTTCACTGTATTTTGAATTAATAGCACGAGAACAGTTCTTGTTGAAATTCTGAATTTGCGCATTTTCCCAGAGCTCAAAAAAAAATACAAAAACAATTGATACAAACTTGATATTTTCCAAATTTACTCAAAATCAATTCCACTTTGAGATTCCATAAAAATTAGACGATTTTATTTCACTGTATTTTGAATTAATAGCACGAGAACAGTTCTTGTTGAAATTCTGAATTTGCGCATTTTCCCAGAGCTCAAAAAAAAATACAAAAACAATTGATACAAACTTGATATATTCCAAATTTACTCAAAATCAATTCCACTTTGAGATTCCATAAAAATTAGACGATTTTATTTCACTGTATTTTGAATTAATAGCACGAGAACAGTTCTTGTTGAAATTCTGAATTTGTGCATTTTGCCAGAACTCAAAAAAAAAAATACAAAAACAATTGATACAAACTTGATATATTCCAAATTTACTCAAAATCAATTCCACTTTGAGATTCCATAAAAATTAGACGATTTTATTTCACTGTATTTTGAATTAATAGCACGAGAACAGTTCTTGTTGAAATTCTGAATTTGTGCATTTTGCCAGAACTCAGAAAAAAAAATACAAAAACAATTGATACAAACTTGATATTTTCCAAATTTACTCAAAATCAATTCCACTTTGAGATTTCATAAAAATTAGACGATTTTATTTCACTGTATTTTGAATTAATAGCACGAGAACAGTTCTTGTTGAAATTCTGAATTTGCGCATTTTCCCAGAGCTCAAAAAAAAATACAAAAACAATTGATACAAACTTGATATATTCCAAATTTACTCAAAATCAATTCCACTTTGAGATTCCATAAAAATTAGACGATTTTATTTCACTGTATTTTGAATTAATAGCACGAGAACAGTTCTTGTTGAAATTCTGAATTTGTGCATTTTGCCAGAACTCAAAAAAAAAAATACAAAAACAATTGAAACAAACTTGATATATTCCAAATTTACTCAAAATCAATTCCACTTTGAGATTCCATAAAAATTAGACGATTTTATTTCACTGTATTTTGAATTAATAGCACGAGAACAGTTCTTGTTGAAATTCTGAATTTGTGCATTTTGCCAGAGCTCAAAAAAAAAATACAAAAACAATTGATACAAACTTGATATTTTCCAAATTTACTCAAAATCAATTCCACTTTGAGATTCCATAAAAATTAGACGATTTTATTTCACTGTATTTTGAATTAATTGCACGAGAACAGTTCTTGTTGAAATTCTGAATTTGCGCATTTTCCCAGAGCTCAAAAAAAATACAAAAACAATTGATACAAACTTGATATATTCCAAATTTACTCAAAATCAATTCCACTTTGAGATTCCATAAAAATTAGACGATTTTATTTCACTGTATTTTGAATTAATAGCACGAGAACAGTTCTTGTTGAAATTCTGAATTTGTGCATTTTGCCAGAGCTCAAAAAAAAATACAAAAACAATTGATACAAACTTGATATTTTCCAAATTTACTCAGAATCAATTCCTCTTTAAGATTCCATAAAAATTAGACGATTTTATTTCACTGTATTTTGAATTAATAGCACGAGAACAGTTCTTGTTGAAATTCTGAATTTGCGCATTTTCCCAGAGCTCAAAAAAAATACAAAAACAATTGATACAAACTTGATATATTCCAAATTTACTCAAAATCAATTCCACTTTGAGATTCCATAAAAATTAGACGATTTTATTTCACTGTATTTTGAATTAATTGCACGAGAACAGTTCTTGTTGAAATTCTGAATTTGCGCATTTTCCCAGAGCTCAAAAAAAAATACAAAAACAATTGATACAAACTTGATATTTTCCAAATTTACTCAGAATCAATTCCTCTTTAAGATTCCATAAAAATTAGACGATTTTATTTCACTGTATTTTGAATTAATAGCACGAGAACAGTTCTTGTTGAAATTCTGAATTTGCGCATTTTCCCAGAGCTCAAAAAAAAATACAAAAACAATTGATACAAACTTGATATTTTCCAAATTTACTCAAAATCAATTCCACTTTGAGATTCCATAAAAATTAGACGATTTTATTTCACTGTATTTTGAATTAATAGCACGAGAACAGTTCTTGTTGAAATTCTGAATTTGCGCATTTTCCCAGAGCTCAAAAAAAATACAAAAACAATTGATACAAACTTGATATTTTCCAAATTTACTCAGAATCAATTCCTCTTTAAGATTCCATAAAAATTAGACGATTTTATTTCACTGTATTTTGAATTAATAGCACGAGAACAGTTCTTGTTGAAATTCTGAATTTGCGCATTTTCCCAGAGCTCAAAAAAAATACAAAAACAATTGATACAAACTTGATATATTCCAAATTTACTCAGAATCAATTCCTCTTTAAGATTCCATAAAAATTAGACGATTTTATTTCACTGTATTTTGAATTAATTGCACGAGAACAGTTCTTGTTGAAATTCTGAATTTGCGCATTTTCCCAGAGCTCAAAAAAAAATACAAAAACAATTGATACAAACTTGATATTTTCCAAATTTACTCAGAATCAATTCCTCTTTAAGATTCCATAAAAATTAGACGATTTTATTTCACTGTATTTTGAATTAATAGCACGAGAACAGTTCTTGTTGAAATTCTGAATTTGCGCATTTTCCCAGAGCTCAAAAAAAAATACAAAAACAATTGATACAAACTTGATATTTTCCAAATTTACTCAAAATCAATTCCACTTTGAGATTCCATAAAAATTAGACGATTTTATTTCACTGTATTTTGAATTAATAGCACGAGAACAGTTCTTGTTGAAATTCTGAATTTGCGCATTTTCCCAGAGCTCAAAAAAAATACAAAAACAATTGATACAAACTTGATATATTCCAAATTTACTCAAAATCAATTCCACTTTGAGATTCCATAAAAATTAGACGATTTTATTTCACTGTATTTTGAATTAATAGCACGAGAACAGTTCTTGTTGAAATTCTGAATTTGTGCATTTTGCCAGAACTCAAAAAAAAATACAAAAACAATTGAAACAAACTTGATATATTCCAAATTTACTCAAAATCAATTCCTCTTTAAGATTCCATAAAAATTAGACGATTTTATTTCACTGTATTTTGAATTAATAGCACGAGAACAGTTCTTGTTGAAATTCTGAATTTGTGCATTTTGCCAGAGCTCAAAAAAAAATACAAAAACAATTGATACAAACTTGATATTTTCCAAATTTACTCAAAATCAATTCCACTTTGAGATTCCATAAAAATTAGACGATTTTATTTCACTGTATTTTGAATTAATTGCACGAGAACAGTTCTTGTTGAAATTCTGAATTTGCGCATTTTCCCAGAGCTCAAAAAAAATACAAAAACAATTGATACAAACTTGATATTTTCCAAATTTACTCAGAATCAATTCCTCTTTAAGATTCCATAAAAATTAGACGATTTTATTTCACTGTATTTTGAATTAATAGCACGAGAACAGTTCTTGTTGAAATTCTGAATTTGCGCATTTTCCCAGAGCTCAAAAAAAAATACAAAAACAATTGATACAAACTTGATATTTTCCAAATTTACTCAAAATCAATTCCACTTTGAGATTCCATAAAAATTAGACGATTTTATTTCACTGTATTTTGAATTAATAGCACGAGAACAGTTCTTGTTGAAATTCTGAATTTGCGCATTTTCCCAGAGCTCAAAAAAAATACAAAAACAATTGATACAAACTTGATATTTTCCAAATTTACTCAGAATCAATTCCTCTTTAAGATTCCATAAAAATTAGACGATTTTATTTCACTGTATTTTGAATTAATAGCACGAGAACAGTTCTTGTTGAAATTCTGAATTTGCGCATTTTCCCAGAGCTCAAAAAAAATACAAAAACAATTGATACAAACTTGATATTTTCCAAATTTACTCAGAATCAATTCCTCTTTAAGATTCCATAAAAATTAGACGATTTTATTTCACTGTATTTTGAATTAATTGCACGAGAACAGTTCTTGTTGAAATTCTGAATTTGCGCATTTTCCCAGAGCTCAAAAAAAAATACAAAAACAATTGATACAAACTTGATATTTTCCAAATTTACTCAAAATCAATTCCACTTTGAGATTCCATAAAAATTAGACGATTTTATTTCACAGCATTTTGAATTAGCATCACGAGAACAGATCTTGTTGAAATTCTGAATTTGTGCATTTTGCCAGAACTCAAAAAAAATACAAAAACAATTGATACAAACTTGATATTTTCCAAATTTACTCAAAATCAATTCCACTTTGAGATTCCTTAAAAATTAGACGATTTTATTTCACTGTATTTTGAATTAATTGCACGAGAACAGTTCTTGTTGAAATTCCGAATTTGTGCATTTTGCCAGAACTCAAAAAAAAATTACAAAAACAATTGATACAAACTTGATATTTTCCAAATTTATTCAAAATCAATTCAACTTTGAGATTCCTTAAAAATTAGACGATTTTATTTCACTGTATAATTGCACGAGAACAGATTTATAATGTAAAAATTGAAAATGCAATTATTTTTTTAAAATTATTATTCATGAGTCGGTAACAAAAATCTGAATTAGCGCGTATTGATTGAATGAATAATGAGAAGCGAACAATTGGCCCTTGCGGAGTGAATACATTAATAAAGAAAAAAAGTCAAGGAGCCAGAACGAATGTCGAATGAGACTTGAAATTTGTGCGGGCGTAGAAATATAATCAAAAGGGGGGAAAAAAGGTGGGCTTTCTTTTCAGCTTGGAGGACATGAAAGCGTACTCTTGTACAAAGTGATACCCCATTCATCCGGGGTTTAATTCGCCTCCTCCCCCCCCGCCCCCACCTCGTTTCTAAGTGGTGCCCGTTCGGAACTAAATCCTCAACGATTTCGCCCAAATGGACGAGCGTGTAAGGAGCAGCCTTAAATCAGCCTAATGATCGATCTTAGATTTTGCATCCAACTTTTTTTTTTGTGGAATAAATAGCAACCCTAAATTAATATTAATTTCAATCATTCAATATCCGTGCCGAGTGGCACTAGCTAGGGAAGTAGTTGTTTCAATAAGTTATTTGTTTATAGTCTTAGTAAGACTTAATTTTGCTTGCAGAGTTACGGACAGGTTGAATATTCATATATTCAGGCTACATTTAATTTTATTGAATTTATTTTATTTCAAGCCCTAAACCGATGGTAAAAAATACTCACAAGACTTGTGCTTCATTTTATTGTACAGAAGTGTATATGTATACTGCATACTCTCAGGTACATGCGGTTGCACACTCATAACATATGTACATCCGGTTGCATACTCATAACCTGTGTACATGCGGTTGCATACTAAAAATTTTGTTTATTAATGTCAGGCCTAAGTTTTAATTTATTACAAGTCCGCGTGTTTACAGTCCACTTATTCAGCTACGGCATCTGAATGCAATTAGTTTTGCTCCCGAGGAACGTTTTTGAAGTGCGCTCGTAGGTAAATATAAAGCAATTATATTTCCCGCGGTGCTCAAAACTGATGACAAATCCGGCGCATTGTAAACACAATTAAAATCCGCCCCTCGCCTGCCTCGCCTCCCCTCCCCTCCGCCGCAACACAAAAGCTCGAAGTTAATGTTGAAAATGAAGTGGCAAGTGCATTCAATTGAATTACGGTAATCGGTGCTTGGCGGGTACTTAGCCTGTCGCATCCCGTTCCGGGGACAATGCGGATCCCCGTTCCCGATGATGATGATGCTGACGAAAATTGGAGGTGGTGTTTTTCTGAAAGACGGGCGCGCCTTCCGTCAACCCCGAAGCGAAAGACGTGATGTTGGAGTTACGCAGAGAGGAGACTGATTAATTTAATATATGGCGAGGTGATTAGTTGTAATTTAAGAAAAGGAAAATAAATCGTGAATACACCAAATCATAAATTAAATCTTCGTACGAGCTGCGTATGTTTGAATGGAACATCGGAACAGCTCGCGGAGGACAGCGGATTTTTCGCGTGAGCATTCTTCCTGTGCGAATATATCACCGAACCATAAAAATAAAAATGGTGATGTGGCCATCTTGTCACTTTCTCCGACTTGATGGTATTATTTATATTTACGCTTTCGTGGTTTATTTTAAATTTAAATCATATTTTAAATGTACGTCGAGAGAATGAAACTGACGTTTAAAACGTCAATGGAAAAATTATAATTCAAATTCAAAAACTCAGTTTACTCAAAAATTAAAGCGATTTCGAAAAAAACTTATTCTTTATAAGTTGTTCATTTTAGCATTCTCTATAATTATTATTAAAGTAAATTTGCTGTAACTATTATTGTTTCATAATTATAAATCAAAAATGAGAAAAAAATTAATACATTTTTTTCTCGAATAACAATGATTTTATGAAAAATTATTTCAAACCAAATATGTTCGTTTCTTTGTTGTCTTTAAGGTTTGTTTAAATGCTTTTGTGATATTTTTCATATTTAAGAAAATATTGGCAAAAAAACAAAAAACAGTTAAGGTAAACACCCACTTCCGGTGTTCAAAATTTTACCAAAAGCTTTTCAGTTCTTCGGATTATCAAATAAGACGTATGTTCAAAGTTTCATATCATTTTCTCTATTAGTTTTTGAGATACAGCGCGCACAGACACAAAAAATTTTTACTTTCTCCGTTACGAAGTACGAGAAAGTATTGTGATCGTGATTTTTTTCTGAAAAATTTTTTTTACGGAAATATCCGTTTTGGGGCCCCTAGATGCCATTTCAACAATTTCTAGGAAAAAAAATTGTGTCTGTGTGTGTGTGTGTGTGTGTCTGTATGTGTGTGTGTATGTGTGTCTGTGCGCGCTGTATCTCAAAAACTAATTGAGCAATTGATATGAAACTTTAAACATCCGTCTTATTTGATAATCTGAAGAACTGAAAAGCTTTTGGTAAAATTTCGTACACCGGAAGTGGGCGTTTACCTTAACTGTTTTTTGTTTTTTGCCAATATTTTCTTAAATATGAAAAATATCACAAAAACATTTAAACGAATTTTGAAGACAACAAAGAAATGAACATCTTTTGCTTGAAAACATTTTTCATAAAATCATTTTTATTCGAGAAATTTTTTTTTTTTTAATTTTTGGTTTATAATTATAAAACGATAATAGTTACAGCAAATTTATGTTAATAATAATTGTAGGGAATGCTAAACTGAACAACTTATAAAGAATAAGTTTTTTTTTAATTCCTTTAGTTTTCTTCTTAATTTTTCTTCTTCCAATATACGAAAGTTTGCCGCCGTGAAAATCTTTAATCTTTAAAAAATCTGTAACTCGCTTCAAAACATTGGATTTTCAAAAACCAAAATTATTTGAGTAGAGTTTCATTTTCCCAATAAAGATTAATTTTTGTGTAATTTTTCCGATACGTTTACTATTTTTTTCTTAATTTTTCTTCCTCCAATGTACAAATTTGACGCAGTGAAAATCAAAAATTTCAAAAATCTGTAACTCGCTTGAAAATTATGGGATTTTCAAAAACCAAAATTATTTGAGTAGAGTGTCATTTTCCCAATAAAGATTGATTTTTGTATAATTTTTCCGATACGTTTACTATTTTTTTCTTAATTTTTATTCCTCCAATCTATAACTCGCTTGAAAATTATTGGATTTTAAAAAACCAAAATTATTTAAGTAGTGTCATTTTCCCAATAAAGATTAATTTTTGTGTAATTTTTCCGATACGTTTACTATTTTTTTGTTAATTTTTCTTCCTCCAATGTACGTGAAAATCAAAAATTTCAAAAATCTGTAAGTCGCTTGAAAATGATTGGATTTAAAAAAAACAAAATTATTTGATTAGAGTGTCATTTTCCCAATAAAGATTGATTTTTGTGTAATTTTTCCGATACGTTTACTATTTTTTTCTTAATTTTTCTTCCTCCAATGTACGTGAAAATCAAAAATTTCAAAAATCTGTAAGTCGCTTGAAAATGATTGGATTTAAAAAAAAACAAAATTATTTGATTAGAGTGTCATTTTCCCAATAAAGATTGATTTTTGTGTAATTTTTCCGATACGTTTACTATTTTTTTCTTAATTTTTCTTCCTCCAATGTACGTGAAAATCAAAAATTTCAAAAATCTGTAACTCGCTTGAAAATTATGGGATTTTCAAAAACCAAAATTATTTGAGTAGTGTCATTTTCCCAATAAAGATTGATTTTTGTATAATTTTTCCGATACGTTTACTATTTTTTTCTTAATTTTTATTCCTCCAATCTATAACTCGCTTGAAAATTATTGAATTTTAAAAATCCAAAATTATTTGAGTAGAGTGTCATTTTCCCAATAAAGATTAATTTTTGTGTAATTTTTCCGATACGTTTACTATTTTTTTCTTATTTTTTCTTCCTCCAATGTACAAATTTGACGCAGTGAAAATCAAAAATTTCAAAAATCTGTAACTCGCTTGAAAATGATTGGATTTTAAAAAACCAAAATTATTTAAGTAGAGTTTCATTTTCCCAATAAAGATTAATTTTTGTGTAATTTTTCCGATACGTTTACTATTTTTTTCTTAATTTTTCTTCCTCCAATGTACAAATTTGACGCAGTGAACATGAAAAATTTCAAAAATCTGTAACTCGCTTGAAAATTATTGGATTTTCATAAACCAAAATTATTTGAGTAGAGTGTCATTTTCCTAATAAAAATTAATTTTTGAGTAATTTTTCCGTTACGTTTACTATTTTTTTCTTAATTTTTCTTCCTCCAATGTACAAATTTGACGCAGTGAAAATGAAAAATTTCAAAAATCTGTAACTCGCTTGAAAATTATTGGATTTTCAAAAACCAAAATTATTTGAGTAGAGTGTCATTTTCCTAATAAAAATTAATTTTTGAGTAATTTTTCCGTTACGTTTACTATTTTTTTCTTAATTTTTCTTCCTCCAATGTACAAATTTGACGCCGTGAAAATCAAAAATTTTTAAAATCTATAACTCGCTTGAAAATTATTGGATTTTAAAAAACCAAAATTATTTGGGTAGAGTGTCATTTTGCTAATAAAGATGAATTTTTGTGTAATTTTGCCGATACGTTTACTATTTTTTTCTTAATTTTTCTGCCTCCAGTGTACAAATTTGACGCCGTGAAAATCAAAAATTTCAAAAATCTGTAACTCGCTTGAAAATGATTGGATTTGAAAAAACCAAAATTATTTGAGTAGAGTGTCATTTTTCTAATAAAGATTATTTTTCAGAATTTTGACGTTTTAAAGGTCAGTTTCATCCGAGTTTAAACAACGCTCGATGAACATTTGAAATATGATTTCAATTGAAAATAAACCATGAAAACGTAAATATAAATGGCTATGATACCTTCAAGTCGGAGAAAGTAACATGATGGCCACATCACCATTTTTTCCAGAAATTGTTGAAATGGCATCTAGGGACCCCAAAACGGATATTTCCGTAAAAAAAATCGCACACACAATACTTTCTCGTACTTCGTAACGGAGAAAGTAAAAATTATAACTCTGACACGGCTTAACGGAATTCTACAAACTCTGCCTTTCTTGCTCTACTTTTTCGTATATTAATTACGCCTTTGCGATTATTGAAGTCATTAAAGTATAGACAGTATTCAAAGATTTAAAAAATTGTAAAAAAAAAGTCAATCATTTTCGGACGATTTTCACGAGCCGCCACTGTTCCGATCCATCCCATAACTCACACACATTTTGTTACGGTATTAACCTCCCCCTCCTAGGTACGTTCGGTAACAAAGCACCATTAAATGACCCCTGCGTTGATAACGTGCAGACAACCAAGGGATCGTAACTTGTGTAGGCAAAGCCCGAACCATAAATCATATCCGAATAATTGGTCGTCGGGCGTCTTATACAGTGGAGCAAAAGAAATTAACAGCACCGACAGGGGGTGTGTATACGGTGGGGGGAAAACACTAGGGTAGATCGTCTCTCGTGAATGAAAAGATGATGACGGAAAGAGCGGTCTTTATTATCTCACCACCATGACAATGCTCCGTTAAGAAGTCGTTATTCTTTCGGGAGATGGCGGTGATGATGATGAAGAAGATGAGATAATGTGAGGTTATCGTTTGATTGAATTTTAAAATAATTTTAATTAAAGCGCTTTAATACGACAGAATGTATTGTGTATTAACCTGTCATATAGCAAAAATGGCGCCAAATTTAAATTTTCCCCTCTTGCTTACTGGGACAGCCTTTAGATCCCAGGTTCGAATATTAAACAATATTACGTCAAAATGGCCGACTCACAATAATTGTAAACAGTTGAAAATTATACACGGAAAAAATTTAGAATTTTTCAACGAATGCCCTGTTATAAAATGTTTAGTGCAAAAAATATTCGCAGAATACTAATTGTAAGCATTTTTCCAGAAATAAATCACCTGAATTTTGAGCGAATTTGTTCCTTTCATCATGAATGCACTGCATATACAAATAACACAATTTATTCTGACCCATTTTGTTTGTTAGAGCAGATAAACAATTCGTGTGTGAGAATCTCAAATACATGAATTCTGTCGTCTAATCCTCGTCTCATTCACTAATTCACTAATACCAACTAAACAGATGATTCAGTGATGAAAAGACGCGAATAAAACGTTCCGCGCGTAAATTCTGCACGATTTGCATACGACGATGTTGCGGTTCGCGTGGATTTAACACGCGACCTTGTCTAGAAAATACGTTCCCGAGGAATATCCCTCGAAATTGTAGTATAAATTGCATCCCCGTCCCCCCAATCTTCTTCCGTCGAACGAAAGCTCTCATTTAAGGAAACCGGAGCTTTTTCATTAGTTCATTTCGCGTTGCAAGTGAAAAGAGGTTGTGTGTGTGTTTTTTTTTCTCTTTCTTTGTTTGTAATAATGACCGTGGATTCCGCTCAATTACGATCCAATTAGAGGCGAAGAACGCAAAAAAGAGAAGATCCGAAATGGGTACAGCGTAAATTAAATGAATTGAAAAATTAACTGGGAAACTTTATTATAAATACACAGACTTTATTTAGGATGTAAACAAGATTTTTACGGAGAATTCATTGATGGTATAATTGGCAAGCCGCGAAGCTTTTAGAGAATGTAAAATGTTTCACTAAAAATAATTGGCGCAGTCGGTAGGATCAATCATTTTGAACAAATTTTATTTATTTTTTCCCCAGTTACAGACGCACAGTGTGTCTTGTTTCAAATGTTCCAAACGAAAACGCGAAGTATCAACAAAAATCTATATTCTGTGATAAAGCAAAAATGAAATGTAGTTCATAATTTTCTTTCATCACTCATGATTAACACGTGTATCCCTTCTTCGTTTCAGGTATGAACTATTCAGGAGTTTTCCCTCCGACCCCGCCGCGCCGTATCCAGGGTTCGAGTTTCAATTAAACTGTAAGTAACTGTTAACGCACAGAGAGAGAGAGAGAGAAAGAGAGCAAGTCGTCCCCTATTTGCTCGGGATGTGTTGTACGTCTGTGGTGCAGACTGTAACTAAAACTCACCCTCTCCGACCGTCTGGGCCCTTTCGTCCGTTGGTGCGTACAACCGACCCCGCATTCCCTCAGTCGGGTAAAAAACACGACGCGCGGAGGGCGTCGCGACGCGTTTTTAAAGAAAGGGAAACGTTCGCGAGCGACCGAGTTTTTACAAATGAGAAGGGCGCCGAGGGGTGTCGACCCCTTTTTCCCGAGTTACAAGCGGGATGGGAGAAGTCGTGTGTTTATTTCGCCTAGTAATCGATTGTGACACGTGTTTTATTCCGCTTAGCGTATGCGCTAGTGGGTGATCATTTTTTCAATAGTGGATTGTAAAATGTGCAACAAGGTAAAAAGATTCATTGATTAATAGGCGCAGTCGGTAGGTAAATGATTCACGCAAACGTTAATTGGCGCAGTCGGTAGGATCTTTTGAAGAACATTATTTTGAACGAATTTCATGCGCTTTAAACGCCCTGTATCGATTAAAACACAATTTTTTTTAAATAAATATATCCATCTCTGTGTAATCTTCAACCCCACCAATATAAAAATTAAGCCGAAACTCTGAGCGAGACAGGGCTGGAGGAATAATGCGATTGTTTCGCTAATGCATGTCCCTGGATGCATTATTTGTGTGAGGCACAAAATTTTGTTTCAGAGTTGGCTGTGAGATAAATGAGGTATGTCGCTTATTATTACGTCATGAAACTTTAAAAAAATGGATTAATCTCAGACATGACTGCTATGTTTCTCTTCCAATTATTAGTTGAGCAATAGTTTAGTCGAGGTCTATAATGGCATTACCGTAAATGCAAGTGCACATACACACCAACTATCGTCCAGCCCGATTTTTTAGTCAAAAGCAGTTGGTGAGCCCTTATGATTAAATAATCGTTCTACTATCGTACAACTGGCATAGTTCCACGATTCCAATGGGAGTGCGCACACGATCGATAGTTTAGTTGGTCATCGATCGTAAAAAGCCTGCGATAAGATATATAAATGCATATTCTTAAATATTAATATGCTGACAATATCCCTTTGGATCCATCCGCATCTAGTAAAATGCAATTAAATGGTGATGATTAAATTTTTCATATTTTGCATATCTAAGCCCTCTCGTGCATATTTTAGTTACATCGAGCATATGCAATCATATTTTAGCTTATTTGAGCATGTTTAATCATATTTAAGCAACATTTTTATTACATAAATTAGTAATACTGTACTAAACTGTCTACACGCTCCGCATAAATTGAGTTGTGTCGGCGTCGTACTGTGTGCGCACGCCACACGATTTCTCCTCGACTAAACAGTTTAGTTGGTGGAGAATCGTAACGTGTATCCAACTCAACTAAATAGTTTAGTCGTTGAACAATTGTCCGTGTGCGGGGCCCCTTACACTCAATTTAAAATTGGTTTAAACAGAGACGCCAAAATTTTCCAATAAATACTTCCGCATGTACATAAAATCCCAACTACGATTCCGCAGCAAATTGTTATCCCTTCCACCAGTAGTAACATTTGGAATTCGGTTGGGTTATTGCACGTCCCAGATACCGCCGTCTAGACAAATACGCTGTAAACACCAACTTTTATCGACGCTGCGCGAGAGAGAGAGAGAGGTTTTGATTGCCGCCGTTTGGGAAATATCAAAATTTTACTGTAGATAAGATATGAATGTTGAAAATTTTTGATGTAGGTCGCGTATGTGATGAGGATAAGACAGGGCAGCGATCGGGGAGGGGATGGGGGCGTCGTAAATCATCCCCGAAGAAGATCCCAAACTTTCTCCCGAAATATCTCAACTTGAAGGAGGATGACGGGACCGGATATCGAGGCCGAGAGAATTAATAAAAATGTATCCGACGACGGCGTGTCGTGTCGTGTGGCGTTCGGGCGTTGAAGAAATTAGATGAGATCGGAAATTGCGATGTAAATACAATAAAACTTTTAAATTGGATTTCCGCACAACTTTCACGAGTAAACAAGATTGTCGGGTGTGTTTGCTTGATGTATTATTTTATATTTTATGCTTTTTTCATATTATTAGATTCCGAAAGTTAACACGAATGAAGAAGAATTGATCGTTAAAAAGACATCCCATATGTAGAATGTATACATTGTTTCTCGTTCCATTTTCAACACCTCACTACTCTGAATTTTTTACTTTCTCCGTTACGAAGTACGAGAAAGTATTGTGATCGTGATTTTTTTTCCAAACATTTCTTTTACGGAAATATCCGTTTGGGGGTCCCTAGATGCCATTTCAACAATTTCTGGAAAAAAAAATTTGTGTCTGTGTGCGCTGTATCTCAAAAACTAATAGAGCAATTGATATGAAACTTTGAACATACGTCTTATTTCATAATCCGAAGAACTGAAAAGCTTTTGGTAAAATTTCGTACACCGGAAGTGGGTGTTTACCTTAACTGTTTTTTGTTTTTTGCCAATATTTTCATAAATATGAAAAATATCAAAAAACATTTAAACAAATATTGAAGATTATAAAGAAATGAGATTATTTTGTTTGAAAACATTTTTCATAAAAATATTGTTATTCGAGAAAAAAAATTGTTATTATTTTTTGAATTTTTGGTTTATAATTATGAAACGATAATAGTTACAGCAAATTTGTGTTATTAATAATTGTAGAGAATGCTAAAATAAACAACTTATAAAGAATAAGTTTTTTTCGAAATCCCTTTAGTTTTTGAGTAAACTGACTATTAGAATTTGAAGTGTAATTTGTTCATAATTTTGACGTTTTAAACGTCAGTTTCATCCGAGTCTACAAAATATGATTTAAATTTAAAATAAACTATGAAAACGTAAATGGCCATGATACCATCAAGTCGGAGAAAGTAACATGATGGCCACATCACCATTTTTTCAGGTTTTTTTTGTAAGACCTTATTTTCGGGACTTTTTCATTTCTTCTTTCAGGTCTTTTTTAAGAACCTTTCTCTAGAACTTATTTTGCAGGACTTTTCTTCAAGACTATATTTTTAGGAATCATCTTTAACGATGTTGTTTCAGGACTTTTCTTTTCAGAATTTTTTTCGAGGACTTTATTTTAAAAACTTTTTGTTTGGTGCCTTTTTTTTGGGACTCTTTTTCAAGATTTTTAATCTGGATTATTTTTCTGGAACTTTTTTAATGCCTTTTTTCAGGTTTTTTCTTGGAATCTTTTTGGGATTTTTTTTGCAGGACAATGTTTCAAAACTTTTGTTACGACTTTTTTCAGAACTTTTTTCAAGACTTTATTTTCAGAACTCTTTTTTTGAGACCTTTTTTCACGACATTTTTCCAGGACTTTTGTTTCGGAACCCATCTTTTTCGATTTTTTTTTCAGGGCCCTTTTTTAAGATTATTTAAAAACTATTATGTTCAGGACCTTTTTTGGGGCCTTTTTTATTCAAGACTTTTTTAATACCTTTTATCAGATCTGTTGTAAGGCTTTTGTGAGGACTATTTTTTGGAATTTTCTCGGTGCCTTCTTAAGCACTCTTTGCAGGACTTTTTCAGAAATATCTTTCAGGACTCTTTTTTAGGACTTTTTTCGGGATTTCACAGGCTTTATTCAGGCCTTCTTAATGTTTTTATTTTATTATTATAAAAATTTCATAATTTACCCATTGACAAATTTTCAAAAGCGTTTTTCTCGAAACCGCGTTTTTCAAATCGGTTGAATTTAATCAATTGCACCGAGCTAAATCTTGAAAGAAGTTTATAGAAATAATAATATTATTATTGCCCTCGGGTGGTAAATTATAAATTTACAGAAATGTAAATCCCCTATTTTAATTTTGAACTTTCTAAAAGTAATCGAGTTTTATTAGACGACAAGGAAAAGTTTCGCACGGAAAGCAAATAATTCCCGCCGTGTATATTATTAGTTACGACTCCTGTGTAATGGTTGTAAATTTTATCGGGAAAACTTGCGGAAGTCAAACTTTATATGTATTTGTACTTTGAAGTTGGCGTACGTGCACTAAAGTGCTGGCACGGTATCAATATTAAAGTAAAATTGTTTAATGGTATAAAAAAAATATGGAGGAACTGTATAAATGTTAGTTGAATCGATTTATTTGAAGTAAAAAATGGTGATGTGGCCATCATGTTACTTTCTCCGACTTGATGGTATCATTTATATTTACGCTTATTTTCAATCAAAATCATATTTTAAATGTACATCGAGCGGTTGAAACTGACGTTTAAAACGTCAAAATTATGAAAGATTATACTTCAAATTCAAAAACTCAGTTTACTCAATAACCAAAGAGATTTCGAAAACAGCTTATTCTTTAGAAGTTGTTCATTTTGGCATTCTCTACAATTATTATGAACATAAATTTGCTGTAACTATTATCGTTTTATAATTATAAATCAACAATTAAAAAAAAAAAAAATTTTTCTCTAATAAAAATGATTTTATGAAAAATGTTTTCAAGCAAAAGATGTTAATTTCTTTGTTGTCTTCGATATTTGTTTAAATGTTTTTGTGATATTTTTCATATTTAAATCAAATATTGGCAAAAAACAAAAAACAGTTCAGGTAAACACCCACTTCCGGTGTACAAAATTTTACCAAAAGCTTTTCAATTCTTCAGCTTATCAAATAAGACTTATGTTCAAAGTTTCATGTCAATTGCTTCATTGGTTTTTGAGATACAGCGCGCACAGATACACACAGACACAATTTTTTTTTCCAGAAATTGTTGAAATGGCGTCTAGGGGGACCCAAAAACGGATATTTCCGTAAAAAAAAATTGAAAAAAAGTTAAGAAAAAATATAATTAAAAAATGCATTTCATAAATTAGGAATTATACAGGGTCCTGCAACAGTGCGTCGGGCTTTCCTAGCACCTTTCCCGTGAAAGAAAAACAAAAATGTTTCATACAATAAGTTATTGGTTTAAAAATTTGTATGCCGTAAAATGATTTTTGGTGTCCCAATTTTGCGGTATAACAATTTTTTTTTTTTTTTAATGGAACACCCTGTATTTATTCAAATTTTCTCATGACATTTTTCAACCTCTAAATTGTTGTTCAATTTAGTTTTGGATTAAGCTGCAGTGTTGCCAATTTACAATTTTTTTTTCTGCAAATATCATGCATAAAATTATGTACAACACCTCAGCACTAACGTTATTGTTTTATAAGTAATTGTGGAGGCTTTCACTTCGTGATACATTTTGAATAATTCAAATAAAATAATTATTTAAATTATTGTTTTATGACTCGTGGATTAATTTTTGTAAAGTAATTTAAATCTGAACTGAAAATCCTCGTTATTTTTTTAAATTTTGTTAGGTTTAAAACCAAAAATCTCTTTGTCCTTTAGTGATTTTTTTGGTGTATCCTTTCTAAATTTGGCAATGCATAAGTATTTATTCATGCCATCTAAAGAGGAGGATCTTATCTCTGCGGATCGAACGTTTCGGTGCGCCAGGTTGGGCGTAATTGGGCCCCCCGAGCCCCCCGCCCCCAGTAGTCGCGCTACATTTAACTGGCTAATGCTTCCCTAAGTGAAGCGAAATTGTGTATTTTACAGAAGGCTGCCCCCAGATACCGATACAGATATATTTACTCGGATGCACAGAAAAGACGACGACGGTGCAGACGAACAAAAGCGAAAGTCGATAATCTGCAAAAGTGCGGAATTAAAAGAAAAGGCAACTTGGCTTCGCCAGGGTTTGATATGTAATAATAATAATAATGAGCCGGAGATGATGCAATTTAAATAATTGTACCAGTGCGCGTGTGCCGATAGGCAACTCGATTTACAATGATGCTGTATTTTAAGTTGCCTAGTTTACTAAGCCGGAGATGATGGAATTTATGTAATTGAATGCTTTGGTGTCCGTTGCGCACAAAACACTTGCGCCGCCGTCAAAAATCGCGACACTTGCGCCCAGATCCGCATCCGGCGGATCACTTGCGCCCAACGCCCACACGGGAATGTCACCAGTGACGGTTCGCGGGGTTTTTTCTGGTACGGCCGAGGAACAAGAGGTGGTAATACAGATAGGTGCAGTCTCTGCAACTGACCCTACCTATCTGTATTACCACCTCTTGTTCCTCGGCCGTACCAGAAAAAAACCCGCGAACCGTCACTGAATGTCACCTTTGACATTTTTTACTGCGGGTAAAACTACTAGGGAGGGGGGGGGGACTTAAACTAACTCTAACCTAAGCATAATCACCTACTATTTGCACCCAGTACCTTGCAAGCAATGACGATCATAGCGAGCCCGTATAACTACTCCTTATGCATTCATGACAGCTTCGCCGTCACCTAAAGTGTAATATAAAGTTTCTGGGCGCAAGAGGCCCGAATTTTGCCGGCGGACGCAAGTTTCCCGGGCGCAACTGCCTGAACACCCTTCTGGGCGCAAGTATACAGATTTTTGACGTGGGCGCAAGTGTTTTTGGCGCAACTGAGCCTTCACAATTAAATCTGTGCGCATGTGTTTATAGGCAACACGATTTACAATAATGCTGTATTTTGAGTTGCCTAGTTTAATTATTTAATTAATAGTTATTGAACACTTCGTTGGGTTTAAAAACTAATCATCTATTTGATTTTCAGTTTCAGTTTTCAGCATGTATTTCAATAATTGCTTGTCATTCTTAAAGGTGTGCAAGACTAATAGTATTGATCATATTTATAAGAATAATAATAGGAAATAGTTGCAGTGGAAAAGTTATCCATACAACAGAAAGGGTGGGAGGGAGAGCGAAAGTATATTTGGGGTTTAATGAATAAGGAATTAAAGAAAAAATGTTTATTCATCAGAAAATATGGAAAATCAAATCGCCTAGTAAATGTTTGAGCCCCCGGGATTAATTAGAAATTTAAAATGTTGAAAATATCGCCCTATATTTTAGATGCAGGTATTAAAAAAATAGCTAGATACTAGAAAATTTCCAAATTTATACAAAAAAATTCTTCTTTGATAATCAATCAAATTGCACAAACATCCCCTCGGTATATTTTCTAATCGCAGGCAAACAGCTTTAATTGTAATTCTGAGCTTTTGCAGTTTACAATTGATTTAAAAAAAATACAAAAACACTAGATACTAGAAAATTTCCAAATTTATACAAAAAATATTCTTCTTGAAAAATCAATAAAAATCTGCAAACATACTTTCAGTAGATTTCCTGATAATCGCAAGAGAATAGCTCCAATTGCAATTTTGGGGTTTCCCACTTCACAATTGATAAAAGAAATACAAAAGCAATTGCCAGGCAATAGAAAATTTCAAAATTTACACAAAAAAGATAGTTCTTTAAGAATCGATAAAATTCCGCAAACATCTCCTCAGTATATTTTCTAATCGCAGGAAAACGCCTTCAATTACAATTCTGAGGTTTTACACTTTGCAATTGATAAAAAAAAAATACAAAAACAATTAAAAACAGATACTAGAAAATTTCCAAATTTACGCAAGAAAGATTCTTCTTTGAGAACCAATAAAAATCCGCAAAC
This sequence comes from Ocypus olens, assembly GCA_910593695.2. Lineage (NCBI taxonomy): Eukaryota > Metazoa > Arthropoda > Insecta > Coleoptera > Staphylinidae > Ocypus > Ocypus olens. Next base: position 1,259,201 of record OU343048.1, read on the forward strand.
ATCCCCTCAGAATATTTTCTAATCGCAGGAAAACTGCTTTTATTGCAATTCTGAGATTTCGCACTTTACAATTGATAAAAAAAATATACAAAAACTATTGCTAGACAATGGAAAATTTCAAAATGTACACAATAGTTATTTGTTTAACAAGGCAATAAAGTGACAGATTTACGGACGCGGCTGGAGCTTCACCGCCGAGCGATCTTTTTCCACAGGCAACATCTAAAGGAAAGTCTCTCGTTTTACTGTGCCAGGAAATAAGAGCACCGGTCGACGACGTTTAAACGTCAAATGCCGGGCCACCAGGAGCCGGACACGGCAAGGAAATTTCGGCACCGTTCGGCGATTCGATTTTTGTGCGTGGATAAGTTAGAGACTCGCATGGAGGTCGGAGAAATAACACGCGGTGTCATTAAAACTTCGGGGAACCTGTTTTTAACCTTTTTGGCACAGGAAATTCGAAAGAAACTCTCAATTAAGCGAAAAATACATTGTAATGTCAAACCAATTTCCGAGCGGCTTCTATTGGTCGACGCGGTGTCTCATCTGATTGGCAAAATAACATGACGTAGACCGTGAAGTCTCTCCCTTTTACAGCCTAGGCATAAATAAGCATTTTTAAAGCCTAGTCCGAAAAAGTGATATTTCACGGCCTAAAAGCAGTCGGAAAAATCTTACATTTCATATTAATCCGCGAAAAAATATATTTTCCATATTACAACATTGTATAGGTATATCGTGATATTGTAAGCCACAAAATTCTTATTTAGAGTTAGCTGTGAGATAAATTATGAATGTCGTGGAATATTAAAAATTAGGACATTTAGGCCATTGAAAGTAAAATTTACGAAAAAAAGGGTTGAGAAAATAAAAAATTATAAGTTGGATTATATACCCATCATGTTCATGAAAACCATCATTTAATAACACAAATCAAACTGACAGATTTTAATTTGACAATTCACGTCATAGAAGACTAGATTAGTTCAGATGAATTAAAAAAAAATGAATTAATCTTAGGCATGATTGTTATGTTGCTCTCTCTCAGGCATGGTCATCTCAGCAACAAAATTCATATTTGTTTATTTACATATGTTAGTTGAAATTTCGAACAATTAGGTATTTACGTTTAGTTGCCTAGCAACACGTATTACCAACTCTGATGCTGTAATAATAATAATAATACATTTATTGACGGTTAACACCTTTTACAAATGATTTAACATAAATTAAATTTTCTAAATAAAGATAAATTAAATATTTACAAACAATATAGTTCAATTATAATGATGAACGAGTGATTTTACATCAGATTTAAATTTTGTATATGTAGTCGAAAATATATCTATTTTTGACTTACCTGAATTTAAATTATTAATATTTCGCATAATTCTGTTAAGAGGCGCATGATAACAATAATTAGATCTACAATATAATATCCCACTTAATAAAATAATTCTACACAGTAAAAATATTACTGCGAACCGGTTTCGTCCTGCTAACGTTTTGTCAACACGCTAAAAAAAAAAATTGAAAAAATCGAAATATTTCTTTCCATCATCCTGTTGATGTTATTTGTAAAAGTGTCTCGATAAATGTATTGCCTCTCTCTCTCATCATTGCTTCCCAATATAGCTATTATTATTTTCCTGATCCGCATATTATAAAAAAAAAAATCAGTTATGACTCTTATTTTAAATTTCAATTTTCCCGCTAAGCCTCCTCACGTCGGATTCGGGGATTAGCTTCTGCACGAGGGTCCGCTGTTCACGAGCACCCCGTGAACATTTTCCAAAACTGACATTTAATGAGGGGCGGATGATGTAGTCTCAGTTGTCAAGGAAGATGATGTATGGTTTATTAGGACATCTGAGTGCAATTCCGGATTAGGAACATTTTTAACATCCCCGCAAGATTGATAATGTTGTCATCATCATACATTATTTAATCAAGTTTAATTAATTGGTTTTAATATTCACCTACAGGGTGCAGCAGAAAGAAGTAGAACTTTTCTTAATGGTCTCAACAGATGTCGCTTTATATAGAGTAAAATTAATTTATGAAACATTCCAACATGGTGAAGATTTAATTAAGTCAGATTTGTCATGTATTTTTTATAGGTTATAACTTATTCATGGTGATGGTTGCGACCGTTACTACGTGGTAATTCATTATAAAATCACTGAATAAAACACTTAGTATGTTTTTTACCACAATTTATTTGATGGATGTACCAATATTTCATATACATACATATCATGTATGTATATGAAATATTTGTACATACATCAAATAAATTGTGGTAAAAAACATAGTAAGTGTTTTATTCAGTGATTTTATAACTTATTATTAACGCTGTGTGATTTTTATGCCGGGTGTTGACTTACCGGATGCATGTTAATTTTGAAGTGGCTTCCCTATTTATTTTTGAGGCAAAATGTATTTAACTTTTTTGTAGAGGGAAAAATTCTGAATTTATTAATGTTCACATCTAACACTTTACGTGTCTCTAAGTTGAAATAGTTAAGAAAAGTTAATGTGATTTTATAAAAATAATGACATGCCATGGAATTGAAACAATTTCGGATATCAAAATGGCACAAGATATCGCTGTCATTTGAGTAAAATAAATATTTTCGAAATGATTAACACTACACAAGAAAGCATCCTCCTAATTAAATGGTATTATGCAGACCACAGTTATTAAGACTTTTGCGCTACGCTTTCTATCAAGTTTTCCGACAGACCAATACCTACCTGGTGCATCCATCCAATTCGTGAAAAGAGACCTTTAAAAAAAAAGTTCCTTAATTGTGTGGAATTAACCACTTATTACCATTGTTTCATCATTATGTATATTTGTCACGTCATCTCTGTGCATAAATATGCACCTGACTTAATTAAAATTCCACTGTCTTAACATCTTACTCTCCCCCTCTCTCTCTCTAGAGGCACGAACGGCATTAAAATGTCGGGCACGTAACGCATTTTTTGGGCGGCTAAAGAGATGGTAATCAGGGGGGAGGTTGAGACGCACCCACTACGCACACACACCCTCCACGTTGCCACGGGGGTGGTATTCCTCTTGCAAATCAGGTGTTTTGGATGAATCGTGTAATAGAGATGAAAGTGGCCTCTCGCCATGACCACGTTAAGAAAGAAACTGGAACTGATGATAGTTTTATTTTATTTATAATGCACTAATCTTTTCTAATTATTCATCTCCGTGTATTGCTTTTAGAAGACAAAAAAAATCATCACGATTCACTTTAAAATTACAGTGTTTATCACCAATGCTTTATACCAGTGACGGTTCGCGGGGTTTTTTTCTGGTACGGCCGAGGAACAAGAGGTGCAGTCACGCAGCCAGCCGTCTCTGCAACTGACCCTACCTATCTGTATTACCACCTCTTGTAACCTCGGCCGTACCAGAAAAACCCCGCGAACCGTCACTGCTTTACACTAATTAAAAATATGGTAGGAATTTAACACATTGTTGTCCCAGACACGTAAAAATACATGTTTCACAAACAAGAGGAGTTTCTGCGTTACCCTTGGATAAATCTATGGCTTGGTGCTAAAAGGGCCAATGTCACAATTTTACGGTTTGGAGTTAAGCAGTACATAAAATTATTTTTCTCAATATCTGGGGGCACTGTCTAGTTTAATCAACAGCAGATTTAAAAAACTTATACTTTATAAAAGCAGCAAATAAAATCATAAACTTTTACCTCGATTATCTCAATTGTGAAATATTCGACTTTGGCCTTTTCAGCACCAAGCCACTGAAATGTTGATACTGTTTTCGAATTCATAACCGATGCGGCGAACATGTTTATTAGAAACGACTACATATTTTGTAGGGGAATCGCTTAGGTATTATTACCAAAATAAAAATAAATTATCCGCCCCAGCACAAAACGCCCGACTACAATTTGTTAAGTACGCGTGCACTGGTAAAAATAGTGCCGCGTGCAAATGTATCATCGCGCACGCAGCAGCATGTTCGATCACGCCGTGTGACGTAGCGTTTACCAGCCAATCACAGCGTAGCGCGCGATCACGCCGTACGACGTAGCCAATCGCAGCGCAAGGAAGAACAATCGGATCGGCGTTAGTAACGCGCGCCGCTTAAGGCAGCCGGCGTCACTCGTGTCCGTCGTTTTAATTCGATGAGTTTACCAATAGATTGTCGGTGTTTTTTAAATCGTTTTATCGCGAAAATGCTAGTTGAGTGCGGTGGTAAGGTGTTTACAAGAAAAGTAGGAGCGCCGAAGGTTTTGCCTGCGTGAAATTTTAATACGAGAAACGAATGGATTTAGAAAGGTTAGTTAGTTACATTTTTTGTTAATTAAACGGAGCAAACTTTGTACGCCCCGCTTCTTATCACTGTTATTACTTACTTATCACTGCATTACTTAACATTACTGTTGAAATGGTACCCCTTCAATTGTGCAGGGTAGAATGTAAACGTACACGCGAGGCCGCCATGTTTGTGGCCACGCAGTACTCAGGTCCGGACCAAGCGGGGGTGTTAGGGGTGCTCGGCGCCCGGGCGGCAGATTTTGGGGGTGGCGGGTCTTAAAAAGCCGCCGATATTAACCTTATTGGTTCTTGCAAACAATTTACGTAATATCAAAACATTTTTTTATCTAGTGATATATTCATCCATTTTTTAACTGGTATACAGGGTATTTTTTTATCGTGGGCCATAGGATTTTACATGCTAAAAATTATACCTCGTGTTAATGTATATTTTATTATAAAATTTTGAAAGAAATGTTAGTTAGTAATAAATCAATTATTTTTCTACATGATGCGCTTAGTCAGAATAATTTAAACATGTTTTATTCCATTAAAAAATGAAATTATTTAAAATAAATAACTGAGCAAACATAATCAAAGTACCTTGAATTTCTGAAATGTCAGATTGATTAGTGAATTAATTTCATTTTTTAATGGAATAAAACATGTTTAAGTTAATCTAATTAAGCGCATGATGTGGAAAAGTAATTGATTTATTACTAACTAAAATTTGCCTTAAAATTATATGTTAAAATATACATTAACACAAGGTATAATTTTTAGCATGTAAAATCCTATGGCCCACGATAAAAAAAAAACATACTGTATAAGTAAATAGAATAAGGAGATTGTACTGCCAGTTATGTTTATTATTCTATTTACATTTTTTTTATATTGTTAATTATTTTGTATACAAACACGTGAAAATATTGCTTGCCAGATTAACTTTTTACTTGGAATCAGAATTAAAACGCAGGGTGGTGGGTGGGCCCTATCCTAGCCTCCAATCATCAAAACCATCCCCCGACTGTTGGTTTTTCTACAAGAGAAACACCAACAAGTGATTCTTTCGATTGCGCTTGTGGAGCCTTTATTTTTTAAAGGGCGGAATTGGGTCTAACCACCACCCTTCGGTGTTATATTTACGTAACGGTGCGCCCTAAACAGAAACTTTGGTGAAGCTTTACAAGAGAAAACAAATCTTCAATTTAAATTTTTGTTTACACTTCTGAAATCCTTATTCTTGGTTCAACCGATTGGAGAGTGGGATAGGGCCAGCGCACCACCCTTTTTATCCAATTAACCATAACCTACAAACGTTTGTTTTATTTAATATAATTTCCACGTCATTTCATCAGTGATGCTGAAAATGTAATAATTATAAATAAACAGGGGTTTGTAGGTTATGTTGAAGAGGATACCATGGGTGGTGGGTGGGCACTATCCTTCCCTCCAAGTAGCAGAACATCGTGAGAGTTTCACTGGTGGAAAACCATGAATTCATCATTAAAAAAAAATCCCTTAATACATCAATTAAATAATTTAAAAATTCAGCAATTTTCTTGCGAGTTGTGAATTTTTTTAAATTATTAATTTTTGAATTATCTAATCCAGTGGCGGCTCGTGGAACATATTGATGGTACAGCACCTTATGTGTGTGTGTCTGTCTGTGTGCGCTGTATCTCAAAAACTAATAAAGCAATTGATACGAAACTTTGAACATACGTCTTATTTGATAATCCGAAGAACTGAAAAGCTTTTGGTAAAATTTCGTAAATCGGGTGTTTACCTTAACTGTTTTTACTTTCTCCGTTACGAAGTACGAGAAAGTATTGTGATCGTGATTTTTTTACGGAAATATCCGTTTTGGGGTCCCTAGATGACATTTCAACAATTTCTGGAAAAAAAAATTGTTGTGTGTGTGTGTGTGTGTCTGTCTGTGTGCGTTGTATCTCAAAAACTAATAGAGCAATTGATATGAAACTTTGAACATCCGTCTTATTTGACAATCTAAAGAACTGAAAAGCTTTTGGTAAAATTTCGTATACCGCAAGTAGGCGTTTACCTTAACCGTTTTTTGTTTTTTGCCAATATTTTCTTAAATATGAAAAATATCACAAAAACATTTAAACAAACATTGAAGACAATAAAGAAATGAACATCTTTTGCTTGCAAACATTTTTCATAAAATCATTTTTATTCGAGAAAAAAATTATCAATAATTTTTTAATTTTTGGTTTATAATTATGAAACGATAATAGTTACAGCAATTATATAATAATTGTAGAGAATGCTAAAATGAACAACTTATAAAGAATAAGTTTTTTTCAAAATCCCTTTAGTTTTTGAGTATACTGACTTTTTGAATTTGAAGTATAATTTTTCCATCTTTCATAATTTTGACGTTTTAAAAGTCAGTTTTATGCGAGTCTACAAAACGCTCGATGTACATTTAAAATATAATTTAAATTTAGAATAAACCATGAAAGCGTAAATATAAATGACACCATCAAGTCGGAGAGAGTAACATGATGGCCACATCACCATTTTTTTGTTTTTTGCCAATATTTTCTTAAATATGAAAAATATCATAAAAACATTTAAACAAACATTGAATACAACAAAGAAATGCACATCTTTTGCTTGAAAATATTTTTCATAAAATCATTGCTATTCGAGAGAAAAATTATCAATAATTTTTTAATTTTTGGTTTATAATTATGAAACGATAATAGTTACAGCAAATTTATGTGAATAGTTGCAGAGAATGCCAAAATGAACAACTTCTAAAGAATAAGTTTTCTTCTAAATCTTGTTATTTTTTGAGTAAACCGAGTTTTTGAATTTGAAGTATTATTTTTCCATCTTTCATAATTTTGACGTTTTAAACGTCAGTTTCATCCGAGTTTGCGCAACGCTCGTTGTACATTTAAAATATGATTTCAATTGAAAATAAACCATTAAAACGTAAATATAAGTGGCTATGATAGCATCAAGTCGGATAAAGTAACATGATGGCCACATCACCATTTTTACTTTCTCCGTTACGATGTACGAGAAAGTATTGTGATCGTGATTTTTTTTTCAAAAACCATTTCAACAATTTCTGGAAAAAAAAATTTTGTGTGTGTGTGTCCGTATGCGCTGTATCTCAAAAACTAATAGAGCAATTGATATGAAACTTTCAACATACGTCTTATTTGATAATCTGAAGAACTGAAAAGCTTTTGGTAAAATTTCGTTCACCGGAAGTGGGTGTTTACCTTAACTGTTTTTTGTTTTTTGTCAATATTTTCTTAAATATGAAAAATATCACAAAAACATTTAAACAAACTTTGAAGACAACAAAGAAATGAAAATCTTTTGCTTGAAAAATTTTTTCATAAAATCATTTCTATTCGAGAAAAAAATTAATTATTTTTTTTAAATTTTTAGTTTATAATTATACAACGATAATAGTTACAGCAAATTTATATTAATAACAATTGTAGAGAATACTAAATTGAACAACTTATAAAGAATAAGTTTTTTTCGAAATCCCTTTGGTTTTTGAGCAAACTGAGTTTTTGGATTTGAAGTATAATTTATCCATCTTTCATGATTTTGACGTTTTAAACGTCAGTTTCATCCGAGTTTACACAACGCTCGATGTACATTTAAAATATGATTTCAATTGAAAATAAACCATGAAAGAGTAAATATAAATGATACCATCAAGTCGGAGAAAGTAACATGATGGCCACATCACCATTTTTTTCCTTTAATTCATTAATTTATTTATAAAAACCTTGGGTTATGTTTTACCGGTTGGATTCTGGGATAGATTTATTTATGAAGATGTATGTTGTAAATCACGAGCATAATACGGCGCGTTTAATAAAATCTATAATAAAATGCACAGGAGAGCACATGCATCGACTCAACGGCACTTTTCAACCGCAATTAATAGTCTGCAAAGTTGAACCGGAACAATTTGAACTTTCATTAATATATAATCGATAATTCCGCCTTTCATTGCCAAGTGGTTCGGTTTAAAATTAAATTAGCTCGTTAGACTGAAAGAGGGAGTGGGGCTCTCGACGGTGACCTTGGAATTATTAATTGCCTGGTAAAATATTTGCGCGATACGCGAGAGAGAAATTATAAGTTTTGCTCGGTTTTACCTTCCACCATTCAACCGTTACATCATCGAAGATATTCAGATTGGAAACTGAAATAATATTCAGGGTGTTATTGAATTGCGAAGTAATATACGTGTAAAATTTAAAATGTGTTAATATTGCCTCCCCTAATTATTTGACAGCATCGTTATTTTTAAAGCTTTTTGAGATGAATTATTTGGTACCTTACTCCAGAGGTCGAATGGTCTATATAGACCCCCAGGGGTCTATTTAACAAAAGTAGGGGTCGATCTGAGCCAGGGGGTCGATCCGATTCGAGGGGGGCGATTGGGGGTCGAAGAAAAAATAAGATATTTTTCATAAAACTATTGTTATTGTTATTAATAAATATTAAAATCATAAAATAAATGTACAACAAACACAGTACCTAATCTAATGGATTGTTTTATTTTTATTAACTGAAAATTACTTTTATGGGGGTCGATGGAGATTTCGAAAAATTATATAGGGGTCGATGATCAAAAAAGTTTGGCGACCCCTGCTTTACTCAATGGTTATTAACCGAGATATTTGCAAAAAACTTTACAACCATTTTGAATTAAAAACAAAGGTTTGCCATGAAATCATAATGGCCGACATTTCATTTTTCTCTAAAAAGTGACAGTCGCTGTCACGTTACGTTTTACAACCGGTCGTGTATTTTAGACAAGAAAAAGTATTTATAAGTAAATGGTTTTATTCGGGTACTGTTTAAGAAGTGAAAGTGATTTGTTTAGTGTTGAATTTCCGATGCAGGCAATACCCAGCAAAAGTACTATTCAATGAGTATTAAAAATAATGTAAGTAGACCGATATTATAAAATAATTAGGGGGGCGAATTGTAACACATTTTAAACTGTACTTTGCTTTTCACGTACAGTTCTTAAATAGTACCTGAGTAAAACGTTTTAATCATAAATACTTTTTCTTATGTAGAAAACCCGGCCGATTGTAAATCGTAATGCGACAGCAAACGTCACTTTTTAGAACAAAATGAAATGTCGGCCATTATTATTTCATGGCAAACCTTTGTTTTTAATTGAAAATACTTGTAAAGTTTTTTGCAAATATATTGGTAAATACTTTGCAGAAACCATTGAGTAACTTTAACTAATTAAATTCATTTAATGCTTCTGCAAAGGCTGAAAGACCACTGGTCGATAACCAATTTAGCTTATATTGTTTAGTTTATCATTTCTGTTTATATGTTGTCTATAAATGTAAAACGAAAATAGTCAAATAAAGATGTTACTACTACTGCTTCTGCAACAAGTGAGGTTCTCTCAAATTTATTTATTAACATTTAACATTAAAGTTTAATTTCTCGGATCATTTCCTTAATGTTCCACCCCCTTGTTTACGGGGTGGTAGATTTTCCTTTATAAAATTTCCGTGATTTATACACGTCTGCTTGTGAGACGGTGTTTATAGGGGAGGAGCATCCATCTGATGTTTAAGAGTCGTTTCGTAATTTGGAGGCAGAGGCCTACAGGCTTAATTCGGGCATAAGCGACATTTTACGTTTCGTTGGGCACGATGGGGCCTTAGGTACCACTTAGGCGGCAGTAATGCGTTTTCTCCGGCGACACTTTTGCATTTTAAACTTCAATTTCAAGGTTTATTTATACATCAATTATTATTTAATTATTATTAATCACGTGTGCACGGCTGACATTCCGTTTGCGGGCAACAAACCGCACGTCGATAACTCGGGAACATTGCAAGACGGAATGGCGGCGGTGTGTTGCAATATTAAATTCCTGTTACGTCGTGCACATTGAACATTACCTCTATCTGTCTATTACCCTAATATGTACGCAGAGCAATTGCACGGTTGAATCATCCATTAGCACGTGCACATCACATGCACAACTCGTTATTTGTCACATTAAGCATTACTGTCGCTTATATGCACACCACAACCGATATTACCGCAATAGCTAAATCGCATATATTAAGGTCAAGTTGTGTGTGCGCCCGGCGCTTCCACCATAATTTGTCTTCACGTTCCACATGTTTAAAAAGATGCTGAATCGTATATGTTGTCAGGTTTGTATATCCGGCGCCTTCGCAATAAGTTGACCTCCGCGTTCCCAACAGTTGTAGTTAATAAAAGTTTGCATCTAATGAATTAAACTACGAAACAATAAGTTGCTGATATGAAAAGGGCCTTCTTCAACCTTGTTCTTCTGTTTGTTCGTTAATTTTTTGATATTAAAAACACAACAAGGCATCCATACGTTAGAAGACGTTTAATTTATAATAATAATAATAATATTAATAAAGCATTTATTTCTTTGAAACATACTTACATATGATAAAATACAAGCAACAAAGAAAGCGTCCACGAAAGCGTAATTTTTAATAATATACAACAGTATATTATAAAAGCTAGTATCTAATGAATCTTCTCTGCGAAACAATAAGTTTCTAATATGAAAGGGGGCATTCATTCAATTTTTTTATTTTTTGAAATTATTAAAATCACAACCAGACATCCATCACGTATAAATAACATGTTATTAATTTATTAATAAAGCATCTCAACGCCGGGAATTTGCATTACAACGGGAAGGGCCTTCTTTGTTGCGCCCTGCGGGTAATAAATACAATACGTCCGCTTTCTGATGCACGCACGCGAGATTTTCGGCGGAAAATTCCTGCCTCGGCGCGCGAGAGGGTTTCCAAGACACTTTCTTCGGGTAAACAATAGAAGGGGATGTGCGTGTGTCGGATCGATTCGCGGTCTTATGTGCGAGGATACGGTGTTAACACAAATCAAATGAGTTATTCATGCAAATTCGATTGTGCTAATAATAGTTATTGTTTGATTCAACACGTAATTGAATTGATGTGTTTCTCCAAGATGCTTAAATATTAATACTATGTGGTAAACCATGATGTAACTAATTGATTGTGGTTAAAATATAGTGAATTTGTCAACTCGTCGAAAAATGTCGTTCGAATGAAGCCACAGCCAACTATGGTTTCCATGAAGAAAAAATAAATTTGTGTTATATCTCGGAAACTAATATCGATAGAAAAATTTTGATAAAATGTTATTATTCAGTGTAAAATTATCTAAAACTTTTCCCTTTGCAGCTTTTCTTTATCTCTTATAGCAATCGAGTAAATTCTAATTTCCATTAAAAAAAAAAATAATAAATAAATTTGTGTTATATCTCGGAAACTAATATCGATAGAAAAATTTTGTTAAAATGTTATTGTTCAGTGTAAAATTATCTAAAACTTTTCCCTTTGCAGTTTTTTTTTATCTCTTGTAGCAATCGAGTAAATTCTAATTTCCATTTAAAAAAAAAAATAATAAATAAATTTGTGTTATATCTCGGAAACTAATATCGATAGAAAAATTTTGATAAAATTTTATTATTCAGTGTAAAATTATCTAAAACTTTTCCCTTTACAGTTTTTTTTATTTCTTATAGCAATCGAGTAAATTCTAATTTCCATTAAAAAAAAAAATAATAAATTTGTGTTATATCTCGGAAACTAATATCGATAGAAAAATTTTGATAAAATGTTCTTATTCAGTGTAAAATTATCTAAAACTTTTCTCTTTACAGTTTTTACTTTCTCCGTTACAAAGTACGAGAAAGTATTGTGATCGTGGTTTTTTTTCAAAAAAATTTTTTCACGGAAATATCCGTTTTGGGGTCCCTAGATGCCATTTCAACAAGTTCTGTCTGTGTGTGTGTCACACTCTCGGAGAAAGTAGCATGATGACCACATGACCTTTTTTGTTTCTATCTCTTATAGCAATCGAGTAAATTCCATTAAAAAAAATCTGTAATAGTTGTCATTGACTTTTTGCCACGTCAAACTGCACTTCTTCTCCCGTTTAACCGTCTCTCTATATCTTATAAAAAAGACCTTCCATTTAAAAAAATCGACACTACATTTTTCAAAATATGTAATAGTTGTCATTGACTTTTTTTTCAAAATTATAGCGTCATTTTATTTGCCACGTCAAACTGCACTTCTTTCCCCATTTAACCGTCTCTCTATACCTTATAAAAAAAAAGATCTTCATTGGCATACCCACATTTTTCTCCTTCACCCTCCCACCCCTTTATATCCTATAATTATTAAACATCGAAAAAAAATCACCCTGTATATGAGTTCAAAATAACGTATAGTTATCAAACATTTTATGACTGTACTTTAGAGGCAAAACAAAGTTCTGTAACGTTTCCTGCATTGAAATGGCCAATAAAACAATGATTGCTTGCTTTCTCTCGATATATGATATAAATAAAACGGAAAATGTTTATTAGCAATTCCCATTGTAAATCCCTGATTTTATTTGTATCAATAAAAACATGAAGGTACGGTACGCGACGACATTTTTCAGACGAGAACTGTTTTTCGATTTAAATTTTTATTGCACCATTAAAAGGCCAATTGTTCAAGATTAATCCACTCGATTATTTAAACGGCTATAAAAAATTATATTGCCCATATATCGATATGATATTAACTATAAATTTATTATTTGTTGATTTGATTCTCGTTCTCGGTGCTCAAATGCCACATTTTAAGAATCCTAAATATAAATTTATTATTGGATTAACCCTTACCTAACGAATGCTGTCGTATTTGCGACAATAAAAAATCTTCCTGTATGATCGAAAATTGTATTCGCGACAATAAAATATTTTTTCGTGAGATGGAATCGCATTTCGGCGGAATATTGCCCTATTCGCGATAATAAAAAATATTCCCGTAAGATCGAACATCGTATTCGCGACAATACAAATATTTTCGTGTGATCGAATCGAATTTTGGCGGCATGGAAAAGCCCACAAGGCTCCCAAGTAAAATAGCTAAGTATGAAGCAAGTAGAAATTTAGAAAAAAAATCGAAACGCGGCGAGGAAAACATAAATTTGACGGAACTAAAAAAATGGCGATCCTGACAAAAAAATGTCGAAAAACGGGTCCTTCAAAGAGACCTAAAAAAAATCCTGACAAAAATGTACCGGCAAATAATAAAATAAATAAAAAGTATTGAAAAAAAGTCTCGAAAAATATGTCCTGAAATCATTGCATTTTTCAAAACAAAGGAGTGTAATTTTGACAATTTGGATATATTTTTTTTAGAATTTATTCATCTCGGTTTTTTCAATTTTTCTTATCTCCGAATGCAATTTTCATTTCCTGCGTTCTAGTTTTAAGCGTTGCCATTTCGTTTCCAGGTGTGATATGCCGATTTTTTTAAGGAATGTCAAAAAATGGTTCATTCTGGATGTGCTTTGAAATTTTGAAGCTAATTTCTGCAGAGATGAATTTTTTACAATTTTTCTTATCGCCGAATGCAATTTTCATTTCCTCCGTTCAAGTTGCGAGTGTTGCCATTTTGTTTCTAGCTGTGATATATTAATTTTTTTGAAGGAATTTCAAAAAATGGTTCATTCTGGGTGTGTCTTGAAATTTTGAAGCTAAATCCAGTGGAGATTATTTTTTTTTACAATTTTTCATACCACCGAATGCAATTTTTATTTCCTGCGTTCAAATTTTGAATGTTGCCATTTTGTTTACAGCTGTGATATGTCGTATATATCTAGATATATGTAGAATAAGGCCTGTTAAATTTTATTGAAATTCATTTTGGGCATTTCGAGAAAATTACGAAAATCTGGTCGAAAGTGCAACTTTGCAAAATATCGATTTTTGATGGAAAATTCCGGAAAAAACATTAACGACCCACTTTTGATTTTTCTTTCATTTTACAACTACATATACCTAGAATATGGTCTGTAAAATTTATTAAAATTCATTTTGGGGATTTCGAGAAAATTACGAAAATCTAGTCGAAAGTGCAATTTTGCAAAAAATCGATTTTTGATGGAAAATTGCGGATAAAATATTAACGACCTGCTTTTGATTTTTCTTTCATTTTACAACTACATATACCTAGAATATGCCCTGTAAAATTTATTAAAATTTATTTTGGGGATTTCGAGAAAATTACGAAAATCTAGCCGAAAGTGCAATTTTGCAAAAAATCGATTTTTCATGGAAAATTCCGGATAAAATATTAACGACCCACTTTTGATTTTTCTTTCATTTTACAACTACATATACCTAGAATATGCCCTGTAAAATTTATTAAAATTCATTTTGGGGATTTTGAGAAAATTACGAAAATCTGGTCGAAAGTGCAATTTTTTGTATTAATAATATTTTATCGATTTTTTTTTTCAAAAATTCGTATCTCTTTTGAAACTTGCTGTATTTTAAAAAACAAAACCTAATTTAAAAGAGTTATATTTTGGTAATTTAACAGATTGTTTTTAGAATTTATTCTCCTCGATTTATATTTTTTTTCGATTTTTTTTTCTTCGACGTTCAATGACCGAAAAATAAAATGTTCAAAAATTCGCAATTCTCTTGAATATCGGTTTATTTCGCAAAGCGAAGTTTTTAAAAAATCTAGTCGAAAGTACAGTTTTGCAAAATATCAATAATATTTTGTCGTTTTTTTTTTCTTCAAAAATTCGTATCTCTTTTGAAACTTGCTGTATTTTAAAAAACAAAACCTAATTTAAGAGAATTATATTTTGGTAATTTAACAGAATTTTTCTAGAATTTATTCTCCACGGTTTATATTTTTTTCGAATTTTTTTTTTCGACGTTCAATGACCGAAAAATAAAATGTTAAAAAATTCGCAATTCTCCTGAATATCGGTTTATTTTACAAAGCAAAGTTTAAAAAAAAACTAAAGTTTATTGAAAAGGGTCATACTTTGGTAATTTAATGGAATTTTTCTAAACTTTATTCGCTGCGGTCAATTTTTTTTCGATTTTTTTTTTCTTCAATGTTCAATGTCCGAGAAATAAAATGTTGAAAAATTCGTAACTCTCTTGAATATTGATGCACTTTTCAAAATAAAAATAAATAATTTAAATAATTAAAAGAGTGATATTTTAACAATTGAATATAATTTTTTCACCACGGTTAATATTTTTTTGCAATTTTTTTCACCGATTCGTCAAAAATGTGAAAAACTAAACTCGTGCGTTTAAAAACCAAAAGTGAATTTAAAAGATTTTTTGTGGAATTTATTCTCCGCGCTTTTTATTTTTTCAATTTTTTTTTCATCAATTCTCTCTCTTTCATTGTCCAAAAATTTTTCAAAAATTCGTATCTCATTTAAATATCTTTTTATTTTTTCAATTTTTTTTCCTCAATTCTTCTCCCTCTTTCATTGTCCGAAAATTAAAATTTTTCAAAAATTCGTATCTCATTTAAATATCTTTTTATTTTTTCAATTTTTTTTTCCTCAATTCTTCTCCCTCTTTCATTGTCCGAAAATTAAAATTTTTCAAAAATTCGTATCTCATTTAAATATTGGTGTATTTTTCAAAACAAACTTAAAATGGATAATATTTCGACAATTGGATATAATTTTTCTAGAATTCATTCAACACGGTTAATAATTTTTTTTTACAATTTTCTTCAATATCCTGAAAAATCTAGCAGAAGAAGAAATAGTCTCCGGATTTCTTAATAATCTCGACAGTCTGAAAATTATTTTCTTCCAAATGAATTGATGTCACGAGATGTTTACCTCGTTATAAAGTATCCTCTCGGGGTAGAATATCTGAAAAGGTGATCCACCTTGATGGAAAGTTATAGGAGTTCGCTGAATGAATACAGAAAAAAAAACTTTTCCGTATTTGTACTAACATTTCTTCAATGTCGAAAAGACATTTTTTATTTTATTTTCAAAGCGCGAATGTTGTTTAATGGCGACGCGTTTTATTGAAATGCGTTAAAAAAATGTCACGTCGTTACTCTCGCCCTACTTTTTTTTTAAATCATTTTTTCTGTAAATTTAAAACGTTTTTATTTGTACGTATTCGAGCGATTTACGTGACGTGTTCAGAAAATATCAAAGCAGGCGGCGGTGGACGTGTGCGTAGCGTCGCTCACATTAAAAGGCGCCGCTTTTAAATGTAGATGCAGTTTATGATAAACGCCCGGCGTCGCTTTATTTTTTTTTTCCGCACTCCCCCTCTAAAATATATAAAATTGTCAAAAGCAGCGCACATAAAAAACAACAAATGTACGAGTTGTACGAGCGACTATATATATACAGGCCAACATTTTTCTCCATTCGTAACCGAGTGACATAATTTAAAGCCTTCACTGCGAAACACAGAGAGAAAGAGAGAGGGAATACATGGGGAACATTCGCACATGACTCACACGGTGTCATGTGTCTGTGTTGCCGTGAAGTGAATTTTTTTTAAGTGTGGCAAACAGTGCCTGTGTTAATTGTTTATTGTTAATAGTGTTGTGAGTAAACAGTCGTGTTTTGTTATGAGGATTAAGCTAATGAATCGCTACAGGAAGGAGTTTGAATTTGTTTCTCATGACAGGATTGATTAATTTAGTAAGTTAGGCATTTATTAACGGTTTAATAATTTTACAATGGCATATATGGTTTGATCAATGGATCTTTGCGTGTGCGTCATTACCAAAGACTTGGACGACATACGTACACACATGATTGCGTCTAATTTAACTTATCGTAGAGAGAGAGAGAGTAAACGCATGAAAATGTTGTCGGAGTGTCTGTCGGTGTGCGCTATATCTCAAAAACTTATAGAGCAATTGATATGAAACTTTGAACATCCGTCTTATTTGATAATCCGAAGAACTAAAAAGCTTTTGGTAAAATTTCGTACACCGGAAGTGGGCGTTTACCTTAACTGTTTTTTGTTTTTTGCCAATATTTTCTTAAATATGAAAACTATCACAAAAACATTTAAACGAACATTGAAGACAACAAAGAAATGAACATCTTTTGCTTGAAAATATTTTTCATAAAATCATTACTATTCGAGAAAAAAATTTATTTATTTTTTTTAATTTTTGATTTATAATTACGAAACGATAATAGTTACAGCAAATTTATTTGCATAATAATTGTAGAGAATGCTAAAATGAACAACTTCGAAAGAATAAGTTTTTTTCGAAATCTCGTTAGTTTTCGAGTAAACTGAGATTGTGAATTTGAAGTATAATTTTTCCATCTTTCATGATTTTGCATCCGAGTTTACAGAACGCTCGATGTACATTTAAAATATGATTTCAATTAAAAATAAATCATGAAAACATAAATATAAATGGCTATACCATCAAGTCGGAGAAAGTAACATAATGATCACCATTTTTTCTCTACATAACAGTTTGCTTTGAGCGTTGTATCTCAAAAACTAATACAGAAAAGGAATAAAACACTTTAACTTTTTTATACCACTATATTTTATTTATGTGACTAGTTTCGACCATTCACTTGGTTTGAAAATGACCAGTGAATGGTCGAAACTAGTCACATAAATAAAATATAGTGGTATAAAAAAGTTAAAGTGTTTTATTCCAATCTACAATCAAGATGTACCACGAAGTAAACGCCGCCAACATTAAACATTTAATACTTGAACATACTTGAACATAAGTGTTATTTGAGAAACCGAAAAACTGTAAAGCTTGTGGTAAAATTTCGTATTTCCGAATATTTACCTTAACAATTTTTTGTTCTTTTAGCCTTTTTGGGACTTCAGGACAAAGTTTTCAGAACTTTTTTAAGGACATTTTTAAAAGACCTTTCTTCGAGGATTCTTTTTCAGAATATTATTTCTTAAGAAAGGACTTATTTTCGGGATTTTTTTCAGAAAAAAAATTTCAGAATTTTCTTCGTAACATTTTTTAGAATTCTTTTTCTCATAACCATTTTTGGACCTTTCTAAGGGTTTTTTCAGATATTTTTGGCATGTTTTTTAAGGCTACTTTCTAAACTTTTTATTTCAGGAATTTTGTTAAAGACTTATTTTAGGCCTTTTTGCAGAACTCTGGGATTTTTTTCAGGCCAATTTCTTCAGATCCTGTTAAGGACTTTTTACAATGCTTTCTTTTCAGATTTTATTTTTTTTTATTTTTTAAAGATGTTATTTTCGGGGCAATTTTTCAGGGACTCTTTTTACAGGACATTTTTTTTATAATATTTCATCAGGACTCTTTTTCTGAACCATCTTCAGGATTTATTTTAGGACTTTTTAGGACTCTTTTTCTGGTATTTTCCGGGAGTTTTTTCACGGCTTTTATCAGGACTCTTATTCAAAACTTAATTTCCAGGACTGTTCCTCCAGGTCTTTCTTAAGAACCTCTTGTTCGGGACTTCGTTTTGAGATCCTTCTCAGAATTTTCTTCATTGCATTTTTTCAGCATTATTTTTACGGGAATTTTTTTTCAAACCTTCCTTACAGGACTTTTTTCAGTACTATAATTCAGGACACTTTTTATGGGATTAATTTTCAGGACTTCTTGTTCCGGATTTTTTTTTCAAGACTCCTTTTGGGGTTTCTTCCGAACTTTTTCAGGTGTTTAATAATCTTTTTACAGGGTTTTTTTCAGAAATGTTTTTTTTGGGATTCTTTTACGATGTTATCTCCATAACTCTTTTTCAAAACTGTTAATACTGGACATTTTTTCTGGATATTTTATCAGGACTTTTTCAAGACATTCTTCAGGCCTTAGGCATGACTTATTTTAAGACTATCCTTCGGGATTTTTTGGGACTCTTTTTGGACGTCTTTCAGGATTTTTTAAACGACATTTATTTCTGGTGTTTTATACGAAGATTTAATTTTTCAGGATTTTTTGTTGCAGTACTTTTTCCAAGACTCTTTCACAACTTTTTAACAGGAACCTTTTTTCAAGACTTTATTTCCAATACTGTTTTTCCAGGACATTTTTTTGTAAGAACTCTTTTTTAGGACATTCTTTCAGAACTTTATTTCTGGTCTTTTTGAAGGACCTGTTTTTAAGACATTTTTTGTCAGGACTTTTTATCACTACTTTCTTCAAGACTGTCTTGTTCAGGACTTTTATTGGGATTTTTAGTACTTTTTATATTAGATCTATTTTTAGAAATCTTTTACAGGACTTTCTTGTTCAGGGCTTTTATTCGGTTTTTTTAGGACTTTTAAATCAGGACTATTTTTAGAAATCCTTTTCGAGACTTTCTTGTTCAGGACTTTTAAAAGATTTTTTTAGGACTTCTTAATCGGGACCATTTTTAGAAAACTTTTTCAGGACTTTTTTTTAGTTTTTCAGTAAACTTACGGTAAAAATTATTAGAATTTGTAACATAATTTGTCATTTTTCCAACTTTCATAAATTTGACGTTTTAAACGTCATCACCTTTCGATCATGTGAAACGCTCGATTTAAAATTTGATTTAAATTGAAAATAATGAATTAATCTATAAATATAAATAACTATTAAACCATCAAATCGAAGAAAGTAACATGATGGCCACATCACCATTTTTTATATTACTAATAATTTATTATTTTTTGCCATCGAAGGAATAATTTTCTTTGAATAATCATATATTTAGACTACGTTTCCTTGTTGTTAAATTTGTACTCCAAATTGAATTTATTCTTCGGAAACTAAACTTTCAACATTACGCGTAAAGGGACATCGTCCTCAATAAATAAATCGTAACATGTGCGAAATAATTTCCTGGATTTCCACTTAAAACACTCTTGGTATACACTCATGAATTATGTATGGTCCCCTCTCTCTCCCCCCGCGTTTCGTTCGTTCGCATTATGTATTCGTCCCTGTGGGTTATTTACATGCGCCAAAATAGGCGGACATTTCAATTAAAACTTATGTATTAATCTGTATTTCGTCTGGAAGTTATGATTGAGGGACAAAGGGGCCGGGGAGACCGCCGCCAATGGGAATAATGGAAATTTATCGGCCCCGGCGCAATAAAAATCCCTTCGACGCGGCGACGTTGCAAACGATACCCCCCAAAAGGGCAATAATTCATCTCGCCGTGCCTTTTTTTTTATCGGACCCTAAAATATGGTCCGTTTTCACGTTTCATCAATCTTAATTCCAATTTCGAAAGGAAATTAAAAAAAAAAGAGAGAGGGAGTGAACATGGATTGCAACAATAGACTATTAAATTAAAAATCGAAGGTGGCTTTGAAAAACAATTTATTGACATTAAAATTTAACAAGGTGGCAAGAGACTGTTTTGACTTTAGTAATGTAAAAGTTTAGAGCATTTCTAGCATAACTTCTTTATACTCAAGAATAATATTTTGTCATAGAAAAAATAATTCTTATACAAAGAGCTTAAGTAAACAATGCTTTAAACTTTTACACTACTAAAGTCTCTTGTCACCTCGTTAAATTGTAATGTCAATAAATTGTTTTTCAAAGCCACCTTCGATTTTTATTTAGTAAAATGGCTATTGAAACGGTTGATAAAACGAGTTTTCTGCAAATAACTTTTAATGCGTTAGGAATTGCGATAAAGTTGTTATTAGGAAAAATGTTTGTTTTTTTAATTCCGCATCGAATGACATAAAAATATACAGGGGCTCCAATTTAAAATAAGAAAAATAAAGCGCTTTAAAGTTCGAAATGTTCGACACTAAATTTTGGACACCCTGTATAACTCATATCGATCAAACTTGGTTAACGGGACCATCAGACCTTATTTAATAAGTACCTTGTATGATTTTATTAACAAGGCACTATTTTTATTTTTTAATCATTTTTTAAAACAATAGTGCAAATCTGATTTTTTTTTAGTTTTAATTTTTTTTGCCGATATCCCTGAATCGATTCCAATAAAATTATAGGAGTATGTAGGCAACCGTAAAAGGTACCCAAATAAGCAATAAAATACATGGCATGTAATTTAAAAAAATACATCATCATGACGTCACGCTTTTTTGCGACACCCTGTATAATCAAAAATATTTTCCTGAAATGCATCGTGGGCTACAAATTTATTCTGCAAAATTTCTCCAACTTAATTAGTAAATGAGCTATAGAAGACGGGAGATGAAATGCGGGACCCTGTATACATCAAAAAATTAGTTTTAACCCTTTGCACTCATATTTATTAGTGATAAAACGTATTGTGTCGACAATAAGTCGACATACGAGTGCAAAGGGTTAAATCTAAATATAGTTCATAGCAAAATTTTAAATTAAATGTAATTATTTGAGCAACTGTGCCGCGAATGAAACGCGCTTTTGTAGAAGAAAATCCGGGAAAGTTTCCTTTCCTTTTAGTTTTTGTTTTTGTGGAAAACTACTGGCGGGGAAATATTGGCCGGCCCTTGGAAGTTATAATTTAATTTCGCCCCCCCCCCCCCCCCCCCCCCCCGCGCGAGTAAATCCGAGCGCGCGCGCGCTCTACATAAACGATGCCATTTCTACTGGGAGGCGTTTAATTAAGCGCGGAATCGTCATAAATATTTAAGCCGGGATCGCGATATCCGCGAATTTGAATTTTAAATTCAATATTTACATCATCCCGCGGCCCTTAATGGAACAATGCCCAGTCATGACACCTCCTCTCCCTTCCTTATTTCAATCATCCGTGGGGCATTATTAATACAATGTAAAAAATGGAAATGAAAAATAAATTATTCGATTTGGTATGAATATGAATTTTGGTAATAAGGTAGTAATATTATGATGATGGAGGGCTATAAGATAATAGAATAATTTAGGCCCCACGTTGGGCGCCAAATATTGGTAAACGTTAACAAATTTCATAAAAGTATTGAAAGAAAAATATGTGTAATTTTTTTATTACTTAACCCTTTCGGCCCTGGTGGTGATAATTGCCACCACAACATTTACATGTCTCTACTTACTAAAAATTATTATTATTTTATTTTATTAGTGGTGGCATTCGCCGCCATTAATTAATTCCTATACTAATTAAGCAAATGAGTTCAAATTCGATATTTATGGTCTTAAGAAGCTCCGCATCAATAATAATTAACAAACAAAAATTTTTTTCAAATTAAAAAATCCAGGGCTGAAAGGGTTAATACTATTAATAAAACCCTTTAAAACATTTGTGGCCGAAAATATCGAACCCAAACGAGGCCTAATAATGGCTTTTGATTTTTTCGAAAATTGACCATGTTGCAAAAATTATTTCCATTAAATATTGTTTTATTTCTATAAACTTACTTTACGAACGGGCCTCGTATCTTTAAGAAATTTTGCATCGATTTCAACATCCAACCCCCTTCTTCATCCACTCGCAACATATGTAATATCTTAGATTACATAAAAGAATTCTCCTTATTTTATTTACCATGAAAAATCCGTAATAAAAAAAAAGGAAAGGGGGGCCGCCGCCGCCGAACGAAATGAAATATTTAAGGTACTTCTTTAAATATACACGCGAGTTATGAATGTTTGAGCAGGAAGAGAGAGAGAGAGAGAGAGAGAGAAAGGGCCCTGAAATATGAAAGGTGCATGTGCGAGTCGTAAAGGCCCTTCTCTTCACAAAGCGGCGCATTAAAAGATCCCTCTGTATATATTACCTAGATGAAACGCCCTCTCACTCGGAAGTGAGGACTCGAAAAAAAAAAGAGAAGGGCCGAGCCGCGTAAGACGTGATATCAACCCGGGAGAAACCCTAAATTATACGAATAATCTCCTTCTTAAATTCCCCGAGGCGTTCGGATCTCTCTCTAATCTTTGGAATGGATGCAAATAACAAAATCTTCGAAAGACCCCCGCCTGGTCGATATCCGGTTAATAGTCGATAGCTATTGTTTTTATATTTATTTCAAGCCACCAAAAATATAACAATCTTTCACGATTTTTCGCGCTGATTGCAAGAAATTATCACAAAATTTGGTGACGGTGTAAATGAAATTTTTGACGTAATAATAATCTCGAATGATTTTTGAGTAATTTTGGAAAGTTTCAAGTCGATAGCAATTGTTTTTATATTTTATTTCAAGCCACCAAAAATGTAACAATTTTTCGCGCTGATTGCACGAAATTATCACAAAATCTGGTGAAGGTGTGAATGAAATTTTTGACGTAATAATAATCTCGAATGATATTTGAGTAATTTTGGAAAGTTTCAAGTCGATAGCAATTGTTTTTATATTTATTTCAAGCCAACAAAAATATAACAATTTTTCGCGCTGATTGCACGAAATTATCACAAAATCTGGTGATGGTGTGAATGAAATTTTTGACGTAATAATAATCTCGAATGATTTTTGAGTAATTTTGGAAAGTTTCAAGCCGATAGCAATTGTTTTCATATTTATTTCAAGCCACTAAAAATATAACAATTTTTCACAATTTTTCATACTGATTGCATGAAATTATCACAAAATCCTGTGATGGTGTGAATTAAATTTTTGACGTAATAATAATCTCGAATGATATTTGAGTAATTTTGGAAAGTTTCAAGTCGATAGCAATTGTTTTTATATTTAGTTCAAGCCACCAAAAATATAACAATTTTTCGCGCTGATTGCACGAAATTATCGCAAAATCTGGTGACGGTGTGAATGAAATTTTTGACGTAATAATAATCTCGAATGATTTTTGAGTAATTTTGGAAAGTTTCAAGTCGATGGCAATTGTTTTTATATTTATTTCAAGCCACCAAAAATATAACAATTTTTCGTGATTTTTCGCACTGATTGCACGAAATTATCACAAAATCTGGTGACGGTGTGAATTAAGTTTTTGACGTAATAATAATCTCGAATGATTTTTGAGTAATTTTGGAAAGTTTCAAGTCGATAGCAATTGTTTTTATATTTATTTCAAGCCACCTAAAATATAACAATTTTTCGCGCTGATTGCACGAAATTATCGCAAAATCTGGTGACGGTGTGAATGAAATTTTTGACGTAATAATAATCTCGAATGATTTTTGAGTAATTTTGGAAAGTTTCAAGTCGATGGCAATTGTTTTTATATTTATTTCAAGCCACCAAAAATATAACAATTTTTCGTGATTTTTCGCACTGATTGCACGAAATTATCGCAAAATCTGGTGACGGTGTGAATTAAGTTTTTGACGTAATAATAATCTCGAATGATTTTTGAGTAATTTTGGAAAGTTTCAAGTCGATAGCAATTGTTTTTATATTTATTTCAAGCCACCTAAAATTTAACAATTTTTCGCGCTGATTGCACGAAATTATCGCAAAATCTGGTGACGGTGTGAATGAAATTTTTGACGTAATAATAATCTCGAATGATTTTTGAGTAATTTTGGAAAGTTTCAAGTCGATGGCAATTGTTTTTATATTTATTTCAAGCCACCTAAAATTTAACAATTTTTCGCGCTGATTGCACGAAATTATCGCAAAATCTGGTGACGGTGTGAATGAAATTTTTGACGTAATGATAATCTCGAATGATTTTTGAGTAATTTTGGAAAGTTTCAAGTCGATAGCAATTGTTCTTATATTTATTTCAAGCCACCAAAAATGTAACAATTTTTCACGATTTTTCGCGCTGATTGCACGAAATTATCACAAAATCCGGTGATGGTGTGAATGAAATTTTTGACGTAATAATAATCTCGAATGATATTTGAGTAATTTTGGAAAGTTTCAAGTCGATAGCAATTGTTTTTATATTTATTTCAAGCCACTAAAAATATAACAATTTTTCACGATTTTTCGCGCTGATTGCATGAAATTATCACAAAATCATGTGGTGGTGTGAATGAATTTTTTGACGTAATAATAATCTCGAATGATATTTGAGTAATTTTGGAAAGTTTCAAGTCGATAGCAATTGTTTTTATATTTATTTCAAGCCACCAAAAATGTAACAATTTTTCACGATTTTTCGCGCTGATTGCACGAAATTATCACAAAATCCGGTGATGGTGTGAATGAAATTTTTGACGTAATAATAATCTCGAGTAATTTTTGAGTAAATTTGGAAAGTTTCAAGTCGATAGCAATTGTTCTTATATTTATTTCAAGCCACCAAAAATGTAACAATTTTTCACGATTTTTCGCGCTGATTGCACGAAATTATCACAAAATCCGGTGATGGTGTGAATGAAATTTTTGACGTAATAATAATCTCGAATGATTTTTGAGTAATTTTGGAAAGTTTCAAGTCGATTGCAATTGTTTTTATATTTATTTCAAGCCACCAGAAATATAACAATTTTTCCCGATTTTTCGCGCTGATTGCACGAAATTATCACAAAATCCGGGGAAGGTGTGAATGAAATTTTTGACGTAATAATAATCTCGAATGATATTTGAGTAATTTTGGAAAATTTCAAGTCGATAGCACTTGTTTTTATATTTATTTCACGCCACCAAAAACATAACAATTTTTCACGATTTTTCGCACTAATTGCATGAAATTATCACAAAATCCGGTGACGGCGTGAATGAAATTTTTGACGTAATAATAATCTCGAATGATATTTGAGTAATTTTGGAAAGTTTCAAGTCGATGGCAATTGTTTTTATATTTATTTCAATCCACCAAAAATATAACAATTTTTCACGATTTTTCGCACTGATTGTAATTATCACAAAATCATGTGGTGGTGTGAATGAAATTTTTGACGTAATAATAATCTCGAATGATTTTTGAGTAATTTTGGAAAGTTTCAAGCCGATAGCAATTGTTTTTATATTTATTTCAAGCCACCAAAGATTAACAATTTTTCACGATTTTTCGCGCTGATTGCACGAAATTATCACAAAATCTGGTGACGGTGTGAATGAAATTTTTGACGTAATAATAATCTCGAATGATTTTTGAGTAATTTTAGAAAGTTTCAAGTCGATACCAATTGTTTTTATATTTATTTGAAGCCATCAAAAATATTTCAATTTTTCACGATTTTTCGCACTGATTGAATGAAATTATCACAAAATCTGGTGACGGTGTGAATTAAGTTTTTGACGTAATAATAATCTCGAATGATTTTTAAGTAATTTTGGAAAGTTTTAACTCGATGACAATTGTTTTAATATTTTTTTGAGACCATTAAAGGATTTAGTACATGTTTTTTTCTTTTCAGTGAGATTTAATCAACTAGAAGTACTAACAAAACTTTTTACGCTTGTATTATTCAGTACACTCGTCACATCAATTGGATTGCAGCAGCTTTTCTTTTTAGTGTGGACATAAAAGGAAGTGCACCGGAATGTTTATGTAACAGAATTACCCCCCCACACGAAACACAAACATAAACTTATAATTCCCAGTTTATATAAGTCTGCAGTCTGAGACGACGCGCCACCAGATATCCCGACGGCGAAACTTTGCCCATAATTTCCCCCCAGAACTCCCCCAAAATGGAGTCTCTAATTTAGAACCGGTCTACGAATAGTTGCACACAGCACTAATCATTATGGACACGTCTATTTATCTGCCCTCCGGAATCCGGGTGATCACGACGAGTCGCTTAATTGCGTGTTTTTCTCGACTTCCCCCCTCGAGTAGGAGGAGGAAAAAATGTAATCCCGAAGATGAGTCGCCAGTTTCAGCCCTTATTGAGATGTTTGTCCGTCGGGACTAGTCTATGATGAAATTTTGAAACGTGGCCCTCTTCAGGAAAGAGATGTCGTGATCGATGTGCTGGTTTTTTTTAATGGATAATCAAATCGTAACTAAATGTAATAAAGACGAAATATAGCCTGAGTACGTGAATAAGAGAATAAACAAATAACTTGTGCACAGATATTGTGATTTTCATTGGGTGATTAATTTTGCAAAACAATTTTTAGTCGCGGACTAAACGCGATCGTTTTATAGCTTCTGCGGCACGTAGCTCCGTCTTGTTGAAAATAACTATCATCCAAGTCCCGACTGAAAAAAGTCGGTGGCGCAATGTACTTTGTCGTCTATTCAAATTCATAAGCATACATGATTTTCGAATCCGAAAATAGTGTCTGATCACATTTAGCGAATAATCATTTCGATTGCGAAAATATGGTTTCGTGAAAAATAATGCAAATGCGAATGAATGAATTCGCGGAATTCACCTGTGTCACCGCATTGTGTTGGAACGAAGGTTAAACATTCATGCATTATTCACGGTAATAACTGCGATGCAATCAGGAAGACTCATATGTCTATTTCGAAACTGGAACACGTAACACCAAAAATTTTAATAATTAGGAAATTAAAAAAAGTAACACAAAAAATTTCTTAATGCCTGTATCAAATTTATTTATTCTTAATAAGCGCTTCATGGTGTTGTAGAGGTACAAGATGTGTGCAATATCTACAACCCATAAAACCTAATGAAAATCGTGACGTACACAAAACATAAAACGTGCGATCTATTTTTAAAACCGGAAACTGGGCCAATCGTCACGTCTTCGCCTTGTTTGAGATGGACTAACAATCGAGGTGATTTATCCGGAATTAAAATTGAGGCTGCGGATTAGCGATACACCGCGATACAATCGAGAGATTTATTGCTAAATTAGTTTATCTAGTAGTTAATAACTATGTTGGGGGTGAGATATGAGCCGCGCCATCCGGCTGATAATTGCGGATTTGGATGTTTCGCATTCAAACGGATTTAATTAGAAATGTACGATTTGATTTATTTTGCTTGTGGCAGAAATATGTTTAATTTCACGCAAAAACTTTACATAAATATTTATTTATTCAGGCAATTATTTCATTTATTTCTGCAACATGTGAGGGTTTTTATTTTTAACGATATAATTTATTTCAACATTTTTAACCATTTTTTTTTTGGCGCCAAACGAAGGACCCAAAATACAGGGTGTTCCTAAATTGATACAAAAGATTTTAAAGGGCAATCCTTCGGCAAAAATTAAGGAGGTCTTTTTTATATTTTTTTGTTCAAAACCCCTTCCTCTTCAAGTTACAGGAAATTTCTCGATTGATTGATTTTTTATGATCCTTCTAATCGTTCAATACTTTTTGTATTGCCGTTGTTTTGTTTTCAAACAGATCATAACAACTGTTTTTTTTTTAAATGAAAAATCAACAATACATTGCTTTACTGTAGATCTTGAACTTTTGAAGGAAATTCTTAGACGGATCGATCATTATTCATTTTCTCAAGGTTTGTATTGTTGCTGTTTTGTTTTCAGCTAAGTAATGACAATTGTTTTGATGGAAAATTATAAATACATTCCTTTACCACAGATCTTGAAGTTTTGAAGGAAATTCCTCGATGGATTAATTTTTTACAATTTTTCAAATCCTCAAATGCATTTTTCATTTTCTCAAGGCTTGGATTGTTGCTGTTTTGTTTTCAGCTAAGTAATGACAATTGTTTTGATGGAAAATCATAAATACATTCCTTTGCCACAAATCTTGAAGTTTTGAAGGAAATTCCTCGCTGGATTAATTTTTTACAATTTTTCAAATTGTCGAATGCATTTTTCATTTTCTCGAGGTTTGGATTGTTGCTGTTTTGTTTTCAGCTAAGTAATGACAATTGTTTTGATGGAAAATCATAAATACATTCCTTTACCACAGATCTTGAAGTTTTGAAGGAAATTCCTGGATGGATTGATTTTTTACAATTTTTCAAATCCTCGAATGCATTTTTCATTTTCTCAAGGTTTGAATTGTTGCTGTTTTGTTTTCAGCTGGGTTATGACAATTGTTTTGATGGAAAATCATAAATACATTCCTTTGCCACAAATCTTGAAGTTTTGAAGGAAATTCCTGGATGGATTGATTTTTTACAATTTTTCAAATCCTCGAATGCATTTTTCATTTTCTCAAGGTTTGAATTGTTGCTGTTTTGTTTTCAGCTGGGTTATGACAATTGTTTTGATGGAAAATCATAAATACATTCCTTTACTACAAATCTTGAAGTTTTGAAGGAAATTCCTCGATGGATTCATTTTTTACAATTTGTCAAATCCTCGAATGCATTTTTCATTTTCTCAAGGTTTGGATTGTTGGTGTTTTGTTTTCAGCTGGGTTATGACAATTGTTTTGATGGAAAATCATAAATACATTCCTTTGCCACAAATCTTGAAGTTTTGAAGGAAATTCCTGGATGGATTGATTTTTTACAATTTTTCAAATCCTCGAATGCATTTTTCATTTTCTCAAGGTTTGAATTGTTGCTGTTTTGTTTTCAGCTGGGTTATGACAATTGTTTTGATGGAAAATCATAAATACATTCCTTTGCCACAAATCTTGAAGTTTTGAAGGAAATTCCTGGATGGATTGATTTTTTACAATTTTTCAAATCCTCGAATGCATTTTTCATTTTCTCAAGGTTTGAATTGTTGCTGTTTTGTTTTCAGCTGGGTTATGACAATTGTTTTGATGGAAAATCATAAATACATTCCTTTACTACAAATCTTGAAGTTTTGAAGGAAATTCCTCGATGGATTAATTTTTTACAATTTTTTAAATCCTTGAATGCATTTTTCATTTTCTCAAGGTTTGGATTGTTGCTGTTTTGTTTTCAGCTAGGTTATGACAATTGTTTTGATAGAAAATCATAAATACATTCCTTTACTACAAATCTTGAAGTTTTGAAGGAAATTCCTCGATGGATTCATTTTTTACAATTTGTCAAATCCTCGAATGCATTTTTCATTTTCTCAAGGTTTGGATTGTTGGTGTTTTGTTTTCAGCTATGTAATGACAATTGTTTTGGTGGAAAATCATAAATACATTCCTTTGCCACAAATCTTGAAGTTTTGAAGGAAATTCCTCGCTGGATTAATTTTTTACAATTTTTCACATCCTCGAATGCATTTTTCATTTTCTTAAGGTTTGGATTGTTGCTGTTTTGTTTTTAGCTAAGTAATGACAATTGTTTTGATGGAAAATCATAAATACATTCCTTTGCCACAAATCTTGAAGTTTTGAAGGAAATTCCTCGATGGATTGACTTTTTACAATTTTTCACATCCTTGAATGCATTTTTCATTTTCTCGCGGTTTGGATTGTTGCTGTTTTGTTTTCAGCTGGGTTATGACAATTGTTTTGATGGAAAATCATAAATACATTCCTTTGCCACAAATCTTGAAGTTTTGAAGGAAATTCCTCGATGGATTGATTTTTTTTACAATTTCTCAAATCCTCGAATGCATTTTTCATTTTCTCAAGGTTTGGATTGTTGCTGTTTTGTTTTCTGCTTGATTATGACAACTGTAGCAAATCAGAAATACAAAGTTAAGGGAAAAAAAATGTTTTATTGCTTTACGTTCCTCCCTGTACATTGATTGTTAGGTTGAAGTTAGACAGACTTTAATAAATATAATTACTACTACAATTTAACATTTTCCTGCGTCCCCGATTATTTTAGAGAAAAAAATGTCGGAGTAAAAAATCGTCAATTGTTTTTTTTTTTTTACTTAGGCTGAGCCATTCAGTCACACACGACTGTTATGTCAATTGTTTAATAACGTAATTCAAGAGTGTTTAATTTCTTTAAAATTTATATGGGTACATCTTGCTTTCAGCTTTAAGCATTTTCTCACTCTTCTCCGTCAGTTTTTTTTTTATTGGCGACCCAAAATAGGTCGTACCTAGTCGAAAATTTCAAAAAATCGCATTTTGACATTTTCAATATGTGTAATATTTGGAGAATATTTCCTGAAAAGTTGGAATAAATCCGATTAAAGCTGACGGAATTACAGGCGTTCAAAGTGCGCTCCGTTCAACCGTGCAAACCGCAATTTCAAAGTCGGTGTCCGTGATATCTCGAAAACTACTGCACCGATTTTCTTCAAACTTGGCACGTGTATTTCTGATATAGTAGGCCGGCGATTGAATGAAGGAATTATTTTTTTCGACGTACAGTTTTTTTTTTCTTGACGAAAAAACGTCATTTTGTCCCAAATCAATATTTGAACAAACTATTCGTTTAATATATTAAAGGAAAAAAAATTGTTTTTGATTTCTGATAATCCAAATCCGAGTAGGAGTGGTCACCGCGAAACCTGCCTTCACGAGGATGGTTTCTTGTCGCGCGTCAACTTCTTCTCTCAAGCAGCAGTGTATCAATTTGCGCTCTTACCATCCAAATAACTATTTACTAAGTCATTTTCTCTCCCACAATGGAATATCATTATTAATTAACGCTAATCCACTTACAAACACTCACACACACACACAAGTCCTTGCAAACTCGGGACTTACCTGTTGATGTTGGTTTAGGACAAACATTGTTAGTTGAATTTAATCAATACAATAAGGCGAAAATGGAACGCGAGGTGAATGCGAATTTAATCCGTATTCTGCACGCTATAAATTATTAAGATTATTTGCTGTCCCGGCGCATCCACCAAAAGTTAAATCTCTGGGTTTATTCATGGCGGTTGCGCAAATATTTACAAAAAAATGTACAACTTTAATAACAATTATATTTAGGCAATTCTGGTGTCCTCAGTATTTCGTTTATAAAAAATGAAAATTATAAAGAAATTTTAGCTCGTGAAGTAGATTAAAGAGAATTGAAAAATTCGCAACTAATTATTTACAATAATTACTAATACATTGAACGAGTCTTTGTTGGTCGATTGCGAGTTTGCATCTTAACATTGGAAACACTAATTTTTATACTTAAAGCTTTTTGATCTAAAAGGCAAGGACTCATGAACTAACTAAATAAAATAAAAAAATATATTAAAAAAAAAATTTAAAAAAACTAATTAAAATAACTCTTGGTACATTTGTTCTCATATTTGTTATAATATCGACTTCCTTTCTCAGGTTCGTGGACTAGGGCATCGACACCTTAACAGTTGTAAATTTCGATAAAGTTCAAGTTCGCGGAATTTATTTTTTGAAAATGTATTTGCACTCGAGGCATTTTTCGCTTTGGCGAGACGAGTTGCTGGTTCGCCCGAAACGAGTTACAGGTACTTTAAAATCATTGGGTTAGGTTAGGTAGGGCTGGGTAAGGTTGGGTTAGGTATGGTTAGGTTGCATCACCCCAGGGCGCCGTAGCAGCGCCGCTCGAGTGCAAAGTGTAAAAATCTCCTACTAATATAATTTTACTCACGTAATTTGTTAAAAGTGATTCCATAACTGGCAGAAATATTGCTAATACATTTTAGAGTTAATTTTGAATTTGTGACATTAGTTGAGACTTTTTGTACTTAATGAAACCCCTTTATTGATTTGTTGCAGGTGTAATGGCACGTGCCGGCATGGCTCTTCGGAGGGGAACGAACCACGGAAATGCAGAGTGAGTACTTGTCTAAAGCATCAACTCAATAATTAACACCCCCTCACCCCCACGACTCCTGTCCCTGGAAGAAATCTCTGATAGAATTTAATTACTCTCTGCACATCAATTAATTAGCAGCGCGGAATAATTAAATCCTCCCCCTCTCGGGATCGTATTGTTAATTTGTTAATTTTGAAATAATTCACAGCGAGAACCGATCACGTCGGAGAAATCTTCAAACATTTTGATTTGATGGATTAAAAGCGAATATTTTTCAAGCTTAATTTTCGACACTACTTTTGATTTATTTCGTGATATATTTGAAATGTGAATTAAAATTCAATAATCAATCGATTCCTATAATTTACGAAATTTTTAATAATAATAATAATAATAATAATATTTATTTCTTATAGATGTACATTAAATTTACATAAATTAAAATTAAGTGCATATGAAAGAAAATAAAATTAAAATTAAATAAATGTAAATCAAACAAATAATTTAAGAACTAATTCGTAAACAACCAGACCAAAATTGTAAACATCCCTCCGACTGGGATCAAACCTGCAACCTCCAGATTTTGGTCTGGTTATACAGGAATTAGTTCTTAAATTATACAGGGTGTTGAATTGCGAAGCGGGCCATGGGGTTTACATGTAAAATTTAAAATGTGTTAATATTGGCTTCCCTAATTATTTGACATCATCAGTCTTCATACATTATTTTTAAAGCTTTTTAAGCTTAATCATTTGGTACCTTACTCAATGATTTCTGCCGAGTATTTACCGAGATATTTGCAAAAATCTTTACCATCATTTTGAATTAAAAAGAAAGGTTTGCCATGAAATCATAATGGCGGATATTTTATTTTGTTCTAAAAAGTGACGTTTGCTGTCGCATTGTCGCGATTAAAATTGATATCTCTCTCTCTCTTTCTCTCTATAAAATTATTTAAAAAATCTTAGAGACATATCTGTTTTCCTGAAAAAAAAAGCATCAGAACGCGTGCGCACATTCGTTAACCCTTTCAGCCCTGGATTTTTGAATTTGAAAAAAAAAATTTTTGTTAATTATTATTGATGGGGAGCTTCTTAAGACCATAAATACCAAATTTGAACTGATTTGATTAATTAGTATAGGAATGAATTAGTGAGACTTTGTTGAAGTGACATCTAGTGATAAACAGCAGAAATATGGATTGTCATAGTAAATAGAGACGTGTAAATATTGAGGTGGCAATTGCCACCACAAGGGCCGAGAGGGTTTAAAAACTTTCAAAACTAGGATAGAGCACTAGATTCCTCTCCCTAAAATGAACCGTAACGTAAACCACACCCCCATCTATTTCGTTTCATTCCATCCCGAGGAATGGAAATCGGATTCCGTTCGGTAAATGTAACAAAGAGCGTCTAATCACCATCGATTACACCAAAAAGGGGTATATATTTTACCCCATAAACAGCGGGGTCGTAACAAATGGGCGGGTAATGCGGTTGAAAATTTACGAAATTTGCACGTTTTCTAGACATTACCCGAATATCTATTCTCTGCGTTCTGCATGCAACTCGCGAAGAAATCTGGGGGTGGGAAATGTGCATTTCCCTCGTGTAACGACCTCCTCTAACGTCTAAATGACAGCGCAGTTTAAATAGATGAAGATTTCGTGAGAAATACGATGTATAGTCCGAACCGGGATAATGTGACATGTGAGCTTGGTGCGAGATTTATAGACTGCCAATAATATTTACATGTGTGGTCGACATCATTGATGCGAGTGATTTTTCGTTGCTTTGCAATGATACTATGCTTCAATCTTCGATCTCGCTTTATAATTACCAGGCAGTCCACTTTAAGTCAAGTTTGCCTATAACTAAACTATCACATATGCCACTTTAAGTCAAGTTTACCTATACACAAGCAGTGTCGATCTAGGGCTTCAAAAGACCCAAGTCGACTGAGGTACCAGCGCCCCCTCCACAATAATAAATATAAATTTTTATAATCACTTTTTACTGCTGCTATTGTTTTAATAACAACGGCTTAACGAGTAAAATGGTGAGCTAATTTTTAAAATTTCCCGCCCACCGTTTCAGTCTTCGATATCCCTTTATAATTACCAGATATGCCACTTTAAGTCGCGGTACTGGCAAAATCGTGTCAAATATATTTATCACCAACTATAAAAAATTTAAAAAACACGTTTTTTTCAACAAAAATACATTTTTAACTATTTTGACTATTGAAAATATTTTTCACACATACCTATATGTTTATCAACTATAGAAAAACAAGATTTTATTTTAGTGTTTTTCCCAAAAAAAAAAAGTAAAGAGTAAAATGGTGAGCTAATTTTCAAAATTTCTTCAATTCGAAGCTTGCAGCCAAAATAAACGGGAAAATAATTTTCAGAATTTCTTCAATTCATAGCTTACTGCCAAAAAACTGTAAAACAATTTTCAAAATTATATAGGGTATAGGGTGTGTTTGTTTGTAACTGAGCTTGCATTTCAAAATATTGTGCTCCACTAATAAAGAATAATAATTAATTATTAATAATTATTTGATTGTGTTTCTCAATTGGCTGAGGCGGCCATGGAACAAAAACAAGAAAATTATTAACACCCGGCCATTACGATTTCCAATTTTAATTTTTTTAATTTCTTCAATTCGAAGCGGGAAAACATGAAAATTAACATCCCGCCATCATTAAAATTTCCCAATCGACTTTTCATTCGAAATAAACTCGTTTAATTTGATCAAATTATATATCACGCGGTCGAATAAAAGAGCGAGCGAAAAAAAAATCAAAGCACGGCATTAAACATTTCCGCTCGTGATTTTTACGCGTTTAACGTGCGGCCGAGCACGCTTGATCCTTTTCAAATGTACGGCGTCACCGAATAAATATTTCGCACGAAAACATGCGTGAAATGCAAATATATATATATGTATATAAAATACAACAATTGCCATTATTTGGGCGCGTTAGGCACGATACGCATCGCGAGTCCATATGTGTCTTGCGATATGCAAATGAAGTCGCTTTGGTGTTTTTATTGTGGTACATTGTATGCGAGCGTGTGTTTAATTTAAATTGTAACGAAACATTAAATTAGAAAGTTGGTTTTATCATATTTTTATCTACCGACATAAAAGCGTGTGTGAACTGGCACGATTTTCTTTATTAAAAAATTTATCATTTCCCTAGATCATCTGTAATGTAACGTGTAAGCAAATAGGGTTGCCTAACCAACATGTAGAGCCCGACCCGATGATTGAATATCCTGTACCAACTGATTTTTTTTTAATCCGGACTCAATATAACATGTCGCAGTCGGTAGGATATAACTCGATGTAACATCATCCACTAAAATGGACTTTCTTTAAAATCTATAATAATAATAATAGTCTCATGTATGCAAATAGGGTTGTCTAATTAACATATACAGCCCGATACGATAGTTGAATATCCTATACCAACTGATTTTTTTTTAATCCAGACTCGATAAAGCATGGCGCAGTCGGTAGGATATAACTCGGTGTAACATCATACACAAAAGTGGACTTTTTTTTAGAATCAATAATAATAATAGTCTCGTGTATGCAAATAGGGTTGTCTAACTAGCACGTACAGCCCGATACGATAGTTGAAACTCCTGTACCAACTGATTTTTTTTTAATCCAGACTCCATAAAGCATGTCGCAGTCGGTAGGATATAACTCGATGTAACACCTCCACTAAAGTAGACTTTTTAGAATTAATAATAATAATAATAGTCTCATGTATGTAAATAGGGTTGTCTAACTAATATGTAGAGCCCGATACGATGATTGAATATCCTGTACTAACTGATTTTTTTTTTAATCCAGACTCGGTATAACATGGTGCAGTCGGTAGGATATAACTCGGTGTAACATCATCCACTAAAATGGATTTTTTTTAGAATCAATAATAATAATAGTCTCATGTATGCAAATAGGGTTGTCTAACTAACATGTAGAGCCCGACACGATTATTGAATATCCTGTACCAACTGTTTTTTTTTAATCCAGACTCAATATAACATGGCGCAGTTGGTAGGATATAACTCGGTGTAACATCCACAAAAGTGGACTTTTTTTAGAATCAATAATAATAATAGTCTCATGTATGCAAATAGGGTTGTCTAACTAACATGTAGAGCCCGACACGATGATTGAATATCCTGTACCAACTGATTTTTTTTTAAATCCAGACTCGATATAACGTGGCGCAGTCGGTAGGATATAACTCGGTGTAACATCATCCACAAAAGTGGACTTTTTTTAGAATCTATAATAATAATAATAATAATAGTCTCGTGCATGCAAATAGGGTTGTCTAACTCTAACTAACATGTAGAGCCCAACACGATGATTGAATATACCTGTACCAACTGATTTTTTTTTAATCCAGACACGATATAACATGGCGCAGTCGGTAGGATATAACTCGATGTAACATCATCCACAAAAGTACACTTTTTAAGAATCAATAATAATAATGATAATAGTCTCGTGTATGCAAATAGGGTTGTCTAACTCGAAGTAACATGTAGAGCCCAACACGATAGTTGAATATACCTGTACCAACATGGCGCAGTCGGTAGGATATAACTTGGTGTAACATCATCCACAAAAGTGGACTTTTTTAGAATCCATAATAATAATAATAGTCTTATGTATGCAAATAGGGTTGTCTAACTAACATGTAGAGGCCGATAGGGTGGTTGAATATACCTATACCAACTGATTTTTCATTATATTATTATTATAACTCGATGTAACATCATCCATAAAAGTGAACTTTTTAAGAATCAATAATAATAATAATAATAATAGCCTCATGTATGCAAATAGGGTTGTCTAACTCGAACTAACGTGTACAGCCCCACACGATGATTGAATAAATCAGTACCAACTGATTTTTGTTTACTCCTGCCTCTATATAATAATAATAATAATAATAAATCTATTTATTTGTAACTCAGTCTCAATCAATAGTACAATAGTAAATATTAATAATTTAAAAAAAAATGCAATATTACAGAAAATGAGTGACAAAAACGAATGTAGATCAGCATAACATGGCGCAGTCGTTAGGATATAACTCTATGTAACATCATCCACAAAAGTGGACTTTTTTAGAATCAATAGTAATAATAATAATAATTTCCATTAGACTAAAATACAGCATAGGAGATGTCAAAAAATACGATGCAAATACAAACTAATATTTCCGGTTCATTGAAAATTAAATTAATTTGAAAAATCATCTTCAACGTTTTGCGTTCGAAAATTCGTGAGTGTAAATTCTACTTAAAAAAAAACTCTTCTTTTCATTAATCATAAAGTCTGACCGCGCTATGAAGGCATCTGGGGTGCTATTTCAAACCTTTTCAGAACCACTGATTTACAAATAGAAGACTGTAGTGCACCAATAGTTAGCAAGTAAAGTGTAAACATCTGCGAGTGTAAAGTAACAAAATATCCAAACACTGCTGACGAGGGCGGCCCTGTCGACCCTTCGCTAATCACCTCAGACGCCTTCATAGCGCGGCCAGAGTATATTTTTCCATTCTTTCTGATGAAAACATATTGAATTTTTGAATTCATTACAATTATGAACAGCAGCGCAACGAGGAATGAATTATGTTGAGGATTGCAATGTAGTAGCGATATTTATTTTGCTTTCTAAAATAATGTTTACGCAATATCAGCTGTTGATGAAAATGTTTGATTATGTTGAGGATTGCAATGCAGTAACGATTTTTGTTTTTCTTTCTAAAATAATGTTTACGTAATATCAGTTGTTGATGAAAATGTTTGATAACTTTCTTTCCGTCAGTAATAATTTATTACACCCCCCATCCCCTAACAGAAATACCAATTCATTCCCACACCAGACATCCGTCGACACGGCGCAACTTTTCCTTTTTTTTTAATATATTTCTTTTCCGAATCCCAATTCCGGCTGTAACACCTCGTACGTGAAGACTTTCATTAAAATTCACAAAGGGCCTAAGCATGACTAGCGTCGCACTTTTGCTGGGCTCCGTGTATATACCAATAAAGATGCTGGTGGGGTGTGTGGGATTCGTGTTTTTTTTTTCGGTAGAAAAAGGGGCAAATAAATACCGGAGCGTTAAAGCTTAATGCGCGGAAGGCGGGGGCGGAATCCCCGCCCTTGTCGGTATTAAATATTTTAAGGGATTTGAATTATTGATTTTCCATTTATTATCGTTAGGGCCGTCAGAAAATCTAATAATCTTAAAGAGCGGAAGGGGGGCGAAAATCGCACGTGTACGTCCTTTCGGGAAACGATAAAAAAAGGGAGGAAGGAAGAGAAGGGGGGGGGGGGTGTAATTATGTACTTAAAATAATCGAAAAATTAATTCATTCAAATATAAAAACAGAATCACACAACCGACTCCCTATCTCTTATAGTTACCGAGATGGCAATGCTAATGCATCGAAATTGTAACACGTGTAGAATTTTTCCACATGACTAGTGTTTATGTTGGTTATTTTTGAGCCAACATACAGCGCGATCTGCCGGTATATCGTGAACTAATATTTACGTTGGTATTACTTTTGAGCGCAAAAGAGTAGTCAACGTAAATATCGCTGCTGGCGCCATCTGCCGGTATATCGGGAACTATTGTTTACGTTTTTCGAAACGCCTAACTTTGAAATTGGAGGACATATATTTATAGATTTTTTTTGAATTCATTAAAAATAATCAATTTTAAATCAATACAATAAATACAAGAAAACGAAATGTAGCCTAAATATATGAATATTCAACCTGTTCGTTAATCTGTATTTATCTAATGCTTTCTGCAACAAGTAAAGTTGTTTCTAATTTGTTTAATTTTAAATCAATTTTGAGTAAATTTTGAAATATGTGGTGATTGATTTTCTATTTTATTCGGAAGTCTTAAAAAATGTACAACTTGGAAATTGTAACGCAGCACGTTTAGGTGTAAACATTTCGAAATCTGGAAAGGATCGTTTATAGATGTTTCTAAATTCATGAAAAATTATCGATTTTGAGTTACTTTTGAAAATTCGACAATTGTGGCAATTTTTTTTTCGAAGGTTTTATCACGAGCCCTTTAAGTTTTCAAATTAATTTCTTTTATAATATTTTTGCAAAAAATCGAATCACGCAAGATTTTGAAACGTGCGATTCTACATCAAAACAATATATCGAATTATTATTATTATTATTAGTTAATTGCTTTATTAAACTTTACAACTACAACAATTGATTTTTTTTTAATCCCACGAGGACTTTATACATTTCATCATAAGCTTCTTTAAGTTTTTAAATTAATTTCTTTTGTAATATTTTGTAAGATGCCAGAAAGCCGATTATAAATGTTCGCAATTGAGTTTTTCGTGCTCTGTGTCCGATTACGTAACGTTCCGTCCCTTAATTATCCAACTTGTGGCTTCCGCACGAAACGCCAGTACATTAATGTTTCGACCTCAAACCAGTGATATTTCATTCCGCAGTTTAACAGCCTCGAGAGAAATTAATACTCGCGTTTTATCAGCTCAACCGCTGTCGGGATGGGAGACCGCAAAAAGCCATTGAAGTTGGCCGCAGTTAGTAGTTTCAAACTAACAGAAAAAAAAAACAAAATAGAAAAAAGAAACGTCCTAATAAATGGAATTGGCGTCCCGAGGCTAAACTACAAAGTTTTTAACTATTAATTCGTGCATACTCCATATTTTTCAGGCAAATGTTTATATACAAAATTAATTATTTTACTTTAAATACATATATCACGCTGCAAATGGAAAATCATAAAAATTGAAAATTAAAAATTGCAAACTGAAATTGAAAAATAGCCCAGAATAAATAAATTATTTTTACGCTGCAAATGGCAACTCACAAAAATTGAAAATTGAAAAATTGGAAAATTGAAAAATTGAAAATTGAAAACTGAAATAAAAAAAATTGCCCAGAATAAATCAATTATTTTCATGCTGCAAATGGCAACTCACAAAAATTGAAAATTGAATAATTGAAAAATTGAAAATTGAAAAATGAAATAAAAAAATTGCCCAGAATAAATTAATTATTTTCACGCTGCAAATGGCAACTCACAAAAATTGAAAATTGAATAATTGAAAAATTGAAAATTGAGAAATGAAATAAAAAAATTGCCCAGAATAAATTAAATATTTTCACACTGCAAATGGCAAATGGCAAATTGAAAATTGAATAATTGAAAAATTGAAAATTGAAAAATGAAATAAAAAAATTGCCCAGAATAAATTAAATATTTTCACACTGCAAATGGCAACTCACAAAAATTGAAAATTGAATAATTGAAAAATTGAAAATTGAAAAATGAAATAAAAAAATTGCCCAGAATAAATTAAATATTTTCACACTGCAAATGACAACTCACAAAAATTGAAAATTGAATAATTGAAAAATTGAAAATTGAAAAATGAAATAAAAAAATTGCCCAGAATAAATCAATTATTTTCACGCTGCAAATGACAACTCACAAAAATTGAAAATTGAATAATTGAAAAATTGAAAATTGAAAAATGAAATAAAAAAATTGCCCAGAATAAATTAAATATTTTCACACTGCAAATGGCAACTCACAAAAATTGAAAATTGAAAACTGAAATAAAAAAATTGCCCAGAATAAATCAATTATTTTCACGCTGCAAATGGCAACTCACAAAAATTGAAAATTGAATAATTGAAAAATTGAAAATTGAAAAATGAAATAAAAAAATTGCCCAGAATAAATCAATTATTTTCACGCTGCAAATGACAACTCACAAAAATTGAAAATTGAATAATTGAAAAATTGAAAATTGAAAAATGAAATAAAAAAATTGCCCAGAATAAATTAAATATTTTCACACTGCAAATGGCAACTCACAAAAATTGAAAATTGAAAACTGAAATAAAAAAATTGCCCAGAATAAATCAATTATTTTCACGCTGCAAATGGCAACTCACAAAAATTGAAAATTGAATAATTGAAAAATTGAAAATTGAAAAATGAAATAAAAAAATTGCCCAGAATAAATCAATTATTTTCACGCTGCAAATGACAACTCACAAAAATTGAAAATTGAATAATTGAAAAATTGAAAATTGAAAAATGAAATAAAAAAATTGCCCAGAATAAATCAATTATTTTCACGCTGCAAATGACAACTCACAAAAATTGAAAATTGAATAATTGAAAAATTGAAAATTGAAAAATGAAATAAAAAAATTGCCCAGAATAAATTAAATATTTTCACACTGCAAATGGCAACTCACAAAAATTGAAAATTGAATAATTGAAAAATTGAAAATTGAAAAATGAAATAAAAAAATTGCCCAGAATAAATTAAATATTTTCACACTGCAAATGACAACTCACAAAAATTGAAAATTGAAAAATTGAAAATTGAAAACTGAAATAAAAAAAATTGCCCAGAATAAATCAATTATTTTCACGCTGCAAATGACAACTCACAAAAATTGAAAATTGAAAACTGAAATAAAAAAAATTGCCCAGAATAAATCAATTATTTTCACGCTGCAAATGACAACTCACAAAAATTGAAAATTGAATAATTGAAAAATTGAAAATTGAAAAATGAAATAAAAAAATTGCCCAGAATAAATCAATTATTTTCACGCTGCAAATGACAACTCACAAAAATTGAAAATTGAATAATTGAAAAATTGAAAATTGAAAAATGAAATAAAAAAATTGCCCAGAATAAATTAAATATTTTCACACTGCAAATGGCAACTCACAAAAATTGAAAATTGAAAACTGAAATAAAAAAATTGCCCAGAATAAATCAATTATTTTCACGCTGCAAATGGCAACTCACAAAAATTGAAAATTGAATAATTGAAAAATTGAAAATTGAAAAATGAAATAAAAAAATTGCCCAGAATAAATTAAATATTTTCACACTGCAAATGACAACTCACAAAAATTGAAAATTGAAAAATTGAAAATTGAAAACTGAAATAAAAAAAATTGCCCAGAATAAATCAATTATTTTCACGCTGCAAATGACAACTCACAAAAATTGAAAATTGAAAACTGAAATAAAAAAAATTGCCCAGAATAAATCAATTATTTTCACGCTGCAAATGACAACTCACAAAAATTGAAAATTGAATAATTGAAAAATTGAAAATTGAAAAATGAAATAAAAAAATTGCCCAGAATAAATTAATTATTTTCACGCTGCAAATGACAACTCACAAAAATTGAAAATTGAAAACTGAAATAAAAAAAATTGCCCAGAATAAATCAATAATTTTACCAAGACCAAAATTCAAGCAATTAGTCAAGGCGACATTGATTAAAGCAGAACTCTATAATATAGAC
Source organism: Ocypus olens (assembly GCA_910593695.2). Classification (NCBI taxonomy): domain Eukaryota; kingdom Metazoa; phylum Arthropoda; class Insecta; order Coleoptera; family Staphylinidae; genus Ocypus; species Ocypus olens. Next base: position 1,302,088 of record OU343048.1, read on the forward strand.
GACTTCTTCGAAATCGACATGCTTTAAACTAAATTTTTAAACATATTTTATTATAGATGTTTTAAATGTTGCCCAGAGTTTATTCTGTTAGTTAAACATAGTTTTAATAATTGTGTCTTATTTTAAAATTTTACCGTTTTTATCTATAGGCGTTTTTAATATGTTGTATTGTATTTGATTTTATTTATACTACTTAGCTCATGTTATTTATCACTTTTATCTATACAAGTTTTTAATATGTTGAATTGTATATTATTTTTTATCTATACTCATTGGCTTATGTTATTCCTATCAATTTAATCAATTAGTTTATAATTTTAGCATTAATTTTAAGATTGATTTTAATTATTTTATTTCAAATTTATATCGAATGGCGACTTGTGTAATTAATGTAAAACATGTAATACACCAATAAACATCTATCTATCTATCTATCTATCTATCTATCTATCTATCTATCTATCTATCTATCTATTTTCACGCTGCAAATGACAACTCACAAAAATTGAAAATTGAATAATTGAAAAATTGAAAATTGAAAAATGAAATAAAAAAATTGCCCAGAATAAATTAATTATTTTCACGCTGCAAATGACAACTCACAAAAATTGAAAATTGAATAATTGAAAAATTGAAAATTGAAAAATGAAATAAAAAAAATTGCCCAGAATAAATTAAATATTTTCACGCTGCAAATGACAACTCACAAAAATTGAAAATTGAAAAATTGAAAATTGAAAACTGAAATAAAAAAAATTGCCCAGAATAAATCAATTATTTTCACGCTGCAAATGACAACTCACAAAAATTGAAAATTGAATAATTGAAAAATTGAAAATTGAAAAATGAAATAAAAAAAATTGCCCAGAATAAATTAAATATTTTCACACTGCAAATGACAACTCACAAAAATTGAAAATTGAAAAATTGAAAATTGAAAACTGAAATAAAAAAAATTGCCCAGAATAAATCAATTATTTTCACGCTGCAAATGACAACTCACAAAAATTGAAAATTGAATAATTGAAAAATTGAAAATTGAAAAATGAAATAAAAAAAATTGCCCAGAATAAATTAAATATTTTCACGCTGCAAATGACAACTCACAAAAATTGAAAATTGAAAAATTGAAAATTGAAAACTGAAATAAAAAAAATTGCCCAGAATAAATCAATTATTTTCACGCTGCAAATGACAACTCACAAAAATTGAAAATTGAAAACTGAAATAAAAAAAATTGCCCAGAATAAATCAATTATTTTCACGCTGCAAATGACAACTCACAAAAATTGAAAATTGAAAACTGAAATAAAAAAAATTGCCCAGAATAAATCAATTATTTTCACGCTGCAAATGACAACTCACAAAAATTGAAAATTGAATAATTGAATAATTGAAAAATTGAAAATTGAAAAATGAAATAAAAAAAATTGCCCAGAATAAATTAAATATTTTCACGCTGCAAATGACAACTCACAAAAATTGAAAATTGAAAAATTGAAAATTGAAAACTGAAATAAAAAAAATTGCCCAGAATAAATCAATTATTTTCACGCTGCAAATGACAACTCACAAAAATTGAAAATTGAATAATTGAAAAATTGAAAATTGAAAAATGAAATAAAAAAAATTGCCCAGAATAAATTAATTATTTTCACGCTGCAAATGACAACTCACAAAAATTGAAAATTGAATAATTGAAAAATTGAAAATTGAAAAATGAAATAAAAAAATTGAAAATTGAAATTGAAAAATTGCCCAGAATATTGACATATATAACATGTTATTATCTTGAAATCGAAAAGAGATAGGTGTCGAGATTTACATAAAGTGTAGATCAATGTAGAATTTAATTCTGCGTCAGAATATGTAAAAATATACAGGGTGTTCCATTTAAAAAGATCGAGATTTATAAAGTTTTTTTTAGTTTAAAGTTCACTAAATGTGGTGTGAAATTTGGAACACGCTGTATTTTAAAATTCCGAAAATAAATCACCACTGGGTACCTTCGGATATTGGCTTTTTATAACCGATATTGCAGCCTTTCGATTTTCTCTAGTTTGGAGTTACGTATTTTTAAAGTAAATTATAAAAAATCGGTAAATTTGTAAAAAAAAAAAAAAAAAGCCCAATATCTCTTGAGATAGTAACAATATAATAATATTTATTGACGGAAATTTCATTTTTTTACAGAAATAAGAATACAAAAATGAAACCAAAAAAAAAAGTTATTTTCGCAGAATTTTATGTAGAATCGAAATTTACAATAAAAAATATAGCATTCCATTTAAAATAAGGAAGTTGGTGTTGATTTTCGCTATAACCGTAAGTCATATAATCTTGAAAATATTTACATTAAAAAGAGCACATTCGATTACATAGATATTGAAAATTAATTTAATTACAATAGAGTCCTCAAACTTTTAATGATGTGCGGTTTCGTTGGGGCACCCTGTATATGTACAACAAATAATTAAATGCGGTTCAAAATAATTTAATTTGAATAATTGCGGTTTCGATGGGATGGCCTGTATATATTTTAAAAATAATTAAATATAGTTCAACATAATTAAATTTTCTCATTTGGTTTACTTCTCTGATTTGAATAATAATATTGATTATTTTTACTTTAAGTATTGTGATCGTGATTTTTTTTTCAAAAATTTTTTTGCGGAATTAATCGTTTTGGGGTGCCTAGATGCCATTTCAACAATTTCTGGAAGAAAAAAAAATTGTGTGTCTGTGTGTATGTGTGTGTGTGTGTGTGTGGCTGTGTGTGTGTGTGTGTGTCTGTGCGCGCTGTATCTCAAAAACTAATAGAGCAATTGATATAAAACTTTAAACATAAGTTTTATTTGATAATCCGAAGAACTGAAAAGCTTTTGGTAAAATTTTGTACACCGGAAGTGGGCGTTTACCTTAACTTTTTTTTGTTTTTTGCCAATATTTTCTTAAATATGAAAAATATATCTCTATATAACGAGCCGCCCCTGGCAAATATGATATGAAATGACCCATATATAAAATAATTGCTTGTAATTCTATAAATTTGTATAATGGCGTACAATATTGTTGTTACTACAATAATGAAAGAATAAAAACGAATTGCTAAAATTTAAATAAATTCGATTATAATCCCCGTGCTTTTGTCGCGTGTTTCGCACGCACGCGAACCATGTAATTAAATCAAGCTCGTTGTGGAGAATATGTTGAACATAATTACTCCCAGACACGACAGCTGATCCTCTAAATTATTCTTGCAATTAGTCGCATAATTGGATTTCTAATTGAGCAATAGAAAAAAAAATAACAGAGTTGTGCCGCGCAATACAGAGCCATGAAAAAAAAAACATTCTACTTCTTATTAATTAAAACTGTGTGCTATAAGTAAATTATTAATTGTTGATAATAGAAATTACGGTGCAATTTTCTATGTTACATTTTTTTTACTTTCTCCATTATGAAGTACGAGAAAGTATTGTGATCGTGATTTTTGTTTCAAAATTTTTTTTTACGGAAATATCCGTTTTGGGGTGCCTAGATGCCATTTCAACAATTTCTGGAAAAAAAAAATTGTGTGTCTGTGTGTGTGTGTGTGTGTGTGTGTGTGTGGCTGTGTGTGTGTGTGTGTGTGTGTGTCTGTGCGCGCTGTATCTCAAAAACTAATAGAGCAATTGATATGAAACTTTCAACATACGTCTTATTTGATAATCCGAAGAACTGAAAAGCTTTTGGTAAAATTTCGTACACCGGAAGTGGGTGTTTACCTTAACTGTTTTTTTTTTCCAATATTTTCTTAAATATGAAAAATATCATAAAAATATATAAACAAATATTGAAGACAATAAAGAAATGAATATCTTTGGTTTGAAAATATTTTTCATAAAATCATTGTTATTCGAGAAAAAAATGTATTAGTTTTTTTTTTCATTTTTGGTTTATAATTATGGAACGATAATAGTTACAGCAAATTTATGTTAATAATAATTACAGAGAATGCCAAAATGAATAACTTATAAAGAATAAGTTTTTTTCGAAATCTCTTTTGTTTTTGAGTAAACTTAGCTTTTAAATTTGCAGTATAATTTTTCCATCTTTCATAATTTTGACGTTTTAAACGTCAGCTTTATCCGAGTCTACAAACGTTCGATGTACATTTAAAGTATGATTTCAATTGAAAATAAACCATGAAAGCGTAAATATAACACATCACCATTTTTTCGGTTATAAGGAATTTTATAAATTATGCATTCATACATAACGAAGGAAATTTATTGTTAAAAAAAAAAACATTAAAGCATTTATAGTTGATTAGATCGGCGACATAATTCCCTTTTTTTTACCCTTACTAATTTGAGTGATGATGTAAAGCGATGGAGAGTCGCACATTTAAGCCCGTCAAAGCGAAGGGCGAGGTCGCACAATTACATTGTCGTTAACCCCGCCGACAAAAAACCGGAAGACCGTCGTCGGCGGTGAGAGAACTCTTAAATTTTGAAATTGCTTCGGTCCTGCTCTCCGGAATGGCGGGGCATAGAGGAGGGAAGGGACTTTATCTCGAAATTGTGCGCGCCACCCTTTTCTCGTCCCTTTCGCATTTCAAAAGGGTGGGGGGGGCACCATTATATGTACGCTATCTTGGCCTGAGCTTGTATCGTCGCATGACTCAAATTGAGATTACATTCATTAGTATTTCATAAGGCGACACGAGAACAATGGCGGATAATTCTCCGAGACGGTTATTTATCGGCGAAGTTTTTGTTTTGTAAATTTAGAGGGGAGATAACGTTTGTAAAATAATAATCGGTTACAGCCGCATGCGGCTCTCCGTCCAGTTATGTGCGGCTCTCATTAATAATTAAAACCCGTTTCTTTAAATTAGATTTATAATTATTAAAAAATAAAACATTTCCGGACCTTATTTTTATATACAGGGTGTATTTGAAATAACGAACAGGCTCGTAACCACGAAGAGATTATATTATTTTTAAACAATATTCGCAATTATTTTGTTTATAACTGTAACAAAAGGCCCGCAATTAATTATTAAAGTTAATGAGTGAAAATACGCAACATGTTTGGGGGCGGTGGTAATGTGACCTAATTTTTAAACGGCATCGGCTTTAGATATCGAATTACAACAAGCGCGTAGGAAATATCTGAGTGCTCTTTAAGCGTCAATGAACTTGAAGACTGTTTATCTTTTACAAAAGAAAAAAATGTTGGTATTTCATGAACGCTACTTTTGTAACCTCCATTTCGGCGGCAACTTCAACACTTGATTCCAACAGCAATTAGTCTAATTTGTACGATTGGTAAAATGGTAACCGCTGGACGAACTTGTTCACGATTCATCAGAAACTACCCCAACGGTTGGTAGTAAATACTTGACTGTTTAGTCGGACGAACGCGACCATTGTCGAACTGATAGCATAAAAATTTTGCCACTTTTTTTTTAAATGTTGCTATTTTACATAAGAAATTTTTCGAGTAAAAAAATCTTTCTAAAATAAATATAAATCCTACAAAGTTCTCCTTCTTTCATTCACGTGAAACTTTTGTTTTTAGTTTAGTCGTGCATTATGAAAGCTTTATATTCGTAATGAATGGAGGCTTTTAGTGTACACACACCTCCCGTAAAGTGTGAAAAAGTTCCATCCCCTGAAAAATATCTTCATGCGCCCTCAGGGCAACCATTACCTCGTTGGTCGTCGATCGTAAAAGCAACGCACATAACATTAATATCAATTTGTTGATCGGACGTGCAGAAATTCCCGAGGGCCTCTTCGAAACGCTCGTCTCGTCGAACACACGTCCCGTTTCCGCTCAAAAAACGTATTTTTTATTTACCTAACCTTAAGGTCGCACATACACACACACTCGATAAATATGACTTGCGCGTGTCGGAAATAAGTAAAATTTAACATCTCCTGCGGACGAACACGCGAAGGCGAACGATCGATGCCCTTTCCTTCTCCTCCTTCGCCCGACGACGCCAGCCATCGTCGTCGGGGTGTACGTCCTTAATGTTTACACTTTCACGAATCCCGAGGGATCGGGACGTCGCGACGAGGACAAGAAATATTAATTTCTCCTGGAGGTGGTTTTTACTTTTTCTCTAGGTGATTTAACTTAAGTTGATTTGTCTGTCTTGAAATTACAATTTAAAAATTTCTATCAAAAACCAAGTAAAGGACGTTCATTGAGTCTATTAGTTCTGGGCATTTAAAAAAAATACAACTTAGTGCTGTATCTTTTTTATTAATGAACGAAACTGTAAATTTCAAAAATCTAGTAAAGGACGTTCATTAACGCGCATGTACGCGCACACTTGTCGGAATCGGACGGACGGCACGCATCGCGAAAAATTACTTAACACAGTTGTAAACGAATCAACGCACATTTATCCGTTCCATGCCGTACCGATAAATGTACGTTGACTCCTTTACAACTGTGTTAACCCTTTCAGCCCTGGATTTTTAAATTTGAAAAAAAATGTTTTTGTTAATTATTATTGATGGGGAGCTTCTTAAGACCATAAATATCAAATTTGAACTCTTGCTTAATTACTATAGAAATTAATTAGTAAGCCTTTGTTGAAGTGACATCTAGTGATAAACAGCAAAAATATGGATTGTCAAAGGAAGTAGAGACATGTAAATGTTGCGGTGGCAATTGCCACCACCAGGGCCGAAAGAGTTAAGCAATTTTTGCCGATGCGTGCCGTCCGTTCGATTCCGACAAGTGTGCGCGTAGCTTAAGACTATTAATAATAATAATAATAATAAAGTTTATTTACGGTAACCACCTTTGTATACATAAAATACAAAATATATAATAACAAAATAAAGTATGTGAAACATTTCAACTTAATGAGTACATCCATTACAAAGAAACAACATATAAATGGTAGAGATCAAAATTGACATAAAAGTTATGCTTAAGTTATATAATATTAAAATCGTGAAAGTAAAGAATACCAAAAATAAATACAAATTTCATCATCTAAATTTCAAGTTTCTTTTAAAATGATTAATGATTAGTTCTAGGTATTTAAAAAATACAACTGCTGTATCTTTTTTATTTATGAAGATGGAAAAAATCTATAAATTGCTTTCAATTCTCCTCGAAAAAGTACTTTAAGAACATGCAATTCTTATCTTGATAAAATAATAAATAACTAAGATATTAATAAAAATCGAAAATCGTAATTATTAAATTTTTGACTACAACTTGTAAACAAGAGACGATGGCTAATTTCTGTTTTCGGCATTTGGTTTGTCTCGAAAAAAGAGCGCCATCGATTTTTTCTAACAACCGAGATTCTCTATAGAAGAACACCCTGTACATTGGAACCGATCTTTCCTTCAATCGCTGTTTCTTGTAAATTCTGCAGATAAATATTTGGTTCAATTTTCCCTAACTTAATTCTAAATTAAACAAAGTGTGTTGTATCGCAACGGAATTCTTTTCTTCAATCGCAGTTTCTTGTAAATTCCGCAGATAAATATTTTCTCTAACTTAATTGTAAATTAAATAAAGTGTGTTATATCGCAAAGGAATTATTTCCTTGAATCGTTGTTTCTTGTAAATTCTACAGAATAGAATTAGGTTCAATTTTCCCTAATTTTCTACTGATTTAGTATGTAATATCTTGTCTTGTATTTGCACGCTTTGTTTTCCTCTCGTGTCTCAATGAAGAAAATCGCACACGGTTTGATACTTCCGAAACGAGGGCTCCGGTTAAATTGTTGAGGCGTTGTAAGCCCCGAGACTGAGAAATGGCTTTCCAGTAGTATAGCATTCCTCCTCCTCCTCCTCCTCCTCCACGGGAACACTATAACGGCACCGTGTCTGATCCTTCCTCCAGACAGACGGCTACATCCAGATCTGGCGTTCCTCCATTAATCTCGAGGGCGCAATCTCCCCGGATCTAAGATCCGAAAACTAGGCTTGTCAACTTAAAATCATCAATTTCTCCCCGAATGGATTTATCCGGTGTAATAAATTATTCCTTCTTCGGATCAACTGTTTATGAAATATTATTGAAGCGGAGAAAATGTCTTCATGGAGGAAAATTCATTAATTGTTATTATTAATTTGTAGCCCTGGGGTTCGGCAAATGTGCACACACGTGCTACTACTACTACTACTACTCATCAAATCATGGTTATTACAGTAGTAATATTTTATTAAATGTACAGGGTTGGGCAAATGTGTCGGAACACCTAATTTCTGACTGAAATCCATTTAGTCATATCTCGAAAAATATGGTAGCTGTTGAAAATCGAATAGAATAAATATAGCCATAAACATTAAATATTGTTCCCCCATCAGAACACCTACAGACTGGTTTCGACCTTTCAATTCTCATCCGCGCTGATAGGGAAACGAAGATTACTATTGGAATATAAGTATTCGAAACACCGTTAAAGGTAGAAACGCCCAAGTGGCGGAATCTATTGCCTGAATACTGTACTGAACCAAATCCGGGTGGCTTTAACACCGACAAGATATGGACATTGCCAGCGGCGGCAAATATAACAATATTAATGTGAACATTAAATATTGTTCCCCCATCAGAACATGTTCTGCCGCCGCTCGCAATGTCCATATCTTGTCGGTGTTAAAGTCACCCGGATTTGGTTCAGTACAGCATTCAGGCAATACATTCCGCCACTTGGGCGTTTCTACCTAAAACCATAAACATTTCTTTTAAAAGTAATAAGAAAACAACAGCCGTTTAACAAGAAATCAGGTGCTCCGACACATTTGCTCAACCCTGTACATTTAATAAAATATTACTACTATAATAACCATGATTTGATGAGTAGTAATAACCTTCTTTGAAGGTTGGTCAATGTGTGTGTTGTTTATTTACTACTCGTCCTTTGTGAAGATTTTGTTTTGCAGTTTCTCTACTACAGTGTAGTGCCCATTGTACGTACGGTGCACATATTTCCGGGGGACGTTATTTGATTTTTCTTTGTTGAAAATGTTCCCATTCGCCCGGCTAATCCGGTTTGTCTTTTTTTTTCTCCTCTTTTTAAAAACTACATACGTTCTCCTGCGAGCTGGGGCTCGGGACCCCATTAATTCCTTTTGATCCTGAAAACTCTGACCGCCGTTGCCATGTCCTCGAAAACAACAATGGGGCCATCATCGTGTGTTTGTGGATCAAAAGGTAAACCCTTAAATTATCTTAATAAATCCCCTCAAAAAAAAAAAAGAAACAGGAAAATATTCATTCATTTAAATCATAAAATATTTGTTATGGTTCTAAAATAGAAATAATCCGAAATATTTAACATCTTGCTTCGGCTAAAAATTGTGTGTGTTTTTTTTTAAATTTTTAAATTACAGCGGGATCAATCCGGTACACAGTGTACATATTGAATTTCGAGTTGAATTTGATTAAAACGGTGCATAATTAAACACAATCTCATTTATGGTTTCGTCGCCCTAAGAAGCCTTATGAATGATTTAGTTTGGGGCGAGGGGGGGCCCGTTAATTAACCCTCGCGTATGCAAATGCGCTTCGTAATTAGTTCCAGCGTTGTGGAACTTCCCTGATTACCTTCATTATTGCACCGATAATGCACTAAACACACAAAAAAAAGAATTGTACGTTTAAAATTTAATTGCAATATAAACCCAACAAAATAAATTAATTAATCAGACGACGAAAAAAAAAGTGGTATAACTTCCTGGGATTCCGTGGGGGAGCGACCCGACTTAATTATCGGGGCGAGGACACGAACGCCGGGGAGGGAGAAGGGTATTGATGGACGTCTGAATAATTTATTGTGGAATCCATATTCGTCCCAATTCCTCCCTCGATATTGCGTGCCCAAAGAAAATATATAAGAAATATTCCTCGATGAATCCGACTATTATGAAATACCTGCGTCTCTAATTCAGTGGACTAAAGTTTCTTTTTTTTTACCAAATAGCACAATAATTCAATGGTATATAAAATAACTGCTTATCTTTCTTTTACTGGTTTATTATGACTAAGAAAACACGTACTAATTAAATTAGGTACTATTTTTTTAATATATTGTTTCCCAAATTACGGCACCATTGCTGCCTCGGATTTCTACTGCTCTTATGCTCAAGGTATCCCCACCTTACGTTACAGGTATTTCTCAAAAACAAGAAATACATTGACTGTTATTGATTCGTAATACAAATTGTTTGCAATGTTTCGTTAAGAAATTTTTATTTGTTCCTATTTTTTAGGCACACTTGATGTTTGTTAAACTTAAACATCACGCTCGTTGCAATTGGTATTTGATAAACACAATACCCGAACATCCGGCGCGGTTTTTTTGTTCTTATTTTTCTTCATCATCGATCAATCCTTATCTATACCAATAATAAGAAACCGCACGAACCGGATGATTAATCATGCATCGATAACGAATCATTTCACCTAATTACCGAAAAGAAAAACACGCTATCACCTCTTATCATTCTAAAAATAGAACGTCGACGCGACGCCACCACTAAGCACGACATGCGCGCGGACACTGTCCGAAGGCCCCCGTTACGATTTTGTTTTTTTTTCTTCTCCTCTACGAACAAAAACTGACCTCGAACCCGTTCTCCTGCTAGGCTCTCGCGGCGTTCAGTTTGGGAGAACGTGTCGACGGGTCAAGATTATTAAAACGCTCTCGCAATCGCCAGCGTTACGGTACATAAGTTTCGTGCGTGTTAAATTCGATTCGTGAAGAGAAAAAAAGAAAAACGTGTTTTGGTGAAAAGTGGGTGTTTAGTGAATGATTGCAGGAGTTGCACTAGTTGTGCGAGTTTAAAGAGTGCTTGGTGGATGACTGCAGGAAAATTATTAATCAAAACTGTGGATATTTTCGCGGATTTAACGGAAATAAGGTAAGAAACTGATTTGAATTACTTGACGAGTCTCGCACCGAACGGTAGATAAGTAAAGGAGTGATTACTTAATATGCATCGTTAAACGTTCGAGTAGGAACGGTTTAAAAGTTTAAAGCTCCTTACGCTAATAGTTAATGTAAGCTTAGCGAGTAATTTGTTTGCAAAATATTTGCAAAAATACACAGAAAATCGTGTTTTGAACGGGTTCTCCGTCGAATATGGGACGTAACTTCTTCACCCTTACTTTTCCTAAAAGTAAGACCTACATTTCTGGACTCGGCTTAAAAATCTGTGCCCACAAAAATAAAATCAGCCCCCTCCACCATTTACCCTAAAGCGAATGATCGGATGCAGTGGCGGCTCGTGGAACATGTTGATGGTAGAGCCACTTATACAATATATCTCCCCTCCCCTCCTCCTTTTTTGAAGAACGATTTATTTTCCCAGACCAAAGTAACTGACGAAAAATTGTTTTAAGAATTAATTAAAAATTCTTGCTAGTGCCATGGTTGCTCGACTCTATATAACGAACCGCCCCTGCTTTCGACAGCAAAATATTCTACTTTTGATAGCTGAAAAATACAATTTTTGACAGTTCAAAAATGTTAAAAAAATCTAAAAAATACTGTTTTCGACAGCTGAATATACCATTGGTAAAACACGAAAAATACTATTTTTGACAAAAAAAAACTATTTTTGATAGCTGAAAAATACTAATTTTTAACAGCTGAGAAATACCATTTTTGTCAGCTGAAACATACCATTCCTGACACAGGAAAAATACAAAATACTATTTCTCAGAAAAAAAAATTCAATTTTTGATAGCTGAAAAACATTCATTTTCAACAGCTGAGGAATACTATTTTTGTCAGCTGAAACATGCCACTCCTAACAAACTTGAAATACTATTTTTGGCAAAAAATACTATTTTTGGCAAAAAATACTATTTTTGGCAAAAAATACTATTTTTGGCAAAAATACTATTTTTGGCAAAAATACTATTTTTGGCAAAAATACTATTTTTGGCAAAAAATACTATTTTTGGCAAATAATACTATTTTAGGCAAAAATACTATTTTTGGCAAAAAATACTATTTTCGACAGTAAACAATACTACTTTTGACAGCGAAATATACTACTTTTGGCAGCCGAAAAATACAACATTTGACAATTCAAAAATGTCGAAAAAAACTATTTGTACTAGCTGAAAAATACTGTTTTGGCAGCTGAAACATAGCATATTTGAAGAATACCATTTTCTACTGACAGCTGTAAAATAGAACTCGAGACAGCTGAAAAATACTATTTTCAACCATTCTTGACAGCCGAAAAATACCATTCCCGACAGCTGAAACATACATCAATTACTGACAACAAAATATACCGGTTTTGACAGCTGAAACATGCCATTTTTGACAGTTAAAAAATGTTAAAAAATTCTGCTTTTGAAAGCTAAAAAATACCATTTATTAGGTGGGAAATACCATTTTTGGCAGCTGAAAAATATCATTTTTGACAGCTGAATAATGCAATTCTTAATAGCTGCAAAATACCATTCTTGATAACTGCAACACACTATTATTGACAACTGTATCATACCATTATTGTCAGCTGAAAAATACAATTTTTGAAAACAAAAAATACAATTTTTAAAAACAAAAAATACAATTTTTGACAACAAAAAGTACATACGATTTTTGAAAGCTGAAAATGCCATTTTTGACAATTATAAAATGTCGAAAAATGCTGCTTTTGATAGCTGAAAAATAACATTTTTATAGGTTGGAAATCGCATTTTTCACAGCTGAAAAATATCATTTTTGACACCTAAAAAATATAATTTTTGACAGTTGAAAAACATCATTTTTGACAGCTAAAAAATATAATTTTTGACAGCTAAAAAATATCATTTTTGACAGCTGAAAAATATTATTTTTGACAGCTGGAAAATATCATTTTTGACAGCTAAATAATATCATTTTTGACAGCTGAAAAATATCATTTTTGACAGCTGAAAAATATTATTTTCGACAGTTGAATAATATACTTCTTAACAGCTGAAAAATGCAATTTTTAACAACTGAAAAATACGATTTTTGACAATAGCAACAAAAGATTATTGACAACTGTAACAAACCATTATTGTTAGCTAAAAAAAAATACAATTTTTGACAGCTGAAAATGCCATTTTTTACAGTTAAAAAAAATGTCGAAAAATTCTGCATTTGATAGATGAAAAATAACATTTTTATAGGTTGGAAATCGCACTTTTTACAGCTGAAAAATATAATTTTTGACAGCTAAAAAATATCATTTTTGACAGCTGAAAAATATCATTTTCGACAGCTGAAAAATATTATTTTCAACAGTTGAATAATATACTTCTTAACAGCTGAAAAATGCCATTTTTAACAACTGAAAAATACGATTCTTGACAATCGCAACTAAAAGTTATTGACAACTGTAACAAACCATTATTGTCAGCTAAAAAAAATACAATTTTCGACAGCTGAAAATGCCATTTTTTTAAGTTAAAAAAATGTAGAAAAAAGCTGCTTTTGACAGCTGAAAAATAACATTTTTAAAGGTTGGAAATCGCATTTTTGACAGGTGAAAAATAACATTTTTGACATTTGAATAATACAATTCTTAACAGCTGAAAAATACCATTGTTGACAACTGCAACAAACCATTATTGACAACTGTAACATACCATTATTGCCTGCTAAAAAATACAATTTTTGATTGCAAAAAATCAATTTTTGACAGCTGCAATATGCCATTTTTGACAATTAAAAAACATGTCACAAAATGCTGTTTTTGATCACTGAAAAATAACATTTTAATAGGTGAGAAATACCTTTTTTGATATCAAAAAAAAAAAATTAACAACTGAAAAATATGATTTTTGACATTTGAATAATACACTTCTTAACAGCTGAAAATTGCCAATTTTAACAACTGAAAAATACGATTCTTGACAATCGCAACTAAACGTTATTGACAACTGTAACAAACCATTATTGTCAGCTAAAAAAAAATACAATTTTTGACAACAAAAAAAAAATACAAGTTTTGACAGCTGAAAATGCCATTTTTTACAGTTAAAAAATGTAGAAAAAAGCTGCTTTTGATAGCTGAAAAATAACATTTTTATAGGTTGGAAATCGCATTTTTCACCGCTGAAAAATAAAATAACATTTTTGACAGTTGAATAATACAATTCTTAACAGCTGAAAAATACCATTGTTGACAACAGCAACAAACCATTGTTGGCAACAGAAAATCATTTTTTGACAGCTGTAATATGCCATTTTTGACAATTAAAAATAATGTCACAAAATGCTGTTTTTGATCACTGAAAAATAACATTTTAAAAGGTGAGAAATACCTTTTTTGGCATAAAAAAAATTTAACAACTGAAAAATAACATTTTAATAGGTGAGAAATACATTTTTTGACATAAAAAAAAATAATTTAACAACTGAAAAATATGATTTTTGACGTTTGAATAATACACTTCTTAACAGCTGAAAATTGCCAATTTTAACAACTGAAAAATACGATTCTTGACAATCGTAACTAAACGTTATTAACAACTGTAACAAACCATTATTGTCAGCTAAAAAAATACAATTTTTGACAGCTGAAATGCCACTTTTGACAGTTAAAAAAATGTAGAAAAATGCTGCTTTTGATAGCTGAAAAATAACATTTTTTTAGGTTGGAAATCGCATTTTTGACAGCTGGAAAATAACATTTTTGACAGTTGAATAATACAATTCTTAACAGCTGAAAAATACCATTGTTGACTACTGCAACAAACCATTATTGACAACTGTAACATACCATTATTGCCTGCTAAAAAAATACAATTTTTGACTACAAAAAATCAATTTTTGACAGCTGAGATATGCCATTTTTGACAATTAAAAATAATGTCGCAAAATGCTGTTTTTGATCACCGAAAAATAACATTTTAATAGGTGAGAAATACCCTTTTTGACATAAAAAAAATATTTTTGGTAACTGAAAAATATCATTTTTGACATTTGAATAATACACTTCTTAACAGCTGAAAATTGCCATTTTTAACAACTGAAAAATACGATTCTTAACAATCGCAACAAAACATTATTGACAACTGTAACAAACCATTATTTTCAGCTAAGAAATACAATTTTAGGCAACAAAAGAAAGAAATTGTTGCGAGCTTGAAACTACTACAGGTAGTGCCATGGCTCCTTGGTTGGCTGATCGGATGTTATTTCGTCTCTTGTCACCTTGTTAAATTTTAATGTCAATGCATTGTTTTTCAAAGCCACCTTCGATTTTTATTTAGAAAAATGGCTATTGAAATGGTTGATAAAACGAGTTTTCTGCAAATAACTTGTAATGCGTTGGGAATTGAGACAGGGTTGTTATTAGGAAAAATGTTTGTTTTTTAATTCCGCATGGAATGACGTAAAAATATACAGGGGCTCCAATTTAAAATAAGAAAAATAAAGTGCTTTAAAGTTTGAAATGTTTGACACTAAATTTTGGACACCCTGTATAATTCATATCGATCAAACTTGGTTGACGGGACTATCAGACCTTATTTAATAAGTACCTTGTATGATTTTATTAACAAGGCACTATTTTTATTTTTTATTCATTTTTTAAAACAATAGTGCAAAACTGATTTTTTTTAGTTTTCATTTTTTTTGCTGATATCCCTGGATCGATTCCAATAAAATTATAGGAGTATGTAGGCAACCATAAAAGCTACCCAAATAAGCAATAAAATACATGGCATGTAATTTAAAAAAATATATCATCATGACGTCACGCTTTTTAGGGACACCCTGTATAATCAAAAATATTTTCCTGAAATGCATCATAGGATACAAATAAATTCTACAAAATATCGAAATCCTAACTTAATTAGTAACTGAGCTATAGAAGACGGGAGGTGAGATGCAGGACCCTGTATTTTCGTCTTTATTATATTTATTTAATGTATCTGCAACAATTGAGGTTGTCTAAAATTTATTTTTATTAACAATTTAAGCAGTTTCACCATGGGCCTTTGGTATCGGTAATAAATTACACGTTGTTTCGTTATTTGTTTTTACATTTTATTGAATAGAATCGTTCCCCTCTAATACAAACTACAATCTATTGTTCCCGTGATTTAACACTCGAATTAATTTAACGTCGACAGGACAATGCGTCCCGTTTTCTGCGAGAGGGCATGTTTCGAATTTCTGGCCTGATGATTAATTAAGTATATGTTTGATTATTTAGGGCCGACGCGATTATTTTTGGAGACAAAGAAACAATGTGAATAATGTGATATTATATTTGTACAATCGCACACAATTAAAATTTAAAAATAAGTTTTTTTGTCAATCAATTCTTAAACAACATTAATAATTGGTGATGTGGCCATCTTCGATTTGGTGGTATAGTTATTTATATTTACGCGTTCATGGTTTATTTTCAATTTAAATATGCATCGAGCGTTTTGTAGACTCGGATGAAACTGACGTTTAAAACGTCAAAATTATAAAACAAATTATACTTCAAAACAGTCAGTTTATTCAAAAACTAAACTTTCGAAAAAAAAACTCATTCTTTATAAATAATTGTTCATTTTCGTACTTCGTAACGTAGAAAGTAAAAAATGTGCAACTAATAGTAATTGATGAAATTAACAAATTTACTTACGTTACTCGCCATATTTTAATTCAATTGAACTATCTATTTTAACTTAAACCTACTATTCAAGTATTACAATTGACATAATTGTTTTTTTTTTATTTTTAATTAGGCACATATATGTATAATATCTATACTTTTCTTTGACGTGTATAAGATTTTTATAATTGTATTATTATTATTATCAGTACAAAAATATGAAATGTTTTTTTTTTGTAAATATGTATATTTTATCAATGCTCATGTTTATGCATGTCTGTTTTGGACTTTTGGCCAAGTCGTCGCCCCCGATTCGGTTCGATTCCTGCCAAATTACACACAGAGAAGGCCGTGATCTGTGCCGATCGGAACATTTCCATTCCGATCGCTGCTGTCCACTCGACTTTTATTGATGCGACTTTGCATCGAGAGCACGCGAGTTCGACCGTTCCCCGCTGTGATTGCACACTAAAGCCTCGAGTGCTTGTACTTCTGGCAATTGGTTCTAAACAATTTAACAAGACGAGAACTGCGATAAAAAAAAACTTCTCGTCTGCCACGATTCGCTTACTTGATTGTAAATAAATTAAATATTGAAAAATACGTTACTCGTGCTGAAAGATCTCGACCTCGAGGTGAAGAATTGGAAAACTCATTAAATTGTTATAATCAAATACTCCTATGTATTATATTTCACCACGAATAATGAATTAAATATTCGTCGAGAAATTATTTTTTCGCATCTTGTTAAACAATATAAACGTTGTTAAATCGTTTTTGATTGAGAAAGTTGTCCATTATTCGGCCGAATCATTTTCACCACAGGTGACGTCCAATCAAATGATAGCGATTTCATTACCCAACTGGTGACGTCCAATCAA
Organism: Ocypus olens; assembly: GCA_910593695.2. Classification (NCBI taxonomy): domain Eukaryota; kingdom Metazoa; phylum Arthropoda; class Insecta; order Coleoptera; family Staphylinidae; genus Ocypus; species Ocypus olens. The sequence goes on from OU343048.1 coordinate 1,319,547, forward strand.
ATTATAGCGGTTTCATTTCCCAACAGGTTTCAGCCAATGGCATGATGACGATTTTACTTTCTGAACAGTTTAGTTGTGCTATTGTTACGATTTATTTTTTGTCAGCGAACTGCCGCAATTTCCAAATAGAAAAATTATTCGTTATAATTTAGTATAAACATAAAAATCTTTAGGTAGTTATTTAATCGGGTGAATTGCAAACTTCACCCTCGTGGCAATGGCCAACTTTCTCACTCGTTTAACAATATACTATTATTCCAGTTATTGAAAAAAAATTGAAAATTCTCTCACTAAACCAGTCAACTCTTCAAGCTCTTTTAATACCTCGTAAAAAAATTGCAATTGTTTTTAGGTTTTTCAGCTATAAGTTTCGAACAATTGCAAAAATTTCAAAAATTCGCACACCACTTTACTCCACTCTACAAGCTTTATTGATTACAGCGAAAATAACGAATCCTAATCGCAATTGTTTTTCAATTTTTCGGCCATAGGTTTCGAAAAAATGAAGAAAATTCATTCACCATTTTGTTCTACTCTTCGAGCTCTTTTAATGCCGCGCAAAAAAACGAATTCGAGTCGCAATTGTTTTTGAGTTTTTCAGCCATAAGTTTCCAAAAATTGAAGAAATTTTGAATATTAGTTCACCATTTTACTCTACTCCTCAAGCTCTATCGATTATAGGGAAAATACCGAATTCGAGTCGCAATTGTTTTTCGGTTTTCTTGCTATAAGTTCTAAACCGTTGAAGGAATTTCAAAAATTCCTTCTTCATCTTGATCTACTGTTCAAGATCTGTTAATAACTGCGAATTAAATGAATTCGAGTCGCGAATGTTTTTCAGTTTCTTTGCTATAAGTTTCGAAAAATTAAAGAAATTTCGAAAATTCATTCACCATCTCTCTCAACTCTTCAAGCTCTTTTAATGCCGTTCAAAAAAACGAATTCGAGTCGCAATTGTTTTTGAGTTTTTCGGCCGTAAGTTTCGAAAAATTGTAGAAATTTTGAATATTAACTCACCATTTTACTCTACTCCTCAAGCTCTATCGATTATGGGGAAAATACCGATTTCGAGTCGCAATTGTTTTTCAGTTTTTCTGCTATAAATTCCAAACCATTGAAGGAATTTTAAAAATTCATTTGCCATCTTGCTCTACTTTTCAAGCTCTTTCAACTACTGCGAAAAAGTGAATTCGAGTCGCGATTGTTTTTCAGTTTCTTTGCTACAAGTTTCGAAAAATTGAAGAAATTTCGAAAATTTCCTCACCATTTTGTTCTACTCTTCGAGCTCTATTGATAATGGCAAAAATAACGAATTCTTGTTGCAATTGTTTTTTAGTTTTTTTGCTATAAATTCCAAACCATTGAAGAAATTTCAAAAATTCATTCGCCATCTTGCTCTACTTTTCAAGCTCTTTCAACTACTGCGTAAAAATGAATTCGAGTCGCGATTGTTTTTCAGTTTTTTTGCTATAACTTTCGGAAAATTGAAGAAATTCCAAAAATTCCTTCACCATTTTATTCTACTTTTCAAGCTCCATTGATAATGGCAAAAATAACGAATTCTTGTTGCAATTGTTTTTCAGTTTTTTTGCTATAAATTCCAAACCATTGAAGAAATTTCAAAAATTCATTCACCATCTTACTCCAATTTTCGAGGTCTTTCAACTACTGCGAAAAATTTAATTCGAGCCGCGATTGTTTTTCAGTTTCCTTGCTATAAGTTTCGAACGATTGAAGAAATTTCGAAAATTTGCTCACCATTTTACTCTATTCTTCAAGCTCTATGGATTTTAGCGAAAATAACAAATTCGAGTCGCAATTGTTTTTTAGTTTGTTTGCTGTAAAATCCGAATCATTGAAGCAATTTAAAAGAAATCGTGTACAAAATTTTCTATTATTATTATTATTATTATTATTATTTTTAAACCCTTCCTATTAAATACCCTTCACATTATGATACATTTCGATCGATTGCTTTGACGTCCTCGTTCTGCACGTAATTTATTTGTGATTTTGGGTAATTCAACGGTCGGGAAGTGGATTATTGTTTCGGGATGTGCGGCTTTTCGAATGAGCGATAATTGTGTGTGTATGTGTGTGTACGGGCGGGGGATGTTCGTCCGTCCTGGAGGGGCCCGCTTGTAACGCCACTTACGATAATCCGGAGGCCAGTAATTTAAATTCGACACGTAATGGAAATCCCGTCGCCTAACCTCGGGCGTTTTCATTACCTCAGTTGAACCGTGTATAATTATTTTTGATTGATACCGACTACTGTCTCTAGTCCTGTCACACCTATACATTTCATGTGTAAATCAAACTGTCTACAGATTACATGAAAATTTTGAAATTTAAATTTCGGAATATTTTGTCTCATCAGTATGCTAGTGAGATTAGTGACAGTGGACATTTTCTAGGAATTAAATATCGAAATAAACGAGTGAGAGAAACATGAGATTAATTCATTTTTTTTAAATCTAACTCAATAGTCTCATGGCGTACCTCATTTATCTCACAGCCAACTCTGAAACAAAATTTTGTGGCTCACACGATACAGTAAATACAAAAAAAATACGATACGGTTCAACTTGAATTCTAATCAAACTTTATTTTTACTCGCAGTTATTGAGGGCGAAATCCATTTTCATCGCACATACTTCACCTTCGAAACACTTTCACCATTTGTATTATTTCGTCGCTTATTTTCCGCAATGGCCGCGCCGCCGTCTCTTCCACACGTAACTTTTTTATTGTCCCCAGCAGGAAGTATAAGTTGATATACTTTCGCCCCTTAACACCACCGACACGACCAACCAATATCGATCCGGGGGCCCTAAAAGTGCTCACCGTTCGCGTGCACTATAGCGGCCATCTGCAACCACAAAGGCACTTCCTTCGGTTTCGAAGCTCTACAGATACTCGCCACCTTTTGTTGTGCCAGAAGGCCCATTTACATTTCCATCGTTAAATAACATATAAAACTCTGGGAATCGATACGATACGTACTTGGCTCGATGAAAGAATACGATTACACTTAAATGAAATAGTGATGGATTCCGTTTCCCCATCACTAACTACACTGATGAGACCTGAAAGGTCGAAACCGGTCTGTAGGTGTTTTGATGGGGGAACAATATCTAATGATTTTTATGGTTTCAATCATTGATTAATGATGGAGAATAGACACGAAAGCAATCGTTTTCGGAAAGGTTAACATTTACCTAAAACACCCTTGAAATGCACTATTTCTGGACGATCTATCAACCTTGGAAAATATCGTTTTCTCCGGCGTCGGCGTGCATGATGGATACGATTCTTAGTTGGTGACATTTTGTAAATAGGAGACCGTTGTTGTGTGCGTTAGATTGATTAAGGTCTTGATTGATGTTTCATTACTTGATTACAGCTAGGGCCTGTTCGGGCAGGGATCTAATCTCGATAAATATTTATAAAAGGTTAACTGCTTCGCGTGCAGAAACTTCGAAACTGGAACATTGCTAAATTACATTCGGTGTGTATAATCGCATGCAATTCACCTGCAAGAACGATCGATTTTCAAACTATCACAATGTTATATTTTTGGTGGTCTGAAATAAATATAAAAACAATTGCCATCGACTTGAAACTTTCCAAAATTACTCAAATATCATTCGAGATTATTATTACGTCAAAAATTTCATTCACACCGTCACCAGATTTTGTGATAATTTCGTGCAATCAGTGCGAAAAATCGTGAAAAATTGTTATATTTTTGGTGGCTTGAAATAAATATAAAAACAATTGCTATCGACTTGAAACTTTTCAAAATTACTCAAATATCATTCGAGATTATTATTACGTCAAAAATTTCATTCACACCGTCACCAGATTTTGTGATAATTACATGCAATCAGTGCGAAAAATCGTGAAAAATTGTTACATTTTTGGTGGCTTGAAATAAGTATAAAAACAATTGCTATCGACTTGAAACTTTCCAAAAGTACTCAAATATCATTCGAGATTATTATTACGTCAAAAATTTCTTTCACACCGTCACCAGATTTTGTGATAATTACATGCAATCAGTGCGAAAAATCGTGAAAAATTGTTATATTTTTGGTGGCTTGAAATAAATATAAAAACAATTGCTATCGACTTGAAACTTTTCAAAATTACTCAAATATCATTCGAGATTATTATTACGTCAAAAATTTCATTCACACCGTCACCAGATTTTGTGATAATTTCGTGCAATCAGTGCGAAAAATCGTGAAAAATTGTTATATTTTTGGTGGCTTGAAATAAATATAAAAACAATTGCTATCGACTTGAAACTTTCCAAAATTACTCAAATATCATTCGAGATTATTATTACGTCAAAAATTTCATTCACACCGTCACCAGATTTTGTGATAATTACATGCAATCAGTGCGAAAAATCGTGAAAAATTGTTACATTTTTGGTGGCTTGAAATAAATATAAAAACAATTGCTATCGACTTGAAACTTTCCAAAAGTACTCAAATATCATTCGAGATTATTATTACGTCAAAAATTTCTTTCACACCGTCACCAGATTTTGTGATAATTACATGCAATCAGTGCGAAAAATCGCGAAAAATTGTTATATTTTTGGTGGCTTGAAATAAATATAAAAACAATTGCTATCGACTTGAAACTTTCCAAAATTACTCAAATATCATTCGAGATTATTATTACGTCAAAAATTTCATTCTCATCGTCACCAGATTTTGTGATAATTTCATGCAATCAGTGCGAAAAATCGTGAAAAATTGTTATATTTTTGGTGGCTTGAAATAAATATAAAAACAATTGCCATCGACTTGAAACTTTCCAAAATTACTCAAATATCATTCGAGATTATTATTACGTCAAAAATTTCATTCACACCGTCACCAGATTTTGTGATAATTACATGCAATCAGTGCGAAAAATCGCGAAAAATTGTTATATTTTTGGTGGCTTGAAATAAATATAAAAACAATTGCTATCGACTTGAAACTTTCCAAAATTACTCAAATACCATTTGAGATTATTATCACGTCAAAAATTTCATTCACACCGTCACCAAATTTTGTGATAATTACATGCAATCAGTGCGAAAAATCGTGAAAAATTGTTATATTTTTGGTGGCTTGAAATAAATATAAAAACAATTGCTATCGACTTGAAACTTTCCAAAGTTACTCAAATACCATTTGAGATTATTATCACGTCAAAAATTTCATTCACACCGTCACCAGATTTTGTGATAATTACATGCAATCTGTGCGAAAAATTGTTATATTTTTGGTGGCTTGAAATAAATATAAAAACAATTGCTATCGACTTGAAACTTTCCAAAATTACTCAAATATCATTCGAGATTATTATCACGTCAAAAATTTCATTCACACCGTCACCAGATTTTGTGATAATTACATGCAATCTGTGCGAAAAATCGCGAAAAATTGTTATATTTTTGGTGGCTTGAAATAAATATAAAAACAATTGCCATCGACTTGAAACTTTCCAAAATTACTCAAATATCATTCGAGATTATTATTACTTTAAAAATTTCATTCACACCGTCACCAAATTTTGTGATAATTACATGCAATCAGTGCGAAAAATCGCGAAAAATTGTTATATTTTTGGTGGCTTGAAATAAATATAAAAACAATTGCTATCGACTTGAAACTTTCCAAAATTACTCAAATATCATTCGAGATTATTATGACGTCAAAAATTTCATTCACACCGTCACCAGATTTTGTGATAATTTCGTGCAATCAGTGCGAAAAATCGTGAAAAATTGTTATATTTTTGGTGGCTTGAAATAAATATAAAAACAATTGCCATCGACTTGAAACTTTCCAAAATTACTCAAATATCATTCGAGATTATTATCACGTCAAAAATTTCATTCACACCGTCACCAGATTTTGTGATAATTACATGCAATCAGTGCGAAAAATCGCGAAAAATTGTTATATTTTTGGTGGTTTGAAATAAATATAAAAACAATTGTTATCGACTTGAAACTTTCCAAAATTACTCAAATACCATTTGAGATTATTATCACGTCAAAAATTTCATTCACACCGTCACCAAATTTTGTGATAATTACATGCAATCAGTGCGAAAAATCGTGAAAAATTGTTACATTTTTGGTGGCTTGAAATAAATATAAAAACAATTGCCATCGACTTGAAACTTTCCAAAATTACTCAAATATCATTCGAGATTATTATTACGTCAAAAATTTCATTCACTCCGTCACCAAATTTTGTGATAATTACATGCAATCAGTGCGAAAAATCGCGAAAAATTGTTATATTTTTGGTGGCTTGAAATAAATATAAAAACAATTGCTATCGACTTGAAACTTTCCAAAATGACTCAAATATCATTCGAGATTATTATCACGTCAAAAATTTCATTCACACCGTCACCAGATTTTGTGATAATTACATGCAATCAGTGCGAAAAATCGCGAAAAATTGTTATATTTTTGGTGGCTTGAAATAAATATAAAAACAATTGCCATCGACTTGAAACTTTCCAAAATTACTCAAATATCATTCGAGATTATTATTACTTTAAAAATTTCATTCACACCGTCACCAAATTTTGTGATAATTACATACAATCAGTGCGAAAAATCGCGAAAAATTGTTATATTTTTGGTGGCTTGAAATAAATATAAAAACAATTGCTATCGACTTGAAACTTTCCAAAATTACTCAAATATCATTCGAGATTATTATCACGTCAAAAATTTCATTCACACCGTCACCAAATTTTGTGATAATTACATGCAATCAGTGCGAAAAATCGCGAAAAATTGTTATATTTTTGGTGGCTTGAAATAAATATAAAAACAATTGCTATCGACTTGAAACTTTCCAGAATTACTCAAATATCATTCGAGATTATTATTACGTCAAAAATTTCATTCACACCTTCACCAAATTTTGTGATAATTACATGCAATCAATGCGAAAAATCGTGAAAAATTGTTACATTTTTGGTGGCTTGAAATAAATATAAAAACAATTGCTATCGACTTGAAACTTTCCAAAATTACTCAAATATCATTCGAGATTATTATCACGTCAAAAATTTCATTCACACCGTCACCAGATTTTGTGATAATTACATGCAATCAGTGCGAAAAATCGTGAAAAATTGTTACATTTTTGGTGGCTTGAAATAAATATAAAAACAATTGCTATCGACTTGAAACTTTCCAAAATTACTCAAATATCATTCGAGATTATTATTACGTCAAAAATTTCATTCACACCTTCACCAAATTTTGTGATAATTACATGCAATCAGTGCGAAAAATCGCGAAAAATTGTTATATTTTTGGTGGCTTGAAATAAATATAAAAACAATTGCTATCGACTTGAAACTTTCCAAAATTACTCAAATACCATTTGAGATTATTATCACGTCAAAAATTTCATTCACACCGTCACCAAATTTTGTGATAATTACATGCAATCAGTGCGAAAAATCGCGAAAAATTGTTATATTTTTGGTGGCTTGAAATAAATATAAAAACAATTGCTATCGACTTGAAACTTTCCAGAATTACTCAAATATCATTCGAGATTATTATTACGTCAAAAATTTCATTCACACCTTCACCAAATTTTGTGATAATTACATGCAATCAATGCGAAAAATCGTGAAAAATTGTTACATTTTTGGTGGCTTGAAATAAATATAAAAACAATTGCTATCGACTTGAAACTTTCCAAAATTACTCAAATATCATTCGAGATTATTATCACGTCAAAAATTTCATTCACACCGTCACCAAATTTTGTGATAATTACATGCAATCAGTGCGAAAAATCGCGAAAAATTGTTATATTTTTGGTGGCTTGAAATAAATATAAAAACAATTGCTATCGACTTGAAACTTTCCAGAATTACTCAAATATCATTCGAGATTATTATTACGTCAAAAATTTCATTCACACCTTCACCAAATTTTGTGATAATTACATGCAATCAATGCGAAAAATCGTGAAAAATTGTTACATTTTTGGTGGCTTGAAATAAATATAAAAACAATTGCTATCGACTTGAAACTTTCCAAAATTACTCAAATATCATTCGAGATTATTATCACGTCAAAAATTTCATTCACACCGTCACCAAATTTTGTGATAATTACATGCAATCAGTGCGAAAAATCGCGAAAAATTGTTATATTTTTGGTGGCTTGAAATAAATATAAAAACAATTGCTATCGACTTGAAACTTTCCAGAATTACTCAAATATCATTCGAGATTATTATTACGTCAAAAATTTCATTCACACCTTCACCAAATTTTGTGATAATTACATGCAATCAATGCGAAAAATCGTGAAAAATTGTTACATTTTTGGTGGCTTGAAATAAATATAAAAACAATTGCTATCGACTTGAAACTTTCCAAAATTACTCAAATATCATTCGAGATTATTATCACGTCAAAAATTTCTTTCTCACATAATGACAATTAACATTTTCGGGAGGCTAAACTACACTCGGCGTCAAAAAGCGCCACTTGAAAAAACTCGATTTTTCAAACCGTCGTAACTTGGTTCAATCTGGTCGAAAATCGATGAATCTTACAGTTTGGAAAAGATTAAAGTTTTATCTTTAAGAACGTGTAGTTGATTTTGACTCCAAGACCAACTCGCCCCCCCCCCCCCCGTAACAACGCGATGGAAAAAAATGTTTTTTATGTAAAAAAATTGTCCAACTTTGACAAGCTGTACCGTGCGCAAAAAAATCGGCGGGAAATTTCACCACAATGGCAGAAAAAATTAATCAATTTCCTTCAAATGCCTTAAAAATTCAAGTCGTTTCGATGATTTGGAGCAAAGTTATGAATTTAAAAAAAAAATGACCTAATCAAGAACAAAAATAGGGAATTGTCATTTAAAAACAAAATGGATGACGTCATTACTCAAAACTGAAAATTAACTTTTATGCAAACATGTGTATTTTTATCAAAGAAAATCGATTTTTTCCAAAAATATTTTATTTCGGGTTTACCGAATTTATCCGCTACTTAATTTCCACACTGTATATCTAGATAGATAGATTATAGACCTTATAATCACCCTCACCCCACTCGAAGTTATACGTGTATTTATTAAATTGCTTGATGGAACTTTTCGGTACGAATTTTTAAATTACGACATATTTCCCTTATTGGAGGGGAACGAAATTTTACATCGATGATTTTTATCGAAGCGAATTTTTCTTTTTTTACAGCCGACGCAAGTTTTTTACGGTGATATCGTAAATTCCCCCGGTCCCGCCGTATCAGCATGCAGCTCGAAAAGATTAGCGTGCACCCACCCCATCCCCCCCGGTGCGCGTTTTACCTGCTCTCCGGTGCCGGGGGAAAATCCATTAAATACGGTCGGACCCCTTTGTGCCCTTATTGATTCCCCCCTTTTTCGATGTTTAGTTATTTACCTCGGGGCATTTTCCTCCATCCCCCCTGTGCGGATATCATTCCGCACACTCCCCGCACATAAATATTGATAATGCACCCCTGCAGCGCGGCGCGAGGGTGGCGCGCGCGCTATTTTTGAGTTGGTAAACCTGCAAGCCGGTGTGTCTGCGTGATGGGAATTCGGAAAGGTGGAAAATTGACCGTATCTCGTGAGCTTAAATTATCTTATCAAAAAAAGTAAACGAGAAATATAACTACACTGGAAGAAAAAAGAATTAAAACACTTAAAATTCGTGAAATTTCGACCATTTTCACACCGGCGTATTTTCAATCGATTTTGATGAATCTTTGAGAGCAAGAAACTTTGAAGTGTCTTCTTCAAAGTCATGCATGCGAACTTAACCGTAACCTCTGCTGCCCCCCTCTAGCACCCCTGTCAAAAAAAAATATTTTTTCAGGAAACCATGACCATCTTTGACGATGTCTATGGAGTTGGAAAAAAATTGTCGACTCAATCCACCATAAAGGCATTAAAATTTCTTGAATCTTGGAGGCGTTCACTTCGTGGTACATTTTCAATTTCGATATAAAGAAAACACTTGACTTTTTTATACCACCTTTTATTTTACTTTACGTGACTAGTAATCATTATCAAACTGAGTTTGATAATGATTACCGTGTAATTGAAACTAGTCACGTAAAGTAAAATAAAAGGTGGTATAAAAAAGTTAAGTGTTTTCTTTATATCGGCATTAAAATTTGATCAATTCCCTATGCAGGACTCGAAGAACGAAGTTCCTACGACGATTTGGCACCAAGTTATGGGTGGGGGCGGAAGGGGTTACGTTTAGTTTCGCATGCATGGCTTTAAAGAAGACACTTCAAAGTTTTTTTTTCCCTCAAAGATTCATCAAAATCGATTGAAAATACACAGAGTTATGGCGGTTTGAAAATGGTCGAAATTTCATAAATTTAAAGTGTTTCATTTTTTTCCTCCAGTATATTTAGGCTTAAATTTAGTTTACAGAAAGAGGGAGAGGTCGTGTGATTTTCTTGGAATGTAGTGAAGGGATGTTTTTTGGATTATAACCGAATTATAAGGCAGAACTTATTTTGAGTGATTTTGGAAAGTTTCAAGTCTTGTGGAGTTGTTTTAATATTTTTCAGCACTCACGCGCAATTATTTCGGAATTGGTTTTAGCCTTTGGCCGAATCATCCTGTCCTTTGTGTGGATTATCATTCGGTAACGGTCGCAACCTTTTTGATGATAATTTCAATTGAAAAACCCTCACTTTAAATTTCATTTCATTTCATCTTTATTGGTGTTTAACAAAAATAGTTTACACAGGTCAAAATATGGAAACAAGATATCAGTTGGCGATGTGGTAACATAAATAGAGCACATAGCATACAATTAAATAAATAAATAATTAAATAATAGATATAAAATATTACACTAGTACCAAATAAATAGGCGTATAAATTGTATATAAACAATAGATAAAATAAATAATTAAATAATAGATATAAAATATTACACTAGTACCAAATAAATAGACGTATAAATTGTATATAAACAATAGATAAAATAAATAATTAAATAGATAACACAATCTTAATTTATCTTAATCTTTTCAAGCAAATTTTTTTATTAATTAATTTTTTTTATATTTAAAATCGTTGAATGCAATTTGCGTTTTTCCGGTTCAAGTTTGGAGCTTTGCCGTTTTGTTTATACCTAAGATTTTTGGATTATTTTAATTAGGAAAACAGAATTGCACTGTTGGCTTATGAATCTTGAGCTTTTCAAGCAAATTTCTTTATTAATTATTTTTTTTTAATATTTAAAATCATCGATTGCAATTTGCGTTTTTCTAGTTCAAGTTTGCAGAGTTGCTAAGATCAGGGGCGGCTCGTTATGTAGAGCCAAGGAGCCATGGCACTGCCTGTAGTTTCAAGCTCAAGAATTTTTATGTAATTCTAAAAACACGTTGTGTCTTTACTCGATTTATTTAATGCTACTGTAATGTTTTCAATTTCATTTATCCTTTCTTTTCTTCTTCAAAAAGGAGGCATATATTCTAAGAGTCTCTACCATTAAAATCTTGCACCAGCCGCCACTGGCTAAGATATTTAATTGGATTAGGAATGTAACGGTCGTAATCATTCTCTCCTTTATTTTTTACTTTCTCCGTTACGAAGTACGAGAAAGTATTGTGATCGTGATTTTTTTTTCAAAAATTTTTTTTACGGAAATATCCGTTTTGGGGTCCCTAGATGCCATTTCAACAATTTCTGGAAAAAAAAATTGTGTCTGTGCGTGTGTGTGTCTGTGTGTGTGTGTGTGTGTGTGTGTCTGTGCGCGCTGTATCTCAAAAACTAATAGACCAATTGAAATGAAACTTTGAACATAAGTTTTATTTGATAATCCGAAGAACTGAAAAGCTTTTGGTAAAATTTCGTACACCGGAAGTGGGTGTTTACCTTAACTGTTTTTTTGTTTTTTGCCAATATTTTCTTAAATATGAAAAATATCACAAAAATATTTTAACAAATATTGAAGACAATAAAGAAATTCAATTATTTTGTTTGAAAACATTTTTCATAAAATCATTGTTATTCGAGAAAAAAAATTATTATTTTTTTTTCATTTTTGGTTTACAATTATGAAACGCTAATAGTTACAGCATATTTATGTTAATAATAATTGTAGAGAATGTCAAAATGAACAATTTATGAAAAATAAGTTTTTTTCGAAATCTCTTTAGTTTTTGAGTAAGCTGAGTTTTTAATTTGAAGTACATTTTTCCATCTTTCATAATTTTGACGTTTTAAACGTCAGTTTTATCCGAGTCTACGAAACGTTCGATGCACACTTAAAATATGATTTAAATTGAAAATAAACCATGGAAGCGTAAATATAAATGATACCATCAAGTCGGAGAAAGTAACATGATGGCCACATCACCATTTTTTTTTAGGTTTTCACCTTTATTATTATTTTTTTTTAATAAAACTCTGTTACTGCACAAATTATATTTTAATAAATCTCACGCCCCCCCTTTAAAACCCCTCACAGAGATAAAATAGAAATGCTTAAATTAAATCCACCCCCTCTCTTTCGTACATTCCGAAAGAATCCTCCCTGAAAAATATCTCTCAATCAGCGCCGATTAAGAGAAATTCCGGGGGATGATGCTCTTTCATTAAAAAAAAAAATACATCAGTTGTTATTAACTGCAATTTAATTAATAGCCCGAACGGACGGAAATGGGCAAAATTTGAAAAGAAAAAAAAAACGAACACAGCAGCAGCACGCTCCAATTCGTGGATATATAAATCGAAAATAATTACAGACAGCTGCCCTCTGGCGCTCGAAAATATCCGCCGGTCGCAATATTGTCAAATTCAATCGCAACTGTTTTAATTGGGGCTCGGTTCCGGATCCCCCCGATACGTATAATCGATGTTAATAAACGTTCGTTGATTTATGACGAACTGAAATGACGTTTAATTTATTGATGTTTCAAATCGTAAAACTATTAGTTTAAAAATACATTTTTCTGCAGCCGTCCCGAAAATAAAACTTTCGGTACGATTTATTAAATCGAAAGTACCACTTTACGTTAATCGTACCGAAAGTAGTTATTTTCGGGACGATTTTGTTTTTCACTTTCGGAACGATTTCTTTACTTTCGCGACGCTTTTTGTTACTTTCGAGACGATTTTGCGTATATATGTAGGCGGCCTTGGCAAAAACAACAACTTCGTATTTAATTATGACGGCGCTTGTCATAACATGCGTGTGTGTTTTTGCTTTTTTAACATTAAAAAAACGGCTGCAGAAAAAAATATTGTACGTAACTCGTTCCAAAAGTGATTTTTTCTGCAGCCGTCCCGAAAATAAAACTTTCGGTATGATTTATTAAATCGAAAGTACCACTTTACGTTAATCGTACCGAAAGTAATTATTTTCGGGACGATTTTGTTTCACTTTCGGAACGATTTCTTCACTTTCGGGACGCTTTTTGTTACTTTCGGGACGCTTTTTGTTACTTTCGGGACGATTTTGCGTATATATGTAGGCGGCCTTGACAAAAACAGCAACTTCGTATTTAATTATGACAGCGCTTGTCACACATTCATGTGTGTTTTTGCTTTTTTAACATAAAAAACGGCTGCCGAAAAAATATTGTACGTAACTCGTTCCAAAAGTGATTTTATGGGATTCGCAGGATTCCAGGACGAGCCGTAAAATATCACTTTCGGAACTTGTTACGTAAATTATTATTATTTTTTTTTTACTTAGGCTGAGTCATTTAGTCACACACTGCTGTTATTTTTGTATTTTTATATGAATAAATGAGAATAAATGAAGAAATGAATAATGTCAGACACGGACCCGAGCAAGACATTTTTAAGAAGTATTTATTTTTATTTACTAATGTTATACATTAAACATCTTTATTGACGGACTCACATACATAATTTTTCGACATTTCATTTAACATAAAATATTAATGATAAACCATCAAGGGCTATGGATCATTAGTCTTTCACCGTTTTTTTTTTAGAAAATAACAATAACTGGAATACAAAACCTAAAAGTTCACGAAGCTGAAAATAAAGAAATTTTCATACTGTACTATTTAAATATAGGTAGGTATACACAGTGGCGGCTCGTGGGACATGTTGATGGTAGAGCCACTTCAACAATATACCCTCCCCCTCATTTTTTGAAGAAACAACGGTGTATTTGTTTATCTGTTTAGTTTTAGATGGTTTATTACTTTTACATGCTTGTATAATTGCTATTTTTATTATTAATATTTGCGTCATTCAAATTGTACTTGTATTGTCAACTAAATCATAATTATTGTACTTTTATTTTTCTATTTTTACTGTGATTTACTGTCACTAGCATATTTCTCGACTTGTGTAAAACTATAATTACTGACACCAATAAATATATTATTATTATTATTATTATCTTCCTAGACCAAAGTAACTGAGCTTTAAACTACAGGTAGTGCCATGGCTCCAAGACTCTACATAACGAGCCGCCCCTGGGTATACACAAAGATAAAATATTTAGCAAGCAATAATTATTATTTCCCACGAAGATCGTCGTGTGTAGGCAAAAAAAATTACCCACTTGCAAACTTTTGTTTACCTTTTTACCCGCAAGATTATGGCTTAATCAAATAAAGTAATGTATCTCGATCAAATATTTTCACCGGATTTTATGTCTTAATCGTATAAAGTAACATCACGTGACGATCAAATATTTTCGAAACTGTGTCGGGGATTTCGTGTGGAACTCGATCCTCAGAAATCAACAATCGCACAATTCAAAGGGAAATGTGTATTTGATTCCGTCCCCTCTTCGCAACAATGGGGCGGTGGAGGTTCGCGAAAGCTCACTTCATTATGCCGGAGGAGAGAAGTTTTCCGGGTTCCGGGAGAGGACGTTATAGTTTGCCGAATGGGATCGTATTTGTAATGGGGTGGATTGAGGGGGTGAAGTGGGGGGCGGATTTGATTGTCCTGTAGATAGGTGCTTACACATTTTATTATTGCTCTTGGGAGCCCACCCTCTCACTCTCTCTCTCCAAGAAGTTTCTGAATGCGCGGAAATTCACGAAATACACTCCTGCCTTGTCAGACACAATTTTTTGATATTTATTATAACTGAAATTTTGCATAATCACTTCAGGGATCTTCGGATTTTTATTCATGCCAGACACGATCTAAGAACAGTTATTTCCCAACATTGAATCAGGAAATCCAATTGTAAAAAAAATGGTGATGTGGCCGTCATGGTACTCTCCGACTTGATGGTATCATTTATATTTACACTTTCATGGTTTATTTACTTTTTAAATCATATTTTAAATGTGCATCGAGCGTTGTGTAAATTCGGATGAAACTGACGTTTAAAACGTCAAAATTATGAAAGATGAAAAAATTATACTTCAAATTCAAAAACTCAGTTTACTCAAAAACTAACGAGATTTCGAAAAAAACTTATTCTTTATAAGTTGTTCATTTTAACATAAATTTGCTGTAACTATTATCGTTTTGTAATTATAAACCAAAAATTTAAAAAATAAATAAATTTTTTTCTCGAATAAAAATGATTTTATGAAAAATGTTTTCAAGCAAAAGATGTTCATTTCTTTGTTGTCTTCAAAGTTTGTTTAAATGTTATTGTGATATTTTTCATATTTAAGAAAATATTGGCAAAAAACAAAAAACGGTTAAGGTAAACACCCACTTCCGGTGTACGAAATTTTACCAAAAGCTTTTCAGTTCTTCAGATTATCAAATAAGACGCATATTCAAAGTTTCATATCAATTGCTCTATTAGTTTTTGAGATACAGCGCGCACAGACACACAGAAACACAATTTTTTTTTTCCAGAAATTGTTGAAATGGCATCTAGGGACCCGAAAACGGATATATCCGTAAAAAAAAAAATTCACGATCACAATACTTTCTCGTACTTCGTAACGGAGAAAGTAAAATTCAGGAAATTATTTTCAAAAAATTAACTGGTGTGAATGTTACGTTAATTTTTCGTCTAACTAGGGGAGAGTTATTGCCAATAAAATGATGTCTCCAGAAAAACTAATTAAAGTAAATGCAAATTTTAAAATTATTAAAAATTGTTTCAAAATTTTTATGTCCAAAGATTTATCGACTGCCACTTTTTAACAAAACCCTTCTCTGTTTGACAGGCAAGGGGGGACTAATTTATGTGCGGTGCAACATTTGAATAAATCAGCGGCGCGTCACTTCCACCATCGACCTTGTATCTGACAACCAGAGAGATGTATCTTCTTCCCCTTTGTCCTCCCGCATAAATTCTACGTTTTTTTTTTTCTTCCCCGTTTCGACCCCGTTTTCCGCATAAAACCGCCTTCTCTCCTATCTGCGCGTCCGCTCCCCCGCTACAAAAGCGTCGCGGCGCTTCGTGCACCGTTTTGTACGTGGAAAATGCAAATAAGACACGATGACACGGGAATGATTACCATCACCGCCGTCACGTCGCCGGTATCTTCGTGATTAATGACGTTTGCTGCCGGTGATGGTGTCTAGAAAGTGTACAAACGCGGAACGAAATGGTGAAGTTATTTGCGAGAAACGAGGAACAATATTCCTTGGCTAGTTTATATTAATCGCAATTATGGCTTTACAGACAATTAAAATGAGCGAATTTATTGATGTATCTTATGGTGGATGCGCCGGGAAGGTAAAGATTGCCATCTTACGAAAATACGATATGTTTGCAGATAACTGAAACGAACTAATTTATGAATTGTTCTTATGGTGGACGCGCCGGGCACGCAAAATGTATATCGTGCGCTTGCCATAGAACTCATTTAATCGAATTCCTAAAAAAAGTCAAGCGGCGTCTTCGGCTCAATTTTATCATTGCAGTTGATTACTTTTAAGTAAATAAGAAATAAATTCTGGCTGAAGGACTTCGGTCGATGGCCATTGTATTTATTATTTATTATGTATTTAGTAAGTACAATAAAGGTTTATTATTATTAAGAAATAAAAAAAAATGGTGATGTGGTCATCATGTTACTTTCTCAGATTTTATAGTATCATAGTTATTTATATTATATACTTTAATGGTTTATTTTGATACTGACGTTTGAAACGTCAAAATTATGTAACACATTATACTTCAAATTCTAATAGTCCGTTTACTCAAAAACTATGGAGATATCGAAAAAAAAACGTATTCTTTATAAGTTGTTCATTTTGGGTATTCTCTACAATTATTATCAGGGATCATTTTGACAATTCATAACTTTTGTCTGAGTTAGAATTTTCCAAAAATATGAATTGTTTTAGATCGTAAATCGATTCCTAAGCCTTTCTGAGCATTTCCAAAACAATTGCTTAACGATTTATTTTTTTTACAGTTTTTTTTTAAGTTTCGGCAAATATTTTATGTTACAGTAGAGAACGTTTAGAAAATTCATAACTTTTGGCCGAGTTGGAATTTTCGAAAATGTCGAGTTTTTTGGTTAGTAAATCGATAACAAAGTCTTTCCGAGCATTTTCAAAATAATTTAGCAACGATTGATTTTTTTAAATTTTTTTAGTTTCGACTAAAATTTTTACCTTACTATTTTGAGAATTCAAAAAAAAAATGGTGATGTGGCCATCATGTTACTTTCTCCGACTTTATATTTACGTTTTCATGGGTTTATTTTCAATTTAAATCATATTTTAGATGTACATCGAGGGTATTGGCAAAAAACAAAAAACAGTTAAGGTAAACACCCACTTCCGGTGTACGAAATTTTACCAAAAGCTTTTCAGTTCTTCGGATTATCAAATAAGACGTATGTTCAAAGTTTCATATCAATTGCTCTATTAGTTTTTGAGATACAGCGCACACAGACACACACAGACAGACACACACACACACACACACACACACACACACATACAGACACAAAAAAAAAAAATTCCAGAAATTGTTGAAATGGCATCTAGGGACCCCAAAACGGATATTTCCGTGAAAAAAATTTTTGAAAAAAAAATCACGATCACAATACTTTCTCGTACTTCGTAACGGAGAAAGTAAAAATTCAAAAATCTCAACTGTATTAGTTGGTAAATCAATGCCGAAATCTTTCTGAGTATTTCCAAAACAATTGCTTAACGATTTACTTTTTTACAATTTTTTTAGTTAGGGCAAAAATGTTAACCTTTCAGCAGGGAACATTTTCAAAATTCATAACTTTTGTCTAAGTTGGAATTTTGAAAAATTATCAAATTCTCTACTTAGTAAATAAATGCCAAAGTATCGCTATGTTTTTGCGAAACAATTGCGCAACGATTAATTTTTTTAGTTTCGACTCAAATTTTTACCTTACAGCAGGGACCATTTTGAAAATTCATAACTTTTGTCCGAGTTAACATTTTTCAAAAATCTCAACTGTATTAGTAAATCAATGCCGAAGTCTTTCTGAGTATTTCCAAAACAATTGCTTAACGATTTAGTTTTTTACAATTTTTTTTTCGGCAAAAATTTTAACAACTTTCGAAAATGTATAAGTTTTGTTTGAGTTAACATTTTTCAAAAATGTCAACCAATTTAGTTGGTAAATTGATGCCAAAGAATTTTTGGAGCATTTCCGAAATAATTTCGCGATGATTCATTTTCTTACAATTTTTTTTAATTTGCAAAAAAAATAAAATTTTAACTTTTTTAATTTTAAAATATTAAAGTTAATATTTTTCAAAAATGTCAACTGCGTTACTTAGTAGATGGATGCCAAAGTCTTTATCAAAACAATTATTATATAGATGGATGCCAAATTCTTTATCAAAACAATTATTTTTTTCACAATTTTTTTTTTGTTACGGCAGGAACTGTTTTGAAAATTAATAACTTTTGTCCGGGAAGGAATTTTTCAAAATTTTTAACTGTTTTAGTTAGTAAAACGATGCTTAAATGTCTGAACATTTCCAAAACAATTTCGCAACGATTTATTTTTTTTTAATTTTTTTAGTTTCGGCAAAAATTTTGAAAATTTCGAAAATTCGTAACTTTTAAATGAAAGAGTTAACATTTTTCATAAATGTCAAAGGCTTTAGTCACTAAATCGATGTTAAAGTATTTGTAAGAATTTTCATAACAATTGCGAAACGATTTAATTTCTTAGATTTTTTTATAGTTTTGGCTAAAATTTTAACCTTTTGTTTCGGTCGGAATTTTTCAAAGAAGTAAATTGTTTTAATTAGTTAATTAATGAGAAATTGTCTCGTAAGTATTTGCAAAACAATTTTTCAATCGTTTATATTTTTTATCATTTTTCTAATTCCTGGCAAAATTTAATTATTGCAAGGATGATTTTAAAATTTTCGTTTCGTTTCAGACGGAATTTTAAAATAATGTAAATTGTTTTAATTATTGAAAAATTATCTCTAATAATAAATCTAAGGATTTTTTTTATTTTTCATCATTTTTCCAATTCCGACCAATATTTTAGGATTATTGCAAGGATGACTTTAAAAATTCATAATTTTCGTTTCGGTCGGGATTTATGCTTTCATTTGCAAATTAATACAAAATGAACTCCAGGCATTTGCAAAACAATGTCTCCACTCTTTATATTTTCATCATTTTTCAAATTGCGAGCAATATTTTATAATTATTGCAAGGTTGATTTTAACAATTCATAACTTTCGTTTCAGTCGTTCCAGCTTTTGAAAAATTGTCATAATTTTGGCGATTAGAAAAAAAATGGTGATGTGGCCACCATGTTACTTTCTCCGACTTGATGGTGTCAATTATATTTACGCTTTCGTGGTTTATTTTCTATTTAAATCATATTTTAAATGTACATCGAGCGTTTTGCAGACTATGAATGCAACTGACGTTTAAAACGTCAAAATTATAAAAGATGGAAAAATTATACTTCAAATTCAAAAACTAAGTTTATTCAAAAACTAAAGGGATTTCGAAAGAAACTTATTCTTTATAAGTTGTTCATTTTTGCATTCTCTACAATTATTATTAACATACATTTGCTGTAACTATTATCGTTTTATAATTATAAACCAAAAATAATAATTTTTTTTCTCAAATAAAAATGATTTTATAAAAAATGTTTTCAAGCAAAAGATGTTCATTTTTTTGTTGTCTTCAAAGTTTGTTTAAATGTTTTTGTGATATTTTTCATATTTAAGAAAATATTGGCAAGAAACAAAAAACAGTTAAGGTAAACGCCCACTTCCGGTGTACGAAATTTTACCAAAAGCTTTTCGGTTCTTCAGATTATCAAATAAGACGGATGTTCAAAGTTTCATATCAATTGCTCCGTTAGTTTTTGAGATACAGCGCGCACAGACAGACACACACACAGACACAAATTTTTTTTTCCAGATATTGTTGAAATGGCATCTAGGGACACCAAAACGCATATTTCTGTAAAAAAAAAATTTTTTTTCTCGTACCGTAACGGAGAAAGTAAAAAAATCTAAAACGTCCTAGCAAGTGGCGTCATCAGTTCAATTTTGTCGGATTAGTATTGTCGAGATGATTATTTACATTTTCTTAAATATAACGAAAAACGCCTTCCCTGATCGAATTCCTTGCAATCAGCAGAAAGGGGCTTTGTATTATAATTTAAACAAAAAAAAAAACTGCACAACGTGAATACATTTTTTTTTTTAGATGATGCCAAACTTTCCCCCATTCATCCACACCCATTGCACTGTCGGATGGCAGCGTATAAATTTTTCCTTTTCAATGAGCGAACTGACAGTTAATTCACCTTGCAATCCGGGGGCGATACAACAATGCCCCCCCCCCCCCTCTCTCTCTCTCTCTCCCTCCCACCCTTCAAAACGTTTGCTGCACGTGCTGTCACACGTCACCCACATTTCTCTAACACTTCACCATGTCTGACACTTTTGATCCACAATGCTGCACGAGGCGGGTGTGTGTGTGTGTGTGTGTATCGATCCTTCAGCGCCCTAATAGATGGATATGGATGGCCACTGCGGCCATCTCTCTTTCTCTGCGCCCCTTTTCTGCTTGTTAAATGCGAAAGATTATCTGTCAGGTCGAGTGATGTGGGAACGGTTCGGTCGTATATTATACATTTACATTTTTCCACGCTTCCACGCATCTCTCTTGGATTTGCTAAATTATCGATCGGGTGTGTGGATGGATCTACTTGATGGCTGTTAAATTATAATTTACGGTGGCTGATTGCATTAAATTATCATAATCGAATTGGTCGTGAATGATTGGTATAATGATTAGTTGCACTGGCTTTAATAATAGTTACAATTTTCTTGGGATAAAAACAATTTTTTTCGCATCTTATTAAATAATATAAACGTTGTTAAATCGTTTTTGATTGAGAAAGTTGTACATTATTCGGCCGACAGGTGACGTCCAATCAAATGATAGCGGTTTCATTGCCCAATAGGTTTCAGCCAATGGCATGACGACTGATTTTACTTTCCCAACAGTTTAGTTGTTACCATGGTTACGATTTATTTTTTGTCAGCGAACTGCCGAAACTCTGGTGAATTCACTTCACCCTCGTGGCAATAGCCAACTTTCTCAGTCGTTTAATAATATACTATTGAAATGTCAAACGGGCTTAAATTAATAGTTAAGAATACAGAACTTTTTTTATGGGGCGAACATTGAAAAATTTTGAGATGTATTCGACCGTGATTTGTGATTTGGAATTTGTTTTATGCGTTCCGAGTTATTAATTTATTGTGTGCTAAATCCATATTTGTTGCAAACTTTTTTAAGGGTGATATTTTAAATGTAAAATTTTAAATTAAACGTTTTGACCCCAAGTCCAACCCACCCCCCTAACAACGCGATGAAAAAAAAATGTTTTTTATGTAAAAAAATGTCCAACTTTGACAAGTTGTACCGTGCGCAAAAAAAATCGGCGGGAAATTTCACCACAATGGCAGAAAAATTTAATCAATTTCCTTCAAATGCCTTAAAAATTTGAGTCGTTTCCATGATTTGGAGTAAAGTTATGAATTTTTGAAAAAAAAAATGACATTGAAAAATTTATTTTTTATTTTTATTTATTTATTTATTTAACGGAATCACCTTATACAATAATAGCATATATTACATAATGACAAAAAATAGAAAATAAAAAGAAATACTAGTACATGGTAAAAAAGATCATAAATTAAAACAAATTCTCTTAAGTTCTAATTTAAAACTAAGTAGGCTAGACCCGAACAGATTAATACTATCCCTATAACTAATCTTATTGGCTAATGACATAAATCTAAAAATTTGATTGTTTAAATCATAATTTGTGCGCACAACAGGTAATCTAAATAATGGTCTACGACGTACATTTATATATGAGAAGCTAACTGTAAAATTTAAAGATGTTAACAGCTCAGGACAATTAATTTTACCCGAAATTAGTTTATGAAGAAAACACAAATCTAATATTATTCTACGCCTTTTTAAAGAATCTAAGTTTAAAAAACTATATAGGTAGTCATAATCATGGTTTAAGATACTCGCATCACCAAATTTGCGATCCATATACTTGACAAATTTACGTTGAACTCGCTCTAAAGCTAATTGTACTGAGGAGACCAAATAGTAGATGCATATTCTAAATTAGATCTAACTAAACTTATAAAAATGGTTCTAAGAGCATGAGGTTTAAAGTTATAACTGTTCCTGAAAATAAATCCTAATACTTTAAATGCTTTATTAGTTATATAACTGACATGATCCCTAAAAGACAACCCACAATCAAATAAAACCCCCAAATCTTTGATAGTATATACTCTTTCCAAAGCCTCATGATTTATGGTGTAATTATACAAAGTTACTGAACATTTTTTAGTGAATGAGATTGAGTTGCATTTAGAAATGTTCAAAAATAAATTATTTTTTAAGCACCAGTCATGCAAATTATTTAAATCATGCTGAAGCTCTAAGTAGTTGGAAATATTTTCAATCGCATGATATAACTTTAAATCATCAGCAAACAACAAAGACTTACAATAATCAAAAGAATCACACAAATCATTAACAAATAATAAGAATAATAATGGACCAATATGAGTTCCCTGGGGTACCCCGGAAAGTACATTAATTTCGAAAGACGTGTGATTATTAATTTTGACTAACTGAATACGATTGGTAAGAAAAAAGTATATCCAATTAATTATTTGAGAAGAAAAGCCATAAGCATTTAATTTTGCAATTGAAAAATCCGTGTACACAGCATCAACTTGTTTACGATCAGAAAACATTTTTAAAATAAAATTTTCATAACATAAAAGGTTAGTAACAGTAGATCTACCATCAAGGAATCCATGCTGATTATCAACTATTAAGTTCCGACATAAACATCGCAATTGTTTAGAAACTAAATTATCAAATATTTTAGGGATCGTAGATTGTATAGTAATTCCTCGATAATTATCAACTAAGTATTTCTCCCCTTTTTTATAAATCGGTTTAACATATGACTTTTTCCAGCAATGAGGAAAATAACCCGAACAAATTGATTGTACGAAAAGCCAGTGAATAGGTTTCGATATCACATAGACACATTTTGAAAGAAAAAAACCTGAAATACCATCAGGACCAATACTAAAATTATTTGATAATTTTACAATTTCTTGAAATACATCCTCTAACTTAACATCTAAACATGACAAAGAATTAACTTGATTGGCGAAATTGAAATCAGGTATATTTAATTAAATTAAAACAAGTTGTAAAAATTTAACATTTTTTTGTCAATCCAAAACACTTTTTGTAGGGGTTTTCAGGGGGTGGCGAAAGTCGAAAACTTCTTAGATCACAAAATTCCATCGAGTTACATACGAAATTCGCCTAGTCATGGCCAAAAAAGTGCAAAATGTATTTTTTTTTTCAAAACTGCACAACTTCGCGCCAAATCATCGCATCGACTTCAATTTTGGAGGAAATTGGAGGAAAATGATTGAACTTTATTGCCATGCTGACCGATTGAGTCCACGATTATTTTTTTTTTTTCACACGGTACTAGAAACCAAATTTGCACATTTAAACTTCAAAAATATTTTTTTTTTCCTTTATGGGGTGGCAGGGGCTGGAATCGTTTTAGCAACAAAATAATTCACATAACGTTGAAGAGAAAATTTGAAACTGTTCAGACTGCAAAAATTCATCGATTACTCAAGTTATGGCCAAAAAAGTGAAAAATGTCATTTTTTTCAAAAATTCATAACTTTGCTCCAAATAATCGAAACGACTTGAATTTTGCATTTGAAGGAAATTGATTAAATTTTTCTGCCATTGTGGTGAAATTTCCTGCCGATTTTTTTTGTGCACGGTACAACTTGTCAAAGTTGGACATTTTTTTACATAAAAAAACATTTTTTTTCCATCGCGTTTTTACGGGGGGGTGGGTTGGACTTGGGGTCAAAATCAACTACACATTCTTAAAGATAAAACTTGAATCTTTCCCAAACTGAAAGATTCATCGATTTTCGCCAAATTGAACCAAGTTACGACAGTTTGAAAAATCGAGTTTTTTCGCAATTTTTGGAGTGGCGTTTTTTTTTGACGCCGAATGTATAACACCGTGTTGTATCAACAAAGTAAAAGTGTTTTTATTATGTTAACAGTTTATTTTAATACAATTTAAATGCAAAAATAAATCCACAAATCTCCCATTTAAATCAATTTTTCCCCGCCCTTATTCCACACACGATTGCCGCGTAATTTGACTTTTCGGAGGAAACAGGGAGAAAAAAAGGAGAATTATTTCCGGGACGCGACCCGAATTCCGAAAGCGATTTCTAATATTTTAATAAAGAAACATAAACGTGAAACAGAAGAGATAGCGAAAGTGACAATAAAGTGGCTGTCGGGAATAAGAAAGTGGGAAATATGAGACACGGGGCCGGAAAGACAGAGAAAGAAAACCGAGCTCTCCGACATAAAAACGTAACGCGAAATATAACTTTTCCCCTGACATCTTGTCCTATATATTTTAACACACCGCCGGGTTATTTATACAGATGTAATAATAAAAAAAAATACTGTTTTTATTGATAATTGCAATACACAGGGTGTATTTGAAATAACGAACAGGCTCGTAACCACAAAGAGATTGTATTATTTTTAAATAATATTCGCAATTATTTTGTTTATGACTGTAACAAAAAGCCCGCAATTAATTATTAAAGTTAATGAGTGAAAATACGCAGTGGTAATGTGACCTAATTTTTAAACGGCATCGGCTTTAGATATCGAATTACAACAACCGCGTAGGAAATATCTGAGTTCGGCTCTTTAAGCGTCAATGAACTTGAGGACTGTTTATCTTTTACAAAAAAAAGAAACGTTGCGATAACGCTTCAAATTTCGGAGGCAAGAAATCGTATCTCGCGTTTTAAATAAACAAACACACATTCCATGCAGACCTAATTAAATGAGAAAAGCATCGGTTCTCAAAATGTTTAAAAAACCTCGAAAAGTTAGGAAAATTCAAATTTTTTTTCGAATAAATTTTGACGGAAATGGGTTCACAAATATTTTGTGTATGTGCCCTTAAATGTCTGTTCGGTATTTCAAATACACCCTGTATACAGTGCGCGCCTAAAGTATGGAATAAATTCAGTAAAACCGAAATAAAATATTTTTGGACAAAATCCTTAATCAGGTCGATTATCTTTGATAAAAATACACATTTTTGCATGAAAGCCGATTTTCAGTCGTCATTTGTTTTTGAGTGATGACGTCATCCATTTTGTTTTTAAATGACAACCCCTTATTTTTTTCTTGATTTTGAGAGATCTTTTCATTGTCGAAATGGCAGTATCAAAATATAGCCATCTTACATCAGAAATTTTTCAAGTAAATGACTATTAAAGGTGAGAACCCGATATTTAAAGAATCCAGCGAATTATGAATTCATTATCTACTACACTGAATTGTAGATTCAATTTTTCACGAAAAACTTGCTACCCATTGCAATATTTGCAATCATTTAATTACTATTTAAATTAATTAATTACACCTATTCAGGCATGGAAAAATGATCGCCTCCCGGCGCTTCCACCATTTATGAATTTTACATTATACTTTATATCTAGTTATAAAAACTGCATTTGTCTATTAATTTATTTTACGTAAAATACACAGTGAGCTGTATGTACTACATGCGTCATTTTTAGCAACATTTATTATTGATCCCCGCCCCATTTGCACTGACCTATTTAAGGGACGTTCCGCTCCGGCCTGACGGAGCGAGGCGCCGAATTGGGTCATATTACTCTGACACATATACAAATTGGATTTATCGACATTAGTGTCTCATGATGTGCATCAGTTTTCCAAATTTTACGCCCCTCTCGTGACGCGTATTCAAACTTTGCTTTCCGCCGCCTTCGTTAAAATTATAACGACTCAACTGTACAGAAACAAGGTCGGAATTAGCACAAACCGGGGCAGTAAAATGAAATGTTATTCCCGGCGAGTTTTACTGCGTTTAACAGTCCAACATGGTACGTGTTGGATACAGGATAGAGTTAGGGATAAAAGTAAAAAGTTAAAGTTGAAAGATTTATTTAACAAAAATATAATTATGTGGGATTGACTTTTGTGACCCCCTGAAAACCCCTACAAAAAGTGTTTTGGATTGACAGAAAATGTTAAATTTTTACAACTTGTTTTCATTTTCAATGTCATTTTTTTTTTCAAAAATTTATAACTTTGCTCCAAATCATCGAAACGACTCGAATTTTTAAGGCATTTGAAGGAAATTGATTAAATTTTTCTGCCATTGTGGTGAAACTTCCCGCTGATTTTTTTTTGCGCACGGTACAGCTTGTCAAAGTTGGACAATTTTTTACAAAAAACATTTTTTTTTCATCGCGTAGTTACGGGGGGTGGGTTGGACTTGGGGTCAAAATCAACCACACATTCTTAAAAATAAAACTTGAATCTTTCCCAAACTGAAAGATTCATCGATTTTCGACCAAATTGAACCAAGTTACTACGCTTTGAAAAATCAAGTTTTTTCGCGATTTTTCGAGTGGCGCTTTTTTTGACGCCGAGTGTAGATACATTCTTCAATGAAAAAAATAACAATTCCTACTAGGTGAAAGAACGTTGTTTATGTGTAAAGGAATTGGATGCAAATTGTTGAACATTGGTGTTTCAACAGCTGACGCCAGTAAGTGTTAAAATGACATTTATAATTATTGTTTTATATACATAGTAGAAAAGACCAAATACATTCGTACATGTTTCTAATAATTTTCATTTAATGACATTTATAATTATTGTTTTGTATGAATAGTATAATATGATGGATAGATTTAAATCAACGAATTTTCTAATATTTTTAATTTTGATGTTTATAAATTGTACGAAATGTCGAATGTCGATTTTTTTTTTGTCGATAATTTATTTACAATTTTTTGCATCCATTATTTTCCTAGAGGAGGAAGTGATGAAACATTCAGCGAGCATCCGGAAACGTAATTGCGAGGATATTAAAACGTAATTCATTTTGGAGTGCGCCAGCTATAAATGCATTAACGGCAGACAGAATTGAATTGAATCAGTGGTACAGCACTCTACCTCCGAAAGGTAAAGAGAACAAATAAAAAATCCGGCACCGCGGAAAATAGAGAAATGTCACCTTCATAAATAATAATAATAATAATAATAACCAAACTTTATTTCAAAGAGATGTTAACAAAACAAACAATGTTATTGGGAACATAAATGAAAAACTGTGTCAGAAAAATAATAAATAATAACTAAAATTATAACAAATTGTAAAAAATAAATGAACACAAACTTAAGTGAAGCGCATATTATCAAAGAAAGCTTTAAGAGAATATATTTCCGCATCCAGCAATAAGCGAAATACAGCGGTCTTATATTTACTAAATGAATTTAGATCTTGTATATTCCTTGGTAGAGTATTGTACATTTTAATGCATCTGTAAAATGCATTCCGTTCGGTCGTTGTTAATTTATGTACAGGATACGTTATATTATTTAACCTTGTCTCGTATATATTGCTTTTATTTTTAGGCGGAAATTTAGATCTGTTTTTGAAAATAAATTTGTTTATTACGACGCATAATATTTAAATACAAGATATGGAGAGAAAATGATAACCTTATGAAATGCTTTATTAAGCAATATATAAACCTAAATCCTACGATCTAACCTAACTTAACCTAAACTAAAGTTATAAAATAATTAGACAATATACACTGGAGGAAAAAAATGAAACACTTAAAATTCGTGAAATTTCGACCAATTTCAAACCGCCATAACTCGGCGTATTTTCAATCGATTTTGATGAATCTTTAAGTGCGAAAAACTTTGAAGTGTCTTCTTTAAAGTCATGCATACCAACTTAAGCGTAACCCCTAGCACCCCTGTGAAAAAAAATGGTTTTTAGAAAACCATTTTCAACTTTCACGATGTGTATGGAGTTGGAAAAATTTTGTCGACTCGATCCACCATAAAGGCATGAAAATTTGATCAATTCCCTACGCAGGACTCGAAGAACGAAGTTCCTACGACGATTTGGCACCAAAGTGCATTTTGATGTTTTTCGCACATAACTCTAACTCAGTGACTTTACAACCAAATTTGATGACCTAAACGTATATTCTCAGATGATTAGGTTTGTTTAAGTAATTAAATGTTTTTTTTGTGAAGTAAGAAGACCTTCTTTTAACGTAAAGAATCTTTTTTTTTAATTTTAATTCTCTTTTAATAGAAATTTAAAGTCGATGAAGACTTTCGCTAAGTGTAAAGAACCTTTTTTTTAATTTTAATTCGCTTTGGAAATTTAAAGTCGTTTTCCTTGCCTTTTTAAAAATACCTAGTTTTGCTAGTTTTACAAATAATACTTTGAAAGTTATTTTATTGGAAATTGCTGCCATTCAATTCCCAAAGAAGAAATCTTATAATCCGTAAATTAAAATTGACTTCTATATGCATAATCCAATATCCCGCAGCTTTCATGAATTATTAATGCATTAATAATAAGGAAGGAAATTAATCGGTTTATAGATACAGGGCGAACAAAACCCCGGCATATTTGTTTGACCCCGTAACCCTATAATGTAAATTCAGTCGAAGCATTGAAGGGGGGGAGGGCCGTAATCACCGATGCTGCCAAAGCCACTAAATCAAAACGGGCGTCCGCCGCAATAAATAAGGTACTAAAGGGCGGTATACACACATACACACACACATACACCACAAATTTATCGAAATTGGCTGTTTCGAAAATAGAAATATAAATACTAAAAATCACTAATACAAGTACATTAATAATCAAAATCCAAAAAAACGTTACCCCCAAAAAAAAAAATTCCCCGTCGCTCGGAAAAATCTATAAATCGCGACATAAATCTCGATTTTTGACAAAATTTGCAATTAGCGAGAAATAAATAAAAATTCTTATTCTTATCAATAATTCAAGTACTTTAATAATCAAAAGTTAAAAAAACGTTACGGGCACCCCTTCACCCCCCAAAAAAATTATTTTCCCCGTCGCTCGGAAAAATCCATAAATCGCGATATAAATCTCGATTTTTGACAAAATTTGCAATCAGCGATAAATAAATAAAAATTCTTATTTTTAGCAACAATACAAGTACTTTAATAATCAAAAGTTAAAAAAACGTTAGGGCACCCCTTCATCCCCCAAAAAAATTATTTTCCCCGTCGCTCGGAAAAATCTATAAATCGCGACATAAATCTCGATTTTTGACAAAATTTGCAATCAGCGATAAATAAATAAAAATTCTTATTCTTACCAATAATACAAGTACTTTAATCATCAAAAGTTGAAAAAACGTTACGAGCACCCCTTCACCCCCCAAAAAAATTATTTTCCCCGTCGCTCGGAAAAATCTATAAATCGCGATATGAATCTCGATTTTTGACAAAATTTGCAATCAGCAATGAATAAATAAAAATTCTTATTCTTATCAATAATACAAGTACTTTAATAATCAAAAGTTGAAAAAACGTTACGGGCACCCCTTCACCCCCCCCAAAAAAATTATTTTCCCCGTCGCTCGGAAAAATCTATAAATCGCGATATAAATCTCGATTTTTGACAAAATTTGCAATCAGCGATAAATAAATAAAAATTCTTATTTTTAGCAACAATACAAGTACTTTAATAATCAAAAGTTAAAAATACGTTACGGGCACCCCTTCATCCCCCAAAAAAATTATTTTCCCCGTCGCTCGGAAAAATCTATAAATCGCGATATAAATCTCGATTTTTGACAAAATTTGCAATCAGCGATAAATAAATAAAAATTCTTATTTTTAGCAACAATACAAGTACTTTAATAATCAAAAGTTAAAAATACGTTACGGGCACCCCTTCATCCCCCAAAAAAATTATTTTCCCCGTCGCTCGGAAAAATCTATAAATCGCGATATAAATCTCGATTTTTGACAAAATTTGCAATCAGCGATAAATAAATAAAAATTCTTATTTTTAGCAACAATACAAGTACTTTAATAATCAAAAGTTAAAAATACGTTACGGGCACCCCTTCATCCCCCAAAAAAATTATTTTCCCTGTCGCTCGGAAAAATCTATAAATCGCGATATAAATCTCGATTTTTGACAAAATTTGCAATCAGCGATAAATAAATAAAAATTCTTATTCTTATCAATAATACAAGTACTTTAATAATCAAAAGTTAAAAAAACGTTACGGGCACCCCTTCACCCCCCAAAAAAATTATTTTCCCTGTCGCTCGGAAAAATCTATAAATCGCGATATAAATCTCGATTTTTGACAAAATCTGCAATCAGCGGTAAATAAATAAAAATTCTTATTCTTACCAATAATACAACTACTTTAATAATCAAAAGTTAAAAAAACGTTACGGGCACCCCTTCATCCCCCAAAAAAATTATTTTTTCGTCGCTCGGAAAAATCTATAAATCGCGATATAAATCTCGATTTTTGACAAAATTTGCAATCAGCGATAAATAAATAAAAATCCTTATTCCTATCAATAATACAAGTACTTTAATAATCAAAAGTTGAAAAAACGTTAGGGCACCCCTTCACCCCCCAAAAAAATTATTTTCCCTGTCGCTCGGAAAAATCTATTAATCGCGATATAAATCTCGATTTTTGACAAAATTTGCAATCAGCGATAAACAAATTAAAATTCTTATTCTTATCAATAATACAAGTACTTTAATAATCAAAAGTTAAAAAAACGTTACGGGCACCCCTTCACCCCCCAAAAAAATTATTTTCCCTGTCGCTCGGAAAAATCTATAAATCGCGATATAAATCTCGATTTTTGACAAAATTTGCAATCAGCGATAAATAAATAAAAATCCTTATTCCTATCAATAATACAAGTACTTTAATAATCAAAAGTTGAAAAAACGTTAGGGTACCCCTTCACCCCCCAAAAAAATTATTTTCCCTGTCGCTCGGAAAAATCTATAAATCGCGATATAAATCTCGATTTTTGACAAAATTTGCAATCAGCGATAAATAAATAAAAATCCTTATTCCTATCAATAATACAAGTACTTTAATAATCAAAAGTTGAAAAAATGTTAGGGCACCCCTTCACCCCCCAAAAAAATTATTTTCCCCGTCGCTCGGAAAAATCTATAAATCGCGATATAAATCTCGATTTTTGACAAAATCTGCAATCAGCGGTAAATAAATAAAAATTCTTATTCTTACCAATAATACAACTACTTTAATAATCAAAAGTTAAAAAAACGTTACGGGCACCCTTTTACCCCCCAAAAAAATTATTTTCCCCGTCGCTCGGAAAAATCTATAAATCGCGATATAAATCTCGATTTTTGACAAAATTTGCAATCAGCGATAAATAAATAAAAATTCTTATTTTTAGCAACAATACAAGTACTTTAATAATCAAAAGTTAAAAATACGTTACGGGCACCCCTTCATCCCCCAAAAAAATTATTTTCCCTGTCGCTCGGAAAAATCTATAAATCGCGATATAAATCTCGATTTTTGACAAAATCTGCTATCAGCGGTAAATAAATAAAAATTCTTATTCTTACCAATAATACAACTACTTTAATAATCAAAAGTTAAAAAAACGTTACGGGCACCCTTTTACCCCCCAAAAAAATTATTTTCCCCGTCGCTCGGAAAAATCTATAAATCGCGATATAAATCTCGATTTTTGACAAAATTTGCAATCAGCGATAAATAAATAAAAATCCTTATTCCTATCAATAATACAAGTACTTTAATAATCAAAAGTTGAAAAAACGTTAGGGCACCCCTTCACCCCCCAAAAAAAATATTTTCCCCGTCGCTCGGAAAAATCTATAAATCGCGATATAAATCTCGATTTTTGACAAAATTTGCAATCGCCGATAAATAAATAAAAATTCTTATTCTTATCAATAATACAAGTACTTTAATAAACAAAAGTTGAAAAAACGTTACGGGCACCCCTTCACCCCCCAAAAAAAATATTTTCCCCGTCGCTCGGAAAAATCTATAAATCGCGATATAAATCTCGATTTTTGACAAAATTTGCAATCAGCGATAAATAAATAAAAATTCTTATTCTTATCAATAATACAAGTACTTTAATAATCAAAAGTTAAAAAAACGTTACGGGCACCCCTTCATCCCCCAAAAAAAATTATTTTCCCCATCGCTCGGAAAAATCTATAAATCGCGATATAAATCTCGATTTTTGACAAAATTTGCAATCAGCGATAAATAAATAAAAATTCTTATTCTTATCAATAATACAAGTACTTGAATAATCAAAAGTTGAAAAAACGTTACAGGCACCCCTTCACCCTTCCAAAAAAAATGTAGAAATTTTTCAGTTGCCTCGATATATTTGTGTTTAAAGAATTAGTCAAAGTCAATGCTGTGTATCGTATGCAATGGTATATTAGCTTCTATGTACCTGTGGTTGCATACGATTGAAAACTGTTACTTGCAGTATATATTTACTGTTTACACTCCTTCAAAGGCGTGTGATCTAATGTACGCATATGTGCATATGTGGTTGCATACGATTTAAAAAAATAAATGTATTTAATTAGTTGGATAATTAAGGAAAAAGAAAAAAGAACTCCAACGTTGGATTTTTCTTATAGACTTCGAATACAAACGATCGTTTAATTATCCGGAAGTCGTTTATCTCTGTATCTTTCTTTTTTTTTATTTCCCCGATATAAAGAATCTACACGGCATTGCGGGTTTTATTTCGGTTCGTAATTATTTTAGCGGAATGTTTTCCTCCCTAATTATTTCCGGGGGAACGCCGCTTCCAATTGAACGTCTGCGGCGGCAACGGCGGCGGTGAAATTTCTTTAATGACTTTTCCTCTATTTTAATTGCAATTTAAATTAATCTACGGGGGATTTAAGTTTTTTTTTTTTCTGCTACCACTATATTTGGATTATATTTTATGGACTTGGAAAATAACTTTCAATGAAAAAAGTATTACCGTAAGAAGCTAAAAAAAACTAAAAACATTATTTCCCGAAGGCAAGACGAGTAATTTTCGACATTAAAAAGTTGTGTGTTTTACTTACCACATAAGTAATTATACAATACGTTTTTAACAAAGTAGTTCTTGTGAAAGAGGAATCGATGCAAAACTTTCAGGATGTTATAATTGGTTACAGGCAGGATTGCAGACAGTAGTTTATTAGATTGTACATGAATGTACGCTAAAATTGTCGATACGCTACCAATACTACGAAATTTTTTTTTTAGTCATTTCCAGTTTAAAAAAAAATTATTCAGTTATGTATAACAGTCCCTTATATTTTGTTACCACATTGTACTGTCTGCAAATAAAGTAATTGTATACATACAAATATTAATTGATTGTTCTTTCTTTTCAGGTGAGTACTTACTTCTTATAAAACCGGAATATACTGTGTAAGTATGTAGAGTAAAGATAGTTCGTTGTCTGTGGTATGATTGTGTAGATATTCTCACGTGTTAATTAAAATTCACTTATTTTTTTGTGCTAAAATTATTACATAATGAATGCGTAGATATTTGAAAATGCCTTTTCCACAGTTTTAAATTCCTCGTAAATTATTCAATTTTAATTTATCGTAGGCATGCATCCACTACAAGAAAATCCTAAAGTGTATTGTTTGTGCTAGTAAAATCTGCACAAGAGTAGACTTTTTTTTAAATTTATCGCGGGCGCGAGCTTGATGACCTTGACCTTGCTCTCAATTTTTCCAGACCATGACGCCGATTAGTAATTGTCACCTTACATTACATGTCTTTAGCATAAACCAGATTGAAATCACCAGCAATTACTGTTCACTTTCTAATCACGATAATGGTTGCGACCGTTACCACGTGATAATCCTTAATATGTGGAATCGCATAATTATTCAAAAACATTTCATTTACTGTCTAAATTGGTACGGCTCGATGAATCTTTTAATTACATCCGCACAAAGTACAAATGATACACCGTAAGAGTTTTAATAATAATCCATCAGGAAGATAATCGGCGGATTCAATTAATTTCCGTCGGATCGGGGGCCCCGGCTGATTAACTGATTAATCTAAACAGTGCGCCCCCGCGATTTAGAAACTAATTAAGTGGCGGAATTAAAGTCTCGTCCCATTCTGGCGTAAACCGAGATTACGCGGAGTTAAACGTTTTCCCATTTCGCATTTCTCTCACCGACGAAAAAAAAGCTCACTGTGATTCTCATGAAAAAAAAAATAAATGGTGTTTAAACTATTCTAAAACCATACAGTAAAATCAGTTTTGAGTAAATTTGACATTTTTCAAAGCTGTTGCTACTTTTTTAATCTCTCAAAAAAATTCATGGCACTAAACTTCATTCTCGTGCAATTATTTTAAAATCTAGCGAAGGGGTGTTTTCAGATTCTTACAAAATTGTGAAGTAGAATCAATTTTCAACAAATTTGAAAAGTTTCAAGTTTGTAGCAATTTTTTTTATATTTTTTTAATCGCTAGAAAAAATCAACATTTCAAAATGACGTTCCCGCGCAATTATTTTAAAATTTAGTGAAGGGGTGTTTTCAGATTCTTGCAAAATTGTGAAGTAGAATCAGTTTTGAGTAAATTTGAAAAGTTTCAAGTGTGTAGCAATTGTTTTTATATTTTTTTTAATCGCTCGAAAAATTCAACATTTCAAAATGACGTTCCCGTGCAATTATTTTCAAATTTAGTGAAGGGGTGTTTTCAGATTCTTACGAAATTGTGAAGTAGAATCAATTTTCAACAAATTTAGAAAATTTCAAGTTTGTAGCAATTGTTTTTATATTTTTTTAATCGCTCGAAAAATTCAACATTTCAAAATGACGTTCCCGCGCAATTATTTTAAAAATTAGTGAAGGGGTGTTTTCAGATTCTTACGAAATTGTGAAGTAGAATCAATTTTCGACAAATTTGAAAAATTTCAAGTTTGTAGCAATTGTTTTTATATTTTTTTAATCGCTCGAAAAATTCAACATTTCAAAATGACGTTCCCGCGTAATTATTTTAAAATTTAGTGAAGGGGTGTTTTCAGATTCTTGCAAAATTCTGAAGTAGAATCAATTTTCAACAAATTTGGAAAATTTCAAGTTTGTAGCAATTGTTTTTATATTTTTTTTTAATCGCTCGAAAAATTCAACATTTCAAAATGACGTTCCCGCGCAATTATTTTAAAAATTAGTGAAGGGGTGTTTTCAGATTCTTACAAAATTCTGAAGTAGAATCAATTTTCAACAAATTTGGAAAATTTCAAGTTTGTAGCAATTGTTTTTATATTTTTTTTAATCGCTCGAAAAATTCAACATTTCAAAATGACGTTCCCGCGCAATTATTTTAAAAATTAGTGAAGGGGTGTTTTCAGATTCTTACAAAATTCTGAAGTAGAATCAATTTTCAACAAATTTGGAAAATTTCAAGTTTGTAGCAATTGTTTTTATATTTTTTTTAATCGCTCGAAAAATTCAACATTTCAAAATGACGTTCCCGCGCAATTATTTTAAAAATTAGTGAAGGGGTGTTTTCAGATTCTTACAAAATTGTGAAGTAGAATCAATTTTCAACAAATTTGAAAAATTTCAAGTTTGTAGCAATTGTTTTTATATGTTTTTTAATCGCTCGAAAAATTCAACATTTCAAAATGACGTTCCCGTGCAATTATTTTAAAATTTGGTGAAGGGGTGTTTTCAGATTCTTACAAAATTCTGAAGTAGAATCAATTTTCAACAAATTTGGAAAATTTCAAGTTTGTAGCAATTGTTTTTATATTTTTTTAATTGCTCGAAAAATTCAACATTTCAAAATGACGTTCCCGTGCAATTATTTTAAAATTTAGTGAAGGAGTGTTTTCAGATTCTTACGAAATTGTGAAGTAGAATCAATTTTCAACAAATTTGAAAAATTTCAAGTTTGTAGTAATTGTTTTTATATTTTTTTTTAATCGCTCGAAAAATTCAACATTTCAAAATGACGTTCCCGCGCAATTATTTTTCAATCTAGTGAAGGGGTGTTTTCAGATTCGCTTCGCACTCGTTGTATTTCCGTCGTTGGGATTTACACTTGTGATATTCATAAAAAAAAATCGATGATAATTGCACCACGGAAATGTATTTAAAATTACGATGCCTTATTCTGGAACAGAAGTTTCTTCTATTACAAAAGGTTGCATGTTGGCATAATTAATCCGTGAATCCTGAAATAGTAAGCCCTTCGCGTGCACACGACTATCCCATTATCTTCAGCGGCAAGGAAACTATCACAAAGGCGGATATTAAAATATCAGTCAATTACAGTAATGCAGATACGAAGTTGCCTAATTAGGTCACGACGATCCTACCTTCATTTTATACCCATCTGTTACTAATTTCCTTGCAATTTCTTAACGAAACGTGCAACTGTTGTTTCATAATCATCCTCAAAGCTTATTATTTCAAAATGAGTATTTATTTATTTTTTACTAATATACAACATCGTTATTAATTAACATTATTACATTAAATTACACTAGTGACGGATGACGGCTCCGCTGCGCTGCGCCGTCGGCCGTGGAATATAGCCTATAACCTTCCCGGTGAGTCACCAAACAAACACCCAAAATTTGAAGTCGATCCTAACTAACGGTTTTCGAGATTTTGAAGCGTACACAAACCAACTTGACGTTTTAGATGATATACATAATTATGTTAAAGGTGTTAGTACGTTCCTGTCTGCGTTAACGACCATAGGTCTTCCTGCCTTGTCTCAGAAATTTTATTATTTTTCTAAAAAAAAATACAAGGAGAAGAAATTGAATCGTTTTTTTGATAATTTTGTTCTTAATTAATAATATATTTCTCTTTAACTTCGTTTGTGTAACACATACATTTTTTAAGTCCCGAACAAATTTATGAACCGTGGCTGGCATTAAAAAAAATCCAAGTCCAAAAGGGCGTTAAAAATTTTCAATTTTATTTGTACAGTGCCTTTTTGGAAGTATATTTAACGATTACAAACTGTCAAAAAATGGTGACAATATTGGGAAATAATTTTTTTAAGTCCCGAAAAAATCAATGAACCGTAACTGGCATTAAAAAAATCATAAGTCCAAAAGGGTGTTAAAAAAATTCCAATTTTATTTCTGCAGTGCCTATCTGGAAATATAATTAACAAATACAAATTATTGTATTTTTTTTTAGCATCGAACATTGCTGCTTAATCTTCTGTGATCACCACTGTACCTTTCGCAAAACCACGCTCCCACCTACCAAATATATTGGTTACAAGTTAAATTCTAGTGCAGCAATAATGGTTTTCTGTAACGTTTATTAGGAGAGTGTATTTAATCCATTCGAAGGAGGGGGGGCACATAGTTAGCGCGGGCTCCTAAAGGTAAATTATGTAACCAAACGTCCACTCTTGCTAATTGCGAAACAGGCGAGTTGAATATTGAATTTACATTTTGTGCGGTTTAATTAAATTGGATGAATTTTCCTATTGGATTAACCCCCCCACCCCCACACCTCCCTAAAACTAAAGCTAGTTATTCCGAATCGCAAGTGCATGATAACGAAACTACGTTACTAGTTAATATCAGTCAGAATGCAAAAGTTTCTTGGATCAAGTTGTAATATTGTGAAACTAACAGTTGCTATTGTTATTGAATAATTAGGTTTAATACCTATTAAAATTAGCAGCATGCTAAGTCATTTGAACTACTGCACACGCCATGTTTCGTTCTCCCGTTCTGAATCGCTGTTTTCCCATAAAACAAACTTTGTCCAAGTAAAACCAATTTAGATATCATGAAAAGTTTTTAGTTGTTTGCTCGGTGCGACACTCTGTTTCCATATCAGTTCTCGTTTTAAAAGAGAGACAATACACATATTGAGATACTTTAACAAATGACTTTAATTGGAGGTCTTTCAGCCTCTTTTAGTTTTAAAATATACTGGTGGAAAATAAAGCACTTCGAAAGGGGATCATCCCAATCTGAGTTTACCCTCTTAAAGTAGAGCCAAAATTGGATTTTTTCCAGAAAGAGTTATGTGCGAAAAACCTCAAAATGCACCCATAACGTCGTAGAAATTTAGTTCTTCGAGTCCTGCATAGGGAATTGATCAAGTTTTAATGCCTATGTGGTGGATGGAGTCGACAAATTTTTTCCAACTCCGTAGACATCGTCAAAGTTGGACATGGTTTCCTGAAAAATCATTATTTTTCACAGAGTTGCTAGAGGGTGGCGGAAGGGTTTACGCTTAAGTTAGCATACATGACTTTAAAGAAGACACTTGAAAGTTTTTCGCCCTCAAAGATTCATCAAAATCGATTGAAAATACGCCGAGTTATGGCGGTTTGAAAATGGTCGAAATTTCACGGATTTCTAGTGAAAATTGGACATAATTTCCTGAAAAAAAAAATGTTTTTTTCACAGTGGTGCTTGAGTGGGGCGGAAGGGGTTACGCTTAAGTTCGCGTGCATGACTTGAAAGAAGACACTTTCGCCCTCGAAGATTCATCAAAATCGATTTGGTCGAAATTTCACGAATTTCAAGCCTTTCATTTTTTTTCCACCAATATATACAAATATATTGTTTTTGACGCTGGATACCAGATGGCGGTAACATGTTTAATTGACCAATATAAAAGGTATAGCAGTTTAAGTAAAATCTGTAAATGTCTCCAACATTTTTATTTCTGTTATCAGAAACAATTTTTTTTTACTTATTATTTATTAACAAATCAAGTTTAAACAAATTAGAAACAACTTCATTTGTTGCAGAAAGCATTAGATAAATACAATAAAACGAAATGTAGCCTGAATATATGAATATTCAACCTGTTCGTTAATCTGCAAGCATGTATAAATTAAGTTTACTTAATTCCAGTGAACAAATGGATTTTTATTTGTTGTTGTTTTTTTTGTATCGGATTTATTTATATTAGCAAATCGAGTTTACTGAATTCTTGTGAACTGTGGATATTTTTTTTCTAATTTTGTAATTTTATCGTCGTATAATAAATATTTCCAAGGAGAGGCCCGTTCGGTTCGGGGGGCCGATGATCGAAATTGAAATCGATCCCCGATGGCCCGGGGAACATCCGGCAGAATAAACAATTCCGAAAATGTGGGTCGACCTTTCGTAATTCACGGTCCGCTAAATTTTAAATTGCGCCCAAATCGCCCTCATCCCGCGCGCTCTCTCTCTCGGGCAAAAAGCCTTTCCTGAAAATAACGCTGAAAAGAAGCTGCTGACCCCGATGCGATTTTTTTATGTGTGTGTGTGTGTGTGTTTGTCCCGGATCAACTCGACCGTCAAACTGTCGGAATGCAAAATTTAATGCGAACTCCTGAAAATAGTCTGATTTAACAATATAATTTATGGCTCAATACACTCAAGTTATTTTTTTTTTCTAAAGTATACGCAAATTTGCTTTCAGGATAATTACTTACTTTTTTTAAATTCCGATTAAAATATTAACTATATTGTAGAAGAAAAAAATATTTTTGAAAGATGTAAACGATTTTAACTATCAATAAATTGATGTCAAAGTATTCGAAAAACAAATATGTAACGACTAAAAATTGAATACAATTATTTTCATTCCCGCTATAAACTAATAAATTTAAATATTGTTCCCGCATCAGAACACCTACAGACCGGTTTCGACCTTTCAGGTATCATCAGTGTAGTTAGTTGCTGAAGGGGAAACGGAGATTACTATTGGAATATAAATATTCCAAACACCGTTAAAGGTTGTTAATATTGTTATATTTGCCGCCGCTGGCAATGTCCATATCTTGTCGGTGTTAAAGCCACCCGGATTTGGTTCAGTACAGCATTCAGGCAATAGATTCCGCCACTTGGGCGTTTCTACCTGATAAATTTAAATTTCTTAATAATTAAAATTTAATTCTTTCATAAAATTAATTATTTTACCAATTTCCAATTTTAAAATGGATACACTATTATTACAAAAGGAATATTATTAATCAAGCCGACACCAACGCAGTAAAGAAGACAAAGGGGATCCCAGATATACACTGTAATTCCCAAGGGAAATGCACATCCAGCCCAGAAACTTCCCATTTTGAATGGGAAGGGAGATATTCGCCGGGCGTTATTTAATCGTTAAAAATGCTCCCCGGGTGTAACACAGAAACCTGCATTGTGTTATTATCTCGCTCGAATTGCGATAAGGAAATTGTCGGCGGCAGCGATGTTCATTTGACTGGCCATTAAGTTCCTTGTTTCGCCAGTTACGCGAAATAATTTTAGCCAGATTAATATTACCACTAAGATAGGTAAAGTCTGGCCGCGTTATGAAGGCATTTGTGATCAACTTGGACAGCCCTCATGTGCCTGTTATGCGTCTCAAATGCCTGAGGTTCTCAATAAGCGAACACGAAATGTTGGCTTGCATGCACATTTATCTCGGAAGCTGTCTGTAACCTTTTAAGAAACACTTCCGACCCTTCTTTTTCTTCTCAGACGCCTTCATAGCGCGGCCAGAGTATATACTCAAAATAAATCATATAAAATAAAATCGAAATTCCACCAAATCAATCCAACTTTAATTTTATGTGCTCGTCAAAACTCCCATGTACTTCCGAAATTTAAACACCGTTTGCAAATTTTAAAAGAAAAAGGCCGAAATACCGCAGCTCCCAAGCCAAATTGGCTTCCAGTAATGTCAAATAATGTATCTAATATATAAAATTTTCGTGTAACAGTGTTTGTAACAAAACTCCTCCGAAACGGTTTGACCGATTTTTATGAAATTTTGTGTGTATATTGAGTAGGTCTGAGAATAGGACGTAAACTATTTTATCTACGACCACTACTGTAAATGCCCATTATCGTACAATGCGCGTACTGCGTAAATACACCAAAACACCCACGTATGTTAGAGCCCGCTTGTAAATTAAAGGTACTAGTGAGTTTCGTTTACGAACTTTTGATTGGTTGAGAGTTGCGCGTTTGTTCGTTTTTATTAAATATAGTAGTCCGCGATTGTTAAACGTCACATCACGCACCCCGAAGCTGTCACTTCGCTATTCCGCACATTCTCTTATATAAATTAAGGTGAGAGTGGTCGTAGATAAAGTATACTACATAACGCGAGTTGTAAAGCAATTACGCGCTCGTGAAATTGCGTTACTCGCCGCTACGCGGCTCGTACGCAATTTTTTCACTTGCGCGTAATTTGCTATTTACAACTCTTGTTACGTAATATACTATTTAATACCCCTAAATGATAAGGGTGGTCCACCACAAATTTTTTATTTTTATTTTTTGGACAAAATTTTTTATTTTTATTTTTTTATAATTCGGCATTAAAAAATACATACAACCCTAAATTTTCACCCTTCTACCACCAACCCCTATTTTTTAATAGCGATTTTAGTACTTTCTACTCTCGGCGATCGACCGCTCGATCAGTTATTCCTTTTCCATTGTTTCCGCCGGCGGTTATTAATGGGTTTTAATGGGCTTACCCTGTAGATTCGTATCAATAAATGTAAATGAATAAGTAGCTAAAATTATTTAAAAAAAATATAAACAAGATATTAACAGCAAATGCTGCACTGAGCTCAATTGCAACACTTGCATCCGATGAGCAATTAAGTCGGCTTTAAATACATAAATTGGTGATAACGATTGATTTATAATACGCGCGCCATCTCTTGGTGGTTGGAATGTCGCTCGCGGTGGTGTTACGAATTAAAATATTCTGCGGAAGATTCTGTGCGCGGTTAAGAATTTTTTTAATAATTTTGCCATTTAGTTCAAATTCGTTGATTATTAAAAAAAAATATGAATTTTTGAAGCAATAATTGCATGTTAGAGCGATCATGAATTTCAAAAATAAAAATAAAAATATTTCAACTGGCGATACATGTTTTTATTAGTAACAATACACTTCTTACATTCTTTAGCTTTAATAATTTTGTTATTTAGTTGAAATCCGTTGATTATTAAAAAAGTTATGAATTTTTGAAGCAATAATTGCACGTTAAAGCGATCATGAATTTTAAAAATTCTAAAAAAAATATTTCAACTGCCGATACATGTTTTTATTAGTAACAATACACTTCTTACATTCTTTAACTTTAATGATTTTATTATTTAGTTCAAATCCGTTGATTATTAAAAAAGTTATGAATTTTTGAAGCAATAATTGCACGTTAAAGCGATAATGAATTTTAAAAATTCTAAAAAAAATATTTCAACTGCCGATACATGTTTTTATTAGTAACAATACACTTCTTACATTCTTTAACTTTAATGATTTTGTTATTTAGTTGAAATCCGTTGATTATTAAAAAAGTTATGAATTTTTGAAGCAATAATTGCACGTTAAAGCGATTATGAATTTCAAAACTTCTAAAAAAATATTTCAACTAGCGATACATGTTTTTATTAGTAACAATACACTTCTTACATTCTTTAACTTTAATGATTTTGTTATTTAGTTCAATTCCGTTGATTATTAAAAAAGTTATGAATTTTTGAGCAATAATTGCACGTTAAAGCGATCATGAATTTTAAAAATTCTAAAAAAAATATTTCAACTGCCGATACATGTTTTTATTAGTAACAATACACTTCTTACATTCTTTAATTTTAATGATTTTATTATTTAGTTCAAATCCGTTGATTATTAAAAAAGTTATGAATTTTTGAAGCAATAATTGCACGTTAAAGCGATCATGAATTTCAAAAATTCAAAAAAAAATATTTCAACTGGCGATATATGTTTTTATTATTAACAATACACTTCTTACATTCTTAGCTTTAATAATTTTGTTATTTAGTTCAAATCCGTTGATTATTAAAAAAATTATGAATTTTTGAAGCAATAAGCAAGCCTAAACCGTTTTCGGCCATTATCGTCACCACTTTATTTGCTTAATTTTAATGGGCCACACACGGACGTCGTCAGTCACCAGTTATCTGCCTTAATATATATAAATATATATGGACCATGCACGGACGACAGCGCAGCGCAGCGGAGCCGTCGTTCGTCACCAGTTACCTTGCTTGATTTTAAAGGACTACGCACGGACGACGGCGCAGCGCAGTAGTTACTTTGCTTAATTCATGATTATGGTATCGATTTTAATACGTTGGCAGAAAATAAAACGAAGAATGTTGTGTATCATAGAGCATTACAATAATAAACACTATGTTTTTGAATATTTTCTTTTTATGAATTATACCAATTCGAATTCAATATTCATAGTTAAGACAGGACAACGTCTGTCGGGTTAGCTAGT
Source organism: Ocypus olens (assembly GCA_910593695.2). Lineage (NCBI taxonomy): Eukaryota > Metazoa > Arthropoda > Insecta > Coleoptera > Staphylinidae > Ocypus > Ocypus olens. The sequence continues at coordinate 1,363,322 of OU343048.1, forward strand.
TATATTATAAAATAATGTACTGTAAACAATTGCCAATAAATGTTCGTGTGTCTGGGCATTTCAAAAAGTACAGTTATATACAGGGTGTTGAATTGCAAAGAGGGCCACAGGGATTTACATGTAAAATTTGAAATGTGCTGGTTCCCCTAATTATTTCACAGTATCGGTCTTCTTACATTATTTTTAAAGCTTTTTAACCCGTTGCACTCGTAATACGAGTGCAACGGGTTAAGCTGAATGATTTAGTACCTTACTCAATAGTTTCTGCCGAGTACTTACCGAGATATTTGCAAAAAAAAACTTTACAATTATTTCGAATGAAAAACAAAGGTTTGCATGAAATCATAATGGCCGACATTTCATTTTGTTCTAAAAAGTGACGTTTGCTGTCGCATTACAACAATTTACAACCGGCCGTGTATTTCACACAAAAAAAGTATTTATGATTAAATGGTATTACTCGGGTACTATTTAAGAACTGAACGTGATATGTGTGATAAGTGTTAAATTTCCGGAGAAGGCAATGGCCCAACAAAAATAGTATTCAACGAGTATTAAAAATAATGTAAGTAGACCGATAATTACACATAACAAGTAATTATTTATTGGATAGTACTTACCTTCTCTGGAAATTCAAATAAAGTTCTTAAATAGTACCTGCGTGGAACCATTTAATAATAAATCGTAATGCGACAGCAAACGTCACTTTTTAGAACAAAATGAAATGTCGGCCATTATGATTTCATGGCAAACCTTTGTTTTCAATTCAAAATAATTGTCAAGTTTTTTGCAAATATCTCGGTACATACCCTGCAGAAATTATTGAGTAAAGTACGAAATCAATCGGCTCAACAAGCTTTAAAAATAATGCCAGAAGACCGATACTGTCAAATAATTAGGGGAGCCAATATTAACACATTTCAAATTTTACACATAAATTGAATTTGCAATTCAACGGCGCAAGATATAATTACCACGTCATTTTGGGTGCTCGTTCCAAAAGTATTGAGTGTTATAGTCTGCCTAAACAGAAATACTATCTCCCCTACGGTTGTTGTACTTATTTTGTTATTTACTGCGTTTCAGTCAGATGTTAAAAATTCATAATTCGTTTATACAAATTCAGTTTAAAAATAAATATGATTAGGACGCACTCTAACTATAACTTTTGCGCTAACTCATGATACGTTCAGCTAGGGGATTATCGTCACCTGCAACGCGAACTCCAAATGGAACAAACACGTTCCAGTAATCCATTTCAGTTGATACGGGGAATGTGTGCGCCCCCCGTGTGCCATTTCCTGTTCTTACTTTCATTAACCCCACCGCACCAGATGTGCACAATGGACTCGAATACTTTAGTTAGCCACCGTAAACTAAAACCTGAGAAAATTAGAGTAAACAAAGGATGCGAGCCCGGCGCTTTCACCATAAGTGCGCCCATTTAATATCCGCTTAAATTCTTGGTATTTATGCAGAAAATTTGGGCTTAAATGTAATATCCTACTCGTGACGATACGGAGATAGATTTTGCGTAGTCTATAGAGAAAAAATTATACTCACTGAGCCAGAAAAAAAAAACATTTTGAAGAGTTGCATTTCTCGAGCGATTAAAAAATATAAAAACAATTGTTACACACTTAAAACTATTCAAAATTGCTCAAAACTGATTCTACTTCAGAATTTTGTAAGAACCTGAAAACACCCCTTCACCAGATTTTAAAATAATTGCACGAGAACGTTATTTTGAAATGTTGTTAAAAAAATATAAAAACAATTACTACACTCTCGAAATTATTCAAATTTGCTCAAAACTGATTCTACTTCATAATTTTGTAAGAATTGAAAACACCCCTTCACCAGATTTTAAAATAATTGCACGAAAACGTCATTTTGAAATGTTGAATTTTTCGAGCGATTAAAAAAAATACAAAAACAATTGCTACGCACTTGAAACTTTTCAAATTTACTCAAAACTGATTCTACTTCACAATTCTGTAAGAATCTGAAAACACCCCTTCACCAGATTTTGAAATAATTGCACGAGAACGTTATTTTGAAATGTTGTTAAAAAAAATATAAAAACAATTACTACACTCTCGAAATTATTCAAATTTGCTCAAAACTGATTCTACTTCATAATTTTGTAAGAATTGAAAACACCCCTTCACTCAATTTTAAAATAATTGCACGAAAACGTCATTTTGAAATGTTGAATTTTTCGAGCGATTAAAAAAAATACAAAAACAATTGCTACGCACTTGAAACTTTTCAAATTTACTCAAAACTGATTCTACTTCACAATTCTGTAAGAATCTGAAAACACCCCTTCACCAGATTTTGAAATAATTGCACGAGAACGTTATTTTGAAATGTTGTTAAAAAAAATATAAAAACAATTACTACACTCTCGAAATTATTCAAATTTGCTCAAAACTGATTCTACTTCATAATTTTGTAAGAATTGAAAACACCCCTTCACTCAATTTTAAAATAATTGCACGAAAACGTCATTTTGAAATATTGAATTTTTCGAGCGATTAAAAAAAATACAAAAACAATTGCTACGCACTTGAAACTTTTCAAATTTACTCAAAACTGATTCTACTTCACAATTCTGTAAGAATCTGAAAACACCCCTTCACCAGATTTTGAAATAATTGCACGAGAACGTTATTTTGAAATGTTGTTAAAAAAAATATAAAAACAATTACTACACTCTCGAAATTATTCAAATTTGCTCAAAACTGATTCTACTTCATAATTTTGTAAGAATTGAAAACACCCCTTCACTCAATTTTAAAATAATTGCACGAAAACGTCATTTTGAAATATTGAATTTTTCGAGCGATTAAAAAAAATACAAAAACAATTGCTACGCACTTGAAACTTTTCAAATTTACTCAAAACTGATTCTACTTCATAATTCTGTAAGAATCTGAAAACACCCCTTCACCAGATTTTGAAATAATTGCACGAGAACGTTATTTTGAAATGTTGTTAAAAAAAATATAAAAACAATTACTACACTCTCGAAATTATTCAAATTTGCTCAAAACTGATTCTACTTCATAATTTTGTAAGAATTGAAAACACCCCTTCACTCAATTTTAAAATAATTGCACGAAAACGTCATTTTGAAATATTGAATTTTTCGAGCGATTAAAAAAAATACAAAAACAATTGCTACGCACTTGAAACTTTTCAAATTTACTCAAAACTGATTCTACTTCACAATTCTGTAAGAATCTGAAAACACCCCTTCACCAGATTTTGAAATAATTGCACGAGAACGTTATTTTGAAATGTTGTTAAAAAAAATATAAAAACAATTACTACACTCTCGAAATTATTCAAATTTGCTCAAAACTGATTCTACTTCATAATTTTGTAAGAATTGAAAACACCCCTTCACTCAATTTTAAAATAATTGCACGAAAACGTCATTTTGAAATATTGAATTTTTCGAGCGATTAAAAAAAATACAAAAACAATTGCTACGCACTTGAAACTTTTCAAATTTACTCAAAACTGATTCTACTTCATAATTCTGTAAGAATCTGAAAACACCCCTTCACCAGATTTTGAAATAATTGCACGAGAACGGAGCTCAGAGTCATTTTTAAGTGTTGCATTTCTCAAGCGATTAAAAAAATATATATAAACAATTGCTACACACTTGAAACTTATCAAATTTGTTTAAAATTTATTCTATTTCACAATTCTGTAAAAATCTGAAAACACCCCTTCCCCAGATATTAAAATAAGTGCACGAGAACGGAGCTCAGTGTCATCTTGAAGTGTCGCATTTCTCGAGCGATAAAAAAAAATAAAAACAATTATTACAAACTTATCAAATTTGTTTAAAATTTATTCAACGTCACAATTCTGTAACATACAGTGTAAGTTTGATAATGGCACGTTGAAGTTGCCGAAACTATAGTCACGGAAATAATAATTTTTCAAAAGTTATACAAACAAAGCAATAGTGTTTTATTTATTATATAACATGTATAACGAAGTAGAAGCTTCCAGTATAAACAACATTATTATTATTATTATTTCTTTATTTTACGGAAATCCCCATTTGCAAAAAAATTACAAAATATTTGAATAAAATGAAACTTTAAACTAATCAAATTTGCGTTGTATTGTCGCTGAAATAATGATCCTATTGGTCCGCTCAGGTTAAATCTTGGTGGTTAATTGGTGTACATAATACTACTTGACAGATGATTTGTATTCTTCACCTCAAAAATGTTCACATCACACATTTAATTCATAATCAATCGGTCTCTAACATTATTATCGTGTGAGCCATAAAATTTTATTTCAGAGTTGGCTGTGAGATAAATGAGGTATGTCGCATATTATTACGTCACGAGACTTAAAAAAATGGCATGGCCAACTCAGAAACAACAATCTGCGGCTCACACCTTATATCGTTTATTTCCTCACATAACAAATTTTCAGACTTGGCTACTGCTTAATTAAAAATATAAAGTGTTTTCCCATTTACTCATTCATATCACACATTTAATTCACAATTAATCGTTCTGGAACATTATCACATTAACAAATTTTCAGACTTTGCTGCCGCTGATTTAAATTGACAATTAATTAAAAAATGAAAAAAAGCATTTTCCCATTTGCTCGATTATATATATATATATATATATATATATATATATATATATAAAAACACCCTTGATGAATTACAAATTCCGAAATAAATCGCGAGCGCAATTTTCTCTGCGACCCTCCTCCGCACTCATTTTAAATAATCATTTCGGGCCCAAGTTACCGCCGGAAAAAAAATCTTAATGGAAATTCCATTTGAACTAATTAGCCCGGGTTTTTCACAGCTAGCCGCGGGGTCGACGAAATTTCAGCAACCGCGGATTAATTTCTGTTGGGGGGTGGGTGAGGAAGTGGAGGATCAGTTAAAAATCCACTCGGCTGCATCGAATTAAAAATGACTTTGACGAGATAAAATATGCAATAAAATTTTGATTTTTTTAATTGCGTTACGTTAAAACAGCATGTTTAAATTTATAAGAAAAAAAAAACGCATGTATAAATGTGTAGATATTTTTTTAATATCGAACAGATCCGTAGCTAGCATTAAAAAAAAACATGGGTTCAAAAGGGCGCTAAAAAATTTAATTTAATTTTTGTAGTGCCTTTTTGGAAGTATATATAACAAATACAAACGGTCATAAAACCGTGAAAATGTTAAGAATTTTTTTTTTAAACATGATCCGTAACTGACACCTATAAAATCATGTATTCGCATTTTAGATAAAATATCAACAGCTTCCACATATGCGCAACTTTTCCGTTTTCTTTTGTTTTTTTTTTAACATTTCGCATCCCCCGGAGTGCGTCTTCTCCACGACAAACCCCCGTACGCCCCGAAAAACTGAAAATATCTCTGCTGACGGTAATAATTTCTCTCCCCCAGCAAAAATTATGGCCCCTAAGCGTAGCCATAAAAGTAAAACATATTTCATCCGGAATTCGCAAACAAAGAGGATTTTTTTTATTTACGCGCTCGCATCGACTTTGTATGCCGGTGATTAAAACACATAATGCACGATTTGGGAATTTTAATTTAACGCAAAATGCACGACACGAAAAAGCAATTGGATGCACCTAATTTCTACTTCAAAGAGTTAATTTCAATTGAACTTTCGGGGTATTAAAAGTCACTAAAAATCGTCTCTCGTAATTTCATTAAAATTAAAACGAATTTGGATCGCAGTTATGATGATAATAATAAACAATTAACAGCGAGGAATTGTATGTTTTTTTTTCAGAAAATTCAGACTCTCACAGATGTAAAGTCCTACTTTTTAGAGCTAGTTGATTGAACTTAAAGTTTTGAAAAAACGAAAACATACTCGACAGATAAATGTATTTCCCAATATTGTCACCGTTTTTTTAACAGTTTGTAATCGTTAAATATACTTCCAAAAAGGCACTGTACAAATAAAATTGAAAATTTTTAAAGCCCTTTTGAACTTATGATTTTTTTTCTAATGCCAGCCACAGATCATTGTTCTGTTTGATCTTAAATATAATTATCCAACCTGTTCGCAACAAAATTAAGTCTTATTAGGACTACAAACAAATAACCTATTGAAACAACTACTTTCCCGGCTAATGCCACGCTGGATATTGAATGACACAATTTTTTTTCTCACTGTACGCCATTAATATCAGACTTAATGGCTTATTCGAACAATACGGAATCGCGCGGACACTAAATTTAAAATCTCGCACTCGATCTCACTTCCGGAAGGCGGCAAATATTTGCACAGACCTAGTACGTCCTTCTATCCGTCGGTATTTGCATAAAATATCGTCCGGAGTCTGCAGCAGCAGTAACTCGGAATATGCGCGCGGGCGGAGGGAGACACAAAAGCCAGTCGTCGCGGACAATATATTTCTTCTTCGGATCCTATCAGCGAGGATCTTGAATTATGGCATTTACGATATTCCGATATTTGTAGTCTCCTGTCCTGAAAGAGCTCACACACACACACACACACACAAACACACGTATCCCGTCTTCCCGTCCCGTGCGAACCCTCCAAATCTGCAACTGTCTGCCGGAGCGCGGAGAGAGAAAAATAGAAAAGGAAAAGCTGGGTGTCCAATCTCCTCCCGCAGGATTTATTATCAACGGACGGGAAACCTGCTGTATAACATATATTTTTCCCGATGGTGAATTTCGCATAAATGCGAAATGTTGATGGAGTAGAACAAATGCATTAATCCCTTCATCTATTTTGTAGTTGTCATCGTTACAAAAAAAAAAAACGAATGAACCATGAATTATGCTATGCTTCATCCATCTAAGTAGGCTATGTAGACGGACGTGCATCCAAAGCCAAAAAAAATCTAAGCTAAGCTAACTTTTAAAATAAGTTGAAATTTAATAACTTGAATCAGACATTATTCAAAATGGGTGCCAGTAACAAAATTATATTTGCTTGTTTTTTAAAGACCTTTTAAACAATACCACTCATGCCACGTATCGTGTAATTTAGAAATCTGGAGTTCATTGAATCGAAGAGGCTCCAATATAACAAAATAAAACGACGACTGGATAGAAAGACAACCAAAGCGACATCTACCGTCTAAACCGTTGCATTAATTTCCCCAATTGAGTGGAGTCGTCCACCTGCAGTTGTAGAGAACAGTCGATAAGTTTGTTGTTCAAATGAGTACAACGTTTTAGACACTGGATGTCGCTTTTGTGGGTTTTTCATCATAACGGTTACTTGGTTGATTAATAAATTAAGAAAAAAACTACATTCAGCGATTTGAAAAAATGAAAAGGTTTAGGCAAAATTTCCAAATCTATACACAATAAATAATCGTTGAACATCCTGTCAATTGCTGAGAACAAAATGATAACACAAAATACGAAATGGAGAGGAAAAACTGCATTAAAAAATTGTAAAAAATTAGTCTGTAGAGCAATTAGTTTAAAAATTTCCAAATATATACACAATAAATATACGCTACAGATCCTGTCAAAATATTTGACACATTATTGTTAAAAACAAAATGGCAATGCCCAAAACATGAAATTAAAAGAAAAACTGCATTCAACGATTAAAAAAAAATTGTAAAAAATTAGCCTTAAGAGCAATTAGTTTCAAAATTTCCAAATCTATACACAATAAATATACGTTACATACTCTGTGAAAATATTTGACACATGATTGTTAAAAACAAAATGGCAACACCCAAAACATTAAATTAAAAGACAAACTGCATTCAACGATTAAAAAAAAAATGTAAAAAATTATCCTCGAGAGCAATTAGTTTCAAAATTTCAAAATCAATCGACACTAAGTATACATTGAATATTCTGTCAAAATATTTGACACGTAGTTGCTGAGAACAAAATGGCAACACCCGAAAACAAGAAATTAAGAGAAAAACTGCATTCAACGATTAAAAAATTAGTCTGTCGAGCAATTAGTTTCAAAATTTCCAAATATATACACAATAAATATACGTTACATATCCTGTCAAAATATTTGACACATGATTGTTAAAAACAAAATGGCAACGCCCAAAACATGAAATTAAAAGAAAAACTGCATTCAACGATTAAAACAAATTGTAAAAAATTATCCTCGAGAGCAATTAGTTTCAAAATTTCAAAATCAATCGACACTAAATATACATTGAATATTCTGTCAAAATATTTGACACGTAGTTGCTGAGAACAAAATGGCAACACCCGAAAACAAGAAATTAAGAGAAAACCCGCATTCAGCAATTAAAAAAATTGTAAAAAATTAGTCTGTCGAGTAATTAGTTTCAAAATTTCCAAATCTATACACAATAAATATACGTTACATATCCTGTCAAAATATTTGACACATGATTGTTAAAAACAAAATGGCAACACCCAAAACATGAAATTAAAAAAAACTGCATTCAACGATTAAAAAAATTGTAAAAAATTATCCTCGAGAGCAATTAGTTTCAAAATTTCAAAATCAATCGACACTAAATATACATTGAATATTCTGTCAAAATATTTGACACGTGGTTGCTGAGAACAAAATGGCAACACCCGAAAACAAGAAATTAAGAGAAAAACTGCATTCAGCAATTTAAAAAAATGTAAAAAATTAGTCTGTCGAGCAATTAGTTTCAAAATTTCCAAATCTATACACAATAAATATACGTTACATATCCTGTCAAAATATTTGACACATGATTGTTAAAAACAAAATGGCAACGCCCAAAACATGAAATTAAAAGAAAAACTGCATTCAACGATTAAAAAAAATTGTAAGAAATTATCCTCGAGAGCAATTAGTTTAAAAATTTCAAAATCAATCGACACTAAATATACATTGAATATCCTGTCAAAATATTTGACACATGATTGTTAAAAACAAATTGACAACGCCCAAAACATGAAATTGAAAGAAAAACTGCATTCAAGGATTAAAAAAAATTGTAAAAAATCTGTCTCAAGAGCAATTAGTTTCAAAATTTTAAAATCAATCGACACTAAATATACATTGAATATTCTGTCAAAATATTTCACACGTAGTTGCTGAGAACAAAATGGCAACACCAAAAAACAAGAAATTAAGAGAAAAACTGCATTCAGCAATTTAAAAAAAATATAAAAAATTAGTCTGTCGAGCAATTAGTTTCAAAATTTCCAAATCTATACACAATAAATATACGTTACATATCCTGTCAAAATATTTGACACATGATTGTTAAAAACAAAATGGCAACGCCCAAAACATGAAATTTAAAAAATTGCATTCAACGATTTAAAAAAATTGTAAAAAATTAGCCTCGACAGTAATTAGTTTCAAAATTTCAAAATCAATCGACACTAAATATACATTGAATATTCCGTCAAAATATTTGACACGTGGTTGCTGGGAACAAAATGGCGACACCCGAAAACAAGAAATTAAGAGAAAAACTGCATTCAGCAATTAAAAAAATTGTAAAAAATTAGTTTATCGAGCAATTAGTTTCAAAATTTCCAAATCTATACACAATAAATATATGTTACATATCCTGTCAAAATATTTGACACATGATTGTTAAAAACAAAATGGCAACGCCCAAAACATGAAATTTAAAAAATTGCATTCAACGATTTAAAAAAATTGTAAAAAATTAGCCTCGAGAGTAATTAGTTTCAAAATTTCAAAATCAATCGACACTAAATATACATTGAATATTCCGTCAAAATATTTGACACGTGGTTGCTGGGAACAAAATGGCGACACCCGAAAACAAGAAATTAAGAGAAAAACTGCATTCAGCAATTAAAAAAATTGTAAAAAATTAGTTTATCGAGCAATTAGTTTCAAAATTTCCAAATCTATACACAATAAATATATGTTACATATCCTGTCAAAATATTTGACACATTATTGTTAAAAACAAAATGGCAACGCCCAAAACATGAAATTAAAAGAAAAACTGCATTCAACGATTAAAAAAAAATGTAAAAAATTATCCTCGAGAGCAATTAGTTTCAAAATTTCAAAATCAATCGACACTAAATATACATTGAATATTCTGTCAAAATATTTGACACGTGGTTGCTGAGAACAAAATGGCGACACCCGAAAACAAGAAATTAAGAGAAAAACTGCATTCAGCAATTTAAAAAAATGTAAAAAATTAGTCTGTCGAGCAATTAGTTTCAAAATTTCCAAATCTATACACAATAAATGTATGTTACATATCCTGTCAAAATATTTGACACGTGATTGTTGAAAACAAAATGGCAACGCCCAAAACATGAAATTAAAAGAAAAACTGCATTCAACGATTAAAAAAAATTGTAAAAAATTATCCTCGAGAGCAATTAGTTTCAAAATTTCAAAATCAATCGACACTAAATATACATTGAATATTCTGTCAAAATATTTGACACGTGGTTGCTGAGAACAAAATGGCAACACCTGAAAACAAGAAATTAAGAGAAAAACTGCATTCAGCAATTAAAAAATTAGTTTCTGGAGGAATTCGTTTTAAAATTTCCAATTTTTTTCATGATATACTTGGTTTTAACGTCCTGTGATGTAATTGACGTATAATTGCCGAAAAAAAAAATGCGCACTCAAAACATTCAAATGAGGAAAAATTGTATTCAACGATTAAAAAAATTGTAAATCCATACTCAATTAATATACGTTGCATATTCTGTCAAAAACCAAATTTGAATTCTTCGTTTAGCAGCTATAGCCGTTCAAAGTCTGAAAAAATCGACTTTTTCCTAAATTTCCCATAATGTTCATGGTGAACTTTTTTCCAATTTTTTCTACATGAAATTTTTTTACGCCAATCGATTTCTCTTTAATTTTTTGATGAAAAAACAGTATTACATAAAGGCCTACGATGATTATTAAAAAAGTTGATTTTTTCCATTTTCGAGTATTTTTGCTGACGTGTCACGGGCTTCAAATTGACATTTGTTCTTGCGAAAGTACATTTTCTGAAGCGTCTTGAAGCGATCTTTCGAGTGACGTCAAGAAACTCCGGATCCAACCAGTGGTTTCCTTATGAAATCATTTTAACGCCAATTTTTTCGAGTTTTCGTTAAAAATTAAAAATTTCCAATTTTAATTGAGTGTAGCTGTATTACGGTTTCATGTATACAAAAATTCTATCAGTAGCTTCATTAATTAGAAAAAATTGCTTTCGTAAATTCTTCGTATTCCGTTTCCTAAATATGTCAAACCGACCAAGCCAGTTTATTCTAAGAACCCCCCCATCTCACTCCAATCGCTCCAAAAACAATGGGGGGGGGGGGCAAACCGATACAGTTACCGTGAAAATCGCTAATATATTCACACAGAATCTGAATTGGAAAATGAATGTTGACTAGTAATTGTGGGAATTAAAAAATATTAGGGGCGAAAAGTATTCACACAGAATCTGAATTAGAAAATGAATGTTAACTAGTAATTGTGGGAATCAAAAAATATTAGGGGCGAAAAGAGATATAAATTATGATTGTCTTAATTGTTGGGGCTTGAATGTTAGGCTTCATTAGCGCAGGTTATTTGTGTTTGCTGTCGGGGCTGGACGGGGCTGGACGGGGAAGATAATTGGAAATTATTGTAATATTCGGTTTGTTGGATTAACTCATTGTTCTTAATTAGTAACAATTACGGCAGCGGCGGCTCGCGGATTTTCGGCGAGGAGAGAATTTAACCAAAACAGTAAATAATGCAGCACAAGCGGCATCTCTGTCTTAGACTCTTCTACGGAAATCCACGAGCCGTTGCTGAATTACGGAGGATTTCACAAAGGTGGTAATAAATATAACTCCCGCTTAAATTGACGTAACACTGGTATTATATTTTCGGCTGTGTAAACGACCTTTCAAATGGTAAACGGAATGCATAATTTGAGGTTAGGTTCTGCGATTACAGATTGATATTTACTCTTTCGCAATGTTTATTAACAAATTCTTTTTATTTCGATGTATTTTTTACCTTAAATCAAGTGACGATTCGCGGGGTTTTTTTTTGGTACGGCCAAGGTAACAAGGGTGGTAATACAGATAGGTAGAGTCAGTTGCAGAGACGGCTGGTTGCGTGACCTTACCTATCTGTATTACCACCTCTTGTTCCTCGGCCGTACCAGAAAAAAACCCGCGAACACTCACTGCTTAAATCCTCTTCTAAGGCTCCATTTCCAATTTAAACAACGACAATTCAAAAATATATTCGGCGACTGATAGTGGCCGTCAATGGCGGATAAAGAACGTTTACACAGCTGAAAACATAATACCGGCTTACGAAAAACCTAAATGTTTATAAAATCTTATTTGCGCCGAGACCAATAAAAAGATCTACAACAGACATTTCGCACCCAGCAGGTGTACCATAAATAAATTCGAGTAAACACCGAAACGTGGGCCACATGTGCCGACCGGAAACGGCAAGTTCAAGACCGCACTTTTCCAGATCCGGTGTCGAATGACTGACGAGAGTTATTCATCCCTCAACTCACGTTCGGGCGAATCGATTCGCCGCAATAACAGCTAATTCCGCACCCTTATAAATAATTTACGCTTTAAACCCTAAAGTCGATTATCTGTTTACCCGCGGAATTAAACATTAGTTGGGGGACCGGGGGATTTGAAAAAAAAATCTAAAAATCCCCATAAATTACTGTTGATGCGCGGGGGTCACGGCAGAACAAAAAACAATGGGGGCTAGATGGATGGGTCTGGATAAAAAAAAGGGCCGATACACCGGAGGACCGAAACACAATCAATCTTAAAATGGGCAATGTGTAATACAACCGCTGTGGATAAAATAAACGGGGAGGATTCGTATTGGGCACGTCAGGATGATGTATAGGAATGTCGGGGGGGGTGGCGAATAATAGAAACGTCAGAATTTATTAAAAATTTGCGGGGGCGAAGCGTTTCATAAAACTCAAACTATCGCAAAATTATGGAAAATTGATTCAATGTAACCTGCAAAATAAATGAATTAAAATAATATTATCATGAGGATCGATAGCAGGGGCGGCTCGTTATGTAGAGCCAAGGAGCCATGATAATAATAATAATAATACTTTATTGGTGCCAATAACTTTCGTTTTACACAAGTCAAAGAATATATGTTGTGGAGACAAAATTAAAGAATAAGTGGATACTAAAATTAATTAAGGCTTTCAAATTAAATAATTTGTATTAACAAGGCTTCAAAAGTAGGCGAAATCAAGGAGCTAAGGTAAAAATAACTCTAAACGTAAATAAAACACACATATAAAAATTTAGTTGAAATATTGCAAATAAGTAAAATTGTAAAATCAAAATATTTATAAAATTCAAACTTAATATAATTCAAACTATATAAGGTCAAGTGGATATGTAAAATTTAGACTGAATAAAATAGCGATAAATGGCACTACCTCTAATCTCATGTTCGGCAAGAATTTCGTATTTCTAAAAACACTTAAATTTCCCTGTGAAAGTTTAATGAGTTTAATCGCAAAAGGAGCCAACTTACTTCTGGCACGGCATTTCGTTAGAATATTGGCAGCGTGGGGGAGGTGCGCGGTTCGACGGGAGGACGCTTTCTGTACCTGCAGTTGGTGCCAAATCATTTGTGGCTCATCTGTTGAACAAACTTAGTTCATTGCCGAATAAGCCTTTTTGCTCATGTACTATTGAGAACATTTGCAGGGTAATCATGTACTCGTTAAATTCATGTCAATTGAAGAAAAAAAAACGGGAATTCGAAGTTTTTAGGCGATTCCAGTCGATTTAAGCACTATTTACGACTAAGGCCATTTTGCGTATCTCGTTTCATGGCAGTCTCACAAAAAAAATATACAGAAATAGTGTTCAGAATGACCTCTTAGACATGAAAAAAATAGAAAAATGTTTTTAAAGAAAAATTAAAAAAAATTTAATAGACAAATAGTGTTCAGAATGAGCACTACACATGAAAAACAATAGAAACAAATTTTTAGTCGTTTTTTAGGCGTTTCCAGTCGACCTAAGCACTATTTACGACTAAGTCATTTTGGGTATCTCCGTTCCTGGAAGTCCCACATTTTTTTTATAGACGAATGGTGTTCAGGATGACCTCTTAGACATGAAAAAATAGAAAAAAATGTTTGAAGAAAAAAATTTTTTAGTCGTTTTTTAGAAGTTTCCAATCGATCTAAGCACTATTTACGACAAAAATCATTTAGCGTATCTCCGTTCCTGGAAGTCATACATTTTTTTTTATAGACGAATAGTGTTCAGAATAAGCTCTACACATGAAAAAAAAATAGAAAAAAATTTTGGAAAAAAAATTTTTTTTAGTCGTTTTTTAGGCGTTTCCAGTCGATCTGAGCACTATATACGACTAAAGTCATTTTGCGGACCTCCGTTCCTGGAAGTCCCACAAAAAAATTTTATATGCAAAAAAAAACTATTGAACGCCAGATTTTGAAAATTTTTGGTGCAATGTGTTGTTCACTCATCGAATAGATGTAGATAAAAACAAAGCATTTTTGGTAGCTCAAAATTATTGTTTTTGGCAGTCGAAAATAGCCAAAATAATATTGTCATTTCTGCCAGTTGCAGATGGTCATTGCAAACAGATAAAAAATACAGTTTTTGACAGTTAAAATGGTAATTGCTTGCAGTTGAAAATTTGTCATTTTTGACAGTTGGGAATTGCGGTTTTTGGCAGTTGAAATTTTGCCATTTTTAGCAGTTGAAAATATAGGTTTTTGGTTGTTGAAAATGATCAATTTTGGCACTTTTTGGAGGTTAAAAATTGTCATTTTTTGTAGTTTAAAATTATTATTTTTGGCAGTTGAAAATAGCAAAAAAAATATTGTCATTTCTGCCAGTTGCAGATGGTCAATGTAAGCAGATAAAAATTTGTTTTTGACAGTTAAAACGTTAATTGCTTGCAGTTGAAAATTTGTCATTTTTGACAGTTGGGAATTGTGGTTTTTGGCAGTTGAAAATTGCCATTTTTAGCAGTTGAAAATATAAGTTTCTGGTTGTTGAAAATGATCAATTGCAGTTTTTGGGGGTTGAAAATTGTCATTTTTTGTAGCTCAAAATTATTATTTTTGGCAGTTGAAAATAGCACAAAAAAATGTCATTTCTGCCAGTTGCGGATGGTCATTGTAAGCAGATAAAAATTACAGTTTTTGACATTTAAAACGGTAATTGATTGCAGTTGAAAATTTGTCATTTTTGACAGTTGGAAATTGTGGTTTTTGGCAGTTGAAAATTGCCATTTTTAGAGTTGAAGATATAAGTTTTTTGTTGTTGAAAATGACCGATTTTGGCATTTCAAGATTGTAGTTTTTGGGGGTTGAAAACTGTCATTTTTGGTTGCTCAAAATTATTATTTTTGGCAGTTGAAAATAGCCAAAAAATTGTCATTTCTGCCAGTTACAGATGGTCACTGTAAGCAGATAAAATTTACAGTTTTGACAGTCAAAACGGTAATTGATTGCAGTTGAAAATTTGTCATTTGTGACAGTTTGGAATTGTGGTTGTTGCCAGTTGAAAATTGCCATTTTTAACAGTTGAAAATATACGTTTTTGGTTGTTGAAAATGATGAATTTTGGCATTTCAAGATTGTCGTTTTTGAGGGTTGAAAATTGTCATTTTTTGTAGCTTAAAATTATTATTTTTGGCAGTTGAAAATAGCAAAAAAAAATGTCATTTCTGCCAGTTGCAGATGGTCATTGTAAGCAGATAAAAATTACAGTTTTTGACAGTTAAAACGGTAATTGCTTGCAGTTGAAAATTTGTCATTTTTTTACAGTTGGGAATTGTGGTTTTTGGCAGTTGAAAATTGTCATTTTTAGCAGTTGAAAATATAGTTTCTTGGTTGTTGAAAATGATCGATTTTGGCATTTAAAGATTGTAGTTTTTGGAGGTTGAAAATTGTCATTTTTTGTAGCTCAAAATTATTATTTTTGATAGTTAAAAACACCAAAAAAAAAAATGGTCATTTCTGCCAGTTGCAGATGGTCATTGTAAGCAGATAATAATTACAGTTTTTGACAGTTAAAACGGTAATTGCTTGCAGTTGAAAATTTGTCATTTTTGACAGTTGGGAATTGCGGTTTTTGGCAGTTGAAAATTGTCATTTTTAGCAGTTGAAAATATACGTTTTTGGTTGTTGAAAATTATCAATTTTGGCATTTCAAGATTGTCGTTTTTGGGGGTTGAAAATTGTCATTTGTTGTAGCTCCAAAATATTATTTTTGGCAGTTGAAAGTAGCCATCGTTGGCAGTTAAATTTGTAATTTTTGTCGGTTGAAAACTGTGTTTTTTGCAATTGAAAATTGTCATTTTTGGCAGTTGAAAACTTTTTTTAGTTCGAAAATTTTAAAATCGTGATTTGGATTTTTGAAATTGCACAACCGCCGAACGCATTGTTCGATTTTTATTATTCAAACGTCAAAATATGGACAATTTAGTGAAAGTTCAGAACGCATTACGAAACTTGAAATTATCACGAAATGCAAAAATTTCAATTTTTAAATTTTCAAGATTTCAAAATCGCGATTTTGATATTTTAAATTGCACACCGAGTGCGTCGTCCGATTTTGATGATTTAAACACGTCAAAATGTGGCAAATTTGGTGTAATATTAAAACGGATTACCAAAAATTTTCGTAAAATTAACCCAAATCGCAAAAATTTCACTTTTTAAGTTCGAATATTTTAAAATCGTAATTTCGATTTTTGAAATTGCACACCTGCCGAAAGCGTTGTCCGATTTTGATGATTTAAACGTCAAAATGTGTCTAATTTAGTGTTATTTTAAAACTGATTACAATATTTTCTCGCGAAATTAACGCAAAATGTAAAAAATTGCAATTTTTTAAATTTCCATAATTTAAAAAACGCGATTTTAATTTTTGGAATTGTACACCTGCCGAAAGCGTAGTCCGATTTAAATTATTTGAACGTCAAAATATGTCAAATTTAGTGTTATTTTAAAACGGATTACAATATTTTCTCGTGAAATTAACACGAAAAGCAAAATTGCAGTTTTTAAATTTCCAAGATTTTGATTTTTTTAATTGCACTGCTGCTGCACGCATTGTTCAATTATGATGATTTAAACTTCAAAATATGCCAAATTTTGTTTAATTTTATTACGGGTTACGAAATTTTCTCTTGGCATTAACACAAAATGCAAAAATTGCATTTTTTACATTTTCAACATTTTAACTTTTGAACCGAGGACGAGATTTGTAAAATTCTTATTTTCATCCGGAAGATGTAGAAAAAAATGTCTCGAGTGGATCTATGAACAAAAAAAATTTCTGATGGAAAAAGAATATTTACTCGGTAGAGGATTATATCAATTGCAAATGATTTTGTTCTTGTTTTCTGTGACTTATCCAATTAGCTATAGAATTTGATTACTCAACCTTTAAATTTAATGAATACAATCGTTATATATTGCAACTGGTTATTGACCACGCGGTCCGTCAACATCGTGAACGTATATAATTAGTGTTTCTAACTTTCTACACCTTACCTGGGCCTCCGTGTTATAAAACTCGAACAGATCGACGAAGGTAATTAAAATATTCGTTTTTTTTTGTCTCGTTTCGAAATTAAATTCTTATCACTAGCCCGCGGCGGCGAACCTGTTGATAACTACTCAGTCTGCGGTTCGCGGTCGTGGAGAACACGTGTGCCGGTTCGGAATATTTATTTCTCAAAAGTTTTAGTGCCCGTCGTGTTGTGATACATCTTCAGGATTTGTGTGTGATGGTGTGTGTTTTTCCGCTCCATTCCGCCTCATCAATCCGAGGGAAGCAAAGGTTACATCTTAACCGCCAAGATGCCTTTTTGTAAGTTTGAATTTTCTTTCACTGAAAATGAAGTAAAGTATTGGTTGAGTAAATTTAGAAAATTTCAAGTCTCTCGCAATTGTTTTTATATTTTTTAAGCGCTCGAAAAAAGTGCAACTTTAGATAATTACAAATTTCGTTCCCGTGAAATTAGCTCGAAATTTAGTGAAGGGATGTTTGCAGATATTACAATATTAGGAGAACATCCAGAAGCTCAGTTTATTTTGTAATTTTTTTAATTCACCTCAGACCTTTTTTTTTCTATATTGAGTTTACATTTGCGATCCCATTTAATCAATTTTCAACCTCACTGAATATTTCCAAGAAAAAACGTAACCGTCAACAAAACGAAATTATCAAGTAAATCCCCATCGAATCCATTTCTCGTTCGAAAAAATACAACCCCCCAAAAATGCGGATATTATTGTAATCCCCAACCCTCCTTTTACGTCGATATTTGATACGCACATAAAAATACGTCCAAATTTGTTCCGTTCCGCCCGATCGCATTTTGCCGATGCTGCCGTGCTGAATATAATATTGAGAGTTCAAAAAGTGCCATGGGCGTGCTCCCGGGGCGGGCGCGCACCTTCTTCCGCAGGTGGCGCCGGAATTTAATCGAAAATTCAGGAAATGAACTGATTATTCCGCGCACGCTTCCGTGCAAATCGCATCCCGAGGATATTTCGATTACGCGAATGTGTATCGATTGTGTCGCGGACGGTTATCAATTAATCCCGCTTAATTGAATCAACGATCGTCATCAATAATGATTCGGTTTTGATTGCCCCACTTCCATCACGTGACCGCCCCTCGCATCGGGGGTGTCATCAGCGTAATATGTCGGTGCGGGCGTGCGAAATGGAAATTCGTCATTCGGATTTCATAAATTATTATTGATAGGTTATGAATCGCGGACGATTAATTGCGATTGCCGATCGAATTAAATGGTGTTTAAAAGAGACCAATTTTTTTCTTTTTAATTAAAGAGCTCCAAAACTTTGTTTTTAATTAGTCGAAATACCGGGTTGAAATTAATTAACGCGCGCTGCAACGAACGGGGGGCGAATTATATGATCATTAAATGGGACTGCACTCATCAATTCTGGGGAATTAAAAGTTAACAATTTTCAGGGGCGTCGAGATTCTCTTAATTTTCCCGAGAATCCCTCGTTGAATTCTAATAAAATTTTCAGGATATGTTCCCGAAGGATGTAGCTGTAAAACGGAAGAAAAATCCGAAAATGGGTTATCATTAGTTTTTCCGGAATTTTCCATCGAAATCGGTACTTTGCTAAATTTGCACTTTCGGCTTGATTTTCTTAAATTTCCCGAAAATCCCTCGTTGAATTCTTATAAAATTTTCAGGATATGTTCCTGAAGGATGTAGCTGTAAAACGAAAGAAAAATCCGTAAATGGGTTTTCGTTAGTTTTTCCGGAATTTTTCATCGAAATCGGTACTTTGCTAATTTTGCACTTTCGGCTGGATTTTCTTAATTTTCCCGAAAATCCCTCGTTGAATTCTAATAAAATATTCAGGATATGTTCCTGAAGGATGTAGCTGTAAAACGGAAGAAAAATCCGAAAATGGGTTATCGTTAGTTTTTCCGGAATTTTCAATCGAAATCGCTGCTTTGCTAATTTTGCACTTTCGGCTGGATTTTCTTAAATTTCCCGAAAATCCCTCGTTGAATTCTTATAAAATTTTCAGGATATGTTCCTGAAGGATGTAGCTGTAAAACGAAAGAAAAATCCGTAAATGGGTTTTCGTTAGTTTTTCCGGAATTTTTCATCGAAATCGCTGCTTTGCTAAATTTGCACTTTCGGCTGGATTTTCTTAATTTTCCCGAAAATCCCTTGTTGAATTCTTATAAAATTTTCAGGATATGTTCCTGATGGATGTAGCTGTAAAACGGAAGAAAAATCCGAAAATGGGTTATCGTTAGTTTTTCCGGAATTTTTCATCGAAATCGCTGCTTTGCTAATTTTGCACTTTCGGCTGGATTTTCTTAAATTTCCCGAAAATCCCTCGTTGAATTCTTATAAAATTTTCAGGATATGTTCCTGAAGGATGTAGCTGTAAAACGAAAGAAAAATCCGTAAATGGGTTTTCGTTAGTTTTTCCGGAATTTTTCATCGAAATCGCTGCTTTGCTAAATTTGCACTTTCGGCTGGATTTTCTTAATTTTCCCGAAAATCCCTTGTTGAATTCTTATAAAATTTTCAGGATATGTTCCTGATGGATGTAGCTGTAAAACGGAAGAAAAATCCGAAAATGGGTTATCGTTAGTTTTTCCGGAATTTTTCATCGAAATCGCTGCTTTGCTAATTTTGCACTTTCGGCTGGATTTTCTTAATTTTCCCGAAAATCCCTTGTTGAATTCTTATAAAATTTTCAGGATATGTTCCTGAAGGATGTAGCTGTAAAACGGAAGAAAAATCCGAAAATGGGTTATCGTTAGTTTTTTCGGAATTTTCAATCGAAATCGCTGTTTTGCCAAATTTGCACTTTCGGCCGGATTTTCTTAATTTTCCCGAAAATCCCTCGTTGAATTCTAATAAAATTTTCAGGATATGTTCCTGAAGGATGTAGCTGTAAAACGAAAGAAAAATCCGAAAATGGGTTTTCGTTAGTTTTTCCGGAATTTTCAATCGAAATCGGTACTTTGCTAAATTTGCACTTTCGGCTGGATTTTCTTAATTTTCCCGAAAATCCCTTGTTGAATTCTTATAAAACTTTCAGGATATGTTCCTGATGGATGTAGCTGTAAAACGGAAGAAAAATCCGAAAATGGGTTATCGTTAGTTTTTTCGGAATTTTCAATCGAAATCGCTGTTTTGCCAAATTTGCACTTTCGGCCGGATTTTCTTAATTTTCCCGAAAATCCCTCGTTGAATTCTAATAAAATTTTCAGGATATGTTCCTGAAGGATGTAGCTGTAAAACGGAAGAAAAATCCGAAAATGGGTTATCATTAGTTTTTGCGGAATTTTCCATCGAAATCGGTACTTTGCTAAATTTGCACTTTCGGCTGGATTTTCTTAATTTTCCCGAAAATCCCTCGTTGAATTCTAATAAAATATTCAGGATATGTTCCTGAAGGATGTAGCTGTAAAACGGAAGAAAAATCCGAAAATGGGTGATCATTAGTTTTTCCGGAATTTTCCATCGAAATCGGTACTTTGCTAAATTTGCACTTTCGGCTGGATTTTCTTAATTTTCCCGAAAATCCCTCGTTGAATTCTAATAAAATATTCAGGATATGTTCCTGAAGGATGTAGCTGTAAAACGGAAGAAAAATCCGTAAATGGGTTTTCGTTAGTTTTTGCGGAATTTTCCATCGAAATCGGTACTTTGCTAATTTTGCACTTTCGGCTGGATTTTCTTAATTTTCCCGAAAATCCCTCGTTGAATTCTAATAAAATATTCAGGATATGTTCCTGAAGGATGTAGCTGTAAAACGGAAGAAAAATCCGAAAATGGGTGATCATTAGTTTTTCCGGAATTTTCCATCGAAATCGGTACTTTGCTAAATTTGCACTTTCGGCTGGATTTTCTTAAATTTCCCGAAAATCCCTCGTTGAATTCTTATAAAATTTTCAGGATATGTTCCTGAAGGATGTAGCTGTAAAACGGAAGAAAAATCCGAAAATGGGTGATCATTAGTTTTTCCGGAATTTTCCATCGAAATCGGTACTTTGCTAAATTTGCACTTTCGGCTGGATTTTCTTAAATTTCCCGAAAATCCCTCGTTGAATTCTTATAAAATTTTCAGGATATGTTCCTGAAGGATGTAGCTGTAAAACGGAAGAAAAATCCGTAAATGGGTTTTCGTTAGTTTTTGCGGAATTTTCCATCGAAATCGGTACTTTGCTAATTTTGCACTTTCGGCTGGATTTTCTTAATTTTCCCGAAAATCCCTCGTTGAATTCTAATAAAATATTCAGGATATGTTCCTGAAGGATGTAGCTGTAAAACGGAAGAAAAATCCGAAAATGGGTTATCATTAGTTTTTGCGGAATTTTCCATCGAAATCGGTACTTTGCTAAATTTGCACTTTCGGCTGGATTTTCTTAATTTTCCCGAAAATCCCTCGTTGAATTCTAATAAAATATTCAGGATATGTTCCTGAAGGATGTAGCTGTAAAACGGAAGAAAAATCCGAAAATGGGTTATCGTTAGTTTTTCCGGAATTTTCAATCGAAATCGCTGCTTTGCTAATTTTGCACTTTCGGCTGGATTTTCTTAATTTTCCCGAAAATCCCTCGTTGAATTCTAATAAAATATTCAGGATATGTTCCTGAAGGATGTAGCTGTAAAACGGAAGAAAAATCCGTAAATGGGTTTTCGTTAGTTTTTGCGGAATTTTCCATCGAAATCGGTACTTTGCTAATTTTGCACTTTCGGCTGGATTTTCTTAATTTTCCCGAAAATCCCTTGTTGAATTCTTATAAAACTTTCAGGATATGTTCCTGATGGATGTAGCTGTAAAACGGAAGAAAAATCCGAAAATGGGTTATCGTTAGTTTTTTCGGAATTTTCAATCGAAATCGCTGTTTTGCCAAATTTGCACTTTCGGCCGGATTTTCTTAATTTTCCCGAAAATCCCTCGTTGAATTCTAATAAAATTTTCAGGATATGTTCCTGAAGGATGTAGCTGTAAAACGGAAGAAAAATCCGAAAATGGGTTATCATTAGTTTTTGCGGAATTTTCCATCGAAATCGGTACTTTGCTAAATTTGCACTTTCGGCTGGATTTTCTTAATTTTCCCGAAAATCCCTCGTTGAATTCTAATAAAATATTCAGGATATGTTCCTGAAGGATGTAGCTGTAAAACGGAAGAAAAATCCGAAAATGGGTGATCATTAGTTTTTCCGGAATTTTCCATCGAAATCGGTACTTTGCTAAATTTGCACTTTCGGCTGGATTTTCTTAAATTTCCCGAAAATCCCTCGTTGAATTCTTATAAAATTTTCAGGATATGTTCCTGAAGGATGTAGCTGTAAAACGGAAGAAAAATCCGAAAATGGGTTATCGTTAGTTTTTTCGGAATTTTCAATCGAAATCGCTGTTTTGCCAAATTTGCACTTTCGGCCGGATTTTCTTAATTTTCCCGAAAATCCCTCGTTGAATTCTAATAAAATTTTCAGGATATGTTCCTGATGGATGTAGCTGTAAAACGAAAGAAAAATCCGAAAATGGGTTTTCGTTAGTTTTTCCGGAATTTTTCATCGAAATCGCTGCTTTGCTAATTTTGCACTTTCGGCTGGATTTTCTTAATTTTCCCGAAAATCCCTTGTTGAATTCTTATAAAATTTTCAGGATATGTTCCTGAAGGATGTAGCTGTAAAACGGAAGAAAAATCCGAAAATGGGTTATCGTTAGTTTTTTCGGAATTTTCAATCGAAATCGCTGTTTTGCCAAATTTGCACTTTCGGCCGGATTTTCTTAATTTTCCCGAAAATCCCTCGTTGAATTCTAATAAAATTTTCAGGATATGTTCCTGATGGATGTAGCTGTAAAACGAAAGAAAAATCCGAAAATGGGTTTTCGTTAGTTTTTCCGGAATTTTTCATCGAAATCGCTGCTTTGCTAATTTTGCACTTTCGGCTGGATTTTCTTAATTTTCCCGAAAATCCCTTGTTGAATTCTTATAAAATTTTCAGGATATGTTCCTGAAGGATGTAGCTGTAAAACGGAAGAAAAATCCGAAAATGGGTTATCGTTAGTTTTTTCGGAATTTTCAATCGAAATCGCTGTTTTGCCAAATTTGCACTTTCGGCCGGATTTTCTTAATTTTCCCGAAAATCCCTCGTTGAATTCTTATAAAATTTTCAGGATATGTTCCTGATGGATGTAGCTGTAAAACGAAAGAAAAATCCGTAAATGGGTTTTCGTTAGTTTTTCCGGAATTTTTCATCGAAATCGCTGCTTTGCTAATTTTGCACTTTCGGCTGGATTTTCTTAATTTTCCCGAAAATCCCTCGTTGAATTCTAATAAAATTTTCAGGATATGTTCCTGATGGATGTAGCTGTAAAACGAAAGAAAAATCCGAAAATGGGTTTTCGTTAGTTTTTCCGGAATTTTTCATCGAAATCGCTGCTTTGCTAATTTTGCACTTTCGGCTGGATTTTCTTAATTTTCCCGAAAATCCCTTGTTGAATTCTTATAAAATTTTCAGGATATGTTCCTGATGGATGTAGCTGTAAAACGAAAGAAAAATCCGTAAATGGGTTTTCGTTAGTTTTTCCGGAATTTTTCATCGAAATCGCTGCTTTGCTAAATTTGCACTTTCGGCTGGATATTCTTAATTTTCCCGAGAATCCCTCGTTGAATTCTTATAAAATTTTCAGGATATGTTCCTGATGGATGTAGCTGTAAAACGGAAGAAAAATCCGAAAATGGGTTATCGTTAGTTTTTCCGGAATTTTTCATCGAAATCGCTGCTTTGCTAATTTTGCACGTTCTGCTGAATTTTCTTAATTTTCCCGAAAATCCCTCGTTGAATTCTAATAAAATTTTCAGGATATGTTCCTGAAGGATGTAGCCGTAAAACGAAAGAAAAATCCGAAAATGGGTTATCGTTAGTTTTTCCGGAATTTTCCATCGAAATCGCTGCTTTGCTAAATTTGCACTTTCTGCCGGATTTTTTTAATTTTCCCGAAAATCCCTCGTTGAATTCTGATAAAATTTTCAGGATATGTTCCTGACGGATGTAGCTGTAAAACGAAAGAAAAATCCGAAAATGGGTTATCGTTAGTTTTTCCGAAATTTTCCATCGAAATCGCTGCTTTGCTAAATTTGCACTTTCGGCTGGATTTTCTTAATTTTCCCGAAAATCCCTTGTTCAATTCTAATAAAATTTTCAGGATATGTTCCCGAAGGATGTAGCTGTAAAACGGAAGAAAAATCCGAAAATGGGTTATCGTTAGTTTTTCCGGAATTTTCCTTCGAAATCGCTGCTTTGCTAATTTTGCACGTTCTGCTGAATTTTCTTAATTTTCCCGAAAATCCCTCGTTGAATTCAAATAAAATTTTCAGAATATGTTCCCGAAGGATGTAGCTGTAAAACGGAAGAAAAATCCGAAAATGGGTTGTCATTAATTTTCCGGAATTTTCCATCGAAATCGCTGCTTTGCTAAATTTGCACTTTCTGCCGGATTTTTTTAATTTTCCCGAGAATCCCTCGTTGAATTCTGATAAAATTTTCAGGATATGTTCCTGACGGATGTAACTGTAAAACAGAAGAAAAATCCGAAAATGGGTTGTCATTAATTTTCCGGAATTTTCCATCGAAATCGCTGCTTTGCTAAATTTGCACCTTCGGCTGGATTTTTTTAATTTTCCCGAGAATCCCTCGTTGAATTCTAATAAAATTTTCAGGATATGTTCCTGATGGATGTAGCTGTTAAACGAAAGAAAAATCCGAAAATCGGTTATCGTTAGTTTTTCCGGAATTTGGTGGTCAATAACTGGATTAGATTAATAATCCAATGGCATTGGCAAACTTTTTTTTTGTCTAGTTGGCACCGCCCAAATACACCTGATCTTTCCAAAAATAGGTTCCACGTGTTTTCATTTTAACTAATCATTGGGCCATCCATATCTATTTTGGATGGGACGTGAGGGCCCCGTTCATGAGTTGAGGCTTTTCAAAGAAAAAAAGTGGTCCCATGCCTGGTAAATGTATTTTTAGAAATGTAGCACAATACCGCACGACGTAACGACGTATATATTCTAAGCCCCGAAGTGCGCCGCGACGCTCCGCAGACGTCAACAAATTATTGTGTCCCGGTGAAGTCCCACGAAACCGGTCTAATGTTTGTCAACAATGTCCCGTTGCGAAATCGTGATCTTCAAGTGCGTTCAGTGTAACGGCCGTGGGATCGCGCGTCGTAAGTACGTACAGGTACCAAAATTGACAGCAAACGTCACTTTTTAGAACAAAATTGAATATCGGCCATTATGATTTCATGGCAACCCTTTGTTTTTAATTCGAAATAATTGTAAAGTTTTTTGCAAATATCTCGGTAAATACTCTGCGGAAACTATTGAGTAAGGTACCAAATGATTCAGCTTAAAAATCGAAGACCAATACCGTCAAATAATTAAAGTCAATATTAACACATTTCAAATTTTACATGTGAATCTCTATGGCCCGCTTTGCAATTTAACACCACTCTAGCAGCCGAAAAACTTTGAAGTGTCTTCTTTAAAGTCATGCATACGAACTAAAGCGTCACCCCTTGCGCCCCTCTAATTCCATGTTGATTTGCTTATTATTATTATAAATTATTGTCATTACTCCTTTCAGTAATATTCTCCGTATTAATGTTTTTTTTTTAATGTGAACCTATTTACGTCATTTTATTACAACACATGCACGTCCTTCCTGTTTGAAGTTTATATACATTTGGCTTAGTGCGGCATGTGTAAACACAATAAAATCACGATCATTTCATTTCGCCGAGTAAATACCAATAATGTTTACTACTGTGGAAGGGGGTTGCACCCTTGTAGGGAGCACACTTTGCCCTCGCGTACAATTGCATTCGTGTTGCAGTTTATGGGGTAAAATCACATCTGGTGTTTCCTCAAAAGCCCAATAAAAATGAATGCTGGCGACAGGTGCCACTAATTTTAATTAGATACAACAAATATTTACTAACCATTGTTAACGCTAATGGCACGCATTATTTATGGCGAGAGCTTTTAAATATACACTGGGATGATGACGGTTGAACTATTATTAACAAAACAAAAAATATTTGAGTTGAAAATCCTTCAGATTTGATTTTTTTTTCTCTACTAAATACCCCACATTTTTATGTTGGCACAGTGTTGCCATGTTTGCTTCCGGGAATACTTCCTGACCCCGTACCCGTTAATATCCTCTACTTTGCAAAGATGCGATGATCCAAATGGCATTAGAGATTTAATGGCTGTATTCGCTAATCAAAAATCAAAAAGCTCAGAAATTGAAGGACAATATCTTTTTTCAAGTGGATAAACTTGGCGATCAACAAGAACATTTTTTGAAGGGTCTTGAAGAGATCATTACGGTGATGTATAGAAATCCCAAATCGAATCTATGATTTCTTCAAGAAATCATTTCAAAAGCAATTTTTGGAAAAAAGTAAAAAGGTTTTTCATCAAAAATTTGAATCACTAATTTTAATCAAATCCGACTAATTGACACACAAGGAACACGGATTTGAAATCCGCGTTCAAATTGGATTCTTCGTTTAGCCGCTACGGCCGTTCAAAGTCTGAAAAAATCGACTTTTTTCAAAATTTTCCAAACTTTTTTCCAATTTTTTCAAGGTGAAATTTATTTCATTCTTCTAATGAAGAAAATGGTATTACATAAAGGTCTACGATGATTTTTAAGAAAGTTGATTTTTACGATTTTTTCCATTTTCGAGTTTTCAAACTCAAACAATCTCGTCCATAATATTTGTTATGTAGGAAGCTACTACTTCGTTATACGTATCTCGCGCCACAGTTTTCTCTTTCAACGAACAATTTATAACAATATAATTAATTTTAAAAAAAATTAATGATCATTATATAAACGAAGAATAGAAACCTTGCGCTCACACACTTTCGTGCGATCTCTTTGGCGTTGAGCATCCGGTGAATTGTGGACTTTTGCGTAAACCTCCGCCGCTGTCGCCGTCGTCGTCGTCGCGCCTTCCAAACAATGGCCACCCTCCTCCTCCCACGCGGTTCACTTTTTATTATTAAATTAGCCAATGCAATCGATTTTCCTTTTCTTCTTCTTCTTCCTTGCGAGTTCAAAGACCGATTCCTTCACGCCGGATTAGTTTAAACTTAATTGGCCGCTATTTCTGACATGTGTTCGCGAGATACACACGCATAAACAGAACAGACAGACAGAAACAGACTTCGTAGTGAGTTTTCGAAACTGTACGCGAGCCGTCGTTTTAATTCATCCGCAGTGTGTCACACGTTGGTGAAATTTAAAGACAAGAAAATCATGAAGTGTGGAAATTGAGATGATCTATTAAAACGGTTGATGGTGGAAGCCAGAGTAGCGTAATCTATTAAATCAGTGGTTGAGTGTGTGTTAATTTCACAAAATAAAATATCCACGGGAAAGTGAGGATGTTTTAATTTTATGTGCGATCGAGTGGGTCATGGATTAAAATTTTGGTGAGTGAGTTTAATTATGCAATAAAGTGGCGAGCTGTGAATTTTCTTTTTCCTATTTTTGGCTTAGGTAATTAAACCATTAGCCATCAGAGAGGTATTGAAAATAACTAAGTCTAAGTTCACATTCATTACGAGGATTAAACGGGGTCACAAAGTCCTCTAGGCGAGGTGTGAATCCAGCCAAGCTTTTGAACATATAATTTTTTCAAGATTGTTTAGTATAGATTAGCAATAACTTCGTCAATATTTTTAATTTTATCAACATATCGTAGGTTGCTATGTAAAAATCAATCAATCAATCAATCAATTTTATTAGTGCTATTCATACAAAAGATGTTACACAAGTCAGGACAATAAAGTATTAACATGCATGAGATATCAGAATACTATTGTTAGAAAAAAAGAAAAAATAACATACATGTCCGATTCATAAGAATCAGTGCCGCAACGAGAGAAGGGGCAAATAAGTGTTAAAAAAATTGATCAAAATCTTTTAGAAAATCTTCCCAGTCAAAGTAAGCTTTGCTGAGTAAAAATAACTTAATATGAGTTTTAAAAGGCTTTTCGGGTAGGCACCTCACAATTGGTGGCAGAACGTTAAAGAATTTTGGCCTCCATGTCATAGGTAGCCAGGTAAAACAAAAATTGACATTTATAATAAACATTGCGATTTTGCTGTGTTTCCATTCATTTTCGATCATGGGCAGTGCTTCTTTTTTGAATTTATTCTTGATACAAAAACTTTTCAAAAATGCAATTAATCATTTTTGCAATCCACAAAGTGTAAATTTTTTTGTTTTTGAAAGCAATATTTACTGCGTTAATTATTATTGAAAATATGAATATTTAAAATTTGTACCGTTTTTTTTTGGCCCACTGTGCACTTTCGATAAATTTACTTTAGCAGAATTTACTTTCGAAGAATTTCAACAACACACGAACGTTTTTAACATCCTCCCAATTTTGCCATGTTGTTGCGTTCCAGTACATCGCGTGCAAATGAAATATTCCAGTTGATGATGATGGATCCGGAATGAATCCGAATGTTTGGTTTGATGTCACGTGCCGTCGGGGATCCGGACGCCGCCCCCCCGTGCGGACTCCAAATTGTCCTCATTAATCCGGCGATTTCCCGGTTATGTTTTATGGTGAAGAATTCGTTGTTTTGCGTCCTCCCCATTAAAATTAATTGCTTCGTTTGGATTTTACTCGCCGCCGCCGCAGCAGCTCTCGCAGATTAATTTTATTTTCCTATTAAGAGCATCATGTGCGGCATAATTCCGCTTAATACGTCTCGAGCTCTCGGCTCGGCTCGACTCTCGTGGATGATTTCATTTGGATGTACGTACGGGTTTATTCGATAAGAATTTAACTCGTTCGGGCCTTAAAATGTTTTGTTGATTTCATAAAATAATTTACGAGATAAGCACTAATTTGAAAATCTAAACTGCATCTCTTATGGAAATATCATGGAGTTGGATAACCTAAAAACTTTTGACGTTTTAATGAACAAAAAAAAAATAACACCATTTAAATTCCATTCATTTTGGGCATGTTGCATGGTATCTGTAGATGTGGTGCTCTAATTTCTGTTGTTGAATTGTCCGAAACTTGTTCATCAAAACCCCTCTTTTAGGTCGTTCAGCAGATGGCGAGTTAATAGGATAAATATTTTATTATTTCAGGACCGAAATAATAAATTTTCAAAGTGTCATTTATGACATAAAATCTATAACGAAATAAAAGTCTCCGGTATAAACAACATGCTAAAGATTATTTCTTCTGTCTAGAATCAATTATGTCATCCAATGGAAAATGGTATACCCTATCTACCCATGGATTAGACTTTTTTGACCTCTTTAGTGACAAACACTAGAAAGTAAAAAGTAGTGAGACTTGTATTATAAATATTTGGCAAGAAAGAAATTGCATTCGTGAGACTATAATAATAGTGTCAAAAACCTTCAGCTATGTTAAAATTACACTTCAAAGTTCACTACCACTGAAATTCTGTTGCATTCGTTTGAATACAAAATTTTCTTATCTAAATTGGCTTAATTGTATTCAAAACGAGAGATAAAAATAACTGGTAATGCCACAAAGGCGAGTAAATAGACTCAGTATGGTTGTGTGCATCAATAAAAAGAGTAAAATAAGTCTTAAATGTAGGTAAGTAAAACTGTAAAATACACTGGCAGAAATAACATGAATCAACCACAAATGTACAAACTCCATCTAAAATTCTTCTGTTAATAAAGATGTTCATCTACCTATCTCTAAAATTAAAAAAAAAATTAATTAGGACAAGTTACTTCTTATCGTTCCTGGTCTCCTGATACAAATTGTGAAAAATTTTTGAAATTAATAATTCCTGACGCAAATCGTAAAATTTTTTTGAGGCCCCACATTTTTTGCGTGGATTTTTTTCCTCGGGAAAAAAACGGAGAAAATCATGAAATGACCAAAAATTTTTTTTTTGGTAAAATAATTACTCTACACGCGTTTGCCCAGCATTAAAAACCGTCATGAATTTTTTCAAATTTTTCTGAGGCCAAACATTTTTTGCATGCATTTTTTTCCTGAGGAAAAAACGGCGAAAATCGTGAAATGACTCCAAAAAAATTTTTTTCGGAAAAATAATTACTCTACACGCTTTTACCCTTCATTAAAAACCGTCATGAATTTTTTCAAAATTTTCTGAAACCCAACAATTTTTGTATGAATTTTTTTCCTGAGGAAAAAAATCAAAAATCATGAAATGACCAAAAAAATTTTGTTCGGAAAAATAATTACTCTACACGCTTTTACCCAGCATTAAGAACCGTCATGAATTTTTTCAAAATTTTCTGAAGCCCAACATTTTTTGTATGCATTTTTTTCCCGAGCAAAAAACGGCAAAAATCATGAAATGACCAAAAAAAAATTTTTTCGGAAAAATAATTACTCCACACGATTTTGCCGGTCATTTAGAACCGTCATGAATTTTTTCAAATTTTTCTGAAACCCAACATTTTTTGAATGCATTTTTTTTCCTGAAGAAAAAAACGGCGAAAATCCTGAAATGACCAAAACATTTTTTTTCGGGTAAATAATTACTCTACACGATTTTGCCCGTCATTAAGAATTTTTTCAAAATTTTCTGAAACCCAACATTTTTTGTATGCATTTTTTTCCTGGGGAAATAAACCCCGCAAATCATGAAATGTTAAAAAAAAAATTCGGAAAAATAATTACTCTACACGCTTTTACCCGTCACTAAGAACAGTCATGAATTTTTTCAAAATTTTCTGAAACCCATCATTTTTTGTATGCATTCTTTTTCCTGGGAAAAAAAAACGGCGTAAATCATGAAATGAATAAAAAAAATTTTTTCGGAAAATAATTACTCTACACGCTTTTACCCAGCATTAAAAACCGTTATGAATTTTTTCAAAATTTTCTGAAACCCAACATTTTTTGCATACATTTTTTTCCTGAGGAAAAAACGGTAAAAATCATGAAATGGCCAAAAAAAAATTTTTCCGGAAAAAGAATTACTCTACACGCTTTTGCTCAGCATTAAGAAACGTCGTGAATTTTTTCGAAATTTTCCGAGACCCAACATTTTTTGCAGGCATTTTTTTTACTATGAAAAAACGCCGAAAATCATGAAATGTTCAAAAAATTTTTTTTCGGAAAAATAATTACCCTACACGCTCTTGCCCGTCATTAAGAACCGTCATGAATTTTTTCAAAATTTTCTGAAACCCAACATTTTTTGCATGTATTTTTTTTTCTGAGGAAAAAACGGTAAAAATCATGAAATGACTAAAACAAATTTTTTCCGGAAAAATAATTACTCTACACGCTTTTGCCCATAATTAAGAACCGTTATGAATTTTTTCAAAATTTTCTGGGACCCAACATTTTTTGCATGCATTTTTTTTCTTGGGGAAAAAATGCCAAAAATCATGAAATGATCAAAAAAAAAATTTTTTTTCGGAAAAATAATTACTCTACACGCTTTTACCCGTCATTAAGAACCTTCATGAATTTTTTCAAAATTTTCTGAAACCCAACATTTTTGCATGAATTTTTTTCTGGGGAAAAACGGTGAAAATCGTGAAATGACAAAAAAAAATTTTTTCGGAAAAATAATTAAAAAAATACACGATTTTGCCCGTCATTAGGAACCGTCAAGAATTTTTTCAAATTTTTCTGAAACCCAACATTTTTTGTATGCATTTTTTTCCTGGGAAGAAAACGGCGAAAATTATGAAATGACCAAAAAATTTTTTTTGAAAAAAAAATTACTCCACTCGATTTTGCTCGTCATTAAGAACTGTCATGAATTTTTTCAAATTTTTCCGAGACCCAACATTTTTTCCTCAGTAATGAGGAAAAAAAAATGACATAATTTTACAAACATATTATTATCTTGAAAACGAAGCGAGATGGGTATAGGGAATGCTTATATAGATCAATGGTGAATTGAATTCTGCGTCAGAATATGTATTAATATATAGGGTGTTCCATTTAAAAACAATCGAGATTTAATGGTTTACAGTTGATTGGAATAAAACACTTTAAAACACTGGTTTACAGTTGCCTAAATGTAGTATGAAATTTTGAACACGCTATATTTTACCACTAAATGTTATTTATTCTTTGTTACATTAATATGGACAATAATACATACAAATATAATTCTTTTTTTTATTTTAAAAGGCTATCGACCAGCGGTCTTTGCCGTATTTTATTACTCCAAAAATAAATCGCCACTGGGTACCTTCGTACTTCTTATAGCCGAAAGAAACAACTGTATAAATGTAAATAAAGTATGTTCATTAAAAAAAGAACCTCGAGTGTGCCATGATTTTTTATTTTCACAAATTTAAGTTGGTAACACATACGTTTTTGCTGGTTGCTGTAGACCATTGTGGCCACGGAATAATTGTGACTTTTAGAACGATCTGACGTTTTCTTTGTCAATTCCGAACGTGTGCCAACTTAAATTTAAAAAAATTAAAAATCATGGCACACTCGAGTTTTTTTTTTTATGAACATTCGATAGTTGTTTTTTATTATTCAAACAACAAATCGCCATAAGAAACAACTGTATAAATGTAAATAGTTGTCTTCGCTGTATTATTATTCGCAACAATAAATCGCCATAAGAAACAACTGTATAAATGTAAATAGTTTATATTAATTAATGATTTTGTGTAAATATTCATTGTAAAAAAAATCTGTGACTATCTTTACCGGTATGCGAATGTTTTGTTTGTTTAATTTTAATTTTAATCGCTCGCTTCTGTTTCAGATGTGATGACGTCCAAAGGTCGATCGAAATTTTGGACCGGGTTCTATCAGAATTCGATGACGTGGAAAATGCAAATCAGGTCCAAAACGTAAGTATAAACGTTTGCTTCGATGATTTTTTTTAGTTGTCCTTTAAACCGTGCACCAATTGAATCAACTTAATAGTTGACTGAAAAAATGCACACAAATTAACGATGGTAAAGTACTTATTTTACATCCATTTTTTATACGTTATTATTGTGTGAGTGTTCCCGTTGAAATGATTTCTATTTATAAACGATTACGCATATTTTGATAATATTTATATAACTTTTACGATACCTAAGTGTAGTTTTTAGATTTTGTTGCTTCTTTTTGATATTTAAAGATGTTATGTAAGAACAAGATAATTACATTAATGAACACCCTCTCTGCCATACATTAGGATGCGTTTAAAAGAATGATTTCTGCAATTTAATACGTAGCCCGAAATTAATTATTAATAATAATAATTTGCAACGTGTTTGGGTTCAGTGATAAAAGAAATTCCAAATGGTTTGGTCTGTCTATTAGGTATATATAAGTATTACACTTTAAAATATAGAAACAAAAACTAAACATAACAAAGATGGTACATATAAAAACTCCGTCAGGGATAGAGAACAAATTATTCCGCATCGAGAAGTTCCTATGGGGAATAAAAAACATTTTGCTTGTAACAATAATTTAAGCTCGTGTTTAAAGGCTTTTTTTTATTTGGCAAATCCTTTGATTTTGACCATATTCAAACAATAGTGCGTCAGACGTTCAAACACATTGAAGTAATTTTTTTGCCGTGAGCAAGTTATTTTTAAAAATCACAATTTACAAGCGTCCTACTTCTGAATCCTCCAATGGATTTTGTCAAATAAAATGTCAAAATGTAGGGTATTTCATATTCTTTATAAAAGCATTCAAACACTTCGAAGTGATATTTGTGAAAATGTTCAAATTGCAGTTTTTTCGCACGAAAATTCTTAATTATCTGACGAATTTTTGCAATTGAAACGTCAAAATCTGGCAAATTTTACGTTCTTTAAAAAGCATTCAAACACTTTGTGGTAATTTCTTCGAAAGTTTTGAAATTGAATTTTTTTCGCTGTGAGCTGGTAATTTCTGAAAATCCAAATTTTATGAATTTTGAATCCTACGATGGATTTTTTCAATTGAAACGTAAGAATCTAGTCAATTTTATGTTCTTTAAAAAAACGCCCAAACCATTTTACAGTA
This sequence comes from Ocypus olens, assembly GCA_910593695.2. Classification (NCBI taxonomy): domain Eukaryota; kingdom Metazoa; phylum Arthropoda; class Insecta; order Coleoptera; family Staphylinidae; genus Ocypus; species Ocypus olens. The sequence goes on from OU343048.1 coordinate 1,397,928, forward strand.
CTTTTTCAATTGTTGCAGTTGTTTTGCTATGAGATAGTAATTTTTGAAAATCCAAATTTTACAAGCGTGCAACTTCTGAATCCTCTGACGGATTTTTGCAATTGAAACGTCAAAATCTAGGGAATTTTACGTTCTTTTAAAAAGCATTCAAACACTTTGCAGTAATTTTATTGAAAGTGTTGAATTGCTGTGAGGTAGAAATTTTTGAAAATCAAAATTTTACAAGCTTGCTACTTCTGAATTCTTTGACGAATTTTCACAATTGAAACGTCAAAATCTAGGGAATTTTATATTCTTTAAATAAGCATTGAAACACTTTACAGTATTTTTTTATGAAAGCGTTGAAATTGCAGGTTTTTTCCCTGTGAGCGTTATTTCTGAAAATCCAAATTTTTTACAATCGTACAATTTCCGAATCCTCTGAAACGTCAAAATGTAGGCAATTTATTACCTATTCAAAACCAAAATCAGTATGTCGTTATTAATTGCTTGTGTTGTATTTTTTTTAGATTCAGCAGATGTCGGGCTCTGCCTCCACCCCTCAGCTGCAGCAGTCCACCATCCCGACGACACCTGTGAATGTGGCTTCGACGCCCGACGACGAGAGCCCCTCACTGGGCCACCAGTCCGAGGACGATGGTTACATGAGCATGAACGGACGCAAGGCAAAGTTCAATCTGGCTTTCAAGCCCCTCACCGAGGTCCCCGTCCACCAGGAGAATCCCGTGAGGCCCGGGGATCCCAACGATTTTCCGCCGCCGCCCGAAGAAGCCCAGAGGCTCATAGCGACGTTACTTCCAAAGTAAGAAACAAGAATAAACTTTCATTTGCTATGATATGTCCAAAACAGTTTCTTCCGCCATTTCCAGTTTACAGTTGTTTCGCCTGTACTGCAATATCTTCAATGTTTTTTTTTACTCATACCTTACTGAAGAAGTTGGAATAAAACACTTTGCTGGTATGATGAATTTTTCACTTTGTTGTGACTAGGACATTATGAAATAATATACTTGGTCCTTGGTAATTCAATGTATCACAAAGTAATGGCTTCAACAATCAATCATATCGTAAATAATATCAGGTGCAAGTCTGGGAACAACAGACATTTCAATTATTTTTGCTGGGTTTAAGATTACTTGAAGACTTTTATGATCTTACTTTATTACCACAACTCAATATTGTTTAAGGCAACGTTTTCCTTCAAAACCAACATGGCACCAAATGTCGGGTCGTGTGGATATGTGTTTTTTTTTAATATCCTTCTTTCCTCGTGTATTTTCTTGCTTAGATAGATAGATAGATATGTTTATTGGTGCAATTACATCGTTTACACAGGTCACTAAATCATAATCAAGCTACAGAAGTATAAATATAAAAATATGACATTTTAAAAACTTGTATAAATAAAATATAGATTGAACAATATCGTTAAAATCAGGAACAATACAGTATATTAAAAACATGTGTGCTTAGGAGAAGGTTAGGCAATCCAAAGTCTTTCAGAGGCTCTTTCCTTATCATTGGCCAGTTGTAGCAAAGAAGTGAATTGAATTATCCCAATACTGCTTCACCTATAGCTCTTCAAGCTTTCAACTAGATCTTAATTATTTTAATCAATTCAATCATCTCACCAATATTTGTATTATTTTTAGAGTATCGCCAGCACATTCGGGAAAAAGGAACGTGAACAAACCGCGGACGTCCCCGATCACCCAACTATCGCAGCCCCGCATCGAAACCATCCCACCACCGCAACGGTTCCAAAACCACGATTTCGTCCCAGTAATCAATGGACTTCCAGACCGACACACCGCCACACAGACGACACTGGTAATTTTAATTCGAGATCGATTGATGCCTTTTATTAACTTTTAAAATTCTAGCCAAAAACTCGTCACCAGCGTCCCTTCGGCTGGGAGACCAACGAGCCGACGATGACGGTGGTCCATCCGATGCCGCCGCCGGGCTACCGGTTCGGCAGTCTGCCCTTTCAGCACGGCGTGTACCCGCTGACGTCGCCCACCAGGGTGCCCCCGCGGACGGTGCCCTCGGCCCTCGAGAGGCACCGCGAGGTGCGGCGGAGGGGCAGCGAGGACAACCTGTCGAGCGACCTGGAGGAGGGCAACAACGCGCTGAGGCCTTTGAGTGAGTTAGCGGACGATGAGCATTTCTCCGACGATTCGCTGGAGGAGATGCTCCCTCCCCCGCCACTAGTCAACAAGAGGTCGAGCATAGCCTGGGAGGTGCCTTTAGATAACGAAGAAGTGTACAACACGCCGGGAAGCACTAAAGTTATAGGTACAAATTCTGACTTTTACTTTTTCACTCGGGCGTGGAATTCGTAAACAACAGTTTTTCACCTTGTAAAAAAAAAAACGCTCATTTCATGGCTTATCCAGACTTGTAAAATTATTGAGGTAAATGGTGCATCTACTCTTTTACAATGACGGTTCGCGGTATTTTTTCTGGTAAGGCAGAGGTGATAATACAGATCTCTGCAACCGACCCTACCTATCTGTATTGCCACCTCTGCTACCTCGGCCGTACCAAAAATAAACCGCAAACCGTCACTGACTCTTGACGTGAATACTACCAATGCTCAGTGATGAGATTGAATATTTTAGCAGTGTTCTTATTTTGAACAAACTGTCAAATCAGACATATAATGGCATAAAAACACAGAACTGTGGCAAGGGCGTTTCCAGCCAACTAGTCTAGGGGGTTATTAAAAAAAAGATAAATATATATTTTGTTATGAAATATTTGAGGAAAATTTGTTTGGAATATGGAATATCGGTAATTTTTAACATTCAAAATTGAATGAAAAATTCTTAGGGGGGTCATTACCCGATGAATTGTGGCAGGTATAATGATGCTATAGATAAGATCGCGTTAATAACGGTCATCTAATACCCATTTGGATTGTGGAGTGTGAAACACCCACCACTATTCAGTACCAGTGGTGTGGAGGAACGACGTTCCGGCACCTTTTTTCAGAAACGGAACGCGTTTGTGTTTGTTAATATTTTGTATAGTAAGAATTAAAAAAAAAATAACAAGCTTACAAGGAAAACAATAGTTTGCTTAAAATATGATGATCTCCGAAAAACTTTGAGCAAGCTGCTTGTGGAAAGTCGCAGACTATTTTTTGCTCTCACCATGCGTTCCCTTACTTCTTATTTTACCAATACATCACTGTTCAGTACCGTTTTAACTTCAACTTCAATTGTAATTATTTTAAAGTTGAATTAATAAACACTGCAGAGGTGGAAAAAAGTGAATTGGTGTATACCATTCTATCACAACTGATTGTTTGTTTGTAGTTGTAAACATATTTACTTTTATAATGAAAAGGACAAGAAATGAACAACTTTTGTTAATAAAATCAACCACCCACCGCACCCGTACTGAAAACAGGTTCCAAACTACTCCACCCAAACGCATCCTCTGCAGACGTCAAATAGACAAAATTCTTATATACTGCACTGATCCAGGCAGTCAACACAATATTACGTTAATTATCATCCCTATTTTCAGAAAATGTACTGCCGATTTTCGATTTTCTGATCTCACTGTATATGTCCTTTAGGTAATCTTGCAGTTTATGACTGAACGGACTGAAGTAAACGCAACAACTTCAGGCCAACGTTTGCGACGTTGCCGGATTTGTTGCCTCACTATAACCAACATAAAATAAAATAAAATTACCGTTCTTTATCTATGTACGGTCCCATTATACAGATAAACAAACTCCTTTTATTAATCAAAACAGATTTTTGCACTTAAAGTTTAAATGTTAAGATGGGGAGCTCAGTATTCCACCCTTCACAAAGGTGAATACCAAACACACATGAGGCAAGAGATCCACCTTTTCAGGCCACTAATCTCCGGCATGAATTAGAGACCACTAGATGGCGTTAAAAATAATTTTGCAATTTTAATGGAGCAGAATCACTTAAGATTTCTAGTGAGGTGTCTCATCAGCAAATTGTACTGTACCAATGAACTGGGGTTGTCATTGATGGCAAATAATAATTTATGGATTGGATATATCAAATGACCTGGATTGAGTAGGGTAGTATGGGTAACTTACTTATTAGTACTTAATTATAAAAATGTGATTAAGTTGTGGTGCAGTTTTATATGCTTCGACAGATTCTGTTGAAATTTTGAAAAGAAATTAATAAAAACAGAAATTCGACATATTTTTTTAAAAACAAATATCTCAACGACTAAAAAGGATATAAAAATGTTTCATTTATTTTTTTATAAATAATAAAATAACAGTTAACATTCATGGGTTTATTATAAAATAGCATACAAAAGCAAAATACATAAATATCAATACAATTATAACTTAATACATAATCAAAATATTAATTAAAAATGTAAAAATACAGAATACAGAAAAAAATATAAGAACAACAAAAATATAGAGAGTCAACTTGATCACAATTGGATTACTAACCAAGAGCAATCAAGCAATCCAAGGCCTTTGACTTGAATATTTGAAAAGATAAAAAAATGTCCGCTCCAGATGAAAATCATTTGTTATGAAGAGCCAAATTTAAAAATCACATCAAAATTATTGAATTCAAGATGGAGGTGACCCAGATTTTTACGAAGATGCCACCATCGTAATTTTTGTTTATGGGGTACTCTTAAGCAGTGGCGGCTGGTGACATGACTCCTGGCGAGGCCACGGCGGTAGAGGTGACAATAAAGATGGTTATGAGTCAATTGGCTCATTCACTCGGTGAGTAAAACAATAAAATAATTTTATTGATGCTATCACAAGGTTTACAAAAGTCAACAATCATTGGTATTTAATACATATCACATATTATTGTCCGGAGACATATAAATACGTTTTTCTGTACTGCTATTAAACTGCCGGAGAGATATAAATATGTTCTCACGGCATCTTGGAATAACGGTAAAAATTATTGCCGGCAATTGAATGGATGGCCAAACAAGTGTAAACATATTTTAAATTTTATAATAAACTATTTATTATTACAAAAGTTG